>CM059498.1:14519480-15871844 GCA_030378355.1 Eleusine indica | reverse complement strand
CTGAAAAATGCTAGCGCGTCTTACCAACATGGTATTCAACGCTGCCTCGAAGCTCAGATCGGTCGAAATGCAGAAGCATATGTAGATGACATCGTGGTAAAAACTCAGAGCATCGAAGAACTTCTCTCTAACCTGGCAGAGACTTTCGACAATTTGAGATGTTACTCGATGAAGCTGAATCCTAAAAAATGTGTTTTTGGGGTTATTTCGGGCAAGCTACTCGGTTACATCATTTCAAAACGAGGTATAGAGGCTAACTAAGATAAAATCAAGGCAATCCTTGATATAGGGCCACCTAATTCTCAGAGGGATGTTGAGAAGCTGATTGGATGTATGGCATCCCTGAGTCGCTTTATTTCCCGACTGGGGGTCAGGGGTCTGCCGCTCTTTAAACTGCTCAAGAAGCAGGATGACTTCGTTTGGACAGCAGAGGCGCAATTGGCATTGGATGAGCTGAAGGTCCACCTCTGCAATATTCCAGTCTTGGTGCCTCTGGAGCCGCAAGAAAAGCTTCAACTCTACATATCGGCCACAACTCAAGTTGTGAGTACTGTTTTAACAGTCGACCGAGAGGAAGAGGGTCACATACAAAAAATACAATACCCGGTCTACTTCATTAGTGAAGTTCTCAGTGCTTCCAAAACATGATATCACTAGATCTTGAAGCTGCTATACGCGCTCCTGATCACGTCAAGGAAGTTGAAGCATTACTTTCAAGCTCATCCTATCGAAGTTCGACATCCTTTGCACTTGGTGCAGTCCTTCACAGTCGAGAATCCGAAGGAAAGATTGCTAAGTGGGAAGTCAAACTCGGTCAGTATACCCTCACGTTTGCACCTCGCTTGGTAATCAAAGGACAAGCATTGGTCGACTTCATTTTTGAGTGGACAGAAATTCAAATGCCGCCTGCATCATAAGATATCGAGTACTGGAAAATGTATTTTGATGGATCCCTCCAGTTACTGGGGGCAGGTGCAGGAATTGTGTTCATCTCACCCACACGAGAAAAATTGCGATACATCCTCCAGATCATGTTTCACGTGTCTAATAACGCTGCAGAATATGAAGCTCTCCTGCACGGTCTACGCATTGCTGTTTCACTCGGCATTCGGCGTCTTGACATCTTTGGTGACTCGGCTCTGGTCATTAACCAAGTCACCAAGGATTGGAACTGCATGGATGACAACATGGATGCTTACTGCCAAGAAGTAAGGAAGCTCGAAGACAAGTTCGATGGACTAAAGTTCACACATGTTCTTCGAGATAGTAATCAAGCGGTTGATGAATTAGCCAAGATGGGATCATCTTAATTGATTGTCCCACCCGGTGTTTTCTTACACACCCTGGATTCCCCCACTATTTCTCCTCGGTCTGATGTCTTGGCGACCGATGTTGCTGAGCCTATAAGTGATGTCGATATAGAGAACGACTGGCGCGACCCAATTGTCCAATTCTTGAGCAAGGGTACGCTGCCTATGGATCCTAATGAGCAACAAAGGTTGAAGGCTAAATGTCAAGGATACTTGATGGTGGACCATCGGCTTTATAGAAGAAGAGGATCGAACATCTTGATGCGGTGCATCTCGATACCAAAAGGCAAAGTGTTGATAGAAGAAATCCATTCAAGCGTATATGGCAATCATGCAGCTTCCAAGACTTTGGTCAGCAAGGCTTTCTGGCAAGGGTTTTATTGGCCTACGGTGGTCGACGATGCACACCAGGTCGTTCGGAAGTGTGAAGGCTGTCAATTCTTTGCTCAACAGACACATGTGCCTTCGCAGCAACTTCAGATGATACCTATGACTTGGCCTTTTGCAATCTGGGGGCTTGATATTGTCGGTCCTTTCAAGAAAGTGCGAAGCGTGTTCACTCATTTGTTTGTTGCTATTGACAAATTCACCAAGTGGATTGAAGCAAAGCCGGTCGGCAGGATAACTTCGAAGAAAGCGGTCGAGTTTGTCAGAGATGTCTTCACTCGGTTTGGGGTCTCTTATGATATCATCACCGACGATGGTACTCAGTTTACATCTGAGGAGTTCCGTGACTTTGCCGATGAGATGGGCATAAAAATTAACTTTGCACCAGTGGCTTATCCTCAAAGCAATAGTGATGTGGACAAGGGTTCCCAATCTTCCAAAAGGTTCTTGGTAAGTTAATTTGGTCGGAGGCGACACACAAATCGATCCGGCTTCAGAACAGCACGTTCCAAACCCCGCAATCGCAGCACGACGTCTCCTCTGGTTATCAACCGTCCAAAGACGATCGACCTCGCCGAGAAGGCTGATCCCTGCCTGCGAATCAAGAACACAAGCAAGAACAACGAAGATTGCAACACAATTGCAGATGTATGATTAAACTCTCGAAGTTGGGGTCTCACAAACCGATGAACGGCGAAACTGTTTATGAACAGAATTGATCTAAGCAAAACCCGAACCCTAATGGTGCGGCGGCGGCTGTATATAAAGACCCTAGGGTCGTGCAAGACCCTCTGGACGCGCCCCTAATTGGGCTCAACTAGATACAAAGCCCAAAGGCCAAAAATAGGCGACGTAGCACCGACACAGATTCTGGACTCTGTCTTGTTTTGACGATTCCCGATGACTCCGGATGAATTTTGACATGAGGCCGGCGGCATTGGAAAGGTCTTCTCCTTATCTTTCCGTGCATATGTAGAACGTCCAAATCCGAGTCCGTATGCGTCCTGGGCGACTGTTTTAGTACAGACTGGTCCTGGGCCCCAAAACAGACTCGAAGTCGGTTTTGATTGGGCCTCCACTTTGGCTTCCAAGCCCTTGCTGGTCCTCCACGTTCCCAACTCCTTCTCCTGTCATCTCCTGGTCCTCTCCACGGTTTCTAATCATAAAATAATCATTAGGTAGCAAACCATTCTCAAAAGTAACATATAGCGAAGAACGTAGGAAAGAGCTCACCTCTAAATTTAGTCGTCGTGCACGAGCTCTAGTCATTGGACCTTGCAAGTCCAGATTTGGAGGAGTGTTGTGTGTATCCATAGGAGTGATGTCCTCATCATCCTCCCCCTCTTGAAGTGGAGTCGTCCTCGACTCGAGCTCATCCTCTTCTCCCAAGTATGGTTTCAAATCTGAAATGTTAAAAGTAGGACTAACCCCGAACTCGGGAGGCAACTCAAGTTTGTATGCATTATCATTAATCTTCTCTATTATTTTGAATGGACCATCAGCTCTAGGCATTAGTTTAGACTTTCTCAATTCTGGAAATCTATCCTTCCTTAAGTGTAACCACACTAAATCTCCTACATCAAGCTTTACTTCCTTTCTACCCTTACTGCCAGCAATTTTATACTTTTCATTCATCTTTTCAATGCTAAGTCTAGTGGTCTCATGCATTTGCAAAATAAATTCAGCACGCTCCTTAGCATCAACATGAACTCTCTCATTAATAGGTAGAGGAAGTATATCAAGTGGAGTACGGGGATCAAAACCATACACTACCTTGAATGGACTTACCTTGGTAGTAGAATGTGTTGCCCGATTATAAGCAAACTCAACATGAGGTAAGCATTCTTCCCATTGCTTCAAATTTTTCTTCAAAATAGCTCGCAACATAGTACCCAAAGTGCGGTTTACAACCTCAGTTTGTCCATCAGTTTGTGGATGACAAGTTGTAGAAAATAACAACTTTGTACCCAACTTATTCCAAAGCGTGCGCCAAAAATGACTCAAGAATTTTGCATCACGATCTGAAACAATAGTAGAAGGCATACCATGCAAACGTACAATTTCTTTGAAAAAAAGATCAGCAATGTAACTAGCATCATCAGTTTTATGACATGGTATAAAGTGTGCCATCTTGGAAAAACGATCCACAACAACAGAAATGCTATCACTCCCCCTCTTAGTCCTAGGCAGTCCTAAAATAAAGTCCATAGAAATATCCGCCCAAGGAATAGAAGGAACAGGAAGTGGCATGTATAAACCATGTGGATTCAATCGAGACTTAGCTTTTTGACATGTAGTGCAGCGAGCAACAAAACGCTCAACATCTTTCCTCATCCTTCGCCAAAAGAAGTGTGTGGCCAAAATATCCTCCGTCTTCTTAGCACCAAAATGACCCATCAATCCACCTCCATGCGCCTCCTGCAACAATAAAAGACGAACGGAACCAACTGGAATGCATAGGCGGTTAGCTCTAAACAAGAAACCATCATTCAACACAAATTTGTGCCAAGCACGACCTTCTTTACAGTGCAGCAATACATCTTTAAAATCAACATCAGCAACATATTGTTCTTTAATTGCCTCAAGTCCAAAAATTCTACAATCAAGTTGAGACAACAAAGTATATCGCCTAGATAAAGCATCAGCAATCACATTATCCTTCCCTTTCTTATGTTTAATAATATAAGGAAAAGACTCAATAAACTCAACCCATTTAGCATGTCTACGGTTCAAATTGCATTGAGAACGAATATACTTAAGTGATTCATGATCAGAATGAATAACAAATTCTTTGGGCAACAAATAATGACGCCACGTCTCTAAAGAACGTACAAGTGCATATAGTTCCTTATCATACGTGGAATAATTCAAAACAGGCCCAGTAATTTTCTCACTAAAGTATGCAACAGGTTTACCATCTTGCATCAAAACACCACCAATGCCTATACCACTAGCATCACATTCAAGCTCAAAAGTCTTATCAAAATTGGGTAATTGCAGCAATGGTGCATGTGTAAGTTTGTCCTTCAAAGCATCAAAAGACTCATGATGTACCTTACCAAAATGGAAGTCAACGCCCTTCTTTGTCAACTCATGCAATGGTGCAGCAATGGTGCTGAAATCTTTGACAAAGCGGCGGTAGAAACCTGCAAGACCAAGAAAACTCCTCACCTATGTGATAGTTTTTGGTACAGGCCAGCTCTTTATGGCTTCAATCTTCGCCTCATCCACCTCAATTCCCTGTGGAGTCACAACATAGCCAAGAAAAGAGACTCGATCCGCGCAAAAGGTGCACTTCTCAAGGTTACCAAATAAACGTACAACTCGCAAAGCATCAAAAACAGCACGCAAATGAATCATATGATCATCCATGGATTTGCTATAAATCAAGATATCATCAAAGTAAACAACCACAAATTTGCCAATAAAAGGTCTTAAAACCTCATTCATCAAACGCATGAAAGTACTGGGTGCATTAGTTAACCCAAAAGGCATTACTAACCACTCATACAACCCGAATTTGGTTTTGAAAGCTGTTTTCCTTCATCTCCAAGTTTCATTCTAATTTGATGGTAGCCACTACGCAAATCAATTTTAGTGAAAATTATAGCACCACATAACTCATCAAGCATGTCGTCTAGCCTAGGAATAGGATGACGATACCTAATAGTAATGTTATTAATGGCTCTACAATTTACATACATACGCCAAGAACCATCTTTCTTAGGAACCAAAAGTACAGGAACAACACAAGGACTAAGTGATTGACGAACATACCCACGATCCAAAAGGTCTTGGACTTGTCGTTGTATCTCCTTAGTCTTCTCAGGGTTGGTCCTATAAGCAGCATAGTGTTGTAAAGTAGCACCAGGAATCAAATAAATTTGATGCTCAATCCCTCTCAAAGGTGGCAATCTCGGGGGTATCTCAGCTGGGAAAACATCCTCATACTCCTGCAAAAGGTTAGTGACAGCAGGAGGCAAAGCACTAGAAGCAATATCACCAAGCAAAAACAAGGCTTGTTTGCATATCAAAGCATAGCAAATATCATCAGTAGAAATTTCAGCAAGCTCAGATTTTGTGGCAAGACATGAACGACCTTGTAATTTAATTGCAGCACCCTTAGAAGTTGAAGAATCATTAACATTACTTGATGTAGAATCAGAATTAACAGGTTGCTGAATTTCAGGGCTTTTATTTTTTAAACTAGCAACTCGTTCTAAATCAGCTTGTACAATTTCAGCAGGGGTCATTGGTAACAAAGTAATTTTAGTTCCTTTATGCATAAAAGTATACTTATTACTTTTACCATGGTGTACAGCATCATTATCAAATTCCCAAGGTCTACCCAATAAAAGTGAACAAGCTTGCATGGGTACAACATCACAATCAACAGAATCCACATAGGAACCAATGGAAAAAGGAACCCTACAAGTTTGTGTTACCTTAGCTTTTCCAGAGTCATTTAACCACTGAATGTAGTATGGATGTGGATGTGGGCGTGTGGTCAAATCAAGCTTCTTAACCACATCAGAACTCACCAAATTGTTGCAGCTTCCTCCATCAATGATGACACGTGCCCGACGGTTCTTGATGACGAAGAAAATCTGGAACAAGTTATGTCGCTGCATCATCTCGGGCTGCTGGACTTGTGTGCTAAGCACACGCTGCACAATAATATTCATGTAGCCCGTGGTATCTCCGCTTCCAAGGACGAGGTCACCGCTGGTGGCAGCGACATCCTCCTCCTCATCCTCCACATCGGATGTGCTCATGTAACCGCCATCATCTGTCGCCACATATGCCCGCCTACTTGGGCAATCTTTCTGCACATGGCCAAGACCATGGCAGCGGTGGCACTGAATCCCTGTAGTGCGTCCCGTCGAAGCAACAGAGGAGGCACTACTAGCCGGTACCTGCACAGAATTTTTACCGGAGCGCGTAGAAGGGGCAGGGGCTGATCTTGGTGCTGCAGAAACAACACTAGCTGGTGGGGCGGCCGGAAAGATGGCTTGGGCAGCCCCGAAGTCCCCGTCGGCCGTGGAGGGTAGAAATTCCTGGACTTGCTGTACTCCTCAAAAGCCTGGAAAAGTCCCTGTGATTCTTTCTCTGCAAGCATAGCATACTGGAAACACTGGTTGAGGGTATAAAATTCTTTGTAATCAAGGATGTCCTGAATTTCTTTTCTCAAACCAGAATAAAAGCGGCAAATCTGATCCTCTACTTTTTCAACCACAGCACAACGAATCAAACCCTTCTGAAGCTCACTAAAATACTCCTGAACAGTTTTATCTCCTTGATCTAAACGCTGCAGTTTATTACAAATTTCTCTATAAAAAGAAGGAGGAACAAAACGATCACGCATTTCTACCTTAAGTTCTTCCCAAGTAGTAGGCAAATCGGTTTCAGCAGCTAGACCACTCCACCAAACAATAGCAAAGTCCTTAAACTCACTAGTGGCTTGTCTAACTCTATGTTGTTCAGGAACAAGGTGGGCATTAAATTTTTGTTCTACCGTCATTTCCCAATCAAGGTAAGCATCACCATCATACTGACCCGAAAACGAAGGAATTGAAAACTTAATTTTAGCATACGGATCATCTGGAGCATGGTTACCTTGTGTGCGACGGTTGTGGTTGTAGAAACCACCCATACCTTGAGGACTACGTTGCAAACGGCGTCGTAATCTTGCGGTCCTTGTAGCTGACCTATCGACGGTGCCATCAGCCTTATACACCGTTGCTTCATCATGATCGTCTTCAACGTCGTTGTTGGTGTCGTTATTGGTGTTGGTGTTGTTGTTGTTGTTGTTGTTGTTGTTGGTCTTGTGAGCGGTCTCCAATTCGACAACCTGATCGGTTAGCTTAGAGACTCTCTTATCCAACCGCTCAATGCTTTCTCCCAGGTGAAGCTTGGTGACGGCGTCGGTGACGGCCCTGGTGATCGTCTCTGCCAAATCACTCTGAACCGCCTGCAAAGCCTTCTGTAACTGATTTTGGCTCACGCACTCATCCAATTTTGAGGGTGAAGCACCCTCCCCATCGCTTCCTGACATCAGAAACATCAAAACAGGAAACAAAAAGTGAAGGTTATCCCTATAAAACTACTAAGAAGTGGTGCCTCTCAACACAGCAAAAGTAAGCTTCTTGCAAAGCTCTTACAAAGTTCTGAAAACAACAAAGCGAAGGATACCAGGGAGGAGTGTTCCACGATTGCAAGGGTTACCAAATAACCTATGTGCTGTCCAGAAGAAGTATGTAGAGCTAGGAAGGACAAATATATATATATGATTGGCACACAAATCAAAAACAGATAGTAAAGCTGAATAAGTGCCCAAGTAACTTGTCCCTAGTTGCTGGTCTAACTATGTCCTAGAACAGTAGTGATAGCAAAGAAGAAACAAGGAGACAAAGGAACACAGTCGATAACAGGGGGCTTAGTGTAAAATAGCAAAACTCAGAAATTCCACGGGGCTAGATGGAGCACTAGTAGGAATCCCAAATTTCTTTTTTTTTATTTTATTTTTTTGATATTTGTTTCCAACTTACTAGCAAACAAGAAGAGACCACAAAAAATTTCAGCTCAAACCGAGCTAGGACGTGGCCTACAAAAAATCTTGAAGTTTCAGAAAACGTCGGGTTTCAACTTGAATGAATTTTTTCTTTATCTTCCCGATTTTTTTTGATTTTTTTGACGAGGGCACACAGGGCGTATGCTCAACTTTTTGTCAAGAATCTCCTGTAAAAATTTCAGCGAAAACGGACAACCGAGCGAAAAGTTATGGCTGTTTTACCGAAGGGGTGTCAGAATCGGTTATGAAGAACCCGGGGGTTTGAGTGAAATCCGAATCGGGCTTGGGGTCGGGTAGGGATTTTTTTGGCGAGTTGGATGCAGCGGAAAGTGGAATTTATGACAATTGGTCCGACGTGGTGAGGGTAGGTTTAGGGTGGGATTAGGGTGGGCGTGTTGATCAATCAACCCTAGCACACAAAGCCGACAAAACCGAGGATGGTGAAGGGGATGGCGGCTAGGGTTGCAAGGGAAACACTACTGACAACAAAAACACAAACTAAACCAGCGACTAAACAAGAACTAGGGCACAAACTCAACACTAAGGACTCTGAAAGTGAAATATGCAAAGGCTAAACACGTGGTTATGGGCGGGGGAAATTTTTTTTTTGGTATTTTCAGTGGACGATAGGAAGAACACGAAAACAAAACTAAAGGGTAGTGTGAACCTGTCGGGGCACCTGAAGCTCTGATACCACTTGATGTGGACAAGGGTTCCCGATCTTTCGAAAGGTTCTTGGTAAGTTGATTTGGTCGGAGGCGACACACAAATCGATCCGGCTTCAGAACAGCACGTTCTAAACCCCGCAATCGCAGCACGACGTCTCCTCTGGTTATCAACCATCCAAAAGACGATTGACCTCGCCGAGAAGGCTAATCCCTGCCTGCGAATCAAGAACACAAGCAAGAACAACGAAGAATGCAACACAATTGCAGATGTATGATTAAACTCTCGAAGTTGGGGTCTCACAAACCGATGAACGGCGAAACTGTTTAGGAACAGAATTGATCTAAGCAAAACCTGAACCCTAATGGTGTGGCGGCGGCTGTATATAAAGACCCTAGGGTCGTGCAAGACCCTCTGGACGCGCCCCTAATTGGGCTCAACTAGATACAAAGCCCAAAGGCCAAAAATAGGCGACGCAGCACCGACACAGATTCTGGACTCTCTCTTGTTTTGACGATTCCCAATGACTCCGGATGAATTTTGACATGAGGCCGGCGGCATTGGAAAGGTCTTCTCCTTATCTTTCCGTGCATAGGTAGAACGTCGAAATCCAAGTCCGTATGCGTCCTGGACGACTGTTTTAGTACAAACTGGTCCTGGGCCCCGAAACAGACTCGAAGTCGGTTTTGATTGGGCCTCCACTTTGGCTTCCAAGCCCTTGCTGGTCCTCCACGTTCCCAACTCCTTCTCCCATCATCTCCTGGTCCTCTCCATGGTTTCTAATCAGAAAATAATCATTAGGTAGCAAACCATTCTCAAAAGTAACATATAGCGAAGAACGTAGGAACGAGCTCACCTCTAAATTTAGTCGTCGTGCACGAACTCTAGTCATTGGACCTTGCAAGTCCAGATTTGGAGGAGTGTTGTGTGTATCCAAAGGAGTGATGTCCTCATCAAATGGGCAGGTCGAACGGGCCAATGGTCTGATTCTTCAGGGTTTGAAGCCCCGGATATTTGACAGGCTCAAACCTTATGCCGGTCGGTAGGTACGAGAGCTGCCTTCAGTTCTCTGGGGATATGATGAGAAGCTTTTCGAAGAAAACTAAGAGATTGATTTGATTGTGGCAGAGGAGTTGCATGATCGTGCTCTGTTTCGGTCGGCACTATACCAGCAAGGCTTGCGACGTTACTATGATAAGAACGTATGCAATCACCAGTTTCATGTTGGGGATTTAGTGCTACACTGAGTACAAACAACCAAGAATCAGCACAAACTCTCCTAAGTGGGAAGGACCTTATGTGATTAACGAAGTCACTCGGCCGGGGGCTTATCGACTGATGTATGAAGATGGCGATGATATACCAAACTCGTGGAACCTAAATCAGCGGCGTCGCTTTTATACTTAGCCTATCTTTTGTATTCTCTTGTGTATGAAACTTGAGTCTTTTTGATGAAAGATTTATTGATGATTTTCATTCTTATTTGTCTCGATTCCTTAATCTATCATATTAAACAATCGAGCCAAGGGGCTAGTAATAATGTCCCACTACTCCTTAACCATTGATAAATTCTGGTTTCGGATTTTGTTCGACCGATTTCTCATATCTTGATATGGTCTTAAGACTTTTTGGTCTAACGCCTAACATCATGGTTATATAATTCATACTGCACAACATACTGCCACTACACTAAACCCAGAGCCAAAGAGCGAGAGGTCATGTGTCGATTGGTTGACTCTGTTTGTTACGTAGATATGAGTTACAACCTAACATGCTAAGGCAGACCGATTGCAACTTCTGTCTTTATTTCTGAAATACTTATGACAAAAAGATTTAAGTGCTAAAGCGCGAGTAACACAACTAAGTACTAATCGTTTTGCTTTAAGTAACAGGAGATTGCCTTATGACTACTTTGTTGATCTTTGAACTTGTTTACGAACTAAGCAAGCATAGGAATTTTTATCTACATGGAGATAATATCGTCTTCCTATATAAATACTACTAATGTTTTCTGACATTATAGATATTACAACTCCTTCAAAGGACAGGAAGCATCATCTTGCAATTCTACCTCTGGAGTTGCTGGAGGAGTTGGCGCGATGGGATCAACCTCTACATTGTCAACCAAGGCACGAGAGGTCTCCAGCATAGAGTCCATAAGCAATTGGCATTGGTCTATTGTCAAGTTTGGGTTGAAGCCCTCTTTTATATTATCCAATGGCAACGCAGGAGACCAAGACTGGCAAATAGCCAGCACTTGGCGGCCGGCTTCGATCGCCACCCTCCGGGTATTGTTAGCAATTGCCTTTGAAGCATGCTCCAGCAGATACTCCAAGGAGAGACCGGTCTTCTCCACTTGGTTAGCATGGATATAGTCCAATGCTTTCGGAGCGTCGTAAGATAATGCTGCAAGAGATTTTCAAGATATCAGGATCTGAAGTCAACAAAGAAATAATGAAGATACAATGGGGAGCTTACTGGCAAGATTACATTTGAAAGATTTGGAGATGTTTTTAGCCTCCTCTATCTTCTCTTTGGCTGCCTCCAGTTTCTTCTTCAGCCGAGTGATTTCGGAGTTTTGCTCTCCCACCGTCTTGGAGAGGTCATCCTTCTCAGCATTCAGAGCATCCAAGAATATCTGTTGGTTTGAAGTTAACTTCTCCAGGTCGATGAGTTTTTGATCGTGAGCTAAAGACACATATCAAATCTTTAGCGATAGAGTGAGAAAAAAGAAAATGAAAGTTGGTATGCAATCTTACCGACGACATCAGCACAACTTTGTTCTAGAGCTTTGGTCGCCTCCTTGTGGTCGGTCTGCATCCTTTCAATCAGTTTCTTGGCCAGGGAGAACTGCTCACCGGTAACTAGCAAGATATCAACAACAAGTCAATATCTTGAAGAAAGGATCTAATATGAAAGAAGATTTCGGAGCATACCAAAAGTCTCGGCTTCAAGATACTCAATCCTGGCCTGCTTCTTCTCCATAAGAGAATATATTTTCTGAATGCGAAGAAGGGTATGGTTAGTCGAAATATTAAGTCAATGGAAAGAAAAACTTGGTATTGATGTACATTTTTGGCCTCTCGGTGTTGATGGATAATCTCCACATCTTCAGTTTTAGGCCGACCAAATGAGTCGTCGACCAACTTGACCTTGCCCTTGTTGAGAGGGAAAGAAATGCCAGTCGGGGGAGGATTGACAGGTTGAGGTGTCGGCGCTGGCATCGGTGTGGGAGCTGGAGCTTTGGGCGACTTCCTCGGCTCGGTTGATGCTCTTGATGGTGTGCAGACTGACCGAAGTAAGTCGGTCGGATGAGGAATAGGAGCTGACCGAGTGTCTTCAGACCCTTGGATGCTTTGAGCATCACTCAATCGACCGCTGTGACTACCGAAGAGCGTAACATTGAAGATTAAAATATGGCAATTAACTACAGCGATGAAGAATCAAAAAAATAGGAAGAAGTTTACCTAGTGGCTTGTTTGATTTTGATTTGGCAGACTCTATTCTTTGAAGAAGTGGTCTACGAGTCAGTCTCCTTCCTCTTCTGGGAAGACTTGCCGACTTCATTGGTCTTCTTTGCCGCTCCTGCATCACTCATTGTTTTGCTCGGGGGCTCTGACCGGCTTGATGGTCGGTCGGAGTGTGCAGGGGTTGGCAGACCGGTGTCCTGGGGTAGCTCTTCTTTGTCATCGTCTTTGTCTCCCACGTATTGTCGACGACGATGACCGGTCTACTTCACTCGTCGACTTGGGGAGGGCAAATTGACGGGAGACAAAGGTAGTGGTGCCTGCGATGGTCCCTGTGGTGTTCCGCATGCTCACTGATGAGCTTGAACATCCAGTACCGGTCTGCGACGGCTTCTTAACATAATCTGGTCCCTCAGAATCAGTTAGAGGGAGCGGAGGGTGTGACACAAAAGTGTCTTTTGCAACCATCATAGTTCTTAGTCTTGACGTAGCCCTATAAATATATTGCCGAGATTGAGTCTCAATAGTTCTAATGGTGTGAATTAAAGTATTTGGATTCATGGTAGGCTTTGGTCCGATTCACCCCCCCCCCTCTTGGTACGCCTTTGGTCCTTACAACAGTTGGATCACTCCTTGAGCGGACGATCTGGTCTCCACAGAACGGCTCCTCCAGAGCCGTTGGCTGTCTGCCCTGGCTGATCTCCTGTACTAACGAAATCGTCTGGTCAGTAGACCGGATCATCCGGTCTCTTCATCTCTATCGATTCCAGATAGCACCCAAAACTACACCTCTCTGTCCCAGCTCCCATCCATAAAGACCGGACCGTCCGATCTGTAGACCGTACCATCCAGTTATTATGGGCCTTCGCACTAACAGATCCTTCGCAGACTGCTCTCTGATCTCCTGATGACCGTACAGTCCGGTCTCCACTGACCCCTCTGTCCGGTCACTCTGTCCAGAAGCTGAAACTCCTCGTCCTCGCTTGATTTTGTTTCCCAGCTTCTTCCAATAGCACCTTGGCTTCTCCACTGTTATCTAGTGTCTGTGATTTCACTGAGTATCTATGCACATCACCAACTAGCATGACCAAGACCCCCTTGATAGTCCATTTTTTCCTATGAACTCAAAGCCCTAACAAGTAGACAAGTGTTTCAAATACTTGCTCTATAGCTTGTCCTTAGGCTTGATCCATCTCCATCAACCACTGGACTCAAGCTTCATGCATGTGGTCATTGTCATCAATCGCCAAGGCAACCATCATCAATAAGATTTGTAGTAGAGTTAAGAGATGATTCCTGCATAGACAACACTCGTATAGATATTAGCCCACAATTTTATAGTTGTCATTAATCAATGGTCATGAAGCTTACAATCTCCCTCTATTTGGTGATTGATGACAACGACTACTTAACATCAAAACATCAAGGCTAAAAAAAGCTACACTACGATCGAGAGGAACCTCAAAGGCAAAACAAGGAATGAACAAGGTCCTACACACAATCAAGCACCATCAAGAACTAAAGGACAAAGACAGAAAAGCACACTCTAGAAGATAATGTATGCATGTCATGTTAGGTGATAAATAAATAAAGCATAAGGACATGCAATGCAAGACATGAATGATGAAATGCAACAGGATAGCATGAAACATGCAAGGAATTAAAAGCAAGCAATCATCACATCGAATCATACATAGGCATATAGGATAAGAAAAGAAAGACAAAGCACTGCATATGAAAATAAACCAAGTGAGATTATGATGACTCAAACATGATTGAATGAAAACCATGACTCATCAAAATCCACAAACAATGATAAAACTACCAAAAATAAGATCCAAATGTATCTATCTCCCAAAACCACTATACCACATATACTCCCCCTAAATACAGACTACTCTATCGATCGTCATAGGATCACACTCCCCCTATCTCTATGTCTTCTCCCCTTTGGCAACAAGCACCAAAAAGAGAGGGAAAACTCTAGGGCGCTCGAGGTCGTAGGAGGTGGTGGTGCAGCGAGGACCTCTGAAGGCTCTGCGTTGGGCTGCTGCTGTGTTGGATCCTGTTGCTCTGCCTAAGCCTGTGCCACCTGAGTGTCGAGCTCCTTAAAGTACGTCAGATCCTCTGATGACTCAGCCCCTCTGTCAAATCCTACTGTGACCGTGGCTGTAACCGGTGCAACTGATGCCTGAAGAAGAGAGAGATCGGAAATGTCCTGCTAAGTGAAGCCTCCTCGGACAAGATCCTCTACTACCTGAGGTGTAACAAGTGTAGAGAGTGTAGCAGAGGAAGGTGGAGATGTGCTAGTAGCTGTCTGTGGGGCTGTCTGAGTGGTGTGCACTATGTCTGAGAAGGTCAGACTCCTGACTGGCAGCTGCTAGGGGGTAGAAGGTCCTGCCATCTGTGAAGCTATAGACTGGGCTGGTGATTTGAAGAGTGCAGACACTGAGAAGGCTGACACTGGGAAAACTGAGTAGGTGAGAAAGTCTGTCCTGCTCCCCCTATCGATAACTGTCGTCATCATCGTGGTGAAGGGGATACTCTGAGTTGGAAGCTGCTATACATATGGTAGCGTATGGACTCCTGCCTACTAGCTAGACTATCCTCGAGTAAGCTCCGTCATCTGACTCATCAACAAGGTCATCATCCTCATCTGCTGCTGCTAGAACTCTGCGTGCATCCTCAGCACATCCTTGATCTATCGCCTCTCGTCGGTAGAGCTCTGGATGAAATCACCCAAACATCCTGCAAGCGCTGCAACGGTGGAGGCATGATCTGTCTCAGTCGGTGCTGGCTGAGGTGGTGCACCCATACTGCCTGACTCAGGAACCGCCGTCTCTGGATAAGCCTCCTTCTCGTGAGTGACTGGCGGCGACTCCTACTCGTCCGTCTGCTAGCTGGAGGATGACTGTGATCCCCTAGGGACTCGAGGTGCATAGCTGGTGGTTACCTCAGGGAATGTCTCGTACTGCTCCTCCGTCAATAATCCTAGTCTCCTCAGAAGATAATAGATGTCAGGTTCATAGACTAGGTGATGGCATCCAACTCTCTCAAATATAACCTCTTCCATCTCAGCAATCATCAGATCTGTCAAGTCAAACTACTGTCTCCTGATCATAGCTACGACTACCCACTTGGTGTAGAAGTGTGAACTCCACCCTGTAGCCAGACCGTGGAATGATAGTCCTGGTGAATATCGCCCTAACCACCTTCGCCTCTGCTGTGACTGTCGTAGGGCGTCTCTCGTAGCATCCCTCCCTGTGGTGTACGGGGCGGAGCCCAAGTCCCGTGGACACTCTTGTATAGCTCCAAGCCTGAAGCAATCAACCCAAGTGTGGCTATCAAGTCCTCTCTGGTCAAGCGCTGGGGCTCTCCTTTGAACATAAATCAGATCTATGAGCAATCTCTAGCTACCCATAGTGAGGCGTAGAACTCCATCACTATATCCTCTCTGTATTTGAATGGACTGGTGGCCAACTCTGCTAGTCCGGGCATGTAGTCGAAGTACTAATGCATGTCCGTGCATGTGGCTCTCCTCATAGCATGCTAAGTCGTATACTGCTGTAGCATGAACAGTCCATACTTGCTCTTCCTGGCAAGGTAGCATCTCAAACCCTCACCAATCCCCCTCTGTAGAGTAGTCCAGTACCTCCCTCCTCTAGCGAGATCCCTGGGGACAGAGACCCACTACTCAAAAGGTACAAGGTGACTCACCTTGAGATCCCTGGCAGGAACCTCAAGTATGTCCCTCTCTACTACCGAAGCTACTAGCCTCTGTAGTCTCCTGGTGCACACAACGCACGTGCGCTACGGGTCTCCTGCTAGGTGAGTTGATCTCTGTTGTGGTCCTGTCTGCCCTGGCTCCTCTGGCTGCTCCTCCTCCTCGAACTCTGACTCTAACTCTGACTCTCTTGTCTCCTCCTCCTTGAACTCCTCCTCCTGTTGTCTGGAGGAACCCTGCTCTGCAGTCCTCGAAGATCTCTCCTGATGAGAACTCGGAGTACCCTGCACCCATGGTGGCAGTCTGATCCCTGTGTACAGCTCTAGGGTTGTTGTCCTCTGCCTACTGCTCCTCCTGCGTCCCTGATCACCAGTCTGTGTCCCTGTGATAAGTACGGCTCCTGGTGTCCTCTGTGCTTGCTCCATAGCATCAAGGTGATGTGCTATTCGTCTAGCACTCTATGACTCTGGGTCCAGTCTAGTGTCTTGCCCTTACCTTTATCCTATCCTCTTGCCATCACTGCTGCTGACAACTGTCACTATACGAACATAGGTAGAGATGGGATATGTATAGGACCTAGTATGATCTACAAGCATAGCATCGCTAGGTAAGAAGGAATAATAGAAATCCTAGCACTGAATGAAGGACATGATCACTAGACAAATATGCAAAGTAACAATAGTGATCATCGACTATATGTGGCTGGTGCGAATCATCTAGTGTATAGTCAAATAATGGCTAGTAATCTGACTATGGACTAAATGAGAGACAACCCTAGTATTGCAATTTAATAGATAGGCATAAAACAATTACAACCTAGGTTGAGCTAATTACCCAATTAATGCAACTAAAAATGAGATAACTCTAAATGCATCAATTAAGGAAATTGCTCAAAATTTAGAGTGTAAGACAATGAACTGGAGAATGGCACAATACCCAGAAAGTAGAGATGTCGAATACCACAACGGACATGCAATCGATCATCGGAAAGGTTGAAGCTTTGGTCACCGGCAATGGAGGAAGGGAGCAGGGGAAACTTTGCCCTAGGTCTTGGTGGAGCTTGGCTCAGTGGTGGTTGTGCGCGTGAGCAAGAGAGAGGGAGTAGGGCGACAATGCTAGGCAGCAGGGCGGCGGTGGCGCACAATGGCGATAAGGCGCACGGCGGTGGCGGCTCGGTGCACTGGAAGTGGCAGCTCGGCTAGGGTTTGTGAGCTGCGCGCATGAGTGTGCAGCAGCAGGCGAGTGACGACACGTGTCGCAAAAGCTTGGAGCGACGAGGCGGCGGCGTGGATCATCAGCGAGTTAGCCAAGGCAGCAACAACGAAGACGAGGGACCAAGTTCATGCTCTTGGCGTCGGGGGAGAGGAGATGAAGTCTCAAGATTATTTTGACCTAGGTCAAACAAATGACGAACAACTGAGATCTCGCAAGGAGCAGATCAGTGGTCAGGATTGAATGGAATACTCGTGCTTTGAACATCATGACCGGACCGTCTGCTCATTGCACCATGCCATCCGGTCACTTCGACCCTCCTAGAAATTAAGGATCTGAGTGAACATAATACAGTATAGAACAGACTATCCGGTCTTTAGAGACGGTTCCGTCTAATCTCTATTTCCAGGCAAATCGAAGCACTGTGCTCAAGGCATACCAGAACTTCTATGAATCAAGGAATTTCTCCAATTTTGAAGTGCCCTTACTTAACACCAAAATAAACATTACACTTGCAGCATGAAGGGAACTCTCAAATACTCATTTTCAAATAGTGGCTCTTTACGGCCTTATAGTTTTTGCAAATGACAAATAAAGAATCGAGCAAATAAGAACCAAATGACTATGTATGAGCCATAGTCTATGAACTGCGCGAGTTGGTTTAAGCTCGGAGTTCATAAGAGCTTGCTCAATGGGCATGAAGCACAATCCTTTCCTTTGGTCACACTTATGGAGATGTATTCTCATATTGTACATGAGGCACAAATTTTCTCCAAGTGAGACAAACCTCCTTTGTGATTCCTATATGACGCATGCAACAAGCATTTTATAAATGCATTGGAATTTAAACATGCCATGTGAATGCAAGCAATATTAAAGATACAAAGTAAACCTAACAATGTCAAGTTTGAACCCCTCCCAAGCTTACTCACTATAAGCCATACCCTTGCCTTGAGAGAAGCCAAACCACCATCTCAAGCACTCCCCCTTGCTTATAGCTATCTTGAGTGGGTTAGACATTGACTAATTTTTATGTGTTTTTCTTTTAGTTATTTGCACATGCATGGATGCAACACATACTAGTCACAAAGGAGTCCTAATTACCATCAATGCAAGAAAAGAAAGAACACACTACAACTACCAAGAACAAACACACACGGATACCTCCCTCACGAGTAGATATGTCGTTGAGGTCCATGTCACTTGTGGTGGACTTCACTTGATCTTCAAGTAAGCTCCCGGTCCACCACCACCACCATCATCTAGGTCTTGTTCTTGGGCACCCACTTGTGCTTCGTTGACCTCTCAAAATAAACAATTCACTTAGGCACCCATATGCTCTTGACCTTTCTCTTCTTGTTTGGTAGTGCCAAAGCCTTTGCTTTCACCTTGCCACCCTTGTCCCTAAAAAGCTTGAAGTGGGTATTCTCATGGAACAAGTTAGCGTTAGGTAAAACAATGGAACTTCATCACACATAGTGGAAGCATCGCTCTTGGATGAACTAGAGGAGGGAGAGGCAAGGTTGTCAACATTGATGGCCTCAAAAGAATGTTCAAGGGCCTCGTACTTCTCACGTAGCTCTACATGATCCCGTTTGAGTTTGTCATAACTCTTGTTTAGGGACTCATGAGATGTGACAAGGTCCTTGAGCTTACTCTCAAGCTCACCAACATGGTTCTTAGCTAACATACACTCTTTTCTTACCACTTGATGAGGACATCACTCCTATGGATACACACAACACTCCTCCAAATCTGGACTTGTAAGGTCCAATGACTAGAGCTCGTGCACGACGACTAAATTTAGAGGTGAGCTCGTTCCTACGTTCTTCGCTATATGTTACTTTTGAGAATGGTTTGCTACCTAATGATTATTTTATGATTAGAAACCATGGAGAAGACCAGGAGATGATGGGAGAAGGAGTTGGGAACGTCGAGGACCAGCAAGGGCTTGGAAGCCAAAGTGGAGGCCCAATCAAAACCGACTTCGAGTCTGTTTCGGGGCCCAGGACCAGTCTGTACTAAAATAGTCGCCCAGGACGCATACGGACTCGGATTTGGACGTTCTACATATGCACGGAAAGATAAGGAGAACACCTTTCCAATGCCACTGGCCGCATGTCAAAATTCATCCGGAGTCATCAGGATTCGTCAAAACAAGAGAGAATCCAGAATCTGTGTCGGTGCTGTGTCGCCTATTTTTGGCCTTTGGGCTTTGTATCTAGTTGAGCCCAATTAGGGGCGCGTCCAGAGGGTCTTGCACGACCCTAGGGTCTTTATATACAGCCGCCGCCGCACCATTAGGGTTCGGATTTTGCTTATATCAATTCTGTTCATAAACAGTTTCGCCGTTCATCGGTATGTGAGACCCCAACTTCGAGAGTTTAATCATACATCTGCAATTGTATTGTATTCTTCGTTGTTCTTGCTTGTGTTCTTGATTCGCAGGTAGGGATTAGCCTTCTCTGCGAGATCAATCGTCTTTGGACGGTTGATAACCAGAGGAGACGTCGTTTTGCGATTACGGGGTTTAGAACTTGCTGTTCTGAAGCCGGATCGAATTGTGTGTCGCCTCCGACCAAATCAACTTACCAAGAACCTTTCGGAAGATCGGGAACCCTTGTTCACATCAAGTGGTAATCAGAGCTTCAGGTGCACCGTCAGGTTCACACTACCCTTTAGTTTTGTTTTCGTGTTCTTCGTATCGTCCACAGAAAATACCAAAAAAAAATTTCCCCCGCCCATAACCACGTGTTTAGCCTTTGCATATTTCAATTTCAGAGTCCGTAGTGTTGAGTTTGTGCCCTAGTTCTTGTTTAGTCGCTGGTTTAGTTTATGTTTTTGTTGTCAGTAGTGTTTCCCTTGCAACCCTAGCCGCCATCCCCTTCACCATCCTCGGTTTTGTCGGCTTTGTGTGCTAGGGTTGATTGATCAACACGCCCACCCTAATTCCACCCTAAACCCACCCTCACCACCTCGGACCAATTTTCACAAATTTCACTTTCCGCTGCATCCACCTCGCCAAAAAAAAAAATCCCTACCCGACCCCAAGCCCGACTCGGATTTCACTCAAACCCCCGGGTTCTTCATAACCGATTCCGACACCCCTTCGGTAAAACAGCCATAACTTTTCGCTCGGTTGTTCGTTTTGGCTATGCCCTGTGTGCCCTCGTCAAAAAATTCAAAAAAAATCGGGAAGATAAAGAAAAAATTCATTCAAGTTGAAACCCGATGTTTTCTGAAACTTCAAGATTTTCTGTAGGCCACGTCCTAGCTCGGTTTGAGCTGAAATTTTTTGTGGTTTCTTCCTGTTTGCTAGTGAGTTGGAAAAAAATATCAAAAAAATAAAATAAAAAAAAAATAAATTTGGGATTCCTACTAGTGCTCCATCTAGCCCCTTGGAATTTCTGAGTTTGGCTGTTTTACACTAGGCCCCCTGTTATCGACTGTGTCCCTTGGTCTCCTTGTTTCTTCTTTGCTATCACTATTGTTCTAGGACATAGTTAGACCAGCAACTAGGGACAAGTTACTTGGGCACTTATTCAGCTTTACTATCTGTTTTTGATTTGTGTGCCACTCATATATATATATTTGGCCTTCCTAGCTCTACATACTTCTTCTGGACAGCACATAGGTTATTTTGTAACCCTTGCAATCGTGGAACACTTCTCCCTGGTATCCTTCGCTTTGTTGTTTTCAGAACTTTGTAAGAGCTTTGCAAGAAGCTTACTTTTGCTGTGTTGAGAGGCACCACTGCTTAGTAGTTTTGTAGGGATAACCTTTACTTTTTGTTTCCTGTTTTGGTGTTTCTGATGTCAGGAAGCGACGGGGAGGGTGCTTCACCCTCAAAATTGGATGAGTGCGTGAGCCAAAATCAGTTACAGAAGGCTTTGCAGGCGGTTCAGAGTGATTTAGCAGAGACGATCACCAGGGCCGTCACCGACGCCGTCACCAAGCTTCACCTAGGAGAAAGCATTGAGCGGTTGGATAAGAGAGTCTCTAAGCTAACCGATCAGGTTGTCGAATTGGAGACCGCTCACAAGACCAACAACACCACCAACAACAACACCAACACCACCAACAACAACACCAACACCACCAACAACAACACCAACACCACCAACAACAACAACACCAACAACAACACCAACACCAACAACGACGTTGAAGATGATCATGATGAAGCAACGGTGTATAAGGCTGATGGCACCGTCGATAGGTCAGCTACAAGGACCGCAAGGTTACGACGTCGTTTGCAACGTAACCCTCAAGGTATGGGTGGTTTCCACAACCACAACCGTCGCACACAAGGTAACCATGCTCCAGATGATTCGTATGCTAAAATTAAGTTTTCAATTCCTTCGTTTTCGGGTCAGTACGATGGTGATGCTTACCTTGATTGGGAAATGACGGTAGAACAAAAATTTAATGCCCATCTTGTTCCTGAACAACATGGAGTTAGACAAGCCACTAGTGAGTTTAAGGAGATAAAACTCCATCAAGCTCCATGCTTGTGGTCATTGTCATCAACCGCCAAGGCAACCATCATCAATAAGATTTGTAGTAGAGTTAAGAGATGATTCCTGCATAGACAACACTCATATAGATATTAGCCCACAATTTCGTAGTTGTCATTAATTACCAAAACATCCATACCTCGGGGATTCAATCATCAATGGTCATGAAGCTTACAACTCCTATCCGTTGCGTTTAACTTGGTGGTGCGGTGTCTGATCCCGGAGATGAGGATGCAGACGACCTCTCACATTGTGGTTGTGGCTATCTTTTCATAATACTTGTGCGGAGCCTCTTCCCCTTGTGCCCTTCTTTCTAGTGGTGTTGGATAACTTCTCTTCCTTGATGTAGTTTCCTCCATGTTGATAAGGGCATTGTTTCCACCATTGACCTCCTTATGGATAACTTCTGTTGGTGTTGCACGACATGTCCTCATATGATCATGGGCTGTTGATGCCAACTCGTGGTAGAAGGTGGTCAAAATTGATCAATCATCCATTCCATGATGTTGGCATGCTAACATGTACTCTTGAAGCCTCTCCAAAGGTCTAGGAATGGATTCCTCTTCTGCTTGCCAGAAGTTTGAAATTTTTCCATGAAGGGCATGGGTTTTGCTTATCAGGAAGAATTTCTTGAGGAATGCTATGGAACAATCATTCAAGGTAGCCATAACACTTGAGTTGGCATAGAACCACTGTCTCGCTTTCCCTAAGCGGGAAAAGGGAAACAGATGGAGTCAGATGGCATCTTAAGTGACTCCTTCGATGGACACAGTGTTGCACATTTCCAGGAATTGTTGAAGGTGAGCATTTGCGTTGTCAACATTGGCCGTCCCGCTGAATGGGTTGGCCTGTATGATGTAGATTGGGCCAGCTTTGAGACTAAAGTTTTCGTTCCCAGTGTTGACATTTGGCCCAATAGCCACGTTGTCGACAGATGGAGCGAAGTACTCATGAAGCACTTTTTCGGCCATTGGTGTTGAGCTTGATGGTGTGGATGTAGCTGGCTTTACTGCCGTGAGTATCTTGAGGATGGTTGACTCAATGTTGTGCTCTTCTCAAGATTACTTCCGGATTCTCATTATATTTCTTCAGCAAGCCAAGGCCAGAGGTATACTACCCTGTTTTCACATAAAGAGAAAACAAAGCAATGGTAAACCTATTTAGAAAGTGGCAATTAATAGAGATATAATTAAGAACAATGCTAGTGATTATCTTTAACCAGTGCCTTTCCCGGCAACGGTGCTAGAAATGCTTGTTGACATCTACTAAGTCACACCATATAAATAGACCCAATTAACGAGTGCCTTCTACAAGTCACCGCTCCTGAGAGGAGCTTCTTGCTTGAGGAAGTGATCGATAGAAGACATGAGCTCTCAGTTGAGAGAGCAATGGAGATGATACTTGTGCTCCACTCACAAGTGGGACATGTGCTTGATCACGTCACGGGCCTCTATGATCCTCCCCACCACTATATCGACCTCGACGACATACACATGGGGGATGGTCATGGACAATGGAGGTATCATGCTCCCAACTATCCTGTATGGAGAAGACTTCAGGAAGCGATTGCAAGAATCCCTAATTATAAGGATGGTCTCATTCAATGTGACGAGGTTAGTGAAGGTCATTAGAGTAATGCTTTGGATACTAACCCTTCTTCCTCTAGTGCTTGTCTTATGACTACTACTAGGGACAACAACAAGAGTGGAGGTACCCACTGGATACTTGATAGTGGGTGCATCCAACATATGATTGGGAAGCCAACCATGTTCACCAACATTGATGAAGACGAAGACAGTGAGAATGTGACTTTTGGAGATGACTCAAAAGAGAGAGTTAAAGGCTCAGGCAAAGTGGCCATTATAGAGGACCTTCATCTCTCCAAGGTCTTTCTTGTGGAAACCCTCAATTTCAACCTCCTGTCTAGTGGTCAGCTTTGTGATATGGGATTCAAGTGCACATTTGATGAGGATGGTGCAATGATTCAAAATGCAAAGAAAGAGCTAGTATTTCATGGAGTGAGGCATCGGAACTTGTATGTCATGGACTTCAAATCAAGCAACATGCCATCAAGTACTTGCCTATTCACCAAGGCAACTAAGGGATGGTTGTGGCATAGAAGATTGGCACATGTTGGAATGAATCAACTCAGGAAAGTGGTCAAGAGGAATCTAGTTGAAGGAATCAAGGATGTGATGAGGACATCACCCTTATGGATACACCCAGCACAACGCCAACCAAAATACAAGTTCGTGCGCGACAACTGAATTTACGGGTGAGCTTGTTCCTAATGATTCCTTTATGTGATTTTGAGAATAGATTGCTACCTAATGAATTAATCGTTGTTAGAAACCATGGAGATGATAATGAGATAGCTGGGGAGGTGATTGGAGACGTGATGGGCCAGCAAGGACGTCCAAGCCAAGGTGGAGGCCCAATCAAAACCGACTTCGAGTCTGTTTCGGAGCCCAGGACCAGTCTGCACTAAAACGGATGTCCAGAACGCATACGGACTCGGATTTGGACGTTCTATATATGCCTGGAAAGATAACGAAAAACCCTTTCCAACCCAACTGGTCCCATGTCAATATTCGTCCCGAGCCATCGGCAATCGCCGAAACAATTCGACTTTCAGAATCTGTCCTGGTGCTGCGACACCGTAATCGGTCTTTGGGCCATGTATGGAGTTGAGCCCACTTAGGGCTGCGTCCAGGGGGTCTTGCATGACCCTAGGGTCCTCATATACAGCCGCCGCCTCTTCATTAGGGTTTGGGTTTTGCTTAGATCAATTCTGTTCATAAACAGTTTCGCCGTTCATCGGTTTGTGAGACCCTAACTTCGAGAATTTAATCATACATTTGCAATTGTGTTGCATTCTTCGTTGTTCTTGCTTGTGTTCTTGATTCGCAGGCAGGGATTAGCCTTCTCGGCGAGGTCAATCGTCTTTTGGACGGTTGATAACCTGAGGAGACGTCGTGCTGCGATTGCGGGGTTTAGAACGTGCTGTTCTGAAGCCGGATCGATTTGTGTGTCGCCTCCGACCAAATCAACTTACCAAGAACCTTTCAGAAGATCGGGAACCCTTATTCACATCAAGTGGTAATCAGAGCTTCAGGTACACCGTTAGGTTCGCCGTTATCCTTGTTATTTTGTTCAATCCTAGAGTCCAGAAAATTGCCCTACAAAAATATTTGTTTGTCGTGTTTCCGCTGTCCTACACCCCCCTTGTGCTTTGCAATTTTCAGTTTAGTTTGCTTCTCTGAATTTTAGTCCCTACAAGGTCATTGTGTTGTTGGTCTAGTACTTGTTCTTTGGTCTTGTTTGAGTCGTGTGTGTCCTTGTTCATAGACAATCAAGAAAAAAAAAATCAGATTGTTGCACACGTTGAAAGAATAGTACTGCTAGAATTGTTTGCACTAAATATTTATTTAACATCTAGCCTTCTACTTTTTGTGTGCAAAAGAAACTTAGAGTGTTTTCTGTTGCACGTTGTTCCTTGAGTCAAGAGATTGCTGCCCATTGTTGCATATGAGAATTATCGGTTCAGTTCTACATGTACATCTATTCCTTAGTAAAGAGTGCAAAAAAGAAAGTTTAGGTTTTTTTTTTGTGCTATAAAGTTCGCAACTCTTGCTGCAGTTCTATGTCAAAAAAATCATGAAAGAAGTAAAAGGCAAAGAGGTGCTGAAAAAAAATAAGAAGAAAAAGCCGCACCTATAACAAAAGAAAAAAAACGAAAGGAGAAGAGAAAAAAATTCAAAATTGCTTGCAGCCTTTGTGTCCTTTGTTGAGCCATTTGCTTGCTTGCTTGCTTGAACTAGGTCCGAGACAAGTTTAGGCCAGTGACATAGACTAGCTTGGGACTATTATTCAGTTTTGCAATTTCTGAATTGAAACTTTGCTAATCCTTGCTACTATTAATTGCCTACCTAGCTCCACAAATATCCTTCTGAATAGGCACAGAACTTTGGACCCTCGCAATCGTCGGATCACACTCTCCAAGGTATCCTTTATTTTGCTACTAAGAATCTTGTAAGAACTTAGTTAGGTGCTGTCATTTGCTTGTTGAGAGTTTCCACCGTGATCAAACAGTGGTGATAGGAAAATATACTCTTGTGTGTTTTCTTGTTTTCTATTAACAATGACAGGTTATAACACCGATGGTGATGAGTCGATGGTGTCAAATGAGGTTGATACAAGTGTTGTAGCACAACGAGTGTTTAGTTCTCAAATGGAGAAGGTAGAGCAAAATCAAATGAACAACTTGTTTCAGACTCACTTTGTTGTGAAGGATCGACGTTGTCGTGTCATCATTGATGGAGAGAGTAGCAACAACATCGCAAGCTTGGAATTGGTCGAGAAGCTCGGCTTGACCACACAGCCACACCCGTGTCCATACTACATCCAATGGGTAAATTCTTGTGGTAAGATAAAGGTAGATAAAATTGCACGCATTGAATTTTTTATTGGTTCTTATAAGGATTGTGCAGATTTTGATATAGTGCCTATGCAAGCGTGTCATTTGTTATTGAGTAAGCCTTGGATTTCTACAAATAATGCTTTACATAATACCATTGCTAATACCTATTCATTTAAATACAATGGTAGAAGAGTTACTCTTAAACCTATGTCTGCTGCTGAAATTTTAGAAGAGGATCAACAAAGACTTGAGAGAAGAAAGAATGAACCATTTAGGAAAGAATGGACTACTTCAAATGTTGTAACACTTACATCAAAATCTGAATTAGATGATGAACATATTTCCTTGCCTCTTGTTGCAACTAATACATTTCAGGTTCTACACAAAGAAGAGGATAGTGTGAAATATGAAGAACATGTTGTTGTTTCAGGTAAGAGCTTTCTTGATGTGATGAATTGTTCCAATAATCTTGTTGTATTGGAACCTTGTCTTGATTTGCCTTTGCCACAAGTTGATTTATCTACTGATCCTTGTGATAAAGAGGAGTTATGTGCCACTGCACTTATACCTTTGCCACAACAAACGAACAAGATTGATGTTTTTGCTTAAGATTCACCTATTAGTGTTGAAATAAAACATTTGATTTTAATAACATGTGAAAAGAATGAGAAGAAATTATTGTCTTCTCTAAATACTTTGGGTTATATTGAATTTGATGTTCTTTGTGATCTAAATACCGTGGAGAAGCAAATCTTTTCTCAAACTGAATTGCCTTTACTAACAAGAAACAAATTTTATGCTATAGGAAACTATGATCATAGAGGTGTATTTATGGTGCATAAAGTTTATATTTGCTCAAACATGAATACTCCTTGTGTTGTACAACCAAATGATGAACTAGAAAACTGTAATAACAATTACCATGTCATGTCATGTTTTTCTAGTGTTTTTAAGATCAAACATTATCTACCTTGTGATAAGAGTGAGAATGATGCTCATATTGCTGACCAAGTTTTCAAAGAGATTATTAATTTGCACGGAATGCCTTCTACTGTAGGTTCTCATTGTGATGACAAATTTCATAATGCATATAAATATAAGTTGCATCCCAAGTTTGGGAATAGTTTCACAATTAATATTTCAGATTTGAGACCATACATGGGAGAAAGAGATGAGCTCGAGTCGAGGACGACTCTAATTCAAAAGGGGGAGAATGATGAGGACATCACCCTTATGGATACACCCAGCACTCCGCCAACCAAAATACAAGTTCGTGCGCGACAACTGAATTTACGGGTGAGCTTGTTCCTAATGATTCCTTTATGTGATTTTGAGAATAGATTGCTACCTAATGAATTAATCGTTGTTAGAAACCATGGAGATGATAATGAGATAGCTGGGGAGGTGATTGGAGACGTGATGGGCCAGCAAGGACGTCCAAGCCAAGGTGGAGGCCCAATCAAAACCGACTTCGAGTCTGTTTCGGAGCCCAGAACCAGTCTGCACTAAAACGGATGCCCAGGACGCATACGGACTCAGATTTGGACGTTCTATATATGCCTGGAAAGATAACGAAAAACACTTTCCAACCCAACTGGTCCCATATCAAAATTCGTCCCGAGCCGTCGGCAATCTCCGAAACAATTCGACTTCCAGAATCTGTCCTGGTGCTGCGACACCGTAATCGGTCTTTGGGCCATGTATGGAGTTGAGCCCACTTAGGGCTGCGTCCAGGGGGTCTTGCACGACCCTAGGGTCCTCATATACAGCCGCCGCCTCTTCATTAGGGTTTGGGTTTTGCTTAGATCAATTCTGTTCATAAACAGTTTCGTCGTTCATCGGTTTGTGAGACCCCAACTTCGAGAGTTTAATCATACATCTACAATTGTGTTGCATTCTTCGTTGTTCTTGCTTGTGTTCTTGATTCGCAGGCAGGGATTAGCCTTCTCGGCGAGGTCAATCGTCTTTTGGACGGTTGATAACCTGAGGAGACGTCGTGCTGCGATTGCGGGGTTTAGAACGTGCTGTTCTGAAGCCGGATCGATTTGTGTGTCGCCTCCGACCAAATCAACTTACCAAGAACCTTTCGGAAGATCGGGAACCCTTGTTCACATCAGGATGTGACCTTTAAGAAGGATAGATTATGCAGTGCTTGTCAGGCTGGAAAGCAAGTTGCATCTTCACATCCCACCAAGTCTTTCATGTCTACATCTCGTCCTCTGGAGCTCTTGCACATGGACTTGTTTGAGCCAACACATTATAAGAGTCTGGGAGGAAATCTATATTGCTTGGTGATTGTGGATGACTTCACAAGATACACTTGGACTTTCTTTCTTGTGGATAAGTCTCAAGCAAGTGATATCTTTAGAAAGTTTGCAAGGAGAGCAAAGAATGAATTCAAGGACAACATTGTCAAGATAAGGAGTGATAATAGGACTAAGTTCAAGAACACAACAGTGGAAGAATATTGTGACAAGAAGGTGATCAAGCATGAATTCTCTGCTACATATACTCCCGAGTAGAATGGAGTAGTAGAGAGGAAGAACAAGACACTCATCACTCTTGCTCGTGCTAAGGGATATTCTCAAGTGGCGGGTATTGACTTTGAAGAAACATTTGCTCGCGTGGCCCATCTTGAAGCTATTTGGATCTTACTTGCCTATGCATCACACAATGGCTTCAAGCTCTATCAAATGGATATCAAAAGTGCTTTTTTGAATGGAGAGATGAATAAGAAAGTCTATGTGGAACAACCTCTGGGGTTTGTGGACCCTAAACATCCAAAACATGTGTACAAATTGAAGAAATCTCTCTATGGTCTCAAGCATGCCCCTAGGACATGGTATGAACATTTTAGGAACTTTCTACTCAAGAATGGATTCACCATTAGAAGCATTGACAGCACCTTGTTTGCAAGGCATGTTGGGAAGGATCTCTTTGTGTGTCAAATCTATGTGGATGATATCATCTATGGGTCAACCAATGAGAAGTTCAATGAAGAGTTCCGGGAAATGATGGGTAGGGAATTTCAAATGTCAATGATTGGAGAGTTGCATGTGTTCCTTGGTTTTCAAGTCAAACAGTTGAGAGAAGGGAACTTCATCTATCAAGAGAAGTATACCAAGAATCTTCTCAAGAGATTCAACATGGAGAACTGCAAGCCTTTGCACACACCTATGGCAACAAGCAGACCCTTGGATGATGATGTAAAGGGTAAACCGGTGAACCCCAAGCTCTATAGATCAATGATTGGGTCCTTGCTCTATCTCATCGCCTCAAGACCGGACATCATGTTTAATGTGTGCCTATGTGCACGCTATCAAGCAAATCCAAAGGAGTCACACTTGAAGGCCGTGAAGAGGATTCTTAGATGCCTCAAGTACACACCTACCATGGGATTATGGTATCCTAGAGGAACAAGCTTTGAACTTACTTGGGTATTTTGATTCAGACTTTACGAGATGCACAGTGAATAGAAAGAGCATATTGGGAGGTTGCCAATTTCTTAGAAGATCTCTCGTATCTTGGAGCTCAAAGAAGCAAAACTCGGTGGCTCTATCTACAGCCGAAGCGTGACTTACTTGGGTATTTTGATTCAGACTTCACAAGATGCACTGTGAATAGAAAGAGCACATTGGGAGGTTGCCAATTTCTTGGAAGATCTCTTGTATCTTGGAGCTCAAAGAAGAAAAACTCGGTGGCTCTATCTACAGCCGAAGCGGAGTATATGGCGGCAGAAGCATGTTGTGCTCAACTTCTCTACATAAGGCAAACTCTCTTGGATTATGGCCTTAACTTCACTCAAATGCCATTATATTGTGATAGTGAAGCGGCAATCAAAATGGCTCTCAAAATTGGAGATCATGGTCATGCAAAATGTATTCAAGTCAAGCATCACTTCATAAGAGACCATGTTGATAAGAAGGACATTGAGTTGGTGAGTGTGCGGACTCATGAACAATTGGCGGATATCTGCACCAAGCCACTCGACGAGAAGACCTTCAACAAGCTAAGGGGAGAACTCAACATTCTCGATCTTTCAAACTTCACATGAGTAACCCTAAAGCTTGTCTATTGTAAATTTGTAAAGTTTTTGTTTGGTTGTTTTGTTGTGTGTACCTTTTGTTTTGTGCTTGTTTCTCTTCTTCTTATAAGGTCAACTTCAGACCTCCTTGAGATAGCTATGGACATGGGTTAAGGTTGGGAATGTGGTTCATGGTGTGCCCAAGGCTTTGAAGAATGGTCCATTGTGAGTAAGCTCGAGACGGGAACAACTCGTCATTGACACTTTGGTTTGTAGCCTTTTCTCTCTCTTTCTTTAGCATCACATCATGCATTTGTATACTTGTTGCATTTGCATTTGCATTTCTTTGCATTCATGCATTCTTGCATTGTGATACCTTACATGCTTCGAAGCATGTTTCTAGGGGGAGCTTCTTATTTACAATGTAAGTATATGACCCTCTAGATGATCACATAGTGATCTTTGTGCTTCATGCCCATTGAGTCATGTTCAAACGAGTTCCGAGGTTAAATCTACTTGCGCGGCTTAAAGACAAGTGACTCATACATTCCCAACACACTAATGACTAACCATTGCATTCTTGAGGAAATTTTTGTTGAGTCATGTGTGTAGGGGGAGCTTTGGTGGAACACTATCGTGACCAAGGAGGAGCACCATGAAAGGGGTAGTTTCCTAACTCTTGCCATTTATTATTTGCTCCTTGGTTCACTTGTGTTTTGTCTTTGGTTTGTGGTTTTTGGTGATAGGTGACAAAGGAGGAGAAGGAACATGAAGATCCAAAAGCCAAGTCTAGATCGATAACACAAAAGGGGAGAAGAACATGAAGATCCAAAAGTCAAGCCAAGATTGAGGATAGCAAAAAGGGAAGAAGAAGAACGAGGAGAATATGAAGAACAAATGAAGATGATCAAGACAATAGTGCATGTTCACTTGAAGTACACATGAAGATCGTATCAAGAGGAACATCTACACAACAATGGTGCATGTCTACAACAACAATGAACATCAACACCGACATGAACATCTACATCTCTGGTGCTCGTCTACTTCAACAAGATCATCAACCACGACACCAAGACGGGCGCAAAATTCAACTGAAGATCGATATCAAGTGTGTTGCATGATTGAGTAGTTCTCCCTCAACACCTAGCACATTCCAAGGGGGAAACTACTTTCAAGGTAAGAACCAAGGTATTTTTTCAATCCTTTCTTTTCCTTTGGTTCCTTATTGCTCGTCCGTTTTGGATCAACATAAGTAGTGGTTGTCATCAATCACAAAAAAGGGGGAGATTGTAAGGATCATGACCATTGAGGTCACCCCAAGGTATGAATGTTTTGATGATGAATGACAAACATGAAATGTGACTAACGTCTACATGAGTGTTGTTCGTGTAGGAAACTATTCTACTCTATGATGATTGTTGACGGCGGCCTTGGCGATAGATGACAATGACCACAAGCATGGAGGCTTGATGAGCTTGATGGAGTCTAAGGGTTCATGGAGATGGATCAAGGCTAAGGACAAGCTATGGAGCAAGTGTTGGTAACACTTGTCTAGTTGTTAGGGCTTTGAGTCCATAGGAAAAACCAGACTATCAAAGGGGTCTAGGTCATGTCTCTTATGTCATGCTAGCCGGTGATATGCATGGATGGTCAATGAAATCATAGGCACTAGATGACTGTGGAGAAGCCAAGGAGTTGTTCGAAGAAGCCGGGAAACAAAGTCAAGCGAGGACTAAGAGTTTCAGCTTCTAGACAGAGTGACCGGACAGAGGGGTCAGTGGAGACCGAACTGTACGGTCACTAGGAGACGAGAGAGAAGCCTGCAAAGAAGTCTGTCAGCGTGAAGGCTTGTAGAGACCGGACAGTCTGGTCTATAGACCGGACGGTCCGGTCTGTATGGTGGTTTCTTGGGATAGAGAAGTGCAGAAGATGGTGCTCTCTGGAATGGAGAGAGAAAGTTTGACCGGACGGTCCGGGTAGTACAGGAGGTTGCTGGCATAGCGAAGCCAACGGCTCTAGGAGCTGTTCCAGGAGTGATCGGACGGTCCGGTCAGTGTGTCCAGAAAGACAATCTCGTGGAGCAATGGCTAGTTTGAGGTTGGAATCCTATATAACTTTGTTGTTGTGGTCTTGGAGACCTCTCTTGTCTAGTGGAATTGCTAGGAGCATTTGGTGAGAGCCAAGAGGAAACAAGAGGAGCACTAGGAGGCTATATTGGATATCTTGAGAGTGCTAGTGAGAGTAATAATAGTATATATGCACATCTAAAGCTAGGGTCTCCTTGAGGGTGTAATCTTGGTTGTTACTCTTGGTCTATGGTGAGACCTAGACCAGTTAGGTGTCGGTGATTGAGCCTATCAAGATCGGTTGTGAAGGCCGTCACACATTTGTACATGGTTTGAGCCCGCCGGTGAAAGGGGCATCAATAGTGAGCGCCTGTGTCGGCTCCGGGAGTCCGACAAGTTCTCAAGGGAGGTGAGCTTGTGTCCTGGTGGCAGTAGTGTGGAATACTTACCTTTTAGGTATCCGTAGATATGCCTCAAGTCGGCAACCAACCGGGTACCTCATCAATAAGGGAACCGACCGAGTTGGCTTGGAGCGCAAGGCAATTAGAGATAGACTTTCTATGTAAATCCTTATAGACAACGAGTAGAAATCTTCATATACCCCCTGCTGACCGGATATATAAGGCGGCAGGGAACCCTCCATCGGGGACACGACATTACAAGCAATACGATCCATAGAACACAGAACATAGGGTTTTTACTCTCAATAAGAGGGCCCGAACCTGTATAACTCAACGTCTTTTGCAACCATCGTAGTTCTTAGTCTCGACATAGCCCTATAAATATATTTTCGAGATCAAGTCTCAATAGTTAGCGCGCCAGGAAGGGGACAAGGCTCGCCGGGATTCTCCATCGACTACGATGGCCGAAACTCCCAACATCCAATACTCGCCGGACTTCAAGATGTCCTTCAAATCGCTTGACTTCGTCATCGACACCAATGGAGAGCTAGGTCTAGAGAACCACCGATCCGACTCGGCCATAGCCGGTTCTACGGCATGATCACTGAGCTCGTTAGATCTGAATCTAGCGTTGGTCCCACTCGGATTCGAGGGAACAGATCTATCCTTCGGGTATGACTCAAAGTCGGTCCGTTTCTTTGATAAGGATTCGGTCGGATCTGCCCGCTTATACCCTCTGACCGTGAACATGGTCGATATAGAGGAGAATCCATCAGAGGACAACGATGAGGAGGGTGACCGTGAAGACGGTCGCGAAGAAGATGGCCACGTAGAAGAACACGCAGAAGAAGGCCATAGGGAAGAAAAACCCCAGGGCGACAACTCGTCAGAAGGACATCGCCGCCTATCGAGAGGATCGCGTGGATCCCACCTCACATGACGACTGGACCTTGGACCCGAGATCAAAGTGGACGGTGTCAAGGTCTACGACACCCCACAGAATAACATCACCGGGGCAAAAACATTACTCAACAGCTTGATGGCCGACACAGCATATCAGACCCCCGCGATGCATAAGGCGTTAGCTATGCTCAAGGCTGCTGCAGCCCAAGATGCGGCCAGGGACAAACCACAGTCGATGGCGAGTTCCAGTCATGCGACCTCACATGGTCAATGAAGGCCTAAGGATCTGAGAAATTCCCACAACATCCGCGGCGGTCAGGACACCATCAACTCCCACTACGAGGAGTGGGCTCGGGACGACCGACACTACGAGGAGGAGTCCGCGATCGGAGGACCGATAACCGACGGGAAGACTGACGCGATCCACCTCCAAGAAACAACCGCGACAACCGACGTCGACGTGATGATCGGGACCGACGCAAGAGTCATGATGGAGACAACCAGCGTCATCGCCATGATGACGATGTTGGCCCATGTCATAATTGTTGCTCATCGCCATCTCTTGACTGATATAGAAGGTCACCTACTCTGAGCGATGAAGAATTCGACGTCATCAAGGCCTATATACCTGAGCTTCGCAGAGGTCGGTGGCCAAAAGGATTCAATTCGGCTCCCATCAAAAAATAAGATGGTCAGACCAACCCCCAAGAATGGCTTCAGCTATACAGTACGGCAATTCGGTCAGCCGGAGGTGATACCTATGTGATGGCCAATTTCCTACCGGTCTACCTTGATCCGACCGTTCGGATTTGGCTTACATCTCTTCTAGATAAATCGGTCACCTCTTGGGGAGACCTCAATAAGAAGCTTATAGAAAGTTTCCAAGCTACTTGCAATCGTCCTGGCAATCATTTTGACCTCACTCAGATTAAGTAGAAATTTGATGAGCTCCTACGCAACTACATCAAGCGGTTCTGCGCCAAAAAGACCGAGATCCCTAATGTCCCAGATCAGCAGATCATCGTAGCTTTCCAAGGAGGCTTACACAGCGATGACCTAGTCTGGGAGATCGGTTGGAGGAATCATGACCTCAAGTTGACCGCTCGGGAGTGCTTCGAGATTGCTGATAAGTTCGCGTCGGGCGAGTCGACGCTGAATGACATCCGCGGCAAAGGCAAGGAGATGCGCTCTGACAAGCCGGAGTCCTTCAAGAAGGTCAAGAAACGGAAGTTTGACAACATGGTTGCTACGATAGACCAATCCCAGAAGAACCCTCGGACGAACCAGCAGACCATGGACGACTTGCTAAGTGGCCCGTGCCTATGGCACACAAAGGGGAACCACAAAGCAAAGGACTGTTACCGACTGAAGGGCTTCGCAACTGCCGCGCTCAAGGTGGCCAAGGATCCACCAAGACGCAATGGCAAAGACAAGGCTAAAGACGGTGACAACAAGGACAAAGAAGGAGAGTTCCATTAGCCCCGGAAGGAAGTCAACTTCATCTTCGGAGGCCCGGATGCCTACGTGTCCAAATGCAAGCAGAAGCTGGAATTACGTTTGATCAACTCCGTAGAGCCTGCTACGCCCAGGTACATGAGGTGGTCTGAAATACCGATCACATTTGATCGGTCCGATCACCCTAGGCACCTGCCCAAGCCAGGTCGCTATCCGCTGGTACTCGTAGCCACGATGAAGGAGGTGAAGTTCAACAAAGTACTCATCAACGGAGGAAGCAGTCCGGACTTGATCTTCACCAAGACCCTCATTGATGAGGACATCACCCTTATGGATACACCCAGCACTCCGCCAACCAAAATGCAAGTTCATGCGCGACAACTGAATTTACGGGTGAGCTTGTTCCTAATGATTCCTTTATGTGATTTTGAGAATAGATTGCTACCTAATAAATTAATGGTTGTTAGAAACCATGGAGATGATGATGAGATAGCTGGGGAGGTGATTGGAGACGTGATGGGCCAGCAAGGACGTCCAAGCCAAGGTGGAGGCCCAATCAAAACCGACTTCGAGTCTGTCTCGGAGCCTAGGACCAGTCTGCACTAAAACGGATGCCCAGGACGCATACGGACTCGTATTTGGACGTTCTATATATGCATGGAAAGATAACGAAAAGCCCTTTCCAACCCAACTGGTCCCATGTCAAAATTCGTCCCAATCCAATGGCAATCGCTGAAACAATTCGACTTTCAGAATCTGTCCTGGTGCTGCGACACCGTAATCGGTCTTTGGACCATGTATGGAGTTGAGCCCACTTAGGGCTGCGTCCAGGGGGTCTTGCACGATCCTAGGGTCCTCATATACAGCCACCGCCTCTTTATTTGGGTTTGGGTTTTGCTTAGATTATTTTGTTGATAACAGTTTTGCCGTTTGATCGGTTTGTGAGACTCCAACTTGTGAGATTCATCGTATACTTGTAAATTTGGTTGCATTCTTCTTTGTTCTTGCTTGTGTTCTTGATTTTCAGGCAAGGATAAGCCTTCTCGGCAAGGTCAATCGTTCTTGAACGGTTGATAACCAGAGGAGACGTTGTGCTGCGATTGCGGGGTTCAGAACGTGTCGTTCGGAAGCCGGATCGATTTGTGTATCGCCTCCGCCTTAATCAAGATTATCAGAACCTATCGGAAGATCGAGAACCCTTGTTCACATCAAGTGGTAATCAGAGCTTCAGGTACACCGTTAGGTTCGCCGTTATCCTTGTTATTTTGTTCAATCCTAGAGTCCAGAAAATTGCCCTATAAAAATATTTGTTCGTCGTGCTTCCGCTGTCCGACACCCCCCTTGTGCCTTGCAATTTTCAGTTTAGTTTGCTTCTCTGAATTTTAGTCCCTACAAGGTCATTGTATTGCTGGTCTAGTGCTTGTTCTTTGGTCTTGTTTGAGTCGTGCATATCCTTGTCATAGACAAACAAGGGAAAAATCAGTGTTGCATATGTTTAGATAATAGTATTGCTGGAATTATGTGCACTAAATATTTCTTTAACATCTAGCCTTCTACTTTCGTGTGCAAAAGAAAATTAGAGTGCTCTGCTGCTGTCTCATTGTGATCAAAAGCCAACCAATTAGTGCTTGATCTTGTTATAGAAGTTTGTTTTAGTTGTGTTATTACAAAAATCCTTTTGCTGCACTTGTAGTAAGAAAAAAAAATATTCTGGGGTTCCAGTGGTTGTAAAACTTGTAATACTTTGCTGCAGTTCTGATTCTCAAGAAAAGAAAAGAAAAGGCAAAAGTGCACAAGAGAAAAAGCCGCACAAAAAAAAAGAAGTAGAAAAAAGAAAAGATACAAATTCAGAATTGCTTGCATCCTTTATGTCCTTTGTTGAGTCATTTGCTTGCTTGCTTGAACTAGGTCCGAGACAAGTTTAGGCCGGTGACATGGACTAGCTTGGGACTATTATTTAGTTTTGCAACTTCTGAATTGAAATTTTGCTAATCCTTGCTACCTAATATTGCCTATCCAAGCTCCATATATTTCCTTCTAAACAGGCACAAATTTTTTTGACTCTCGCAATCATCAGTTCACACTCTCCAAGGTATCCTTTGCTTGTTGTAATTAAGAACTTTGTAAGAGCTTGATAAGATGCTTCCCTTTGCTTGTTGAGAGTTTACACTGTTATCACATAGTAGTGATAGGAAAATATACTTCCGTGTGTTTCCTTGTTTGCTACTAACAATGACAGGTTACGCCACTCATGGTGATGATTCAATGTTGTCTAATGAGAACAATATGAGTGATGTATTACAAAGAGTGCTCAGTCCTCAAATGAAGAAGGTAGAGCAAAATCAATTGAACAATTTATTTCAGACTCACTTTGTTGTCAAGGATCGACGTTGTCGTGTTATCATTGATGGAGAGAGTAGCCGCAACATCACAAGTTTAGAATTAGTTGAGAAGCTTGGATTGACAACACAGCCACACCCATGTCCATACTACATCCAATGGGTAAATTCTTTTGGTAAGATAAAGGTAGATAAAATTGCACGCATTGAATTTTTTATTGGTTCTTATAAGGATAGTGCAGAATTTGATATAGTACCTATAAGCATGTCATTTGTTATTGAGTAAACCTTGGATTATTACAAATAATGCTTCGCACAATGCCATTATAAATAGCTACTCATTTAAATACAATGATAGAAGAGTTACTCTTAAACCTATGACCGCTGCTGAAATTTTAGAAGAGGATCAACAAAGGCTTGAAAGGAGAAAGAATGAACTGTTTAGGAAAGAATGAACTGTTTCAAATGTTGCAACACTTACATCAAAATCTGAATTAGATGATGAACATATTTTCGTGCCTCTTGTTGCAACTAATATATTTCAGGTTCTACACTAAGAAGAGGATAGTGAGAAAGATGAAGAACATGTTGTTGCTTCAAGTAAGAGCTTTCTTGATGTGATGAATTGTTCCAACAATCTTGTTGTATTGGAACCTTGTTTTGATTTGCCATTGCCACAAGTTGATTTATCTACTGATCCTTATGATAAAGAGGAGTTGTGTGCCACTGCTTCACTTATACCTTTGTCACAACAAATGAATAAGCTTGATGTTTTTGCTTATGGTTCACCTACTAGTGCTGAAATAAAACATTTAATTTTAATAACATGTGAAAAGGATGAGCAGAAATTATTGTCTTCTCTAAATACTTTGGGTTATATTGAATTTGATGTTCTTTGTGATCTAAATACCGTGGAGAAGCAAATCTTTTCTCAAACTGAATTGCCTTTACTAACAAGAAACGAATTTTATGCTATAGGAAACTATGATCATAGAGGTGTATTTATGGTGCATAAAGTTTATATTTGCTCAAACATGAATACTCCTTGTGTTGTACAACCAAATGATGAACTAGAAAACTGCAATAACAATTACCATGTCATGTCATGTTCTTCTAGTGTTTTTAAGATCACACATTTTCTATCTTGTCATAAGAGGGAGAATGATGTTTATATTGCTGAGCAAGTTTTCATAGAGGTCATTAATTTGCATGGCATGCGTTCTATTGTAGTTTCACATTATGATGATAAATTTTATAATGCATATAAATATGAGTTGTATCCCAAGTTTGGGAATAGTTCCACAATTAATATTTCAGATTTGAGACCATACATGGGAGAAAGAGATGAGCTCGAGTCGAGGACGACTCTAATTCAAAAGGAGGAGAATGATGAGGAAATCACCCTTATGGATACACCCAGCACTCCGCCAACCAAAATGCAAGTTCATGCGCGACAACTGAATTTACGGGTGAGTTTGTTCCTAATGATTCCTTTATGTGATTTTGAGAATAGATTGCTACCTAATAAATTAATTGTTGTTAGAAATCATGGAGATGATGATGAGATAGCTGGGGAGGTGATTGGAGACGTGATGGGCTAGCAAGGACGTCCAAGCCAAGGTGGAGGCCCAATCAAAACCGACTTCGAGTCTGTCTCGGAGCCCAGGACCAGTCTGCACTAAAACGGATGCCCAGGACGCATACGGACTCGGATTTGGACGTTCTATATATGCCTGGAAAGATAACGAAAAGCACTTTCCAACTCAACTGGTCCCATGTCAAAATTCATCCCGATCCGTTGGCAATCGCCGAAACAATTCGACTTCCAGAATCTGTCCTGGTGCTGCGACACCGTAATCGGTCTTTGGGCCATGTATCGAGTTGAGCCCACTTAGGGCTGCGTCCAGGGGGTCTTGCACATCCCTAGGGTCCTCATATACAGCCGCCGCCTCTTCATTAGGGTTTGGGTTTGCTTAGATTATTCTGTTGATAACAGTTTCACCGTTTGATCGGTTTGTGAGACTCCAACTTGTGAGATTCATCGTATACTTGCAAATTTGGTTGCATTCTTCTTTGTTCTTGCTTGTGTTCTTGATTTGCTGGCAAGGATAAGCCTTCTCGGCAAGGTCAATCGTTCTTGAATGGTTGATAACCAGAGGAGACGTTGTGCTGCGATTGCGGGGTTCAGAACGTGTCGTTCGGAAGCCGGATCGATTTGTGTATCGCCTCCGCCTTAATCAAGATTATCAGAACCTATCGGACGATCGGGAACCCTTGTTCACATCACTCATGGAGCTAGGCTTGTCAGTCAATGAGCTCCAGCCAAGTTCCTCACCCTTCCACGGGATCGTTCGCAACAAAACCTCAGTTCTCATTGGACAGATCATTCTGCCTGTCACCTTTGGAACCTGAGAGAACTTTAGGACCGACCGCATTCTTTTCCAGGTGGCCAACTTCGAGTCAGCATACCATGCTATCCTCAGCAGACCGGCAATGGCGAAGTTCATGGCGATCCCGCACTACTCATACGTCACCCTCAAGATGTCAGGCCCTAAAGGAATAATTTCCCTCCACTCTGATCTTCAGAATACTTTCGATTGCAATGTGCAGAGTTGTGAGATGACTGACCAACAGTTGATGCTATCCGACTGGCTCGAGATCCAGAAGGCAGTCGACAACGAGGAGCAGACTGATGCGAAGATCCCTATGAAGAAGTCTACCAAGGATAAGATAAAGAAATACGGCGTCCCAACTAAGGAGATCGCGCTCGACCCAGAAGACCCTGCTGAGGTTACTTACGTAGGGGCCGACCTCGACGAGAAATAGGAACTCATGGTCACCCTTTTCCTCCAGGAAAATAGGGACATCTTTGCATGGAAACCTTCTGACATGCCGGGAGTTCCTAGGGAAAAGATTGAGCACGAGTTGAGGGTGCCTCCTGGGGCCACCCTTGTCAGGCAAAGGCTTAGAAGATTCACACAAGATCGCATGGACACCATGAAGAAGGAAATAGCTAGGTTATCAGATGCAAATTTTATAAAGGAAGTGTACCATCCCGATTGGCTGGCAAACCCAGTCCTTGTACCCAAGAAGAATAAAGAGTGGCGGATGTGTGTGGATTATACTGACTTGAACAAGGTCTGTCCTAAAGACCCCTTCGCTCTGCCACGTATCGATCAAATTGTAGACTCAATAGCCGAGTGTGACCTTTTAAGCTTTTCTAGATGCCTATTTAGGCTATCACCAGATCCCACTGAAAGTCGAAGATCAAATTAGTACTTCTGTTATAAATCCTTTTGGCGTCTATTGCTACATTACCATGCCGTTCGGTCTGAAAAATGCTTGCACGACTTACCAACATGATATTCAACGTTGCCTCGAAGATTAGATCAGTCAGAATGCAGAAGCATATGTAGATGACATCGTGGTAAAGACTCGGAGCATCGAAGAACTTCTCTCTGACCTGGCACAGACATTCGACAAGTTGAGACGTTACTCGATGAAGCTGGATCCTAAAAAGTGTGTATTTGGGGTTCCTTCGGAAAAGCTACTCGGTTACATCATTTTGAAATGAGGTATAGAGGCTAACCCGGATAAAATCAAGGAGATCCTTGATATGGGGCCACTTAATTCTTAGAGGGATGCTCAGAAGCTGACCGGATGCATGGCATCCCTGAGTCGCTTTATTTCCTGACTGGGAGTCAAGGGTCTGCCGCTCTTTAAATTGCTTAAGAAGCAAGATGACTTCGAATGGACGGTGGAGGCACAATGAGCATTGGATGAATTGAAGAACCACCTCAGCAACATTCTAGTCTTGGTGCCACCGGAGCCACAAGAAAAGCTTCAACTCTACATATCGGCCACAACTTAAGTTGTGAGTACCGTTTTAATGATCAACCGAGAGGAAGAGGGTGATGTACAAAAAGTACAACACCCGATCTACTTCGTTAGTGAGGTTCTTAGTGCCTCCGAAACATGATATCATCAGATCTTGAAGCTGCTATACATGCACCTGATCACCTCAAGGAAGTTGAAGCATTACTTTCAAGCTCATCCTATCGAAGTTCAAACATCCTTTTCACTCGGCGTAGTCCTTCACAACCGAGAAGCAGAAGGAAAGATTGCTAAGTAGGTAGTCGAACTTGGTTAGTACACCATCACGTTCGCACCTCGCTCGGTAATCAAAGGACAAGCATTGGTCGACTTCGTTTCCGAGTGGACAGAGATTCAAATGCCGCCTACAACGCAAGATATTGAATACTGGAAAATGTACTTTGATGGATCCCTCCAGTTACCTGGAGCTAGTGCAGGAATTGTGTTCATCTCACCTACAGGAAAGAAATTACGATATGTCCTCTAGATCATGTTTTGCGCGTCTAATAACGCTACAGAATATGAAGCTCTTCTACATGGTCTATGCATTGCTGTCTCGCTCAGCATTCAACGTCTTGACATCTTTGGTGATTCGGCTCTGGTCATTAACCAGGTCACTAAGGATTGGAACTGTATGGATGACAATATGGGTGCTTACTGCCAAGAACTAAGGAAGCTCGAAGACAAATTTGATGGACTGAAGTTCACGCATATTCTTCGGGATAACAATCAAGCTGCTGATGAATTATGCAAGATGGGATCGTCTCAATCGATTATCCCACCCGGTGTTTTCTTACACACCCTGGATTCCCCCACTATTTCTCCTCGGTTTGATGTCTTGGTGACCGATGTTGCTGAGCCCATAAGTGATGTCGATTTAGAGATCGACTGGCATGACCCGATTGTCCAATTTTTGAGCAAGGGTATGCTGCCTCCGGATCCTAATGAGCAGCAGAGGTTGAAAGATAAATGTCGAGGATATTTGATGGTGGATGATCTTCTTTATAGAAGAGGAGGATCGAACATCTTGATGCAATGCATCTTGATACTAGAAGGCAAGATGTTGATGGAAGAAATCCATTCAGGAGTATATGGTAATCATGCAGCTTCCAGGACGTTGGTCAGCAAGGCTTTTCAGCAAGGGTTCTATTGGCCTACGGCGGTCGAAGAAGCACACCATGTTGTTCGGAAGTGTGAAGCCTACTAATTCTTTGCTCAGCAGACACATGTGCCTTCACAGCAACTTCATATGATACCTATGACTTGGCCCTTTGCAATCTGGGGGCTTGATATTGTCGGTCCTTTCAAGAAAGAGCCAGGCGGGTTCACTCATTTGTTTGTTGCTATTGACCAATTCACCAAATGGATTGAAGTGAATCCGAACGGCAAAATAACTTCGAAGAAAGCGGTCGAGTTTGTCAAGGATGTCTTCACTTGGTTTGGAGTCCCTCATGATATCATCACCGACAATGGTACTCAGTTTACATCTGAGGAAATCTATGACTTTGCCGATGTGATGGGAATAAAAAACCACTTTGCATCAGTGGCTCATCCTCAAAGCAATGGGCAGGTCGAACGGGCCAACGGTATGATTCTTCAGGGGTTGAAGCCCCAGATATTTGACAGGCTCTAATCTTATGCCGGTCGGTGGGTATGAGAGTTGCCTTCAGTTCTCTGGGGGCTGCGTACTAACGTCAGTCGGGCTATTGACTAGTCCCCTTTTGCATTGGTCTGCGGCTCCGAGGCTATGTTGCCGACCGAGGTAAACCTCGTATCAGCGCGAGTCAAGGGATATGACAAGAAGCTTTCTGAAGAGAGCCGAGAAATTGATTTGATAGCGGCAGAGGAGTTGCATGATTGTGCTCTGTTTCAGTCAGTGGTATATCAACAAGGCCTGCGATGTTATTATGATAAGAATGTACACAGTCGCCAGTTTCATGTTGGGGATTTAGTGCTGCGCTGAGTGCAATCAACCATAAATCGGCACAAGCTTTCCCCTAAATGGGAAGGACCTTATGTGGTCAAAGAAGTCACTCGGCCGAGGGCTGATCGACTGATGTTTGAAGATGGCGATGACATACAAAACTCGTGGAACATAAATCAGCTACGTCATTTTTATACTAAGTCTATCTTTTGTATTTTCATACATTATTAGTGAATGAAACTTCAGTCTTTTGATGAAAGATTTATTGATGATTTTCATTCTTATTTGTCTCGATTCCTTAATCTATCATATTAAACAATCGAGCCAGGGGGCTAGTAATAATGTCCCACTACTCCTTAACCTTGATAAATTCTGGTTTTGGATTTTGTCCGACCGATTTCTCATGTTTTGACATGGTCTTAAGATTTTTGGTCTAACGCCTAACATCATGGTTATACATTTCATACTGCACAACAGACTACCACTACACTAAACTCAGAGCCAAAGAGCAAGAGGTCATGTGTCGACTGGTCGACTCTGCTTGTTATGCAGCTATGAGTTACAGCCTAATATGCTATGGAAGACCGAGACAACTTTAGTCTTTATCTCTGAAAAAACTTATGGTAAAGAGATCTAAGTGCCAAAGCGATAACGTAGCTAAGTACTGATCGTTTAGCCTTAAGTAGCAGGAGATTGCCTTATGACTATTTTGTCGACCTTTTAACTTGTTTATAAGCTAAGCAAGCACAAAAAGTATTATTTACATTGAGATAATATTGTCTTCCTACATAAATACTACTCATATTTTCTAACATTACAGATATTACAACTCCTTCGAAGGAGAGGAGGCCTCATCCTGCAATTCTACTTCTGGACATGCTGGAGGAGTTGGCGCGATTGGATCAACCTCTACATTGTCAACCAAGGCACGGGAGGTCTCCAGCATTGAGTCCATAAGCAATTGGCATTGATTTATTGTCAAGTCTGGGTTGAAGCCCTCCTTGATATTATCCAATGGCAATGCAGGAGACCAAGACTTACAAATAGCCAGCACTTAGCTCCCGGCCTCGGTCGCCACCCTCCGGGTATTGTTAGCAATTGCCTCCGACGCATGCTCCATCAGATACTCCAAGGAGTGTCCGATCTTCTCCACTTGGTTAGCATGGATATAATCCAATGCTTTCCGAGCACCGTAAGACAATGCTGCAAAAGATTTTTAGAGTATCAGAATCTGAAGTCGACAAGAGAAATAATGAAGATACGATGGAGAGCTTACTCGCAAGATTACATTTGAAAGATTTGGAGATGCTCTTGGCCTCCTCTATCTTCTCTTCAGCCTCCTCCAGTTTCTTCTTTAGCCGAGTGATTTTGGTGCTTTGCTCTCCGAACGACTTGGAAAGGTCATCCTTCTCATCATTCAGAGCATACAAGAATCTCTATTGGTTTGAAGTCAACTTCTCCAGGTCGATGACTTTTTCATCGCGAGCTAAAGACACATATAAAATCTTTAGCGATAGAGTGAGCAAAAAGCAAATGAAAGTTGGTATGCGATCGTATCGACGACATCAGCACTACTCTGCTCTAGAGCTTTGGTCACCTCCTTGTGATCGATCTGCAGCCTTTCAATCTGTTTCTTGGCCAGAGAGAGCTGCTCGCCGGTAACTAGCAAAATACCAACAACAAGTCAATATTTTGACGAAAAGATTTAATATGGAAAAAAAATATAGAGCATTCCAAAAGTTTTGGCTTCAAGATACTCAATCCTGGCCTGCTTCATCTCCACAAGAGAATACATTTTCTGAATAAGAAGGAGGGCATGGTTAGACGAAGGATTAAGTCCAAGAAAAGAAGAAACTTGGTATTGATGTACCTTGTTGGCCTTTCAGTGTTGATGGATAATCTCCATATCTTCGACTTCAGGTCGACCTAATGAATCTTCAACCAACACGGACTTACCCTTGTTAAGAGGGGAATAAATGCCGGCCAGGGAAGGATTGACGGTCTGAGGAGTCAGCGCTGGCGTTGGTGTAGGAGCTGGAGCTTTGGGAGACTTCCTCGGCTCGGTCAGTGCACTTGATGGTGTGCAGACTGGCCGAGGCAAGTCGGTCAGACAAGGAGTAGGAGCTGACCGGGTGTCTTCAGACCCTTGGGCACTCTGAGCATCGCTCAACTGACCGCTATGATCACCAAAGAGTATAACATTAAAAAGCTGAAATATGGTTATTAACTACAGAGATGAAGAATCAAAAATGCAAAGAAGGTTACCTAGAGGCTTTTTGATTTTGATTCGGCAGACTCTCTTCTTTGAAGAAGTGGTATGCAAGTCAATCTCCTTCCTCTTCTGGGAAGACTTGCTGACTTCATCGATCTTCTTAGCCGCTCCTGCATCACTCAATGTTTTGCTCGGGGGCTCCGACCGGCTTGATGGTCGGTCGGAGTGTGCAGGGGTTGGCAGACCAGTGTCTTGGGGGAGCTCCTCCTCATCATCATCTTTGTCTCCCACATACTACCGACAACGATGGGCAGTCTGCTTCACTCGTTGACTTAGGGAGGGCAAGTTGATAGGAGGCCCCTGTGGACGGCTGCGCGCTCACTAATGAGCTCAACCCACCAGCACCGGTCTGCGGCGTCTCCTCAACATAGTCCGCACTCAGAATCGGTTGGAGGGAGCGGAGGGTGTGACACAGAAGTGTCCAAAACCTGCAAAAACACGAAGATATCATATGATACGATCTGTCTGTCAAAAAGAACATCAGAAACAATCAGAATGAACGTAGCTTACTCGGGCCCGCAGAGTGCCCACATTGTATGCCTTCGCTATCAAGAAGTGATCCTGAATAATTTCTCCCTCGAACATCTTCGACAGTCGTGACCGACGCAGAGTGGAGTGCGAAGGATCAGGCACTTCCCTCGTCTCATTACCAGAGGCATACATCCAGGCGGGGTGGCTCTGTTGCTTCAAGGGCTGCACTTGGCGAACTATGATGCTCTTAGCTATAGTAATGCCGTCAACCCCATTATTCTTCAGCTCTGCAATCTTTTCCAGCAGAGTGACCACCTGGGGATCAATCGGATCCGGTCTCTCCAACCACCACGTTTGATAAGTGGCTTTCGCACCAGAGCAGGAGGACGATTGTCACAGTAGAACCACTCATCCCTCCAGTTCTTATTCCTGGTGTTCGGCGGCACATTGATGTATGCTCCTTCTTGTGCAACTAGAAGCCAACTCCACCAATGGCAACTTGGTTTTCCTTAGTTGGCAACGCCTGGAGGACGAAGAGATGATAAGACAGAGTGAAGTGGGGCAGAATGCCCAGAAAAGCTTCACATAGATGCACAAAGATGGCAATGTGAAGAATGGAGTTAGGATTGAGGTTGACGAGCTCAATCCCATAGAAGAAAAGGAGCCCGCGCAAGAAACTACAGCAGGGAACTCCAAAACCATGCTCGAATAAAGAGCAAAAAACTACTATCTATTTATGGATTGGGAGGGGGCAAGTTTCCTTTGGTACCTTCCAATCTATACGCGCCTGCTCCGGGAGGAGGCCATCCATCACCATTATGTTCAGATCAGTGGTGGTGAGGCTGTTCTTAGAGAACGCCCGCAGCTGCTCCGCGATTTGTAGCTCTGAGGAAGATGATTCAGTGGCGGCGGCCTTCTTGGATGACTTGCGAGGCATTGTCAATGAAGAAATGGCGCGCTGGATTTGGAGGAAGGGAGCTAACCCTAGCAGGAGTTGAAAGCTTGCTGTGGAAGAAGGTCCCCGGTGGCGGGGGAAAAGGCTAACCCTAACTTTGAAGTAGAGGAGTCGCGGAAGCAGGGGAGGCGCAAGGAAGACGAAGCGTAGTGTGCGAAATGGCGACGTGCACTTGGAGCCAACAGCCCTCTGCCCTTTTTATACCTTTGCCTTTTTGTCCTAGTCTTTGAGGTCCCCATGGGTTTTGGTGGGCCGTACAGTGCCAGGTCTTTTCCACTTATAAAAAATGGTGAGGCATTATTCTTTAAAAAGAATTGATGCTATAAATCCTGAGAACTTCATCTCGGGGGCTTCTTTGATGAGAAGCAATGGAATATCCATTTAATATATATATATATATATATATATATATATATATATATATATATCATATTTATATGATTTGAAGATCATAGAGCAAGAAGACTTGATAGTCGTATGGGTTCAAGTTCACACGTACTTTGTTGATTGAAGTCAATAAAGTAATTATCAACATTGGGCTTGTTTTAATCCGAGCAATAATTTTTTAAAAAGACTATAGAATGATTGATGTCATTTAGCTTATTTATTATATGATTGATGTCATATAAGTTTGCATATAGATTACCACATGATTGATGTCATAGAATTTTAGGTCTATAAATTGCTCGGATAAGCGTGTAAATCACTCGGCGTAACTTTAAATCTATCGGCATGATTGATGTCATGTAGACTGATCCTTTGGTTTGATGATCAGAGGATTATCAGCTCGAGCTTGATGGTTTGGATTGAATTTACAAAACAAAATGTTAAGAGCTAATATTATTAGACTCTTGCATTATTTGTTAGTCTCCAAATTATACAAGAGTCGGGGGCTACACCTGATCAGCTGCACCTAGTCGGCGCACCAGATCCATTAGGAACTTTTGATCATGAGGTCTTTCTAATTTATGACCTATTCGCATCAACATTAAGGATCACCCGGCAAGTCACAGCTCAAAATCAGAAAGCACTCGGGGGCTGCTGTGGAATACTTACCTTCCAGGTATCCGTAGATATGCCTAAAGTCGGCAACCAACTGGGTACCTCATCAATAAGGAAACCGACCGAGTCGGCTTGGAGTGCAAGGCAATTAGAGATAGACTTTCTATATAAATCCTTGTAGACTACGAGTAAGACTCTTTACGTACCCCCTGCCAACCGGATATAAAAGGCGGCAGGAAATCCCCCATCGGGGACACGACATTACAGGCAATACGATCCACAGAACACAGGACGTAGGGTTTTTACTCTTATTAAGAGGGCTCGAACCTGTATAACTCAGCGTGTTTTGCAACCATTGTAGTTCTTAGTCTCGACGTAGCCCTATAAATATATTGTCGAGATCAAGTCTCGACAAGCGGTGACATAACCGTGTCTTCACTATGGGAGTGATCGCGGGCTCATGTGCGAGAACTCCACTTGGAGGTAGGAGGGATCGGTACTCGGACGGGAGTGGTCCAATGAGGAGTAGGGGAAGGCACCATTCTTCTGAGACCTCAGGAAAAAACTCATGAGCCATCTCTTACTCTACTCCTTACTATGATGCTTTACTTTTCGCATTTACATACCATGCTACTCAGGCTTGTGTGCTTATCTTGTAGTTGATGATCTAGTACCTTTGCATGAGTAGGCTCCTTTGCTAGCTTGTTGTGTGCTTCTGCTTGTCTTTGATTACTAGCTTGCATAGGAGTTGTGTGCCTCGTGTGTGATCCACTAGTATGCTTAGGTTGTCTTTCCTTTCATAGGATTATGTTGTTAGTGTGATCACCACTAGAATTGTGTAGGAGTTGTTTGAGTGGTCGGTTCTAGTATTTGGCTAATTAGGTACATAGTTTGAGTTCCTGATTCACCCCACCCCCCCACCCCTACCCCTCTCTGTCACTCGATCCTTTCAATACATTCTACGGCTTGATCAATGTTGTGCATCTCCATCTTCTACTTGGAGTATTCATCCACACGCTTCATGATGAGGTCCAGCTTAGCATTGAGCATCTTTATCTCCTTGTTGGTGTTGGTGGTTTCTAGATGCCCATTTTATCTACCAATAAAGGATGTTTTGCATCTTAATTTGGTGGTTTGGACTAACAACTAAACCCATTTTTGCATATATTTGTAGTTGTTCTGTTTTAGATGTAATCGCAGGAAGCAGGATATTGGCGTCGGAGGTTGGTCAACACCGACGAGATCCACCAGAAGGGAGGTCGCGCCGATCAGCGCGACGCTTGTGCCGATAGGCTCGGGCGCGTTCCAGCGCTACTTCTCACCCCTCTGCTATGTCTAGCGGAAGGATGAGTGAGTAGTCTCATATTCTCTTCTCTGGTGCGGGGATCTGGTCATGTAACTCTCATACTTGTTGATACTCTCTCAATGAATTTAATCTATGTGATGAACTTTATTGCATATCTATCTATCCCTTTCATTTGTGTATCGGCCAATACACTTTTGCCTATTGCATAGTGCAAGAAACCAGTGGGGAACTAATAGCCTCTGTAGTGACAGCCGGGGTGAACGAAACCACCATGTCTTGTAGATTATTAGAGTCATCACTCGAATTGATAAGAATAAGGTTCCATGCTGGTGAACCAATCCTAAGGAGAGAATCCTTCATCATCCTGTTACCTCTTCAATAACATTAACCTTCCACTTTCTCTCTGTCATCATTCACACCAACCAAAATATTGCAATTTCTCAGTAACCCTTTAATAGTATTAGTTCCGCTCATTCCCTGTGGATTCGATAACCTTGGAATACTCTGAGGGAAAAAGAGCTACAACTGTATACCGTCCTCTTGCGGTATATAAGTGGGTGCGTAATTACGACCAACAAGCTACTTTTTCTGGCGCTGTTGCCGGGGAACAAGCCAGTTCTTTTACTATTAATATTTTACTAACGTCTAATCCTCTATTTTCTAGTTGTTTTTTTTTTGTGTTTTGTGTGAATTTTCAGGATGAGTACGACAGGACCTTCTCTGACGCTCAGGGAACTTTCTCTACCATCTCCAGACGTGCTGGTGCCTCAATTCTCAGATGAGAAGGTCACGGCCTCCTCGTATGTGTTGAACCCCATTATCATTGGCATGGCTGAAGCAAACAAGTTCTTTGGAGTGAAAGAGGAGAACCCGTATACTCACTTACAAGATTTGGAGGCACTTTGTTAAACATTCCATCATGAAGGAGTGCCTCGGGATCTTTATAGGTGGCTCCTTTTCCCATTCTCTTGCGGAGGAAAAGCCAAAGAGTGGCACAAGGCAGCATCTCGAGAAGCAAAAGGTAAGTGGAGTGAGTTGGTTGGAAATTTTTGCCTCCACTATTTTCCTTTGCCAAAGGTGCAGAAGTTGAGAAGGGAAGTGGTGAACTTCTTACAAGAAGACGAAGAATCTCTCGCGGAAGCCTGGACGTGTTTTCAAACATTGTTGAAATAAGGACCTGACCTCGGCATTGGTGAGAATATGTGCGCTCAAACCTTTTACATGGCCATAAACAAGGCATCGAGGATGCATTTGGACGGATCGGCTGGTGGAAGTTTTCTGAGATTAACAGCCAAGGCAGGGATCGAATTGTTAGGCAAAATTGCCGAGAATGAAGCTTTGCACAAGCATTGGGAAGAATATCTAGAACCAAATCGGCAATGCCCAGAAGTTATGCAGAAGGGAGAGTCGCCAGCTGAACAGATCTTGATGTCCGAGAGTAGATCAATGATTACTTCGGAGCAGTTCGAAGAAATAAAGCCCGTCGGACCGGCCTCTGTGGATCTGACGTGTGCGCTGATCGGCGCAGTCTTTGAGCCGATTGGCGCAATCTCTGAGCCGATTGGCGCAGTCGCGATGACAGGAGAACCGATCACCCTAACGACTCCGTCAAGTAGCAAGGAATATACCAAGATAGAAGCTGTGATTCTGGACAACCACCTAAAGGAATTTGAAGGGAACTTTGCTAAACCAAAGGGGGATAGAACATTGGCGAATGCTAAGCCACTTCACGAATTTGAGCCGATGGACTGGATTCCCATTGATTTTTCGCACGAATTGCTCAATATAAGAAGATCCTTCAGTCCGCAAGACGCCTCCGAAGCCGGGATTGAGTATAATTTCCTAAGTAATCGCCTCAAGTCCGAAGTTTTCGATCAAGAGATCATTAGGAGAGTTTTAAGGAAGCTTTACAAGGATGATATAGAGCTTGATGGAACAGAGGTGAAACAAGCGAAGAGATTGCTAGACAGTTGCTTTGAGCCAACCCCCTACGAAGGATTATGTGGTGTGTATGCTGTAGGTCTCACTGAAGAGGAAAAAGAAGAACCGTACATACCATGTGAGATATCGGGGAAGAAATTTCCGAAAGCCTTGTGTGACTTTGGTTCTCGTGTCAGCTTGATGACTTACGATGCATTCATGAGCATGCCTTATGGAACTCAACAGCGGCTGATGCGGACTGAACTTGAGCTAATCATGGCAGATGGTAGGAAGACCAAGCCACTAGGAGTGATCAAGAATGTCAAAATTGAGATCAGCTTGAAAACAATGCCGGTAGATTACTTTGTTCTAGACAATAAAGAAACTAGGGTTGAAGATATCATTCTGGGAAGGCCATTCTTTAGATTAGTACAAGCTGTTCTAGATGCTGGGAAAGGTCAAATTACGCTACACCTGGCAGAGGAAGAAGTGCGATTTCAACTTAATGATTCATCTCATCAAGACTCTTCCTACTATCAGGAATTCTGCCCAGAGGAAGACGAGAGGATAAGGATGGATATGAGAGACCCACTGGAGCACATCATGCACGGAACTAACGAGTATACTGCCAGCGCCGATCGGCGCGATGCTTGCGCCGATCGGCTCAACCAGGAAAATCCTGATTTTGAACCTCTAGGGGAGTTGGATCCAGATGAAGTGCCTAATTTGGAACAGAAGGAACTCCCGAAGGAGCTACGCTATGAATATCTAGGAAAGAATAGAACATATCCAGTTATTGTGAACAACGCCCTAACGAAAGAAGAAACGGAGAGGCTTCTTGCTATACTCAAAAAGTATAAGAAAGCCATTGGTTACACATTGGATGACATCAAGGGAATCAGCCCCGCATTTTGCACCCACAAGATTAACTTGGAGGAGAATACTAAACCAGTGGTTGAAGCGATGCGAAGGTTGAAGGAATCAATGAAGCCAGTGGTTAAAAAGGAGATTTTGAAGCTGCTTAATGGAGGTATGATCTACCCTGTTGCTGATAGTGAATGGGTTAGTCCGGTGCATTGTGTACCCAAGAAAGGAGGGTTGACAGTGGTGCCTAACAAGAACAATGAGTTGATCCCTCAAAGGACTGTAACTGGATGGAGAATGTGCATAGATTATAGAAGTTTAAACAAAGTGATGAAGAAAGATCACTATCCTCTTCCGTTCATTGACGAGATGCTTGAAAGGTTAACAAAGAATTCATACTTTTGTTATTTGGATGGATATAGTGGTTTCTTTCAAATACCTGTAAGACCAGAAGATCAGCAGAAAACTACTTTTACTTGCCCTTTTGGGACATATGCATATAGAAGGATGCCATTTGGTCTTTGCAACGCGCCCGCAACATTTCAAAGATGCATAAATGCAATATTCGTGAATTCATAGAAGATATTATGGAGGTATTTATGGATGACTTCTCCGTGCATGGTGCTGATTTTGATAGCTGTTTGGAGAATTTGGAGAAGGTTTTGAAAAGATTTGTTAAGGATTATTCGAAGATTGCTAAACCCCTGACAGAGTTGTTAAAGAAAGATACAGAATTTGTCATGGACGAGGAAAGACTCTTGGCCTTCAGAAGATTAAAGGAAGCTCTATGCTCTGCACCCATTATGCAGCCACCTGATTGGAGTTTACCTTTTGAAATTATGTGTGATGCAAGTGACTATGCAGTTGGAGCTGTTCTTGGACAATGGAAGAAAGGTAAAGTGCATGCTATTTATTATGCTAGCAAAACTTTGAATGAGGCGCAGATCAATTATACAACAACTGAGAAAGAGATGTTAGCTGTTATATTTGCTTTTGAGAAGTTTAGATCTTACATTCTAAATTCTAAGGTGATTGTATATACTGATCATGCTGCTATAAGATATTTGGTTTCAAAGAAGGAGTCTAAGCCTCGGTTAATACGATGGGTATTGATGCTGCAAGAATTTGATTTGGAGATAAGAGATAAGAAAGGAGTAGAAAATTCTGTAGCAGATCATTTATCTCGTCTTGAATCATCATCAACTGAGCCAATAAGAGATAAAATGCGACAAGAGCAGTTGTTTGCCGCATTTGATCATAGAGAGAACTGGATGACGGATATTATCAAAGGTTTCAAAGGACAAACTGACCTGATGAACAAGAACACAAGGAAAAGAGTTAAGAGTGAAATGAGAAAATTTATATGGGCCGACCCATACTTGTATAGGTATTGCTAGGATGGAGCAGTACGGAGATGTGTACCCAGAGAAGAACGAGCGAGCATTTTAGCAAAATGTCATTCTTCGGATTATGAGGGACACTATGGCTACTTCAAAACACAGGCAAAGGTATGGGCGAGTGGATTCGATTGGCCTACTATGCATGAAGATGCAAAAAGGTATGTTGCAACATGTGCTCAATGCCAACGAATAGGGAATATTAACAGTAGGAATGCAATGCCTCTTAAGTACAATCTTCAAGTCGATATTTTTGATGTTTGGGGTATGGATTTTATGGGACCCTTTGTGAATTCTCATGGTTTCGAGTACATATTGGTCGCCGTTGTTTATGTCTCTAAGTGGGTCGAAGCAATGGCATGCAAGGCTAATACTACAAGAGAATCAAGGAGTATACTTCAGGAGCAGATATTTCCTAGGTACGGAGTACCAAGGATAATAATTATAGATGGAGGATCCCATTTTATAGGAGGAGAATTTACTAGGTTTTTAACCAAATCTGGAGTTGAACATAGAATTGGAATAGCCTACCATCCCCAGACGAATGGACAAGCAGAAACTTCAAATAAGCAATTAAAGGGAATTCTGCAGAAGATTGTTACAAAGGAAGAAAAAGATTGGGCCATGAAGCTTAATGGAGCGTTATGGGCATATAGGACGGCATTCAAGACACCGATTGGTATGACACCTTATCAATTCGTCTATGGGAAATCGTGTCACTTACCGGTGGAATTGGAACATAAGGCTTATTGGGCTATAAAGGAAATGAATTTGGATCTTGATGCCGCCGGCATGAAAAGAAAGATACAAATAAGTGAATTGGAAGAGATGCGATTGCGTGCATATGAAAATGCAGCCATATACAAAGAGAAAACAAAGAAGTGATACGATAAGAAGCTTTTGAAGAAGGAATTCAAGGAAGGAGATCGGGTGCTCCTATTTAATTCGCGATTCAGGTTATTTGGTAAAGGCAAACTGCGAAGCAAATGGGAGGGACCTTATATTGTGAATACGGTGTTACCTTCGGGAGCGGTAATCATAATGGATGGCAAGAGAAACAAGTACACGGTGAATGGACAACGTCTAAAGGTATACCTAGAACCCGACACATTTGAATTAAAATCTTTTGATGTGTATTTCACTGCTTAGTACCCCGTGTGGTCGAGCTTAACGACGTAAACCAAAGGCTTGTATGTATTTTGATTTCCATAGATTTTCTTTTTCTGATTTGGTAATTTAGTGTACCACGCCGATCGGCGCATTGCTGCGCCGATCAGCATGACAGAGTCGGTTTTGGACCTTGCCTTTTTAAGACTCATTAAATTCCACGAATAAGAGAAAGAGTCCTAGTCCAATTGGAAATCAAGGGATATAAATATGAGGGGACAGCAAACCCATGGATCAACTCGTATTACATCGTCACCAGAACAACCCCTAAGAGCAGAAGCGATGGAAGGCGGCGCATCAGGCAGAAATCAAGGCGGTGCCGATCGGCGGGACTCATGCGCTGATCGGCGCGACTCTGGAGCCGATCGGCTCGGCGGCGGATTTCCTCAGCCCTCTGCAAATTGGTCCTGGAAAGAAGTCGACGAAGTGTTGACACCAACACGAGATGATCCTCTCGTCTGGTCAGATCTGCGGAAGCAATTCATGAAGAAAAGCGAAGCTGACGCGTGGAACGCCGACAAGGTGAAGATGGACAATGAACTTCGGCAGATGATGAAGAGAGTATTGGTGCGCAAAGGAAAATCTGTAGTTCCTATTAAAAGTGAAGCAGTTTTTCAAAGGTATACCATGGAAAGTCTTCTTGATCTTGCTAAGCCCTTGTCGTATGAGGATTTCCTGTCTTTCGAAAGATCATTGACTGAGCAAGAGAAGGAAGAGCTAGATGAAGAGAGCACCCTCACAATCCATAGGTGCCGACTTTATAGTAAACATGACATTGCCGCCAAGTATGAACTTAAGCTGCGAGAGGAAGCCGAAGAAGCTATGTACCAGCAGGATGCGGAGAAGGATCTTCAAGCTAGAAGGGATGAATCCTTCCCAGGGTTCTTACCGATTGGGAAAGTTTTCAAGAAAATAAGATTCATAGGAACGGTTGTATTGAGGGTTGCAAGTGTTTCTTTTGTGCTAAAGATCTTCAATGCAAGGTTAAACTCCAATTGGCAGAACATCCAGCTTTCATACCTAGAGATTTAATATATGATGATGGCTATCGAGCAGTTCCTGGAGGGAGGACACCTAAGGAGATTAATGATGAGATTTTACGAAGGCAGTAGAATATGGTGATCCGTGAGCATAATCTAGAGCAGTTAGCTGACAATATGAAGGAAGCTGCTAGCTGCGCCGATCGGCGCGACACTGGAGCCGATCGGCACGACCTGAAGATGGCTGAATTTATTGATCTGACGGCTCTGCCAAGTGAAGACGAAGAACCTGCTGCAAAGAAGTGTAAGACTACACCAGAGGTTCGCAGATCCGCTAGACTATCGGGTAAGCCAATTCAAAAGTATTTCGAACGGGATAGCGACTTTGATACGTCATACTATTTGAAAACTTTGGAAAGCGGTGATCCTAGTGTGCCTGGAGATTTTAGTGATGATTTTGATATGCGAAGAAGCTTTGGTAGTCCTAAGTTCAAAAATCGGAAAACACTTGCGCGCAGTAATGACAGGGCAGCAGGAACTTCAACAAGAGTTAATGGTAATGCAGAGGGAAGTGGAGGAAGTCGCAATGGTGGAAGAACACCACTGTGCCGATCGGCTCAGCCTTTGCGCCGATCGGCTCGGAGGAATTTGAATAATGCCTCCCCTTACAGCGCTGAAAATCATAACCTGCAACCGCTGGCTTGCTGTCCTGTCTACCGAAGAAACATTGAGCGCCTGTACCTAGACAGAGATCGTGCTTACAGGCATCAAAGAGATGTGGACCATAGAATCCAGGATACAATCGAGATGAACAAAGCAAACTACACTTTTCTCATAAGGAATATAAGACGAATTTTCTGAGTCTTGAACAGGCATAGTCTGCATGATTAGTGTGTTGAGTTTCTTCTCTTACAATGAGGACATTGCACATTTTGAGTGTGGGGGAAGGGCTTTGCCATTAGTCATAGTTTTTAAGTGTTTTTGAGTCTAGTATCTCATTTGTTTTTCTTAATGAGTGTTTATTTAAGTTTGTTTGTTTTTCTTAATGAGTGCTTATTTAAGTTTGTGTGTGTGCTTAAGAGAGTCACGAGTCATGTTGAGAGTTGCTTCAAGGTCTTTTATGTAGTTTAAATTATTGCATTGTCTTTAATAAAGTTAGTGTCGATTGTCAAATTGAATATGCCCCATGCTATTTATCTTGTCTTTCTGATGATCGATTGGTTGATTACTTGAATTTGTTGGTTACCACTTAACTTTTGAGCTTTGTATTTGTGAAAACCTCTTTTGACTCATCATAAGCTAAAGCAAAAGCGAGGTCTAAATATGCCTACATAGCCGAGTGAATGAGAGCAAGCTACACATTTGAACTAAGTGGATTGTAAGTAACTTTGTCAACTTTTTGCTCATGATTTCGACCAAGTTAGGAAAGGATGATCTATTTTGTTTATCTTTAGGAAAGGATGATCTATTTTGTTTATCTCTGTATTTCTAGCCATTCTTATCCATTTAAATTCCTTGCTATCATGAAAACCATACATCTTTGTTTCTCCCTCCTCCTTGATATAACCTATATTCTCAATAAAAGGGAATTCAAAAAATTTCCGCTGCTGATACAAGACAGAAATTGCTGATCATATCGGGAATAGAAAAAAAAGTGAAAGAAAAGAAAAAAAATAGACCGCGCCGACCGGCGCAGCCCTGCACCGATCGGCGCTGTTGCAAAAGAAAGAAAAAAAAGAGGTTATTATAGAAAATAAGGTAAATAAAAAAATATATATTCCCTGAGAGGCAGTAAGGTCGTTAAAGAAAGCAGATTTCTGATTATTTCTCATTCTTTGCCATTGTTCTCATTGAAATTCTTTTTAGATCTTCTACATTCCTCTTCTCCATTAAAAGTTCTTTTCCAAGAAAATTCTTTCTTAATAGGCATGATTGAGCACATTATTGACATGGTTAATCTTATGGTTTAATTTAGTTATATAGCCCTCCAAGATCCACATACAATCCTTGATTAGATAGGAGAGGGAAGGAAATACACTTGAGAGACCTGGAGAAGACCAAATGCTTGATGTTTGATGCTAAAAGATGAGTTGAGGAGAACTAAAATTGTTTTTGAAAAAGTTTGTGGTGATTTGATTAAGTTCAAGTATGATATGTCGATTGGTTAAAAGGAGATGAGAGAAGATCTTTGTGGTGGGATAACGAGTAAAAATGATGATTGAGATTGATTGCATGAGAGATGGTGTGAAAATTCTTATTACATAGTTGATTTTATATTGCTCGAGGACTAGCAATGATTTGAGTATGGGGGAACTGTTGGTGGTTTCTAGATGCCCATTTTTTCTACCAATAAGGGATGTTTTGCGTCTTAATTTGGTGGTTTGGACTAACAATTAACCCCATATTTGCATATATTTGTAGTTGTCCTATTTTGGATGTAATCGCAGGAAATAGGTGTAAAACAGGGCAATTATGGATAAAGAGCTGAAGAGTAACGAAGATGGGCCAGACGCGGAGCCACGCCGATCGGCTTGACACTTGCGCCGATCGGCGCAGGAGGAAAAGATGACGGAAACACGATCCGGTCCAGGAAAGACGAAGGCCCAGCCCAGTATGAGTTAGAGTCGGTGGAAGTTGACCTAATCCCGTCGAATATAAAAGGAAGATAATTATCAAGAGCCAAGGGAGAACCGGAGAGACGACGATCGCGAGAATCAATTATTAGAACTAGGGTTGCGGCAGGGGTTGGTCAACACCGACGAGATCCACCAGAAGGGAGGTCGCGCTGATCGGCGCGACGCTTGCGCCGATCGGCTCGGGCACATTCCAGCGCTACTTCTCACCCCTCTTCTATGTCTAGCGGAAGGATGAGTGAGTAGTCTCATATTCTCTTCTCTGGTGCGGGGATCTGGTCATGTAACTCTCATACTTGTTGATACTCTCTCGATGAATTTAATCTATGTGATGAACTTTATTGCATATCTATCTATCCCTTTCATTAGTGTATCGGCCAATACACTTTTGCCCATTACATGGTGCAAGATACCAGTGGGGAGCTAATAGCCTCTGTAGTGATAGCCGGGGTGAACGAAACCACCATGTCTTGTAGAATATTAGAGTCATCACTCGAGTTGATAAGAATAAGGTTGCATGCTAGTGAACCAATCCTAGGGAGAGAATCCTTCATCATCCTGTTACCTCTTCAATAACATTCACCTTCCACTTTCTCACTGTCATCATTCACACCAACCAAACCATTGCAATTTGTTAGTAACCCTTTAATAGTATTAGTTTTGCTCGTTCCCTGTGGATTCGATAACCTTGGAATACTCTGAGGGAAAAAGAGCTACAACTGTACACCGTCCTCTTGCGGTATATAAGTGGGTGCGTAATTACGACCAACAGTTGGTATGCTCATCCTTCTGGCACGGTTGGTGATGATCATCATCCCACCCTTGGTTGGAGACTATCTTCTCAATTAAATCTTATGCTTGAGTAAATGTAAGTGAGAAGAAGGCTCCTTTGGCAGCAGCATCGAGATGATCATGGGCTGTTGATGCCAACTCGTGCTAGAAGGTGGTCAAAATTGACCAAACGTCCATTCCATGATGTAGGCATGCTAACATGTACTCTTGAAGCCTCTCCCAAGCTCTAGGAATGGATTCCTCTTCTGCTTGCCAGAAGTTTGAGACTTTCCATGAAGGGCATGGGTTTTGCCTATTGGGAAGAATTTCTTGAGGAACTCTGTGGAACAATCATTCTAGGTAGCCACAGCACTTGAGTTGGCATAGAACCACTGTCTCGCTTTCCCTAAGAGGGAAAAGGGAAACAGATGGAGAAAGGGAAATAGATGGAGTCAGATGGCATCTTAAGTGACTCATTCGATGGACATAGTGCTGCACATTTCTAGGAATTTTTGAAGGTGAGCATTTGTGTCCTCATAGCCCGTTCCGTTGAATGGGTTGGCTTGTACCATGTAGATTAGGCCGGCTTTGAGACTGAAGTTTTTGTTCCTAGTGTTGACATTTGGCCCAATAGCCACGTTGGCAACAGAGGGAGTGGAGTACTCTTGAAGCATTTTTTCGGCCATTGGTGTTGAGCTTGATGGTGTGGATGTAGCTGGCTTGACTACCGAGAGTATCTTGAGGATGGATGACTCGATGTTGTGCTCTTCTCAAGATTACTTCTGGATTCAATGTATTTCTTTAGCAAGACAAGGCCAAAGGTATACTACCCTGCTTTCACATAAAGAGAAAAGAAAGCAAAGGTAAACCTATTTCGAGAGTGGCAATTAATAAAGATATAATTAAGAACAATGCTAGTGATTCTCTTTAACCAGTGCCTTCCCTGGCAATAGTGCCAGAAATGCTTGTTGACATCTGCTAAGTCACACCAAACAAATAAACCCAACAGATGGTTGGTGTGGGCAAGTTAAATCCGCAAGCGCACGGACATCCCGTTGTAGCATTTCACCACTAGATTACTCCAATTGTTGTCTTTTATAGTTCTCCCAAGGGAAGGCAGTGGTTTAACAGATAGCATGTTTATAACCATATAACTAATAATATACCAAAGTCATAGATAGGGGTAAGAATAATAAATGAGAGTGGGTAGTGACACACAGAACAATCCAATCTATCATTAATCCAAAGTCTAGGTCAAGTGGGTTAGGAAGAGTTAAGTTGGGTCCCTATGTACTTGTATACTCCTATCTATAGTTTAGATACATGCAACACATACAAGCCTAAGTCCTATGCCAAGCCAAGATAGCGAGGATTAATAAGCACAAAAGGGCTGTCACCAGCTGCTGGCAATCCTTTACTAGGACACGTGACAAAAGGCAATTAAGTCCTAACCACCACAAATATTCTTATTCGTGGGCCAACCAAACAATCATGACTATTTACCAACCTAAGCACCATGCTTACCTTGCTAAATAATACTCTCGATTTCCATCAGACTTTGGCCCTTCAGACCAACAAGTCTAGGATAAGAGTACACCTAACTCTGACCCAACGGGTCAACAAGTCAAGTACTAGAGAATGCATAACTCTAACCCTACGGATCAACAAGCTAAAGGCTAGGACATGCATAGCTTTAACCCTACAGATCAACAAGCTAAATGTTATAGCACGCATAACATTAACCTTACGGATTAACAAGTTATGGACTAAAGTATATCTAACCATAATATGCATTTAACGAGTGCAAAAGCATAGATTGACTAGTATGAGTATGTAAAGCATAAAGCAACCAAACATGGCTAGGAAGCAATCACATAAAAGGCACATGACTATCACACTAGTATAAATACAAAGCACAAGGAGTAAAGAAGATAATTCTATTAATAAAAGGAACAAGTCTTACTAGAGAGGGATAGTGTGGAACTATACCCAAGACTCCAAGACTAGGTCAAGGACCTCTAGTGAGCTCTCCTCTATCCTAAACTCCACTAGGGCCTAAGGACTAAGTACAATGCTAGATAATGGATTCTTCTTGGTGTGTGTTGGAGTGGAGGCACTCCCCTTCTATTTATAGGAGCCATAAGTCAGTATTGAGGAGTAACCGCCATGCACTAACTTCAGAAATTCACTAAGGAAGCACCATGTGGAGGCCCATCCGAAAAGGCCTCAAGACTAGGTTGGGCGACCAAGGGGGAGGCCAGCCAACCTGGCCCTAGCCCCTTTGGCTTTGTGCTTTTGCTGGGTGGCTGATAGGTGGGTCCTCTTGTGTTTTATGCTGGTGTTCTCCCGTGCAATCCTGTCTAGTCATGTCATTGATCCGTGGGGAGTCCCGTTGGTGGTCTCCCATTGGTTGGAATGTTATTTCATGAATCTTGCTCCATTTCTCCACTCCTTTTATATATATTTTCTACATGCACATAAATCTCCAAGGACAAGTGGAATCTTATTATTCCTAGCTCACATGCATGTATGAAATACTAAGTCTTCCTACTTTTATAGGTATATTGACGGTCAAAATTGATATTTAACAACCGTTAACAGTTAGGATTCTCAAGCAGGCCGCCTATTTAATACTGAGCATTAGGGTCTGCCTTTTCTCCTTCCGCCTTCCACTCATTCGTATTTTCATACTCTCATCTCCCCTGCATCTCACCCAAGCCAAACAGAGTTTTCGCCGCCTTGCCCGTCGCCATCCACCACAGCTTCCTCCTGCTGTCCCCATGGATATGAGAGCTTGGTACCATTCGACGATGGTGTTAAAGGACCTGACTGGCCTCGTTGTTGTTGGACTTCTTTGTCCTTACATAGAGGGGAATGAGTGGTACGCGCCGGGGAGCGAGGCGGTGCCGAACCTACTGTCCGGTTGTGTTCTCTTGTTCGTGCCCTTCCATGAGCTGTTGTATCACTACGACATCGAGCTGCCGCATTTGACTCCCAATGAGGTTCTACATATTGCTCTATTCATCGTGTTATGCGAGGGATTCTTGGGGGTGGAGCCCCATTTTGAGTTGTGGTGCTATTTTTTCATTGCCACCTTCCAGAGGAGGAAGGTGGGCGATGAGAGGTACCCCGCGGCCATCGGGTGTGCTAGAATCCACCTGAAGGGTACTGAATCACAGTACATCTTGGTGCCACTCCCTTCAAACATTCCAGGGTGGCAGTCAAGGCGGTTCTATCTCTGCAATGACGATGCTCACCCTCTCCCAGGTTCATTGGCTGCTCGATCAGTGAGGTGCCAATATCGTGGAAGTGGGGGGGTGCCCAAGAAGACCTCCACACCAGTCGATGACGCCGTCAAGGCCATTGCACAGTTGAAGCGGTGGGACCTCATCAGAAATTGAAGTCATCGGGTGGTGGATCCAGTGGCATTTCATACCATTGATGGCGCGCTCCCTTCCCATGTTCGGGGTGGCCCCTACCGATCTTGTCGCTAGCCAGAACGTCATGGTGACCGAGGAGCTCACGGATGGCTACTTGGTGGCGAGGAGGATTCAAATGGCACTACAATATCCTACAAACACCTGGCCCATTGTGGGGTGTCCTCTGATGGTCCCTTCCACAGGGGCGGTTAATGTGGTAAGTTGTGTTGCCTTTGTCCACTTTCCAATTGTCTCCTTTCTTGATCTGTAATCTGATTCAAGTCATGTGTGCAGGCCAACTTGATGGATCTGGTCCCCCCTAGACCCCCAAGTTGCCTAAGGACGCGCCTCAGAGGGTGGCGAATTGTGCCTGCAACAAAGAACAGAGGGCCGCCAAGGTACAATGTCAGAAGGAGAAGGACGTGAAGATTAAGAGGAAGGCGTCGCAAGAGAAGGAGAGGACTCGGTGTTCTATAATGGGGGGAAGACCCGGACACTATGTCGCTCGCATCAATGGTGAGGATAATGACGAGTCCAGAGATGAGGAGGTCGAGGGTGACTATGTTATCCGCCCTCGACAACAACAACGACAACGGTCGGGACCAAGGTCTTGCCGTCCATTTAATGTCGGCATGTTGTTCGCATTTGCGACCCTCAGACAGGGCTCGTCATTGGTTGTGCGCATGGCCGCGTAACAGGAGATTGAGCCTGCAATCTTTGAGCGGCTCAAGCGATAGTGGAGAAGGAGGTTGCCTTGAGCGAGCCGCCCACTGGTGCGAAGGCGGCAATCATGGTCGATTCCTCGGCCTCCGCTGGGGTCGAGCCCAAGGAGGGAGGAGGATCACCAGTGGACCCTCTGACGTTGAGATCCGAGGTGGTCGTCACCAAGCCGTCGCCCGAGCGGGTCGAGCCAGCAGCCGAGGGTACTGTGACAATCGATTTGGATGTTGCTGCCTTGTCGAAGTGGGGTTGTGACACAGGGTCAGCCAATGATGCGCTGGCCCTGAAGAGGCACGCATGGACGGGAGGCAACGCGCTCCACCGGTTACCCTGTTGAAGATGCTCACTCTGGAGGCTTTGCATGCAGCGAGGGTGCAAAAAGCCGCCACGGGTGCAGCCAGCGGGGGTGATTATTCTGTCGGTGTTGAAGTGGTTGTCTGTCGCCCAACGCCTCCTATGCTGGCACCCGTAAATTTCCAAGAACTTCAAGCATAAAATCAAAATTTCTTTCATCACACCGTATCCCATAAGTCAACTACTTAGGTGACATGCTTTCCTAAAGATGTAGTTCACAAACAGCAAGTGATGAACTAGGAATAAGGAGCATGCAAGTCAATTAAAGAGAAGCATGATGAAGATGATTCACAAGATTTGATTTTAGTTTTCAAGTTGAAATTATTGATTGATTCATGATAACTTTGATTTAACTTGGAAACTACGAGGATAGGGATAGAGTGTGCAAACTGTCACTTATTGAAGAGATAGACGCCAAGAGGCACCATGGCTAAGTCGACTGCCATTGTAGGTTGGTTGACCTTGCATGGAGCCCGATTGCCTCACCCTTTCTCGTGTTGGCTTATGTGACGATGTGCAACATGTTGGTGGGAGGCCTTGAACTATGGGTGCATTGAAAATCCTGAAGACCTCCTGTTGATGCTAGTTCGTGTGCCATTTTATGCGTGAAAAGCACCTTGTTTGGAGTTTAAATATCATTATTATAGGCCATTAACCTATAAAAATGGTAGATTATTTGTGCAATTGTTGTTCTAGAGAATTATTGCATAAATAGGTGAAAAGACAACAATTTGGGACATTTCCACTGGACTTGGACCCTGAAGAGGTGAATTGTAGCAGAGAAGGCCTAGGGGCCGACTGGCACGGCCTGCGTGCCGATCGGCACATGGGTAATTTGGGCTGATCAAGGCTGGTCCACTCCTCAGGATCTTCTAGAAGGAAGATATTCACATAAATCTTGGAGATATGCTTCGTGAAGAGATAAATGGAAACTCCAAGATCTTAAACGTGTAATGCAAGACTTTACTTCAAAGGAATTTGAAGAGAGGACCCACATGGAAGCTACAAAAGGCATGGGAACTGACACGGAAGACAACTCGGGGCAAAAATGGAGTGTGCCATTCGGCACGCGCCCCCTTTCCCAATAAATTGACTCTATCTCGAGTTCCACCCTTATAAATACCCTTAAATCCTAAGGACAGAGGAGATGCCGCTAGAGGGACAACAAATCTTGTGAGTTTAGAGCCACCGAGGCTTTGCGAACAAGATAGCACCAAGTCGATGATCGCAAGGTCATAGGCTTTGAAGTTCAAGAACCACTGGTGCTTGAGGTGATCCATCAAGGTAGGCCTACTAGATGGTGATGAATCTTGTACTATTTATTATATCGAAGCTATACCTATTATGTTGATGAACGGTTTTGGATATTTGAGTACCCAGGGTTTGATGATTCTTACATGTGCTTAATCCTTGCTTAGTACATAGGCTAAGTACTTAGATGCTATCTTAATCATGGTGATTAGGTTGGTACTCAGGATCTTGTAATGAATCATATTTGCATGTATGACTACTTATGCATGGTAGCAGATATGCGTAAAGAGGAAGTCGTAGACAAGATTACAGGGACTGCTCATGATAGGAGACCCTCAAAAAAGTCTCTTCATCAATCACTCATGGCTTCTTATACCAAGTAATTCCATTTCTGATGCTATTAGATTACGCTTCTTGGTTGTGAAACTCAACTAGCAGATTATCTGGTTAACTCACTAAAACATGTTTCCTCTGACCTACTTTGCAACCCTAAAGCATTCCCATTAAAAAACTCCAGCCCACCGACAAAACAGTCTCATCTTTAGAAGCTCAATTAGATCTTTTATTAATTGCTTTGCTTAATTCTCATTGGTCTCTGTGGATTCGATTAAACCTTGGAATACTCTAAGAGAAAATATGCTTCAACTGTACATCATCCTCTTGCGGTATATAAGTGGATGCATAACTATGACCAACACCTCCCCCACACTTGCTCTTGTACCTAGATGCTTTATTTCAAAAGAAACAAACACAAAAAGGGAAAAAGGAAAACGGGCTCTACCGATTTATGGGTCCGATAGAGTCACAACTTAATTTATTATTTGTTTGCTCTTTTTTATCATTTTATCAACGAGACATAAACGCAAGAACTATCAACATCTCTAAACCAAGAAAAAATTGGTAAGAACAAAACTTGTTAAAAGATACTTACAAAACTCCCCCATACTTGGATTTCTTTCTTGCGCGATGCTGAAAATCAAGTGTGCAATTTTGCAGTCTTCTTGTAGTGGGTTTCATCTCTGAAAGTACCATCGTGTTAAGGTTGATGCAGCTCTAATATTCTCGGACATAGAGTGATCATTGTTGTTTCTAATCTCAACCTAAAATAGTTAGTGACCAAAAATATAAGAAGGCAAACATAACCTAAAAGCATATTCTGGCTTTTATTTAAGAAAAAGGGAAAGGATAATCCGGGTCATCTGCTAGCAGTGCTTTGTTTATGGTCAAAAGCTTGACCACGAGGACTTCATATGGCAGCTATCATCGGCTATGTAGTTCCCAGTCCACTTCCAATTCCTAATATGTCATTGAAGCTCTAGCTGCAAGGTTAGTGCCAAAGTGCAACTATGAGATTTATAATTGTCGATGACATGTACTCGGGGTACCTCACATAGAAGGAAAGTGGAGATAGACTCCTACTATGATATGTATAGTAGACCGACTAGGACTCCGCCATGTAACCCTGTCCCCCCGGATATAAGGCAGGGTAGGGGGTAGGGGTCCTTCTCAAGGGACAAGCCCACAATTAGATAGATCCCACAACGGGACACAATTAGACACAACTAGACATCATCGTCTAGGTCTACCCTCCTCATCTAGATCTATGATCAAGACATATTAATACAAATACCACAGAATAGAGGACGTAGGGTTATTATCCTCTGGGAGGCCCGAACCTGTATAAATCGACGTCTTGTGTTACCATCGTCTCTCGATCTCGTGCATACCCTTATTCATATATAAATTGTCATAGGTGAACTACCCTATGTCTGATGTCAAAATTAAGTCTCGACATTTGTCGCGCCAGGTAGGGGGAGCGTGACGGTCGGCAAGTCGAGTTTGATGGCCTCAATCTACTTTAATAATTGATACTTCAATATTTAATCACGATCTAATCGGTGTTGAAGTGCACACGTCATCGCATCATTGAAGTCGATGAGTTCAACTGCTTCCGCTGACTCAACGAATTGGATTTGCCAAGGTCTCATGAGTAACCAAGGACATGCGTGTGCCGCACCAGTGGGCAGTGGCCACTCGACGCAGTCCTTCACAACCGAGAAGCAGAAGGAAAGATTCGACGATTCGCTCGCTCGGCGGCCACATGGACATGCCCGGGGGCAACTCTGCCATTCACCAGGCCACTCGGCTACTTGACGGCGACCCAATGACTATGTCATTCGGTGACATCATTGCAGTACAACGAATCAATGGCCACTCAGCTACTCAGCGACGCCGTCAATGATTTGGCGCTTTGGGTTTTCACCCACTCGGTTAATCGGCAACGCCTTTGATGACTTGACAGTTCGGCATGTTGGTTAGCCACTTAGCGACTCGATACTCGACTACTTGGCAACACAAGCCAACTACTCTGAGCTTCGATGTTCCGGCGATATGATGGCTTGAATTTGATGTTCGACCACTCGCCAATCACATCGGCACGCTCGGGGGCTCCTCTTCAACTCGCCGAATATCAAAGCTAAGTATCTTTATACATTCTCAATTTACTTTTGAGGTTTTGGGCTCATGCCCTTCATATTTTTTCCTACGGCCGCTTATCTCTATTTTCTAAGCAGAAGGTCGTAGGTTTTTGTTGAGTAAAGTCGGGCTTTTTAATCTGTGCTCTTATTTATGGCTTTATTCATCTTTTTATTGCCTCGGTTCTTTAATCCTTTGTATAGAACAATCGATCCAGAGGGCTATTTGTGTATTTATAAACGTGTTCTTCCACTTTTTTGTGAATCTAGCAGTACACATGTCGGTCGGTAACCTTTCAGTTGTGCTTCAGCCCTGACACCATATGATCCATGTTGTCTATTCTAGTTTTCACCTTTTTTGGCTTCTACCTCGACCGATATATTGCATTTTATTTACGATTTGGTCTTATTTTTGGTCTTACACCGACAAACAACTAAGGCATAAAACTTCTTGGCTATGCGACAGACTGCCACTACACTAAACCCAGAGCCAAAGTTGCGAGAGGTCATGTGTCGACTAGTTCTAATTGCTACGCAAGGGTAAATTATGACTGATATTATTACGGCAGACCGAGCTCCAGGCCCTTTATATTTTGTCCTAAGTATCCTATGGTGGATCAGTCTAGTTGCTAACGTGCGAACACGCTGCTCTGCGCCAATCGGTCTACTTATAGGAGAAAAATGGATACAGATTTGACTTTTTTAGTCGACTGATTTGTTTGGCTTATAAAAATAAGTTATCAAGCAAACAATGTTAATTATAACTAATTATTCTAATTTTCTTTATTGTCAGGAAGATTTATGATAGATAGGCGGATACAACACTCGACACAGAGTGATTTCCTCGCCTTCATCGGTCCGCTTATAGCTTCGACCGCTCTCATCGGTCGGCCACGCGAGCTCCGACCACCTTCATCGGTCGGCTTATAGCTCCAACCGCTCTCATCGGTCAGCCATGCCAGTTCTGGCTGCCTTCATTGGTTGGTTACACCAATTCCGACCGCCACCATCGGTCGGCCACATATCAGACCATCGGTGTCATTCAGTCATCATGACAATTTCTACTACATCAGCGGTCGGCGGCTACAATAACCTCGGCTGCCTTCTTCGCTCGACCTTCTCATCTTGAGTTGAGTGTCGCTAACACTCGGACATGATATTCTAAGTTGAGTGCGGCTACCACTCGGTCATTGGTTTGAGACATCTACCAGTCAGCGGTGATAGAAGTCACTCGTCTTAATTATTTATCACTCGGTAGTGATTGATGTCACTCTACTGAGCTATTTATCACTCGAATTTGATGATTCGAGCGATTTTTCCTTAAGGAGAGCCAATATGACTATTCTTGTTTTGGACTATAAGAGTCGGGGGCTACACTTAATTAGGTGGACCTATTCGGCGCACCAGCAACATTCTAGAAGAAATTTTTGGATCTTTGAAACCCTCACAAGCTCGCTGATATAAAGCTGAAGCATTTTACATGGCACAAGCCAGTCGAGAAGCTACTGAAGACAATCATCAAGCTTACAAGACTCTCGGGGGCTACTGTCAATGACATGTACTCGGGGTACCTCACATAGAAGGAAAGTGGAGATAGACTCCTACTATGATATGTATAGTAGACCGACTAGGACTCCGCCATGTAACCCTATCCCCCCAGATATATAAGGCGGGGCAGGGGTCCTCCTCAAGGGACAAGCCCACAATTAGATAGATCCCACAACAGGACACAATTAGACACAACTAGACATCATCATCTAGGTCTACCCACCTCGTCTAGATCTATGATCTAGATATATTAATACAAATACCACAGAACACAAGACGTAGGGTTATTATCCTTCGGGAGGCCCGAACCTGTATAAATCAGCGTCTTGTGTTACCATCGTCTCTCAATCTCACGCATACCCCTATTCTACATATAAATCATCATAGGTGAACTACCCTATGTATGATGTCGATATTAAGTCTTGACAATAATATTCATGGTAAACAAAAGCATCTACAATCACCCTTCTAAATATTTTTCAAATGAGGCTCTTGAGGTGATTGTAGTCCTCGTAGGTGCGCTTAGCACAAAGGTAGGTTGACTCTAGAGATTCATTAAAGGAGCATGTATCCTGAGGGTTTTTAAGAAAGAAGCACTCATGCTCATCTATTGAATCTTCTCCTCCTGTTTCTAGATTCAATGTCTCAATAAATCCACTGGCCCAAAGTTTCTCCTTCTCAATAAATTCATTGACAAAGGTCACGGTTGAGTTTTTATCACCGTCTAGAACGGAGTAGTCGGGTCTAGAGGAAAAAGGCTTGGGCAAAGAGGATGATGGTTTGGTTTCAAAGGGATTTGGAGTTCTTCTCAAATCATCTCCTTCTTGGGTGGAAAGCTACACATCCTTAGTACAAACAGGCTTCGGTGATCCATGTTGGGATACAAACATCACATTCTCGAGCGGAGAGTGCTCGAGATGAGGCCTCCCAAAAGGATTTTCTGAGCTAAAGGTCTTGGTGGTGAAAGAAGTCTCCCTAAGCTTTTTAGTATGGATCCTTTGAGATGCACCTAGTAGGTGAAGTTTTTCTAGCGGATAGCCTAGGAGGAGCTCAAAATTGATGATAGCAAAGACATGAAAGTCTAAGTGAAGCTCTAGGGGTATATCATTCACAAGTTGTAAAGCTATGTATTCTGGAATGATATTAACTCCTACGATGGGATCATAAAGGGCCTCTACGGCCTTTCTCCATATATAACAAGGAATGGTTGTGGATGGTGAATGGATTTGGATAGCTTTGAAATAGAGCTTTTCTTCCTTCAACCGCTGCTTCTTCATGGCCTTCTTTGGAGTTGCTTCTTGGAAAGGACCAAGAGATAGAGCATATACCATAGGCTTCTTTTGCTAGATGTAATTCGAGGTTTTTGCATGATCATCGAGTAAACTTTCCTCGAATCCTTCTGAGAGGTGTTAACAGCAAAATCTAGAGATAAGAGAGATGTGGGTTTGAATTCGACTGTTAAGGGACCCTTGTGGGTTGGATTGCCCTCCTCTAAAGGAAAGGGAGGACAAATGGGAACTGGTGGGTTCTTTTTGAAAAAACAATTCGAGGTGTTCCCAAAATCATTGAAAAGACCTTCCTCGAATTCAAAAGGGAGGAGGTTGAATTTCTTTTTCCTCTAGTGTTCGATGTTCGAGGACGGCTCAAAAGTCAAATCTAAGGATATGCAAGGTGTAGGTTGGGATTTAGCTATTGAGGAATCCCCGTGGCTCGACGTAACTTGTTCCTGGAGGGGCTTACAAAGGTCAACTAAGAAGGAAGTATTATTTGCAATTCGATCTAGGATTTCTCTTCCTTCTAATGTTGTGTTGTGGGCAAATGATCCTCTGGAGGCAATGTCAAGGTATTGGGCAGATTCCTTGTTTAAACCCGAATAAAAGTGTTGAAGTAACATAGCATTGGGTATAGACTAGTCTGGGCCAGATTGCAGTAGCAGGGAGATCCTAGCCCAATTGCTCTGATAGATTTCTTCTCATTCAGGCAGAAGTAGAGAATTTCCATATGAAGGAGACTACGGGATTGTGAGAAGAACACAAGATAAAACTTATCCTGCAACTTCTCCCAATCACTGTGTACACTCCCAATAGTGTGAGTGTACCATTGCTTTGCTCTCTCTCCTTGAGGGAGAAGGGAAACAATTTCCACATTAGAGTTTCATGTGTCATGCCGTCAATGAGCAAACATGAACACACATACTCAGATTGCTCCCAAACCATGGCAATAAAGCCAGGGCAGATATCGTAGCTGGATGTCAAAATTGGGTCCACAGATGATGATGGCTCAAAGAACTGAAAAAGATAGGATTGTTGGTTGCTCCATTGTGGAAAAAGGAAAGAAATGAAAAAGAAAAAGGTACACATACGAACAAGGTTTGAAGATGATACAACAACCATTCCCTGGCATCATTGCTAGAAATGCTTGTTGGTGTTTCTTACAATCACATATAAATCCGCAAGTGCATGGATACCGATGTAGCACTTCACCTAGGAGTACTCCAAATTATCAAATCATAGGGAATGTGTGTGTACTAATCTTCTAAACTAATCCATCCAAGGACAACATGAATATGGTAGGCAAAGGGTAGAGAGGATTCCTAATGGTTAAGGATCCTAAATCAAGATACGTTTTGTATATATTACTTACTTCGCGCACCGACTTATCCCTGCATCCACATGTGACTCCGGCTTATCCCTGCGTACCCGAACGTGGAGGACTACTAAGGCTGGATAGGGCTGTCACCACCTATCGACTACCTCTATAAACCATGGGGCACGCGGCAAACAAAGGTAACCTCTAGGCTATATACCACGTCTACACTATCAATTACTATCTGAGTCTCAGATCCACACTTATTGAAGACTAAGGTACTCTAACTAAATAGAGCGATGATCCCGTAAGTAATTAGAAAAGAACTTACTTAAATAGGAACTTAAATACCAAAGAGGAATCACAAATACTTACTTGAAAAGGAAAGCATCCATCAAGGTACAAGCGTGGGGAAGATCATCGACAAGCTCAACGCTTCCCCGAACTCTCCCTCACGTTCGCACTAGGTTTCTATTCCCAATACAAGTTCTGATGATCTTTGAGGACCCCCTGTCCTTCTTATATAACCGAAGGGCAGTGGTTTACATGGTAACCTATTATTCGGTTACATTTGATTCTATCTATACATCATATCTCTTGACCTAACTTGTAGCCTACTCTAAACAAATATCCGAGTAGTTATCCTCTGGGCCTTAATCTCCAATGCTTCATAATCGAGCCTTCGGCCCACTCGGCCATATTACCGAGTGGATAAGTATCCCGTATATATATGTACCATAGAGACTTCTAGTGCTTCAAGTTTAGCTTTTGCTAATTTATTTGAGTCATAGGTATGTCGAACTATTAAGAGGGGTAAAACTTATCTTACTTTTAAGGGAATTCATGTGTTCAAGTTTCTGTGCCAAACAGAGAGTCACGGAACTTCCGTGAGTCTCGTCACGGAAGTTCCATCGTTATCCAACTCAAGTATCATGCAATCTGAGAGCTACGGAAGTTCCGTGGTCCCTGCCATGGAAGTTCCGTCTCTTCCTGGTTTCTCAGTGTCCCAATGCAAGAGCGATGAAAGTTCCGTGAGCACCATCAAGGAAGTTCCATCGTCTCTGGCTCAGCTGAAATTCCTCTACGCAACGGCTCTTTTTGAATTGACAAAAGTTCCGTGGGGAACCACAGAAGTTCCATCAGACCGCAGTAAAGTAAAGTAACGGCTAGTTCTTGGGAGAGCTCTATATAAAGCTCACCCCTACCCCCGTGGGAGGGGTTGGATACTTTGGCATTTCACTCATTCTTCAGCTAGAGCTCTCCCCTCTCTCTCCTAGACTTGATCTTGAGATTCCAAGCAAAGTGAGAGAGATCCAACCATAAAAAGATTGAATCCATCCACTCAAAAGCTTGAGCACATCTTTTCCTCCCAAAACAAGATTTGATTTTCTTGTTACTCCTAGAGACTTGGTCTTCTAGGCGGCTAGGCGTTGCCCTTGAGCTCCCAACTTGTTGTGGAGAGACGGGGACATTTTTGATGATTCGGCGTCTCGGTCAACCACTCCAAGCCTCGATGTACCGGCGACATGATGGCTCGACTTCGATGTATGACCACTCGCCAACCACATCGGAACGCTCGGGAGCTCCTCTTCAATTCGCTGAATTGTAAAGCTAAGTATCTTTTTCTCGATTTATTTTTGAGGTTTTGGGCTTAGGTCCTCTAACTTTTTTCCCTACGGCCACTTATTTCTGTTTTGTAAGCAGAAGGTCATAGGATTTTTTATAAGTAAAGTCAGGCTTTTTAATCAGTGCTCATATTTACGGCTTTATTCGTCTTTGTATTGCCTCGGTTCTTTAATCTTTTGCATTAAACAATCGAGCCAGGGGGCTATTTGTGTATCTATACACGTGTTCTCCCACTTTTTTGTGAATCTAGTAGTACACATGTTGGTCGGTGACCTTTCAGTAGTGCCTCGGCCTTGACATCATATGACCCAAGTCGGTCGGTGACCTTTCAGTAGTGCTTCAGCCCTGACACCGTATGACCCATGTCGTCTGTTCTAGTTTCACCTCTTTTGGCTTCAACCTCGACCGATATACTGCATTTTATTTGTGATTTGGTCTTACTCCGACAAGCAACTAAGGCATAAAACTTCTTTGCTATGCGACAGACTGCCACTACACTAAACCTAGAGCCAAAGTTGTGAGAGGTCATGTGTCGACTGGTTCTGATTGCTACGCAAGAATAATTATGACAGATATTATTGTGGCAGACCGAGCTTCGAGCTCTTTATATTTTGTCCTAAGTATCCTACGGTGGATCAATCTGGTTGCTAACGCGCGAACACGCTGCTATGCGCTAGTCGGTCTACTTATAGGAGAAAAATGGATACATACTTGACTTTTTAGTCGACTGATTTGTTTGGCTTATAAAAATAAGTTTTCAAGCAAACAATATTAATTATAACTAATTATTCTAATTTTCTTTATTGTCAAGAACATTTATGACGGATAGGCGGATACACCACTCGACATAGAGTGATTTCCTCACCTTCATTGGTCGGCTTATAGCTCCGACCACCTTCATCGGTCAACCATACCAGTTCCGACTGCCTTCATCAGTCGGCTACACCAGCTCCGATTGCCACCATCGGTCTGCCACATCATGTCTGACCGCCACTATCGGTCGGTCACATATCAGACCATCGGTGGCATTCGGTCATCACGACTTTGAATGATTTCTACTACATTAGCGGTTGGCAGCTACAACAACCTCGGCTGCTTTCTTCACTCGACCTTATCGTTTTGAGTTGAGCGCCGCTGCCACTCGGACATAATATTCTGAGTTGAGCGTGGCTATCACTCAGTCATTGGTTTGAGTCATCTACCAGTCAGCGGTGATTGAAGTCACTCGTCTGAATTATCTATCGCCTGGTAGTGATTGATGTCACTCTACTGAGCTATTTATCACTCGAATTTGATGATTCGAGCGATTTTTCCTTAAGGAGAGCCAACACGACTATTCTTGTTTTGGATTCTTACATTATTTTCTAGTTTCCAAATGATACAAGAGTCGGGGGCTACACCTAATTAGGTGCACCTATTCGGCGCAGCAATTGATTTCTTGAAGATCTTTTTGGATCTTTGAGACCCTCACAAGCTTGTTGATACAAAGCTGAAGCATTCTACATGGCACAATCTAGTCGGGAAGCTACTGAAGACTATCATCAAGCTTGAAAGACTCTCGAGGGTTACTGTCGATGACATGTACCCGGGGTACCTCACATAGAAGGAAAGTGGAGATAGACTCCTACTATGATATGTATAGTAGACCGACTGTCATGTAACCCTGTCCCTCCGGATATATAAGGCGGGGCAGGGGTCCTCCTCAAGGGACAAGCCCACAATTAGATAGATCCCACAACTAGACATCATCGTCTAGGTCTTCCCTCTTCTTCTAGATCTATGATCTAGACATATCAATACAAATACCATAGAACACAGGACGTAGGGTTATTATCCTCCAGGAGGCCCGAACCTGTATAAATCGGCGTCTTGTGTTACCATCATCTCTCAATCTCGCACATACCCCGTTCTACATATAAATCCTCATAGGTGACCTACCCTATGACTAACGCCGAGAATAAGTCTCGACAATGCTGATCACATTCGGCTGGTATTGAATGAGCTTAGAAAGGAGAAGTTATATGCTAATCTAGAGAAGTGCATGTTTTGCACTAATCAGGTTGTCTTCTTTGGTTTCGTTGTTTCAAGCAAGGGAATCCGAGTGGATGAATCAAAGGTGAAGGCGATCAAGGATTGGCCTACCCCAATGAACATAAGTCTAGTGAGAAGCTTTCTCGGTCTCGCTGGGTTCTATAGAAGGTTTGTGAAAGATTTCAGCACCATAGCTGCACCTCTGAATGAGCTAACAAAGAAAGGTGTTTTGCTTGAATGGGGTGAATCACAAGAACATGCCTTTCAAGCACTAAAGAAATATTTGACACCAGCGCCTTTGCTGATTTTACCGGATTTCACAAAAACATTTGAGATTGAGTGTGATGCTAGTGGAATAGGCATTGGAGGTGTTCTCATGCAAGAAGGTAAGCTTGTTGCATATTTTAGTGAGAAATTGGGAGGTGCACAGCTGAACTACTCGGTATATGATAAGAAGTTGCATGCTTTGGTGAGAGTGCTTGAAACTTGGTAGCGCTACGTATGGCCAAAAGAGTTTGTAATCCACTCTAATCATGAGGCATTGAAGTATTTAAGAGGTCAAGCTAAGTTGAACTGACGACATGCTAAGTGGGTGGAATTTATTGAAACATGTCCTTATATTGTAAAATACAAGAAAGGTAAGGACAACATTGTGGCTGATGCTCTATCTCGGAAAAATGTTTTGTTGAATCAGCTAGAGGTAAAAGTTCCCGGGTTGGAAGACTTAAAGATGTTATATAAATCTGATAACGAATTTTCAGAACCTTACTTGAGGTGTAAAGATGGAAAAGGATGCGAAAAATATCACTTGCATGATGGGTTTTTATTTCGAGCTAACAAATTGTGTGTTCTAAATTCTTCGATAGACTCTTGTTGTTGCAACGAGCACATGGAGGTGAACTAATGGGTCATTTTAGATAGAAGAAAACCTACGAGCTGCTAGCTGATCATTTCTATTGGCCCAATATGAGAAGAGATGTGGAGAGATTTGTGCAACGCTGCGTCACATGTCACAAAGCTAAGTCAAAACTGAACCCTCATGGTTTATATCTCCATTACCTGACCCTACTATTCCTTGAAAAGATATTAGCATGGATTTTGTTTTGGGGTTACCAAGGACTAAGAAGGGGAGTGATTCCATTTTTGTTGTTGTTGATAGATTTTCAAAAATGACACATTTTATACCATGTCATAAAGGCTTCCCACATAGCTACTTTGTTTTTCAGGGAAATTGTGAGGATGCATAGCATGCCAAGAACCATAGTTTCAGATCATGACCCAAAGTTTCTGAGCTATTTTTGGAAGACATTATGGGCAAAACTTGGAACAAAGCTGTTGTTCTCCATGTCAAGTCACCCTCAAACGGATGGAGAAACATAAGTTGTGAATAGAACTCTATCCACTTTGCTGTGAACCATCATCAAAAAGAATTTGAAGGAATGGGAAGATTGCCTACCATATGTGGAATTTGCATATAATAGGACAGTACATTCGACCACTAACTTGTCTCCATTTGAAATTGTATATGGTTTCAAACTGATTGCTCTGATTGATTTGTTATCTTTGCCATTTCAGGAACGAAGTAACATGGAAGCCTCAAAGCGTGCTGCAACTGTAAAGAGGATACATGACAAGACAAAAGAAGCTATTGAAAAAGACAAGTACTATGCTGCAAATGCAAACAAGCATAGGAAGAAAGTGACTTCGAAATAGGTGATTTGGTTTGGATACATCTACGCAAGGATCGTTTTCCCGAGAAGCGAAAATCCAAGCTGATGCCATGCGGTGATGGACCATTCAAAGTGTTAGCCACAATCAATGATAATGCATATAAGATTGAGCTCCCTCAAGATTATGGTGTTAGCCCAACATTCAATGTCGCTGATCTGTCCTGGTATCATGAAACTAATGAGTTGGAGTCGAGGACAACTCCTTTTCAAGAGGGGGAGTATGATGAGGACATCACAGGTGAGCATGTAATTCAAGACCATGGAATGAACCACAGACCAGCTACACCAATCCAAGGACCCATTACACGTAGTCGTGCCAAGAAAATACAACAAGAGGTGAACTCACTCCTTAATGAATTTAATTCCTCTTTGAATAAGAACATTCTACTACCTAAGTCTTCTACACTTATTGTGATAAGGTTTACACACAAGGAGGGGCTCAATGGACCAACCAATATAGAGTGCACCAAGGAAGACGTGAGTTACATAAAAGCTGAACAAACTCATTGACAGTTGACATCATAGGCAACTTCCAAGAGTCACGCGCACCAGACCTTAAATAGTTTGCCTACATAATATACATGGCTGGAATGATAATCAAGTCTACTTTCACCTCCAACAAATATCTTGTCATTTGGACTTCCCATGAAGGAGTTATGCTCATTTTAGTGGAGACTGCCAGGGAGGCTGATAGTCACGTGAGACTTCAAGGGACATTTGTTTTAACACCTTTCACCTACCCTCAGGGGCGGAAATACATAGAGGGCCACTAGGGCCATGGCCCTAGTCAAGCCAAAAAAACTAAGTACCACTCATAAATTTTTGGACCCAACTAATATTTTGTATACATCATTTTGGCCCAACTAGCCAGCTCTTGCCAAATTATTGAAGTTTTACAATTTTGCAACTAGCCATCATTTTGTATACATCATTTTGCAACTAGTCATCATTTTGTATAGCAATAATGGTATGTTGAATTCATTAAATTATTAAAGTTTTGCAATTTTGCATGCTCTTGAATTTGTGACATATATATAACTTCTATTTCTTTATTTAGGTTCATGTGCTATTGTTGATAAAGAGATGCAGGCTCGCTAGGTGAAACAAAATTACTTGATCTCCATTAAAATATTAGGTACTCTAATTTTTTATCACTTTAATTTTCTAGGATCATTTGTTTTGCATCTTTCTTTTTACATTGGTAGCTTGCCGGTACCAATTATCTTGAGTGAGGGTCACTGGCCCTAGTCCTGCCGCGACGAGAGTTCCGCCACTGCCTACCCTTTTCTTAGTTGAAACTCCTGAACGTTTCACACCCAACTAGGAGGGATGTTTCTAGTATATATAACCCCTATATCTCAGTCATTTGGAACAACTTTGATAATAGAAAAGAACCCCCTTTGGTTAGCCGAGCGCTATCAAATTCAGAGAGTGATCTCTAACCCCTTTGCTCTTGTGATTTTCCTAGAGATTACAGAAGCGACGTTCGTCGTCACCCAATTGATGCTCTTGCTCTGTTTGATTGCAGGTTGGTAACTCATAGTGTGGTTGGGCGAATCCTCGATTCAGGTTGCCATATAAAGACGGTGGTTGGCTTCGGGTTGATTTTGTCAGGTTGCACTGTTATCTTGGCTGGTTGCAACTAGTTATCTTGGCTTCTTTTAAGCTAGTTATCTTGTTCGTGATCCTACGCCATGAAGATCGGGCCACAGTCTCATCAGAGTTGCACCATAATGCATTCAAGAGAGCAGTGACAACTCCCATCACTATACCTTGAGTCGGAGTCCGCCTCCAACCCTATGTCAAGTAGGTCGAAGAATGACTTCGAGGCATGCTCGATTTCTCCCACAAACTTGTTGTTCATGGCAATAAATGCATCACAGTGGGTCATGAGACCCTGAGTTGTGTGCGCGGCATTGTGTAAGACGTGTGGGTTGAGTATCTTAGTGTCCTGCTCAAGGAGCCTCGGCGAGAGTGGGTTTTCTCCAAAGAGTTGGCCCTAAACGATCACAAAAGCAAACATGGCGCGGTGGAGGTCATTCTTGGATGGAGCTAGACTCAGAAATGTGTCCAAGTGATGCCACAATTGTTGGTTGTGGTCGTTGAGTGGCCGCGGGTTATGAGAGGTCCCTATGCTCATCGTGTTGGGTCGTGTGGTCGGTGCCGCTCCGGCGATAATGCCAGGCATCGCCAGCACGAGCTGAGGGTCCGGCTCATCAACAAGCTCTAGCGTCCCATCCACCAAGAGATGAAGTCCAGCATGTTGGAGAAGGCATCTGTCTGTCGCTGAGGTGCTGCCTCGATGGCAGCATACGCAACTGAAGGTGGCAGAGACGTCGGTGCTTCAACAGGCACCAGTGTCTCCGTGGTGATGGCGACAAACTCCAAGCTCCCGAAGAGCAGAAGCGGTGCCAGGCACCCAGAAAGCGGTGAGGTTGGCCATCCAAGCCTGATGTAAAGTCCGACGAAACGTGCAAGAGTCCCCTTCCTTGCGCACCAAGTGTCGGTATTAGAATCACCGGTTAGTAAATTTGTTCACGGGGTTGCGCATTTAGGCTCGGTGATGGGTTTGCAAGAGGCGGATACGAGGATGTATACTGGTTCGGGATGAATCCCTACGTCCAGTTTGGGCCACTGCTCATGTTACTTGTGAGGGGGTGGAGTGCAGGGGGAGTACAACAATGGCCGCGGGAGAGGAGCGTGCTCCAAGTCTCTGTGTGATGCTTGTGTGGATGTGGGGGTGAGAGATATGGTGGTGCCTGTGTCCATGCCTTGAGGAAGAAGAAGGCCTTCCTTTTTGTAATCCAAGGGGTTGGGCCTATTTACATAGAGATAGGGAGAGAGAGAGAGAGAGAAGTGAGTGCGCCGAGTTGAAGAAGTCGCGGGGTTCGCGGTCTATGGCGTGGCAGTCGGTCGATGGGCCCCGCTGACCCGGTCTTCACGTCAATGCGTACTGCTGAGTTGAGGCGTGCCCCCCTATACCGCTGATGGGTCGAGTTCTGTCGTTACTACAGCAAGCGTCGTTAGCACGGCGTGCCGACTTGACCTGCCCAGCATGGGCTGCGTCGTAGCGCCGTGTACCATCCCGTCAGGTAGAGTAATGATGATGCTAGGAGGTAGGTTTACAGTGGGATTTGACCCCCCCCCCCCCACCCCCGTCGTTGTTGCCGTACGCCCATCGTGGCATTTAAGGCGGAGTAGAGAGTGGTTGTTGACTTTTGTCCCGCTCGACCCGTTGCTCGGGGTCGAGCGAACCAGAAAGGGGTCGACCAATCGCTCAGGGTTGAACACCTTGTCGGCTTGTGTTTGACGGGTAGTTTTTGGAGTGGGTTCAGGCTCATTATGACTGTCAAATCAGGCCTTTTTTCCTCTGTTACTCCCGCATGGCGCAGCGATGCAGCGCCCCATCCCGTCCGAGCGGCGTGGACCACTGACAAGGTTGTTGGCAGGGGCAGCGAGTCGTGCCAGTGCCACTATTTGTCATCATTATGGGCGCGGAGTTGTTGCTCTTATCTGTTGTGTTCTCGACCCCTACCGCGGGGGTTGAGCGAGGCGAGGCGGGATCGTCCCCATCCATGGAGGATCGAGCAATTCAGTGTACGGTCGACCCCGTCCGCGGGGGTCGAGCGAGGTGCAAGGGTGTTGACCGTGTTGAGGTGGGGTCATACGGATCAAGATTTCATCGGGCCCACCATGGGGCCTCGACATATGTGTCTTTAGTACGTCTTTAATTACTGCCTCGTGACGTCGCTAACATTTATTCCCGATAGTATCAGCTAAATGCAATTTTGTTAATATATTCTGGATAAAGTCATATTGAGTTGGTATGTTCCAGACAAATTTCCTTATATTTATACTACTAGCTACAGTATTGTCCACGATTTCTCACTTATATAGTACTAGTACCTTCTTTTATCCTAAATATAAGCATTTATGACTATGAATCCTAGATATGCACATGTACCAATTCAGAGAGCAGAGTCGTTAGTATATGTAATTCTATTCGTCACGAGTATTATCCATCCAAGCCACAGGGACCCTCTGTAGCTGGACCTGTTGAGGCGTCCACAGACCACACCAGTGTGGTTTCAATGAGATGCGAATCACTGCTACTGCCAACGAAGAGAGAGAGATATAGCACGACCAGACAATTACACCTGTATGAACTTTGTCATTTAGGGTTGTTGTGTGCCGTAGAATATATTATATATCCGGCACAGGGACTATCGTTGCCGAGTTCAGTAGAATTTCATCATTATAGAATTTCTCTAACTGCTAATAATAACCACATCGAAAACTAAACATAAACAACTTTCATTAAAATCACGCAATCTTGAGTAGCAGAATCTTATCCGGAACAAAAAACTAATGAAGTGCTTTCTATTTAAGATGTTTGAGTAAAAAAATAATCCGGTAATGCCAACTACAATGGCTGATAAAACTCAATAGTAGGTAACAAATCACCGGCAATTTTTTAATTTTTTTAAAATAAAGAGACTTACCGCTTCTGCATGTCCGCACATGGTGGTACCACTACCACAAATAGGACATGTAGCGGCGGCAGACAAAACGGCGTAGCGGCGCGAGCAACGTCGGTCGCCGCTACAGAGCCCATGGGCACTGCCCCCAACCACACCGCCGCTATAGAGACCCACTATAGCGGTGGTTGACATTGTCAACCGCTGTTATTAATGGTCCAGGTTTATAGCGGCGGTTGAGTTTTTTTTTTCGCAGAAATTTGCTCTCTGAAGTAAGAGGAACTCATCCCATAGATTTTTTTTGCTCTCATTTTGAAATCAAGTTGAATTTTGGGTTTTAAGTTTGTTATGTTTTCATCAAATTTTAGCTAAATTTATTTGATTTAGATGGTTCTATTATGTTGTAGTTGAAGTTTATAAAGGCATACATCATCTCTTTATATCACTACATAAAAAAATTATTATATCTAGCTTGTTTTATGTCGAAGGGAATCTAGATCTAGTTGGTACGGCAAGAGGGATGTTAATTTTTTTAATTATTTTTTGATAAAAATTAAATAATATATAAAATAATTTGATGTTTATTTTATTTTACCTTGCATAATATTTCTCACTTCATGTAATTTATTTTCCAATATTTATATATTTAGTGAATATTTAAATTTTTTGTTACACAAAAATAATTAATTAATTTCTAATATTTATTGGATAAATGGTGATAAAAGTTAAATAATATATAAAATAATTTGATGTTTGTTTCATTTTATCTTGCATAATATTTCTCACTTCATATAATTTGTTTTTCAATATATATATATAATGAATATTTACTATTTTTGTTACACATAACTAATTAATTAATTTGAACATTTTTTTGGTTCACGTTCAAGGTCGTTCGCGATGGATAGATCTTAGATGTACGAGGCACCAAGACCGGGTCTAATATTTCTACACGAAGTGTCCAAATTCATCGAAGAGGTCACACAACATGCTTGACGTGAACGGACAACTGATGTTTTGTCCATGTTTTGATTGCAAGAATCAGAAGCTGTGGAATGATATAGAAGTAATCAAGTCACACTTGGTGTGGAGGGGTTTTGTTGAGGGGTACACGAGATGGACAAAACATGATGAGAACAGTATGGTCGATATGGAATTTGATGAGCATATTGAAGTTGAAGTCGAGGTTGTTAATTCGCCTGGTGCAGATACGACAGAATTGCCTGGTGAAGCTGATTTTGATGTTGAGGAGTTGTTATGTCACATTGAGCCGCAGGTGTTGATCAATGCTAGTACAATTAAATGGCTTGATAATTTTTATAGAATAGAGAAGGCATCAAAGGTTCCATTATATGATGAATATAAAGGATGTGGTAAAGAGTTCACCGTGTTGTGTACTGTACTTGAGCTGATGAAGCTGAAGGCCATGCATGACTGGTCGGACGCTAGTTTCACAGATTTGATGGAACTTATTTCCGATGTGATAATTTTTATAGAATAGAGAATGCATCAAAATGCTCACTGTTCTGGACATGGTTCATTTGCTGCTGCTGTTGATATCCATATTGTTGATCTTTTGTTGTTGCTGTTCTGCATATGGTTCATTTTGCTTGCTTGCTGCCATAGTTGTCACTGCACACACTTTATGTTGATATCCATGTTGTCGATCGTTTGCTTGCTTACACTTCATATTGATATCCATATACTTGTTGTTGTACTATTACGCTTGCTGTTGCACTCATATTATTTAGGTTAAGTTCAGTTGAAGCCTGTTCTTATATTATTTAGGTTAAGTTCAGTTCAAACCTGCTCTCTTATTATGCTTGCCATTTTTTGCTGCTCACTGTTTGCTAGGATCTGAAAATGCTCACTTTATATATCTGAAAATGCTCACTATTCTGGACATGGTTCATTTGCTGCTGTTGTTGATATCCATGTTGTTGATCTTTTGTTGTTGCTGTTCTAGACATGGTTCATTTTGCTTGCTTGTTCCCATAGTTGTCACTGCTTACACTTCATGTTGATATCCATGTTGTCGATCGTTTGCTTGCTTACACTTCATGTTGATATCCATATACTTACTGTTTTACTACTGATTCTTAGTATTTTTCTACCATATGCTTGCACCTCTGATTTTACATGCTCTTATGATAGTCCTATGCTCACTGATAATTGTCCTATATGCCATTTCTGAAATCTGTAGTATTATTTACTTATGGCCATATATATGCCATATTACTTACGGCCTATAATATATGCCTTATTACTTGTGCCCTATAATATAATTGCTTATGATACCTATGTGATGTTCCTATGAACGAATGGTACATATAGTTGATGGACACATGCTCAATGATGAAAGCGGTCTAAGTGAGGCTAGTCCGATGACATGGACCATATTCTAGGATATTGGATATATGTTGTTGTACACGTCAAGGATCTTAGACCGGTAGAAGGCCATTAATTCGGCAACCCACACTGAGAGCAAATTAATTCGGCACCGGAACAAAACACCGAATTAATGTATAGTCATCATCTTTCTCCGGATATTGGATATATGTTGTTGTACATGTCAAGAATCTTAGACCGGTAGAAGGCCATCAAGGATATATGAGAAACACCGAATTAATGGCTGGTTCGAGAGCACCATATGAACTCAATGTTCCGGAGAAAGATGATGACTATACATTAGGATTTATATAAGTTGTATTATCTATTGAATATTTTGATGAGATGTTGTATATATTCAGTGATGACATGTTGTAAATTTCTGTGATGAGATGTTGTAAATATCTGTGATGAGATGTTATAAATTTTTGTGTGTGCAGAATCTGTAATTTCTGTATATTTGCTTTATTTTATTTTATTTTTAGAAAATAACAAGTAGCGACGGTTGATGATGTCAACCACCGCTACTAATAGTTAACAATAGCGGTGGTTGATAATGTCAACCGCCGCTACTAATAGTTAACAATAGCGGCGGTTGACATCTTCAGTCGTCGCTACTAATACGACTGTAGCGGCGGTTTATTTAGGCGACAGACCACCCGCCGCTACAAACGTTTATTTGTAGTTACATTTGCGTAGCGGCGGGGTGGCCTGTCCGCCGCTACAGGGCTTTACGAACCGCCGCTACAGGCCGTTTTTGTTGTTGTGTACATTATTAGAAATATGGCTATATTGTTGATGATGATAATGATAAAGGGAATAGTATAAGCAACAAAATATACCTGACGATGTCTATTATTAAATTTTCATCCATATAATATGAACAGTTCAACATTGTTGCCTCTAATGCTCTACTTACTTATCATAATGATTCTTTTGTCTGATTATCATGTTGCAACAGAGTCCAGAATAAAATAAATATGTTCTCCTACATAAACAATGAATATCAACAATTCTCAAATTCAATACCACCATTATGATATCTTCAAATTGCTACCGACAGTAGGACTATTGTCCTAAAGCGATCCGTGGCTGGAGAGAGGCCAAGTTGTATGCTGGGATAGGATTAACGATTGGGAGGCTGTGATTCTTTTAACAGGGCCCGCCTTTGCCTTCTCTAGCAATAAACATTGTGGGATTCGGAAAACTACTACAATACCGATTTCTTTAAGGCCCCACCAAACTGTCGGCTTCTGCATTACACATTTACACAATTGCTTTGCTCGTCTAGCCATGTGTATGTAACAAACCACCACGATTGATGTAGGACGACGGCAGCACATTTGCATCTAGCTTCCTTTCTTTTTTATCTTTTGTGAATTACATCCACATCATCTAAATCATCCATTTTAGGCTTGTGGAAAGGATAAAACGTAAACAAATTAACACTAATTTTATCTAATTAGATGTGTATTAAAGTTATCATCATATTGTTTTGTCGATCCTACCTTCATGATGATCGGAGTCATCGATGCAGGAAACAGATAGACTAGTCTCTTGACTCTCTTGCCAAAGTCCTGATTTTTTTTTTCCAATCTCCTAGCAAGTTCGATGTTCCATATTGCACAGAACTGTGGTACTAATGTGGATAACGTCTGGACGCATGCAGGACTAGGATAAGCTCTCCGAGAACTTTATAGGGAAAAACGATCCTATCCAATTCGTACGGATCGACTAAAAGTGGAGCAAGTGGATTGATACATGCCATACGCACATGGTAATAATAATTCTGCTTTAATTTGCCCTCGTGTCATGTTGTTCCATGGTCCGTACATACGCCTCACAAGTTTCATGTGAGACACAGTATGGATCAACCGACCAACGACTTGGATGATTGGCTCAGGTTGCAGCCTTGCAGCGGCATGGACAGCTTCTAGGATCAACACAAAGTATGTACTGAAAATCAACCTTTATTATCTTCTATTTGGGAGAAAAAAATCAAATATTTACCTGTGTGAATGTATAAAAGACATGTCGCTATCCAAATGCGTTGTCGAAGTGGCCGCATTCGCACGTGATATTGCGGCGCAGGTGCCACAGAGATCTGTCCTGCTCTTATCATATCCTGGAGTCCTGGTAGAGACAGAAACGACTCCATGAGTCACATTTTAGGACATTAAACTTTACAGACTTATACTTACTGGTGTGTGTTAACGTTTCTAAAAATCGCAGATATGCAAGGCTGCCGATTCCACTAATAATCATCTTCATTAAGTTTTTTTAATATAACATAGATTTCAATGAACATATATATACATCCTATACCTATAAGCACTTTTGAGAGACTAGGCCAGTTAAACTTAAAATTTACAAATCCATCACTCGTGTCTCGCTATCAACAAGCACTTGCCCACCACTGAAAGAATATTCGTTGTAAATGCAACACCTGTAATGACTATAGAACTCAAAAAGGAAATTAAAGTTAAGATCAACTTGCTGGATAGCCTGCACAATGCAGAGAAAATTAAAAAATTAAATCACACATATTGTTGTATCATAGTGCCTTTGTCATCAATTTCTAATAATTTTACGGTCAGTCTTATATCCTGCCATTATGCCTTTAATATTTTTGTATGTGGACGTAATACTTTCATATTGATTGGGCTCTACATCCTTCCCTTCCTCAAGCAATATGTCAGCTTGGATCCATATCCCACGGTTTCATCTTAATTGAATTCTGATAACTAACAGTTTCAGCATTGTGCCTTTCATATTTCGGCGATGGCATCACCTGAAGATCGAGGATTTTGTTTTTAGACAATGAAAAACAAAGTTCCAGCCTTTTGCAAGTTTTGCATACAACCAACAATGTACCATTGTTACATAATTTCAGTCAGCCTTCAAGCTGCTACGAAATGCTAATAATTTGAAGTGGAAACCGAAGGCTCAAAAGAAAGCCTGTGCTGCAGCGGCCATCCATTCTTGATGAAAATGTCCATGGCCACCACCTCCACCAAGTAACAAGCTCTGGTAAATGTACCCCTGTGGTCCTCCTTTTGTAATGTTCTCCAGAAGCAACACGAGGATTCTTGATCTCGTGGCTTGAGGTTGAGGATGAAGTAGATAAAATAGTAGATGGCAAGGATTTGCTCAAAGGAACTAATGGAAGCTAGTAGATATGTTTATCCTAGTCAACACATTGCTATTAGATCCTATTCATCCTAGTCACCATAGGGATTTGATTAGCATTGTAACCTTAAAGGTATAGTTTGTCGTGTAAAAAATTAATATACTACAATCAAAGATGTATCTGACTAAATAACGTAATGAAATAGTATGGTGGTTATGTCGCCTGTTGACATTGTTTTCCGAGTAGATAAACACAAAGACAATGCTATCAGATGTTCATATAAACCAATAAGATAGCTAGAAACCAAATTTGCAGAGTTTCTTAGATCAATAAAGTGTGGAACATGCTGGTTGTTGATGTTAACAACTGGTTGCAAAGTGAAAAGCAGTTCGTTTATATATTCCCCATCTTCTTTGGTTGCCTCATCTGCACATCATGTATCATCTCTCGCATGGCAGCAGCATCTCGTCACTGAGCCACAGATCTAGAGAATTATGGTGCCCCTGCAGTCGGATGCTGCTTCAACAAGGTTCAGCCTGCCACTTTTTGAGGAGTGTATCTTAGTCATGATTGTGTCCCAATGTCTCCGATGAGTTGTGTGAAGAGGAGTTGTGCATCTCCATCGCAGAAGTAGTGTATGTTGTTGACAAAGATTAAGTGTGGCACAGAGGAACATAGTGGCTCCAGCAATAATGTGGTCTGATAACTAGACCACCCTGAAATCCTAGATCTACAATGTCACGTAGATTGTACCTTATATTTTTAGGATGAATAATGTTATGTTCTATCTTGTAAAATGCTTCATGATTTTCATGATGCGTGCAGTATCACTTGTTCCAACCTGTCACAGTTGGTTGTTTTGGTCATCAGATTTAAAATAAGTGCCCTCCTTCTTCATAGTTTAGTAAGACAATCACAATCTTTTACACTCATTTTTAGTGGACTTACTAGTAGCAAGAGATCCATTTTTTATTGTGAATTCATTAGACATATAAACCCTAAAATACTCTTAAGAAAAAGTTACAATTGAATCCAATACTGTATTTGTATAGGAGTCTCATATTTCCACACAAATATTCTGGCTGAGAACGAGAGGGTTTTTTTAAAAAAAAGAAAGAAAGAAGATAGATCGAACTTAAGTGTGAGCAAGCGCACTCAAGTTGCGGATGGCCCTGTGGCCTAGTGGTAAACAACTTATGATAGTGTCTGCGCCGGTGGGGGTTCGAATCCCCATCCCGCACCTGTCTCCAGAAGGCTGCCCCAAGATGGGGTTTCTCTAAAAAAAAAAAGCATATATCCACGAAAAAGATGAAGCTGACATTTACTCATCCACACATCACACATCCTCTGGTATTCCGATTTAATTAATCGAGCAGATCAAACGGAAGGATTTAGTGGTGCTGAGACACAGATCATAGCCTGAGTGACAAGTCCAGCCAATCTGCACGCCCGACGCCGTACGCCGCCGCTGACTGCTGAATCATCAGGAGACCTTGCTGCGCTTCGAGCGGCCTCGCTCCAGGCTCAGCGTCGACGAGCCAGCTTAATGCGGCGTCCACTGATGCGCCCACCACCGTGGACGCCCCGTGCTTGCGCATTGCGGCGGCGATCTCCCGGCGGCGCTTGGCCAACGTGCGCTCGTACTTATGCGCGTTCTGGTGGCCGCCGAGCGCCTGCGAGCTGTAGAACTTGCGGTCGCAGTAGGTGCAGCGGAAGAAGCCGGGCTCTGGCTCTGGCTCCGGCTCTGGCACGGCTGAGGCGGAGGAGGGATGGAGACTGAGCTCAAGGTCGAGCTCCTTATTATTCGTCTCCATTATACTCTAGCACTAGTGGGTGTTTCGTCTCTCTGACTGTTGTGTGAGCTTAACTTGTGACACCGATATCACTGATCAGCTAAGCGGGAAATAAATATAGCTCCTAACTTACTTGATAGTGGAGTGTGTGGGCGGACGTCGCGCACGTTTCTTACGTGGGAGATCCAGATTTGTGGTAACCGGTAACAGCAGAACTGAAGGACAAATCACCATGAAACAAATTTCAGATTCAAATAGATTGTAATGATGTCCGGTCCTTTTCAAGTAATTTCTTGGAAATATTCTTGTTCAGAGATTTTTCTCAGGGACATGTGAGCAACATTAATGAGATTATTCCGCCTATCACTAATATAGTGATGTGCATATATACGGTACTCGTCAGTTTTTACTCCTTCATTATCTTGATGTGGGCAGCTAGCTATGTGCTGCCGTATTGTAATAATCAAAAGCGGTGTACACTTTGTAGAGGCCGGATGTTTATCCATTTTCTAAAAAATATATATATATGATGCTCGTGCATGCAACCACGGAAAAAGGCTGCACTTTTTTTTTCAGATATATATAGCCAAGTTAATGGACTGTCTGCTGTTCATGACAAACAACGTAGAGTGCGAAACAAATCACAGCTGTTCCACAGTGGATAGATCGGCGGTAGCAGGGTTATGGCGTGATATACAGCAGCTAGGCAGCTCCTTTCTTTCTTTCTCCGTTGTTTTTGTTACATGGGAGGCTAATGTGGTGGTTCACTCCTGTGCGAGGAGAGCATCTTCTGTTGATCGTGTGTGTGTGGTTCAATCCCCTGCCTTCATGGTTGGTGGAATTAGCTACCAAAGATTGTAACCTGCGTGTTACACTGTAATACAAGCTCTGGTTCGACCAAAAAAAAAAAAACAAATCACTGCTAAACTGGTTCGTAGAAACAAACACACTGCTAAATAGATCTCCTAGATTGTAAATTGCTTCTCTATTCATTTTGGATCGAATTGCAGCTCATCAGAATTGTAGAAAAGCTTGAGCCTTGCCGCCTCTCTAATTTGTCCGGTGCCTTGTTATCCAACTTCTCGTGTCGTTTTCTCGGGAGAGGGAGAGGAAGGTACAACGTGGTACCTGGCTATGGCCCCACATTCGTAGACACGTCGTTTTCCAAATGTGTTGTCGGGGCCGCGTTGCGTGAAGGCTGCATAATTTGCTCGGACCAGCCGTTCGGAGGGTGTTTGGTTACCTGGTCCAGCACCCGGCCAGGTCCATTTGATGCACGCACCATGTGATTGGTTACCTGGCCGGCCATGACCCGCAACCAAGCTCATCGCGTGCAAGATTGCTTCTCAGCCTAGCCCGATAGGAACGCGGGGGACGAGCTTCGCTCCTCAGCTGGCCGCGTGTGTGCAGGCGCGGGCGCACGTGGGTGACCGCTCGAGCAGGGGTTCTGGAATCCCCTCACCTCCCCTTCCATTTGCTTTGCTCCGTGTGGTTCTCCTCTCCTCTCCTCTCCTGCTCATGGCGATTTTGACGCCACCGATCGATCCACCACCGGAAACAACAGATCTTGCTACAGATCGTCACCGAGATACTTCTCGTGTAATCCTTGTTTTGCTCCCTTACTTCTCTCTCGATTTGTTCCATCTAGGCTCTCCCAGATGAACCCTAGTTTCATCTCGACTCTCGTGGTACTACATGATGACGAACTGACGACGACAAGCAATCACAACCATCGCTGTGGGCATTCTCTGGTTGACCGATGGGGCTCCACCCTGTTTGCGCGCGACAGCCTCTTCTCCTCTGCAAGTACCAACATTGTTCACAAGTTTGGGGTAGTCAAAATGATTTACTTTTTGCACACAGATTCTCGATGGAGAGGAAAAATTGAAACCTGAAACTATGAACATGCTTATTTCTTTGGATTTAAATGTATATACTTGTAGTGCTCTTTTGCATATTGTTGAATAATTTGGCACATTTTTCAGATTGACAACCCACTGGGTGATCTTGCAGATTCTGTTGTCCAAGAACGCAAGGGAAACCAAAGAAGAATACAGCACGGTCATCTCCAGTCTACAGCTAGTTGCATCCTCATTTCCGTTTGCTTGCTGGCGCACTACAAATTAGGCCTTCTGCTATGATGAGATGTGCCTCACTGATCAAAATTCAATGTCATTTTAGGCTGATGCAAAAGTTGTTAAATCAGATTTAGAAGAGTAGGTTCGGCTATTGGAGAGAATTGGTCATTCTTATCCAGTTCATTGTTTTAAAGTCAAAAAAGTTAGTAAACAATTGGAATTGTTGGCATGTATTGAAATAGTTTATGCCACTATTATATATCTCAATTTTCATGGTGCTGGTTCCTGATTGTTGAGATGTACTGAAAATTCACAATTGAATAGAACTAAAACTGCAGGTTCTTGATGACTTGGCCAATTTTTCACGCTAAAAGCAGCCAAAACTAAGAGGTAGAAGAAATTGCAGATGACTTGGCCATTTTTCACGAAACCCAGTTGATCAGAGTCCTCAAGATAGCATGCCTTTGTGTGACTTCTGCTCCTAAGTCGAGACCAACATTGCATATAGTTCCATGGATAGAAGAAATTGCAGATGACTGACGTATATGCAGTTATGGAGTTTCCAATGGTTTCAGTTTGCTTGTGCATAACAGTTATGACTGACGTATATGTAACTTATGTTATGCATATGGTATAAAATTTTGGGGGTGTATGTTTAGAATTGGCTTCTATTTACTATGTGATCAAGATTTTGAGGAAGAGCGGGGCACAACAATGGTTCTAACTGTACTTTGCTACATAAAAGAATATTTTCTTTGGTGACAAAGTTCTAACTATACTTTGCTATATAAAAGAGTATCTTCTTTCGCCATGGTTCTATTAGTTTTCACGTTTCCTGATGATCTGGTATTCCCTTCCAGAGTGGTTCAATAGTTCAGCTCCTGGCAGAGGCAGCGTCAGACTTAGATCAGATGTCACAACAGTGAAGGCTGCTTTACTAATTCATCTATGACTGACCATGAGATCAAAGTTCGAAAATGTGATGGGTTTTCACTTTGCAAAGCTGCTAAGTTCAGGCCTTCAGAGCATATTAAACAAATAAGATGAAAATTTCCCCATGGTAACCTCACCAATCTCACCCAAGGTGATCCGACTCTTCACTCATACCGGCTACCAATCACAATTCCTTGCACCCACACATGCAGTCCAAGAAAGAATACAGCTAACCAAACATGCGCTCAGTTGGGCCAGGCTGAGTTCGAGTCAGGCAATCAAACACGCAGGACTGTATATGTAGAGTATGGTTCTGTTGAGCCTGTATCTATCTCTGAACCTGGTCTGGACTGAGCTAGGTAACCAAATACACTCTGTGACCCCGCGAATCCATGCTAAGAGGATAGCCATGATGATATGTACTGTCATCCTCATCCACAAATTAAAACAGAGATGCCAATAGCACCAGCCGTATCTCTGGAGGCGACGTAATTCCCACGTGACGCGCATTCCGTGGATGATTCATTGTCAAGATTCATCTACGAGTGACGGCAGTCGGGAAGGACGTGCGTTACTAGAAACAACACAATTATCCACGTCTCTGTTACATAACAGAGCTAGAATGTGGCCGCAAATGGACATCTCTTGAGGTACATACTGTATATCGAAGATGAGTCACTGCAGCTGCCGGCATCATTGATAAATACTTAGAAAAAGGAACGCCTATGTTATGTCGAAAGATAAATGTCTACTCCAAGAAAAAAAAGGAAGACTTGATTCAGTGGAAAAAAAAAGAAAGATAAATCCCCAAAGGTACTAGGCTTTTCATTGCCTTTCAAGAGAAAAAACTGAATATGTAAGCAGTTAATCATCACTGATCAAGCGGGCAATAAATCCTAACTTGCTCGAGAGTGGAGTGTGTGGCGGACGTAGCGCACGTTTCTTACGTGGGGATCGAGATTTGTGGTAACCGGCCGGTAACGGCAGAACTGTACGACAAATCACCATGGAACAAATTTCAGATTCAAATAGATTGTAATGATGTCCAGTCCTTTTCTAGTAATAATTCTTGGAAATATTCTAGTTCAGAGATTTTTCCAGTAAATTCTTGGAAATATTCTTGTTCAGAGATTTTTCTCTGGGACGTGTGAGCAACATTATTGAGATTCCCACCAATCACTAATATGGTGATGTGCATATATACGGCGCTCGTGCATGCAACCACGAAAAAAGGCTGCTCTTTTTTCAGATATATATATATAAACAAGTTAATGGACTGTCTGCAGTTTCTGGAAAACTCCGCTGAGTATTTTTAACTTTTCTACAAGGTACGGTGCGGAGCAAATCACTGTCAAACAGGTTCCATAAAAACTAACATACTGCAAACTAGGTCTTCTAGATTGTAAATGGCTGTTCTATTCATTTTGGATCGAATTGCAGCTCATCAGAATTGTAGACGAGCTTCAGCCTTGTCGCCTCTCAAATTTGTCCGGTCCCTTTGTTATCCAGCTTCTCGTGTCGTTTTCGCGAAAGAGGGAGAGGAAGTTACAACGTGGTACCTGGCTATGGCTCCACATTCGTGGACACGTCGTTTTCCTAATGTGTTGTCAGGGCCGCGTTGACTGAAGGCTGCATAATTTGCTTGGACCAGCCGTTATGTGCCCCCGCGAATCCATGCTAGGAGGATAGCCATGATGTGTACTGTCATCATCCTCATCCACAGCCATATCTGGACGCGACGTAATTCCCACGTGACGCATCACGCATTCCGTTGATGATTCGTTGTCAAGATGCATCTAGGATTGATGGCAGTCGGGAAAGACGTGTGTTACTAGAAACGGCACAATTATCCACGTCTCTACCACTTGACAGGGCTAGAATGCGACCACAAATATGGAAGCAGCATTTCAGTGTCTTGAGGTGCGTATAGTGGATGTCGAAGATGAGTCACTGGCTCACTGCCCGCTGCCGGCGTCATTGATAAAACTTAGAAAAAACGAACGCTTGTGTTCTGTCAACAGATAAATTTCTACTCAAGAAAAAAGGAAGAGTTGACAGTGGGAAAAAAGGAAATATAAATCCTCAAAGGTACTAGGCTTTTTCATTGCCTTTCTTTAAGAGAAAAACTGAGCATGTAAACAGTTAATATCAATGCCTATTGACCAGCCAAACACATTTCGGGAACAGAAAGTCTACACGTACGAAGAGTCGAACAGAGAACGAAGTTATCCATCGCATCTGACAAGACGTGTGCCCTCCCCATCTAACCCAGTAATCCAGTTAAATGGGCTCATGGATCATTGCATATGCATGGTAGAACTGGACAGAAGTGTTTTACTAGTTAACCAGAAAATTAGTCGGTTAACCGGGTAAAATTCGATTCAGGGACCAGACGATCAGGGATCGATTATTAACCGGTCAATTTGACTGGTTAATCGGTCGGATGGTTTTACTAGTTTTGTTGACAGATTTTTAAATTCAAATTTGTTGATTTTAGCAGTTAACCGGAAGGTTTTCACGGTTAACCTATCGATTTTATTGGTTTCCACTACGGGAAATTTTTCATTTGCCAAGTGTCAAAGCAAAGCCTTTGCTGAGGGTAACACTCGGCAAAAAAAACAGCCGGCAAAGCGCTCTTTGTCGAGTGTTTTTTAACGCGCACTCAGCAAAGGCTTTGCCGAGTGCCAAAAAAACACTCGTAAAGTCTAGCACTCGGCAAAATATAAATCACAAAAAAGTAATAAAATAGCAAAAAAAATACTTTTTTTTCTCCTAGAACACCCCCCCCCCCCAACCCGTTCTGGTGTTTTTTCACAAGTCTTGGTAAAATTTTTCGTGCGCTCTGCACAAAGTGCGCCCAAGGGGATTCGAACCTGTGACCTCTCCTTCGCATGAGTACTCCTCTACCACTACACCACACTACCACTTGAGTCTAAACCCTATTGTGAATCTTTTTATATTTACGTCTTTGCTTAGTGTTTTATAAAAAACACTCGGCAAAGACCCTCTTTGCTGAGTGCTAAGTTAGACACTAGGCAAATAAATTTGCTAAGAACTTCTAAAAAAATTAAAAATATCAAACCACTTTTAAAAATAATCAAATTTTGAAATGATATAATTTATATAATCATTGACCTATACAAAATAATTTGGAGTCCAATTCAAATTTGATTTTTAATATGACTCAAATCTTAACCACTAATTCTCAACTCTAAGGTTATTCTTCGGAGATTCTCTGTTTAGTAAGCAAAGAACATGACAACTTGTGTGAAACCTTCTTTACCTTTTATCATAACTTCTACTTGTAATACCATAACATTATAACAAATCTCATATTTTTTAGACTTTATTTGAGTTTTTTAGAATTTAAAAATCATTTGGACACACGTTATTGTGGTCATGATTTTCATCTTTTATGTCGAATTTCTTTTTATTTCATGTGTAAGGTCTCTAATTGGGCTAAACAATATGAATATAATTTTTATACTTATTGAATTCTTATATTTGAGTCACTTGTAATTCAAATTTGACTTTATTCAATAAATTGCTTCAATTATAATTAATTAATTAAATATAACAAACAACTACAAAAAAAATACCAAATTTTAACATGGAGTCACACATGTTGTATGTGTAGAGCATAAAAAAGTCTGAGAGTAAAAGAGGGAAAAAATAATTTTTTGCCGAGTGTCAAGAAAAAACACTCGACAAATACTACCTTTTGCCGAGTGTCAAGGAAAAAACACTCGGCAAAAATTAGCTTTGCCAAGTGTCAAGAAAAAACACTCAGCAAAATATTTTTTTTTGCCGAGTGTATTTTTATTGATACTCGGCAAAACACTTTTTGATGAGTGTTTCTATTTTGCCGAGTGTTTTTTAGTTAACACTCGGCAAAGACTATATTTACCGAGTGCCCGAAAAAAAAATACTCGGCAAAGAGTGAAATACTCGACAAAAAACAATTTTCCCGTAGTGTTTGTTGGATGCAAAAAATTTTAAATCAAAGTCAGGCATTAACCGGTCTCCTATAAATTGATTTTTAGCAGCGGGTGACTTTATGGGCCGCCGTTACAAAGAAATCAGAATTTGTAGCGGCGGCCCATGTTTCTACCCGCCGCTAATTTTGGCCCATTAGCCCACCAGCGGCCAGTAACTACAAAAACGGGAAAACCTAACCTAATACGCTCTCCTCCCTTCTCTCTCCCTCAGCCGCCGCACTCCTTCCCCTTTCTCTCCCTCCCTCAGCCGCCTCCCCTCCCCGGCTCCCCCACCTCTCCGTGGCCACCGCCTCCTCTCCCTCGCCTCTTCTGGCCGCCTCCTCCTCCCTCCACCTCCTCGTCGCCGACCCTCCTCGCCATCGGCCTTCCATGCCATCGGCCCTCCTTGCTATTGGTCGCACGAGGGAGGCCCGCCTGGCCTTCCGCACCGTTGGCCTCCTCCCGCGCCTCGGTTCCCTTCCACGTCCCCTCCTCTCACCTGGAGGCGGCGGATCCGACGAGGACCTCGTCGGCCACGACGCGGGACGGCATATCCGGGGGAGCTTCGGCACGGAGGCGGCGGATCCGACGAGAACCTCCTCCTCTCCACCAAGCGGCATGGGATCCATCGGAGCGGCGCGGGATCTGTCAGAGTGGCGCGGGATTTGACGGCGCTCCTGCTCCACCAAGCGCGGCTACGAGCTGCGGCCTCCATCTCGAGGCGACGGCCTCCATCTCGGACGCGACGACAAGATCCAGAGGAGGCGGGCTTGATGACGGAGGTGGCGGTGAGATCAAGACAGCGGGCACGGATCCGAGGCCTATGGGTGCGGCGGCACGGTCGGGGCCCTTGAGTACGACAGCGCGGACGGAGGCAGATGGGCCTAGATGGGCTTGGACGTGGTCTTTTTTTTGTTTTCTTTGGTTGGAGGTCGCTAATATTCATGAGGTAGCGGCGGTGTGTTTCGTTCGAAGGTTGTCCGCCGCTTCAAACATCTTTTTTTAGCGTCGTTTGCGTAGCGGCGGGACGACCCACCCGTCGTTACAGTGGGTTTCGTCCCGCCGTTACAGGTCACTTTTGTACGTGAAGCACGACCCTTTTGGGAAATACAAAACCAAAGGAAACCTCTTCTGACATAGTAATTGTTAGCAAATAATGTATAAACAACATCGAAACCGAAACGAGACATAACTTTAATGTGAAAAGCCCTTGAGGGAAAAATCACGGACGTCGACCGACAATCTTCATTATTGGAGGAGAGTTACAACATAGGAGATACAATAAGTCTCTATCTCAACTCTTTTCATGCAGTACAAGATGTATATATAATGGTGAAAATTAGAAATAAACTTTCTAAACAATACGACCCGTAGCACGAGAGGACTCCGCTTTTTAAACCTCCTAGACGTCTCTAATAAGGACTCTATAATTCAAATCATATTCCAACAGTAATACTAAAACCTGGAGCCCGTCAACATGCACTGTGATCATGCACATTGATGAGATGAGAGGTAGAATAAGTTTGGATCTTTCAGTGTATGTGCATGAATCACAAATATGTGCCTCGACTCTCCAATCTCCATCCTCTCGTGAGACAGATCATTATGCCAGCATTGAGCCACTCAGGTTGACGTGTCCAAGCATCCCTCATGTTAATCCTAGCTTCCTCGGTTTCAAACTGACACATACCATAGGATGGCAACATGGCAGAGGTTGAAGCAGCTTGGGCGTAGGCACTATTAGTCAGACTCAAATGGTTGTGTTGGTGCACTTGTGCATGAACAAATGCTGTGACGCAAGGGTGAAGCGCATGCGAGCGAGCGAGCGAACTAGGTGGAGCCGGCTCCTGGGCCCTGCTATCTTCTCCTGTGGCCTGTGGCAAAACAAGCAAGGACTAGGCTGGTAGCCCAGTAGGTGTAAAAAACGGTTAGGGGCCTATTGCCCCCCAAGCACTTTTGGTCCAAGGTAGAGTTGAGCTATATTCGCATACGCTTATGGGCCAAAGTGGATTTGAGCTATATTTGCATCCGCTTATGGGCCAAGGTGCTAGGACAGACGGAGAAAATGAGAAAAACTAGATAAAAGTAAAATAAAAAGTTTCAGAATTTTAAGATACCTAAAAAGAATTGTATGCTTTTAAGATTTTTGTTCAAAAGTCATATATTTATTTCAGATCATACCCCGCATATAAAAACAAGTATAAATAATTCAGGATAATCAAATTAAGTTTCATCATACAATAATGTAAGCACGAACAATTATAGTCTCGCGCAAATGTATACACATTTGAATTGAGTTGGGCTAAGTTCACACACGCTTATGTACCAAAGTGGATTTGGGCTATGGGTTAAGGTTCTAGGAAGTACGGAGAAAAGAAGAAAAAATTAATGAAATTTCTCGTGGTTCCAAGACCTTATTTTCTAGGATGTGAGATAAAAAAAAAGTTTTCAGCTGCATAACAAGTACTGAAAGATTTGTTGAAGTTTCCAAAAACTAGATGAAGTCAAAAAAGTTTTCATAATTTTAAGCTTCCTGCAAAGAAAGTTGTAAGCTTTTAAGATTTTTTATACAGAAGTCATATATTTATTTAAGATCATACCTCGCATAAAAGACTAGTACAAATTTCCAGGACAATCTTTAATAAGTTGCATCGTAAGTAAGTCTCAGGCAAAGAGATACACATTTGAATTATAAAACTTTTTACTAGAGTTCAGTGTTTTTATTAACTCAAATATAACTATTTAAGTGTTTTTATTAACTCAAATATATCGACTGTGGAATTTTTTTTTTTTTTGAGCACAACTACCCCTCGTTAAGTAGAGAGGTTATAGGAATTACAAACAAACACCCTCAGGTGGACTCAAGAACCAAACATGTCTCCCCAGCTCTGAGCGCATAGCACTCCGGGCCAGGACAGTGTGCATCTACATTGGACACTCTATTCTCATGGATGAACTCCACCTCCTGGAACGAAGATGACCGAGCCTTGATCTCTGTAACAAGCTGGCCATAGATGCCCATGCTCCCTTCTCTCAAGCTCCTGATGACATTGAGACAGTCACTCGCCACTCTGAACTTTTGTATCATCAGGTCACTAGCCAGTGCGAGTCCTTCTCGGCAGGCAATTGCCTCCATCGTCTCTGGGTTGGTTTGGCACTACTCTTGGACAGGGCTACATCAACATTGATCTTCATGAAACCTGCAGGTGGAGCAATCCAACACGGTCCCACTTGAGTAGGCTTCACCTTGCGTCTTGATCGGTTGCGCAACGCCTAGATCCTCCAGAAATCTGTTGATGAAACAATGCGTGGATATAGGACTCTGATAGCTGTTCTCATGTATTACCTTACGCCTAACATACCAGATGGCCCACATCGTGACCGTAACTCTTGTGAGCTTCTCATGAGCCAACGAGCTTATCTGCTCCATCAACCAGGTCCTAGGGTCACTGGTTTCATCGGCACATAGATGCTCCACAACCTCTTCATCCTCCAGGGCCCAGACACACCTTGCTAGCTTGCATTCAAACAGAGAGTGGCGCCATGAGTCCTGTGCACCGCAGATAGTGCACACACATTGGGGTGACATGTTTCGATGGTGGACAACATCTGCCGATGGCAATGAGTGGTGCGCAAGCCTCCATAGAAACACTCTGATCTTTGACGGAACCTTTGTTTTCCACAACATCGACCATTCCTTTGCAACTGCGTTAGAATCCGATCGGCCAGCTTTGTTGTTGACACTAGCCGAGATGCACTCTTTTCCCAACACTAGCATCCGATAAGCTGATCTTACTTAGTATACACCCCTCTTCTCCGGATACCAGGCCCAGAAATCCTCCTGTCTTCTCGTGCACAAAGGGGTGTTTGATATGGTCTCAGCATCAGACGGTGTAAAAACCTCTTGAAGCTTCTGTTTGTCCCATGACATCGAGGATAGATCAATCAATTCCGACACCCACTCAAGGGAGGTGGTATCATTAACCTTTATTGGGCGCTGCATCCCCTCCACTAGAAGCCAGTTCATCGACCAAATATGAGTTGTCTCCTCTGTTTTGATTCTCCTAATCAGGCCCTTTGTCAACACATCATGATCTTCCAGCACCGAACGCCAGATGCGCGATGGTGACGAACCTATCGACGCATCCAGGAAGCTCATCTGAGGGAAGTAGCAAGCCTTTAAAATACATGCGCTTAGCGTGCTAGGGTCCTGCAAGATGCGTCAAGCCTGCTTTCCCAATAGAGCCAGGTTGAAACAGCTCCATGTCACGGAAGCCCAATCCTCCATGGTCCTTTGGTTTGACCATATGGTCCATGACACCCAATACGTCTTCCGTTTGCCTTCCTTGCTGCCCCACCAAAAGTTACGCAACAGTCCTTCAATATGGTGGCATAACCCTTTTGGTAGTTTGAAACATGACGTAGAATAGGTGGGAATCGCCTGAGCAACAGATTTGATGAGAATTTAGCCCTGCACCTTGTTCCACACCCTATCTTTTAAGTACTTGAAGGTCTCATATGTTGCAACACCCACATCCGAAGGCATGCCTAAATACTTTCCACTCAGTTCCTCGTTACGGACCTCCAATATATTCTTGATCTCTTCTCGAGTAGCTTGACTACACCCCTTTGCAAAGTGTATAGATGACTTGTCCACATTTATCTATTGACCTGACGCATTGCAATATGCTTGTAGAACCCATTGGATCTCCTGAGCATTCTCCCGATTCGCCCTTAAAAATAGCAGGTTGTCATCTGCAAAGAGGAGGTGGCTGACCGTCGGAGCACACGGAGCTACCGTGATTCCATTGAGCACCGATGACTGATTTCTAGATTTTAAGAGGCATGAAAGGTCCTTTGCTACAAGAAGGAAGAGATAGGGGGAAATAGGATCTCCCTGGCAGATTCCACGCGTTGGTCGAAATGACTCTTGCTTGTCCCCGTTGAACATAACTAAAAAAGAAACCGAGGTAACCAGCCGCATCACCATGTCCACCAATCTTTGATGGAACCCCAGGCGGTCTATGATGGCTCTCAGATACACCCACTCAACTCGGTCATAAGCCTTCCTCATATCCAACTTTAGCGCATAACATCGAAGTTCCTTTGCTCTCTTGCCCTTCATGAAGTGCAAGCATTCCTATGCTGTGATAATGTTGTCCGTAATGAGCCTTCCCAGTACGAAGGCAGACTGCTCCTCTGATATGATCTCCGATAGGATCTCCTTCAACCTATTTGCAAGGACTTTAGATGCAATCTTGTAGATGACGTTGCATAAACCTATTGGCCGAAACTGCCCCAGCTCTTCTGGGTCTGCTACCTTTGGAATCAACGTAATGAAGGTATTATTTATAACAATCGGGTCATCATCTCCATTGAGCACCCTCAAAACTACTGTCGTGACTTCCTCTCCACATAAATCCCAGTGCCTTTGGAAGAAATGCGTCGGGAAACCATCAGGTCCTGGCACCTTTTTTGAAAGGGCCTCCTTAACCTCCACATTCGTAAATGGTTCCAGCAGTGATGCATTCATTGCTTGTGTTACCTTGGCTGGGACCGTATCCAAGACCATCTCCATATCACGCGTACCCTCCAAGCTATACAAAGCCTTGCAAAAATCGGATGTCATCGTCCCCATCTCTCGTATATCGTCAGTGAATGACCCATCCTGCTTTCTCAGCTTTGAGATTTTATTCCTCTTCCTCCTCTTGCTCGCTCGGATATGGAAATACCAAGTATTCTTGTCGCCCACTGCCAGCCACTGAATGCGCGCACGCTGTCTCCACATCAATTCCTCCCTGTAATTGAGCTCATTGATTCGCTCCACAATTTTTAGCTCAGCGTGTGATGGACCCATCCTGAGTGGATCGGCTTGCATTCGCTCAAGATCCTTGCCCAACTTTCTTAGTCCCGAGCAGACATTACCAAAAGACATTCTCTCCCACCCCGATAAGTGGGTAGATACCTCCCCGAGCTTCTGTTGGAGTTCCGTAACTGATGTGGCTGTTCTAGAGTTCTGCCAAGACTCCGATAGAGTGTTAGCAAACTGATCATGTGTTTCCCACATAGTTTCATACCTGAAGCATCGGCGATGGCCTTTCCTTCTCTCCTCCCTTGACCAACTAAGCATGATTGGGCCATGATCAGAGGCTGCCACAACAAGGTGTTGCACCCTTGCCAAAGGAAACCTACTGCTCCAATCCGTCGAGGCTAGGGCACGATCGAGTCGTACTCTAAAGAAGGAGCCTCCTGCTACCTTCTTCTCATAAGTCCACACACGACCTTCATAACCAAGGTCACTTAGGCCGCACACATCCACCATCTCTCGAAACCCGGCAATCTGCGCGCTTCTACACTCTTGGACACCGTTGTGTTCCGATTGATGTAAAACTTCATTAAAGTCACCCATACACACCCATGGAAGCGGTGATGATGACTTAATGAACTTCAGCAAACTCCAGGTTTTATGTCGCTCTGGAATCTGCACCTCTCCGTACACACAGGTCAACCGCCAAGGATTAGAGGAACCCTCCATTATGATAGCAACAATGTGATATTGTGAGTACGGTAATAACTGAACCTTTAGATTATTGTTCCAGAAAATACCTAGGCCACCACTTCGGCCATTACTACATACAGCAAAAGCCTGATCATAGTTTCTTGAGACCTTCCACCCGTGTTTTATGAATTTGAGTTTCCAATACACACAACACGGTCAGGGCATAGCGCTTCGCTAGATCGCAAAGCTCCTTCACTATCGCGGTATTGCCCAAGCCACGACAGTTCCAACTTAGACAACTCATTGTGGGTGGCGGCACTCCTGTAAGGACCGAAGGGGTACCGAGAGGGAGGGGGGTGAATCGGTAAGCCAACCACGAATCTGAATACTTCAATTTCACACCACTAAACCCCGGCAATCGTTGCAACCTAACAAGTCTAGTAGGCCAAGATCCTACACATGCTAGTGTTCATGATGAGAGCAAATACGGAAGCTAAACACACTAGCCTATGCAAGCCACAGTTCAACCTACTCACTAGAGCACACAATTGCGGAATAGTAAAGAGAGGGTCAAGAAATGCTCATGATTTTTTTCTGATGTCTCGGAAGGATGGTGCCTTCACCTACTCCTCGTTGGACCACTCCCACTGGAGTGTCGGTCCCTCCCGCCACCAAGTGGAGTTCTCGCACACGAGCCCGCAATCACTCCCGGAGTGAATACACAGTTGCGTCACCGCTGCCACCAAGGCACAAGCGCGCATCCCTCAAGAACTTGTTGGACTTCCCGAGCCGACACGGACGCTCACTAGCGATGACCCTTTCACCGGCAGGCTCAAACCAGGTACAAACGTGTGACGGCCTTCACAACCAATCATAGTAGGCTCGATCACCAACACCTAACCGGTCTAGGTCTTACCATAGACCAAGAGTAACAACTTAGATCACACCCTAGCCCTAGATGTGCATAGATACTCAAGTTACTCTCTCTAGCACTCTCAAGGGATCCAATATCCTCTCCTAGTGCTCCTATCTTTTCCTCTTGACTCTTACCAAATGCTCCAAGCTATTCCACTGACCAAGAGAGGTCTTTAAGACCCCAGCAACAAAGTTATATAGGTTTCCAACCTCCAACTAGTCGTTGCTCCACAAAATCAGCTTCCTAGGCCGACTGACCGTACAGTCCGATCACTCCTTGACCGGACCATCCGGTCTCCTCGGAAAGGGTTTCTTCAGAGTCGTTGGCTCTCTGCCCATTGCTAAAGTCTCATCTGACCGGACCGTCCGGTCTGTCCATCTCTTGTGATTCCAGAGAGCACCCATTTCTACACCTTCTGTCTCGACTCCCATCCACATGGACCGAACCGTCCGATCTGTAGACCGGACCATCCGGTCTCTATGGGCCTTCACGCAAATAGACTCCTCGTAGACTGCTCTCTGATCTCCTAGTGATCGTATAGTCCGGTCTCCATTAACCTCTCTGTCCGGTCACTCTGTTCAGAAGTTGAAACTCCTCGTCCTCGCTTGACTTTATTTTCCGGCTTCTTTCAACGGCTCCTTGGCTTCTCCACTGTCATCTAGTGCCTGTAATTTCACTGAGCATCCATGCACATCACCGACTAGCATAAACTAAAGAGACATGACCTAGACCCCCTTGTTAGTCCGGTTTTTTCTATGGACTCAAAGCCTAACAACTAGACAAGTGTTCCAAACACTTGCTCCATAGCTTGTCCTTAGCCTTGATCCATCTCCATCAACCCTTGGACTCCATCAAGCTCATCAAGCCTCCATGCTTGTGGTCATTATCATCCATCGCCAAAGCAACCATCATCAATAGGATTTGTAGTAAAGTTTAGAGATATTTCCTGCATAGACAACACTCGTGTAGATATTAGCCCACAATTTTATAGTTGTCATTAATCACTAAAATATCCATACCTCGAGGATCCAATCATCAATGGTCATGAAGCTTACAACTCCTCAAGGGAGCCCGCCCTGTTCTTTGATAGAGACTTCACCTGGATCTTTGATCGTTTTAGCTCACGTGGAGATATATAGGACGGTGGTGATGGAGGCACCATCTCCCTATCCTCCACCTTGTCCTCCAGGTTCAATTGCTTTCGTGCCGCCGATACACCTCCAATTGCTTTGTTTCCTCCACAAGCTTCAATGGGTCCAGTCCAGCCACAGCCGACGACCGCTTCTAGACCCAGTTATCAGATCCTTCTCTTTCCACACAGGAGTATGTCCCAAACGCCCAGCTTGCTCGGCCACGCGGTGCTCAACCTGATGTGTGCCCACCATATTTTGAAGCTTCCGTCCGCTTCACAAACTCCTGCTCTCGTGACGGGCCAGTACGAAAACACGATGTTCCTGGGTGCCATGGGCCTTCCTCGGCTATCATCCAGTTCCCATACTGCAGGTCCTCCTCAGCATACTCTCCCCAGCCACACTCCAAGTGAACATGGCCCATGAGACCACAATGTGCACAAAAGCGTGGTAACTTTTCATACTTAACCTGCAGGAGTATCACATCTTGCTCCTCCGGCGATAGGGACATGAAGCAGACCAATGGCCTAGTGGCCACTAGCATAACCCGAGCCCTATGAAAATCACCATTGCTGGAGGTCATGGCCTACGTCCTCCCCCACCCGATCCGTCAGCTGTTTGAGGATCGATGTGGTACAGGTGAGGTAACTTGTGTATCTGGATCCATGCCGAAACCCTGTCAGGTAGCTTCTTTGGAATAGTGGTAGATCCATCGAATTCCTCCAACATAAGCACATAGCCCCGAAAAATCAAGGGGCCCTCCTCCATTATCCGCTTCCCATCCCCCAGGCAGAACGCCTGGATTACGAACAGGTTCTTTCCTATTTGTCTGAAGTGGACCTCCCGAGCCAGATTCCAAGCTGATGTCATGGTGGAGAACAGGGCTGTAATACTGAACTCCTTAGAGGTCAAAAGCTTGACCGCCGCCATCCACTTCACAGGCGGTAACTCATTGTGATCCTTTTTTGCCATGATCACCCCATCCTTCTACGCATCACTCAGATGCAATCTCTGCAGAAGCGAGTTAACATCGAAATCCCCAACCTTGTCGCTTGCATGCGAACCTCCCGCCGCCATCGCCTAAAGCCCTAAGCCCCTCGGGGTGCAGGTGGGTCAAAATGGGTTGGCCCAAAGCACAACCCATGCTACCCAGCACGTATGTTTTGGGTATTGGGTTGGCTTGACCCAGTAGAGCCGGCTACCCACGTTACCCACGCCAACCCAAAGACAGACATGGCGCCTTCTTCTACTCAGACGCGGCGGCAACGAATGCTTGCTTGCATGCTACGGCCACGTCCTTGGCCTCCACTGCGCCGTGGCTTTGTCATATCCTTTCTGTGATTACAGAGCACTAGAATGGACAACCAAGCGCTGCCATATCCGTTCTGGGATTTAAACAAAACTGCAAAGAACTGTGACCAGAGAATAAAATAAGAACTCTTGATTACAACAATAAAGGCTCAAGCTATAGGCATTTTGCAATTTTGCTGCCAATTAACTTAAGCTACAGGCTCATCGAACTAAAAACAAAGAATTTTACTAAAAACAAAACTGTTACCATCGATTCAGCACTTACAATGCCAGCAGAGAATGTAACAAGAATTCTAAGATTACAACAATAAAGCCTCATCCAACTTTTTCACTGTCTTAAAGGATGGCAAGGCCTCATGACATTACAGGTTAGATAAAGAAAAGCACAATGCAATCCTCCCCCGGTTAAGCAACATCCTAAAGCTAAATATGTCTTGCTCGCTTGACTCCACAACACTAACGTCCATTTCATAAATCACAAGATAACTTGGAGTTGGCCACCATTGGAAGGCTACGAGGCTCACATAGTATTCTTCTCCTCCTCCAGAGACTTGCAGTTTTGAGCCGGCACCTATAGAAAATAAAATTAAGCATGCAACTAGAACTTGACAAGAGAGAGATTTACAATAGCAAAGTATTTTACTGAAAACAAAACTGTAAAGAATCATTCTAATTCTAACAATATCAAAAATTTATCTCACTTTCACTTGCTAAGAATTAGCTAGCAAGAATTGCACTCTGAAATGCATTCTGTTGGAAGAATCAACATTACCTAGTCTGAAATATTTCAGAAATGTAACAACAATTAGCGAATAACTATACAGTGAAATTAACTAATCTGGAACTGACAATAGAACAGACAACCAAATTCATTGGAACTAAGTAGAAGAAGAAAAAAAAGAGAAGTTTTAGGGCATAATACCCGATATCCTGCCTTGACTGACCTACTATGCAACCACTTGTAATGTAATCTTCTCAGGACAAGAGTCTGCAACAAACACGAAAGCTATAACATGACTGATGCTTGCATAAATATCAACTAAATAATATTTAACAGTAACATACATGATGCTCGCAACCAATCCTGAAGACAAATCAAAGCTTCGATGGTTTCCGTGCTCAATCTACTTCGAAAATCACTGACTACCCTCTCACCAGTACTAAATGCAGACTCAGAAGCAACAGTTGAGGCTGGTATCGTAAGGACATCGCGTGTCATGCAAGAAAGAACTGGCCATTTTGTACAGTTTGCCTTCCACCAACCTAAAATGTCAAAATTATCAGTTCTAGGAACCAACTTTTCTTCTAGATAATTATCAAGCTCATTTGAGGCCTGAGTCATAACCACTGCCCTTTGGTGTTGGTCCCAATCAGCAAATGCATCATCATTTGCACTACTAACTTCATCAGTACTTCTCCCATCTACAGATTCAATGTTTGGGTGGTTCATTTGATAAGAATACTCGTTGAACAGCTTTCGAAGCGTCTTCCTTACTGTATCCAAGTGCTTTGTTGCATCATCTATGAAAGCTTGTTTCAAACAAAAGTCCACAAATGTATACTTAAACCGTGGATCAAGAATTACAGGAATAGACAAATACAAGAATGAAATATTCCAGTACTGCTTAAATTTCTTCTTCATCTCTCTGACCATAGCTGCAACAAGAACGTCCTTAGTACTAGATTGTTTATCAAGGGCCAACTTGATCCTCCAGAGCTCATGGAAAGCCAGGTTAGCTGTTGGATAAGAGGAACCAGAAACTATTTTAGTGGCCTCATAAAATGTCTTCAAGAAGTTGCAAACCACTCTAGACCGGGTCCATTCATCCTCTGTAGGTGGTTTCTGGAAATTCTTGTCTTGCCTACCCAATTCATCAAATGCTAACCTCAATGGATATGCAGACTCAAGCATCAAATAAGTTGAGTTCCATCTCGAAGATACATCAATGTTGGGATGTTTTTCAAGAGCAATTCCAACTTGTACAACTATTTCCTCAAACTTTTGTTTGCGAGACTGTGAACTCCTTATATACTTGACACTCTCTCTTATATTATTGACAATAACACCAATCTGCTTCAGTCCATCTTGCACAACAAGATTTATAACATGTGTCGTACAGCGAACATGAAAAAGCCATCCTTCACATGGTAGCATTTTCTTCAGCAGTAAATTCGGTTTCAGCAATCAATCATCGAGTTGTTAACTTGGGCATTGTCTAAGGTTATACTAAAGATCTTGTCCTTAATGTTCCATTCTTGAATACACTTTAGTATAACATTAAACATGGACTGTGCATTGTGTGGGGATTCCATCATCAAGAACTTGATAATTAGCTTTTTTATCTTCCAATCCTTAGTTATGAAATGGGCAGTGACACAGAGATATCCCAAGGTCTGATTTGACGTCCACATATCAGCCGTGAGTGATACTTTTGAATTGCAATTCTTTAGCTTCTCTATCAAATCCAACTTTTCTTGTTGAAAGAATCTAATGCAATCTAACCTTATAGTGGTCCTTGACACCATTTTGAACATTAGATTTAGACGGCAAACAAAGTCTCTAAATCCAATATACTCAACTATAGAGAATGGAAGTTCATGTAAAACAATCATGCGAACTAGTGCCTCACGTATTGACTCATAGTCATAAACCCAATCTTCTAACTTATCTAAATCATTAGGATTTGCAGCAGCACGCAGTTTATCTACCATCACATTAACTTTGCATCTTGCTTTGCATCGATCTAAATGCCTTCCCAAGTGACTGGTTCTAGTACCTTTTTTGCCGCTAAGATATTCATGACAATGAATACATTTGGCATGTACGATCTCACCGCTTCGATAGATAGGCTCAAATTCCTTCCAATGAATAGATTTAAGTTTCCTTGGCTTCTTATTAGTTCTGGAAGCTACAAAATTAGAAACAAAAAAAATTTGTATCATACATGCTGCAACTAAGGAGACATATTCAGAGGAGGGATAAAAGGCCAAAAATATTCATGTCTTACCGCGTGCATTTCTTGTTGCAGCTGGTCCAGGAGACCTCATTCTTGTTGATGGGGATCCAACTGCCGGAGAGCCCATCTTTTGCAACTGAGGAGACATCGCCATTTGATTGATCATCCTTGAAGCTGGAGAACCCACCACACACTTTGCTCGTTTTGCCCGACCACTTGCAATTGAAACCGACGGTCTAGCTCTCTTGGCTGTAAGAGGACTGTCGGGCCTTGGCATCACAACTTCCACTATTGGAGTGCCATCTGACGAAGAACCACTAGGCAAGCCATCATGTGCATATTGAGTCCTCTCATTTTCAGGAGTGTTAGCCACAGGTGAAGTCTCCATTGGACTGTGCAACCTACAAAGTATAGCAGTTAACATGCAGTAATTAATACTAACAAACATGAAATAATTAACACTGCAAGTAATTGAGCAGGAATGAAAATAACACAAAAATGCACAAACAAAGGTGTATCATCACTAAATCAATGGACCATACAAGTCCAAATGCAGATAAATATTTCACATAGCAGAGCAACACTCAAGAAGCCAAATACCAAACATGGATCATCACTACATCACACGGAATCAGTAGGTCCTTGCTAAACATTTCATCTCAGCTTCCCCAATGCTGCACTCCAGGTTTAACAACAAATGCCAAAGATGGATCATCACTAAATCACACAGAATCAGTAGGTATTCATTTATGTGGCAGATAATTGGTGCAAAGTAGCGATGATACATAATACTTGCAACAAGAGGTGTGAACTAAAAAGGTTTCAATTGTTTGGTGTGCAAATGTAATGAAAGTAAGAGTCTAACATAACTACTACTAGCAAAAGTAAGAAAGAGCTCATGAAAACACTCTAGTCAGAGAATGGCCGGTCAACAGTCGACATATTTAGAGCATGATAAGATAATACTACTACTAAGAATCTAAGATCAGTGGAAAAACACCATCATTAGCTAACTAGATGCTACTCCAGTATAAAAAGAAAGATGATAGCGTCACTGCAGGATGGTGTATGCAAGCATGCACAGATGCTTGCACAAATATCAACTACAGAATATTTAAACTGAAGCAACTGGATATGCACAAATTGAGATGTGGCAGACAAGACAAAATAAACATAATTTCGAAAAGGGATATACATAGTATAAATTAGGAACTTGTATAAGATCTTGATTGCTTCTATGCTCTAAACTGTCTGAACAAGTACATGACGTTGAGCCAAAAGAAGAGGACCTTGACGAAGAGGCCGTGGAGGTCGATGATGCGGTCGGGGGAAATCTTGCCGGAGATCTTGGTCTGGTAGCGGAGCGACTAGGAGCCCTCGATGGAGAACTCGCAGACGGAGCCGCCGGCGCTGGAGACGGAGTTGTCGAGCGTGGTGGTGAAGGCTCCTGTGGTCTGCAAAACACGGCGTCGGGTGCTTGAGGGCAAGGCACGGACGAGATCGACGAGATGCACCGATGTGCCCGCTCCTCTCGCTGGTCGCCGCACGGACAAGATCGAGGAGATGCACCGCCGCCGCCGTCGCAAGAACACGAGATGGAAGTCTCTCAGGACTCAGGCGCATGGTGTCTCTGCTGTACGCTGGGTTACCCACTAACCCACTGGGTCAGCCCAACACTACTCATAGCTTTCGTGGGTCGGCCCAGTGAGGTAATTACCTATTTTTTCTTTTTTAGGTAGTGGGTCAGTGGGTCGGCCCAGCAAAACCTACATCGTGACCCGTACCAACCGACCGAAAAGACCGTCCACCAAGGCCGAGAAGTGGAGCCAGTCGACCCCTTGATCAACCCGAGTGGGAGGACTCGTCGGAATCGCACGCAGAACCCCCGACAGCCGGTCAGATCCCCTCGTCGGTGAAAATCGCCGTCAAGGTCGTCAAACTCTAGGTCCTCTTCGGATATCGACTGTGGAATGTTTAGGCCTTTTGGTCACGGTCCAATGGCATGTACTGCTAATGGTTGCACGGCCCGGCAATCCTTCGTAGTAGAACGGCCTGGTTTGGCCCAACCGCGGTCATGCCCTCCAATCGGGCTACCATGTGATGCGACTACGGACTACTAACAACATGTGACTTTTTTTCTCATCTCAAGAGCAAAGTAAAGGGAGTTTAATATCTTCCCAACTCTTAACTCTTTCATATTTCGATCAACAGGTAACAATGGCTTAAAAATCATTTCCTATATATACAATACATATCAAAATGAATAAGTAAAGTGACGACACTTCTTTTGCATGAAAAATATCCCCGGCCTTGGCCACACCACACACAAGCAAAAAGACCCATTTCAATCCCGTCCAGCGTATTATCAAAAAAAAAAAAAAAACAGCTTCATGAGCTTCTTCCTCTCTCACCGTCTCGCTTTGCCTGCCGTCTTATCTCCAAAACCCTATCAGCCCAAAGCCCCCAATCCCCTGTTCCCCAATCCAAACACCTCCCTCTCCCGTGTGCCAATGGCGGCCACGCTCTTCTCGACCTCCCTCTCGCCCCAATTCCTCTCCCTCTCTTCCAAGCCGACCCCTTCCGCAGCGCCCGCCGCGGTCTCCTTCCCTTCTGGTCTGCCGCAGCATCGCGCGCTCTCTGCTTCGGCTTCGAGCTGGAGGCCGCTGGTGCCCATGCCCGTGCGCGATGCCGCGGTCGTGGCGTCGGAGCTCGATGTGGAGGACGCGGAGGAGGAGGGGCAGGCAATCGGGGAGGAGGAGTTCTCCGAGGAGCTGCGGGTGTTCGTCGGCAACCTGCCATTCAGCGTCGACAGCGCTCAGCTCGCCGGCCTTTTTGAGCAGGCAGGGTCCGTCGAGATGGTCGAGGTATGCATATATGTGCATCCGTAGGCTGTAGCATCCATTTGCGGACCTCTCGTTTCATTTTGGGCCTCAACGGTGTGAGAGGTTTGGGCTTGTTGGTATTGATGAGTTATTTTGTTCACTGACAGTGATAAAATAAAACTAGTAAGTTTCAACTTTGCAGGAACATAAACGAATATCAGTTCTGTTAACAAAGCATTTGTAATGTTCGCTGTATTAAGCATTCAGCCCAAGAAGCCCCATTTCATGGCCTAATGGCCTAACATTTTGTGCCTAGTTTATGGAAAGAATGTTTGGTGATTTAAGAACAGAATGGAACGGTTTATTTCTATCCCAATTATCTGCCAAGTGAAAATATGCAGTTTTCATTGTGATGGGAAATTAGCAAACATGGTATGTGATAAACCGTAAACAACATCTCACTAATTTTCACTTTGGTTGGCAATGAGCATGCTTTAAGGACATGATTATATCAACAAGGAAGATGTGGCTTGTGAAATAACTTGAGTAAAGACACTAGATTTATAGGAATTTGATTTAATTTGCGATCAGCTCACAGAGTCACATCTTGTTCAGGTCATCTATGACAAATTGACCGGAAGAAGCCGTGGATTTGGATTCGTGACTATGTCTTCTGTTGAAGAAGTTGAGGCAGCTGTTGAGCAGTTCCATGGATATGTGAGTATAATTTCACACTACACACATTGCTAGTTGGTTGTTAGTATGTTTTACTGCATACTACATTCTTAGGTGATACCTTATGACCAACTGTTGTGATCTTTCAATACGGTTTTATGTCTATATGATTTCAGAGTTTCCTTCTTGACCCTGAATTGGCTTGATTGAGTGTAATGTGCTGCATGCTTCTGAAATTTGAACCCTTGATTATTTGGCTGACTTCATCTCTTAAATAGGTGCTTGACGGGAGGAGTTTAAGGGTGAATGCAGGGCCTGCACCACCCAGGGAGCAATCTGCACCAAGAGCACCTAGGGGCGAAGCCAATCGGGTCTATGTGGGTAACCTTTCCTGGGGTGTCGACAATTCAGCTCTGGCAAACCTGTTCAAAGAGCAAGGGGAGGTCCTGGAAGCTAGAGTCATCTTTGACAGGGAGACTGGTCGGTCAAGGGGATTCGGTTTTGTTACATACGGCTCTGCAGAAGAGGTCGAAAATGCCATATCAAATCTTGATGGCGCTGTGAGTTTTCAAACATGCTTTGTTTCCTTGCACCTGTGCCTTTGAATCTTGAACATTACTCTTCATCTAGTTTCTAGTTTGTGTGCTAAATTAGCCTATCATTTCCCTGCAGGATTTGGACGGCAGGCAAATCCGGGTCACTGTAGCAGAATCGAGGCCACCTAGACAACAATACTGAAACTCCATTCCAGATGTCATAAGTTTGTCTTTAGCTCCAACTATGAACTATACTGGTCTTATTATTCAGGAATTGTAGCTTTAATATCGGCAGGTTGGTTCAGCAATGAGATAATACATGTTTTGGCTTTGACCTTCATTGTGCTCTTAGGGCTCATGACTCATGTATATGTATGGACGTATGGTTCACTGAGTTGTATCTGTAACACAAGATTTCTTGCCAAGTTGAAGTTGGCTGCCTTATTTGAGAAGCTTCTCTCTGTAATTTAAATAGGAGGGCTCCAGGTGCAGTGCACAAGACAACATTAGTGAAAACTTTGGTCCGTTTCTTTGATATCAAGGTTTAAGACATGATATAAACTTCTGTATTACCTTGCGTCCGCAAGTAAAACATCTTACTTCTGGAAAAAAGAATCCGAAAGTATGGTAAAACAAAATAACCGCCAATATGATTAGAACCCAAAATATTATATTATTATATTAGTGCTGGAAAGATTCCAAAAGATATTCAAAAATATGATGAAACATAATAACCACAAAGGACATTAGCACACGGAATACATATTATTTTTTTAATGCATCGATCTAAGTTTATAAATGCATTAGTGCATCAGACTAGGTGAAAGTCACAATTGATAATCAGATACATCCGGACTTCATTGTGGAGTGGCAAGCATTAGAACTCCGCACTATCTCAAGAGAATGAACTTCAGGCATTCTTTAAAGTGTTGTAATAGTCCAGGGGCTCAGCGCAAAAGGGAAGAACAAACATCACTTAGTTCTCTCCCTTTCTCATGTCTCGAAAATGTTTTTCCATGCAGTATGCATGTCTCCATCTTGTACCGATCTAAAAGCGCTCCATGCGAGCGAAAAAGGGTCAACCGGGAATGTTTTCCCGCCCACCTATCGCCGCAATTTTCACGCGCCCCTATCAATGCGGTCACCGTGGACACCATGTACGGTGAAGGCCACCAGCCCACACCTCTTCGACACCTGCCATCCCTCCTGTGCAACCTTAGGTTGCCGCCTTGCCCCAAGCCTTCAATGACAACCCGAATTTGGGCCCTTCCTCCTGAACACGCGTGTGACGCCGTGGTTCCAAAAAGGACAGCGGTGCAACACGCGCGCTCAAGTTACTCGAACAGGCCAGGGCTGATTGGTTAGCTGCACAAGACCTAGGCCTGCAAATAGGGCGGGTCGAAATGGGTAATTTGGGTTGGGTTCTGAAACGGTTTGACTTTGAAAGGGCTGTAACGGGTTTCAACAATTGGCGGGTTGGGGCGGGTTGGGTTCTTCATGATGGCGGGTTGGAACGGGTCTATGTTTTTGGTTTTTCCATGGGTTGAACCCGCAGGTCCTCACCCATTCCACACCCCATTCTGGCGGTGACGGGTGCCACCAGCGACGGCGGTGTCGCAGCGGCCGGCGGCAGGAAAAGCAGAGTCGGCCGCGACTGGCGGCAGGGAAAGTAGAGGCGGCTGCGGTGGAGCTCGAGGGCAGAGGCTGCTGCGACAGATCTCGAGGGCAGAGGCGACCGGTCAGAGCTTGAGGGCAGAGGCGGCTGCGGCAGATCTCGAGGGAAGAGGCGACCAGCGGCGACCGGATATCTCCAAGCTCTTCTCAAGTTGGCACAACACCAAGGACATTGGGTTCTCCGGTCCTTGGAAAAAGAAGGCTTGATGATGAGTTTGCTCAATGGTCCCAGATAAGAAGAAGGAGAGCTCCAAAGTCTGAGCTTGAGGCATACTTAGAAGAAGAGATCGTGAGAACAGATGAAAGATATGAAATTCTTAGTTGGTGGAAGACAAATGCAAATAAGTATCCCGTGCTTTCAGCTATGGCGCGTGATTTTTTGGCAATTCCATTGAGCACTGTTGCATCAGAATCTGCTTTTAGCGTTGGTGGTCGAATTCTAGCTGATAACAGAAGCTCAATGACTCCACAAACACTTGAATGTCTTGTGTGTTGCAAAGACTGGTTGTATGAGTGCCCAGACATTGAAGGTACTTAATGTTGTGCATGTCATTTATCTTACGAAATTTGTTTAAATGAAAAGCATGATCCAGGCCAGGGGAGGAGAAGGAACAAAGGCACAAACATCCCAAAGGTACCAGTATTTATTTTCTGCCACTTGCTGTATGAAGTCAATGATGCCTTCAAATTGATTAGATATGTTAATTGATCCTTTTTCAAAATAAAAATTCAGAACAAGAACTCATCACCGGTAGAGCTAGTTCGGATGCAGGAGAAAACAGGCAAATCAGAGATTTTACACCTACTGTAATCACAGGCAAATCACCTACTCTAATCTCCTTGAGGCTTGGTCATCATATACTTGTCTTAGCCAGATTCACAGATTATTTCTACCATACAACTGTTCTGAGTCAGCTAATCAATTCAGTTATTTACTCTGTTTTACTAAACTGAACTTGTGTAAGTTATTGTTCTGAGTCAGAGATTATACATGTAACTATAGTTGCTTATACTTGCCTTAGCTAGATTCAGAGATTAGTTCTATATACTTTTTTTTTCTTCTCACTACTAATCTACTTGGTCGTCTAGTCGTTACTTGCACTTCAACTGCTTGTCAAAAACATACATCCTGAAATGATTTTGGTTATTATAGGGCTGCTAGGACCGGTGAAACCATCCTGAAATGTTGTTGGTTTCGTGTGGAACATCGTCTATGGGAACAAAAGAAGATGAGAAAACATGGCCTGGATCATGCTTTTTATTTAAACATTGTCCATGTAATTCTTCTTATGTGACCTGTATTTATAGTGTATATTGTTAACCTGCATCTGTGTTCTGAAATATTGTGTCACAAGTTCTGATGGTCGTATTGTACAAGCACACAAAAGTCCTGATTCAATTCATAATCCCAAAAAATACTGATTGACTGACTTTGTAAGTACTACTAATATTGTATAGAGTTTTCTTTGTGTTCTGAAATATTGTGTCACAAGTTTTGTGTGACTTTGTTCCGTGGCTCAGCTACCAGGCGTATAAGAAAAATAACTGGTGGCCCGCTAGTTGTAATTAGTGCTGTTTGTTGACAACTAATCAGCACATAATAAACTGGCTAGCTCAGCTGTTCACTGATATGGCCTGCTAGAGCGCATGTCGCCGGTGCTGGCCGATCACCGCGCAGCAGGCAGCAGTGAAGCGTGACTGCAAGATATGGTCCAAGCCACGGGTTGAACCCGTGGCAAACCCATGGGTTTAGACTATTTGCTAGGTTGGGTTGGGTTGGGTGCATGTGCACTGCGGGGTGGGGTGGTTTGGGTCTGATTCATCAAGCTTTGGGTTGGGTGGGGTTGGAAAATTATGCTAATTACGTTTGGGCTGGGGTGGGTGCGGGGCGGGTCCTCCTCCATTAGCAGGCCTAACAAGACCTGGCCAGGCCTGTCGGATGCAGCTGCTGGCAGATTGGTTGCCTGGACGGACGTGAGAGCCTGGCTCTTCTCATGCAAAAGATAGCAGCGGGTTTGGCTCTCGGGGAACGAGATTGAGGTTCGTTTCTCCGGAGCCATGCTCCGGAGATGCAAAATGGACTCAACTAATGACTGTATTAATAAATGATTAGTTTATTTTAAGATATATTAATATATATTAAAATAAATTAAGATTTATAAAGATAAAATAAAGGTTATGTGATTGTGCTTAGTCAAGATAAATATTAAATTATTTATTTTTTTACTACTTTTATTTTATACATGTTAGACTCATACGAATAATCAAACACAGTTTCTTCTCAGCCAGGTTAGATACATGCGACTTACCAAACAGAATAACATGGATGCATACATCCTGCCTCAAGTGAGTCTGGTTCACATATACAAGTCAGGCTAGATGTATACAATCAACCAATCACATCCTAATGTTTAAGCCTGTCCCACAACGAGAGTGAGGGAGAGGTAGAGGAAACTGACGTGCAATCCAACCGAGCTAAAGGAATAGGATTGGAGATTCTTGTGCCTAGTGGAAGACTAAACGGGTGGGGGAGGAGGGAGGGCGGGGAGTGAGGAGTGGAGTGATGATGTTCGGTGGGGATTTTACAAAAGACCCTCATAAAAACTCGTAGAGTTTTCTTTTTTGGTCATTACATTTTTACTAGAAACCTCCAAAAAGTTAAAAGTATTGCCATAAAATTTTTTAGTTACCTATGTTTACTTATGCTGGTGAAGAGGAGTATAAGAAAATTTTCTCTTTTATATTCAAATTTAGATATGCTACTGACGTTGTAAATAACTCTCTTTCACTGATGATGAGGTGAAGAAAAGAGACGAGAAGAAACGAAACCGCCGCGCTCCGACCCGACGGAACCTTTGTGCAGTCAAGAACAGTTAGCTACACGCCTACGGGACGCGACGACCTGCCGTCACCGTCGAAAAGGACCTGCCCGCAGAATTCACGGTCGCTTCACCTCAAGATCTAGGTGATGGGCCTAGTGGCCAGCAGCAAATCACTAAAATAATTGAAAGCTCTAGCAGGTCACTGGGCACGAAAGGTGCGTTGGTTCAGTGCACACTGGATCGTAAACTATAGGCACCTAAACTATAATCGTTTGTTTGTTTGGGCACGCAGACGCGGCCACTAGTAACTCGTCGGGCTCGGCGTCGCTGTCTGGGCCTGCACGCCGACGCGGCAGGCACTGAAGCACTACAATGAACAATTTTTGTCGCGATTAGTGTTGTCTAATACAAGTACCAGTTAATAAGGCTGCGCCATCCCTAATCAGCCAGCATTTGGGCTGTGGCGTCCACATAGAAAAAAGCTTGCTGGTCCCTTTCTCCGACCACTCATCATTGGTGATCTTGCGACGCTCTTGAAAATCATTATTGGTGACGACACCCGTCAATGATTAATTGTGGATGCAAATAACATTTTCGCATTATTACTGAAGTGTTATCTTCATAAAACTGATCTAGGGCCTGGGACCCCTTCTCTTTATTATCATAGTGATGAAGCGAGAAAGGGACATTCATCAAGACACAAAGCAGAGGAGGGCGCAGTACCACCCAATTGGATCAAAGCAGGATCCTAAAGACACAAAACTATTCATGAGATATCACTGTAAGTAAGAAACAAGGGAAAAGGCAAGTACAAACTCGTGTCGTCGCATCCAAATGGAGACCAACCACAGATAACCATGGTTGGCGTACATGTTTTTTTGAGCGAAACTACTAGTATTAATTATTATGTTTCGGTTTCTTCTGAGCTTGAAATTATGTCAAAATAAAAACTCAGTTTTTCACTCTCTTTTTTAACCAGGGTAAAAAATGATAATATGTTCAGAGTTTAATACATGTCAAGAAGCGTCAGGATTTCGTGTTTCAAGATAGCTTATATGTTTGCTTTGATAACCGTGATAATGGTGCACCCAACTGAAAACCTACTGCTATAGCAGGAAATATTTTCATATTTCTCCTATTACTCAGTAACATATCTGCTATGATGGTTCAAAACAATTCAAATTTACGTTCCATTTTAGATAATTCAAGTTTGTTGGCATGATGTATTGGCATCATTTGAGAATATTCTACAAATAGAGAAGCCAACCTGATTCCATCCAAGTCAGCCGACCAGCTGCGCGAGGGAAATGGCACTCTGCCTCTGCTCGCACACTTCACGCCTCTCTCTGCGTGACTGTGCTTACGTAACCAGCGGGGCCCCGAAGCTGAGAAATCGATAATAAGTCCAAGGAGAGTTTATCCGTGAGAAAAGCTAGGTACACCAAGTTCATGGACACCGCGAGGTCAGGTTCTGTTCAAGCGTGGCAAACATGGTGCATGGACTGAATCTAGCAGGAAAGTCATTTTTTGTTTGTGGTTATTAGGTCCACTGGCCAGGTCACACTAGTGGCTCGTATTTCAGCAACACAAAACCATATTGGCTGGGGGTAAACATCAGTAGATGCGTATAGGTTTGTTAGACTGACTTCAATAAAACTAGCCAATTTTAAGAGGTAAATAGATGGTTGCCTCATATGAACAGTGCAGAAGATGGTAGATATTTAAAGTTATCTCCAACAGATATTGCATTCCTATTGCATTTTCCCTTCTCCCGCCAGGGCAACATCATTTCTCGCGCTTGGTCGTGCATCGTCCACCTCCTACACGGGCTGTGGCCGCTGGAAGGCTCATGCATCGCTCGCCACTCGGTCCATGCACCGCCGCTGTTTGCCCCACGCACAAGCCACCTCTACAACGTTCGTCGTCGTTGCTTGTCTCACGCGCTGCCGCTGCACATTTGGTGCGCCACGCCGCGTCGCAAGCTACTTGTCCCGGTCGCCGTCGCGTGCTCGCCCTACACACCGGTCCCACATGCCATTGGAGCTCGCCTCGCTGTCCTGTGCGCCGCTGTCCCACACGCCACCTCTCGCTCCTTCTCTAGCCCGGTCCTTCTCTCCCTCGGTGCCGAGCAAATGCATCGAAGGAGAGAGGGATTGTAATTTGGCTTCCCTCTCTCCTCCAATGCAAAGTGACTATTCAGTTTGGCTTCTTCGTTGGAGATGATTTCTTGATGCACAATAGTTTTGAGAGAGCCAAAAATACATTTCGCTGTCCTTGTTAGAGTCAGTCTTACAAATTAAATGTCTGATGTAAGCTGCTAAAGTCTTCCCACTAGCAAAGCTTTTAGCTAATAATTTGCTAGTCTTAGTATGGAGTCATCAATGAACTTGTTGTAGAAGCAAACTACCTTTGAATAACTCGCACTAATATAAGGGGGGTAGTGGTTAAGTGGGTCTAATTTAGTCACGGAACTAGAATCTGATAATCTAAATAGAGACGTAGGCTAATTTTGGTTGTGTGACTGAAGTATGTTTTATACAATTTTACCAAGGTAATATTGTAATTTTCTTTTGCATAATTTACACTTGTTTTATAGTGAATAAGAATACAATATGTCCCCTAAGTAGATCAAGACTAGCGGGCAGTACAAAAAGTAAATATGGTAATAGAAACATTATAATAAATAAAAAATATATAAGAATATTTTTTGTTGAAGAAGATATCTTATGAAAGTTTAGGGAGGAAAAATTATTTTGGTGATAAACTGAGCAACTTTGCCAACATATATAGGAGTTAGATCTATTAGTAGATATTACCATCGTTGACACAAATGGTGATTGCCAAATGACAACGAGCTGCTCATTAACAAGCTGCTCTATGGTCTTTTAAAAAGTTGAACAAGTTGCTCTATTTATGAGTAAGCCTGACTACGTCTTATGTGAAGTTGATGGTGGTGAATTTTAATTATGTAAAAAGAGTAATGTTGCATAATATGTGAATAGATTTTCTTGGAGCTTTATTTTTTGTATAAATAGTTTTAATTTGCTCTTGATGTTGACCTTGTAAGTGCAAAGGCACTCACGGTGCAGCGATGGAGGTCGCTGGCTGGCAGAGTGTCCGCCCAAGTTCGAAATTTGGGTGTTGCACGCATTATTTGTGGCTTTGGTCTTCATCTCCCTGCTTCGGCTACTGTGGCATCCTAGGCTGCCAACATGTGCATGCGTCAGACTTTGTGCCTTGGCTACGGCCATGCGCGTGCGCCGGTGAGGCCTGGTCCGACGGACTTCGGTGAAACCATCTCTCTTAATAAAATGTCAGGAGGATGTCAGATCCTTGATCGAGTTTTTTGATGTTGAGCTTGTAAGTTGTTAATTACAAATAATTAAGTTTATCCAAACTTGATGGGCTCTTATACATGTAACTGGAAACATAGCAAAATTTTCAAATTTATTTAAAAAACAGTTTAATAAGAGATATAGGAGTTGGGATTGATCTGAATATATCCTGAGGAGTCGTGTCAACATACATACGAATTAAATCTAATAGCGGCTATCATTCTCGACGCTGATATGAAGTTGATGGTGATGGATTTTAGTGATGCAAAAAAAGTCTAATGGTACATAATATGTGAATAGATTGTTTTGGAACTTCATTTTTTAACAAGTAGCTTTAACTTGCTCTTGATGTTGAGCTTGTAAATTTTCTTGAATATCTTTTAAGTTGTTCCAGATTTGATGGGCTCTTGTAACATCTAACTGGAAACACTGCAAAATTTTCAAACTTATTACAACATGTAATAAGTGTACAAAGGGTGCCGCTGAAGTTGAGTGATGATGGCTCGACGTGTTGGCCCGTCTTTGTTTTAGATGGTGCGCGTAGCGATTCTTGCGCTCCTCCTATCCTACCAACCCCAAGGAATGCCGACGACCCGACTCCACTACAAATAAGCCGCACCGCATTTCGAAAGGCCACACGAGCGCCTTCCCACCCGCGACCCGCCGCGACCGATCGAGCCGAGCTCACCGCGCCGCCGCCGAAACCCTAGCTCCTCTTCCTCCTTCGCGATGGCCACCGTCTCCCTCACCCCGCAGGCCGTCTTCTCCACTGACACCGGCGGTGTTCTCGGCTCCGCCACCATCCTCCGCTTCCCACCCAACTTCGTCCGCCAGCTCAGCACCAAGGCCCGCCGTAACTGCAGCAACATCGGCGTCGCGCAAATCGTCGCTGCCGCGTGGTCTGACCGCCCTGCCGCTCGCCCCCACTCAGGCGGCGGCGGCGGCCGCGGCCGCGGCGTGGTCTCCTCCCACGCCGCGGCCGCATCGGCCGCCGCCGCCGCTTCCCCGGCGGCGGAGGCCAGCGCAATCCCCAACGCTAAGGTTGCGCAGCCGTCCGCCGTCACGTTGGCCGAGCGAAATTTGCTCGGCTCCGACGCCAGCCTCGCCGTCCACGCGGGTACCCATTTCGCTCGCCTCTTAGCCGTCAGATCTAGCTGTTTATCCGGCCAACTACGCTTTTGACTTTTGCTGATTTCCTTGATGGCTTTCGGCTTTTGCTGATTCCCTTGTTGGCTTTTCTGAAACAGGCGAGAGGCTGGGAAGAAGGATCGCCACAGACGCGATCACCACACCAGTAGTGAACACCTCGGCCTACTGGTTCAACAACTCGCAAGAGCTAATCGATTTCAAGGTTCGATCAATCCCCCCATCTCTGAATATTCTGTATTGCACTTGGTCAGATTTGATAGATCTGATGTCCGAATACCAACATTTCTGGTTATTAGGAGGGGAGGCATTCTAGCTTCGAGTACGGGAGGTATGGGAACCCGACCACAGAGGCACTGGAGAAGAAAATGAGGTGAAGTGTATATTCTGCTCTTTGGACCTTTGTTGGGAAAATGTGACCCCTTGTTGGTTGTATTGGTGGGGATTTTAATGGCTGTCTTTCTCGATGGTGCAGCGCACTGGAAAGAGCTGAGTCCACTGTGTTTGTTGCGTCGGGAATGTATGCAAGTGTGGCTATGCTCAGCGCACTTGTCCCAGCTGGTGGGCACATTGTGACCACCACGGATTGTTACCGCAAGACAAGAATTTACATGGAAACTGAGCTTCCAAAGAGGGGAATTTCGGTAATACAGTGCTTTCTTTTTTGTTTTTTATTGATGAGGGCCAGAACTGTCGCTGAATTATTACTGTTTCGTATTATATGGAGCTATGGTAGCGTGTTGTATATCTTGTCCAATTAAATATTTCAGTTGGTGTACGAAAAAACTAGTAGTTTCTTTCATGGCATTATTTATATTACTATATATATTTTTGTGCCTTCCTGAAGTCAATTTCTGCTGAAACAATTCCATCAGCGTAACTTGACGATTGTGATCAAATATCTGAATAGTAAATTGACATTTTTGGATCTGTATGGTTGTGCCATATATTATTCTACAATCCATATATTTGAGTTAATTTTCTGAGTCAATATGTGCCACATGTATAGTTGGGCTACTCCATACTAGCAATTGATTCTGTAGTAGCTGTGAAATATAAATAAATAATACCGTGTCCAACTATAGAGAAGCCTGTAACTTTACTGAAATAATTATTTAATATAAACATATAAATCTACTAAAAATCCAGAATTTTAGAAATGTCCTTCTACATTCTGGCTAACTAGAGATGTTTGTGTACACTTTCTGCATCTGTTGAAAACTACTGTTTGCTATGTGTTGCTTATTTTGTGATACTGTTGATGCCAGATGACTGTTATTAAACCTGCTGACATGGATGCTCTCCAAAACGCTTTGGACAATAATAATGTAAGTGATTTTTTTTCTATTTCCTTGCTCTATAATATTGGCAAATTATATATCAATTAAATGAGCCTAATCTCTTGGTTTTGTTCAGGTATCTCTTTTCTTCACTGAGACTCCTACTAATCCTTTCCTTAGATGTATTGATATTGAGCTTGTCTCAAACATGTGCCATAGCAAGGGAGCGTTACTTTGTATTGACAGCACTTTCGCCTCCCCTATCAATCAGAAGGCACTGACCTTAGGTGCTGACTTAGTTATTCATTCTGCGACTAAGTACATTGCTGGGCACAATGATGTGAGTTTAACCTCCCCTCCCCCACCCCCATCCCCCTCCACTCCCCACTCACTTTAAATTTCTATATTTACTCTAACAAGTGTATTTTGTTGTTCAGGTTATTGGAGGATGTGTCAGTGGCAGAGATGAGTTAGTTTCCAAAGTCCGGATCTATCACCATGTTGTTGGTGGTGTTCTGAACCCGGTATGTTTTGATTGGTGATGTTTCTCCCATTTAGGTATCTTGTCTTCACTGCCTAGAGGTAGTAACGACGCATGTAGCGGATAGAAATTAGGACACTAATTGCATTTGTGTAGCTTTTCAAAGTGTCCAAAAGGTGAATTGAACTTGGAATGAAAAGGGAAGAATATGTTATGTGTTCTGTAATGTACGTGTATGCAACATCATTAGCACTTCACTATATACTTCCATGAACATGGACCTGATATCTTCAGAAATTAGAACCTGTTCAGCTAAATAGTAGAATACTGAACCAGCAAGTTTGTGCCCACTGTTGTTCTTGTTCACATCACCCCCCCCCTCTCCAATATCCTCTTATTGTACAGTGTCTTTCTTTATTATTGTTTGTCCTTTTGTCTGGATCTTGGCCTACCCCAACTTGCTTGGGACTAAAAGGCTTTGGCTTTGTTGTTGTGGAATGGTTTTTTCATTGGTTCTTAATATTATTTTGTGTTGTGCTATTAGAATGCTGCCTACCTGATCCTTCGAGGGATGAAGACACTGCATCTCCGTGTGCAATGTCAGAATAACACTGCACTTCGGATGGCCCAGTTTTTAGAGGAACATCCCAAGGTGAGAATTTTGTTTCTTTTATTCGGGTACAAATTAATGATACTCTCTGTTTCTATTATTAGCTGAAAATACATCTCTTGTCCCAGATTGCACGTGTCTACTATCCTGGCTTGCCAAGTCACCCTGAACATCACATTGCCAAAAGTCAAATGACCGGCTTTGGTGGTGTGGTCAGTTTTGAGGTATTTGTTTTTCAAGCAGGAATGCCTTGAATTGCTGTGAATATAAATAGTTAATTCTAATTTTCCTTTCTTGAGTAGGTTGCTGGAGATTTTGATGCTACAAGGACATTCATTGATTCTGTTAAGATACCGTACCATGCCCCCTCATTTGGAGGCTGTGAGAGCATAATTGACCAGCCTGCTATCATGTCTTACTGGTAAGAACTCAATATTTGCCCTACTTTTTTTTATTCAAAATAAGTGATACACTTGTGCATTCGTGCTTATTTTGGAACTGTGATCCTTGAACAGGGATTCAAAGGAGCAGAGAGACATCTATGGGATCAAGGATAACCTCATCAGGTTCAGCATTGGAGTGGAGGATTTTGAGGATCTGAAGAATGATCTTGTTCAGGCCCTCGCAAAGATCTAAGCTCTTGATTCGTTCACAATATGAAAATCTATCTGATCATGTTTATCCCTGTTCTCATAGAAAGCTATGTCATTTTAGTTGATGACCGCAAATAAAAGTTTGCTTGTTTCATTCTTTTATTTCAATAAGTCAGACTTTCAGGATCCATATGGTGGTTGCAGGATGTTGTATTGAACTTGGTGTAGTGGCGGTCAAATTTCAGTTGATTGGTAGCATGTGATTATTGGTCTGCCGTGTTGTATCAAGTGTTTGTTTATGTATGTTATGAGCTCCTGCCTTTTTGGTGTCTGTAGGCAACAATGGCAGTTGAAAATGGGGAAGAGCATCCAACGTATGTTTATCATGGTCCGCTCTTTCTCCCAGCACATAAGGGATTGTTTGAATGTGGAAGGATTTCCACCAGTTTCAGTAATTCTGGAAAGACTACATCGTTCCCTTGCTTACTACTGAGTACTGACTAGAGACGCCGGCCCTGGTTGGGACAACTTTTCTCTAACACGCTTCCATTGGAAGCCAACTTCCTACTGATGCAGTTTCGAGCTCAATCGTGTCTGTGAGAAGCTCTCCGTTTGGCAATACAGCTTCTAGAGAAATCGGCGCAGCGCGATCAATGCCACTCGCATGTCCTAGCCTTGGGACAATTGATGAAATGACTCTCTTACCAATAGAGATGGCAATGGATACCCGATACCCGAAACCTGATGGGTAAAAACTCTATTAGGGCTGAGTTTGGGACAAATTTTATACCCGTGGGTACATAAATGGGCCAGAAATTATACCCATCAGGTTTGGCGGGTTTGGGTATAGAAACACTCAACCCGTCCCCATTTACTCGCAAACCCGACTAGCCCAACCCAATCTAGCAATTTTAGCCCAGCCCAACTAAAATTCATACAAAAACAAGGAAACCTTAACCATCCCCACTCTCCCGATCTCCTCTAAGAGTCTCTTCCAGCCACCAGCCGCCAGCCACTTCTGGATGCTGAGCTGCTCCTCAGTCCTCACCGCTGCTATGGAGAAAAAACTACACTGCTCCCTACACAGCTGCACCAAGGCGACGAGGTTGGGAGGAGCACGAGCGCGCGACACCGCAACAGCCCCTATTGTACTTTGCGTGTACGTCATTCGCCTCCGCTGTCAGCCACACAAGGACACATAGCTGCTCTAGGACTAGCGCATGGACCTGCAGCGCTGCAGCAGCCATGGCTGCTCTGCCCGATTCAGTCGCCATCTAGGCTAGCTCGATAGTGGCATACGACAGAACGCCCGGGTATGGAATCCCCGTCGGGTACCCGATACCCGGCTGGGTTCGGGTATGGGACAGATTTTCTACCCACAAGCGGGTATGGATACTGGGATGAGTAGCGCTTTCTCTAGCCAGGTGTGGGTATGGGTGGCAAGAACCCGCCGGGTTTGTACCCATTGCCATCTCTACTTACCAAATACACTTCTTGAGATAACCCTCTTACTAATTTTCTTTATAAAATATCTTACATTTCTATAAAATCTTTAATAAACATCCTAGAGGTGCCAAATCACCTAATTTAACTTGTCACATGGCTGTTTTTCACTTTATAAAATGTCTTACGTTTCAATATGTGTAATGACATTTTACTCCCCTCCTCTACCTCCAACCTCCATGAAACTAAAAGACATTTTTACCCTTGCAGTTACCTGGCGCAACCAGACCAGCTCGCCCAGGCTGGCCTGTTCCTTGCCCTGAAAGTTCAGATTCTGTGTTCAAACAGAATTCGAACCACAAGATGAAATCAAATAAAATTAAAAACAAAATTCAAAAAATCAAATCAGAAGACCCAATTGAAAGAAAGACCTCCTGGTCATGACCAAATGCAAACAAGTAACAAGCCTATTTAGAGTTTCAACCATGAACTATTAGCACTATCATTGTTTGATTATAACCATTAGCAAGCTAACAAACACTACCAAAATATCATTGCATGAGGATCGGAAGAATGCCTTCATTTCTTGGTGGCCATTAGGATGAGGCCCAGAAACACCATCACGATGACGATGATGATCGTCATCCATGCGTGAGTCACCCGACGCTGGTAGAAGTGGCTAGTAGCCACAACCGCCTCGGCCTTCCTCTGCTTCTCAACCTTCTATCTGATCAGGTCTTTCTTCTTCTCCACAACCTCATTCCTCATTTGGATGGCTTGTTTGCACTCTGCAGCAGTAGCGAGTAGGGCTTCATTAGCTTCCTTTGCCTTTTTTTATGGCCATTTGTCCCATGATCCAGAGGTCCTTGATAAACCTCTGCAGCCTCTTGGGATAAGGAGGATCTTGGAACTCCACATACTTGCACTGTTCTTTATCTGCAATGAAAAAGGTAAGACAATTGGGATTAGATATTAAGTTGTACAAGAAAGTGCAAAAGGAAAATAATTACATCAAAAGGTAGCATCAGTAAAATACAGAATCAATGGGTACTTGGCTTTCCTAACATATATTGACAGTCATACATGTCATAGTATATGAATATGAACTTTAACATGATATAATAACAATGATTTTACTAATATTTGTGCCAAATAACCTTTTGCAGAAATAATGAAATGATCAAATGAAACAAAAACAGAGAAATTTGTAGTTAGCAAAATACTAACATGACAATGTAGCCTGATTTAGAGGTCTTCATCCATCACAGATTACTAATATGTTCCTCTAAACAATCACATATCAATAACAACAATCATAGATTACTGATTACTCTACCAATGTGTTTGCAAACTTGCACAACATAGGACATAGACATTTGTGAGAGAATTAAAACAAGAACAAAGATGAACCTCAAATGGACAGCCAAAAAATTGACGCTCGGTATCCTTGCCTCCAAAGCATACCTTTATCTTGGTAGCAATGCCATGTTCACAGAGGCGACTTGATGGGTCGAGGCCACACTAGTAAACCTCGCCCATAAGCTCCGGCAACAGGGAACAATCATTCAAAGAGGAGACCTACGACAAGATAGAAACCCTAAATCATGCAGGATCATTATCCATTAGCCCTAACCAAACTTGTTGCAGAATATTGCCTAAAATCTACTCAAATCTACACAAAATAGAATCAAATCTACACATAATCAACTAAAAGCTACACAAAATCAACACTATGACAAGAAAGGATGGTTTTTACCGAGTTGTAGGGGAAGGAGTTGTCGGTGCACAATCCGCCGCCGCCGTTGCTGGTGGAGCTCGATCCACCGTTGATGAGGCCCAAGGAGTCATCACCATTGATGATGCCCAAGGGTACGTCAGAGAGCTCCCATTGCCCCATGCTCCTGGACGCCACCGCGATGGCTCTAGCCGAATCTAATGGGTCCACCCGGCAGCGTGTCCAACTCAGTGCAACAGATGTGGGCGAAGGCAGTGCGCCTTGGTGGTGGGCCCTGTTGACCGAGGGTGAGGCCGTCCCTTCGGCTTCCAAAGCCAGCTCCCAAATCTACCTGAAGTCACTGACCTGTGGACCATAGCGTGCGGGACCCACCCTGTACTGCATGTGATCCCGCGGGTGGGCAAGATCGTCCCTTCGCCTTCCAAAGCCCGTGATGTAATCTACCATCACTCAGTGACATATGGACTCGATAAACATCGGTCTTGCCTGATGCGCTGGGATTCGTGGGCATGGACAACGGGCCCACCTGGGAGTGACTGGTTTTGTGATATTTGTTGAGCTTTACATGGATCACAAAATTTCAAAAATACCAAAAACAATTCAGTAATTGTGTAGATTTGTATCACATCTGTATATTACAAATTTCACTTCAAAACATTTTTTTTATTTTGGGAGATATAAAAAAGACAATTAAATAGTAGATTTTTCAATTGTTTTGACTATTTTTAAATGAAATAATATGTTGAGTTTTGAACTCAAACTTGGCATGACACTATTTTATGACAATTCCAACTTATTTATATTTTTTTTTCTTTTTTAGGGATTTTACAAAAAATGTGTTTTGAACATATAGCCAAAGTTTATTTGTAATGAACCTATACAAGAGTAAGTTCTTCTAAAATTTTAACCAAAAATTGTACTTCATTGTGTATATAATTGCTACATATACAACATTTTTCACTGCCAAAATAATTAGGGTTATTAAAAAAATTAGTGAAGAAAATGTAAAAAAGTGGCATTGAATGCATGACTCTATAAATTCAAATTAGGAATCATTTATAATGATAAAAATTGAATAAAATGATAGAATGTATTTTTCTAAGATTATACAAAAAAGAATGAGCTCATTTGGACCAAAAATGAGGAATATATACATGTTTGAATTTTTAAATATAAATCGAAACCTAAAAGGGACTGCTACTCATGAATAGAATGAAGAACAAAAGCCATGATTCCCCTGCGCGCCTGAGTGCTACCCCTTGTCACTGACTTGTGGCCTGCTACCGTGGGGTTGCTCGTTGGACCACATGTCAGTGACCTCTTTGTTCTGGTGCATGTGAGCAGTGGGCTTCGGGCCTTTTTGTATCATGGTCCAAATGCATGGTTCATGGCCTATTAAGGAAGCAGCAATCTTGCCTCGCGAGTGCACCCACGCAGCCTCCCTTTAGTCCCACACCAGTAACCCAGGGTGGGTTCTACCTGCTTAATAGGGAAGTCGCAGTGAGCTCACGAACATACTCTCTCTCTCTCTCTCTGACATTTGTGACCTTAGGGCTGTTGTTGGACCGTTCGGTCTACGTGCTCGAATCCGGACTGCTTATGAGAGCCTCTCTAGTGTATATGAGTTTGCCGTAATTCACATAAGGCAAAAGACATTACCAATCCTCTGCCTCTTCAGATTATCCATTGAATGTTTGAAGCATAATCCGTCACCACTGTCTCAAGTCCCTTACAGGCATCTGACGAGATGGCAAGGTCTAGAGGATCACCAATCGTCTCTTTAATCTACTCAGGAACCATGTCCAGTTGTCCTTGGTCTCTGCATCAAAAAAGCCAAATGCCAAAGGAAACATCCAATTATGCCCATCCCTTCCATTGGCTGCTGCCAGACGTCCATTCCACCTGCAATTCAGAACTCTTGCATCTAAGCTAATGTATGGTCTCATGACATAGGCAAATCCAACCCGACATGCCTCAAAGAAGCAGAAGAACATTTTGAACTGCTTTGATCCATCAGCACAATCTTCGATGTCTATTACCACCACACTTCCTAGACTCTCTGCTAAAACTGCAGCCTCAAATCTCCACAACCAATCAAAGCCATCATCGAAGGATCCAAATAGCTTCAGTGCAGTCCTTCACCTCCATGCATAGACAGTGGGATAGGGGATGTCTATGCCATATCTTTCAAGCAGCAATCTCTGGAGCTCCCTTGCTCTAGTGCTGGGTTTCTTCTTCAAATCAGCTGCAACTCTATCTGCAACCCATGCTTGATTGGCCATCCTAGAGGTCCTTAGTGTGGAAGCACACTTGTGAAGGTCAGTGTTAATTTAAATCTGCAACTCAAATATTATGTGTAAGAAACATAAATGAGAGGTAAAACATGAATGCATGATTATTGCAAGACAAGTAATATGTATACTTGGACGGTGTTGTGATGTTGAGTTCTAGCATGTATCTTCCATGGGCATCCTTCAGCAGAACACGAAGTTGTGAACCGATCCTGTCCGATTTGACCATGGAAAGCTCAAACTCCTCTACAATAGCATGTTGCCTAACAACAATTCTGAATTCAACCATGCTCGAGTACAGAGTGCCCACTGTCATATCATGATCATCTTTATCCCAATAGAACATTGGCTCACCAGGAACTTTGTCATGCACAGGTATGGCTGCATTATCCATCTCATTTTGTAGCTCCGAAGGAATGACTGGAACTACAACAACAGGTCTCCTAGCAACTTTTGATTCATCTCTCTTTGCTCTAGCCATATTTCCTCTCAACAGGTCATCATTGAGCCCAAAAATTTTAATCACTTTCTTTTCATTTACAAACTCTAGTGACTCTTTCCCAATTTCTTCAAATTCTAATGGTTCAATGATGAGATCACTCCAATCATAACCATTGTCTAACAAGATTATTGGGGGACTATAGGTGCTTCATGGTAAGTTTGATGTTTTGGTGGTGCTAGAGGAGTAGGTTTAGGTGAAGGCTTTGCTACTGCTGGACTAGATTTACGTAAAGGTGGTGTTATAGCATCCACCTTTGCTCTTTTTGCTTTGATCTCTGTTTCTGCTCTACACAGTGACACCAATATACTCGAAAATACTTGCTCAGCACTAACACATGGTTGTGTCTGTGTTGCATAGGGTGGTGGTGAAAGTGGAAAAGCAGTTGCATTTGCTGCAGGAAAATATTCAACTTCATATCCCGTTTTAGATTCTACTTTAGATTCTTATGCTGCTACATCTTCTTGCTATGGAGCTCCTTTAAATTTGGATGCTTTACGTCTTCTCGTTGTGGAGCTCCACCTTCTTGTTCTGGAGATGCTTGGGCTTTACAAACTTCTGCTGGTGGCGCCTCTCGCTTTCGCCACCTCCTCTCTCGAGGTGGTGCAAGAATTTGCATCTTAATAAATTGAGAAAAATATCTTCTCCCTATTTTTGTCCCAAAATGTTATTAAGTCCTCCATGCAACCTTTCTGGACTCTGAGAAATATCTTAGCAATCAAGGGAACAAGCCTAATCTCGCTGAAATCTAGGAAAATTCTGGCCAAGTCAATACTGTTTCCAATGATGACCATAAATTGAGCAACCTTGTAGTATCCACAGAGGACAACATCCATATCAAAAGCAATTTTATGCTCTATATACCGAAAGTGTTTTTCTAGCTCCTCCAACCTCATTCCAGTGGTCCACCAGTCATGCCGGGAAACAAAGTCACCATTTTTATTTTGTGTGGTAACAACTATCCTGAATGCGGACTTTGAATCAAACCTATATCGACAATGAAATGAAAAACATATCATGTTATGAACCAAAACTAGTTCAATATCATGAAGTAAAAGTTAACTATGATTAAGAATTCAAGACACATTAAAAATTAACTTACCCCAGGGGAACCTGGTAATGAAACATCATGCCGCGTTCGTCATTGTGGCAGGATATCAGATTAGGAGGTGATGCTGCTGCTGCTGCTACAGCTGGTGGTGCTTGCTTAGCTGCTGCTGCTACTTGCTTAGGAGCAGCAAGGGCTGCTCCTGAACCTTTACCACCTGTTGGTGCCGTTGTGACCTTAGGAGGTGCAGATGCCATTGTGACCTTTTTCTTCTTCTTTGATGGTACCAAAATGCCCTTCTTCTAAAAGTCCTCATCAATCTCCTTCTTTACCTTTGTCCAATGCTTAGCCCTTTGTGACACCCAGGTGTCTCGTTTCTACTTAGCAAGGATAATGCTCATAAAAATATAGCTAAGGGATACATAAAATGTTAAAGTTCAAACCAATTTAAATTAATTACAGTTATGAAGCAAATTAAAATTTTTCTATACAACCCTTGTCAAGTAATTACATAATTATTCTCAGAATGGTAAAACAGAATTTTGGAGCAAAAATGAGAATTTTACCTTATTTGGAAGTGCCCCAAATAATTTAATTAAGCTTAGAAACCTTCCAAATTCGGATTTTAATTTCAAAATAATTATAGCTTTTCTGGTCAAATGGACCCCACCAGAGCATCAAAAAACATCACAAGGGACCTACATGCAAATTCCCAAATTAATTGGACCTCTGGAGCTATTTTAAACTTTTTGAAAACATTGAGGACCTCCTTGCAAAATTGCCGTTATCTTTTTCCTGCCGCCAATTTCCGCGCGCGCGCCCATGCCGCTGTGCTTGCTTTTGGCTAACTCCGGGACTTGCACCCGGCCCCCTCCCGCACTAGCGCGCCGCCTGCCGTCAGCCGCTCGCCCACGCGCTCCTTTGTCAGTAAAGCACCAGAAAATGGCACCGTTCTCTCCTTTTTGCCCGACGCTGATGTGACCCTCCATGGCCATTGCGTGCCTCTGCGTTTACTCTCTCCCGGCTGTCCCCTGGCCACCCGACCGCCTTTCAAACCGCGCGCGGTCGCCCAAAAACCATGACTATACTCGCTCCCGGCTTCTCTCGGCCTTAAATCTCGGCATTCCCTCGATCCTTCCCATTCCTGCCCTACCCACCATTTTTGAACCCAGCTCGAGCTCGCAATGCCAGCAGAGCCGAACCACTTCCACCAAGCTGAAACCACTTGCGGCTGCGCCTGATGCCCATCTGTCTCTCTGCGTTATCGCTTAGTCGAAGCCAAGCTCAGGTTGCTTGAATTCGAGCGAAACTGAGAAAAACTCATCCGACGACCACCATTGACGCCGATTCCAAAATCTCCACACCAGGTCAGTCATACTCAAATTAATCGTACACACTTACGCTCCATTCCTGTGCAAACCCGTATGACTCCATTTCCAATTCTTGCTTTGCATGATTTGAGAGCAGTTCAGATTGTCTCCGTTGCCACACTCTGGCCATCGCCGCTTCCTCGACGCGTCCTGTGCTCCAGCCCTTCTCAGCACAAATGAACTCCACGACGGTCTTCTCCCTTCCGCCGTGAGCTCTAGAGTCAAACCGCAGGCTCCCGCGTGCCCTGGACCATTTGTGCGAAGCCGCCGAACTTCCTCCTCCCGCCACCGCTCGACGGTGACCTACCTCCGGTGAGCTACACTCCTCACGAACACCACCAGCCAATGCGCCTCGTCATGGTCTTCATATCCGCACACGCGCGGCGAGATTACACCACGTGCAGCCGTCGACGACGAGCACTTTGGCGATCTCCCTGCCATTGCCGCCGGAGCCACACCGCAGACCACACGCCCAGGATCACGTGTGGCCATGTGCATTCGTGATCTCGTCCCTGTGGCCCCGTGTGGTCTCCATCTCATTGGTCCACCTAAATGCTGATTTATCACGAATTAATTAAATTACCAGGAAATTAACAGAAAATGCTGAAATGTTCATTGTAAATAAAATAAGAATCCAAAGGAGCCCAAATCAAGTTTATTGGAATCATAGTCACCTTCTCTATTAAAGAAAAATGATAATATGAAGTTCTTGTACATGCAAATTTAATAACTATTTATCTTGCTAAAACACAAAATAAATCACTATAAATTCTAAGAATACATTTTAATTCTGATTTTTGGCATGCACTGTTTAAGTATGTTAGTCTATCACTCTGATTTTTGGTTAGGAATAATACGAATTTATTGTATGCCTAGGATTTATTTAGCACTTTTTCTTATAAAAATGCTAGTACATAAATTGCTAATGTACATGAGATAAAACTTGGTGAAATTAATCCTTATGCATGCCTCTGTTTACAATAAATCACACATGTCCAAAAACACATTTTTATTGTACTAAATAAATTATTTGATCTTATAACTATAATAATCCTATTTAAAGGCCTTAGGGAAGATTACACATAAAATCTTAATAACCAAACTTATCACATGAACATCACTGCATTTTGCATTTGGCATATCATTACATGCTACGGTGTTATTTCGATACCGCTAACACCTTGTCCATATATAGGTGACGAAAATCAGGAGCAGGAGCTGGATTTTCAGAAGGATACTGAATTTCAGAGCAAAAAGTTGTAGTTGCTAACACTAGTGTCGATCAAGGCAAGCCCCAATTTGCATTCGCCTATTTAAAAGTTTTTCTAGTTTTAATATATCACTCTAGTTTTTATGTTTCATTGATACATTAGGTTAATAGGAGTTGGTTGGAAATCCACTTTGCATGATACCCAAATAACCTATGATAGTGCTACATGAGTCATGGTAGGATTCGATACTGTGCTGCTATGCTTAGTAACTGGATAATATCGGTAGTTTATTATTCTTACTAAAGGAATGAACTTGATCACTAAATTGAACTTAATGGAAATAGGTTTACTTTTGATGTTATGATCGGACAGGGATGATGCATATGTAGGTTTGCAATAACACTTGGGTGTTAGACTGCGGTAGTCCTGTCTTGTCAAAGTTAGGACCCGTCTCTTTGTTGGCCCCTTGATCAAGTATTAAACAGTACCGAATGCATGCTAGTTTATGAGCACTAGTAAACCGATGTAGCATTTAATTCTTGCATTGGAGATCGGCTATGGTGCATTGGTCTTTGACCTTTCGGCTGCTAGAGTGGGCGGTTCATACAGCGAAGTACTGCTAGCAGGACGTCATGCCCACTCGATGTCACTAGATCCGGTCAAAGGTGTAAGTTGTTCTTGCGAAAGATTATTGTATACGATCTTAATTGGTGCGTATATGATGTGTATTTCGGGTTTTCCCAACTGGTGTAAATCAATTGCAATTGCTATCGCTCGTAGTAATGAGTACCGCTTGGTCACTGCGCCATCATGTAGTTTACATGATATACTAAAAAAATTATTATATTGTCTTATGTTGATTATTATTACTGCTGCTCTTATGTTGTTTTTAGTTATTTACTACATGCTATGTTTTATTACTCCTGAATTGCATCGCTAAAGTTATATTTCTGCTCCATACAATAAAACTTGACTAATTAATTTGATAGAACTAATTGGATGTTTAATACAAGTCTTTCTAAAACAGCCATCCTATTAGAGCCAATGCATGTCTAGGTTGTTAACGGGTAAGCCTTGCTGAGTAATTAGTACTCAGGCTTTGTGTCTTTGTTTTTTTTAGGTGATAAAAAAATAGAGTTGTCTGTAGATGTGTTGCCTTGGGACATGCAAGTCCCTGAAGGTTGAACTGCTCACTGGGAATCTGACCTGCTGCCACAGTGATTGTTGTGTGCTGCTAGAGTGATGATTCTACGGGCATGAATCATTACTGCCGCTGTACCATCGAGAGTTTGTAGTATTTATAGTTATTTGCTCCCGCTATTTTCAAACTATTATAAACTTGTAATATCATGCTGCACTTTCACTACTTAATGATGTAATAATTCAATTTAAATTAGATAATTGTTGTATTAAAGTGTCTATGTTATCAGTACCTTTGGGACCTCGATCTTCTGGGAAGGGTCCCCTCACCCTTTTTTTGTCCTCCAACTTTTTCAGGTGTCCTTTGGGGAAAATTTGGGCAATAAAGGGCACCATCTTACTCTCATTATATTGATTGAAGATAGCTATCAAGTGCAAGCTCCTATCAACCTTGACCAAAGCTTTGGTCTCTTTGACATATGCATGAAAAACAACCTCCTGGTCATGACCAAATTTTTCCTCCTTCTGACAGAACTGATCCTCTAGCTCCTCTAACAACATTGTACCTGGTGTCCACCATTGATGTTTAGCCACAAAATCCCCATCACCATTTTGTGTGCTGATAAGTACCCTATACACGCGCTCGGGATCAAACCTGTATCCACAATCAAAGCAAACCATTAGTTTCTAGATTGTATGAACTAACAAAGATGTTCCTAAATAACAAGTGTTCAAGCATTTCTAAAAATCCCACTAAATCTGTTCCAACATGAACAACTTGCCCCACAAATGCCAACACCACCTTGCACTCAAAATTACAGCAATCAAACATCACCACTCAGTTACCGTCAATATCAATTCACATGAAATTAATCCCCAAAATGAAGCTTTTCTCAGATGGAACAATATTCAACATAAAAATGTAGGTCTGATTTTATTTGGTAAATGAGATCAGTATTTCCATTTGGTCATGTGTGGTATGAACTGAAAATTTCTTTGAAATCAATGTAACAGGGATTGGAGAAACTACAACATTCAATACTCAGTAGACCAAGATGCAAAAATGAGTAAACTACTACATGAACTCGGCCCAATTCCATTGAAATTGAGAAGAAACGGAGACTCACCCTCGAGGAAGTTCATCGACAGATGTGATTCCGACGTCTCGCAGCTTTGACTTTGCCATAGCTGTCCCGTAGCTTCGCCGTTGCCGTGAACTACGTTTAGGCAGCGGTCCATTGCCGTTCCGTAGCTCCGCCGTCACCGTGACCTAGGGTTAGGCAGTGGTCCGTCACTGTCCTGTAGCTCCGCCATGTCGCCACCGCAGCTCCACCATCGCTGCGACCTAGGGATAAGCAGTGGTCAGAGAAGGGGAAATTAGGAATAGAGGCCTTGCCTTAGGTTAGGGAAGAGGAAATCGGGCCTCCAACCTCGCTCTTTGCCATCGAAGCTCATCGGAATCGCCAGCGCCGCCGTGTCACCTAGCGGCCGGAACGCTGGCGCTCGCACGCTTCTGACCATGCTAGGGCGCAGCGGAGCGAGGTGCGCTCGGGTTCGGATGCACCACTCGCAAAGCAGAATCATCATTTGCTTCAGGGGCAAAGTCATCTTTCCCATCACTCTGCCATGTCATAAAAAAGAACGGTCTAATGTGGCAAGTTAAAATGGGTGATTTGGCACCTCTAGGATGTTTACTGAAGATTTTATAGAAACTTATTAGGATATTTTATAAAGAAAGTTGGCATGAGGGATATCTCAAGAAGTGCATTTGGTAAGAGGGACATTTCATCAATTGTCCCCCTAGCCTTGCCTTTAGGCCGCGTCGCCCTCGCCTCGTGCTTGCGTCACCTCCATTGTCCTAGCCGTGATCGTCACCCTCATCTCGCTCGTCCTTGCCACTCCTGCTCTCGCGCCTACCACCCGCGCTCGCTCGCTCGCTCGCCACTCACCGCTCGAGCCTCAGCCCGCTCTTGCCCCCTCCTCCCGCAATGCGGTGACCTTGGCCTGCTCCTCCTCCGGTGATCTCAGCCCTCTCCTCCTCCTCTTCCTCTGCCTCGACCCGCTGATACCCCTCCCTCTCCAGCAGCGCAGTGACCTCGACCTGTTGATGCACAGGTAGAGGGAGCACAGAGACGAACACAGGAGAAATCAGGAGTGGTTGAGCTCCTCCCGATCAATTGTTTCTAACCTAAACGTAGTATGATCCTTTCAATTTCCTTAGTAGTTTTTAATTGTTTCCTTCTCAAGACAAGATTTTCATCTTTTATGTCCATTTGAGTTTCTTCAGAACATGGTATCCGTACTGCTTCCTTCGTATCTCGTATATTCTTTCTTTTAAGGATGTCAGAACTTTGCTGCCTTCACTTATTTGGCTTGTTAATAGCTTGTCTTTTATTTCTTCTCTTGGTTATCACTTCCTTACCGAAGAGTAGCTTGAATGGACCGAAACCTGTTTCTCTTGCTCATGTTGTTCTTAGCAGTGTTTTTTAGACGTAAGACGTAGACAGATAACGGACTAATGACCACTACTACAGAATCAATATTTAGTGAGGGTTGTCTAGGATATTTAGAGACGTAAAATGCAGCGGTCTCAATTTTTACGTCTCTAAATCTTGTGAATGGTCCGTCAGCCTAGTGGTTGAGGAGACTTAGTAGCACCCCCAAGGTCCCGGGTTTGACTCTCACTGGGAGCGAATTTACGGGTTGGGGTAAAAAAATCCCCTCGCTTATCACCACGCCAAAGCACAGGTCTAAGGCCCGATCCAGGTTGTGGTTGTCTCACACGGGCCATGGTGCTGCTGTGTAAGGGTGGGGCAAGGGTTCGGGGGTTTTCTCGACCTGCGTGAGAAGGTCTTCTCGTTAAAGAAAATGCCCGGGGGCTGTCTTACCCCCCGCAGGTCAAGTTATTTTTTACGTCTCTAAATCTTGATATATAGCGGGGATTTACCCGTCCCTAAATCTAGACATATACAGACGTCTTTAATACCCGTTCCGAGTTCTTTCTAGAGACGAAATTATCCCCGTCCCTAAAAGTGACTGTGAACAAATAAAAAAAAGAATCAGCCCGGCCCGGCCAGAGGACCTCGAGATAGGGCCTGGGATCAGGCGGACTAGCGAGCTCGAGACTGCCGAGGCCAGATCCACAATCGCCGCCGTAGACCTGACGGGCCCGAGGCCGCCTGAGGGACAGGGAAGCAGGGCGCGCGTCAAGGCCTAAGGCCGCATGAGGGAGAGGGGAGCAGGGCGCGCGTCGAGGCCCGAGGTCGGCTGAGGTGGAGGGGAGGCCGACGCTGTCGAGTCCGCCATCGCCGGATCTGGTGAGCTCGAGGCCGCCGCTGCCAGATCTGACTGGCTCGGGGCCGCTTGAGGGGAAGAGGAGCAGGGTAGTGTCGAGGCCCAAGGCCGCCTGAGCTCGTGGCCGCGAGGGAGGTGGAGGCGAGGTGGGCAGCCGCGAGAGGAGGAGGTGAAGGCGAGGGCGAGGCAGCGGAGGAGGGGAGCATCGGCGTGAGGATGAGGTGGCGGAAGGGAGTGATGAGGACATCATCCTTAGGGATACACCCATCACCCTTATGGATAGACCCAGCACTCCGCCAACCAAAATGCAAGTTCATGCGCGACAACTGAAATTACGGGTGAGCTTGTTCCTAATGATTCCTTTATATGATTTTGAGAACATATGGCTATCTAATGAATTAATTATTGTTATGAACCATGGAGATGATTATAAGATAGCTAGGGAGGTGATTGGAGGCGTGATGGGCCACCAAGGACGTTCAAGCCATGGTGGAGGCCCAATGAAAACCGACTTCGAGTCTGTTTCAGGGTCCAGGACCAGTCTGCACTAAAACGGACGCCCAGGACGCATACGGACTCGGATTTGGACGTTCTATATATGCCTGGAAAGATAACAAAAAGATCTTTCCAACCCAACCAGTCCCATATCAAATTTCGTCTCAAGACATTAGCAATCATCGAAATAAATCGACTTTCAGAATCTGTCCTGGTGCTGCGACACCGTAATCGGTCTTTGGGCTATGTATCGAGTTGAGCCCACTTAGGGCTGCGTCCCGGGGGTCTAGCACGACCCTAGGGTCCTCATATACAGCCGCCGTCTTTTCATTAGGGTTTAGGTTTTGCTTGGATTATTCTGTTGATAACAGTTTTGTTGTTTGATCGGTTTGTGAGACTCCAACTTGTGAGATTCATCGTATACTTGCAAATTTTGTTGCATTCTTCTTTGTTCTTGCTTGTGTTCTTGATCTGCAGGGAAGGATAAGCCTTCTCGGTGAGGTGAATCATTCTTGAACGGTTGATAACCAGAGGAGACGTTGTGCTGTGATTGTGGGGTTCAGAATGTGTCGTTCGGAAGCCGGATCGATTTGTGTATCACCTCCACCTTAATCAAGATTATCAGAACCTATCGGAAGATCGGGAACCTTTGTCCACATCAAGTGGTAATCAGAGCTTCAGGTACACCGTTAGGTTCACCCTTATCCTCGTTATTTTGTTCAATCCTAGAGTCCAGAAAATTGCCCTACAAAATATTTGTTCATCGTGTTTCCGCTGTCCTACACCCCCCTTGTGCCTTGCAATTTTCAGTTTAGTTTGCTTCTCTGAATTTTAGTCCCTATAAGGTCATTGTGTTGTTGGTCTAGTGCTTGTTCTTTGGTCTTGTTTGAGTCATGTGTGTCCTTGTTCATAGACAATCAAAAAAAAAAAAATCAGATTGTTGCACACGTTGAGAGAATAGTACTGCTGGAATTGTGTGTACTAAATATTCATTTAACATCTAGCCTTCTACTTTTAGTGTGCAAAAGAAACTTAGAGTGTTTTCTGTTGCACGTTGTTCCTTGAGTCAAGAGATTGCTGCACGTTGTTGCGTATGAGAATTGTCGGTTCAGTTCTACATGTACATCTATTCCTTACGTAAAGATGCAAAAAAGAAAGTTCAGATTTTTTTCCTTTGTGCTATAAAGTTAGCAACTCTTGCTGCAGTTCTGTGTCAAAAAAATCATGAAAGAAGTAAAACGCAAAGAAGTGCTGAAAAAAATAAGAAAAAAAACCGCACCTATAACAAAAGAAAAAAACAAAAGGAGAAGAGAAAAAAATTCAGAATTACTTACAACCTTTGGGTGTATCCATAAGGGTGATGGGTGTATCCATAAGGGTGATGTCCTCATCAGGGAGGGCGTCGGCGTGAGGACGAGGCGTCGGTGAAGGAGATGGTGGCGAGGACAAGGCGGCAGAGGAGGAAGGCATCATGTGAGGGGAGGAGGTGAAGGAGGAGGGGCGTGAGGGGAGGAGGTCGAGCTGCCGTTGCCTGAGGGTGAGGAAGGGAGGAGAGAGAGCGGCGAGAGAAGGAGGGTGAGGTGGGGAGAAGAGAGTGGTGGTGGGAGAAGGAGGGAGGAGAGCGCAAGGAGGAAAAAACGGGGCTACGGTTTCGGCTTTCAATCCAAGTGAGGGGGGCGGGGGGGGGGGGGGGGTGGGGTGGGGGTGGAGGAAAAAAAAAACAAAAAAGGGTGGCAGGATTCAAACTCTGGATCTAGGGTATCCGCGCGTCTTAAGTCCAAAATTTTTCACCAGCAGACCACCAAGTGACTTGGTACATATCACCGTCACTATATATCTTTATATAATAGAGACGAGGATTTGAAACCCGTCGCTACAAGTAAACCCCATCTCTATAGCTTGAAGTAGTAGTGACGGGGATCCAAAACCCTGTCTCTTACCTAGACCACGCCCCTAATTCTTGAAATAAGTAGTGACGGTGATTTAAAATCCCGTCTCTAATCTAAAACCCCGTCCCTATTGTTTGGAGCTATAGAGATGGATTTTTTTTACATGTCTCTAAATCTTTTGCTACAGACGGATTTTTAGAAACGCGTCACTATAAATGCCCTTCAACCAAATAGCAGTGACACATTTCTAGAAAAAGCCGTCTCTAAACGAGATCTAGTGACACGACTATTTTACCCGTCTCTAAACTCACATCACTAAATCTCTGTTTTGTTGTAGTGGATCAACGTCTAGACAATCTAGAGAATGTCTAACACATTAGACATATTAGATGCATTTGTATTCTAAAAGCTAAATGAATAAATATATAGCATGATGCGAACAAGGGTTCCCGATCTTCCGAAAGGTTCTTGGTAAGTTGATTTGGTCGGAGGCGACACACAAATCGATCCGGCTTCAGAACAGCACGTTCTAAACCCCGCAATCGCAGCACGACGTCTCCTCTGGTTATCAACCATCCAAAAGACGATTGACCGCGCCGAGAAGGCTGATCCCTGCCTGCGAATCAAGAACACAAGCAAGAACAACGAAGATTGCAATACAATTGCAGATGTATGATTAAACTCTCGAAGTTGGGGTCTCACAAACCGATGAACGGCGAAACTGTTTATGAACAGAATTGATCTAAGCAAAACCTGAACCCTAATGGTGCGGCGGCGGCTGTATATAAAGACCCTAGGGTCGTGCAAGACCCTCTGGACGCGCCTCTAATTGGGCTCAACTAGATACAAAGCCCAAAGGCCAAAAATAAGCGACGCAGCACCGACACAGATTCTGGACACTGTCTTGTTTTGACGATTCCCGATGACTCCGGATGAATTTTGATATGAGGCCGGCGGCATTGGAAAGGTCTTCTCCTTATCTTTCCGTGCATATGTAGAACGTCCAAATCCGAGTCCGTATGCGTCCTGGGCGACTGTTAGTACAGACTGGTCCTGGTCCCCGAAACAGACTCGAAGTCGGTTTTGATTGGGCCTCCACTTTGGCTTCCAAGCCCTTGCTGGTCCTCCACGTTCCCAGCTCCTTCTCCCATCATCTCCTGGTCTTCTCCATGGTTTCTAATCATAAAATAATCATTAGGTAGCAAACCATTCTCAAAAGTAACATATAGCGAAGAACGTAGGAACGAGCTCACCTCTAAATTTAGTCGTCGTGCACGAGCTCTAGTCATTGGATCTTGCAAGTCCAGATTTGGAGTGTTGTGTGTATCCATAGGAGTGATGTCCTCATCATCCTCCCCCTCTTGAAGTGGAGTCGTCCTCGACTCGAGCTCATCCTCTTCTCCCAAGTATGGTTTCAAATATGAAATGTTAAAAGTAGGACTAACCCCGAACTCGGGAGGCAACTCAAGTTTGTATGCATTATCATTAATCTTCTCTATTATTTTGAATGGACCATCAGCTCTAGGCATTAGTTTAGACTTTCTCAATTCTGGAAATCTATCCTTCCTTAAGTGTAACTACACTAAATCTCCTACATCAAGCTTTACTTCCTTTCTACCCTTACTGCCAGCAATTTTATACTTTTCATTCATCTTTTCAATACTAAGTCTAGTGGTCTCATGCATTTGCAAAATAAATTCAGCACGCTCCTTAGCATCAACATGAACTCTCTCATTAATAGGTAGAGGAAGTATATCAAGTGGAGTACGGGGATCAAAACCATACACTACCTTGAATGGACTTACCTTGGTAGTAGAATGTGTTGCCCGATTATAAGCAAACTCAACATGAGGTAAGCATTCTTCCCATTGCTTCAAATTTTTCTTCAAAATAGCTCGCAACATAGTACCCAAAGTGCGGTTCACAACCTCAGTTTGTCCATCAGTTTGTGGATGACAAGTTGTAGAAATAACAACTTTGTACCCAACTTATTCCAAAGCGTGCGCCAAAAATGACTCAAGAATTTTGCATCACGATCTGAAACAATAGTAGAAGGCATACCATGCAAACGTACAATTTCTTTGAAAAAACGATCAGCAATGTAACTAGCATCATCAGTTTTATGACATGGTATAAAGTGTGCCATCTTGGAAAAACGATCCACAACAACAAAAATGCTATCACTCCCCCTCTTAGTCCTAGGCAGTCCTAAAATAAAGTCCATAGAAATATCCGCCCAAGGAATAGAAGGAACAGGAAGTGGCATGTATAAACCATGTGGATTCAATCGAGACTTAGCTTTTTGACATGTAGTGCAGCGAGCAACAAAACGCTCAACATCTTTCCTCATCCTTGGCCAAAAGAAGTGTGTGGCCAAAATATCCTCCGTCTTCTTAGCACCAAAATGACCCATCAATCCACCTCCATGCGCCTCCTGCATCAATAAAAGACGAACGGAACCATCTGGAATGCATAGGCGGTTAGCTCTAAACAAGAAACCATCATTCAACACAAATTTGTGCCAAGCACGACCTTCTTTACAGTGCAGCAATACATCTTTAAAATCAACATCAGCAACATATTGTTCTTTAATTGCGTCAAGTCCAAAAATTCTACAATCAAGTTGAGACAACAAAGTATATCGCCTAGATAAAGCATCAGCAATCACATTATCCTTCCCTTTCTTATGTTTAATAATATAAGGAAAAGACTCAATAAACTCAACCTATTTAGCATGTCTACGGTTCAAATTGCATTGAGAACGAATATACTTAAGTGATTCATGATCAGAATGAATAACAAATTCTTTGGGCAACAAATAATGACGCGACGTCTCTAAAGAACGTACAAGTGCATATAGTTCCTTATCATACGTGGAATAATTGAAAACAGGCCCAGTAATTTTCTCACTAAAGTATGCAACAGGTTTACCATCTTGCATCAAAACACCACCAATGCCTATACCACTAGCATCACATTCAAGCTCAAAAGTCTTATCAAAATTGGGTAATTGCAGCAATGGTGCATGTGTAAGTTTGTCCTTCAAAGCATCAAAAGACTCATGATGTACCTTACCAAAATGGAAGTCAACGCCCTTCTTTGTCAACTCATGCAATGGTGCAGCAATGGTGCTGAAATCTTTGACAAAGCGGCGGTAGAAACCTGCAAGACCAAGAAAACTCCTCACCTGTGTGATAGCTTTTGGTACAGGCCAGCTCTTTATGGCTTCAATTTTCGCGTCATCCACCTCAATTCCCTGTGGAGTCACAACATAGCCAAGAAAAGAGACTCGATCCGTGCAAAAGGTGCACTTCTCAAGGTTACCAAATAAACGTGCAACTCGCAAAGCATCAAAAACAGCACGCAAATAAATTATATGATCATCCATGGATTTGCTATAAATCAAGATATCATCAAAGTAAACAACCACAAATTTGCCAATAAAAGGTCTTAAAACCTCATTCATCAAACGCATGAAAGTACTGGGTGCATTAGTTAACCCAAAAGGCATTACTAACCACTCATACAACCCGAATTTGGTTTTGAAAGCTGTTTTCCATTCATCTCCAAGTTTCATTCTAATTTGATGGTAGCCACTACGCAAATCAATTTTAGTGAAAATTATGGCACCACATAACTCATCAAGCATATTGTCTAGCCTAGGAATAAGATGATGATACCTAATAGTAATGTTATTAATGGCTCTACAATCTACACACATACGCCAAGAACCATCTTTCTTAGGAACCAAAAGTACAGGAACAGCACAAGGACTAAGTGATTGACGAACATACCCACGATCCAAAAGGTCTTGGACTTGTCGTTGTATCTCCTTAGTCTCCTCAGGGTTGGTCCTATAAGCAGCACGGTTTGGCAAAGTAGCACCAGGAATCAAATCAATTTGATGCTCAATCCCTCTCAAAGGTGGCAATCCCGAGGGTATCTCAGCTGGGAAAACATCCTCATACTCCTGCAAAAGGTTAGTGACAGCAGGAGGCAAAGCACTAGAAGCAATATCACCAAGCAAAAACAAGGCTTGTTTGCATATCAAAGCATAGCAAATATCATCAGTAGAAATTTCAGCAAGCTCAGATTTTGTGGCAAGACATGAACGACCTTGTAATTTAATTGCAGCACCCTTAGAACTTGAAGAATCATTAACATTACTTGGTGTAGAAGCAGAATTAACAGGTTGCTGAATTTCAGGGCTTTTATTTTTCAAACTAGCAGCTCGTTCTAAATCAGCTTGTACAATTTCAGCAGGGGTCATTGGTAACAAAGTAATTTTAGTTCCTTTATGCATAAAAGTGTACTTATTACTTTTACCATGGTGTACAGCATTATTATCAAATTCTCAAGGTCTACCCAATAAAAGTGAACAAGCTTGCATGGGTACAACATCACAATCAACAGAATCCACATAGGAACCAATGGAAAAAGGAACTCTGTAAGTTTGTGTTACCTTAGCTTTTCCGGAGTCATTTAACCACTGAATGTAGTATGGATGTGGATGTGGGCGTGTGGTCAAATCAAGCTTCTTAACCACATCAGAACTCACCAAATTATTGCAGCTTCCTCCATCAATGATGACACGTGCCCGACGGTTCTTGATGACGAAGAAAATCTGGAACAAGTTATGTCGCTGCATCATCTCGGGCTGCTGGATTTGTGTGCTAAGCACACGCTGCACAATAATATTCATGTAGCCCGTGGTATCTCCGCCTCCAAGGACGAGGTCACCGCTGGTGGCAGCGACATCCTCCTCCTCATCCTCCACATCGGAGGTGCTCATGTAACCGCCATCATCTGTCGCCACATATGCTCGCCTACTTGGGCAATCTTTCTGCACATGGACAAGACCATGGCATCGGTGGCACTGAATCCCTGTAGTGCGTCCCGTCGAAGCAACAGAGGAAGCACTACAAGCCGGTACCTGCACAGAATTTTTACCTGAGCGCATAGAAGGGGCAGGGGCTGATCTTGGTGCTGCAGAAACAACACTAGCTGGTGGGGGCGGCCGGAAAGATGGCTTGGGCAGCCCCGAAGTCCCCGTCTGCCGTGGTGGGTAGAAATTCCTGGACTTGCTGTACTCCTCAAAAGCCTGGAAAAGTCCCTGTGATTCTTTCTCTGCAAGCATAGCATAATGGAAACACTGGTTGAGGGTATAAAATTCTTTATAATCAAGGATGTCCTGAATTTCTTTTCTCAAACCAGAATAAAAGCGGCAAATCTGATCCTCTACTTTTTCAACCACAGCACAACGAATCAAACCCTTCTGAAGCTCACTAAAATACTCCTGAACAGTTTTATCTCCTTGATCTAAACGCTGTAGTTTATTACGAATTTCTCTATAAAAAGAAGGAGGAACAAAACGATCACGCATTTCTACCTTAAGTTCTTCCCAAGTAGTAGGCAAATCGGTTTCAGCAGCTAGACCACTCCACCAAACAATAGCAAAGTCCTTAAACTCACTAGTGGCTTGTCTAACTCTATGTTGTTCAGGAACAAGATGGGCATTAAATTTTTGTTCTACCGTCATTTCCCAATCAAGGTAAGCATCACCATCGTACTGACCCGAAAACGAAGGAATTGAAAACTTAATTTTAGCATACGGATCATCTGGAGCATGGTTACCTTGTGTGCGACGGTTGTGGTTGTGGAAACCACCCATACCTTGAGGGTTACGTTGCAAACGGCGTCGTAACCTTGCGGTCCTTGTAGCTGACCTATCGACGGTGCCATCAGCCTTATACACCGTTGCTTCATCATGATCGTCTTCAACGTCGTTGTTGGTGTCGTTGTTGTTGTTGTTGTTGGTGTTGTTGTTGTTGTTGTTGTTGTTGTTGTTGTTGTTGGTCTTGTGAGCGGTCTCCAATTCGACAACCTGATCGGTTAGCTTAGAGACTCTCTTATCCAACCGCTCAATGCTTTCTCTCAGGTGAAGCTTGGTGACGGCGTCGGTGACGGCCCTGGTGATCGTCTCTGCCAAATCACTCTGAACCGCCTGCAAAGCCTTCTGTAACTGATTTTGGCTCACGCACTCATCCCGTTTGGAGGGTGAAGCACCCTCCCCATCGCTTCCTGACATCAGAAACACCAAAACAGGAAACAAAAAGTGAAGGTTATCCCTACAAAACTAATAAGCAGTGGTGCCTCTCAACACAGCAAAAGTAAGCTTCTTGCAAAGCTCTTACAAAGTTCTGAAAACAACAAAGCAAAGGATACCAGGGAGAAGTGTTCCACGATTGCAAGGGGTACCAAATAACCTATGTGCTGTCCAGAAGAAGTATATAGAGCTAGGAAGGCCAAATATATATATATGAGTGGCACACAAATCAAAAACAGATAGTAAAGCTGAATAAGTGCCCAAATAACTTATCCCTAGTTGCTGGTCTAACTATGTCCTAGAACAGTAGTGATAGCAAAGAAGAAACAAAGAGACAAAGGGACACAGTCGATAACAGGGGGCTTAGTGTAAAACAGCCGAACTCAGAAATTCCACGGGGCTAGATGGAGCACTAGTAGGAATCCCAAATTTCTGTTATTTTATTTTATTTTTTGATATTTTTTTCCAACTCACTAGTAAACGGGAAGAAACCACAAAAAATTTCAGCTCAAACCGAGATAGGACGTGGCCTACAGAAAATCTTGAAGTTTTAGGAAACGTCGGGTTTCAACTTGAATGAATTTTTTCTTTATCTTCCCGATTTTTTTTGAATTTTTTGACGAGGGAATTTTTTGAATTTTTTGGGTAAAAAAATCTTCTCACTGGAGTCCACATGAAAGCACGATTTAAGGTCCTACGTGGCTGCTGTATAAAGATGGAAGAAAGAAGGTTCAAGTGTTTTCTTGAACTGTGTGAGAGGTCCTCTTTATCAATCAATGTTTGAAGCCATCTTATCCCTTTATGATGTAATTTGTAAATGTATGATACATTGATTTGAAGCAAAGATCTATTCCAAGGCTTTCAAAGAAGCATCAAAGCAAGTCGAAGAATGATATGTTTGATTAATGTGAAGCAAAGATCCTTATTAAACTCAGGGTTGTAAACAAAAAAATATTACAGTCTTAAGATAATTTGTCAACTTTATGTATAGAATTAACTAACGTTAAGAGGACAGCCTTCACAAAAAATAACAGAGTGTGCGGTACTATTTTAAGGTTCATGACTATTGAATTCTCAAAGATATGAATATTTGGGTAATGAATGTTTTAGTGATGAATGACAAAAATGAAATATGACTAACTAATGTCTACATGAGTGTTGTACATATAAGAAACTTTATCTACTATACACGACGATTATTGATGATTGTCTTGGTGATTGATGATGACCACAAGCATGGAGGCTTGGAGAGCTTGATATAGTCTACGGTTTGATGAAGTTGTATCGAGGGACAAGATAGGCTCAAGTGTGTTGGATCACTTGACTAGCTATTAGGGCTTAAGTCCATAAGGAAAACTGAACTATCAATGGGCTCTAGGTCATATCTCTTAGTTCATGCTAGTCAGTGATGTGTATATGCTCAGTGAAGTCACAAGGAACTAGATGACACTAAACAGGCCAAGGAACTATTGGAGGAAGCCAAAAAAAACGAAGTCAAGGAGAGGACGAGAAGTTTTCAACTTCAAGGAAGAGACCAGACAGTCAACTTCGAGGACAATATGTATGGAAATTCTTTGGGGGTGATCAGCGAGGCTAGGAGAAAAGGTCTACACGGATCAAAGAGCCAGACATGATTGTCCGGTGTGCAAACCAAGCAATACGGTTATCAGAGAGATGAATCTATCCAAAGAGCACTGCTTCAAGGAGTTTCTGTTGGAGGGAAGAAACGTAGAGGCAGACAGTACAAGGTGCAGACCGTATAGTCCGATCTGTAGAGATGATTCTATACAGGGAAGAAGGCATGTGAGATGGCTCTGTTTGGAGAATGGACAGAAGGGACCAGACAATCTAGTGTGTAGATCAGACAATCTGGTGTGTATGAAGGGATGGCTCTAGAGAAGCATTCTTGTAGAGACCGGACTGTTCGGTCTGGGCAGTCCGGTCTCTTGGTCTTGAAAGCTATTTCATGGAGCAAAGGTTAGTTGGCGGTCGGAAACCTATTTAAAGTTGTTGTTGGGGTCTTGCAAATCTCTCTTGACCATTTTCAGAGCAGAGAAAAATCAGAGAGAGCCAAGAGGAGAAGAAGAGAGCACTTGGAGGATATTGCATATCTTGTAGCGCTAGAGTGAATAGTAACTTGATCATCATACATCTCTAAGACTAGGATGTTCTTGTGAGTGTTCCCTAGGCTGTCGCTCTTGATATATGGTGGGACCTATACCGGTTAGGTGTTGATGATCGAGCCTATTATGATCGGTTATAAAGGTGTCACATGTTTGTACACGGTTCAAGCTCACTGTTGAAAGAAGCATCAAGAGAGAGCATTCGTGCTTGCACTCATGGAGTGAAACAAGTCCTTGAGGGTGGCAAGTTGTGCCTTGGTTGTAGCGGTGACATGATCGAGTCTTCACATGGAGTGATTGTGGGCGCGTGGGCAAGAATCCACCTTGAGTGACGGGAGGGACCAGTACTCCGACAAGAGTGGTCCAACAAGAAATTAGGGAAGGCGCCATCGTTCCGAGACCTCGGGAAAAAATCGTGAGCCATCACTTACTCTTACTCCTTACTTGATGAATTGTCTTTCGTATTTACTTATCGTGCTATTCATGCTTATGTGCTTGTCTTGCTCTTGTTGATTATCTAAGTAGACTTTCATGAATAGGCTCCTTTGCTAGCTAGGCGTATTTGATTCTGCTTACTAGCTTGCATAGGAGTTACATTGTCATGGGTGATCCACTAGTATGTTTAGGACGTTGTTTGTTTCCTAGAACCTCTATCTTGCTAGTGTGATCACCAGTAGAATTGTTATAGGGGTTATTTCAGTGTTCAGTAATGAAACGAGTTCCCGATTCGCTCCTTCCTCTCGGTCACTCGATCCTTTCATTGTCTAACGTAGTTTCAGGAAATGGTAAGGGTGTAATGATAATATTGTTGTTTCAGAAAATGGTAAAGAAGTTATTTCAGTGTTCAGTATTGAAACGAGTTCCCGATTCACTCCTTCCTCTCGGTCACATGAAGTGTATTTTAAAAAATCACATAAAACGGTCCACCTTGCCGGCATGGCCCATCTGGCCATCGTGAAATTGGTCATGGGCCGTATAATTGTAGGCTACCATGTGGCCCATAGAGCCCGACTAGGCATGTGGCGGCTATCAGCCGTCAGGTTCAATCCAGCGGATCATGTTCCCCACTAGCTGAATAAAAGCTGGCTTCGGCCACATCTTTCCTAACCCTAATTGATCTCCTCTCCTCCCTTCTCTCTCTCCTCTTCGAGCGGAGGCAGAAGCACATCTGGGCTTCGGCCATGCACAGGCGTCGACATGTTCGGCAGTGAGCTAAATGATGTCCCCGTGGACCCTATCACGGTAGTGCACAAGCGGCCGGTATTGTGTGTGACTCCATCGATGGGATCCCCAGTGGCGTGGGCTGATAAGAAGTCAAGGCTCAGCCATGGATTCCATGATCAACGACCAAAAAACAACCATGGATCCGCCAATAAGGCCGAGTTTCAGGTTGCCAGGGTCAACGATGTGCAAGAGGGCAGATCAACGTGCAGTGACGGAGCCAAGGGGCAGCAAGGGGCATGCTCCCCTCCCCCCCATCTAACGATGGAGCAAAGGGCCTGTACAACTTATGGTAATATTGGCCTAATTAAGTAATTACCAGCTATATGGCCTTAATGTATAGTTTAGCAGCAAATTCATTTGCTTTTGGCCTCTTACGTTGAACGCATTTTCTTCTATGGCATGTTCCCGGTTAGAGTCGATTATTCAAGTGAGACAAACACAACAGTAAAAAAGGCCTGTAGCAGCGGTTGGAAAGGCCTTGTAGCGGCGGGTAGGCCACCCCACCACTACGCAAATGCAGCTATAAATAAGCGTTTGTAGCGGCGGGTGGTCTGACGTCGAAACCAACTACCGCTATAGAAGACTTTATAGCGGCGGTTGAAGTTGTCAACCGCCACTACTGCACGAGCACAGTAGCGGCGGTTGACATCTTCAGCTGCCCCTAGTTTGCTCTAGAAATAGCGGCGGTTGACATCTTCAACCGCCGCTACTTGTTATTTTCAAAAAAATAAAATTTAGTATATATATACAGAAATCACAGCACAGTAAATTTACAACATGTCATCACAGAAATTTATAACACATCATCACAGAATATATACAAGATCTCAAAATATTCATGCATTAGAAAATGTGCTATATGAATCCTAATGCATAGTCATCATCTTTCTTCGACACATTGGGCTCATATGGTGCTGTTGAACCAGCCCACTCACAAAGGGACCTAAGGACTCATATAGTTGCTAGTTCACTGTTTGAATCAAAATACTTCCCTTCTGGACTAATTACCTCTCTCAAAAGAAAACAACAAAGAGAAGCTACAACTAGATACATGTTATTTGTACTCAAATGAACGTGTTCTTTAGGAACCATACCCTTTCTGATCTCGTCGTTCTTCTTCATCTTTGCAGCCCATTCTGCTTTTTCCCTTATGCCTCTCTGTGTCACATGAGTAGAGTATGTTAATATAAGATCTTAAAAATCCACTGTAGAATAAAGTAAAATGGACATAAACAAAATCAACTTACCTATAAATCGGACTTCTCAACAATATGGTCAAGGTAAGTTGACGAGCTAGACGCGAACACACACATGTAGTAGGCACAATGCACACTTCCATTTACATGCTTATAGCACTATGTAGTAGAGAACACAAGTTAGTTACACTTTATATGATGGATAGTACGATAAAGACATGTATGCGATGCATATAAATCTTACCCAAAACTTATGACGGAAGTACATCTTCTTTTTTCGTCTTGGATGACATTTTCCTCCCGTTTTGATATATTTCTCGTAAGCACTAAACGATCGATAAAAGCATATCATTAGATGATATTAGCATTATTAAATCATATACACATCGACTAATTTGTTACCTATGTATGAGTTCCAGAATGTCGTTGTACAACTTCTCGTTGTAGTCCAGACTGTCCAGCACCAGAAGGTACGCATTTTTGGGAATTATCATAAAATAGATCCAACGATCGCTACAAGAATGTTGATAACAAGTTACTTACGATTGGATTTAACTTTAACATATGATAGATGACAAAGGCAGCAGTGGTCCAACTTACTTGAAGTTGTAGGGGGCCAAAATGCATTCTCTATCTTGCCACTTCAGGTAGCACTCGCATAAATAATTTATAACCCGAGTCCTTGCTTCCTTTCTCAGGACCGCCTGCATTGTAGCTATCTCCCCCGGTGTCTTATTCACGTAGTTTTCCGGATTTACCGTTGGGTTTATCATGCTTTGGTTGATGCGGTTTGGATTGATGTAGGCCACCTTCCAATCTTTTCTATCGACCATCTTTCTTTGGAAAAAGGAGTTCATGCTACAAAAAAAGACATAAGAGAATATATTGAATTGTGCTTGAAATACGAAGTAGATAGAACGTGAAACTTACATGCACCACAAGGTGATGAAGGTGACGTCCATCTTGCCTAGGCGAAAAATTTTGTGGACATCATCCCAAAATAGGTCTAAGGTTTGTTCATCGCCTTCTTCATTGAACACCTCATTTGGAATCCTACAAGTGATTGTGGTGACCCCTTCCTTTGACGCCATCATGTACCAGTCATGAAACTTCCGCATCTCCAACGGAAGGTTCTTGTACATGTTCTTTGATATAAAAGGTTTACCGAATATGAATTTCAAGTAGTCCACATCGTCCGTAGGATTGCCAAAATTTTGATCATCGTACGACAATCTATCCCGAGGATCTTGTTCTTGCAGGATGAGCTTACCGGTGCTTGCTAGATGTTTTTTAATCCAACCATTGCCTTATCAACATCATTTTTTTGCTTCTGGTTCTTTTGGCTCTTTGTCAAAATCGGTAATCGTCTTTGGGATTACCGGAGCCTTGACGACAACTGGCGTAGGCTGGACTTCGACTACCGGAGCCTAAACTTGAACCGTTGCAGCCACTGTTGACGGAGGCTCGATGACAATAGGGGTAGCCTATACTATTCCTTCAGCGATGACCGGAAGAGGCTCGTTGTCACTATAGATTAGAGGACTGTGAGTCGAGTCGGCTTCCGCATGAGGAGATTGGGGCTTGTTTCCCGAGGCTGCCGCACACATAGGAGACGGCTGTCCACCTGTAATGATTGGCTGGCTCACATGAAAGGACCCATGCCCAGACAACGGGGGTGGAGAAACTCATTTGGAGAGTACAACATCACGGCGTTTCCAAATAATGAAAGAACCGAGCGCATCTTGGAGAGTTTCAATACCCGCCTCAAGTATTGGGCATTTGAGCTCGTTGTCCTCATAGCCAGGTACTATTTCCAACACGGTGACAAGCACGTAACCTGGGGGGATATCCCTGTTATGGAGCGTCTCTCCTGGAAATGCCATGTTAGATGCAACCTTCATGGTCTTCCCCTTATAATCAAATGGCACATGCAACTCGTAAGGAGTATCCTCAGTGATGTCCTCTGTTTCTGATTGCATGGAGACTGATGATTGCGTGGAGACGGATGGCTGCGTGGATGTGGATGAACCACGTAAGAAGGCATCCATCGCAGCCTACAGGTTGGGGTCCAAATGACCGGTTTCTTTGTCGATAGTGAACAAAAGAAGTTGCTACCTCGAATCCCCCTTCGCTTTATCTTTTTGCTCTTTCTTGTGCAATGTGTGCTTCTTGTACAAGTGTCAGGATGTTTCAGAGAAATCTTCTTTCCATGTTGCCGATGATGACACTCCTCGTACCGACCACCATGTTCTTTGCTCCTAATAGCCTTCGCTAGCTCATCCTTGTGATACTCCGGTGTAAATAGACCAGCCTCCGTCTACGTCATGATGGGACCGTTCAAGGCTTGCATGACTTCAACTGTCGCGGGATCCTTCACAATAATCTCTCCTTCATCGGTTAACACGGAGCGACCATATACCCAATTCCTGGTACGCTCATTGGTGTTTGACAAAGGATCAGGTTTTCCTTCCGCGAGGAGCTTGGCTTCCCTCTCTCTCTAAATCAGAATCTTCTTTTTGTATCCACCCGGACCTGACCGTGGCTTGTACTTGTTCCGCTTGTTCAGCTCAACCATCTTTTCACTAAGCTCCTTCGAAGCACTGCTCGTCTTTTGCTCAACAAACTCATCCCATTCCTACTGACTGATATTTCCATGCTTGTCGAATGGGGTTTGGTTTTTCTTGACATATTGGAAGTTGAGCTTGGACTTGTAATCTCGAAAGATGTGATTGAGAGTGGACATCGTGGCCTTCTTGGATCTCTCAAGATCTGCTAGCTAGAACCGGATGGTTGCCGTGACGTCAGCCCACATATCGTCTTTTCTGCCATCTGGGACTTGGCGCCAATCTTGCCACGTGATTTTGCAATGGTCCCTCACCACTTTGCCGCAATGGTTCCACCATTTGGCATTGATACCAGCAGGTTCAATAGGTTCTCCATCTTTGGGGTCTAGTAACCTTGTAGATGCCCTCTGCATTGTTTGCGGAGCGCTCACCGCGCTTGCGTTTGTGTGTGGACACTTGGGTAGGCACCTCTTCCACTTGCTACTTGCGGGCTTCATCTGTTGCAGCCTCTGCTGCAAATAGCCGATGGGCACTTTGTCGAGGGTCCTAGGATATAAGTAGTAGATTTTAGTTGATATAATCTATGTACCAAATAAGAAAACTATCTTTGATAAGATATCTTCTCTTCAGGCACATAATCAAGGTCCGGGTTTTCCAATCGACGTTCCTCAGGTGATGAAGGACGCGGATCCCCTGGTTCTTCCTAGTGTTCGCTTGATCCTTCATCGTCTGAAGACGACCTCACTTGTGAGGGCGCCTTGAGGGCGTCTTCCTCTTAAGAAGGCATATTGTCCGCCATGACGGGAAGACTTTGACACCTTATATTAGATATGACAACTAGTTTAGAAAACAAGGTGCATACACCTTTCATCATTGAGCATAGAGACAAGGAAAAGAAAAGAAAATAATAGAAAAGTTAAAATTTGCTCTCAGTGCGGGTTACCGAATCAACGGCCTTCCAATGCTCTAAGATCCTTGACTTGTACAACGACATATATCCGATATCCTAGGATATGGTCCATGTCGCCACACTAGCCTCACTTAGCCCGCTTTCATCATTGAGCATGGGTTAATTGCCTACGTAGAATAGATAAGTAGTATAGAGAGACAAGGAGAAGAATAGAAAAGTTAAAATTTGCTCTCAGTGCGGGTTGCCGAATCAACGGCCTTCCAATGCTCTAAGATCCTTGACCTGTACAGCAGCATGTATCCAATATCCTAGGATGTAGTCCATGTCACCATACTAGCCTCACTTAGCCCGCTTTCATCATTGAGCATGGGTCGATCAACTATATGTACCGTTCGTTCATAGGAACATCGCATAGGTATCATAAGAAAATATAATATAGGCCGCAAGTATATGGCATATATATGGTCACAAGTAAATAATACTATGGATATTTCAGAGATGCACTAGTATCGATCAAAGCCAGTCATGAGAAAATGAGCCATATGTAAACTACAACAGTTACTAGATGCACCAAGAGCTAAAGAAAAACATAGTGAATACTACTACGGATATTTCACAAAAGGCAGCAAATAAGCAACTATAGTTAGCATAATGTGAACCTCATAGTCACAAGGGACATATAAAACATAGGAAGTGAGATAGAACAAATAGAAGCTAACTCGAGAGAGTAACACAAAACAACAAAGATAATCGAGGTGCACTAGTATCGATCAAAGCCAGTCATGAGAAAATGAGTCATATGTAAACTACAGCAGTTACTAGATGCACCATGAGCTAAACAGAAACATAGTGAATACTACTACGAATATTTCAGAAATGGCAGCAAATAAGCAACTATAGTGAGCATGATGTGAACCTCATAGTCACAAGGGACATACAAAACATAGGAATCGAGATAGAACAAATAGAAGCTAACTCGAGAGAGTAACACAAAACAGCAATAATCCAGATGCACTAGTATCGATCAAAGCCATTCATGAGAAAATGAGCCATATGTAAACTACAACAGTTACTAGATGCACCATGAGCTAAACAGAAACATAGTGAATACTACTACGGATATTTCAGAAATGGCAGCAAATAAGCAACTATAGTGAGCATGATGTGAACCTCATAGTCACAAGGGAAGCGAGATAGAACAAATAGAAGCTAACTCGAGAGAGTAACACAAAACAGCGAAGATAATCGAGCACAGAGCAAAAAGAACTGCATTGTAGGTGGTTCAGCACAGAGCATAGAGCACAAAGCACATGACCATAGAGCATAGAGCACATAGAACATATCACAAGATGAAAAACAGTGAGCTAGTATATGTTTGCTATTGAATGACAATGCAAATTTTTCACACACATGACTCACTACAAAGTCACACGCATGACTAAAACATAGTAGACAAGCATTGCCGCATTTCATCGAACAAGTGGAGGATGCAGACCGATGCGCACCAAGCGAGCCATGCCCTCACAGTGAGCAAGAAAACAAGAACAGAGGGCGAGAGGGAGGGAGGAGGGTTGAGGAAAAGGGTGCACCTAGTCGTCGACGGGTAGGAGGGCGTCAGAGAGGAGGGGAGAGAGAGAGAGGAGGAAGAGGACGATGCGGTGCTTACCAGAGAGAAGGCGGAGGCCGTCGAGGAGGGCGAGTCCCTCACGGTGATGGTCGGCGAGTTCGAGGATGGGGAGGATGCCGGCGCGCGCGTCATCGATGAGGAGGGAGCCCACGGTGGCGCTCGAGGACGACGAGGGGAGCCCGATGGGGCAAGGCTCGGAGAGGAGGGGACCCATGCCTGCGGTGGTGGAGCTCAAGAAGGAGGGCTGCCCGACATGGCGGGGCTCGGGGACGAGGAGGGGGCCCTGGGCGGCGGTGCTCGGGGAAGGACGAGGGGGCGCGCGCGGCGATCGTTGAGGCGCTTGGGGATGGAGGAGGGGGCCGACGCTTGGAGAGGCCGTCGACAGGAGGCGGAGTCGACGGGAGGCAGATCCCGCGCAATGGTCGTCGAGGCCGAGAAAGAGGAGGGGGCCTGCATGGTGGCCGTCGATGAGAGGATGTGGCGGACGGACGACCGAGGAGGCGGGGGTGCAGTCGAGAGAGGAGGCAGCGGCGCTCGGGACTTGGGGAGCCTGACGGCGTCGTCTTCCCCACTGCAATTAGGGTTTGGGCTCCATGGCGCCCGTGCTTATATAAGGCGGTTTTCTTTAGCGGTGGCTCAAGAAGCCAACCGCCGCTAAAAAGGACTAGCGGGGGTTCGTCTTGTGAACCGCCACTAAAGAGCAGCACCTGGGCACCATCCACCTGTTTTGGATTTATCTTAATTCGATTTTGAACCCAATTTTTTTGATAAATAATATATTAGCCCTAGAATTTTATAAAAGAACCCCTTAGTTCATTATATATTATATTTTAGTTCTGTCTGTTTACACTTAGGCCCCATACTTAAAAAAAAATTATGTTTAGGGATTAAACTTTTGTAGAAACAACCCTATACTTTTTATTAATTACACTTTAGTCCTAATATTTTTACACTTTAATTCTTGCCATTTTATAAAATTACAAATAGGTCTCCAAAACTTCAAACTTGCCATTTTGCTGGCACTCTTTATATTCAAATAAGCATACATTACATAGAACATAATACAAGGTTATCCTAATAAACGATAGTTCAAAAATAAAATTACATGACGCTTGAATTAGCCTTGAACGACTTTGCCTTGGCAGTGATCGGTGCACATGTAGGACATTCCAGCGGCAAAGGATAGTCTTGCTTCTAAGACTTTAAATTTTTTTGGATCAATGAAAAACGACACCTCGTCATATTGATTGTAGTCATCTCGATCCTCCACATTCTCCACTCCAACGATTCATTGTTTACCTGGAACAACAATGTATTTCTTCTCGTCCTTTGGATCAAGTACATAAAACACCTGTTCTACGGTCTTGGCAAGTATCCAAGGCTCATCTTTGTGACCAACATTGTTCAGATCAACAATTGTGAAACCATATTCATCCACCTCGATGCCATTAGGGTGCTTCACCCATTTGCATTTAAATATGAGAACCTATAAATTTGCACCGTAGTCTAGCTACCATATTTCCTCAATGTACCCGTAATACGAGGTCATCTGGTCCTCTTCGTTATTGGCTTCAACTCGAACACTACTGTTTTGACACTTGCTCTTCTTATCCTTCTGTTTGGTGTAGAAGGTAAAACCATTGATGTCGTATGCCTGAAAGGTAACCGCGGTTCTTCTCGAGCGGTTAGCTAACTTTCTCAACATTTTCTCTTCCACGGACTCGTCATTTGGAAGATCTAGGGAGCTAAACCATGATGTGAAAGAGCGCTTGTGCTCGTCTATGATCCATTTATCAGTCGCATCCTTGTTGTTTCGGCGGAGCTCTAACAAATGTTTCTCAAAGTACGGTCCCACAATCTACGTCTGTTGCAATACACTAAAATGTGCTTGGTCCACTCGTTTGAAGTCACGGTCGATGAACGATTGTTGACACCGAACTTTGGCAGATCCGTATTAATTATCAAATTTGGCAAGAGATGTTTGAGCAGGCTAAGTTTGGTTTCTGGTCGTGTTGAAGTCAAGCTCATGCGTGATGAAGAGAAAGGAAGGAGATGTGTTTGCATCCGATACTGGCAAGGGACTCATGTATGGAGTGATTCTATCAAAGGAGAGTTGTGTAGGCAATTATGGAAAAGGGAGCAGATGTGGAAAAGAAAGCAGATATGGTGGCATCAACATGTCAAGTTTCACCAGACTAAAACATAAAAGGATTTGTTTCAAGGAATGGTCAAAGACGATTGATTATAGAAGGAAGTGATCGTATTTCCTAGAATGGACGCATGGGTGAATGAAGGCCACACGCACAAGATTTGCCTGATTTAGAGATTAGCAAATGACCGGAATATTTTATTATTATATTGCATGTGTGATAGTAGGTTGTAATTAGTTGCATTCGTGTATGAGCTGGACTTTTGACTCGGTTTGTAATTTAATTAGGTAGGGTTGGTGGCAAGCTTGCGTGCTATATATGCCCAGGACCGACGCTTCTGGAAACAGGTATTGATGAGGACATCACTCCTATGGATATACACAACACTCCTCCAAATCTGGACTTGCAAGGTCCAATGACTAGAGCTCGTGCACGACGACTAAATTTAGAGGTGAGCTCGTTCCTACGTTCATCGCTATATGTTACTTTTGAGAATGGTTTGCTACCTAATAATTATTTTATGATTAGAAACCATGGAGAGGACCAGGAGATGATGGGAGAAGGAGTTGGGAACGTGGAGAACCGGCAAGGGCTTGGAAGCCAAAGTGGAGGCCCAATCAAAACCGACTTCGAGTCTGTTTCGGGGCCCAGGACCAGTCTGTACTAAAACAGTCGCCCAGGACGCATACGGACTCGGATTTGGACGTTCTATATATGCACGGAAAGATAAGGAGAAGACCTTTCCAATGCCGCCGGCCTCATGTCAAAATTCATCCGGAGTCATCGGGAATCGTCAAAACAAGAGAGAGTCCAGAATCTGTGTCGGTGCTGCGTCGCCTATTTTTGGCCTTTGGGCTTTGCATCTAGTTGAGCTCAATTAGGAGCGCGTCCAGAGGGTCTTGCACGACCCTAGGGTCTTTATATACATCCGCCGCCGCACCATTAGGGTTCGGATTTTGCTTAGATCAATTCTGTTCCTAAACAGTTTCGCCGTTCATCGGTTTGTGAGACCCCAACTTCGAGAGTTTAATCATACATCTGCAATTGTGTTGCATTCTTCGTTGTTCTTGCTTGTGTTCTTGATTCGCAGGCAGGGATTAGCCTTCTCGGCGAGGTCAATCGTCTTATGGACGGTTGATAACCAGAGGAGACGTCGTGCTGCGATTACGGGGTTTAGAACATGCTGTTCTGAAGCCGGATCGATTTGTGTGTCGCCACCGACCAAATCAACTTACCAAGAACCTTTCGGAAGATCGGGAACCCTTGTCCACATCAGGTGGTAATCAGAGCTTCAGGTGCACCGTCAGGTTCACACTACCCTTTAGTTTTGTTTTCGTGTTCTTCCTATCGTCCACTGAAAATACCAAAAAAAAAAAAATTTGCCCCGCCCATAACCACGTGTTTAGCCTTTGCATATTTCAATTTCAGAGTCCGCAGTGTTGAGTTTGTGCCCTAGTTCTTGTTTAGTCGCTGGTTTAGTTTGTGTTTTTGTCGTCAGTAGTGTTTCCCTTGCAACCCTAGCCGCCATCCCATTCACCATCCTCGGTTTTGTCGGGTTTGTGTGCTAGGGTTGATTGATCAACACGCCCACCCTAATCCCACCCTAAACTTACCCTCACCACCTCGGACCAATTTTCATAAATTCCACTTTCCGCTGCATCCACCTCGCCAAAAAACTCCCTATCCGACCCCAAGCCCGACTCGGATTTCACTCAAACCCCCGGGTTCTTCATAACCGATTCCGACACCCCTTCGGTAAAACAGCCATAACTTTTCGCTCGGTTATCCGTTTTGGCTGAAATTTTTACAGGAGATTCTTGATGATGAGTTGAGCCCTCGTCAAAAAATTCAAAAAAAATCGGGAAGATAAAGAAAAAATTCATTCAAGTTGAAACCCGACGTTTTCTGAAACTTCAAAATTTTCTGTAGGCCACGTCCTAGCTCGGTTTGAGCTGAAATTTTTTGTGATTTCTTCCTGTTTGCTAGTGAGCTGGAAACAAATATCAAAAAAATAAAATAAAAAAAAAGAAATTTGGGATTCCTACTAGTGCTCCATCTAGCCCCCTGGAATTTCTGAGTTTGGCTATTTTACACTAAGCCCCCTGTTATCGACTGTGTCCCTTTGTCTCTTTGTTTCTTCTTTGCTATCACTACTGTTCTAGGACATAGTTAGACCAGCAACTAGGGACAAGTTATTTAGGCACTTATTCAGCTTTACTATCTGTTTTTGATTTGTGTGCCACTCATATATATATATTTGGCCTTCCTAGATCTACATAGTTCTTCTGGACAGCACATAGGTTATTTGGTAACCCTTGCAATCGTGGAACACTTCTCCCTGGTATCCTTCGCTTTGTTGTTTTCAGAACTTTGTAAGAGCTTTGTAAGAAGCTTACTTTTGCTGTGTTGAGAGGCACCACTGCTTAGTAGTTTTGTAGGGATAACCTTCACTTTTTGTTTCCTGTTTTGGTGTTTCTGATGTCAGGAAGAGATGGGGAGGGTGCTTCACCCTCTAAACGGGATGAGTGCGTGAGCCAAAATCAGTTACAGAAGGCTTTGCAGGCGATTCAGAGTGATTTGGCAGAGACGATCACCAGGGCCGTCACCGACGCCGTCACCAAGCTTCACCTGGGAGAAAGCTTTGAGCGGTTGGATAAGAGAGTCTCTAAGCTAACCGATCAGATTGTCGAATTGGAGACCGCTCACAAAACCAACAACAACAACAACAACAACAACAACAACACCGACAACGACACCAACAACGACGTTGAAGACGATCATGATGAAGCAACGGTGTATAAGGCTAATGGCACCGTCGATAGGTCAGCTACAAGGACCGCAAGGTTACGACACCGTTTGCAACGTAACCCTCAAGGTATGGGTGGTTTCCACAACCACAACCGTCGCACACAAGGTAACTATGCTCTAGATGATCCGTATGCTAAAATTAAGTTTTCAATTTCTTCATTTTCGGGTCAGTACGATGGTGATGCTTACCTTGATTGGGAAATGACGGTAGAACAAAAATTTAATGCCCACCTTGTTCCTGAACAACATAGAGTTAGACAAGCCACTAGTGAGTTTAAGGACTTTGCTATTGTTTGGTGGAGTGGTCTAGCTGCTGAAACCGATTTGCCTACTACTTGAGAAGAACTTAAGGTAGAAATGCGTGATCATTTTGTTCCTCCTTCTTTTTATAGAGAAATTCGTAATAAACTGCAGCATTTAGATCAAGGAGATAAAACTGTTCAGGAGTATTTTAGTGAGCTTCAGAAGGGTTTGATTCGTTGTGCTGTGGTTGAAAAAGTAGAGGATCAGATTTGCCGCTTTTATTCTGGTTTGAGAAAAGAAATTCAGGACATCCTTGATTATAAAGAATTTTGTACCCTCAACCAGTGTTTCCAGTATGCTATGCTTGCAGAGAAAGAATCACAGGGACTTTTCCAGGCTTTTAAGGAGTACAGCAAGTCCAGGAATTTCTACCCACCACGGCCGACGGGGACTTCGGGGCTGCCCAAGCCATCTTTCCGGCCGCCCCCACCAGCTAGTGTTGTTTCTGCGGCAGCAAGATCAGCCCCTGCCCCTTCTACGCGCTCAGATAAAAATTCTGTGCAGGTACCGGCTAGTAGTGCCTCCTCTGTTGCTTCGACGGGACGCACTACAGGGATTCAGTGCCACCGATGCCATGGTCTTGGTCATGTGCAGAAAGATTGCCCAAGTAGGCGGGCATATGTGGCGACAGATGATGGCGGTTACATGAGCACCTCCGATGTGGAGGATGAGGAGGAGGATGTCGCTGCCACCAGCGGTGACCTCGTCCTTGGAGGCGGAGATACCACGGGCTACATGAATATTATTGTGCAGCGTGTGCTTAGCACACAAATCCAGCAGCCCGAGATGATGCAGCGACATAACTTGTTTCAGATTTTCTTCGTCATCAAGAACCGTCGGGCACGTGTCATCATTGATGGAGGAAGCTACAACAATTTGGTGAGTTCTGATGTGGTTAAGAAGCTTGATTTGACCACACGCCCACATCCACATGCATACTACATTCAGTGGTTAAATGACTCTGGAAAAGCTAAGGTAACACAAACTTGCAGAGTTCCTTTTTCCATAGGTTCCTATGTGGATTCTGTTGATTGTGATGTTGTGCCCATGCAAGCTTGTTCACTTTTATTGGATAGACCTTGGGAATTTGATAATGATGCTGTACACCATGGTAAAAATAATAAGTACACTTTTATGCATAAAGGAACTAAAATTACTTTGTTACCAATGACCCCTGCTGAAATTGTACAAGCTGATTTAGAACGAGCTGCTAGTTTGAAAAATAAAAGCCCTGAAATTCAGCAACCTATTAATTCTACTTCTACACCAAGTAATGTTAATGATTCTTCAAGTTCTAAGGGTGCTGCAATTAAAGTACAAGGTCGTTTATGTCTTGCCATAAAATCTAAGCTTGCTGAAATTTCTACTGATGATATTTGCTATGCTTTGATATGCAAACAAGCCTTGTTTTTGCTTGGTGATATTGCTTCTAGTGCTTTGCCTCCTGCTATCACTAACCTTTTGCAGGAGTATGAGGATGTTTTCCCAGCTGAGATACCCCCGGGATTGCCACCTTTGAGAGGGATTGAGCATCAAATTGATTTGATTCCTGGTGCTACTTTACCAAACCGTGCTGCTTATAGGACCAACCCCGAGGAGACTAAGGAGATACAACGACAAGTCCAAGACCTTTTGGATCGTGGGTATGTTCGTCAATCACTTAGTCCTTGTGCTGTTCCTGTACTTTTGGTTCCTAAGAAAGATGGTTCTTGGCGTATATGTGTAGATTGTAGAGTCATTAATAACATTACTATTAGGTATCGTCATCCTATTCCTAGGCTAGATGACATGCTTGATGAGTTATGTGGTGCTATAATTTTCACTAAAATTGATTTGCGTAGTGGCTACCATCAAATTAGAATGAAACTTGGAGATGAATGGAAAACAGCTTTCAAAACCAAATTCGGGTTGTATGAGTGGTTAGTAATGCCTTTTGGGTCGACTAATGCACCCAGTACTTTCATGCGTTTGATGAATGAGGTTTTAAGACCTTTTATTGCCAAATTTGTGGTTGTTTACTTTGATGATATCTTGATTTATAGCAAATCCATGGATGATCATATGATTCATTTGCGTACTGTTTTTGATGCTTTGCGAGTTGCACGTTTATTTGGTAAGCTTGAGAAGTGCACCTTTTGCACGGATCGAGTCTCTTTTCTTGGCTATGTTATGACACCACAGGGAATTGAGGTGGATGAGGCAAAGATTGAAGCCATAAAGAGCTGGCCTGTACCAAAAACTATCACACAGGTGAGGAGTTTTCTTGGTCTTGCAGGTTTCTACCGCCGCTTTGTCAAAGATTTCAGCACCATTGCTGCACCATTGCATGAGTTGACAAAGAAGGGCGTTAACTTCCATTTTGGTAAGGTACATCATGAGTCTTTTGATGCTTTGAAGGACAAACTTACACATGCACCATTGCTGCAATTACCCAATTTTGATAAGACTTTTGAGCTTGAATGTGATGCTAGTGGTATAGGCATTGGTGGTGTTTTGATGCAAGATGGTAAACCTGTTGCATACTTTACTGAGAAAATTACTGGGCCTGTTTTGAATTATTCCACGTATGATAAGGAACTATATGCACTTGTACGTTCTTTAGAGACGTGGCGTCATTATTTGTTGCCCAAAGAATTTGTTATTCATACTGATCATGAATCACTTAAGTATATTCGTTCTCAATGCAATTTGAACCGTAGACATGCTAAATGGGTTGAGTTTATTGAGTCTTTTTCTTATATTATTAAACATAAGAAAGGGAAGGATAATGTGATTGCTGATGCTTTATCTAGGCGATATACTTTGTTGTCTCAACTTGATTATAGAATTTTTGGACTTGAGGCAACTAAAGAACAATATGTTGCTGATGTTGATTTTAAAGATGTATTGCTGCACTGTAAAGAAGGTCGTGCTTGACACAAATTTGTGTTGAATGATGGATTCTTGTTTAGAGCTAACCGCCTATGCATTCCAGTTGGTTCCGTTCGTCTTTTATTGATGCAGGAGGCGCATGGAGGTGGATTGATGGGTCATTTTGGTGCTAAGAAGACGGAGGATATTTTGGCCACACACTTCTTTTGGCCAAGGATGAGAAAAGATGTTGAGCGTTTTGTTGCTCGCTGCACTACATGTCAAAAAGCTAAGTCTCGGTTGAATCCACATGGTTTATACATGCCACTTCCTGTTCCTTCTATTCCTTGGGCGGATATTTCTATGGACTCTATTTTAGGACTGCCTAGGACTAAGAGGGGGAGCGATAGCATTTTTGTTGTCGTGGATCGTTTTTCCAAGATGACACACTTTATATCATGTCATAAAACTGATGATGCTAGTTATATTGCTGATCTTTTTTTCAAAGAAATTTTACGTTTGCATGGTATGCGTTCTACTATTGTTTCAGATCGTGATGCAAAATTCTTGAGTCATTTTTGGCGCACGCTTTGGAATAAGTTGGGTACAAAGTTGTTATTTTCTACAACTTGTCGTTCACAAACTGATGGACAAACTGAGGTTGTGAACCGCACTTTGGGTACTATGTTGCGAGCTATTTTGAAGAAAAATTTGAAGCAATGGGAAGAATGCTTACCTCACGTTGAGTTTGCTTATAATCGGGCAACACATTCTACTACCAAGGTAAGTCCATTCAAGGTAGTGTATGGTTTTGATCCCCGTACTCCACTTGATATACTTCCTCTACCTATTAATGAGAGAGTTCATATTGATGCTAAGGAGCGTGCTGAATTTATTTTGCAAATGCATGAGACCACTAGACTTAGCATTGAAAAGATGAATGAAAAGTATAAAATTGCTGGTAGTAAGGGAAGAAAGAAAGTAAAGCTTGATGTAGGAGATTTAGTGTAGTTACACTTAAGGAAGGATAGATTTCCAGAATTGAGAAAGTCTAAACTAATGCCTAGAGCTGATGGTCCATTCAAAATAATAGAGAAGATTAATGATAATGCATACAAACTTGAGTTGCCTCCCGAGTTCGGGGTTAGTCCTACTTTTAACATTTCAGATTTGAAACCATACTTGGGAGAAGAGGATGAGCTCGAGTCGAGGACGACTCCGCTTCAAGAGGGGGAGGATGATGAGGACATCACTCCTATGGATACACACAACACTCCTCCAAATCTGGACTTGCAAGGTCCAATGACTAGAGCTCGTGCACGACGACTAAATTTAGAGGTGAGCTCGTTCCTACGTTCTTCGCTATATGTTACTTTTGAGAATGGTTTGCTACCTAATGATTATTTTATGATTAGAAACCATGGAGAGGACTAGGAGATGATGGGAGAAGGAGTTGGGAACGTGGAGGACCGGCAAGGGCTTGGAAGCCAAAGTGGAGGCCCAATCAAAACTGACTTCGAGTCTGTTTCGGGGCCCAGGACCAGTCTGTACTAAAACAGTCGCCCAGGACGCATACGGACTAGGATTTGGACGTTCTACATATGCACGGAAAGATAAGGAGAAGACCTTTCCAATGCCATCGGCCTCATGTCAAAATTCATCCGGAGTCATCGGGAATCGTCAAAACAAGAGAGAGTCCAGAATTTGTGTCGGTGCTGCGTCGCCTATTTTTGGCCTTTGGGCTTTGTATCTAGTTGAGCTCAATTAGGGGCGCGTCCAGAGGGTCTTGCACGACCCTGCCGCACCATTAGGGTTCGGGTTTGGCTTAGATCAATTCTATTCCTAAAAAGTTTCACCGTTCATCGGTTTGTGAGACCCCAACTTCAAGAATTTAATCATACATCTGCAATTGTGTTGCATTCTTCGTTGTTCTTGCTTGTGTTCTTGATTCGCAGGCAGGGATTAGCCTTCTCGGCGAGGTTAATCGTCTTATGGATAGTTGATAACCAGAGGAGACGTCGTGCTGCGATTGCGGGGTTTAGAACGTGCTGTTCTGAAGCCGGATCAATTTGTGTGTCGCCTCCGACCAAATCAACTTACCAAGAACCTTTCGGAAGATCGGGAACCCTTGTCCACATCAGGTATACTCGACCGGGTTCTTCGTCTAGAGCGGGCTATCTGCGATAGATATAGGACTTGTCACTCCGGCTGGTTCGTCGTCATGAAGCAGGCTGCATCGACTAGTTCGACCTCGGTGACATGGCGGAGGACTCGCCACCCCGGTGATCATGGCGACCTACCCAGGACTGTCTTCGCGTGGACCGATCTTCTGGTTAGTTCATCGTGGTTGCTAGTTATCCGGTATACTAGATCTTTCTAGGTTGTTTTGCTAGGATTAGCTGCATACTATCTCAGGAAAACCGATCTATCATAATTAATTCTAGCGATTCAATTCTAGTTTGATCTGTATATTCAAGTCACTTCTGAATAGATCTTAGCGATTAGATCTAGTACTATGTGGGCATTTGTTCGTTCAAGAACTGTCTCGGCTCAGACCGATCTTCTGGGATATCTAGAACTGTCTCGGTTAAGTCCGATCTTCTAGTTGGACAACCATACAAGAACGATCTCGTCGGGAGGGTCTGTTCAGGGTATTGTCGGAGTGTTTAGCCGACGAGTTATCTGGTTACTAGCAGCAGCTGATAGGTGGTTAGATGCTCAGCTTTTATATCGGCTCTGGTTCATCGACTCTGTGTAGTGCACTAGATCTATCTGGCTAGTCGATGGATCATCATATAGTTTATTCATCAAAGTATTGTATCGGCTGGGTATTATGATTCTATTAACTGGCCGATATAATATTATTTGTTATGATTTGTCTAGTGTGCATCGGCTAGTAGATTTATGCTTTGTATTATCAATATAAAACTGATGCTTAATCACGTACTTGGCCTGCATCGGCTCTGCCCAGATCAACTTTGTGCCTGCATCGACTTAATCTTCATCGATTCTGTGCCCAGAGGCCATCGTCCGTCGACTCGCAGGCGCTCACCTTGTCAGTTGAATGGTAAACCTGACTGGCTCGCTGTTGGTCGTATCTACGCACCCACTTATATACCGCAAGAGGACGGTGTACGATTGTAGCACTTTTTCCCTTCAATTGAGTATTTCAAGGTTTATCGAATCCACTGGGACCTTAGGGATTTATTAAACAAAGTTAACACTATAAGATCTAGTCAAGGCTACTATCAAGGTTAGGTTGCATGAGGGGGAGACTGGCCAGCGCAAAGGTGCGCCATACTGTAAATCTGTCGTTGCGCCGATCGACACAGGGATGGAGCATATCGGCACGCTGGTGAAACTAAGCCAAAGTTGTTGTGCCGATAGGCACAGGAGTTGAGCCGATCGGCACACTGGTGAATCTGTGGTGGCGCCGATCAGCGCAGGGGCTGAGCCGATCGGCACACTGGTGAATCTAAGCCAAAGTACGCCAGATCTTGTAAACCTATGCGGTTAAGTGAGTAGCCAGATATCTACTAGTGAGATCGTAACCAAAAAGTCTAACTGAATAGCATCATAATGGGTAATTGCATGGATCAATGAAAACCTATAATGAGTAAGACCACCCTGCTTTCCGAGCGGCTCCCGATTTATCGCTGCCGAGAGGAAACCCTTAATCGCGCGAGTATCTTACCCTACTCAACTATCCAATAGTGCTTCGCAGGCTTAGTGCTATCACCGCTAAACCACACTACTAGCATCATCAAGCAACCATAAACAATACAATGTCCGAATACTATCCTAATCACCACGATTAAGATAATATCTACTTACTTAGCCTAGAACTAAGCAATTGAAATAAGCACATGCATGATTATAGGATCAAGATAGACAAATCACCAAAACCATCATCAATATATTCAATCATCCTTGAGATACATAGAGTAAGATTCATCCCCGTCGAGATGGCCTACCTTGACGGATCAACTCTTGACTCCAATGGTTCTTGAAACTCAACTAGAGATCTAATCTAACGGGGCAAGCCCCAGTGGCTCTAACTCACGGATCTGTTGTCCCTCTGTCGCCTCCTCCTCTGCGGCAAGGGTCTACAAGTATTTATAGGGGTTCTACTCGTAAAGGATTCGGTTTCTAGCAAATAAGGCAGTTGCGCCGATCGACGCAGGATTGCCCCGATCGGCGCAAGCCGTGTCTTCTGTGATTTCTTCCCCGAGTCGGTTCCTTTGTCTTCCACAGCTGCCATGTGGGCCTTTTTCTTCGGGATAAAGTCTTGTACTACACGTTAAGATCTTGGAGTTCCATAAATCTTCTTAAAGTTCTGTAATTCTTCTTAGACAAATATCTTCAAGTGTCTTGCGTAGATAAACTTCTATAAACAAGTGGAATGGGCCTCGGTCACTTCTATGGGTCAAAACACCCTTGCGCCGATCGGCTCATGGACTGCGCCGATCGGCGCACTGGGCTTCTTCAGTGCTTTTCGTCGGTTCTGGGCTCCTGTACTCTGCATCATCGCATTGATCACTAATTTTACCTGTTTCTGCAATAAAGCTCCAAAACAACGCATATACAAATATATAGGCAATATCACAGGTAAATGGCCTAAATTTCTAATGCTCTAATTAGGGTAATATTCACATATAAAAGGGGCACTTGGGAAGTGCCAACACATGACGCGCACCGTCTACCACGCGCCATCGGACCTGCACTGGAGTTAAGCAGATCTCCCAGGCCTCGTGTTTACACGCTGAGGATCAACAGTCTGTTTTTGGCGTCAATAATGATCTACGTCCTTTTGTATCTTTTCCAGATAATCTACCCTCATGAAGAGAAACGGGGAGATCAATTGATCTACTACCATCATTAATGTAATTTGAGCAACATTTGATGATTTCCTCAGTTCTGTAGCCCTTGATCATATAACCCTCTAGATGTGAAGGAGTACGTACATAGCATTTCAATACATACATGAACCTCTGAAACAGAAACATCTGATACAGGTAGACGGAGCCCAATGCAGAGATTTGGTCAACAATGTGAATCACGAAGTGTTCCATCATATAAAAAAAGGATGGAGGGAAGACCATCTCAAGTATGCATATTGTTTCCTTCATGTGGGTCCATAGGTCATTTAACTCGTCTTCAGTTATCACCTTCTTCAATACCGCGTTAAAGAAGTAGCTAATGCAAGTTACAACCAACTTCAGCCATGGCGAGTTAACAACTCTGATAGCAATAGGGAGAAACACCGAAAGCATGTAAGGATCATGACCATTGAGGTCACCCCAAGGTATGATGTTTTGGTGATGAATGACAAACATGAAATGTGACTAATGTTTATACAGGTGTTGTGCATGTAGAAAACTTTATCTATCTTATAATGCTCATTGATGGTTGCCATAGCGGTTGATGATAATGACCATAAGCATGGAGGCTTGATAAGCTTGATAGAGTCTAAGGGTTGATAGGGATGGATCAAGGCTAAGGCAAGCTATGGAGCAAGTGTTTGTAACACTTGTCTAGTTGTTAGGGCTTTGAGTCCATAAGAAAAACCGGACTATCAAGGGGGTCTAGGTCATTTCTCTTAGGTCATATCTAGTCGGTGATGTGCAAGGTTGCTCGGTGAAATCACAGGCACTAGGTGACAGTGGAGAAGCCAAGGAGCTGTTGGAAAAAGCCGGGAAAAAAGTCGAGAGGAGACGAGGAGTTTCAGCTTCGGCAGTTAAAGACCGGACAAAGAGGTCTTGGAGACCGGTGATCAGAGGAAAATTCTTTACAGAGAAGATGTTGGACGCGAGGAATTCTGTTGGCAGAGGAACCTTAGATACCGGATAGTCCGGTGTGCAGACCGGACAGTACGATCTGTATGGAGATGGTTCGAACAGAAGAGGAAGCATCGACAATGTCTCTGTTTAGAGAAAAGAGAGAAGAGACCGGACTGTCCGGTGTGAAGACCGGACTGTACGGTCATCATAGGAGGCGATAGAACACAGAGAAGAAGTTTTACAAGGAGTAGGGGAAGGCACCATCCTTCTGAGACCTAGAAAAAAAAATCATGAGCCATCTCTTACTCTACTCCTTACTATGATGTTTTACTTTCTGCATTTACATACTATGGTACTCATGCTTGTGTGCTTATCTTGTTCTTGATGATCTAGTAGCTTTGCATGAGTAGGCTCCTTTGCTAGCTTGTTGTGTGCTTCAGCGTGTTCTTTGATTACTAGCTTGCATAGGAGTTATGTGCCTCTGTGTGATCCACTAGTATGCTTAGGTTGTCTTTCCTTTCATAGGATTATCATGTGAGTGTGATCATCACTAGAATTATGTAGGAGTTATTTGAGTGATCGGTTTTAGGAATTGGTAAAATTAGGTACATAGTTTGAGTTCCCGATTCACCCCTCCTCCCTCTCGGTCACTCGATCGTTTCAAAGCATTATGTGGCAATTGTGAGTGTTTTACCCACTTATCTTTAACTCTTCCATGTTTCCAAGATTCTTGATATTCGATGAGAAACCTGTCGGTACTTTAATCCCACTGAGGCACTTACAGAATGATGTTTTCTCCTCAATCATAAGTGTGTAGGCTATCGAAGGGAGAAAGTACTTTCCATTTGCTCTTTCTTGCGGATGGAGCTCTGGTCATATTCCCATCACTACAAGATCTCTACGTGCGCTGAGTCTATCCTTTGTCTTACCAGGTTGGTTGAGTATAAGTCCGCTACTACTGTCAAATACATCCTTCCCAATATGCATCCAATCAAAGGCATGATTCACTTCCAATTCTTTCCAATAATTGAAATATACAAAGAAAATGGATTTCTTCTTAAACGGCCGAAGACCTTTTTCCTTTTTGACTCCCTTCACCGGCTTTCCAAAAACAACATTGATGTTTTTAACAAGGTTAAACATGACCCTGCCAGTCCAACGTCGAGGTTCTATGTCATTCTCAACTTTGCCATCAAAGTATCTAGCCATCGCGCGATACCTGTGTTTTGTTGGTAAGAATCGGCGATTTCGCGTATACACTAGCTTCTGGGATGCTGGAATGTACACATGGGATGTCTCATCAACGCATACAAAACATGCTGTCTTTCCGTTGACCTGCCCTGATAGCGCTCTTAGTGCCGGGGAATCACTTACCGTGCAAAAAATAATTGCTCTGAGCGTGAAGTATTCTCTTAGACTCATCTCATATATGGACCCCCTCCAACCACAGTTTCTACAGGTCTTCAAACAATGGTACTAAGAATACGTCTATGTTGTTACCAGGTTCTTTGGGCCCAGATATAAGAGTGGTCAGTGGTAGGTACTTACGCTTATGGCATAACCATGGTGGAATATTGTACATTGCTAGTATCACTGGTCAGGTGCTATGTGGATTTCTTATTTGATCGAATGGGTTCATCCTGTCTGTACTCAATGCAAAACATAGGTTCCTTTTCTCATTAGAGAAGTCTCAATGATCCTCATCGAACTTTTTTCACTGTGTTCCATCTGCGGGATGCCTGAGCTTACTGTCCCCCTTGCGTGCATGCCATGTCATCATTGCCGCATCCCTAGGGTTGGCGAACAAGCGTCTGATGCGATCGACCATGGGTAAGTACCACATGACTAAAGCAGGAACCTTACTATCATCGCCGTCATCGATGATAGAACCTTTTCTCTTCTTTCTCCCCTTTGTTGTATTCTTCACACCAGCATTGGCGTCATAATCGTTGTTCCTCTTGTAACTGCGTTTGCACCTTGGGCATCTCACAACATCCTGATGCTCCTTTCGATACAATATGCAATGATTTGGACACACGTGAATTTTTTTGCATGCCTAACGAAAGTGGGGAAATCAGCTTCTTAGCAAGGTATGTTGTCCTTGGCAACAAGTTGGGCTACGGCAGCGCATACAAAATAAGTTCCAACAAATCCGTGAAACTAGCGTCCCACCAGCCACGCATGGCTTTCAGCTTTATCAGCTCAAGTACAGTACGCAACACGGTGAACTCTTTATCACATCCCACAGATTCATCATATAATGGATCCTTTGATGTCTTCTCTGTTCTATGAAAATTATCAAGCCCTTTAATTGTATCGGCATTGATCGATCCCTGCGGCTCAATGTGACATAACAACTCCTCAACATCAAAATCAACTTCACCAGACGACTCCATCGCATCTGCACAAGGCGAATTGACAGCCTCAACTTCAACTTCAATATGCTCATCAAATTCCATATAAACCACACTGTTCTCACCATGTTTTGTCCATCTCGTGTATCCATCAACAAAACCCCTCCGCACCAACTGTAAGTTGATTACTTCTATATCATTCCATAACTTCTGATTCTTGCAATCAAAACACGGACAATATATATCAATCGTCCGTTCACGTCGAGCATGTTGTGCGGCCCCTTCGATGAATTTGGAGACTTCACATAAAAATATTGGACCCGGTCATGGTGCCTCGAACATCCAAGATCTATCCATCGCGAACGATCTTGAACGAGAACCAAAAAAATATTTTAAATAAATAAATTTATTATATGTAATAAAAATATTAAACATTCATTAAATAAATATATATATATATATATTGAGTAATAAATATATAAAGTGGGAAATATTATGCAAGGTAAAATGAAACAAACATCAAATTATTCTATATATTATTTTACTTTTGTCAATAAATAATAAAAATGAATATCCCTCTTATCCTAACACTCTCTCTCTCTTCTAGTAACCAAACTAGATCTAGATTGTCATTGACATAAAAGAAGCTAGATATAGTAATTTTTTTGTATAGTGATGAAAATAGATGATCTATGCCTTCATAAAGTTCAGCTATAACCTAATAGAACAATATAAATCAAATGAATTTAGCTAAAATTTGATAAAAACCTAACAAACTTGAAATACAAAATTTAACTGGATTTCAAAATAATAGCATAAAAAAATATATGAGATGAGTTCCCCTTAACTCAGTGAGCAAATTTCTGTAAAAAAAAAACAAACTCAAAACCTCCCCCCCTGATTTTTGTGATTTACCCAAATTTTCGGGCCGCCACTGTTCCACTGAAACAGAGGAGCTGTTGGAGCGTGCTTATATAGGTCGGGCACTTTATAGCGGCGGTTGACAATGTCAACCGTCGCTATTATGCGCTCAATAGCGGCGGTTGACATTTTCAACCGCCTCTATAAAGATGCACCATTTGTAGCGGCGATTGATAATGCCAACTGCCGCTACAAATGGTTCTATAGTGGCGATTTGAATCGCGGCAGGCCCCCAGGACTCTTTAGCGGCGGCTCACTTTGTTTTGCGTTGGTACGTAGTTTTTGGAGACTGCTATAAAGCTGTTTTATGGTAGTAATACCCTACAATAGATCGACACCGTTCTGGGTACAACGCCGTCGCACATCCTCTGCTCCTTGACTCACCAATTCCTTCCTCTAAACCTAACGCATGACACATGGCTACGAGGTAATTGAATTTTTGCCACTAATAAGCGCCACCGTCCCAAAAATGCAATGAGTAAGGGGCCCGTCCCCAAAACACCACTAGCGAATTGATTTTAGCCGGAACGGACGCCATCATGACCTTTTAGTCGAATTTCTTTTTCGATTACGCTGCAAACTCGAGTGAACAGACGGTTATACCCTTGCTGCCAAAATCCCCATTGACAACCAGGAACGGGTGGGTGGGTGGGGGGGGGGGGGGGGGGGGAGCCGCCTACCTCCGTGGCCGGTCGCCGGTAGTCCGCCGCTGCTCGCTGATGTCCGCTTCCACCGGCGCGACGCCGTCAACCTTCGTGGCCGGTCGCGGAAGCCAACTGCCCCCAAGTCCGCCTCTGTCACCACGCGGGGACGGCCGCCTGCCGCCGGTGCGGCGTGCACGACGCCGCCGACCTCCCTGGCCGGTCGGAGCAGTTGGCCGCCGCCGTGTCCACCTTTGTCGCCGAGTGGGCAATGTTGCCCGTCATCGGCGCAACGCGCACGACGCCGCCTACCTCCGTTTCCGCTTGGGGTAGGCCGCGCGCTGCCGATGAGGCTAGGCTGCCACGTGCAAAAGGTCCCCTGTCTCCGTCGCTGGTCAGGGAAGGCCCCTCGCCGACGACCACATGTGCCGCCGCCGACGTCGTCCGTCTCCGTTTCCCGCCATCGAAGGACGTTGTCCCAGCCCGCCGCTGCACTTGGTCCGTAAGATTTGAGGAGGAAGGGTATAATCGTTTGTTCTTTTGAGTTGCAGTGTAAAAGAAAAAGAATTCCAGCTAAAAGGCCAGGATGGTGTCGGTTCTGGCTAAAATCAACTTGTTGGTGGTGTTTTGGGACGGGCCGCTTAGTCATTGTATTTTTGGGACAGTGGTGCTTATCAGTGGCAAAAATCCAATTGCCCCCATGGCTGCAAGCTGCCGCGGCGTGCTGACACATGCTGTCCGAGCGACAAGCCTAGCATCCCTGTCACTTCTCCTACTGCAAGTGCTAGGGCAAAGATGAAAGTTTTTTGATGGTTGTGTTTCTCAATAAAGTTCTATTTTGACTGTTGTCCCTTTCTAGATGCTAATACCTAAATCAATCAATTAATATAAAGATAACTATGAATAAATAAACATAAGTTAAAGACGATGGAACTTTTTATACAAGAACTTTTTATAAGTTCGCCCCCACCCCCCCTCCCCGCGTTGCTCCACCGCCATCCCCACCCCTCCCCTCCATTGCCACGCCGCCGCCGGAGCGAGCCGCCAGAAGCCGCGTGGTTAGCCGGGACGGCGGCGGCGAGGCCCTAGCCTCGTTTTGGAGCTCTTCGTCGCCGGTTTCGACCGTGACGAGGTTCGTAGTGGTCGACATCTTCTATGGCAACACCGACTAGATCCGGCGGCCCAACCACTGGATCTCATGGTCTAGCGCCTATGTGGCCATCAATGGGTCGGGGCGTGCCATGTGGGCGATGCATGAAAGGGGCAACTCCGGCCGAGCACATGGCACTGGGCGTGACATGAAGAGGGTGGCCGCGGTCGAGCATGTGTGCTGGGCACGACACGGCGGGCGTGATGCAAAGAATATGGCCGCGAGCATGGTGCACGCGCGGCAGGCGCGGTGTGCTGAGTGTGGCCACGGTCACGAGCGTTGTGTGCCTGCGGCGATTGGCCGGCGTGGCATGTGACGGCAAGGCTCTGGTAATACTTGCATCAACAATAGGCAGGACTGCGGTGGTGTGTGGTCGTGGTGGAGACCAGCCATGAAGTTGAGGTGGTGACCAACGATGGTGTGGTGGCACGTCGCTCTTGCCTGTGGTGCGGGTGTTGCAGAGGGCGGAAGCTGGTGACGATGTGGCTAGAATGGAGTCCACTGGTGGTGCGAATGTGATTGGTGTTGGAGGCTGGCATGGTGGTGATGGCGTTGTGTCTAGGAAGGCTGGTTCCAGTTCGCAGCCAGCATCCTCATGCATGGTGGTGATGGTTTCCAAATCATCTTGGCGGAGGAGGCCCTGATCTTCATGTGAAAGGTCTATCTGTGCAATGTGTACAGCTTGTGTGGTTGGGTGTGTAGGACCTCGGCGAAAGCCATGCTCGGCATTGGTCGATCTAGGTGACGACGACACCTTTTGTTGTGATATTCCTCGTTGGAGGCGTTACGTACAAGGCCCTCGCCCCAACTATAAGAGTCCTTCAGGTGAAAACTGATGAGGACATCACTCCTATGGATACACACAACACTCCTCCAATTCTAGACTTGCAAGGTCCAATGACTAGAGCTCGTGCACGACGACTAAATTTAGACATGAGCTCGTTCCTATGTTCTTCGCTATATGTTACTTTTGATAATGGTTTGCTACCTAATAATTATTTTATGATTAGAAACCATGGAGAGGACCAGGATATGATGGGAAAAGGAGTTGGGAACGTGGAGAATAGCAAGGGCTTGGAAGCCAAAGTGGAGGCCCAATCAAAACCAACTTCGAGTCTGTTTCAGGGGCCAGGACCAGTCTGCAATAAAACGGTCGCCCAGGATGCATATAGACTCGGATTTGGACGTTCTACATATGCACGGAAAGATAAGGAGAAGACCTTTCCAATGCCGCTGGCCGCATATCAAAATTCAGCCAGAGTCATTGGGAATCGGCGAAACAAGAGAGGGTTCAGAATCTGTGTTGGTGTTGCGTCACCTATTTTTGGCCTTTGGGCTTTGTATCTACTTGAGCCCAATTAGGGGCGTGTCCAGACGGTCTTGCATGATCCTAGGGTCTTCATAAATAGTGTCGCCGTTCATCGGTTTGTGAGACCTCAACTTCGAGAGTTTAATCATACATCTGCAATTGTGTTGCATTCTTCGTTGTTCTTGCTTGTGTTTTTGATTCGCAGGTAGGGATTAGCCTTCTCGGCGAGGTCAATCATCTTTGGACGGTTGATAACCAGAGGAGATGTCGTGCTGTGATTGCGGGGTTTAGAACGTGCTATTCTAAAGCCGGATCGATTTGTGTGTCGCCTCCGACCAAATCAACTTACCAAGAACCTTTCGGAAGATCGGGAACCCTTGTTCACATCAAGTGGTAATCAGAGCTTCAGGTGCACCGTCAGGTTCGCAGTACCCTTTAGTTTTGTTTTCGTGTTCTTCCTATCGTCCACAGAAAAGCCAAAAAAAAAAATTTTCCCCCGCCCATAACCACGTGTTTAGCCTTTGCATATTTCAATTTCAGAGTCCGTAGTATTGAGTTTGTGCCCTAGTTCTTGTTTAGTCGCTGGTTTAGTTTGTGTTTTTGTCGTCAGTAGTGTTTTCCTTGCAACCCTAGCCGCCATCCCCTTCACCATCATCGATTTTGTCGGCTTTGTGTGCTAGGGTTGATTGATCAACACGCCCACCCTAATCCCACCCTAAACCCACCCTCAACACCTCGGACCAATTCTCACAAATTCCACTTTCCACTATATCCACCCCGCCAAAGAAATCCCTACCCGACCCCAAGTTCGACTCGGGTTTCACTCAAACCCCTGGGTTCTTCATAACCGATTCCGACACCCCTTCGGTAAAACAACCATAACTTTTCGCTCGGTTGTCCGTTTTGGCTGAAATTTTTACAGGAGATTCTTGACAAAAAGTTTAGGTGACCCACACTGGCTGTGACCTGTGTGCCCTCGTCAAAAAATTCAAAAAAAAAATTGGGAAGATAAAGAAAAAATTCATTCAAGTTGAAACCCGACGTTTTCTGAATCTTCAAGATTTTCTGTAGGCCATGTCCTAGCTCTGTTTGAGCTGAAATTTTTTATGGATTCTCCCCCTTTGCTAGTGAGTTGGAGAAAAATATCAAAAAAAATAAAATAAGAAAAAGAAATTTGGGATTCCTACTAGTGCTCCATCTAACCCCCTGGAATTTCTGAGTTTGGCTATTTTACACTTAGCTCCCTGTTATCGACTATGTGCCTTTTTCTCCTTGTTTCTTCTTTGCTATCACTACAGTTCTAGGACATAGTTAGACTAGTAACTAGGGACAAATTACTTGGGCACTTATTCAGCTTTACTATCTGTTTTTGATTTGTGTGCCACTCACATATATATATTTGGCCTTCCTAGCTCTACATACTTCTGGACAACACATAGGTTATTTTGTAACCCTTGCAATCGTGGAACACACCTCTCTAGTATCCTTCGCTTTGTTGTTTTCAGAACTTTGTAAGAGCTTTGCAAGAAGCTTCCTTTTGCTGTGTTGAGAGGCACCACTGTTTAGTAGTTTTGTAGGGATAACCTTCACTTTTTGTTTCCTGTTTTGGTGTTTCTGATGTCAGGAAGCGATGGAGAGGGTGCTTCACCTCAGAATTTGATGAGTGCGTGAGCCAAAGTCAGCTACAGAAGGCTTTGCAGGCAGTTCAGAGTGATTTGGTAGAGACGATCACCAGGGCCGTCACCGACGCCGTCACCAAGCTTCACCTGGAAGAAAGCATTGAGCGGTTGGATAAGAGAGTCTCTAAGTTAACTGATCAGGTTGTCGAATTGGAGACCGCTCACAAGACCATCGACACCAATACCAACAACAACACCAACACCAACACCAACACCAACACCAACAACGACGTTGAAGACGATCATGATGAAGCAACATTGTATAAGGCTGATGGCACCGTCGATAGGTCAGCTACAAGGACCGCAAGATTACGACGTCGTTCGCAACGTAACCCTCAAGGTATCGGTGGTTTCCACAACCACAACCGTCGCACACAAGGTAACCATGCTCCAGATGACCCGTCTGCTAAAATTAAGTATTCAATTCCTTCGTTTTCGGGTCCATATGATGGTGCTGCTTACCTTGATTGGGAAATGACGATAGAACAAAAATTTAATGCCCACCTTGTTCCTGAACAACATAGAGTTAGACAAGCCACTAGTGAGTTTAAGGACTTTGCTATTGTTTGGTGGAGTGGTCTAGCTGCTGAAACTAATTTGCCTACTACTTGGGAAGAACTTAAGGTAGAAATGCGTGATCGTTTTGTTCCTCCTTCTTTTTATAGAGAAATTTGTAATAAACTATAGCGTTTAGATCAAGGAGATAAAACTGTTCAGGAGTATTTTAGTGAGCTCCAGAAGGGTTTGATTCGTTGTGCTGTGGTTGAAAAAGTAGAGGATCAGTTTTGCCGCTTTTATTCTGGTTTGAGAAAAGAAATTCAATACATCCTTGATTATAAAGAATTTTATACCCTCAACCAGTGTTTCCAGTATGCTATGCTTGCAGAGAAAGAATCACAGGGACTTTTTTTCAGGCTTTTGAGGAGTACAGCAAGTCCAGGAATTTCTACCCACCACGGCCGACGGGGACTTCGGGGTTGGCCAAGCCATCTTCCCGGCCGCCCCCACCAGCTAGTGTTGTTTCTGCAGCACCAAGATCAGCCCATGTCCCTTCTACGTGCTCAGGTAAAAATTCTGTGCTGGTACTGGCTAGTAGTGCCTCCTCTGTTGCTTTGACGGGACGCACTACAGGGATTCAGTGCCACCGCTGCCATGGTCTTGGTTATGTGCAAAAAGATTGCCCAAGTAGGTGGGCATATGTGGCGACAGATGATGGCGGTTACATGAGCACCTCCGATGTGGAGGATGAGGATGAGGATATCGCTGCCATCAGTGGTGACCTCGTCCTTGGAGGCGGAGATACCACGGGCTACATAAAAATTATTGTGCAGCGTGTGCTTAGCACACAAATCCAGCAGCACGAGATAATGCAGCGACATAACTTGTTCTAGATTTTCTTCGTCATCAAGAACCGTCGAGCACGTGTCATCATTGATTGACGAAACTGCAACAATTTGGTGAGTTCTGATATGGTTAAGAAGCTTGATTTGACCACACGCCCATATCCATATCCATACTACATTCAGTGGTTAAATGACTCTGGAAAAGCTAAGGTAATATAAACTTGTAGAGTTCCTTTTTCCATTGGTTCCTATGTGGATTCTGTTGATTGTGATGTTGTACCCATGTAAGCTTGTAGAGTTCCTTTTTCCATTGGTTCCTATGTGGATTCTGTTGATTGTGATGTTGTATCCATGTAAGCTTGTTCACTTTTATTGTGTAGACCTTGGGAATTTGATAATGATGTTGTACACCATGGTAAAAGTAATAAGTACACTTTTATGCATAAAGGAACTAAAATTACTTTGTTACCAATGACCCCGCTGAAATTGTATAAGCTGATTTAGAACAAGCTGCTAGTTTGAAAAATAAAGGTCCTGAAATTCAGCAACCTGTTAATTCTGATTCTACACCAAGTAATGTTAATGATTCTTCAAGTTCTTAGGGTGCTGGAATTAAATTACAAGGTCGTTCATGTCTTGCCACAAAATCTGAGCTTGCTGAAATTTCTACTGATGATATTTGCTATGCTTTGATATGCAAACAAGCCTTGTTTTTGCTTGGTGATATTGCTTCTAGTGCTTTGCCTCCTGCTATCACTAACCTTTTGCAGGAGTATGAGGATGTTTTCCCAGCTAAGATACCCCCGGGATTGCCACCTTTGAGAGGGATTGAGCATCAAATTGATTTAATTCCTGGTGCTACTTTGCCAAACCGTGCTGCTTATAGGACCAACCCTTAGGAGACTAAGGAGATACAACTACGAGTTCAAGACCTTTTGGATCATGGATATGTTCGTCAATCACTTAGTCCTTGTGTTGTTCCTGTACTTTTGGTTCCTAAGAAAGATGGTTCTTGGCGTATGTGTGTAGATTGTAGAGCCATTAATAACATTACTATTAGGTATCGTCATCCTATTCCTAGGCTAGACGACATGCTTGATGAGTTATGTGGTGCTATAATTTTCACTAAAATTGATTTGCGTAGTGGCTACCATCAAATTAGAATGAAACTTGGAGATGAATGGAAAACAACTTTCAAAACCAAATTCAGGTTGTATGAGTGGTTAGTAATGTCTTTTGGTTCAACTAATACACCCAGTACTTTCATGCGTTTGATGAATGAGGTTTTAAGACCTTTTATTGGCAAATTTGTGGCTGTTTATTTTGATGATATCTTGATTTATAGAAAATCCGTGGATGATCATATGATTCATTTGCGTGCTATTTTTGATGCTTTGCGAGTTGCACGTTTATTTGGTAACCTTGAGAAGTGCACCTTTTGCATGGACCGAGTCTTTTTTCTTGGCTATGTTGTGACTCCATAGAAAATTGAGGTGGATGAGGCAAAGATTGAAGCCATAAAGAGCTGGTCTGTACCAAAAACTATCACACAGGTGAGGAGTTTTCTTGGTCTTGTAGATTTCTACCGCCGCTTTGTCAAAGATTTCAGCACCATTGCTGCACCATTGCATGAGTTGACAAAGAAGGGCGTTGACTTCCATTGGGGTAAGGTACATCATGAGTCTTTTGATGCTTTGAAGAACAAACTTACCCATGCACCATTGCTGCAATTACCCAATTTTGATAAGACTTTTGAGCTTGAATGTGATTCTAATGGTATAGGCATTGGTGGTGTTTTGATGCAAGATGGTAAACCTGTTGCATACTTTAGTGCTAGGCCTGTTTTGAATTATTCCACGTATGATAAGGAACTATATGCACTTGTACGTTCTTTAGAGACGTGATGTCATTATTTATTGCCCAAAGAATTTGTTATTCATTCTGATCATGAATCACTTAAGTATATTCATTCTCAATGCAATTTGAACCATAGACATGCTAAATGGGTTAAGTCTATTGAGTCTTTTCCTTATATTATTAAACATAAGAAAGAGAAGGATAATATGATTATTGATGCTTTATCTAGGTGATATACTTTGTTGTCTCAACTTGATTATAGAATTTTTGGACTTGAGGCAATTAAAGAACAATATGTTATTGATGTTGATTTTAAAGATGTATTGTTGCACTATAAAGAAGGTCATGCTTGGAACAAATTTATGTTGAATGATGGTTTCTTGTTTAGAGCTAACCGCCTATGCATTCCAGTTGGTTCCGTTCGTGTTTTGTTGTTGCAGGAGGCGCATGGAGGTGGATTGATGGATCATTTTGGTGCTAAGAAGACGGAGGATATTTTGGCCACACACTTCTTTTGGCCAAGGATGAGGAAAGATGTTGAGCGTTTTGTTGCTCGCTGCACTACATGTCAAAAAGCTAAGTCTCGATTGAATCCACATAGTTTATACATGCCACTTCCTGTTCCTTCTATTCCTTGGGCGGATATTTCTATGGACTTTGTTTTAGGACTGCCTAGGACTAAGAGGGGGAGTGATAGCATTTTTATTGTTGTGGATCATTTTTCTAAGATGGCACACTTTATACCATGTCATAAAACTGATGATGCTAGTTATATTGCTGACCTCTTTTTCAAAGAAATTGTACGTTTGCATGGTATGCCTTCTACTTTTGCTTCAGATTGTGATGCAAAATTCTTGAGTCATTTTTGACGCACGCTTTTGAATAAGTTGGGTACAAAGTTGCTATTTTCTACAACTTGTCATCCACAAACTGATGGACAAACTGAGGTTGTGAACCGCACTTTGGGCACTATGTTGAGAGCTATTTTGAAGAAAAATTTGAAGCAATGGGAAGAATGCTTGCCTCATGTTGAGTTTGCTTATAATCGGGCAACACATTCTACTACCAAGGTAAGTCCCTTTAAGGTAGTGTATGGTTTTGTTCCCGTACTCCACTTGATATACTTCCTCTACCTATTAATGAGAGAGTTCATATTGATGCTAAGGAGCGTGCTGAATTTATTTTGCAAATGCATGAGACCACTAGACTTAGCATTGAAAAGATGAATGAAAAGTATAAAATTGCTAGTAGTAAAGGTAGAAAGGAAGTAAAACTTGATGCAGGAGATTTAGTGTGGTTACACTTGAGGAAAGATAGATTTCCAGAATTGAGAAAGTCTAAACTAATGCCTAGAGCTGATTGTCCATTCAAAATAATGGAGAAGATTAACGATAATGCATACAAACTTGAGTTGCCTCCCGAGTTCAGGGTTAGTCCTACTTTTAACATTTCAGATTTGAAACCATACTTAGGAGAAGAGGATGGGCTTGAGTCGAGGACGACTCCACTTCAAGAGGGGGAGGATGATGAGGACATCATTCCTATGGATACACACAACACTCCTCCAATTCTGGACTTGCGAGGTCCAATGACTAGAGCTCATGCACGATGACTAAATTTAGAGGTAAGCTCGTTCCTACGTTCTTCGCTATATGTTACATTTGAGAATGGTTTGCTACCTAATGATTATTTTATGATTAGGAACCATGGAGAGGACCAGGAGATGATAGGAGAAGGAGTTGGGAACGTGGAGGACCAGCAAAGGCTTGGAAGCCGAAGTGAAGACCCAATCAAAACCGACTTCAAGTCTGTTTCGGGGCCCAGGACCAGTCTGCAATAAAACGGTCGCCCAAGACGCATACAGACTCGGATTTGGACGTTCTATATATGCACAGAAATATAAGGAGAAGACCTTTCCAATGCCGCCAGCCTCATGTAAAAATTCATCCGGAGTCATTAGGAATCATCGAAACAAGAGAGAGTCCAGAATCTATGTCGGTGCTGCGTCACATATTTTTGGCCTTTGGGCTTTGTATCTACTTGAGCCCAATTTGGGGCGCATCCAGAGGGTCTTGCACGACTCTAGGGTCTTCATATACAGCCGCCACCGCGCCATTAGGGTTCAGGTTTTGCTTAGATCAATTCTGTTCATAAATAGTGTCATCGTTCATCGGTTTGTGAGACCCCAACTTCGAGAATTTAATCATACATCTGCAATTGTGTTGCATTCTTCGTTGTCTTTTCTTGTGTTCTTGATTCGCAGGCAGGGATTAGCCTTCTCAGCGAGGTCAATCGTCTTTGGATGATTGATAACCAGAGGAGACGTCGTGCTGCGATTGTGGGGTTTAGAACGTGCTGTTCTAAAGCCGGATCGATTTGTGTGTCGCCTCCGACCAAATCAACTTAACAAGAACCTTTCGGAAGATCCGAACCCTTGTTCACATCAAAAACCTAGATTCAGATTATTGGATTGGGCAGCGATGATGTCTTAGACATTATTTTCTCCTTGGAGACGTTGCTTTGAGGGCTTATAACATGCTGACTACCTACAGATGCTTTCTACAATGGCAGTGACGATGACACCTGTAGGTGAAGTCGGAGCTTCCGCCTTGATGGAGGTTGCCATCTTGGATGAGGCCTCTTATCCTTGGAACTTCTACTCCTTACGGATCCTGGAAAAGAGCGTTCTAAGTGAAGTCGGAGCTGCTGCGATTGAGCTTGGCAACGATGACATGCGGTGGGCTCTTTTCAGTTTACTCTTATTGAGATGCAGTGACATTATGGAGGAGGCTTGTCGACGTTGAAGCTGTTGTTGGATGTCAGCTTGGCATTGACAGCAATTCTTCGGGCTTCATCGTCTTGGCTAGTGGTCATTGACCTGTTGTTTGTTGTCACTTGAACTCGACGGGTTTCTTGTTCTCCTGTCCGGGGTTGTAGGAAGAGGTTGTACTTCACTTTTATTTTTATTTATTTTTAGTTTTTTTGTATGGTTTCGCCTTGTTTCCCTTAATATGAGACACCTTCTTCTTATATAATATGCCGGGACACTAAGTGTTTCCGAGTCTTTCAAAAAAAAAGATTGACAAGAAGATGCTACAATATCTACTTGGCTTGCTGAACTTCAAGAAGAAGAGGAGGATCTTGTGATGTATGTACTATATACGACCATAAGTTTGTCTTATGTTCATGTATTAGGATTATAAAACTCTATGTTGCAAAACATAGTGCATATATAAGTAGTGAAAAAAAAATTCATCATGTTTGGTCGCCCTCTCTATGTAAAATTACTGGTTCCGTCCTATAAAAAAAAAAGCTCTGGCCACACAACGAGACAGAATGCGAGCAAACAATCATCAAAGGTGAGTGGCGTCGTCGGTGGCATCGGACGACTAGGTTCATTTCGTGTGGTGGACTCTCTCCCTATTTTGTTTGATGACATTCAATAATTCAAATTTGAACTCAAAACGCCAACCATAAAAATACGAAGGGAGTATTGCGGTGGGATTGGTGGTAGAGGCGTGAGGGCTCGCTGGGAGATGATAGCTCACGTCCGATTACTATATAATAAATATGAATAAATATGCTGGAACACAAAGTGATTTCATGTCTTTAATAGAAGTGGTGAACTTGAACACATCATACAATCATACGTTTTACATCAAATCTAGGTTGCTTATAACTTGACGGAGAACATTTCTTATATTCATCGATGGATGGTGCCCGGGTCCCCACATACCCAATCGAGGACATTCAAGTACTTGGAGCGGAAAGCATCTCTTTCCTGATCGTAGCAGTGCATAATGATCGATGTAGCTATACTGAACACTACTATATCAGGTCGCTTTATCTGCAACATTACTGGGCATAGTCCTGCATCGACTATGCATGTGAAAAGGCTCTCGATTGCTCTTGCCACACAGTACAGTGATATCTCAATTCTCCTACTCTTCTTCTCGATAAGCAAAGCCAAACCTGTCGGAAACTGTCAAATGCAAAAACACAATTAGTATCTTAAAAAGCAATTAGTATCTTGAATTTTACAACAAAAGCCATTTTTAGTTGCGGGTCAAAAGGGCCTATAGCAGCAGATATGGTGTCCGCTATTGTGGCTCTATCACTGAAAATGAGGTTTGATAGTAGTGGCTCTTTAGCCCCGTTACTACTATACCTGGCCATTTGGGGCGGTTTAACAGGGCCAGCCTGGGGCCCGGCCATTTTGGCCTGGCATGAGCATGGTCTGGCCCGAAGGAGAATTGGGTCATGCTTGGGCCTAGGCTCAGGCCTGTTGGGCCAGCCCGAGCACAGCCTGAATACTGAGGCCCGATAAGCCTGTGCCTTGGCCCGGCTGAGCACGCGGACCACGGCCTGGCACAGGCACGGCCCAGGCGGCCCATGAGGCCGACTCCTTAATCCTAGCCCCGCCCCCATGTAAATTCACCAGCATCGGCCGATTCGGCCCCCACCTTAACCCTAGCTCCACTCCACTTGCACTCGGCCCGTCGCTTCTCCCTCCTCTCCGCATCTCGCTCTCGCGGTCTCGCTGCCTCCGCCCCACATCTTGCCACCTGCGCCGCATCTCGTCGCTTGCCCGCTTCCACTCCGCCGCATCTATCCGCCTTCGGCCTCCGCTCCGCATCTCGTCGACTCGCCGCCAACACTCTGCTGCATCTCACTGCCTCCACTTCGCCGCTTCTTGCCGCCTCCACTCCACCGCATAGGCGTCATCCCCATGGCCGCCGGTAGACTCGCGCACCAGCTCCCGTCTCACCCACATATTACAAAATTTTGAACAAATGAGTTTTTTCTCCCTTAATACAGGCGTGCTCAGGCCAACACAGCATGAAACCAGCATGACGGGCCGTGAGCACGGCCTGGTCCGTGTAAAGGGGCCCATGCCGTGCTTGGGCCTAGGCTCAGGCCTGTCGTACCAGCACGGTACGACCCGTTCCTGAAGGCATGTCGTACCGGCCCCTCAAGAAAGCGGCCTGGCACGTGACGGGCCCATGCCATGCTGGCCCCACATGGCCCGTTGGCTAGGTATAGTTACTACCAGTGCAGTGTCATCCGGTCCACATCAACCAAATCCAGCCCCACAACCGGTTGGCGCCACCGCTTTCGTGGTCGTCGTCACTACTAGGTGGCCGAATCCACTCTGTGGAGGAAGACTGTCGGCCATGCATGCCCCACTGCCATCGTAGGATGCCAAGACCACCGTCGCCGCCAGATCGGGCGTGCTCGAGGCCTCGGTGGCTTCCTTGCTCATGGAGGAAGCACAACCGGGATCCGCGCAGCCGCTATGCCAAGGGGAGGGGCTCGGCTACTGCAACCTTGCTCAGGTAGAACAAAACGATTGGGGACACCAGATCCACCACTGTTCCCTCATCCGCGGCACCCTAGAAGTCATACTCGGGGTCAACCACCACCTTGCTCGAGGGAGGAGAGGGGCTCGGCTGGCACCGCCTTGCTTTGGTCGAAGGAGACGGCGAGGACTCCAGATCCACTATTGTCCCCATATCCGTGCCACTCATGAAGTCGCGCATCTAGATATTGAACATAATTGAATTGCCTATCCTTCCTCATCAGCTTAGGATTTATGATACACCTAGTCGGTGCATAGTAGCTTAGGGAGGGTGCCTCTTGGGCTGTCCAATGACGAAGGAGAGGGTGACGCCGAACTCAGAGAGAGAGAGAGAGAGAGAGAGAGAGAGAGCTAGGGTTTGAAGTCTTTCTTTTTATAGTCTAGAGAGATGGTTAGCCCGTGTGCATCTGAAAGGAATTGTTAGTAGCGGATCCGAACTTGTAGTAGTGGGCCAAAAATGACCCCTACTATCCTGGTTTTGTTATTTGTCACTTGCAAGATATCTAAGGAAATGTTAATTTTCAAGGCCTGTTGCATCATGCGACGCAAGCCTAACCCTTGTGCATCTCAGCTTCGAGTAGAATATTGGAGAGAAACTGCACAATTCGCTGGACATTTGGTAAATTTCTCGTTGTGTGCTTACGGCTTACCGTGCCAAGTACAAGAAGTGGAATATTGCACTGCTTGAAGGTTCGAAAAAGAAGGCACGTCCAACCCCTGTTTTAGATCGGATCACTATCAATTGTCATCAAATAATATAGACATAGTTATGGTTATGAAAGGGTTGGATTAACCAATTGCAAACTCACCACTCTGACGCACAATATACAGAGAGAAAAAGACTAGATCTCACAATTCCTAAAAGATTCTTCCCCACTGCGGAGTAAGGCCTGCATGATGAGAGGGATGCACCATATTAACAGAGAATGAAACAAGATGCAAATGTGAACAGATAGTGTCAATTATTGAGAACATAAATTGGCCATGCTTCTTTAATACGTCGATAGTTTTGCCGCTGGCACCAGTTCAACCGAACAAGGATACGAGGGTAAACATGTTTTCCAATTTTTTCCCCTGTGGATGGGGCCCGGTAACATGTTTTTTGGTAGCATACGAATGTACGATGAATTATCCAACAACTAGCACTTGAATATGAATGTACGCTATAATTTACCTTCTAACAAGATTAGTACGATGAATTGCAAGTGCTGGAATCAGATACACTGGAACATAGACAGGAAGAGCTCTTCCATATGCCTGCAGCAAGAATGAGAAAAAATGTCCTGTGCACGATTGATTGCCATGAAGAATCTGATAGATAAGTAAAGATATATTAGGCAAAGGAAATGGGTACTGTATGAAAAGAATTCTCTCATGGTCAAATTTTGTGTGCAAACTCGGTAGCACAGACTGAATTTATACGTTGCAAGGGAAAATTTCCATGTATAACATGTGGAATTTGATGCGGTCATACGAGATGCAACAAAATACAATGCAAATATCTATATTATTACTTACTGAGCAGGGAACTTTCATTTTTGGATCTAGCTTTAGCTTAACGCCAACAGTTTCGTAGTACTTCTCAATGCGCCGTAAGCTACTTAAATCATTGTTGTTGACTAATTCCTTGAGACCTTGCAGAACGACAGGATCCTTTCCAATTTGCTTGCTTAGAAAAGCTTTGTATGAAGACGGAAAACTGTCCTTGTTCAGAATGTAAGCCGATCTACCATAAAAAAAATTGATATAGAGGAAGAGTAAGAAGTTATAACTCCCGCATGAATATGAAATACGAATGGATATACACTATTTTTTTAAAAAAAAATCTGATTCGATAGTTCATCTCATTTAGAGTTAGTGCTTGGTTTTCCTATCATAGAATGAATCAGTAAATCGTTACACCGCTACACCATCAAAGTGTTATCGAGTTTGGAATGGAAACTTACGCAATTTGTGCAGATGAAAGACACATAAGGAAGATATCACCCTGTGACCATGTCAGCGGTTTACACAACTTTCCAAATCTTCTGCTCTTGATTCCACAACGAGCTGCAAGCACACTTGCACGCACGAGAATGTATGTTGCCAAACTAGTATGTCGTGTCTCCAGCCCCGTCAGGAGCATTGTAGGACCAGCAATTAACCCAGCTAAAAACGACCTCCACCGTGCTGTTCTGAAACAACGGGAGAGTGTTAGTCCCTGCGTAGATAGCTGGAACGTGCATGTTCATAACTTTTAGTACTGAAACTTGAAAATTTTAAAATTTTAGCATTTGAGTAGAATACATACTATTGTTCCAGTCACAAATAGGATTGCTGCCATTTTGAGTCGAATGCCCACGACAATCTAAGTTATGTTCCCGGTATGGGGAGAAAGTTTCTCAGACGGGAGATATCTTGGTTCTCTAATTTAATTTCCCAGTAGAAACGCTAATTTGAAATCCAAATTGTTTTATCAACCATTTCGATATCCGCTAGCATCACAGTGTATTGAGACTTGTACGTGCTGCCACTTTGGATAGTCTAGCGTGTGACGTTGTTTGTCAAAGGTTTGTTTGGTTGTGTTAGGCTGACTTCAACAGGATAGCTATTTTGGAGAGGCAAATCAACTTTTGCCTAGCATCTACAGTAACTTTTGAGAGAGGCATATCCAGTGTTCTCCAACAGCAAAGGCATTTTGAATAGGCAAATGGCCTGCTGCTCGCCTCGCATCGCCAGCGCCCGCGCCGCCGAGGTTCCGCCCACGCTGTCGAGCTCCGCCCGCCGAAGTCCGAGCTCCGCGCGTGGTCCGCGATGCCAAGGTCCGCGCCAACGCCGCGAGCTCCACGTCTGCACGTTGTCCGCCTCCGCCTCCGCGCCCGACCTCCCTCCGATGCTCCGCCAGCCACCCCGCCACTCGGCGAACTCAGCCTTGCGGGTCGCCGCTCTCCTCCTCCCTCCCCGTCCGCACTGCCCTCTGCCGCTCGCGCCGCCAGTCCAGCTCCTCCGGTCGAGCTGCTTCTCTGAGACGACGTCAGCAATTTGCAATCGGAGGAGAGAGGATAGCCAACTTTGGCTACTATCTCTCCTCGGATGCAAAATGCATCGCCCGATGCATTTTCCGGTTGGGGAGATTTACCTCACCTACAGTGTCCTTCGTATTGCATATTTGCATTTGTATTGGTTCGATTGGAGTCAGTCCTATGTGCCATAATTTGGCAGCAGTCCGCTTAATGTGAAGCGAAAGCGGAAAGTCGTTCGTCATCTGTGTTGGTCTCTGCCGGAGCAGGGGAGCGGAATCCTACCAAGGCTGCATATGTAAGCCGGATCGTATTGTGCTAGAAAGGTGTTTCAGTTTCAGAGTCCAGAGATCGATCACTTACCTGTTACGTCCCCAGACAGCGGAGATGAACTCATCAGCGGAGACGTAGGTGCCGGCAAAGGCTCCCAAGAATATCCCGTGCCTCATTGTGTCCTTGGCCGCCCGCAGGACCACTTCCGCGTTTGTCGTCGCCGTCGCCGGTTCCCTACACGTAGAACACCAGAACTGTAAGTTGAAGAGACACCGTAGCAGAGCCGGCTTGTGCGAAAACGACTTCGATCTGCCGGTCAGGAGGCGGCGGAGGCGGACGACAACGGAAAGCAGTGCGAGTCCGCCCTTCAGCCCAGAGCCGATGACGAATCCCTTAAGTGTCGCCTCCACACACCGCCGGAGCCACCCTTGACAGCCCTCCTGGTCGGCAAGTGCCGGCCTTGAAGCCGATGCAGCAGCCATGAGTTCATCGGCCAAGGCAGGGGCCATGGGAGGGGGGCAAACTGGCAAAGTGTGTTACTGCTGAACACTGGTGTTCTTGATTCGATTACATACGCCAATTATTGGCAAGCAGTCATCCTCACGAAACCCATCTTTCATTAAAGACACGATGTAGAAGTAGGCTATCAAATGTCTCTATCATCTGGCTATTCACGCCCATGACTGTTGACATGTCACGCTCATATAGTCCACATCTCCATTGCCATCAAAGACGCAAAACGTAATTGATGAACCTTCTACCTGAAATGGCAAAACGCCAACAGCGGCGAACGATCAACACAACGTGAAAAGGGCAATTACAAAACAGGTTCTGTTTCAGACTCTAATTCTTAAAATAATTCTATTTTCGGTTTCGTTGCAAAACCGGTCCTGTTTTTATCAAAACCGATCCGATTTTACAACGAAACAGGACCGATTTTGTAATAAAATAAAAAACAGAACCATTTTCAGAATTAGAGTCTCAAACAGGACTTGTTTAGCAATTATCCCAACGTGAAAACCCATATCTTCCTATAGGTTGCTGATTTCGCAACTAAATTAACCTATGAATCTGCACAAATTAACTATTTAAATAACTAATCATTTCCGATATTCAATTTTCAACTCTAACCGTATTTTCAAGATTGTAAAATATTGTACTATATGGTTTTCCAAATTTATGTCCTAAATAGTAAAAGTGTATATCTCTTTAACTACTCCATTTGTTCCTTTTAATATGTCTGGAAATAAGGAGGATGCTATATGAAAATCACATCATTCCCTTGTTTTGTTGTTGTTGAGAATGCATTCATAATATAAGATTTTACAATCATGTTTTACTTTAATTTATAGAAAAGTAAGGAACAAAACTCAAAGTATGCTTCGTGTTTAATCTAGAGATAGTGTTTTTGTTGCACAATTTGTGTGTATAGCCTAAATATTATTATCTGCTCGTATATAAAAATATTATGATAATAATTGTTGAACTTGTCTGTTGGTTAGGGTGCCGAAGGATCTCCACTGCCCATCTTTTCATCCCATGTTAGTCTTATCCTCCCTCAATCGTAGTGTGAAGTCACCCTCGACGTGTTTCCCCGAAACTTCATATTTTTAACTTTTTTATTTTATATATAAAATACATTAGAATTTAAAATTTGACACATATATAAAATATGTTGGAATTTAAAACTTCACACCAATATACCTTGTTGCATTTTCTCTCATTGAAAATTAAGCTAGATTTGATAGAGAATGCAACAATGTATATTGATGCTAGATTCTAACTAATTGATTTTACATATTAAGATAAAAAAGGTAAAAATAATTATTAAACGGTCATAGTGTACCACATATAAGAGTCATCAGAGTTGTAGTGTGTTCGAGCTGAATACGATTTTGTTGATATGTTCATAATGAAGTTACACTTTGCAGGTGTGTTCTAGACATTTTTTTTCCATAAATGTCAAATCAGTTGTATTCTGAATCAATGTCAAATCAAAATATACAACCACCGATTATAAATGATATCATTTGAAAATGGATGCTAATTTTTTTTAAGAAAAAATTATCACCAGGCAATGAAGGCGGTTCAAATTGAAAACGTGGTATGAGAGAGAGAGAGAGAGAGAGAGAGAGTCAGATTGTTATGAGATCTGTCATGCCTTACAATACTGAAAAATCAAATTATGAAAATAGGTTATAACTTTGAAAAAAGCAGCCAGATATAGTTAGTAATGTATGACTTTGTGAGATATAATGCAGCCGTTTTTGCTATAACAAACAACTTTGTTACACCCAAAACAGTCATATAAAGTTAGCACCCTATGATCTTCCAAAATATGACACAATCAGTTATTCTTGTAAGCCCACATCTCTGCTACAAAGAACACAATCAGATAAAATAATCAGCCTACTTATTGTGTCTATTTTCAGTGAGCCAATATAAAGAACCGACAACATATTGTGAGATTATATTGTCGGTTGTTTGGGAACCAAGACTGTAGTCTGGTAAATATGATATTTAACTGACAACAATCTGTTTCAATCGCAAATACCTTCCAGTGTACTGTTGGGTTATCTGACTGTTTTTCATGTTAACAGCCGTCTCTCTTCATTCTGCTGTTATGATGTCATGTTTCTATAAGGCTGAAACTCTGATGATAATTATAATGAGTACGTTTAATTTTTCAAAGTTAATACAGTAACAAAGATAAAGTGAAGTTCATGTATTATAGTACTGTTTATAAAAATATGCATCAGCATTCGACATTAAACCATGGGCCTACATTTGGAGTACCGGATCGGATCAAGTTTTAGAGAGATGCAATGTTCTTTCACAAGTGGTAATATGAAGAGTGAAGTGCATCATAGGCCCTTAAACTATTTAGAAATACTCAGATAGGTCCATGAACTTTTAAACTGGTCATTTGGATCTCTAAACTATTTCTAGATGATCATCAAAGTCCACAAACTTTATAGTGACCCCTCAAAGTTCATAATCTATTTATATTATGTCAACCAGGTCCACAACGTTGACACCCATCAGCTCTATACGCACGCCGCCGCCGCCGCACAACCGTTATTCACGCAAGCATCGCCGAACTTCCATGACGACATCAGCTAGCAGCAGTTGCGCTTTGCCAATTGCGGCCTTGCCCATCCACCTAGTCTCATTCTTCCCATTGTGACGTCGTTTTCCCACGCTCGTTATTCGTTAACCATAAAGATGGCTTGCCCAATACTGACGATGGTCTGCCTTTCGTGCATGGTGCTCTTCACACGTGACACATCATCGTCGTCACCGTCTGGCAGGCAGACAAAAATTCCCGTGGTCGGCAGCCATAGGCCTCGATGGGGAGAGCGAGGTCGCGATGGACAGAGCACACCTTCTATTAGTTGGCATCGTCACGTGCTCGGCAGTGCTCGCATATAGGGCGGTTGTACAATAGTGACATCGCGCGTAGAGAGTGGTTCTGCTGTGGTGTTGCGCTTGGGGAGCGGATGGACGACGATCTGGAGGACCTAGTAGACGAAAAATAAATAGATCATAGATTTGTGGGGCCACTATAAAGTTTGTGAACCTGGATTATCATTCCTAAACAATTTAAGGATCCAGATGGTCACTTTAAAAGGTCGTGGACCTAGATGATCATTACTAAATAGTTGAAGGACCTGCGGCGTATTTCACTCTAATATGAATATCCACTAGAAATGTGTCATCTGTATATAGTAATAATACACCAAAACATTGGAGTACAGACCGTGCATGGGATGGATGCTTATTAAAGAAATGTTTCATAAGAGATGTAAACACAATATCATGCATTATATCACTGTCACATAGTTCGATAGCTTCATGTTGCCAGGGCGAGAAAATACAATCTGCATGCGGTACATATATATAATGTTTGTTAGAAACAGATAATGTTCCAGTTTAATAATGACATTACTTAATTATTGCATTGATTACAAGTTAATACCTGATAATCTCCAAGTGTGCGTGACTTGAATCCAGCTGCACAGTAAATAAAATAATACTCCCATGTACGAATGAACTTGTCATCAAATCCCAGGGCCAATACTTTACTGCAAAATGGAAGAACAGATAAAATGAATAGGATATTGTGAATTATTTCTTATATATTGAACATGACATACTTACAACTTTTGTTAAAGGGCTTATACTTACTCTCTGTTTGCCTCAAAGTTGTCCCTCCAGCGCATCAGGGTGGAGTAGTAGTGGTACCCAATATTCTCAACGTGTTCCACGCTGAAACCATCAACGCATATCCAAATTGAATCAATCAATTCATAAGTCATGGAGTTTATTATTAATTCATCAACAAAATGCTCGTTGATGTGTGAGATAATGTTAAACATCAGTGTTGTGGATACGAACCAGAGCCTTGATGCATTGGACATCGCAGAGATTATCCGATCTAGAGAAGGAAGGCTGCCACCAGGGAATATGTACTCCTTTATGAAGTCGGAACTCCTCCTGTATTCGTCATACCTTTCCTCTGGGATTGAGATAAACTGTGCACGTACATATTTGGAAGTTGCAGATGAAAATTAGTAGATGATCGATTATTTCTCCACCGTTAAATTAGGGGTTAATTGTAAAAATCACCCCATAAGTCAGTTAGAATTTAAGATTTCCACCCATAAGTCATTTTGTTGCAAATATCCACCTACTCATTGAATTTTGTTGCAAAAAACACCCCAATTTACACATATTTAATTTATTCAACATGTTTTTGTTTATTTGAAGTAGCCAATGGTGTTCTTATAAAAAATACAAAATTTTAGAAGTATAATCTTCATATTTTTATAGAGAATATGTAGCAAAAATATCAATTAAATTTTGAACGGTGTTCAACAATAAAGTTTAAAATTTGGATATATTTTTATGAAAATAAGAAGAATTAAACACAATAAAAATCTCTAACAATGTTAAACTAATTTAACTTAGCTTTATTTTAAATTTATGTCAATGAAATCATATGAAATATATTAAACATGTGTCAACTGGGGTGGTTTTTACAACAAATTACATTGGGTGGGTGGGGATTTGCCACAAAGAAACTTATGGGTGGGAATCTCAAACTCTGAGGGAATTATGGGGTGGTTTTTACAATTAACCTTTAAATTAGATATAGAGTGCAACGGATACGTGGTGCCGTTGATGAATGTCATGCACCTGAAGGACAAATAGACCATGTTCTGCCAAATGGTACTCACAACAGCGAAAAAATTCGTCCATGAACTCATGACCCACATGTTCAATCATTTCGCTGAAAATCAAGGGCGGAAGATATCTATCAGAGACAGTCGATCAGTCCTTTCAAATAAAACGGGTATCAATATACAATACTCACCAACTTATAATCCGGTCATATTTGTGGCAACTGGGAATTTGACGGTAGTCACACAACAGGAAAGTAATGCGATCCTGCATAAAAACAGTGTAAATTGTATCTTTTCTGTCCGTGCTGATGTAAGTTACAAACTGCTCAAATAATGCTAGTGCCTCTTGTAAAAGATATGTACTTAACTGACCTCTAATCCTGCTTCTTTTACTTTTCTCTGGGCATAGACGAGTTGCTGATCAGATAATGTGATTCCCGTGTATCTGCAACCAGTTTCCTTCACCACCTGTATTGCTAAAGTGCCCCAACCACTACCAATCTCAAGAACATGATGATCTCGCTCCACATTAGCCTTGGGTTAAAATCGACAGATCGTAAAATTCAAGTGTACCTGATTATCTCTATGTATACTCATATGCAGGCTACAAATTACTCCCACCAGATTTAAATTGTTGACGTCATTGATGTTTAGCTACGTTTGATCATTCGTCTTATTCAAAATATTAGTTCTAATATAAAAAATTATAAGGTAGCTTTCATTTTTTTAATGATAAAATAAATCATAACAAAATATTTGATAATTTTTCAAGTTTTTGAATAAGACGAATGACCAAACATAACTAAAAAAGTGAACTATGTCAATAATTTAAATCCGAAGGGAGTAATAAATACATGTATATGGAGATTATCTTGAGATCAAAACATCTAAACCAAGTGCGCAAGCAACCACGTGATTGTTACCTTGTTGATAAGAAGACTAATTTTACGTCGTTGTGCTTGTTCCAAGCTCTCGCCCTCCGTCTACATAGGAACACTGACAAAGGTAAGGTAGCTCAAGAATATATTAATATTCACAGAAGTAGAACATATATGTAATCTACATTCAATCATAATATTGACAGACCTTGAAAATGCCAGAAGAGTAACTCATTGATGGATCCAGGAAGAGAGTAAAGAAATCATTACTCTGCACACAATTATGTGGCATTAGAAACAAATTGGAAACTAAAAAAAAATCCACATAGATACTGACAAGATCATAGTGCTCAGAGATATTTCGACGAGTTTGTGTCACAGTATTCTTCCGTGAGAGGTGCGACAGAATATATTTTGCTGATGCAAACCCAGAGGATACAAGCAAGGGAGTCCACCAGCCCCGGCTTATATAGCTTCTGCAAGACACCAATATGATGTGTTTGTGTTACAGAAGTATGCTTGCCTTGGAGAAAATTACTATGATAAATTTCAGTATATTTGAATGTTTAAGACCTTTTCCTGGTAACGATTTTAGATCTCTTGCGTGCATCTCTGTTAGAAATGAGAATCTGTATAGAGCAGAATTGGACACAATTACAAAAAGCTCGAATGAATCTTTGGAGGCATATAGTAGATGTAACATATTTGTATGAGGGTGGAAAATTATGTCATACCAGTAAAAGGTTTAGAAGGCCTTCACTGTTATCAACGAAAGAATAGTAGCCATTAATGTAAGCATCTGCCAAACCAAGGTCTGCTTCTGTTGCAACCTGATAAGATTGCAAGGCGGGCAGGATTTAGGCTTGTGCATTAATTTTGTCAGATATCTGAAGAAGCAACTAAATCAGAGTATAGAATGAACACTGGATCTACAGGAAAACAACGTCAAGAGAACCTTCCAATAGAACCCGGGATTGTGAACTTGAAGGACAGTTTTTAAGCTGCATTCTTGGCATACTTCACCAAAACTGAATGTAGAGCCTCCTTGTTCAATTAAGCTAGCACAAAATTGATGTGAGAATTATCATTGGACAATGTGTAGTATATGAATTCGCTTGGTAACACACCTCAAGTTGCCAATCGATATATATTGCTTGAGAAATCTTCCTACAAGAACACGTGCCCCTGCTTCGGTCCATGATGGAACCATCACTTTTATGTTCACTGCAAGGTCACATTTCTTTCCAAGCAAATCTGAAGCTGCTGCTTTCCCAGCCTGCATAAAATATGTATATCATAAATATTTGCATAATTTTGTTACCTATATGATTGAACCTAAAAGGACAGGTAGCCATGAATACTTTGAACCCATCTTCATGGTAGCCATAGCCTGTCATTCAATTCCAAAAGGAACATTTCAGTGGATAAAACTGGAATGTAGTAAAATAGAAAAGGGAAAGATACCTTGATATTCCCCACAGAACCATATTCCTCTTTTTCCCTGGACTCGATAAAGCTCAGGAGATGCCGTTGCAGCAGCCATGGACGGAACAGATTGGCTAATATAACATTTGTACAGTACATGGTTGGGAACACGAGGAGGATTAAGGGTCATCAGAAGAGGCTTCGCAGTATCGATGTTCTAGCAATTCCAAGGAAACAAGGGCCGGGTACCACAGTTAGTATTGTTCCATGGTTGAGGAGGACAGTAATAAAATCATCATATATATCCATCATTCATGCATATGAAATTATCAAAAAAAAAACTCTGACAATATTATTGTAAGAAGAGGCAGATATGGCATACCTAAACTGATACGTTATGAAACACGAATATAACAGAGTTCTAGAAACCCCGAGACAAACACACTCATGCAAATTGGAGATAGTGTAGAACCATGAAAGTTTTACTAGCAATGACACTTGGTGATAGTGTACAACTATATAATAAAGTAAAAACATAGTGCGTTCCATTTTTATGTTTTTCATGTTAATATTCAGTTCCTATAGCATATAATAAGGGATGGAAGTCAGATTAGCTTCTGAAAAGATACTTGGATGGATAATATACCTCTAAGTGATCAATTTCCAAACTTGTACAATGTGGCGAGATGGAAGAATACTATTGTTCAACACATCTTCTAGTCCATCCCTCTTAACCTCACTTTTAGGAGACCCATAATGGACTTAAAGTTAATAGAATGAAACAACATGGTGCCTAAGCTTAGCACTGTGCTCCTTAGGGATGAACCAGATTGTTTCAAATGGAATCTACATGAGAGTGGATTATTCTTGGTCCACTTTATGTATAATGCTATGATGCTATAAACTAAGTCTAGATTGAGACACCTGTGGAAAATTAAGATCCCGTTAAAGATCAAAATATTTTTGTGAAATCTTTCAAGAGGAGTAACTCTGACCAAAGATAATTTGATGAAAAAGAAGTGGAAAGGCTCACAAAAATGTTGTTTTTGTAATTCTAGCGAGACCATTCAACATCTCTTCTTTGAATGTCATGTCGCCAAAAATGTTTGATAGATTTTCGCCATTGCTACTGGTTTACAAAGACCGTTTAATACTAATCATATTGTTGGGGACTGGCTGCTTCAAAGGGAGTGAAAGAAAAAAGATTGATCATCGCTGTGGTGGTAGTTATTTTCTGATCGATATGGCTTTGGAGGAATGATACTGTTTTTGACAAAAAGCCGATAATATCATTGATGCAGGTGGTTTTCAAAGCGATTTACTGGTGTCTTTTTGAAGAATACTGTAGAAGGATATCCACAGGGAGGCCATTACGAAAGCATGCCAGGCGTTGGAGGTGATCGCCATGAGCGTCTTCTCAACGCATGGGTGACCATTGAGGCATAGATTTTGCTTTTAATCCTATCTTAGTTATTTATTTTTTTACACGCCTCTTGTGCGTCACATGCTGTAATAAGAAGTCTTGTAGGCCGTATGCAAGTTGCAAAAGGCCAGAACTTTTTTTCATTATCTAAAAATAATAACAAATCTAGAAACCATTACATTCATACTTTCTTTATGATCCAAGATATACTTTTTCGGAATGCACTTATAATTTCACTAATGAGTTGTTCTGGTATATTCGTCACATAATTACCTGAACCAGATTCAGCCAATACGTAATACATACACCCCTGTTTGCTGTTCCAAGAAAGTTCCTAGCGCTCCATGCTGATAAGCCACGGGGCATCAAACTTTCATCGTGGTGAAGGTACGCAGCACTGCAAAATAGAAAATGGAAATAAACAAGACAGAAACAATACTAGATAAAATTGGCCTATATGGCATATTGACTTGTTTTGCAGAAAGTAGCAGACCTATAGGTATACTGAAAAGCACCCAGAGTTCTCAACTCGTCATGTGTTGCTTCAGCTCCTAGTACTTTTAGAGCATCAGGTGCACGGATAGCAAATATGATTTTGTCGTATGTCTCAACTGAACCATTAACGTCTATGATTCTGTAGCCTGGTACAAGCAAAGCATTAACATTTGTATTTGCTAGTGAAAAGGCTGAAAAATTACTATCTCGAATCTGATTTGCCTAGTCCCTTCTACTCCCTCCGTCCTAGTTTATTTGTCATTCGGACTCTATTTTTTATTCCAGATTCATAGTAATTTTTTTTAAAATCTGAACACAACCTATGTCCAGATTTATAGCATATTCTATGAATCTAGTAGATATCTAAAACGTCAATTATTTTAGGATAAAGGAGTATTGGACCAAAATTTTCCTAGTTAGGGTACTGAAAATTTGTTGGAGTATTGGACCACCAGGAAGCTATAGTGCTCTGACACATAAACCTATCTACACTCTCGAGCTGCCTTGTGGTGACTTCGGAAAGCGAGTCGCATGTGATGTCTAGCTAGATATTGTACATCCCCATCGACAACGAGTCACAAAATACTGGATATGTGGCAAGAACAATAAGTGGTTGAGACAACAAGTACAATGCACGGTGCTCAAGTGACCAAGTGGTGCTGCCAAGCATATTGCACGCTCAATCGCATAAGAAGAAATATAAGCTAGTATGAAATGACTAGTGATTAATCCGAAGAAATGAATAATGATTAATCCCTGTCTGTTTTACATGAACGAATAGTCTGAAACAGCCAGTGGCAAAGGGAAAAACAAAACTGAATATAGATTGCTAATATATGTCCGTTGTAGCATAGCAAAATATGAGTTACCTTTGTCGAAGCTTGAAACAGACTTGACTTCGCAGTTGGTTTTAATTTTGCAGCCCCTTGTCTCCAATTCTTTTCTGACCTGCTAGTAGATTATAGTGGATGGATTGATGAATTATAGAACCATGCAGTTAATGCGCCAATAAACATCAAGTAGTACTTATTTCTAAGTTAGTTGCATTGGTTCCATTATCTTAAGAGTGATTGCAGGACTGTTCACGGATGTACCTTGTTCACGAACGACTGCATGCCATCCTTGACAGTGAGACACTCGGGGCCACCCGACAGCTGAATTAGACGCGCTGTTCAGTTCTTAGGATCCACAATAAATCAAGGGCAAATTCCTTATCAACCACTACAAAAACTTGAAGTTCCTTATCAACCATTCAAAATTTTAAAGTTCTTTATCAACCATTCAAAATTTTAAAGTTTCTTATTAACCATTAATCTTATCTTTTATTCCGTATTCACCATTGTCATCACTTATTAGTGTTAAATAGAATAAGAAAGACTAACTTGCCCTTATTGTTATTTTTATACTAAAGTTTTCTTATTAACCATTTTAGTGCATATGAAAAAGTCAGTTTTCATATCTATATTTTCAAGAGAAAAATCATGATCAGACATATAGTAATATTTTTAAGGTATATAAAATTATAATATTGATATTTTTCAAATAAGGGAGCATATTTAACGCCGTCCATATTTACAAAAGGGGAAAAATTGTCTTTTCCTCTTCCATTTAACACCATAAAGTAATGATAGTGGTGAATAAGGAACAAAAAGTAAGACCAATGGCTAATAAGGAACTTCAAAATTTTAAGTGGTTAATAAGGAACTTAAAGTTTTTTGAGTGGTTAATAAGAAATTTGCCCATAAATCAAACAATGGAACAAAAAGAGCCGTATGTAATAGCCACCTCGAAAAGGTGATTGTTACAGAAGTATGATAGTACAACAAAAGCGGGGAATTCCAACACCCCCGTTTCCGGCGGGCACGACCAGATGCACCCACACATTGGAATCTGCAGAAATATATAAATTTTACCACTAGCTTAATTCGGATAAGGAGATGAGTATTAATAAGTTGATTAGTAGATTTACAAGGTAAGCGTCCTTGAAGAGCTGTGAATATCCATACGATCGCACGAATTGCCCCAAAGTTTCTTTCCGGTCCAGATCAGGATTGTTCTCACGGTCTTCCACGTACCTTGCAGTACAAAGGCGTGGCAACATTATTAAATATCGACCAGGCTTCATGCCATGCATGATGCGTATCTTATATATATGACAACGAACAAGCAGGCTTGTCCAGTATAAAGAAGTTTCACGATAATAGGTCATCACCTGAGAACATTGTTTTTGAACTTGAATATCTCATGGATCATTCGCCAGAAGCTGGGGCTAACTGAGTTGCTTTTCTGCGCCAAGAGGCCTGAAACTCCATTGTGACAGCCCCACTCAATGCCACCATTTCCGCCCAGCTGTGTGCTTACTGAGAAGGACATATCCGACTTAACCATCTCCACCCCAAGCTCTTCAAGCCATTCCATCATGTTTCGGTATGTCACCTGTAGCTTACCCAGAGTTCCAATACATGAGTAGCACGCACAAAAATTACAAAACAATATACTTTTTTTCTCTATGTTTATGTCTAGATATAATATATTGTGTGTAACGGATGTATTGTATTGAGTTTACCACTATCTAATACATATGGCAGGCGTGGGAGGGTGGTGGCACATGGGGGAGGATCTGTGACATCCCAAAAAATTAATAAGTTAAAAATCAGGGATTAAGTAAAGTTTTTCTCTAAATCTTACCTCATTACAAAATTTTCCAAATTAAAACCTCACTAATTTAAAACTAGAATTAGAAAAGAAAACTTTTCCCAAATAAAAACTTGTGCTCAAGTGTATGCTATTTATATTTAAATGTGCTTTTGCTTTGTCAGATTTATGTTGCCATTGTGAAACTTCGATTTCAAATTTGCATTTTTAACTCAAAACAAAAAAATCTAGAAAATGTTAAACCTTTCTCTTCCCCCTCATTTCCCTTTGGCCGGAACCACTCCCCTCTCCCCTTCAGCCCAGCTCGCTTACCTTTCTCCCCTCCCGCCTGGGCCTCGCCCTCACTCGGCCCAGTAGGTCTTCGCACCCCGCTCCTTCTCGGTCCGGCTCGCCCACGTGACCCAGCCAGCCCATCATCCCCTTCTCCTTCCTCTGGCTCCGCCTGAGCACTAAGTTGTCGCGGCGTCACCCCACCGAGCCAGCGCCTCGCCTTGTCGCTATTGTCAGCACCAGCCCCGCCATGCCCATGACGACCACGTTGCTACACCGCTGCACAGCAACCCCTGCCCGAGTCGTCTCGTCGCCATTCCCCCCTCCTCTCGTCCACACATGCGTCTGTGCCGCCCACTGGCTACACCTCCAACACAATCGGGCCCTCCACCTGCACTCACTCGCTAATGCCCCGCTAAGTCATCGCCTCGATTGTCCCATTAAAAGCAAGCGCAACGCCCAGCCCCACCGCCGCCATAGAGCCGCCACCTGCCCGTCCTGCACCGCGGCCCCGCCGCCTTCACCCATGCGCGCACAAGGTCACCGCTATGCCAACCTCCGACGTGTCAGCCACCCTTAATGCACAAACCGCCAAGCCCCCATCAGCCCTCTGCTCGCCGCTGTATCCATTGGCACGCGCCCAAGCCGTCGCGACACCCTTCAAGGCTGTCCCAGGGACGGGTCATATCGCCCTGCCGCTCTTGTCTCGCTCAACAGCACAGCACTGCAGTCGTCACTGCTCCCCCCCCCCCCGGGGTCGCCATTAATGCCAACGCAAGCGCCGTGCAACGCCCACGTGTCCTCTCTATCGCACGTGAGCTGGCCGTGTACCATGCCACGCCCGCCAAGCCATTCCCTCCTCCCACTGCCCTTGTGTTGCCTATAAATGGCCCCGGCTTCGTCCCGTTAGCCCCAACACCACCGCACCATGATAAGCCAAGCACAAAACCAGTAACTCCCTTATTTCTCTCCTCTACCCAACTGTTCTTCCCCCGCCTTCGCCGCGAGCTCGCTCTAGCCCTCTGCTCCACTCGCGACCACCCCCATTGAGCACGGAGCCACTCCCATGACTTCCTGGTTCCTTCCCTGACGGGCTCCGGTCGTTGCAGATGTTGCCCCGAGCTCGCCGGAGTAGCCAGCCATGGCGCCACTGCAACCACCCTGAGCCGTCCATCTAAAAGCCCACGAGTGAGATTAAAACCCATGTACCCCTTCGCCCTCCCTAGATCTGAGCCACCCATCGAGACCAAGGGCCCAGAATCGCCCATGTGTAACCGGTCCACCGTGAACCTATAGACCCAGACCCCAACCCGGTCCATGGCCTTCGTGGACACGGTCCATAGATTCTTCCAGAATGAAAATAATTCTAGAAATTCAATAAAATGCAAGAACCCTATCATTTTACACCTAGCCCCTGACTTTCTACCTAATTACATTTTAGCCTAAAAACTTTATAGAAAGGTAGCCCAACTTTTTTGTAATTACATTTCAACCCCCAACCTTTTACAACCAAGCTCCTGATTTTTTCTATAATTACAGAAAGGTCCCTAAAACTTTTTGAAATTGTAGAAAAGACCTGAGAAACTTCAAAGAGACGTATCTTTCCAATGGTAACCCCGATTTGAGCAATTCTTTCACTCACGAGTTCGCCTCAGTGAGTAGTACCCATTGGTACTACCCATATCACTGACCCAAGACCTCATAAGCTGTCACTAGTCCAAATCCTATGCTGCTTCACAGTAAGTTTCCTTTGCCTAATTTAATTGGAGTTTATTTGGATTTTATTGTTTATCTCTTTTATCTATTTTCTTTTGCGATAGTTTATTTATAAGGTGTAGCTATATGCGCTAGACTACGCTGGGTACAAGGAAGCACTAGGAGACCCAGGATCAATGCACAAGCCCGAAGCACAAGACGCAAGGAAGGACTCGACGCCCCAGAAAGCGAAGACTAGTCACGAAGGATAGCGTTTTGAGGCAAGCTCTACTTATTCCTTGACCATGATTGATCCTATGATTGCAAAACTGCACCCAACCTAGAGCCTACTTCTTATATATGCATTATTCCTTGTCACTTTATGATTGCTTAGTTAAACCACATTTGTGTGAAAACTAGCGTTCATATCGCCTATATAAGATATGAATGTTAGATCCTTGATTGGCTGCAATTGATATCCCACTACCTTGATAAACCTAGGAAGTTATGATTAGCCCTGCTAATGGTAATGCCCCTCTTGCTAGCATACACTTAGGACTCTGTGATCCATATCACCATACCTTTACACTACGAAGTTTTACAAAATGGGTGAAAATGTGTTTGGTGGTGTGTGTATACATGGGTGGGTGTTAGACCAACTGTGTTAAGGTGAAGCCAGGTAGGATATACTTGGCCGTGGGCGAGACTCCTTAGTACTGGTGCAGAGTACTTGATGATTGTGTCTTCGGTGCAGGTCCATCTATCATGGACGAGTGCTCACCCTGCCCCATAGGGATCGGTTAGCAAGACCTCAGCTTGGTGATATTTTCAGTACGACCACAGAACCTGTACGGGCTGGACTAACACGGAACCTGGGTTACGCAGCAAGGAAGTGTCACCCGACGAAGTAGGAACAGACTCAAGGGTAGGTTTTGGTGCAAGTGGGGGTAACTTAGTACTTGGCAAGAATATATGGTGAATGATGATATGACTGTGTGTCATAGTTGCGGAACCCCTGAGATCTGTGGTGGGCTTGTGAGCGTGCCTGCATGAAGCGGGAGCGCTATGTGTCTCCGCGCGCAAGAGTGCATAGCCTGTGGGTACAGCGTACTAAGCTCTGCAAAGTTATTAATAAATCATTTAGATGTCCGTTGTCACTGGTCATGACACACCAAATCACTGGGCTCTTGATATTAGCAACAAATCCTTGATGTGTGAGTGGGTATAGTAGATACCAGTGTTTTGGTGAATGGTGTTGGCAAGGTGTGCCAGAGTCATTATGACTGTGTGTCAGAAGGCTCAACTAAAATATGGGAACTGTCGGAATCGATCGTAATTTCCCTTAGGTCCAACCAACTAAAAGTTATGAAACTGTTTTCTTTACTAAAAAATCCCTTTGGTTTTGTAGTGAGCCCTTGCATCCGCATTTTTCCGCAAAACTCTGACCCTTACCCTATTCCATGACCACTCTCCCAAATGCATTAATATATCCCTTGCTAGAAGTAAGGTTCGTAGAGTATCTTACGTACTCACCCTTGCCTCAATTTGTTTTAAATCAGCACAAGATGGAGAATCCATTGAAGTCAGCGAGTAGATCATGTCCTATGCTCGAGTTTGCCTTTAGAGTCATTGAAGCTTTACTTGTAATCTCTTTAGTACAGATTGGCATGATCAATCCCTTTTGCTTTTAATTTAGAATTTGTATGATTGTATCATCTCTGTGTGGACTAAATAAAGGTCGTAACTCAACTTTGTATCACTTGTACATGTGTACCAACTACTGATCTAGAAATTGGTACGGTAATCACGGGTTACCCCGGGAAGGGGTACCATAGGATTGAGCAGGGAGAAGGAATGAGGCCAATGTGTGGGGGAGGGAGGCAAGCTACAGATAGGAGAGAAGGGAAAGGGAGAGGAAGCAAAAGAAACCTTAGGACATTTCTTCTATACTGGGATACTAATACATGTTAAAAATGGGCGTATGAGCTCATGCAATGGACTAATCAGGTCATAAGCCACCAATGATAGTTCGCTAATGTTGGGCTTAAAAATTACCAATGAGGCTCGCTGAAGTCAACAATAACGACTGTCACTGATGACTGCACCTTACGTCTGCTACCAACCCATTGGAAATGAATCCAAGTGGTGGTTATTACTGACACAAGTAATTCCAATGACGGGTACTTTCAATAATGTCACTTCTGAACATCCGGGTGATGGCCTTTAAGATCCATCGCCGCTGGGAGAAAAGGGTCAATGCCACTAAAAGGACTCATTTCATAGTAGTGCACCATGACTGGTATATTGACGCTTGGTGTACCAAGAAATCAAATTTGGATCATTTAAAGCCCCATAATATGTCTTGGGAATAGGAGATAATACCGTGGTATGGAGATTCAAGCATCGAATCGATAGATGAGAACCACGTTTGCCTCTAGTGACCATAAAACGGTCCTTGTCTAGTGGAGGAACCGAAAAAGCTATGATAGGAAGCCGATGGGTAGCACAAGCCGGTGCAACAGCACATGTCCCTGGCAATGTTGTTGCTGAAGTGGAGCCAGACCTGAGCATTGATTCAGAGGTAGCAGGGCCCATGGTCTGTAGCTTAGCAGAGGTGCTAGGGGCAGGTGAAGCATATGGTGTCATGGACGCCGAGAAGCCAACCGAGCTAACATCAGGTGCACAAGATCAAGAGCCGAGCCCCTACATGCTACATGCATAGGAGCCAAGGCCTTGTACGCCACGCACAGGAGTTCAAACAGATGAAAAATCAGGCAACACCTCCTACTGAGGTGAGGCAGGGACCCTATTGACAGTAGCCTGTGGGAGAATCCCGATAGGGGCAGTAGGGCCAACACCTGATGAATTGGACGATGTACGAGATGCCAACTAGAAGCAAAATACAGTCATCCCCCAAAAGAAAGTCAAAGTTGGATGAAGAAAGATTTGTAGTAGAAGAGTAGGGAAAGGACGTCTTATTGAACACAACATGGAATGAGATGATGACACAATTAGAAGATTGGTCAAAGCATTTGTACCCCTTATGATCGGACAAGTATCCAAGAAACACGCAAAGTGTGTAGTAAGGGCTAATCTTGTGAGACATTCTGGCAGAAATATTTGGATAACTAGCACAACCAAAAACACGAAGATGAGAATGAGGGGGCACCACACCATATAAAGCGAGGCATCTAAAAATTAAGGGTTTTGGTGGGGTGTCTATTCAACAAATAGGTTGTGGCATGCAAGGCTTCTACCCAAATGGACGGAGAAAGGCTAGCTTGAAAAAGCAAAGAACACATGATGTTGTTCATGAAAAGAATGATGCATTCAGCCTTGATTTTTTGGGGAGAAGTTGTAAGCTTCATGACCATTAGATCTCTAAGGAATGAATGTTTTGGTGATTAATGATGACTATGAAATGTGACTAATATCTACAGTGTGTTGTGCGTGCATGAATCATCTATCTCTATTCTACAATCCTATTGATGATGGTTGCTTTTGTGATTGACGGAAGCTAAAAGCATGGAGGCTTGGAGAGCTTGATAGAATTCAAGGTTTGATGAAGACGGATCAAAGCTAAGGACAAGCTAGACTCAAGTGTATGGGATCACTTGGCCAGTTGTTATGGCTTGAGTCCACAGAAAAAACCAGACTAATAAGGGGGTCTAGGTCATATCTCTTAGGCCACAAGAGTCAGAGATGAGTGTGGATGCTCAGAGAGTTTATGGCATTAGGTGGCATTGGAGAGGCAAAAGAATTGTTTGTGGAAGCAAGGAAATGAAGTCAAGTGGAAACGAGAAGTTTCAGCTTCAGAAGATAAAGACAGGACTATACAGTCTGTAAACTAGACAATACAATCTTTATGAAGTGAAGTTTGTATAGAGGATCTATTATAGACTTGGACTCTCGCTTGTGAGAAGGCATAGAGACCGGACAATAAATACAGTTTGAAGACTGGACCGTGCGGTCTCTAGAGGAGCAAGCAAAACACAGAGAGGAGTTCTGTATTTTGGATCAAGGATGACGAAACCGAACAGTCCGGTGTGCAGACCGGACTAGACGGTCATCATAGAGAGACAACTGGACAGGTCCACAATGGCTCTAAAGGAGAGATTTCCGAGGAGATGGAACTGCACGGTGTGAGAGAGTCCGAATTTCAGAGCTCTTTCATGGGCCAATGACTAGTTGGTGGTTAGAAGGGAAGTCATTGTTAGGGTCCTGGAGACCTCTCTTTGGCTATTTTCAGAGTTGAGGGAAATCAGAGAGATCTAAGAGGAGAAGAAGAGAGCACTTGGAGAAGATTGCATATCTTGTAGTGCTAGAGAGAAGAGTAACTTGAGCATCCATGCATATCTAAGTATTAGGTGTGCTTAAAAGTATGTTCTATGTTGTTACTCTTGGTCTATAGTGAGTCCTATACCGGTTACGCATCGGTGCATTAGCCTATCGTGTTAGTTGTGAAGGTTGGCACAAGTTTGTACATGGTTTGAGCTCGTCATTGGAAGTAGCATCACTCGAGAGTGACCATGCAGCCACTCACCAAGTAAATCATGTCCTTGGGGGAGAGCACTTGCCTTTGGGCAGCGGAGATGGTCCATGACCTTGTTTGGAGGAGCAAGTGGTGCTTGTGGCCATGGACATCGTCATCAAAGACGAGAGGGATCAGGACTCAGATGGAAGTGATCCAATAAGGAAATGGGGAAGGCGCCATCCTTTTGAGACCTCAGAAAAAATCATGGGCATTCCTTAATCCGTCACTGTGCTATTGCGCAATTGTGTGTTATAGTTGGTAGGGTGACTTGGAGTTTATATAGATTAGTGTGATTTAGCTTCCTCATTGCATTTTGACATGAACACTAATATGTGTAGTGTCTTGGTCTTCTAAAATTCTTAGGTTACAATGATTGCTAGCATTGGGCATCAAAGCGAAAGAATTTGCCTTAGCGGTTTAGTCACCGATTCACCCCTCCCCCCTCTCGATGCTCCTTCGATCCTTATAGAGGTGTAGGGGCAGAACACGCGTAATTAAAATGTTGTGGCTGAGAAAAATGTGTGGGAGGACAAGTTATCAAATTCATTGCCATTGTCTGATTGAACGATCTTGATAGCGTGCCCGAACTGTGTGGCAACATAAGCAAAGAAGTGAGAAAGAGTAGTAAACTTGTTAAATTTTAATTTTAGAGGAAAAAGTCCACGTATGATGGGAACGATCATCAAGATAATGAGATAATACTTGTAACTCTAAATCCTAGCAACTGGAGACGTCCAAAGATCACAATGTATTAAATCAAAATTATTAGTAGCCCTGGATATGGAAGTATGAAAGGATAGGTGCACATGGCAACCTAGTTGATACGCATCACAAATAGACTCACTATCATGTTTATTAAAAGAAATAACATGACTACTAACAAGCTTGGAGAAAGTCTCATGATCAAGGTGACCTAAGCGATGATGCCACATAGTGGAGGTAGTGCCAACGGCGAGATCAACGGATGGCGGCGATAGAGGGAACAAGGGATAAAGTGGCCCAGAGCTATTGCACTCTATGATCACGTTCCTGGTGAGAAGATCCTTCACTGATAGACCAAAGGGGTCAAATTGAGTGGAACATTGATTATCAGTAGTAAACTAGCAAACAAGGACAAGATTTTCAATTATGTTAGGGGAGACAAGAACATTGCGGAGATAAAAAAGTACGTTGAGAGATAGAGAAAGAAGTATGACTAGTGGAGGTGGCAAGAGGCAAGGAACCATCACCCACAAATATATTAGAAGGAGTAAGAGAGGATGGTAGATCGGATACTATGAGATTACCAGCGGTCAATGTCCTGTCAGAGGAGGCGTTGGAGTTAGCAAGCCTGTTGATCAAGTGTGATGGCATCAGGGGCATCATGTTCAAAGAGGAGGTAAGGGTTTTCTGGTTTCAGACTGAGGCAGCCGCGATAGAGGACCATCGAATCCTGCCGGTGGCGCTACCTCGTGAGCCATGGGTGGAGCCTATTCAGGCACCTGCTGCAGCTATCCAAACGATGCGGGAGGCGTTGCGCCGGTGAAGTAGGTGTGTTGTTGAGGATACCCCGAAGGAGGGTGCAGCTGCTAGACAGAGAGTGAGCGCGCACTTTGGGCCAGGCTACATGTTGATAGTTTCAGTCCAAGGATCCTACATAGACGGAAACTGACCGCCATAACCTCCAAAAAACTACCGCACTTGTAGTTTTTTTCCTTCTTCTTGTCATAGTTACCATTGGAGTTGAATGGGGCATCGGAACAAGTGACATGGAGATAAGGGGTCGGGCCAGGCGGGTATTGTAGATTGCTGTGTGGGCGGCGGTGGGGGGGGGGCATAGGAGTTGTTGAAGACCCATGCATGGTAGCAACCAGCACGGTGCGTGGGGCACCGGGCTTGGCCGCCATCTCAATTTCCTGGAGACAAAGCTCAGCACTGACAGTAGTGTAGTCAGGGAGGGTCTTGGTGTGCTTGATGAGGGCCACCATGTATGTGAACTTGTCGTTGGGCCCCTAGAGCATGGTGAGAACAAGGGTCTGCTGAAGGTCTGCTTCGCTCAAATTCCCAATCGCATCGACCATGTTCTTCATGCCATGACAATACTTAGTGGTAAGGAGATCCCCTTGGATGAGGAACCAAAACTCAGAGTCGAGGATCATCGTGTCAGTCTCCTTATGGCTGATGAACTGATCTTCTAGAGGCAACCAAGGGCCAAAAGCCATAGGGATGGTAGAGACACGGTGAGAGTAGTGAAGACCTAGTACTTGATGGTGGCATCCATGGGAAATTACTCATCAACGTCGTTGTAGGGAGCATCGTCGAGCACGTGATCATCGAGGGCAAACTTGATGAGTACAGTGAGGAAGAGTCGCGCCAGTGAGAGTAGTTGGTGAAGCCAGAGTCAAGGGTGATCGAGACGAGAGTCTTGGCCATAGCTTGTCGATGGAGGACCATAGTGGAGTGTGCCACTACGGCAACATGTTCTACCTCTGTAGCATCGAGACAATCCTTCTCCGTGGCCTCGATCCACTCCTTCTCCTTGGTGGCGGACTCCATCTCCTCAAGTGTCAGCAACATGGTGGACGTCGATATGAGATGTAGATCAACGAAAAGGCTGGCGGTTGGGAAGAAGAGGTCGGCAAAGAGGCTGGGGAGGAGATAGGGACCGCGGCAGGGAGCCGGTTGTGAGGTAGGAGAAGAGACCACAAGAACCCGACGGAGGCGGTGGCCGAAGCAGAACTTAGGGTTACGCACAAGAACTAACCACTTGAGATATCATGAATTCATGATAGACTAATAATACGATCGATGATTCATGATTGATTCATTGGATAGGATTGAGTGCATATAGGAGGGAAGCCTGGCATACGACAGGCCCAAATACACTCGTACGGCCCAAGAGACCAATATTCAAAACCTACATTTAAAAAAAAGGTCCGATTGAAAATTGCAAATTATTCGTTGGGGTCTAAGTTTTAGTGTTGTCATATCAAATTTTTAAATGCTAAATACAGTGATTAAATATAAACTAAAGATAAAACTAACTACACAGTTGGATGCTGATTTGCAAGATAAATCTATTAAATTTAATTAAGTCATTATTAGAAGATGTTTACTATGCATTATATTGTCTAATCATGACCTAATTAGGTTTAATAGATTCATCTTGTTATTTAGTTGGTAGGTTACAGAGTGGGTTTTATCATTAATCTCTATTTAGTACTTCTAATTAGTATTCTAATATTCGATGGGATGAGTCTAAAAATTAGTCGATAGGAAACGAACACACCAGGACGTACTTGAAGAGATAAGGAAAAGTATAAATTAAACATAGATGCAAGGTATCACTTAGTTGTTTTTTCTCTTTTTGTGAATGAGCATCACGTTTCGTGACGACATTTCAATAGATATGCAAACAATATACCTTACTTTAGGCATAATATTTGCACAATTGTCTTTGATTTGTTCGAAGTCAATGATCCAATTTCTATCTTTTACAAAACATGATCGTTACTATTATATTCAACAGGATTGCAAAAGACGGAGGAGGAGAAAACTGCACGGGAACAGGGGATCACCTACATGGAGAAGAGAGAGTGCTAGCAAGGCGAGAAGCAAGATAGAAAAGAAAAGATCGAAGCAGAGCAAGTAGGAAGGATTGGCGAAGAAAGAAAATTTAGCACAAAGTTGTGGAGTTCAATGAACCAATTGCTGTATTTTGCTCATTTTGCTTTTGAGAGACAAGTGGAAACGATGACTTGGATGTGTTGTCAGGTACAATGGTAGGCCTTGATGAGATGCAAGCAGCATCGTCAGGATGAACTAGACTGCTTTGACCACGTTCTGTGGATCCTTTTAATAAAGAGGTGATACAGGGGTTTTCCCTAGGTCAATTTTTTTTTTGCACAATTAATATGACTTTAGTCGACAGAAATTATTACATATGCAACATAAAGAACTGTGCTTTTTTATTATCAGGAACAAAAAAGAGAACTGAATTCATAAATGTATGTAAGAGCGTAATTGCGGGAAGTAGCAATTTTATACGATTAATAATTTATCTTAATTAGGAAAGCTGTTTCCAAGAGGTTATCTGCATATGGCAGAAGAATCATTAGCAGACACGAATAATCCATGCATGTTCTCACCCGGTTGAAGACCATGAGCCCGAGGTCGAGGTCGATATTGCCAGTACAGCCGTCGTCGACGGCCACGGTCTTGGCCTGCCCGCCGAGATAGTTCTCCTTTTCGTACAGGGTCACATCAGCGCACCCGCTCCTCGCCAGTTCGTGGGCAGCGGCCAGGCCGCTTAGACCGGCACCCACCACCGCCACCCTCATGGTTTCTTCCCTTCTCAGTCCCTCCTGCTTTCTCACACCCTCTTCTCCGCAGCTCCAGATCAAGAATTCAAGATTAGGCTCCTAAGGTACAGCTGTAGTATAAGTGCATCTGACATTTCCTCTATATATTATACATTCGCGATCTCACGTCTGATTTCGGTATGGATAGATATTCAACGCTACAGTCTACATGGGCCCACCTGAACTGTCGAACACCATCGGTGGAAGCAACCTTCTGTCCAATACCACGTGAATGCATTTCTTAAAGCAAGCAAGCCGTCCTCTAACTGATGTGATGTGTTGTTTTCATGCATGCAAAAGAGTGCAGATATGCACGACTTAAACGCTTAGCTTAGAGAGCGACAGCTCAGCTGGCGTGACTCGACTCGAGTCGAGCAACGTTCCCTACGAGAACTATTTTATCTTCTATTTTCTGGTGACTCAATCTTTTATGCTGTTTGTGATCACGAGCCATTTGTATATTTCTTTCTGAGACCAACAGATCAATTCAAAGATTTGTATTGCTTACTTCATATCATATTATGATGCTAATTAAGGTTTTACTGATAGAGAATTCACTCAAAAGATTCCCTCTTCCGCCCAATAGTTCTGATGAGTACTCCCTCCTGTTCTCACTGGCTCACACATCACATCCCCAACAGTTCCGGCATATTCTAGCATTTGTGGGTCAGTTGTCCAATATCATGCCCGCACGCTCCCACAGGCTAGTCCTTCCGACCGCCGTCCTCCTCATGTTGGCCCTCTTCGCCACCGTACTCGTCCTCCCGGCTCTGGTCGCGGTTGTCACAGGGCGCGCTCCAGAACATCGGATGGTCGTGCAACAGGATGTTCAGGTGGCCATGGAGCTCTCCTCGCCGCGAGCTCGACGGACGACCGTGACGGGAGCAGCGAGCCGGTCCACTGCGACTGACGGCTCCTCCTTCGGTTTGAAGTAGATATTAAAAGCCTATATGATAGGAATATTTTATAACTAGAATGACTTCAGCTAAGCGTCTCATCATCCACGTCATCATAACAGCAAAAGAGGCATGTAGCGACAGTTAGAAAAGCTCTGTAACGGCGGACAGTCCACCCTATCGCTACGTAATCATAGCTACAAATAAACGTTTATAGCGACGGATGGTCTGGCGCCAAAACAAACCGCCGCTACAGACGCCTTTATAACGGCGGTTGAAAATGCCAACCACTACTATTATGCTAGAATAGTAGCGGCGGTTGAAGGCGCAAACCGTCACTATTGTGCTAGAACAGTAGCGGCAGTAGACATTTTCAACTATCGCTACTTGTTTTTTTTCAAATAAAATAAAATAAAATAATGATAATACACAGAAATCACAGAATCAACATATAGAATATTTACAACATTTCATCATAGAAAGTTACAACATGTCATCACAGATCACATAAGATATACAACATCTCATCAAACTCACAATATATGTACACGCTACTTGTTCACTGTATATTACAAAATGTTTTAGGTGAACCATAATGAATAGTCATTATCTTTCTTCGGCTTCTATGGTGCTCTCGAACTAGTTTACTCACAAAGTGACCTATGTTTTGTTGCTAGTAAATTGTTTGAATCAAAATATTTCCCTACTGAATTAATTAACTCTCTCAAAAGCAAACGACAAAGAGAAGCTATAACTAGATACATGTTATTTGTACTCAAACGAACACGTTCTTTAGGAATCATACCCTTTCTGATCTCGTCGCTCATTTTCATCTTTGCTTTCCCTTGTGTCTTTTGACTTTTGGCTTTCTGTATCACATGAGTAGAGTATGTTAATATAAGATCTTATAGCGTCCTGATGCTCCTTTTGATATAATATGCAATGATTTGAATACACGTGATTTTTTTACATGCCCAACAAAAGTGGAGAAATCAACTTCTTAGCAAGCACTACTACAATAAAGCTTCATAGTAGCGGATGTCATTTTTGCCTTAGTAGCGGACTTTCAAAAAGCCCGCAACTAAGTGAAGAACAGTAGCTAAACCGCAACTACGGTTACAAAATTGCGGGTACAACATGCCCGCTACTACCATCGATACCGACCGCAACTGCGATTTTCAGACAGTAATAGACACGTGTGGCCCGTATAAAAGGAAGACTCGGCCTAACCCTAAACACACTCCCTCTCTTTTCCTCTCTCCCCACACCAGCTGTCGTGACCTCCTCTCTCTCTCTCTCTCTCTCTCTCTTTCTCTCTCTCTTTCTCTCTCTCTGCGATGCCCTCCCTGCCACCGCCGGCCACCTCCCCGCCAACCCCCTCCCCCGCTGAGCGGCGCCCCCTCCCTCCCTAACACGGTGGCACGCCCCACTCTCTCCTTCCCGGAGCGGCGGTGCTCCCTCCTCCCCGGCAGGGCGTGCGGGACAGCGCTTCTCCCTCCCCACCGGTCGGATCCGGCGGCCCCACCTCCTTTCCTTCGTATCCGGTGCCCCCTCCTCGGACACGTGGGGCGGCGCGTGAGCCTCCAGTGGGGCGGGATGTGTTGACGGCTGTTAAGTACCATTTTCAACCGTCAACTATACTCAAATAAAGGAGAATTTGGCATTTCATACACGCATGCTTTATCACAATAATATAGTTCCACTTGTACTTGGAGAACTTTGTGCATGCAGGAGGAAATGTGAAGGAAACACCTCAAAAGGCAAGAAAACACACTTTCGACCAATCAGAGAGTGCCACATGGACGTCACACGGATTGAAGGGCCCATTTTCAGCTCTTAACCGACGTAACTCCCTGTAATACCGCGGGAACCGACCTCAGGACCCACCTGCCAGCCTCCCCAAGAAAGCACAGGCCAGGAGGACCCCTGGCCAGGTCGGGCGACCCAGTCAGGTCGGCCGACCTGGTCCTGGGGGATATTCCTTTGTGCTTCCACGTGTTGGCTCCTCAGCGACTCCTGATGGCGGTTTGAGGTGCCTTCCGTTGCGGTTACTCTCCCTTGCCGACCTATTGAGGCTATAAATAGGAGGGTGTGCCTTCACACTCAACACACACCACAAGAAGCATTTCTCTCTTGCTAGTAGTAGTTCTTGGAGTTTTAGTGGAGTTAGGCTGAGTCTAGAGCTCTCTAGTCCCAAGTCTTCACTTGGAATTGGTATGGCTCTTGTATCTTTTCCCTTTTGTAAGACTTTGCTCTCATCAATATATATATATTTTTTTCTATATAGTTGTGCTTGGGTCATGAGTTTCTTGTTTGATATTGTGATCCATATATGTGATAGTATAGTCTACTTGTGTGATAGTAGTTTATATTTATTATACTACTATTGTCATGCTAGTTATATACCGTCACTATAGTCTAGTTTATATGTTATAGTCTCTATGCTTAGTTTTAGCTGATAAAGTATAGCATGGGTTTGGTGATCGTATTCGTACGGTAGCTCTGCCTCGTTAATAGTAATCGCGGAGGGGCAGAGTGCTCTTTGGTCATGCAAGTATGGTACTTGGGTGACTGATTTGCATCAATTATTCGTTAGTCTACTGGTTCGTTGAGGTAGGCGGCAGGTGGTGACAGCCCTGTCCGTCCTTTGAAATCCTCCCCGCTAGGCTAGTGCGTAGGCTCTTGGCGGAAGTCGCCTGTGGATGCAGGGGTAAGTCCGTGCCTGAAGTGCTATACTATTGACTGCTGAACCTGAGTGTGGGTCTGTATGTATTCTACTTAGGCTATGCAACTGTATAGGAATGTATAGTAGGAGTAGCTTAGCCTAGTCTTTCCTCCACTAGACTTTATTTATTTAGTAGGAATCTTCTGTGTGTGTCACACTACCCGGTTATTATCATGTACCCGCCTGTCTTGGTTAGATATCCTTGCTAATTGTTAACATGATCTTATATGTTAGTAACGCTTATTGATCATACCCTTCCTTTGGGATAAACAAATACGATACCCTGAATACTTCCGGGTGAAATGCTATAGCGGTATTCTCCGTGCGCTTGCGGATTTTACCTACTTGACTCTGGGACATATTAGTGAACCATTTCTGGCCCCGTGCCGGGAATGATTTATTAATATGGCTTAGCAAAAGTCAACAAGCATTTCTGGCGCTGTTGCCGGGGAAGGCGTATGATTTAAGAAAAATTACTAATGTATATAGTAGTGTTGCAATTATTAAGGCTATCTCCTAAGCAGGTTAACCTTGCTTTGTTTTCTGCATTTTGTATGAAAACAGGGTAGTGTATGACTGGTTTCGACTTGCCGACAAACTTCACTGAAGATCCTGAGTCACTCCTGAGAAGGACACGAGCTAGGCTCACCCCTCCTTGTAAGGAGACTTGGCCAATCGAACCTGTCATTCCCGCACCATCAAGCTCTGAGCAAATGGCCGACAAGACCCTCCGCGAGTTCTCCGCTCCCTCCGCTGCCAACATCCCTACGGGACCAGCTGGCAATGTGGGAGATGCGAACTTCGAGATCAAGACCGGTCTCATCACCATGGTGCAGGCTAGCCCATTCTGTGGGAAAGCCAATGAGGACGCTAGTGTTCATCTCTAGCAATTCCTGGAGATTTGCAACACATTCAAAATGAAGGACGTCACCCCCGACGCTGTTCGCCTTCGACTGTTCCCGTTCTCTCTCCTTGGGAGAGCGAGACAGTGGTTCTACGCAAACCCTGAAGCTGTGAACACTTGGGAGAAGTGTTCATCTGCGTTCCTTGCAAAGTTCTTCCCGCTGGGCAAGACCAATGCCCTCCGCGGAAGGATCTCAAGCTTCCAGCAGGAGTCGAAGGAGTCGATTCCTGAGGCATGGGAGAGGCTCCAGGAGTACATCCTGGCATGTCCCCACCACGGGATGGATGATTGGCTGATCATCCAGAACTTCTACAACGGGCTTACTCCGTCGGCCCGCGACCACCTCGACGCTGCTGCTGGTGGAGCCTTCTTCTCGCTCATTGTGAGCAAGACAAAAGATTTGATCGAGAAGATGGTGTCCAACCAAGGTTGGAATGAAGAGCGCCTCCAACCTCGCCAGCGAGGCATGCACTCCGTCAAGGAGGTTGACATGCTCGCCGCCAAGATTGACCTTCTCATGAAGAAGATGGACGACCAAGCCAATGGAGAAGTGAAAGCCCTAGACGCTCGTATGACTTGCGAGGTCTGTGGCAACACGGGACACTCGGGCAATGACTGCCCTGAGACCCGTGAGGACGCAATGTTCATGGGCAACAACAACAACAACGGCTACCGTCCACAAGGAGGTCAAAGTTGGGGTCCACCACGTCCCAACTACCAAGGAGGTAACTCTGGCAACTTCTCTGGTTTTAATTCCGGTTATAATCAGCCCTCCTTGAAAGATCTTGTGCTTGGTCAAGCTAAGGTTAATGATAACATCAGTAAAAAGCTTGCCACCACTGATAGGACTCTTGAGAGCATCCACACTAAGATAGAGGGTGTTTCCTCTGCTCTCAAGAATCAGCTGAGCTTTAATAAAATGATAGAAACCCAATTAGCTCAGTTAGCTGCTGCTGTTCCTACTGCTGAGTCGGGGAAAATCCCGGGGCAACCCGAGACCCCCTTAGAAAATGTTAATGCGGTTACCACGAGAGGAGGTAAGTCCACTCGGGATCCGCCATACCCTAACCATGTAGGAAAGGACACATCAGCTGAGAAGCCGGCAGAAGAAGAAGAACTGCCGCCCAGGAAAACGGCCCCACATGAGTTCTATGACACGAACCTCATGCCGTTTCCTGAAAGAAGAAGGAAGCCCACCGTGGACGAGCAGTTCACACGCTTCGTTGAGGTGATCCAGAAGCTGCACATCAACGTGCCCTTGCTGGATGCGATACAAGTACCCACGTACGCTCGCTACCTCAAGGATCTTATCAGCAACAAGCGCCCACTACCGACCACAGAAATTGTCAAGCTGACGGAAGAGTGTAGCGCTGCTATACTCAACTGGCTTCCTGAGAAGAAGAAAGATCCGGGGTGTCCCACGATCACCTGCTCGATCGGGACACAGAACTTCGACCATGCCTTATGTGATCTTGGGGCAAGTGTGAGCGTCATGCCGAAGGATGTCTTCGACAAGCTCAACTACACCACACTATCCCCCACGCCGATGCAGCTGCAGCTGGCCGATTCAACAGTCCGCTATCCGGCGGGGATCGCCGAAGATATTCCGGTGAAAATCCGGGATTGCTTCATCCCCGTCGACTTCGTAGTGCTTGACATGGACGTCGGGAAGAGCACACCGCTCATCCTGGGACGCCCATTTCTCACCACTGCGGATGCTCGCATCGATGTAGGAGCCGGAGAAATCCGCTTCCACATCAATGGCAAGGAGGAGAAGTTTGACTTTCGGCCACGGAAAGAACAGTGCAACATGATCCGTATCAAGTACGGGCCGAACCCAAGCAACATCAAGGAAGTGGAGGTTACTCCGCCAAAGAAGGACAGCCTCATCACATTCATGAAGAACTTCCTTGAGAAGGAAAAGGTTGCACAGCAACAACTGATCAAGGCAAGGAGGCAAAGGTCACACATTAAGCAACAGCCTCCGAAGTCCCCAAGGCAGCAACCTCCGAGGTCTGCAAAGAAACAGGCTGTGAAGCCTGCAAAACCGCAGCCTCCGAAGCCCGAGAAGCCACCGACCGCAACAAAGACCAAGAAGGTGTGGCGAGTGAAACAAGAAGCATCATCCGTGTCTTCATCTCCGGGACCGGACAACGCTTCATCGAGCTGAACGCCGGAGAAAAGTCCCGCTCGTCGGACTTTAAAAGGTGAGTCCTCGCCGGGAGGTTAAACCGGTAGTTATCCATATTTGCTCTTTTAATTGCATATTTGCTTTCCACCACATTTTGATTTTTCCCGACCACTCCATTTCTGCATTTTTGAATTTTTCCAGCCACCTTGGAATTTTTCAAAACTCATTTGCATTTTTGAAAATTTAGAAAATAGGTTTTTGGGCTTTCCATTTTGAAAAGATTTTTTGTCGAGCTTTTGGAGCAAAAAGGCAGCAGGGGACAAATCCCCTAGCCGTTGGGGAACACATAGGAAAAAGGGGGCTACCAGGAGGCCCACCTGCCAGCTCGGCCGACCTGGTGGGGTCGGCCGACCCCCTGGCCCCACCTTTTCCTATGCTCCTTTCTCCCAACGGCTATATGGCCGTTGCTCTGTCCCTTTCTAACGGCCATCTTGCTTCTTTGGCTATAAAAACCGCCCAGGAGGAGGAGCTTCACCATTCCAAGCTCATCTTTCACTCCCCTCCTTTGCTCACTTGTTGCTCTCCCAAAATTTCGTGTTCTTCAACTTTACTATAGCCCCAAAAACCCAAAAAAAATATTTCCCCTCTGTTTTAGTGCATTTGCAAGTTGTTGTGAGAAGAAAACCAATTTCGGAGAAGCTCGGGTTTGTCGTTTTCACTAACGCTCACCCGAACACTTGTTCGATCTTGTTTTTGTTCTTGTCTTGTGTTTGTTCTTGTGTGCAGCCATGTTCAACCGAATGAAGCAAGTCGCCGGAATCAAGCGGAGAAAAAGCACTCGTGCAAGCACGAGTCAAGCATCCTCCGTCGAGCTCACACCAAGTCCGGGGCATGGTGACCCCGAAGCTGAAATTCCGGAGGAAAGGCCGGCCTTGCTCATCACCGAGGAGCATCTCGACATCAAGGACGACCGCGAGGGCCAAGCCATTGCGCTCATGAGAGAACGGCCATTCGCCCACACCCGACGCTTCGATCCGGACTTCCTCGAGAAAATAGGTATGAGAGAAGAATTTGCCTCTATTTTTCGCACTATGGGTTGGCTAAATTTCGTAGAAGTAGATGAGCCGGGTTCTCGTTTGCTTACTATGCAGTTTTCATGCACCCTTAGAAAGTATGATGAAGGCATTTCTTTTCGCTTGTTTGGGCAAGAGCGCTTGGTCACATGGGGTGATCTTCATGCTATGCTAGGTCTAAATCCTAAATGTAGGCTAGACTTAGATAAAGCGCTAAAGGGGTTCCATAAAGAAAGTTTTTGGAAAAAGATTTCCGGAAACGAGTGGGGTCCCAAGCCTAGAACAAGTGCCATCCATAATCCTACACTTAGATTTATGCATGTATGGTTGGCTATGACCTTGTTTCCTCGAGGTGACATTAGGGTTGTCCGGCAAGATGAATTGAAAATACTTTATGCCATGGTTAAGAAAATTAGGGTGTCACCCGCGGAATGCATGATTGATCAATGGTTAGACAATATAAAGTTGACAGGACCAATTGAGTGCACCTCTTTAGTTACTCGCATTGCGCAGAAGTGTGGTCTGCTTGAGAATGTTCATGTTGAATATTTGACGGTAGATAGAGAATTTCTAGGCGAGGACTATTTTGTGCAAGGACATACTTTGAAACATGGTCCAAATAATACCTTGATCTATCACTTTCCCGGGTATACAAATGAATTCCCGTTACCTAACCCGGGTCTTCGTTTGTATCACTGTCGGGCACTAACCCTCCCACTTGAGCCAGTGGGAGAAGTTCGCAGGCATAGTGTTTCAGGGCGACTGACACGTTCCCGTAGGCATATGGAGCCTACACCGGAGTTTCACACTCCGACCGGAGATCCGGTATGGGAGCAGCCCCCGCCACAGGACGAGGCGGGTGCATCAACATGGCAGGCCGGAGCATGGGAATCTCAGTACGATTACCCCATGAAGACGTCATCAAGTTCAAGCGGACCGCCATCCTTTGCCACTCGGTCATTCTCATCCCGTGGGTTCCGTGAACTCAACTATGGGATGGCCGAGTTGACAAGGAGGGTGAACGACATTGATTTGCGCACCGAGAGCATGCAACAAACTCTCATGCAACATGTCGCCGACACCCAGCAATGGCAGAATTTCAGCGACAACCAATTCCGCCAGCTGAACGCGATGATGGCTCAGAATCAGAGCAATTGGGATGCCTTCTTCCGCTCCCAAGGCTACGACCCGAACCAGCAGATATGAGCAAGAACAAGCTTGGGGGAGGACCTCCCTTCTCACGGTAACTTGTATCTTTCCCCTTCCCTTTATTTCTTGCATTTGCTAAATCTGAAAATCCAAAAAAAAAAAATTAAAATCTGAAAACCATAAAAATTTGCAAAACATAAAAAGAACAAAAATATTTCCCTTTTTCATGCGCGGTATGAATGTGTATAATTTTCCTATGTTGAGATGATGAATAGTTGCTCTGTCCTTTATTCCTCTCTAATGCTAGTTTACAACTGAGTACTCTCTCAAGAGTTAGGTTTGTTGGTAAATCTTGCCTTGAACTTGAATCTTGTGGGTAGCATATGCATTCTCTAAGTTCTAAGTTGTTGAGAGGTATGATATGATAGATAGGGCTGCTATGATCTTGCTCAACGTAAAGCTTGAATTCCGGAGTTTTATTTTTCAAAATGACAAATTGATAAGTTCCTCAATGATGAAATTCCCACCACAGCCATATGTAGTGTTTACATTTGAAAACCTTTACACATATGCTGCTTGTTTCACATTGAGCTTAGTCAAAATTGTTGTGACCCTAGTAGAACTCTTTTCATGCTTTCTTGATCAAGATCATATACACACATCCACCGCCATGAGCTATCCTTCTAAATCAAGAAGATAGCATCCACCATATCCACCATATCCACCGTGAGCTATTCTTCTACACCGGAAGAAAGCCACTATCCATCCATCCATCCAAAGAAACACTCCATATATCCATTGCAAAATTCCTCTCTCAAAGTATTCATTGCAAACTAGGACTATGGCTATGCAAAAAGAAAAGAAAAAAATGCTCAAAAAAGAGAGCAAGCAAAAGATAGCCATAGCCTAGAAACTCCAAAAGAGAGAAGGAAAATTCAAAAAGGAGTTATTTCTTCCCATCCACCATTCCTCCGTTCTCCCACACACTTGCACATCTTGATCAAGATTGTTTGAATTGATGTTTTTCTTGGATCCGGTCTTTTGACATAGCAATATTATGTGAACATGAGTGCCTCATATATCCCTACCTTGAGCTCCACATAAAGCCTTATTTAGACGTAGGTGATTATAGGCAACACTTTGCCTTGGTGAGGAATCATACACATATTGAGTGATCCGAGAGAATCATTTGAGGAACTTGGTTTTTATTTTCAAAATCTTTTGAAAACCTCCGGAATAACATAGCGGAATCTAGAGCAAGTGATTGGTGCCCTGCAATTGTTCTATCTCTCAACCGCCCAAGACAATGAGGTGTAAAAGCCCCATGGATCGAGGTAAATGGGTAAGTTATGTGCCAACATATTTAATTCTAGGAAGAGTACTTTGTTGTGCGCATAGTATTATTGAGGAGTAGGACATTGTAGCAACTCCTGATCAACAACTTAAGTTTATCTTTGCTTCGGGACGAGCAAAGGGTAAGCTTGGGGGAGTTTGTTGACGGCTGTTAAGTACCATTTTCAACCGTCAACTATACTCAAATAAAGGAGAATTTGGCATTTCATACACGCATGCTTTATCACAATAATATAGTTCCACTTGTACTTGGAGAACTTTGTGCATGCAGGAGGAAATGTGAAGGAAACACCTCAAAAGGCAAGAAAACACACTTTCGACCAATCAGAGAGTGCCACATGGACGTCACACGGATTGAAGGGCCCATTTTCAGCTCTTAACCGACGTAACTCCCTGTAATACCGCGGGAACCGACCTCAGGACCCACCTGCCAGCCTCCCCAAGAAAGCACAGGCCAGGAGGACCCCTGGCCAGGTCGGGCGACCCAGTCAGGTCGGCCGACCTGGTCCTGGGGGATATTCCTTTGTGCTTCCACGTGTTGGCTCCTCAGCGACTCCTGATGGCGGTTTGAGGTGCCTTCCGTTGCGGTTACTCTCCCTTGCCGACCTATTGAGGCTATAAATAGGAGGGTGTGCCTTCACACTCAACACACACCACAAGAAGCATTTCTCTCTTGCTAGTAGTAGTTCTTGGAGTTTTAGTGGAGTTAGGCTGAGTCTAGAGCTCTCTAGTCCCAAGTCTTCACTTGGAATTGGTATGGCTCTTGTATCTTTTCCCTTTTGTAAGACTTTGCTCTCATCAATATATATATATTTTTTTCTATATAGTTGTGCTTGGGTCATGAGTTTCTTGTTTGATATTGTGATCCATATATGTGATAGTATAGTCTACTTGTGTGATAGTAGTTTATATTTATTATACTACTATTGTCATGCTAGTTATATACCGTCACTATAGTCTAGTTTATATGTTATAGTCTCTATGCTTAGTTTTAGCTGATAAAGTATAGCATGGGTTTGGTGATCGTATTCGTACGGTAGCTCTGCCTCGTTAATAGTAATCGCGGAGGGGCAGAGTGCTCTTTGGTCATGCAAGTATGGTACTTGGGTGACTGATTTGCATCAATTATTCGTTAGTCTACTGGTTCGTTGAGGTAGGCGGCAGGTGGTGACAGCCCTGTCCGTCCTTTGAAATCCTCCCCGCTAGGCTAGTGCGTAGGCTCTTGGCGGAAGTCGCCTGTGGATGCAGGGGTAAGTCCGTGCCTGAAGTGCTATACTATTGACTGCTGAACCTGAGTGTGGGTCTGTATGTATTCTACTTAGGCTATGCAACTGTATAGGAATGTATAGTAGGAGTAGCTTAGCCTAGTCTTTCCTCCACTAGACTTTATTTATTTAGTAGGAATCTTCTGTGTGTGTCACACTACCCGGTTATTATCATGTACCCGCCTGTCTTGGTTAGATATCCTTGCTAATTGTTAACATGATCTTATATGTTAGTAACGCTTCTTGATCATACCCTTCCTTTGGGATAAATAAATACGATACCCTGAATACTTCCGGGTGAAATGCTACAGCGGTATTCTCCGTGCGCTTGCGGATTTTACCTACTTGACTCTGGGACATATTAGTGAACCGTTTCTGGCCCCGTGCCGGGAATGATTTATTAATATGGCTTAGCAAAAGTCAACAGGATGTCGCCCACACCTTCGGCGCACGTGGCGTTTTCTTCGGCCGGATCTGCCTCCACCAGCACCCCCTCCGACCGGATCCGGCGCCCCCTTCGGTCGGATCGACATCCATCAACGCCCCCTCCTCCAGCGCGGCCCGTGTTGGCACTTCCCTAGTGCCCTTTTATATGTGAATATTACCCCAATTAGAGCATAATTGATACTAATTTAGGCCATTTACCTGTGATATTGCCTATATATTTGTATATGCGTTGTTTTGGAGCTTTATTGCAGAAACAGGTAAAATTAGTGATTAATGCGATGATGGAGAGGACAGGAGTCCAGAACCGATGAAAAGCACTGAAGAAGCCCAGTGCGCCGATCGGCGCAGTGCATGAGCCGATCGGCGCAAGGGTGCTTTGACCCACAGAAGTGACCGAGCCCCATTCCACATGTTTATGGAAGTTTATCTGCGCAAGACACTTGAAGATATTTGTCTAAGAAGAATTATGGAACTTCAAGAAGATTTATGAAACTCCAAGATCTTAACATGCAGTACAAGACTTTATCTCGAAGGAAAAGGCCCACATGGCAGCTGTGAAAGACAAAGGAACCGAATCGAGGAAGAAATCAAAGAAGCCACGGCTTGCGCCGAGCACAACCGCCTTATTTGCTAGAAACCAAGTCCTTTATGAGTAGAACCCCTATAAATACTTATAGACCCTTGCCGCAGAGGAGGAGGCGACGGAGGGACACCAGATCCGTGAGTTAGAGCCACCGGGGCTCGCCCCATTAGAATAGATCTCTAGTTGAGTTTCAAGAACCATTGGAGTCAAGAGTTGATTCGTCAAGGTAGGGCATCTCGACGGGGATGAATCTTACTCTATGTATCTCAAGGATGATTGAATATGTTGATGATGATTTTGATGATTTGTCTATCTTGATTCTATAATCATGCATGTGCTTATTCCAATTGCTTAGTTCTAGGCTAAGTAAGTAGATATTATCTTAATCGTGATGATTAGGATAATATTCAGACATTGTATTGATTATGGTTGCTTGATGATGCTAGTAATGTGCTTTAGCGATGACAGCACTAAGCCTGTGCAGCACTATTGGATAGTAGAGTAGGGTAAGATACCCGCGCGATTAAGGGTTTCCTCTCGGCAGCGAGAAATCGGGAGCCGCTCGGAAAGCAGGGTGGTCTTACTCATTATAGGTTTTCATTGATCCATGTAATTACCCATTATGATGCTATTCAGTTAGAGTTTCTGGTTACGATCTCACTAGTAGATATCTGGCTACTCACTAACCAACATAGGTTTACTAGATCTGGTGCACTTTGGCTTAGATTCACCAGTGTGCCGATCGGCTCGATTCCTGCGCCGATCGGCGCAACCACAGATTCACCAGCGTGTCGATCGGCTCAACTCCTGCGCCGATCGGCGCAACAACCTTGGCTTAGTTTCACCAGCGTGCCGATCGGCTCAATCCCCGCGCCGATCGGCACAACGATAGATTTACTGTCTGGCGCACCTTTGCGCTGGCCAGTCTCCCCCTCATGCAACATGACCTTGACAGTAGCCTTGACTAGATCTTTTACTATTAACTTTGTTTAATAAATCCCTAAGGTCCTAGTGGATTCGATAAACCTTGGAATACTCAATTCAAGGGAGAAAGTGCTACAATCGTACACCGTCCTCTTGCGGTATATAAGTGGGTGCGTGGATACGACCAACAAGCTACCCTTTTTCTGGCGCTGTTGCCGGGGACCATAGTAGGTTTTTAAACATTGTTTGATGTATTAGTGTTTAGTCATTGTGCTTTACTTGTCTCTCTAGTACATATATTCTGTTAAGTGAAACTAACAGGTATGGACGATCGTAAGTCAAACAAACCCTCTAATTATGCCGATGATCCAGAAAGACTCTTTCACAAGAAGAGAACAACGGAGAAGAGAAGCAAGTCACCTGAAGATTTAGAAGCAGTCCGCGGAACACCTCGAGTATTATTCACAATAGAAGACTAAGTTCAAGAGCAAGAAGAAGAGGAGATGGCAGAGGTACCTATGGTTAATCGTCTCAAGCCACAATTGACTAGTATTGTCAAGACAAATTTCCAAGAAGCTCAAGATCAACTTCCGTACCAATTGGAGAGATATGTTGGAATAGTGGTACAACAACCGTTCACAGGTTCCGAAGATCCCAATCATCATTTGCAACACTTCCTTGAAGTTTGCAGTACATTCAAGATAGCGGGATTGATAGGAGATCAAGCGCGTGTGCGGCTGTTCCCCTTCTCTCTAGTTGGACGCCCCAAGCAATGGTACAATGGATTAGAAAACATAGTGAAAACGGTGTGGAACACATTAGCATTTGAATTCTTGGCCAAATACTCCCCCCTCCCCCGGGTAAGACTCAAGCCTTGAAAAATAAGATTCTTGGATTTAAGCAGAATATTGATGAGAGTATTGGAGAAGCATGGGAAAGATACAATGAGCATATGGATGCATGCCCTCATCATGGTCTGACGGTTGAAGAAGTTGTTGAGAAGTTCTACACAGGATTGAATCTTTTGTCACGTCAATATTTGGACGCCTCAGCTGCAGGATCATTCATGTCAAAAACCCCCACCGAAGCTAAGAATTTGATCAAGTTGTTAGTTGAAAATCAATCATGGGATGGTGAGAGAAGCTCAAGGAATTTGCAACCTTCAAAAGGAGTAGCAAAGAGTGTGATTGAGAAGACTCAGGAAAAATTGATTATAGATCGCCTCGATGCTATTCAAAGAAGGTTGGACAATAATCTTCATATCCCTAAGGAAGAGACACTCAAGCTGGCGGAATCACGCTCAACATGTAGTGAGTGTGGAGAATATGGTCATGTGCAGAAATATTGCCCTGAAGAGATGAAGATGTTAGAATATATGAAGAATAGTGGATGGAAGCCCCAATATCAACAACAAAGGAGTTCTTTCTCTCCTAGTTCGTCCATGCAAAACTCTATCCCACTTCGTCTCCAATGTCATGAGTTCTTCCAAGCTCAAGAGAAGATCAACAAGGACAATCAAGCTAGATTCAAGGAGATTGATCGTGTTCTTGAGAGAGTTAATGACAAGGTGATAGAAATTGGGAGCTCCAATGAGCAGATTTTGAAGCATACCAAGATTATGGAGCAACAGATGGGACAGCTATCGCAAGTCATTCAAGGCAATAAGGGGAGCTATTCCTGGCAATACGATGTCTGCAGAACAATTGAAGGCAATAGCTACGCGATCAGGAAAACAAACAGAAGATCCAGAACACTCTGCGGGAGCAAAGAAGCCCCGCGCCGATCGGCGCACACCCGACGCCGATCGGTGCGACAACCTTGTCGGAGCCGATCGGCTCCCTGAAAGCGCCGATCAGCGCAAGGAGGATGATGACCTCTCTGGTCTGAAAATGGGCGTGGAGACAGAAGAGCATGGTCCTGCCATATTTCTAGATACTCAACTACTGACGAAGACAGAAAGAGTGGGACAACATGACGAGCAGTTTGCAAGATTCATCGATATTATGAAGAAGCTTTACATCAATGTCCCTTTTGTTGACGCTATCCAAGTTCCCACCTATGCCAAGTACATTAAGGACATGATGCAAAACAAGAAGTCTCTAGTTACTGAGGAGGTTGTGAAGGTCACTAAGGAACTAACGGCGGCAATCAATGATGTTGCACTGGAGAAGAAACCCGACCTTGGATCACCAAGCATCAAATGCATGGTTGGAACAAGGATATTTGATAGGTGCTTGTGCCATCTTGGAGCAAGCGTAAGTGTTATGCCCCGTCATATATTCACAAATCTCAATTTGCCTAAATTAGAGCCTACGGGTATATGTTTGGAGTTAGCCAATCAATCGGTACGCTACCCTGATGGAATTGCTGAGGATGTGCCTGTTCAAATTGGAGATCATATCGTCCCTGTTGATTTTATTGTGCTTGATATGGATAAGAGGACAAGGACCCCGTTGATCTTAGGCAGACCCTTTTTGAGGACAGCAAGGGCAAGTATTGATGTTGGGAGTGGTAAGATAAGCTTCGATATAAGTGGGACTCCCTACTCTTTCAAGTTTTGCCCAAAGGGAGAAGAGTGTCGTGCTATTGATGAAGTGAAGAGATACAAGACACCGTGGCATCGAGGCGTCGAAAGTAATTGGAGGGGATGTATGGATAGGTCATCCAAGCTATATGAACCATAGATATAAGATAACCTTGTAGTGTCGCGGCCTCACATCCCGCACCGCGACACTAAGGATTGATTATTTGCGGGGAGGTCAAGCTCTTTGACCTTTAAATAACTAGAGCGCTCTTAAGAGGCAACCCAATGATCGGGGGATTTAGAAGTTATTTAGTGCTTATGGGAGGGCAACCCATTTCATTTAGTTAATTAGTGCTGGCCGGGAGGGCAACCCGGTGTTTTTAAAATTTGCTTGCTTGTGATAAAAATAATCTCCTGAATAAAATAAAAAAAATTAGAAAAGTGTGTGCTTAATTCCTGTGTGCTCTTGCGTTGTCTGTTTATTCGTGCAAAACTCTATATATATATACTGTAGACTAACAATGCAGGAATAAAAGAAAAGAACCAAAAACAGGAAGGAACAGAGCTTGCGCCGATCGGCGCACATCTGCGCCGATCGGCGCAGTATTGCCCAAGTCAGGACAGAAGGCCGACGACGCCCAGAATTGAAGGAGTGCTAAACCACCACAATAATTTTTGGAGACAGAGCTATTTTCAAGGATGAAGACAACATCTAGCGAAGAAGCGAGGGGCCAGAAGCAAAAATGGACGTCGCGCCGATCGGCGCGAGTCAGCGCCGATCGGCGCATTCACCAGATGAGCCCTGACAAGTATGCCAATACTACAGGAACATTGGAGAAGTGGAAGTTAGGAGAAAGAGATGAATACAAGGCCTCTGAATCAGCATCGGACCTAAGGACGAGGTGCAAGGGACTTGCTTTGTTCGGCGTCCTACGGCGCCGGTCAGCGCGGGTACCCATGATGTTCCCAAATGGGCGACAAAAGCGGCAGGCATTGATTTTGAGGAACAGGTATGATTATTATGCAGGTCTGCAGTGCAGGGCAGACACGGAATTGACCAAAGGCTAAAAAAGAGACGACGCGTCGATCGGCGTGGTCCTGCGCCGATTGGCGCCGCCTACAAGACATCAGGATTCCGTGCTATTCCCCTGCCAACCAACATGATGTACCAGGAAGTGACATGAACGAGGGGAATCAAGCATCAGAGTGGTCAGAGCATTCAAAATTTGATTCGTGCCAATCGGCGCAGTATCCGTGCCGATCGGCGCACTCTCAAATTTTGAAATTTTATGGCGGTTCTTTCTCCTGGAAGTTTTCCACACTATAAAAGGGAGGCCAGGTGCCCCCATTCGGCACACCATCCTGGTAATCTCTCCACCTTCCCTACTACCCACGATCTCGCACACGTTCCGCATTCCTCGTAGATGGATCGTCTCCGCTCCTCCGTCGGCAAGTTGGGCAAGAGGCTGCATCGGGGGAGCAGTTCAAGCAGCAGCAGCGAGTCGAGCGGTAACTCCTCGGCGAGGGGTGGCTCCGACGCTGTGATGACATGTCGGTGCGTGGTGTATCCACCGGCTCGGCGGCGGCGATATACGAGGTCCGCGCCCACCACTCTGTCTCCGGCGCGTCCCTACCAACAGGGCGTGCTACGAGGAGCCAAACGGCGGCAAGCCGTGGGGTTCCCACATTATCACCGCTGCTAGCATTCATGCCGCACACGGTGGAGGAGGGCTTCACCCTCCTGAGCACGGAGGAACAGCGGCACTACCTCGTGGTGAGGGGAAGGTTTGTCCCCAACTTCGACTTGGACGAGACCTTCCTCACCTCGATCGGCATGTGGGAGGACTTAAGGAGGATGCTAGACAACCTCGGCTGGGTGGATTCCCACCTCCTCCCCATGGACTACAACCTCGATGTCGTCACCGAGGTTGCTTCTACGATGAGGCTTGGCACCGTCGAAGACGGTAGCGAGGCCGTCAACTTCCGTGTTCGCGACATCAGCCACACGGTGACCATGGAGGCGGAGGCTCAAGCCTTCGGCTTCAACGCCGATGCCGACGTCGTCGGCATTTTGGGACGTGGGGAGTTGGACTCCTTTTGGAGGCGGCTCTCGTTCGTAGAGGAGATGAAGTACGAAAACATCCGCAACCCGACCATTCATGTCTTCCATCGGTGATTGGTGGCGCGCATAGGCGACAAGGTCGACTCCAGCAACATCACCGATGCGGACTTGCGGTGGCTCTTCAACGCCATCGTGAGTCCGTCTCATTGCAATCCCATGTCGGTGATGGTGCGGGGTTGGCTTGACAAGAGGGGCAAGGCAAGCAAGAAGTTAGCCTTCGGGGCCTATCTTCAATGCCTAGCAGCCCTCGTCTGCGACAGCGACGGACCGGGAGGGCGCAACGACAAGTGGGAGTGCGCGACGGATATCGACGAGAATATGACTCGTGGCAATATTGTCATGGGAAGTGTTTGCGTCGGCTTCCATGTCGGCGGCACCAACGTAAAGCTCCCGTGTGCGGAGCTAGGAGTTTTTCTCCCTCACAAGCTAGAGGGAGGAAATTGGCTTGAGGAAGGTTTCTTGGAGGGAGGCCAAGTTCTCAAGGACCGCCGTGGGCGGGTTCGATAGCCGGACACATCTACAGCAGCCGGCGGCGAGTGGGGTTCCTGGGGGTCACGCCAGGAGTACCAGCAGTACCAGTCAGGGTGGAGCGACGCAGCGGGCAGTTCACAGCCCTCTGCGCCGATCGGCGCACCCTACTGCAGCACGGGCATTGACTACACGTACCAAGGGTGTGTACCAATGGTGCCTCCTGTGCCCGGTGCAGACTTTTTCGTGCCCATGCAGGGGTACCTCGACAACAACATGCACTACATCAAGCGCATGGAGGAGGCCATGTCCCAATGGAGGTACAACCACGATGCGATGGTGGAGGAGTTCGAGCGACTCAAGGTGCGGTACTATGGCTTCGATCAGCCACCGACTCCACTTTCGGATGACTATAGTGCCTAGGAGTTGGCACGTGTATCGGTTTCTCGGTTTGCATTTTCTTTTATCTTTTGCAGTCTTTTTCTTTATTTACTTATGTGTGTGTGAGCGGGTTGGGAAACCATGTATCGGGTGTGTTTACTTTCATGCAAGTGTGTTAGTAGTAGTTTTATTTTCATGCAAGTGTGTTAGTAGTAGTTTTACTTTCATGCAAGTGTGTTAGTAGTAGTTTTATTTTCATGCAAGTGTGTGCAAAAATCATCATCATGTATTCAAGTTTCGATCTTAATATAATGGTGGCGGTTCTGCTCTATTAGGAGAATTGAATTATTTATTCTCAAAAGTGTTGATGAAGATCAAATAGTGTTGAGCATTGAATAAAATTTCGAACTTACACTTAATGATTATTCAGCAAATATGTCTTATGTGGAGCAATTTTGAGTACCCATGTGCTTCATTTGTGCTGTCCAGTTTGTAATGATAACTTAGTACCAATCTTTTCAAAAATAAATTTTCATGTTGTGAACTTTAGAATTTATTGTTTTTCAAGATCCTTACCTTCCAATGCCATATTTTGAACAACACTCATAAACCTTTGATATGTAGATAAGCATTAAATTGATGGTTGAGTTCGGTTAGGATTTAATTCTTTTTGGTATGAACTTTATAAAGATGGCAATTCTTTGTGTATCTTTTTCTAGCCTTGAAATTACTCATGCAAAAATTCAATTCCGCTGAGTACACTACCATCAATCCAAAACATCTTGTTGACTATCATTCCTTGACCACATCCTATATTTCTGGCTATATTTAATTCTTGAATAAATGTTGAAGCCAGACAAATCAAATACCAACAAATGTTGGTAAATTTGGGTTGAGAGCCGATCGGCGCAGCAGAGATGTTGTCAAAAATAAAACTCTGCTGTTTGCTAAGGGACTAGCAAAATTTTAAGTGTAGACGGATGGTATATGACATGCTTATTCTTGAAATTCAATATAGCCATGAATCATTCCAACCATGTGCAATTTTCCAAGATCAAATTTTTGCTATGCACATGTCCACATATCCAAAGTCTGAGTCCTTTCTTAAATTTTTCTTTCTTAATTGCCATCTTGATAAGTTTCCATAATTCCAACGAACAATAATATCCTAGCTTTATAATATATTATTGATTTATGTTTGCAATCATTGAATTACCTCACCTAGCTACTCATATAAGCCTTACACTAATATTATTTGATCATTATGATGTAGAATATAGGTTGAGTGATTTGAAAGATGAGTTGTTGCCATGGATTATTTGGAAGATAGATTCTCTATGTCCACAACAATCTTTTAAGTGATTCTCATGTGTGGAAAAGTTATAATTTATGAATTGGACATGATCTTTAGCTTTGGGGAGAACTTTAAGCTTATGTCCATATTTGATCTATTTTGCTGAATACCAATATGAAATACACCATAATAGAACAATGCTCAATATTTACCGATTTGAGATATCTTTTATGATAGAAAGAGTATGGTTTTTTATTTTTCTTTCTTTTACTTTACTCGGGACGAGCAAAGGTTTAAGTGTGGGGGGAACTGTTGGCACTTATCAAGTGCCCCTTTTATATGTGAATATTACCCCAATTAGAGCATAATTGATACTAATTTAGGCCATTTACCTGTGATATTACCTATATATTTGTATATGCGTTGTTTTGGAGCTTTATTGCAGAAACAGGTAAAATTGGTGATTAATGCGATGATGGAGAGGACAGGAGTCCAGAACCGACGAAAAGCACTGAAGAAGCCCAGTGCGCCGATCAACGCAGTGCATGAGCTGATTGGCGCAAGGATGTTTTGACCCACAGAAGTGACCGAGGTCCATTCCACATGTTTATGGAAGTTTATCTGCACAAGACACTTGAAGATATTTGTCTAAGAAGAATTATGGAACTTCAAGAAGATTTATGGAACTTCAAGATCTTAACGTGCAGTACAAGACTTTATCTCGAAGGAAAAGGCCCACATGGCAGCTGTGGAAGACAAAGGAACCGACTCGGGGAAGAAATCAGCGAAGACACGGCTTGCGCCGATCGGCGCAATCCTGCGCTGATCGGCGCAACCGTCTTATTTGCTAGAAATCAAGCCCTTTACGACTAGAACCCCTATAAATACTTGTAGACCCTCGCTGCAGAGGAGGAGGCGACGGAGGGACACCAGATCCGTGAGTTAGAGCCACCGGGGCTTGCCCCGTTAGAATAGATCTCTAGTTGAGTTTCAAGAATCATTGGAGTCAAGAATTGATCCGTCAAGGTAGGCCATCTTGACAGGGATGGATCTTACTCTATGTATCTCAAGGATGATTGAATATGTTGATGATGGTTTTGGTGATTTATCTATCTTGATTCCATAATCATGCATGTGCTTATTCCAATTGCTTAGTTCTAGGCTAAGTAAGTAGATATTATCTTAATCGTGGTGATTAGGATAATATTTGGACATTGTATTGATTATGGTTGCTTGATGATGCTAGTAGTGTGGTTTAGCGGTGACAGCACTAAGCCTGCGCAGCACTATTGGATAGTTGAGTAGTGTAAGATACTCGCGCGATTAAGGGTTTCCTCTCGGCAGCGATAAATCGGGAGCCGCTCGGAAAGCAGGGTGGTCTTATTCATTATAGGTTTGCATTGATCCATATAATTACCCATTATGATGTTATTCAATTAGACTTTCTGGTTATGATCTCACTAGTAGATATCTGGCTACTCACTAACCAGCATAGGTTTACTAGATCTGGTGCACTTTGGCTTAGATTCACCAGTGTGCCGATCGGCTCGATTCCTGCGCCGATCGGTGCAACCACAGATTCACCAGCATGCCGATCGGCTCAACTCCTGCGCCGATCGGCGCAACAACCTTGGCTTAGTTTCACCAGCGTGCCGATCGGCTCAATCCCCGCGCCGATTGGCCCAACGACAGATTTACTGTCTGGCGCACCTTTGCGCTGGCCAGTCTCCCCCTCATGCAACATGACCTTGACAGTAGCCTTAACTAGATCTTTTACTGTTAACTTTGTTTAATAAATCCCTAAGGTCCTAGTGGATTCGATAAACCTTGAAATACTCAATTCAAGGGAAAAAGTGCTACAATCGTACACCGTCCTCTTGCGGTATATAAGTGGGTGCGTAGATACGACCAAGAACCCGACCGCCTCCTCCCTCCTCCGTGCCCTCTCCCTTTCCTGCTGAGGCCGGATCCAGCGCCGGCTCCCTCCCCAGCCCGACCGGCGACAGATCCGGCAAGGTGGGGGAGACGATGGATCCTTTTTTTATTTTTTCTATTCGAATATAGTAGCGGGGTGTTGACTCGGTAGTGGCAGTATTTTGTCCATTACTAACACTTCATTTAGCGACGGTTTTATTTCTGCCACTAAGATTTTTCACTCATAGTGACAATAACGTAGTGGCGGAAATTGATTCCGCCATTATATCAACTTTTAGCCCGTCACTACAGAGCTTTATTGTAGTAGTGAAGGTATGTGGTCATTGGCAACAAGTTGTACTTCGTTGGATCGGAAATAAGTTCCAACAAATCCGTGAAACTAGTTTCCGACCAGCCATGCATGACCTTCAGCTTCATTAGCTCAAGTACAAGACACAATAAAGTGAACTCTTTCCCACATCCCTTAAATTTCTCATGTAGTGGGTCCTTTGATGCCTTCTCTATTTTATGAAAATTTTCAAACCCTTTAATTGCACCAGCATTGATCAACATCTGCAGCTCAATATGGCATAACCACTCCTCAACATCAAAATCAGCTTCACCACGTGACTTCGTCATAGCGGCACCAGACGAATTCATAAACTCGACTTCAACTTCAATAGGCTCATCAAATTCCGTATCAACCACACTGTTCTGACCATGTTTTGTCCATGTCGTATACCTTGCAACAAAAACTCTCCACACCAAATGTGATTTAATTACTTCTATATCTTTCCATAGCTTCTTATTCTTGCAATCATAGCATGGACAATGTATATCAGTTGTCCCTTTACGCCGAGCATGTTTTGCGTACCAGTCGACGAATTTAAAGACTTCTCGTAAAAATATTGGACCTAATCTTAGTTCCTTATACATCCAAAATCTATCAATCGCGAACGACCTTGAACGAAAACAAAAAAAGAATTAATCAAATAATTATGTGTAATAAAAAATTTAAACATTCATTATATATATATTATTTAACTTTTATTGAGAATTAATAAAAATCCATATCCCTCGTACCCTAACACTATCTTCTCTCTTTTCTAAAAACCAAACTAGATCTAGATCCCATTGACATAAAATAGGTTAGATATAGTAATTTTTTTGTGTAGTGATGACAATAGATGATGTATATCTTCATAAACTTCAACTGCAACCTAATAGAACCATCCAAATCAAAAGAATTTTGCTAAATTTTTATGAAAATCTAACAAACATAAAACCCAAAATTCAACTTGATTTCAAAATAAGACCATAAAAAACATATGCTATGAGTTCCCTTACCTCAGAGAGCAAATTGCTGCAAAAAAAAAAACAAACTCAAAACCGTCCCCCTTGATTTTTGTGATTTGCCTAAATTTTTGGGTCATTGTTTTCAAATGTTTTTCATGTTTTCTCATTGTTTTAATATTGAACTTGTCCAGCAAATCATGCAAATAATAATAAAATGTAGCCCTATTTTTTAATGATAGATATTGTAACAAGGTATATTTTTGCTAAGTTTCAAGTTCTAATGTATTCTAAGTATTGAAATAAAAAAGTTGAAAACAATTGTTAAATGGCTATAACGTGTTCTAGACCAGAAATTACAAAATCGTAGTGTGTTACAGACAAATTCGACTTTGACGATGTGCTGGATACGAAACCACGTTTTTTCAGTGTGTTACAGACAATTTTGCTTAGAGAAGTCGGTATATGTGTATGTGTTATTGATATAAATGTTGTTGCCACGACCGGAGGACACATTTGTTTCAAAGACATATATATTTATTTTGCCGTGTGTCTATGAATTCTTTTTGAATTTAAATTTCCCAACAGCCACGTTAATGTGTTACTACCACCACACATGTTTTTTTTCCTGTTTGTTCTCTAAATAGGTTAAATTTTCCAAGCCTATATGGATACCGTGCATATATTATCCCAAACTGGTTTAGGATTTTTGCTTTATTATTAAAGTAAAATTAATGGTGAGTAACTTAAAATTATATGGAAGGGTATTGTAGTCTATTATTTCTGGTCTAGAACACCTTTGAACCTTGGGATGTTGGGTGGTGGTGGGTAATTTATATAATATTAATGGTGGGTAATTTAAAATTATATGGAAGGGTATTTTGGTCTAAATGTTTCATAATGGCAGTGGTGGGTAATTTTTCTTTTTCTTTTGTCCGATTAACGTGGGAATTTCTAGGTCTTGAGAGCAATCGTGAAGACTCATTTTCTTGATCAAATATATACATAATAGATTTTATTTTTTATTTGGAGTTGCTCAGAAACCTGTTCAGTAAACGGTCGGGTGATAAATAACTTGATAAATAATGCCAATATTCCCCCATCTTAATTGGTCCTCGACAACCATTCACCCAAATCCCTAGTCTCCTTTTTGCTATTAATTTACCTTTTTCCCTCAAGCTATGATAATTAGATTGCGACACTACCTAATCAATATTGATCAAAGGCAAAAAAAAAAAAAGAAGATATGAAAATTCTAGTAAACCCTACAATAGTTTCAGGATCAAATTAACTCAAGCATGCAATTTGTAAACAAAATATATTTATAAACATAGGAATAATATGATCAAGGACACTTGTCCTTTGTATTGCTGGTCCATTACCATAATCCGTGATCTTGAAGATTAACGACTTCCGATCTTATTTCCTAATTTGCACAGTTATGACAAACATGCAAGTAGAACAAAAATGAATTATAAACAACATACATCAAGAAAAAGATATTATTATGAGATGGATGTATCAGATAGGATACAATAGGCCTCACCAAACATTGTTCAACAATAAGTAACCTCACGGTAGTAGGTGATGATAAGGGACAAACGATAACCACAATTTTAAGGAGGAATGTTAGCATCAATGGTGTTTTGGTTTGACGAAGGGAGTACCCTACAAACAGCATGGTTCAATCAGTATGGAACTGTCCCATCTGTTATGGTTTCAAACGGCAACAAGATCACTCCAAAGATGATGGGCCCACGGGACGCTACCGTGGCCACATCTGGCATGCCGCCCGGGCACTAGCCAGAGGTCAGGCCAACCACCCTCACCCTTCCAAAGTAACTAGGAGTTGATTGGAATTAAAGATGGGATCCGATTATGAGTTGTTTGGAATTAGAAAAGAGATAATTCATTTGTTTAGGATTCTATTTGAAGTTGGAGTAGAAGTCAAATCAACTCATCCCTTCCTATGCCCACACGTGACCACCATCCAAATTAAACCTAGCCACCATCGCCCATTGCCACCTCGGTGGTCGTTCGATTGCGGACCACAACACTTACTTCCATGAGGTGTAATAACCAAGTGACTTAGAGCGGGCTGTTGTTGAACCTTAAGCTCACAAGTATGATTATTTATACTAAATTCTATAACCGACCACTGAAACAACTCCTAGAGGCAATTTAACTGGTCAAGCACACAACCATTAGAGATGACCTTAGATATGAAAGACAACCTACTCACGCAAGCTTAGTGTTCAAGACAAAAGCAAGCAATCTAGCTAGGCAAGGTTCTATGCATGCAAGTCTACTAGATAGGAAACAAGACAACAAGCACACACACAATCAAACAAGGTAAACAAGCAAGGGAAAAACTACAAGTCTAAGATGCATACAGTTAAACACAAGTAGTAAAGGAGACATCATCAATCGGACGCTTACAATTTTCTATTCAAAGTATCAGAAGGATGGTGTATTCCTCTAATCCTTCTTCGATCAGTCCAGTCGAGTATATGATGCCTCCTGCCACTCCATGGAGGTGTCCATTTCCACAAGCACGTTGTACTAAGTGATGTCTAGTCGTGTCACTGCTATCCTTCGTGGCAAATTGAAGGAACGAGAACGCAACCAGAGGGGGGATGAATGGGAGCCAATTAAAATTCTTCTTAATAACTTGGCCTATATCCCAATTACAAACTGAACTAACCTCTGAAAGAATCACCAAAGCCACACACACCAACTTGTGATGTGCTAACCCTAGGAATGACTCATAACAGTGAAAGAACTAGAGAGAAGCAAAGAAAAACAACCAAGACTTGAAACTAGAAAAGAAAACACATAACAGGCAGCTCAGACTGACCATCGGTAGTGCCGGTCAGGGGCATGGGCAGTGCCGATAAGAATTTTCTCCCACACCAACAGTGCCGGTTTAGGAATCGGCAGTGTCAAATGACATCAGAAAGAAGATAAATTCTCGGTAAGGACATCGGCAGTGTCAATCCAGATTTTTTCTTCCCGCACTGGCAGTGCCGATGGAAAGATCGGCAGTGCCGATCAACCCCTGACAGAACAGAAAAACTATCACGATTTTGCACAAATCTCACCCAAAACCTATCCAAATGATCTCCAAATCATGCGATTTTTGGACCAGCCAATCCTCAACACATCACGACCCTAATCCTAGATGATCTACTCAATTGGCTCAAGGAATCATCACGAATTTCAAATCTTGTGCCAAGAACACCAAAAAGAGGAAACTTGAGAAATCTTTCAAATCGAATGTGCTAGAGCTTATGATTTGGTCAAGGACCCATATAGGATTGTTCTAGCTCATCATTGCACCAAGATCCCCCAAGAAATCGGCCCAAAAACTTGCCCAAAAACGAGATCAAAAATTCCCATGAAAATAGCTCCAAAAATAGAGAAAATGAGAAATTTAGGAATTAGGGAGAGAGGAAGAACTTGAGCACGAATTTGAATTTCATATCATTGATTCATCAAGTCAAGATACATAGATATATGGCTAGGAAGCCACTCTCTTCCTCCCACTATTTGGAAGAGCAAGAGATGTCTCTCACACACCCTCTTCTCTCCTCTATTACATGAAGACCTCTCATAGCATTTTGAAATGAACACCTAACACAAGGCTAATGGGAAGACAGGCACCTCTTCCACCAGACCTACCTCTCCTTATATAGGCCTAGGGGTTGTCCTAAAGACCATCCTACCCCTCACCTACAATACACTGCCACCTACCACTAGGGGCATAACCGTCCATCTTTTTCCTCGTCGCCCGACTGTCATCGAGTCCTTCACGACTTTGCTTCGCCTCGACGCAAGCTCTACGATGGTGCCACATGCACCTCTAATCGCCGCCACCGATTTTGAGGCCTAAACCGGGAAACCACCTTGCACACTTCTCAAAACGTGACTTCTTGATCTTGACGCGTGTCACCTTGTCCCATGATCCTCCTCGTTGGCAAGTCTCTCCTGCCTCTGGTCCATTGGAAGCCTCTACTTGCACTGACGCCTGATCACCTTTGACTTGGTCAATCCTGCCGTCTTGATCGCCACCCACGGTTTTGAGGCTCAACCGCGGAACCGTCCGTGCTTCTTCCCTCTCCATGTGTACGGTATGGATCACCCTTGACTTCAGCCGGCCTCTCGATTGTCCGGTCCCAAGTCTCCTACCACTGCCTGATCCTCTCGCCGTTGACCGCCAAGTTGACTCCAGTGACCTACACATCATGAGACATGCAAACACATTTCCCATCTTCTGCAAACTCTCCAACTCCACTACCAACTCTGGTTAGTCAAAACCATGACATGCACAAACTCATGCAATCCCCAGATTCTCGCATTTCAACTCAAACACTGAACTCAACCAATGTCAATTACTCATCACATATTGCAAACCATGACACATATCCACATGGTTTCTCAATCTCCCTCTTGATGAGTACATTGACAACATCAAATGCATAAAACTTAGAGATTTGAAATGCGAAACCGAATAATCATGTCCAAATGGCTCAAACCCAAAGAAAAGGTGAAGAGTAGCCATCTAGCATAAGAGGGATCAAAAAACCAAGAGTTGACAAAGAAAGCCACTCGAGAACGTAAAGATTGTGAAAAGCGCATGAAAAACGCTTAAGGATATGATATGCTCCCCCTCAACTTGTGCTAGGTCTCATGTAATGCAGAATGGATCATTTTAAGTTTCTTAGCATTATTTGTGCATGACCCAATATTTTCTCCCCCTTTGGCAATGAACTCATCAAAGAAGCAAAAGAACAAGCAAACATGCAATGCATGAAAATGCAAACCTAAGGAGCCTCAACAATTATGCAAACAAGTATTTAAGTTTGCTAATAAAAAACATAGAACCATAAAGTGTAAAAGCAATAGCTCACCATCATACAAAGACAAAAAATAGATAGCAAGGCATAAACACCAAGAGCTATACAAGCTAAGCAAAAAGATTGACTAGCTTAGATAGCATCAAATTTGCTCATCATGAGAAAAGCTGCCACCACATGTATAAGTACTCTCATCCAATGCAAAACAAGCATCAAGTTAATCAAAAGAAACTAGTCAGTCTCAATCTCAACCAAGGCAACAAGCATTCGTAGAAAATAAGCTCTACAAACGCTCACATATGCAACAGAGACTCATAAGAAAAGAAAAAGCATTATTCTTATATGATCCTCATGTATCTTCTAATCTGTGTGGAGGGTCGCACAACTGGGTACGACAAACACCCCGAGGCTTCGAAGTACAATATTTGGATTTTACATTTTTTATGTTACTTCTAATCCATGCGGAGTGTCGCACGACTGGGTACGGCAAACACCCCGAGGCGTCAAAGCACAGTCAACTTAATTTGCAAATTAAAAGCATAAGGATGAGCATGCCTTTACGGCAAAAAGGAACAAATGTTCCCACAATGTTCCATCATGAGCTAAACATTTGCAAAGCCACATTTTGCAAACATAAGGTACCATGGCCAAGATATCCTATAGACTAGCCTCAATGCAAGTTTCAACAAGGATAAAAGTAATTATACATATGGTGAGCAAGTTTTAGCAAGATTAGTTCATAAGGTTCACAAGAATCTAAGTTTATCTTTAAGATTAGCAAGTTGCTCAAAACAGTCTATAACAAGCCATCTAGAAAATCTAAGCATGAGAGATTACTATCACATCCACACAACTTAGCTCAAGTTTAATCATAGCAAAGAGAAATGCAAGAAAGCATAAGAATCAAAGCTCATCTACCAATGCACATATTACATACGATATGCAATGCGAAAATATAAGATACATATATACAAGAGAACACCAACTCCCCCTCAAATGATGCAATAAGGATGGCAAGCACCAAGCTCCCCCCGAAGAAAAGCGAATCGCGAAGCATCTAGGGGCTTGGTGAGGATATCAGCCAGTTGGTTTTTGGTATCGATGTATTTGAGCTCAACATCTCCCTTCTCAACATTATCTCTCAAGAAGTGGAATCGCACATTAATGTGTTTAACCTTACCATGTTGAATTGGGTTCTTGGCTAAGCATAGGGCACTGGAGTTGTCCCTTATGAGTGGAACACTCTTAAAGGTTAACCCATAATCTCTCATGGTGGATACTATCCATAGGATTTGTGAGCAGCAGCAACATACTCAGCCTCTGTGGTGGATTGGACTACACTCGATGAAGTAACGGGTTTTTGGTGTTGATGTATTTGAGCTCAACATCTCCCTTCTCAACATTATCTCTCAAGAAGTGGAATCGCACATTAATGTGTTTAACCTTACCATGTTGAATTGGTTCTTGGCTAAGCATAGGGCACTGGAGTTGTCACACATGAGTGGAACACTCTTAAAGGTTAACCCATAATCTCTCATGGTGGATACTATCCATAGGATTTGTGAGCAGCAGCTAGCAGCAACAACATACTCAGCCTCTATGGTGGATTGGGCTACACTCGATTGCTTACGAGAAAACCAACATATCGAAGAAGTACCCAAGAAATGGCAAGTACCAGAAGTGCTCTTCCTATCAATTCTACACCCAGCAAAGTCTGCATCCGAATACCCAATGAGATGAAGAGATGAAGACGCAGAGTACCATAGACCGAACTCAAGGGTGTATTTGAGATACCTGAAGATGCGCTTGACAGCCTTGCGATGAGTCACCCTTGGGGAAGCTTGAAAGCGAGCACAAAGACAGAACACAAAGTATATGTTGTGTCTTGTCGCTGTCAAGTACAAGAGGGAGCCGATCAAGCTCCTGTACTCCCTTTCGTCCACTGCTCCACAGTCTTCGTCAAGGTCAAGTGCTGTTGTAGTGGACATTGGTGTTGACAATGGCTTCACATTGACCATATCGAACTTCTTTAGGAGATCCTTTGTGTACTTGGCTTGATGTATGAAGGTGCCTTGCTTGCACTGCTTGATTTGAAGTCCAAGAAAGAAGGTGAGATCGCCCATCATCGACATCTGAAATTCACTTTCCATAGCTCCTGAAATCTGGACACAAGAGCATGAGAGGAACCTCCAAAGATGATATCATCCATGTATATCTGAACCATTAAGAAGTCATTGCCATGCTTTAGAGTGAACAAGGTTTTGTCAACACACCCCATGACATACCCGTGCTCTAGCAAGAAGGTCTTAAGCCTAGCATACCATGCCCTAGATGCTTGCTTTAGCCCGTACAAAGCCTTCTGAAGTTTGTACACTCGGTTTGGGTATTTGTGGTGCTCAAAGCCAGGGGGTTGTCTCACATAAACCTCTTCCTCTATGAAACCATTTAGGAAAGCACTCTTGACATCCATTTGGTAGAGTCTAATGCCCTAAGAGGCAGCAAATGCAAGCAAGATCCTAATGGCTTCTATATGTGCAACAGGAGCAAAGGTTTCCCCATAGTCTAAGCCCTCAACTTGGCTAAAACCCTAAGTAACAAGTCTAGCCTTGTTTCTCACAACCTCACCATCTTCCCCATGTTTGTTTTTGAACACCCACTTGGTTCCTATGACATTGACACCAAAAGGAGGCTCTACTAGGGTCCACACTTTGTTTCTCTCAAAGTTTTCCAACTCCTCATGCATGGCATTAACCCAATGTTCATCAGATAGTCCGTGTCCAACATCCCGAGGTTCAAAGGTGGTAACAAATAGAGAATTGGTAAAGCGGGCGAGATGTGCAGACCTTGACCTTGTTATCCTCTCATTGAGGTTACCTATCATCTGTTGAGGAGGATGCAGACGTTGAATGTGGCGAGGGGCCTCTCTCTCATAGTACCTCCCCCTCAACTATGGCTAGAGTAGGCTTAACTGCAAAAGAAGTTGATGTAGAAGCTTCTGGACCCTCTGCTGGAGTAGTGGATGCAGCAGGAACAGGCTCGAACATAGGATGTGTTGACTCATCATCATCCTCATCGTCCAAGCCCTGTAGGCCCTCTTCTACAAAGATGCTTTCCTCCACTTCCCTGTCACCTGCAGTCTCAACCACATTGCTTGTACAAGAGTTTGACTCATCAAAATTTACATCGTAGGACTCTATGATGGTGTTAGTTTCCAAGTTCAAAACTCTATAGGAATGGCCATGAAGAGAGTAACCAAGAAACATGCCATCAGAAGATCGCGACTCAAACTTATTAACACTGCCACGCTTGAGAATAAAGCACGTGCAACCAAAGGCATGCAAATAAGAAACAAATGGCTTCCTCCCAAAGCGTAGCTCATAAGAAGTCATATTAAGAATTGAGCGCAAAAAAACCCGATTGGAAACAGAGCATCCAGTGCTGATGGCCTTAGCCCAGAACTGCCTCCGATGCCTATGCTCATCGAGCATCGTCGAGGCCATTTCCACCAAGGTTCTATTCTTTATTTCGACCACACCATTCTGCTGAGGGACACGAGGTGCTGAAAACTGATGCTCAATACCATGCTCAAGGCAGAAAGCATCAAAGGAGGAGTTCTTGAACTCGGTGCCCTTATCACTATGGATTTCTCGTAAGTGAGGAAAGTAGTTCCTTGAACAACCTCAAAGCTAAGCTCCGAAAGTGATAAAACACTTCATCCTTGCTCTCAAGAAAGTAAACTCAAGAGTAGCGAGAAAAGTCATCAATAATCACAAGAACATACCACTTCCCACCCGTCGAACGAACTTGAGAAGGACAAACAGTGTCCATGTGAAGCAACTCTCCAGGGCGTTCAGTCATCACCAAATTGATTGGTGGATGAGAAGCGGCAATCATTTTCCCATGATGACAAGGAGCACAAACCAAATCCTTATCAAATTTGAGATTAGGCAATCCTCGGATCTAGCCTAGGCCACTCAAGCGACAAAGCAAGTCAAAGCTCATGTGACCTAGTCTCCTATGTCATTTCTAGAGCTCAGAAGAAGATTGAGCAACCAAGCACTTGTGAGAACCAGGAGAGACATCAAAATTAGCCTGAAAAACTTTCCCAATGCTAGAAATTCCATAAACAAAAGAGCCATTCGAATCAAGAACATAAGAAGCATTTTTCTTAAAGCACACTTCCAAACCAACATCAAGCAACTGAGAGACAGAGAGGAGATTGTACTTGAGATCCTTAACCAAACCAACATCCTTGAGAGTGAATTTTTCATTTACCTTTACCGGTCCTCTTGCCTTCACTCTCCCTCTCTTGTCATCTCCAAAGGTCACATACTCCCGACGCTTCAAGGGAGTGAGGCTAGAGAACCACTTTGCATCTCCGGTCATGTGGCATGAACACCTGGAGTCCATTAGCCACTTATTCTCCAGGCCTCCACCTGCTGCCTACAAAGAACGAGAAGGAAAGATCGATGGCTCAGTGTTGGGGTTAGTCAGAAAGCTTTTTGGAATCCAGCACTTCACCATACGACTGGTAGTAGTCATCATAGTTCTTTGCACATTATCATTTGAACGCATGGGACGAGAACCACGATGGAGAAAACGTGGCTTGTCAAAGCGTCTCGACTCGAACCTTGGATTGTGAGAATAGAAATCATCCATGTGAAAACCAAATCCACACGAGCAACGCTCGCCACGATGGGGAAAATGTGGGGTGCCAAAGCGCTGCTGCACAAAGCCTCTATTTCGTGAATCAAAGCCATATGAGAAATGACCCTGTCCATGATAGGCACGAGAAAAAGAGTAAGGCTGAAAATCAACAAAATCATCATGATGCACATTCCTAGTTAATTCAGCTGGCATCCTCTCAATCCTCTTACGCCTGTAACAGTACTCATCCAAGTGACCCTTACGACCACAGAACATGCAAATGTAGACACTTTCATGTTTAGGCTTCATTTGAACATGAGGTTTGGGTTTTGGCTTTTTGTTTGTTTTGGGTTGAAGGAAAGTTTGGGGTTTGGTGGATAGTATGTGTCAGTGGGTTTGATGGATTGTTCCTCATCCTTTTAGCTAGAGCTAGGCACAAACTTACCCATATTTTCACTCTCTTTGTCACACCTCTCAAATCCCAAGCCCAAGTTGTAGGTTGACCTACTAGCACTCTCTTTGACTCTTGCCAAGTTACTCTCAATCTTCTCCTCACTCACTAGGGTTCTTTGGAGACGAGAGATGAGGTAGTCATTTTCTTGAACTTGGTTCTTGTTTTTCTCTCTAGTTATTGCAAGCTTATCCTTAAGAGAGCCACACACTACACATGGTGGTGGGAGAACCTTAGAGCGAGTCTCATTTAGCAGCTTGGACTTGAAATGTTTGACTTTGAGGGTTTGAGCTTCCAACTCACTAGTGAGCTTGAGGCACTTCTGACATGCACCCAAAAGAGTTGGTCCAGCCTTGAATCCATCAAGCTCTTTAAGGGCACTCTCAAGCTGACTGGCAACTTGAGCATGCACACTTTCCCTCTGTGCAAGATCATTCATCACAACTTGATAAGACTCACACTCAGCAACAATGTCATGTTTTGCAAGCTTAGACCTAAGCGAAGTGATTTCATACTCAGCACTCTCCAACTTAGACTTAAGCTCTCTACTCTCACGTACAGCGGTATGAAGCTTATCATCTTGATGTGAACAAAGGTTCCCGATCTTCCGATAGGTTCTAGTAAACTTGATTAAGGCAGAGGCGATACACAAATCGATCCGGCTTCCGAACGACACGTTCTGAACCCCGCAATCGCAGCACAACGTCTCCTATGGTTATCAACCGTCAAAGAACAATTGACCTCACCGAGAAGGCTTATCCTTGCCAGCAAATCAAGAATGCAATCAAATTTGCAAGTATATGATGAATCTCATAAGTTGGGGTCTCACAAACCGATATAACGGCAAAACCGTTATGAACAGAATAATCTAAGCAAAACCCAAACCCTAATGAAGAGGTAGTGACTGTATATGAGGACCCTAGGGTCGTGCAAGAACCCCTAGACGCAGCCCTAAGTGGGCTCAACTCGATACATGGCCCAAAGACCGATTACGGTGTCGCAGCACCAGGACAGATTCTGGAAGTTGATTTGTTTAGACGATTGCTGATGGCTCGGGATGAATTTTGACATGGGACCAGTTGGGTTGGAAATTTCTTTTTGTTATCTTTCCAGGCATATATAGAACGTCCAAATCCGAGTCCGTATGCGTCCTGGGCGTCCGTTTTAGTGCAGACTGTTCCTGGGCTCCGAAACAGACTCGAAGTCGGTTTTGATTGGGCCTCTACCTTGGCTTAGACGTCCTTGCTGGCCCATCACATCTCCAATCACCTCCCCAGCTATCTCATCATCATCTCCATGGTTTCTAACAATAATTAATTTATTAGGTAGCAATCTATTCTCAAAACCACATAATAAAAACATTAGAAACGATCTCACCTATAAATTCAGGTGATGCACATGAACATTCATCTTAGTTGGAGGAGTGTTGTGTGTATCCATGAGTGTGATGTACTCATCAATACCCACCCTCACGGTCTTCTTCCTGCCGCCTTCGGGGTCAATCTGCACTTCCTTGGTGTCCTCCATGAGTTTGAACGCGGCGTTCTTGTGGCTGGCCTCAGAAGTTCCCTCGATGACACGTCCGCGAGCTCTCCGCTCCACGCCACCATGGTGGCGGCAAGGTCAACGTTCTCTGTCTCACATTGATAAGTGTGCCAAGCAACGCACCCATGGAGATGACTCCCTTTGGCCCAGGCATCTTTAGCTTTACGTAGGTATAGTTCGGGATCGCCATGAACTTGGCATAGCACGGGCGCCCAAGGAGGGCATGATACACTCCCGGGAAGTCGACTACCGTGAAGGTGAGGGTTTTGATCCTGAAGTTTGACGGGGTCCCGAACGTGATGGGCAAGTCGATTCGCCCGAGAGGAATGACCTGCTTCCCGGAGGCGAGCCGGCTGGCTGAAGCCGCGACTGATCGATCCCCAGGAGATCGAGGGTATCGGTGTACAGGATGTTGAGGCAGCTGCATCTATCCATCATTACCTTCATGAGGCGCACCTAGACAATGGTGGGGTCGACCCCGAGCGGGTATCCACCCGGTCGTGGCACATGGACTGGGTGATCCAAATGGTTGAAGGTTATTGGCAGCTCAGACCACTTAAGGAACGATGGCGTGGCGGGCTCAGTCACGAAGACTTCACGCTCGACCTTGGTTGTGCGTCGACTTCCACAGGCTTCGGGGCCCATAAAGATCATGTGGCATGCCTTGGAGTTGTGGAACACTGGCCCCCTTGCTCGTTGTCGTTGTGTGGGGGGTCCCGCAACCCTGGTTCCGATGCTTTCTTCGGCTTCCCCTTCTTTCCCTCCTCTCGGATGAATTTCTTTATCATGGAGCAGTCCTTAGGAGAAGCTTGATGGGGAAGCCGTGGTTAGGGCACAGGTTGTTCCACTTCTTCTTGAAGTGGTTCAGCGCCTCTCCGGCTGCAGGCCTTATTGCCTTGCGCTCGATGGCGTCCACGACGGGATCATGTCTGGTCGAGACTTGTTCATCTTCTTTCTTGGGCAGTCAGAGGTGCCATTGTCGGCACCCTCCTCCTGCTTGCCCTTGCCCTTGCTCTCCAGAGTAAGGTTAAGGACCGCTCCTACGCACTCTTCGCCAGAGGCGAAGCTTGTGGCAATGTCTAAGAGCTCTCGCACCGTCCGCGGACCCTTGCGGCCCAGCTCGTGAATGAGCCGCTCTGACATCGTGCCTGAAATGAAGACTCCGATGATGTCTACATCGCCCACATTGGGCAACTCGTTGCACTTCTTACAAAAGTGCCTGATGTAGTCCCAGAGGGTCTCACCGGCCTTCTGCTGACAGTTTTTGAAGTCCTGGAGGTTGCCCGGTCGGACGTAGGTCCCCTGGAAGCTTTTCTTCTTGTAGCCATCTTTCTTGAGAAATGACTTGAATCTCCTCACAAGCAAAGCCATCTCATCATCACTATCTTCACTACTAGAATCAACCACTTTCTTTTTCTTCTCTTGTGTGGCTTTGAGTGCCACATCCTTTTTTTCACCATTTGCTCCCTTAATTTGCTTGATCAAGGCATTTATCTTGTTGGCTTGATCATTTTGTTGCTTTTGGGAAAGAAGCTTTCCAAGCACTTCATCGGTGGAGAAGGTTTTGAAGTTGTCCATCTCTCTAATGTTTGAGCAAATGTTGCTATCCCATGGTCTCAATGCTTGTAGTAGTCTCTTGTTGATATCCAAGTCGGTCATTTTAGCTCCTAGTGCTCTTCTTTGATTCACAATCCTCATGAGCCTATCATGAACTTCCTTTAGGCCTTCTCCCGGACCCATAATGAATAGGTTGAACTTGTTTTGCAGTTCATCAAGTCTTGCATCTTTGACAGAATCAATGCCCTCATAGATAACCTCAAGCTTTCTCCATAGTTGGTTGGCATTCTTTATTCCGGCTACCTTGTCATACTCAGTGGCACTAAGTGCGGAAACAATTGCACTAGAAGCCACGGCATTATGATGAATGTTGATTTGATCCTTACAGGTTGGATTGTCCCTATTTTCCCATAAGAAACCATTCTCGGTTATATTTGCAACATGAGGACTCATGGATTCTAAATACATCATCATATTGCATTTCCAATGGTCATAAAATTGTCCATCAAAGTAGGGGAGTCTACCGGACCCTTGCCCAATGCGATCTTTTTTGAGATCATCATAATCAAACATAGCATTATTGTAGGCTTTTGATAGCTCATCTTTATCAATATCTTCAATCCTTGGATTTACTCCAGGTGCATCACCCTTAGACCTTGCTTCGGACGATCCACTAGGCGGAATTTCCTTTCCCTTTGTCATCTTTATCTTTAAGAGGTTAAGCCTTCAAGAACATCCTGCTTTGACACCAATTGAAAGTGCCTAGAGGAGGGGTGAATAGGCAATTATCCCTAAAATTTACTTAATAATAAAAGTTAAATGCGCAGTGTCGGACTTGTCCGACGATTGTGGGTAAAGTCCGACGACTTGTCCGATGGCACGAGATAGAAAAGTAGATCGACCGGGTAAAGATTAAAACTAGTGTAAGGCAAGCTAGGAGCAAGTGAATATAAGCAAGGGGAAGCTGTAAAAATAAGGAGAGCAACTAGCAAGCAACCTACACAAGTTAATTTAAGAAATATTGAGCAAACCCTAACTAGCAAGTTTATGAGCAAGAACAAGTAAATGAGAGACAAGTAATTAAAAACACAAGTAAGGCACAAGATTTGTTCACCGAAGTTCAGCTCCACAAAGAATCCTACGTCTCCGTTGAGGGATCCACAAAGGACCGGGTCTCTTTCAACCCTAACCTCTCCAAGTGACCACAAAGATCAAACTTGGTTTTCCACTAGAGACTCCACAAAGGAGGGGTCAATACAAACTTCCCGAGGCGTCACCACACAAGTTTGGAGCTCTACAGGCACCTCTAACCGTCTAGGGGATGAATCCTCGAGAGTAACAAACACAATAGTTGTCGACGGTGAGGATGAACCAAGTGCTCAAAAGGATGAAAGCTTGGAGTCGATGGAGCACTTCAATCTTCTCTCAATCCCTTCACAAATCAAGAGTGGAAGCAAGGGAGGAGAGTTGGAGAGAGCAAAGTGAGCTTGAGAGTGTTTTTGAGTGGAATGAGTGACCAACCGGCCAAAGGGTGAAGAGGGATTCTATTTATAGCCCAATGGGGAAAAGAGTCATTGGAGACCCAATTTCTGAGATCTGTGCCGGACAAGTCCGATGGTCATCGGACATGTCCGATGAATCAAGGTGGCGTAGAAACTGGAGTCTGACAAGCTTGCCCGATGCCTCAGATAAGATGACTATCGAACAAGTCCGATGGCCATCGGACATGTCCGACGGCACAGGAGGGGCAGAGGAACTGGAATCCGATGGACTTGTCCGATGGCTCGGATAAGTCTTGTCCATCGGACAAGTCCGATGAAAATAGGGTGGCAGGGGAACTGTACTCCGATGAAAGTGTTCGATGCGTCGGACTTTCCTCTGGTCATCGGACAAGTCCGATGACCGTCAGACATGTCCGACGACCCAGAGTGGCAGAGGTACTGGAGTGCGATGGACTTGTCCGATGGGTCGGATAAGTCCGATGATTTTGCCCTGGAAATTTTTGTATGGCCTGAAAAGGGGAATTTTGCACTTAGTTCACCTCCGCTTCACACTTTTGTGTCCCTCTTAATAGTACGGCTTTTTCTATACTCAAGATTTAAAATAACATACTATGAACTTCATTCTTGAGCATATTTTGAATTTCGTCTTGAAGCACTTTGCCATCTTCTTTTCTCCCTTTTTGTCTCTTTGCATTTAATCACCAAACTTTGTACCATAATCTACACATATGCTCATTAAAAGATTAGTCCGTTCTTAATTGTATTGAGGTCAATCACCAAAATAAAATTAGGGGCCTAGATGCACCTTCAATCTCCCCCCCCTTTTGGTGATTGATGACAATACAACTAATTTTCATGAAAATATGTAATAAAGGTTCAGTTTGTGATGAGGAGCTCCCCCTAAATGTGTGCATGAGTGAGAGGATATGAGAAAATTAACAAGTGCACATATTAAAAAAAAATGTGAGAGCTCCCCCTAAAACTATGCATACATGTTAATTTGCACCAATTGATCACACAAGATAGGCGAAATGCAAATAACAAGATAATCAACGAAGTACCAATACAATAAGCAAATAAAGTGCACAAACCAACCACATAGGGAGCAAAAAAGAGTTTTACAAACCAAATAGTGCCATAAAAAGTTTAACTCCAAACTCGCTCACAACTCACAAACTAAGAAGATAAAGAACTAAGATAACTACACTTCTCCCCCTTTGGCATCAAGACACCCAAAAAGGAGAAAAGTACGGGTAGAGTGTGATGAGGGCTCTAGTCGTCGGAGAACTCATAGTCTTCATCATCATCATCTTCTTCGTCTTCTTCCTCATCAATGGTCGGTTCCTTCCCTTTGCTCTAGCGAGAAGCATAGGCACCTTGATCTTCACCACCCTCGCTGTCGTCATCCTCAAAGCGAATGTGTTGAGCACTCGAACTTGCGCCAGAGGAGAAAAGAGGAGGAGTCGGATGGTACCCAAAATAGTTCATCTCCTCGACGGTGAAGGTGGGGTCATCATGAGTAGGAGGAGGTGAGCCTTCAGCTGGGGACGGTGTAGGAGGAGTCTCAATACCAAAATGGTCATAGAGTCCCTTTTGATTCCTCTTAATGACATCAAGCCTCTGATTAATGCTCCTGCACATGCTCATAAGGGATTTGAACATCTTCATAATCCCGCTTCTCTTGCCGCGAGGAGGCGGAGGCACATGAGAGGATCCAGTGCCCCGAGAGGCAGCCCGATGTGGCTGAGGTGATGCAGCTGAAGATGGAGGCTGAGCTGCTCCAAAGAACTGTCTAGAGGTGGTGTCGGGAGTCTGAAGGAATCTGAGGTTTGAGGCTCAGATGCTTCATATCCTTGTTGAAGGTTAAACCCGATACCTTCTCAATCATGAACATGATGTGAGGAGCGTATCCACAGCCACGCTTGGGAGAGACGGAGATGTCCCACATCTCTTGATAGACATAGTCAAAAGCATCAAACTTCCTATTCCCATGAACCCAGTGCAGGATATCCCTCTGAAAGGCAGGGATACGGTCAGAATTGCCTCCCCTTGGAGCTAAGATACTCCTGCAGATCCGAAATAAGACTGAGAAGAATGGTTTCAGTCTACTGGAGTTGGGAGGAGAGCAGTTATTCGGGTCCACATACATGTACCTCATATCCTCAGCATTCATATGATTTCCCTTGTGAACCTTGTGCCTTTCCTTGCATGTATGCTTAAGTCCAATCATACTGGCAAACTGGTTCTGGGAGCAGGTGTACTTGGTGCCATTCGTCATCCAGGACATGGTTTTGGCATCCTCATCAAAATAGATAGTTGAATAAAACTGAGCTATGATTTCCGTATTCCAGGAGTACTGGAAAGTCAGAAAGGTCTTGAGATCATGATGCTCACAGGCAGCCAGCACTTGAGCGAGTAACGGATGCTTTCCTGTCTTCATGTGATCCCGATCAAGCCACTTCATCTCAACCACTGCATTCTTCATGTGTAGATAGGTGGAGCGGTACCAATCCGCATGGAAATGTGCATGAAAGCGAAAATCAAAAGCTTCTTTCTCACCATCATAGAAGTTAGTTAGCCTTGCCGTAGAGCAGGTCTCAATGGAGGCATGAAAATAGTTCACAATGTCACGATCAGAGTTCTCCATTTCTGCTGGAGGATGCATGACACTGTCAAGCTCATTTGTCTCTTCCGACTCCTCTCTATCAGCTAGAGCTTTCAGTTTGGTGCGGCGGATCCGCCCAGTAGTGGCCTTCCTCCTCTTTGGGGGTTGGCTCTGTCCTTGGTCTTCGCTGGTCTTGGTCCTCTTCTCCCTCAAGGGGGATGCTTCCACGTCAGACATGCTGAGAAAATGTGGCGAGCAATGATTTATGAGGGAGTCAAAAAGAGGAATAGGGGTGAGGAGAATCAATGAAGAGTTTAGGTTTTTGAAGAAACTGCAGGTCATCGGACATGTCCGATAATCATCGGGCAAGTCCGATGCGTCGGACTTGTCCGATGGTCGTCGGACTTGTCCGATGACACGCAGTTTTTCCAAAAACCTAGATCCTTCACAAATCCACCTACCACAAGTACCCAAACTTTTTTCTACTCCACTAACAACTAACTAGAGACTACTTTCATGGATCAAATATGCAAGGGAACAAGATTTGACACTAGTATAGATCGATAACCCTAACCCTAAGAATGCATGAGTGCAAAGAATGCAAATGCAAAAGCAACAAGTATACAAATGCATGATGCGATGCTAAAGGAAAGAGAGAGAACAGCTACAAACCAAAGTGCCAACGACGAGTTGTTCCCTTCTCGAGCTTACTCACAATGGACCATTCTTCAAAGCCTTGGGCACACCATGAACCACCTTCCCAAGCTTAACCCATGTCCATTGCTATCTCCAGGAGGTCCGAAGTTGACCTACAAGCAAAGAGAAACAAGCACAAAATAAAGACACCAACAACAAATAAAACAAACAAGGTTATACATATTTATAAGACACAAGCTTTAGGGTTACTCATGCGAAGTTTGAAAGGTTTAGAACATTGAGTTCTCCCCTTAGCTTGTTGAAGGTCTTCTCGTCGAGTGGCTTGGTGAAGATATCCGCTAATTGTTCATGAGTCCGCACACTCACCAACTCAATATCCTTCTTCTCAACATGGTCTCTTATGAAATGATGCTTGACTTGAATATGCTTTGCATGACCATGATCTCTAGTTTTGAGAGCCATATTGATTGCCGCTTCACTATCACAATATAATGGCATTTAAGTAAAGTTGAGGCCATAATCTGAGAGAGTTTGTCTCATATAGAGAAGTTGTGCACAACAAGCTCCCGCCGCCATATACTCCGTTTTGGCTGTAGATAGAGCCACCGAGTTTTACTTCTTTGAGCTCCAAGATACTAGAGATCTTCCAAGAAATTGGCAACCTCCTGATGTACTCTTTCTATTCACTTTGCATCTCGTGAAGTCTGAGTTCGAATACCCAAGTAACTCAAAGCTTGTTCCTCTAGGATACATAGTCTTATGGTAGGTGTGTACTTGAGGTATCTAAGAATCCTCTTCACTGCCTTCAAGTGAGACTCCTTTGGATTTTCTTGATAGCATGCACACAAGCACACACTAAACATGATGTCCGGTCTTGAGGCAATGAGATGGAGCAAAGACCTAATCATTGATCTATAGAGCTTGCGGTTCACCGGTTTACCCTTTGCATCATCATCCAAGGGTTTGCTAGTTGCCATAGGTGTATGCAAGGGCTTGCAATTTTCCATGTTGAATCTCTTGAGTAGGTCCTTGGTGTACTTGTCTTGGTAGATGAAGTTCCCTTCTCTCAATTGTTTCACTTGAAAACCAAGGAACACATGCAACTCTCCAATCATTGACATTTGAAATTCCCTAGCCATCATTTCCCGAAACTCTTCATTGAACTTCTCACTGGTTGACCCATAGATGATATCATACACAGAGATTTGGCACACAAAGAGGTCCTTCCCAACATGCCTTATGAACAAGGTGCTTTCAATGCTTCTAATGGTGAATCCATTCTTTAGTAGGAAGTTCCTCAAATGTTCATACCATGCCCTTGGTGCTTGCTTGAGGCCACAGAGAGCTTTCTTCAATTTGTACACATGTCTTGGATGTTTAGGGTCCTCAAACCCCGGAGGTTGTTCCACATAGACCTTCTCATTGATTTTTCCATTCAAGAAAGCACTTTTGACATCCATTTGATAGAGCTTGAAGCCATTGTGTGATGCATAGGCAAGTAAGATCCGAATAGCTTCAAGACGGGCCACAGGAGCAAAGGTTTCTTCAAAGTCAATGCCCGCCACTTGAGAATATCCCTTAGCCACTAGATGAGCCTTGTTCTTAACAGTTGCCCCTTTCTCATCTTGTTTGTTCTTGAAGACCCATTTGGTGCCAACCACATTATGATTCTTGGGTCTCTCAACCAATTTCCAAACTTTGCATCTATTGAAGTTGTTTAATTCCTCTTGCATAGCCAGCACCCACTTGTGATCATCCATAGCTTCATCAATGGTAGTGGGCTCAATCATAGAGACGAAGGAGAAGTTCTCAATTGCAATATTTGCCTCATCATCATTTTCTTCACTCACATAGTTGGGCTTGTATTGATTTCTCCTTGTCCTAATTCCTTGAGATGAACTCCCAATGATCAAGTCACGTGAATGACCCTTATTGATAGATTTGGGTCTAGGAACAGGTTTTTCTTGAGTGGGAGGATGTCTAGGTGAAGTATCTTGTGCATCATGGATTACTTGCTCTCTAGAGATATGAGTGTCTTGGATTCTTAGTGAGGTGGGGGAATCACTCATATGCTTTCTCCTTTTGGAACTAGAGCTTGGAGTGGATGAGGGGGTGTCATGTGAAGAGCTTGGAGAAGTGGCTTGAGGTGAAGTATGTGAGGGGGCTTGTGGCTTACTTCTCACTTGTGTTTCCTCTAGGGTAGGTGGATGCACTCTCAATGAATCTTGGGAGGAGCTAGTGGGTGTGTTAATGGCATCTTAAGTTGGTTCTTGCACCTCAGAGGAGGAGGTTGGTTGAGGTGGTGGAGTAGAGGGTTCACCAATATCCTCGTCATTGACCTCGTGGGGTAAAACCTCGCCCACAGGCATGTTCCTCAAGGCTTCCCTTATAGGCTCATCTCCAATGTTCACTTCATGAAATTCATCTCCCTTCTAAGAACCACTTGACTCATCAAATTGCACATCATAGGATTCTTCCACACAACTTGTGGCTGAGTTGTACACCCTATATGCCTTAAAAGTCCTTGAGTACCCAACAAGAATGCCTTCATCAGTTCTACTCTCAAACTTCCTGGGTTTCCTCCTCTTCTTGAGAATGTAGCAAGTGTAGACAAAGACCCGAAACTAGGAAACATTTGGTTTCCGTTCAACCAATAGCTCATAGGGTGTCTTCTTCAATAGCCGATAGAGATGTACACGGTTGGAAGTGTAGCAAGCCATGTTGATTGCCTCTGCCCAAAACGTCTCATGAGTTCCATACTCATCTAGCATAGCACGAGCAAGGGTGATGAGTGTCTTGTTCTTCCTCTCCACTACTCCATTTTGCTCGGGAGTATATGTAGCAGAGAATTCATGCTTGATCCCCTTCTTGTCACAATATTTCTCTATTGTTGTGTTCTTGAACTCAACCCCATTGTCACTCCTTATCTTCACAATGTTGGCCTTGAATTTATTCTTTGCTCTCCTTGCAAACTTTCCTCTCCTTGCAAACTTTCTGAAGATATCACTTGCTTGAGACTTGTCCACAAGAAAGAAGGTCCAAGTGTATCTCGTTAAGTCATCCACAATCACCAAGCATTATAGGTTCCCTGCTAGACTCTTGTAATGTGTTGGTCCAAACACGTCCATGTGCAAGAGCTCTAGAGGACGAGATGTAGACATGAAAGACTTAATGGGATGTGAGTATGCAATTTGCTTTCCAGCCTGACAAGCAGTGCACAATTTGTCCTTCTCAAAGGTCACATCCTTGATTCCTTCAACTACATTCCTCTTGACAACTTTTCTGAGCTAATTCATTCCAACATGTGCCAGTCTTCGGTGCCACAACCATCCTTGAGTTACCTTGGTGAATAGGCAAGTACTTGGTGACATGTTACTTGATTTGAAGTCTGTGATATACAAGTTCTCATGCCTCACTCCATGAAATGCTAGCCCTTTTTTTGCATTTTCAATCATTGCTCCATCCTCATCAAATGTGCACCTGAAACCCATGTCACAGATGTCGCAACCCTATACCAAAGTATAGAGTGTGCCGTACAGGATCGCCTCGGGAGATGGTTAACGAAGTAACCATACATAGCGTTCACACAGGACATCCATCATTTACAGAGATACCTCATTAAGTGTATAATATTGCAAGTTTAGGAGTCATAGCGGAAGCAAATTTAGTTACATTATCATACATAGGTTCTTGGTTCATATTACATAAATATATGGAGGCGGAAGATACGACAAACACTACGCAGAACCTAAGTAAGCCATGCCGGCCCTAGGGCAGTGGCTCACTTATCTGGATTAGGGGAGCCGGGGACCCATTCAATGGTCCAGTTCTGGGGCTCCTCACCTTCCCACACAATTTTGTTACAGCAATCGCAATAAGTTGCTTGAGGCGAACCTGAAAAACCACATCATCGCAAAGCCTGAGTATCTAGCATACTCCGCAAGACTTACCCGTCCAAAGGGTTTACTAAAACCGACTCCTAGTATGCAGGGGGCCGACCGGGTTTATTTGATATTTGCATAAAAGCACCTATTAATTCTAGGCTACGCTGCTTATTCCTTAACCAAGATTTAATTTGCTTGTTGCCGAAGAGGGACTGTAGTTGAACCTAGCTAGCTGCTAAGACTTGTACAATTATAAAGAGCAATACAACATAGCAAATTGTATCCATAGAGTAAATAAATTTCAGCATCCTAAACAAACTTCTCTACTTAAAGTATCATTGCCACTGCTTGAAACAAGAGGTACTCATGATCGCGAGGGACGGCAATTCGAATTGATTTACATCCTGCAGGAAAAATAACCCAAATTTTTAATCAATTTCATTCTTCACGTGGATCATGATTGAATCAAGTGATCCCATAGCCTACCGTTGACTCTACTAATTTAAGCCTAGCAGTTGCTAACGAAAGGCTTACTGATGTAACTAAGTATGGGTCACAGTTTGTTTATGCAAGTGGGTTTCCATCCAAGCCCTATACCTAATGCACACACGATCTCCCTCTATGGTGACAAAAATAAACAGGACTCGTAAATCAGTAGGTGTGCACCGGGGCTTGCCTTGGGAGTGATCGTAGCTAAAGTTCTTGGCGGGGTTTAGCTCCACTTCGGGCTCCTCAGGGTTGCTTGCCACGTCCTTGCTCCCAGTCTTGCTCCCTAGTCAATGCAGTGCAATGCACGGTCAGGAGTTGGACGATGATGCATGACACTTCCTCAATAAATAGGATCTGACGGAATGATGCTCATGCATGGGATGACATGTTTATACCACACTCTAGAAATTATTAACTTACAGGGGACAAACTTCTAATTAGGGGAAGTGGGAGGCATGGTAATCACTGAGCATATCCCTATATTCCAACTACCAGTATACCCTTGGTGCACTTTCCCTCGGTATGCCAAGGCCTACTCAGCAGATATGCAAAACCCCCTAACTACCCCCTTACCCAGGGTGCATTCACCAATTATAATGCCCATGCAAGGGAACATAGGAACTTTATCTTGCAAGGTTAATTGCATCCTCCTAGAATTTGACATGCTCACTTTTAATTATAGCCCTAACTAATCTAGATATATAAGCTAATGGTGAATCATTAGTATGCAAAAGAAATCATAACTTTACTGTAAGTCAAGATTGACATGTTGCATGGGCTGTCCCAAGGATGGGTTTACCACTATAATAACCACATGCATATATTAGGCAACAATTATATTGAATTTCCTAAGCTAATTATGAATGAGTAACTTTAACAGCCAAAAGCACACTGATGGTGCCCAAAATTTTTCATGGAGATTTTTATGCTTATGCAGAAATGCCCAAAGAGCAGGAATGCAAAATTTCAGAATTTAAAATCCTGCCCAAGCATTTATAGAAATTTATTTACTAAAAATGGGGATTATGCAATAACACTAAAATTTGCATAAAAGATGGAAATGTGCTTTAGCAGAAAGTTTAGGAATGACATGAAGTGCTTACTGACCAAATCCCATGATTTTATCAGTTATAGATTTTGAATTATGAATTTAATTCTCTTCTCAAGGCTCTAACTTTGGTGATTTAATTTTACTAACCTACCACATAACCTTGGATCTCATCTTGTTTTTCTGGTAGAGGAAGATTTTAGGAATCCAGCAAAATTGGTTTCATGCTCATTGGACTTTTATTTTTTGAGTTATGAATTTTTGAAGTTTTTTAGCAAAGTTAGGGGCAAATTACAGAACTGCCACCCGGCGATTTCAAACCCTCGCGGGCGCGCGCGCGCGCGCGGTGGCCGGTGCCGGCGAGCCCGGCCAGCGGCCAAATCGGCAGCGCGGCCCGGCCAACCTCGTGTGCCCACATGCTCAGCACCTCACGGCGACCTCGTGGGTCCGGTGGGTACCCCGCGGAAAGCGCCGGAGACGGCCGGTGACGAGCGGCGGAGCAGAGGCGGGGTACGGCGGCGTTGCGCGGCGAGCACGGTGAGCGAGAAGGGTCGGGGAGTGGAGGGAGAGCATCACCTCGGTGCGGAGATTGACGGCGTGGGGGAGCTAGGCGACGGGGAGGGCCGGAAGGGGGGTCTCGTCGGCGGGGTGGGGAAGAATCCGACGGCGGCGGCTACTTCCTTTATCGATTCCGGCGAGGTCCCTGCGGCAGAGGGGGAGCGGGTTAGGGAACTGCCAGGGAAGACCCTTGCGCAACGATTTGAGGAGGTAGGAGCGGACGGGAGGCGGCCTAGGCGTAGCTCGACGGGGTGGCGATCATGGCGGCCGAAAACAGAGGCGCGGCTCGAAATCCCGCCGCTGCTTTCGCCGGCGATGGAGATGTAGGGGCCGGGAGCCTCTGGAATGGGGCGAGAGGGTAGAGGAAGGTGTGGGGGGGGCGGTTACTTGCCGGGAGCGTGGGGAGGGGCTCTTGCCGCCGGGCGCTTATAACCGGGAAAAGGGGGAGAGAGATCGGGGGCGAGCTGGCAGCAGGCGGTTGGCTCGACGGTGGTCGCCTTCAAGGCGGCACCGGTGGCACAGCGCTGGCAGGCGGAGCAGTGGCTGGAATGGGCAAGGGAGAGAGAGAGCGCGCGGTGGCCGGCGGGAGAGGACGGCGGTGTCGATCGGAGAATGGCTCAAGGACAGGGAGTGGTTGACCTCGATTGACTAGAACAGTGTTCGGCAATTTGCTAAATTCTCCAATTACGTTGCTGCAAATCCTTAGCAAATTTTTGTGCGAGTTCATCAAATCCCACTTGCCAACTTTTCTTTTGTGGCCACGTCGAGATTCCCTCTGGAGAATTAACTAAAATTCCTGGAATAGAGGTGCTTTTTCTGCACTTAGGGAATTTTTTTAGGGGGGTTAACCTTTATTAAAAATTCCAGTAAATTCCCCAAATTTCTTTCTTGATATGCCCTGCTGGAATATGCAAAAATATGGGCACACTTCTATTGAGTTTTGCAAGGTTTTTGAAAAGCTACTATTTGGCCAATTAGTGGAATTTCTATTCAAGTTAATTCCCCTTTTTCTTTGACACTTTATTTATTTGAAATTTTGAATTAATCAGCAAATTAACATGGTGTTATCTTAACCAACATTTTTGTGGCTTGGGATGTCACAGCACTCCCCCCCTTAAACGAAATCTCGCCCCGAGATTTGTTACTGGTTGAACACAAGAGAGAGAGAGCGCGGTTGTTTACCGGATTTGCGAGGTCAGGAACTCAGGGAAGTTGGTTTTCGGAAACTCCTCTTGCTCCCAGGTGGCTTCATCCTCGGTATGGTTGCTCCATTGCACCTTGTAGAAGGTGGTGGTGCGATGGCGCGTTACCCGGTCCTTTTGATCAATGATTCGGACGGGGTATTCGGGGTAGGAGAGGTCTTCTTCCAATTGTTCGGTGTCAGCAATGACCGCGTCGACCGGAGGCTTCAAACACTTCTTTAGTTGGGATACGTGGAAAACATTGTGCACCCGCTCCAGAGTCTCCGGTAGTTGCAATCGATAAGCAACGGCGCTATACTTTTCTATGATCGGAAAGGGCCCGATGTAGCGGGGTGCTAATTTGCCCTTGATTCCAAAACGAGATACGCCTTTATTGGGAGAGACTCGTAGATAGACATGATCGCCCTTCTCGAACTCCAATTGGCGTCTCCTTTTGTTGGCATAGCTTATTTGACGGGATTGTGCTGCCTTCATGTTAGCTTGAATCTGCCGCACCTTTTCTTCGGCTTGTATGACGAGGTCGGGACCAAAATTAGTTCTTTCCCCTGATTCGGACCAATTCAGCGGTGTTCGGCATGAGTGGCCATACAAGGCCTCAAACGGGGACATTCCCGAACTCTCCTGATAGCTATTGTTGTATGAGAATTCGACGAACGGAAGGCAATCTCCCCAATTCTCCCGATTGTCCAAAACACAGGCTCTTAGTATGTCCTCTAAATATTGGTTCAGCCTCTCGGTTTGACCATCGGTCTGCGGGTGATAAGCAGAACTTCGGATAAGGGTGGTGCCAAGACAAGAATGTAGCTGTTCCCAAAAACGAGCAATAAACTGGGGACCTCGATCGGAGATAATAGTCTTGGGCACGCCGTGCAAACATAGAATTCTTGTGATGTAGAGTTCAGCATACTTCTTGGTAGAGTAGGTTGTATGGACTAGAATAAAGTGAGCGGACTTGGTCAACCTATCCACGATAACCCATACGGAATCATGTTTCTTGGGGGTGAGGGGTAACCCGACAATAAAGTCCATAGCAATATCCTCCCATTTCCAAGCGGGGATTTTTAAAGGGTGTAAAAGACCGGCTTTCCTCAGGTGGTCGGCCTTCACACGCTGGCACGTATCGCATTCGGAAACATAACGAGCGACTTCCCTTTTCATGCGCGTCCACCAAAACTTTTCCCTTAACCCACGGTACATCTTGTTGCTGCCGGGGTGTATGGAGTACTTGGACAAGTGAGCCTCATCCATAATTTTCTTCCTTAACTCCTCCTTCTTTGGGACAACCAGGCGATTGTTGAACCATAGCACTCCATCTCCGTCCTGTCGGAAACATGTAGCTTCCCCTTGGAGTATCTTTTGTTGAATGCGTTCCATCCCCTCGTCTTCCTTCTGGGCCTCGGCAATTTCCTCGCGAAGGGTAGGAACGAGAGCTAGATTATACAAGGATCCAATTGGAATGATACGAAGACTTGGTTCGCTTGAATCTGAATTTGGGCACGCTCCCATGGAACAAACAACTGCGTGATTGCATTGGTCCCGACGACTTAGGGCGTCGGCAACCACGTTGGCCTTCCCGGGGTGATAATGAATCTCCAATTCATAATCCTTAATTAATTCTAACCATCTCCGTTGCCTCATATTCAGTTCTTGCTGCGTAAATATATACTTGAGACTTTTGTGGTCGGTGTAGAGGTTGACAAGGTTACCAAGCAGGTAATGGCGCCAGATCTTTAAGGCCAGGACTACGGATGCCAATTCTAAATTGTGAGTGGGATAGTTTTGCTCATGCTTTCGGAGCTGTCGAGAGGCATAGGCAATGACACGGCCTTCTTGCATAAGCACACAACCCAACCCAGTGCCGGAGGCATCACAGTAAACGTCGAATGGTTTGGTAATATCAGGTTGAGCCAAAACCGGAGCAGTTGTCAAGTGCTTCTTGAGTGATTGAAAGGCTTCTTCACATGCACTACTCCACTTAAACTTCGCATCCTTTTCCAGCAACTTGGTCATAGGCTTGGCAATGCTTGAGAAGTTGGGAATAAATTTCCGGTAATATCCAGCAAGGCCAAGGAAGCTGCGAATTTGCCTGACCGATTTCGGAGCTCTCCAATTCAACACATCTTCCACCTTGGCAGGATCAACGGCTACCCCTTCTACGGAGATGATATGACCCAAGAATGGGACTTGCTTTAGCCAAAATTCACACTTGCTGAATTTGACGTAAAGCTGGTGATCTCGGAGTCGTTGCAGAACAATGCGGAGGTGTTCGGCGTGTTCTTCCTCGGATTTGGAGTATATAAGGATGTCGTCGATGAACACGACCACGAACTTATCCAACTCTGGCATGAACACGGAATTCATCAAATACATGAAATGGGCTGGAGCATTAGTGAGACCAAAAGACATGACGAGATACTCGAAAAGACCATATCGTGTGGAGAAGGCAGTTTTTGGAACGTCTTCGGTTCGGATCTTTATTTGGTGGTAACCGGATCGGAGGTCAATCTTGGAGAAAACTTTAGCACCAACAAGTTGATCAAATAGAATATCAATTCGAGGTAAAGGGTACTTGTTCTTAATGGTTACAGCATTCAGGGGCCTGTAGTCGACACACAGACGTAGGGTCTTGTCTTTCTTCTTTACAAAGAGGGCGGGACATCCCCAGGGAGATGAACTCGGTCGGATGTAGCCCTTGTCCATAAGCTCTTGTAATTGTTCCTTTAATTCTGCTAACTCATTAGGGGCCATCTTGTACGGCCTGCGAGAGATAGGCGCCGTACCGGGTAGGAGTTCAATCTTAAACTCGACGTCTCTGTCCGGAGGCATTCCTGGTAACTCATCTGGGAACACGTCGGAGAAGTCACGTACCACTGGAATATCCTCTAGCTTTTTCCCTTCAGCATGACACACTTGAGGAATGGACAATTTAGGACTCGGCAACCGAAGAATGGACGGACCATAGAGGGGTGAGTTCAAGTGGACCTCCCGGGATTCAATGTGTAAGACGGCTCTATGTTTAGTCATCCACCTCATACCAAGAATTATGTCAATACCCTGACCATCTAAGATGATTAACGAAGCGGGGTACACGTTGCCTGCTAACTTAAGTGGCACTTTTCTCAACTCAAGGTGAGTTCTTATTTTCCCACCGGGGGATGTGATGATGTATGGGGTTCCCGTAGTGGTGGGGGTGACTTTCAGATGATTCACACATGCTTGACTAATAAAATCATGTGTTGCTCCTGAATCAAAGAGAACCATGGCAGCGTGTTGGTTGATCGAGAACGTACCCGCGAGAACGGGCTCTCCGACTTGAATCTCTTCGACCGTGGTATAATTGACTCGGCCATTCTTGTGGGTAAGGGCAGAAGACTGGGGACGACTCCCATTGTTGCCGTGGTTGTTACCATTGTTGGGGTGGTTGTTGATGTTCCCAGAGGGGTTGGAGTTGTTGCTGTTTCCCTGGTTGCGCTTCGAAAAGCGGCACTCCTTGGCAAAGTGACCGGTTCGGCCACAGTTGTAGCATGACTGCGGGGAGTTGTGCTTCACAACTTGATTAGTCTGCTGCGGGGGGCGGGGACCAGCGGAGAGCTGCAGGTTGCCTCCATGGGAATGGAAGTGCTGCTGCGAGTAGGTCGGACGAGGCCCTCCTCCTGACGGTAGCGCAGCTCGGAACTTCTGCCCCGTCGGGGAGGTGATTGCCAGCCTGTACTTGGGCAGTGCGGATCCGGACGAACTTCCCATAGCACGCTTCCTCTTCTTGTCCTCCTGGTTAGCACGGATGGCATCTTCTTGCACAATGGCGGCACTTATTAGGTCGTTGAATGTCCCTGCGGTAACTTGTGCCAGACGGTCTTGCAGCTTCGGGGTAAGGCCCGAACGGAAACAATCTTTCTTCTTCTCGTCCGTGTCGGCATGATACGACGCATACTGAGCCAAGTAGTTGAACTTTCGTGCATACTCTTGCACAGTTCCAGCGCCTTGCTTCAGGTTGAGAAATTCTTGCAGCTTGCGCTTCATAAGACCGGCCGGAATATGGTGTGCACGAAAGGCGGTGCAGAATTCCGGCCAAGTGACTTGGTGGCCAGGGGCAAGAGCAGTGGTGTAGCTTGCCCACCAAGCACTTGCGGAACCGCGGAGTTGCTGCGCTGCGAAGAGGGGCTTCTGGTGGTCGGTGCAGTGGAGCAGAGCAAACTTCAACTCTAGAGTGCGAATGAAGTTATCCGCTTCCGGCGGATCACCAGCTTCGCCGAATGTGGGCGGATGAGTTGCCCAAAAGTCGCTGTAGGACGATTCGTGGGGCTGCGGCGGTGGTGGTCCGGGAGCTCCTTGGCGATTCATGTTCTCCATGAACAGGTGGAACATCTCATTCTGATTGTGGATGAGCTGCTCCATCGGCGTCATGGGTGGAGCATTGGGTGGCGGCTGGTTTCTACCCGCGTTGGAGGCACCGGAAGCCTCACCGAGGTTCTCTCCACCACGGCGAGTTTGCACCATCTATCACAGGAGTAAAGCATGTTAGCCCGATTATCGCCTGCGACATTATGATAATAAGCCTATAATTCAGTGACAACAATAACATTTTAACTGCTCATAACGGAACTGTTGACAGTGCACGGTGCAGATTACGGGTGGTGACTTGGATTCCACTAGTTTCAACAACATAGGCAACATACTTATGATCAAACCATGGGTACATGCGACACGTCTTCCAATACATGGAAATCCTTATGTTACCTTACTACCTCGTGATAGCATGTGGTCTGGAAGAGCTTTCGGTTACAACTCCACCTAGCACTACTAGCACTATCCACATACGAGCACAAAGTCTTCACGAGCTTCCACCCTACACAACCTACTACGCCTCAGTCACTCGGCGTGGCTGCTACCATCGGACTCCCATTCCATGTCGCCCGGTCCAGGGGGTGCCTCATAGTCAACACCGGAGTCACCGTCCTCACTCAAGTCGGTGTCGTCTGGGGGAATCACCACGAGTGGCATGGGTGGCTGGGCATTAAGAACCGCGTTCAGCTGGGCATTAGCAACTTGGAGATGCCCAATAAGTTGTTCTTGTTGTGCGATGATGACATGTGCGTAGTTGAGGTTCCCTTCCATGACATCCCTCGCATCTTGGGCTTCCTCGCGTTGAGCTTGGAGCTCACTTCGCTCCTCCAAGAGGGCGTCAACCTGACCATGAAGGGAGTAGATCTCCTCTTGGGCAGCAGTGAGTTGGGCATTACGCTGGTTCAGTTGCTCCTGCAACTGCTCGCTAGCATCGCCCTCGATGATGAGTTGAGCGTCATGGAGCTGCTCGAACAGGTCCGCCCGCTCCAACTCGCTAGTGTGCAGTTTGCCCCTGAGGACCGCGATCTCTGCATCGCGAGTGGCGAGCTGGGCGTCTCGGGCGGCAAGTGCGAGCCGCAGCGCCTCACGCTCTCGTTCCAACTCGAGAACGCGTGCGGGAAGGGGCTCGTAGTTCTTCGGGAGCTTGTCGTCCACCATCTGTCGGAATAAGTTTTGCGAGGATGAGTCAAAACTTAATATCCCTTTAAGCATACATGCCCAAAGTGGCATAAGGATTGACGGATAAGGGAAAAAGACGTAAGGTGCCCAACCCGTGGGACGGAGAACTATGCAGTTCTACGATTGACAGGGTAACTTGCAGGGATGAGCAAAAACACGTCACTTCTGTACAATTTAACCTCTTGACCCTTTTATGATAATTGTAGAGGAGTTCAGTATCTTTCCAACGCATGCTCCCACATTCCTAACCGATAACATCTCCGAGAGTTATGATCATCCAAAAACAGAGGACAGAAATGAGACTGCTGCTGAACTTTCCGAAAAGCTTGCTGTTTTTGCAAAATCCGACCCGTTTACAGATTTTTCTGAGACAAACCCACTATACCAAACTCGTAGGGGAAAACATTAGCTTTCCAACGGATACTTATTCGCCTTCGTCGGATTAAAATCGAGGAAGTTATGTTCATTTTTGTGGGACTGACTTTCCTGGCAGAGTTCGTCCCAATTAAGTTCGAACTTTCGTTTTAAGCGCCATAGGGATCCGCATTCGCCCGGAGTTTGATTATTTCACATGTTTGTGATATTTGTGACCTTTTACATAATTGGGTAAAGATAAATGCATGTGGTATGCATGAATGCCAAATGCTCAATATGCCGATTTCCTACGTCCTCACAAAGGAAAACTTTGACCGAATATATAGATCGATCCGTCCGATGGCACGCACACTTCTCGTAGGTTTCTAAGCGATCTACCCGTGGTTAGTATACCTGCAATAGATCCATTTCAGAAACAATACATCAAATCCAAAAGAAACAAGCCAAAACAACAATGACAGTTATGTCCAGGTATTTGCCCACCCGGAAGGCAGCCGATATTTAAGCGCAATCGGTCCGCGCGTCAAACAAAGTCCAGGTCTTTGCCCACCCGGAAGGCGTTCGGTGTTTATTGCGCAACCGATCCGCGCACAGACACATACCTTCGGGGAAGAATCCGTAGAGACGAGTAACTTAACAAACATAACCCAGGGTTAGCTTTGCCATCTACTAATAAAGTCCTTATATGGGCACTACTAGTTCGTACCTCACCGTACGGCGTAAAACGGGTTGTTTAGGTCTTTTAAAATGTTCATCGGTGTGATGCTTATCCCGAGTCGGCTCTGATACCAGCTGTCGCAACCCTATACCAAAGTATAGAGTGTGCCGTACAGGATCGCCTCGGGAGATGGTTAACGAAGTAACCATACATAGCGTTCACACAGGACATCCATCATTTACAGAGATACCTCATTAAGTGTATAATATTACAAGTTCAGGAGTCATAGCGGAAGCAAATTTAGTTACATTATCATACATAGGTTCTTGGTTCATATTACATAAATATACGGAGGCGGAAGATACGACAAACACTACGCAGAACCTAAGTAAGCCATGCCGGCCCTAGGGCAGTGGCTCACTTATCTAGATTAGGGGAGCCGGGGACCCATTCAATGGTCCAGTTCTGGGGCTCCTCACCTTCCCACACAATTTTGTTACAGCAATCGCAATAAGTTGCTTGAGGCGAACCTGAAAAACCACATCATCGCAAAGCCTGAGTATCTAGCATACTCCGTGTTGACGGTCCTTAAATGCAAAATATGACCGTCGTTTACCCGCAAGAATCACACAATTTGATCACCACCTTAGTGGTAGGAATTTATTGCTAATTATTTCCACAAGTTTTGGTGACTTTGTGTATGCAGGAAGCAACCCATGGAGTTTAAATAAAATTCAAGGAAATTCAAGGAGAAAGCACACTTCCGGCCAATCAGGAGCAAGCACACGGATTAAGGAGCCCACCTTCAGCGCTTAACCGACGTAACTCCCCGTAATACTGCGCAAACCGTTGTGAGGGCCCACAGGACAGCCACCTGGAGAAAGCACAGGCCAGGAGGGGCCACCCCCAGGTCGGCCGACCTGGTCAGGTCGGCCGACCCGGCCGGGCGCCCTCTCCGCCCGGGCTTCCACGTGTTGGCTCCTCAGGACTCCTTGATGGCGGTTTGGGGGGATTCCGTGGCGGTTACTCCTCTGAAACCGACGTTAGGAGGCTATAAATAGAGGGTGAGGGCCTTCACTCCAACACACACTCAAGATTGAAGATTTAGTGCTCCTCTTGCAAAGGCCAAGTGCTACTTAGCTAGTGCTTAGATTAGGAAGAGAGTGGAGTAGAGTTCGGAGGAGGCTTGGGCTTGTCTTCGCCTTCTTCACGCTTGTACTTCGACGACATTTGCCAATCATAGTAAGTGTCGAGATTTCCCCTCTTGCAGTTTACTTTTTACTTTAATTAAGTTATAGTTCTAGCTTGTGAGCTCGTTCATCGCTCTAAGTTCTTAGGGTGCCTTAGCCTGAATATTCGTTGCTAGAAGGTTAAGGTAGTAATCGATCGCATAGACGTGGTGTCTAGGCAGGAGGTTACCTTTGATTATTCGTTAGTCTACTGGTTCGTTGAGGTAGGCGGCAGGTGGTGACAGCTCTGTCCGTCCTCTGAAATCCTCCCCGCTAGGCTAGTGCGTAGGCTCTTGGCGGAAGTCGCCTGTGGATGCAGGGGTAAGTCCGTGCCCAACGCGAGCAAACTAGAGCATAGCTTAGTTAACGTAGGAACCTAACTCTTGGGACATCCTCTCTGTCCTCTACCTATCTTAATCAATCTCTGTGTCCTTGGGTGATTTAGTCCAACGATAGACACACACGTTCCTCGTGATTCGATACCCCGGAATACTCTGGGTGAAGTGCTACATCGGTCTTCCGTGCGCTTGCGGATTTATTCGTAGACGTAAGAAAAACCAACAAGCATTTCTGGCGCCGTTGCCGGGGAACGGTTGCTGTTTTATCTGCGGACCCTAGTCACCCTCGTATCCCTTTTTATCTTTCTTTTATTTCTTTCCTTATCCCTACCATGGAGCAACCTTCTATCCAATCCTTCTCTGCTCCAAGGGGCGAGTTCTACGAGCCACCTTCATCTTCAAAACCAATCCTTTCAGATGGCTTCGAACTCCGCCCAGGCTTTATAGCCATGGTTCAGGCACAACCTTTCTCGGGGGAAGAAAACGAAAACCCACACCATCACCTGCGAGAATTTGAGCAATTGTGCTCGTGCATCCAAATTAGGGGTATGACACAAGAGACTCTCAAGTGGAAATTGTTTCCCTTTTCTCTTATAGAGAGGGCGAAGCAATGGTACACTCACACGGCAGAAAGCACGAATGGTGACTGGAAAGAGCTCCGGGACAAATTTTGTCTTGCGTTCTTCCCAATGTCACGAATCGTTTCTCTCCGTAGAGAGGTCTTCAACTTCGAGCAGGCCGAGAAAGAATCCTTAGGCACAGCTTGGGCTAGGTTCTCGCTTTTAGTGAAATCCGGTCCTGACTTGTCTATACCCGATCCCATGCTGCTACAGCATTTTCGGATGGGTCTCGACAAGGAATCTGCCCAATATCTCGACATAGCCGCCGGAGGTTCATTCATACACAAAACGGTCTCAGAAGGAAGAACCATCCTAGAACGCATTCTAGAAAATACCTCTTTCCTTGAGCCCACCAAACCCCCCTGCGAAGAAGCTACGCCGAGCCATGAGACTCTCCAGCTAGCCGAATCTGACCCTGCTTCGTGCACATCTCAAGACTTAGCTAGTGAGCCTCCTCCTGAACCAGGAAATTCGGATGATGAAGAAATTCAGCCGTCCGAATTCCCTTTCATCATCGAGGATGATCTTTTCAAAGATTTCGGTAACACCTCGATGTATGCCATCCAACGAAAGCCTCAAACACCAGTTCCTTCCCCTGAACCTATAGAAGAACAATTCCTTAGGGACTCAGTGAAAGAACTAACAGCCATCATGAGTGATGAGTGGTCCCGAGAAAATGAGCAATGTTCCGAACTTGTTCGGATTATCTCATCCTCTACTACCATTCCTTGTATGGTTAGAGGCAGAGCTGTGGATGTATGGTATAATCCCGCCGTAGGAATAAACATCGTTTCCGACTCCTTTGCCTTTGAGGTATTAGGAGACGAACCTCTGCTTCCTACGCAAAAGACCTTCAAAAGCCCTACCGGAGCCATCCTAGAAGGTTACGGGATTCTAAACAATGTGTCGATACGACACAAAGACGCTGAGGCCCTTCTGAACTTTCATGTCTTTGAGGTCCCAAGCTTTGATGTCCTCATCGGGCTTCCTTTAGAAAAACTCTTTACGGCAGCCTCATCCGGTAACCTCAGTGTCAACATCGGAGGAAAGGCTCTCTCAATCCCAATCTCTCGTTCGCGAAACACCATCGCTGAATTCCCTGATGAGAGAGACCTAACCGAAGAGGTGAAAGTGATTTCCCCTTTCGACCCTCCTGATATCCTCCTTGACCAAGACGCCGATCTTTTTACAGAAGAGGAGGATGATCTACAGGAAACTCTCGAGCTTCCTGAAGATAAACCACCAACTCGACCTCCCATCGAGTTAAAAACCTTACCCCCTGGCCTACGCTACGCTTTCCTACATGGTGACACGGAGTCCCCTGTCATCATCAGTGATAAGCTTTCGGAGGAGGAGACCAAGAAGCTGATCTCTGTCTTAGAGAAACATCGCTCTGTCTTTGGGTACTCCCTCCAAGACCTAAAGGGAATTAGTCCCACTCTCTGCACCCATCGCATCCCTCTTGACCCCGAGAGTACACCTTCTAGGGAACCTCAGAGGAGGTTAAATAATGCTATGCGCGAGGTTGTGAAGAAGGAAGTTCTAAAACTTCTGCATTCAGGGATCATATATCCCGTACCTCATAGTGAGTGGGTGAGCCCGGTGCAAGTAGTGCCGAAGAAGGGAGGTATGACGGTCGTTAAGAATGATAAGAACGAGCTTATTCCCCAACGTACCGTCACGGGATGGAGGATGTGTATCGATTACAGAAAACTCAACAAGGCAACAAAGAAGGATCATTTCCCGCTGCCCTTCATCGATGAGATGTTAGAACGGTTGGCAAACCATTCCTTCTTCTGTTTCCTTGATGGGTATTCTGGTTATCATCAGATTCCTATCCATCCCGATGATCAGAGTAAGACCACCTTCACGTGCCCGTATGGAACGTATGCCTACCGTAGGATGTCTTTTGGGTTGTGTAATGCACCCGCCTCTTTCCAACGGTGTATGATGTCCATATTCTCGGACATGATCGAGGAAATCATGGAAGTCTTCATGGATGACTTCTCAGTCTATGGGAAGACCTTCGATCACTGTCTCGAGAACTTGGACAGGGTCTTGACTCGATGCCAAGAAAAGGACCTGGTACTTAATTGGGAAAAATGCCACTTTATGGTCCGAGAAGGCATAGTGCTAGGGCACTTAGTGTCCGAGAGAGGAATCGAGGTGGATAAGGCGAAAATAGAAGTTATCGAGCAACTTCCACCTCCGATCAACGTCAAGGGTATTCGTAGCTTTTTGGGGCATGCTGGGTTCTACCGACGATTCATCAAAGACTTTTCGAAAACCGCTAGACCCCTCACCAACCTCTTAGCTAAGGATGCGCCTTTTGACTTTGATGATGAGTGCTTGAAATCTTTTCATCTCTTGAAAAATGCACTCATCTCAGCTCCCATCATCCAACCCCCTGATTGGAAGCTGCCCTTTGAAATCATGTGTGATGCTAGTGACTATGCCGTAGGGGCCGTTCTCGGCCAAACTAAGGACAAGAAGCATCACGCAATAGCCTACGCCAGCAAAACCTTGACAGGAGCACAGCTCAACTACGCTACCACAGAAAAGGAGCTCCTGGCTGTGGTTTTTGCTATCGATAAGTTTAGATCTTATTTAGTTGGAGCAAAGGTAATTGTTTACACTGATCATGCTGCACTAAAGTACCTGCTCGCTAAAAAAGATGCTAAACCAAGGCTCATCAGATGGATCCTCTTACTCCAAGAATTTGATCTTGAAATAAAAGATAAGAAAGGAGTAGAGAATTCCGTAGCAGATCATCTATCTCGTATGCAAGTCACTAACATGCAGGAACTACCAATCAACGACTTCCTACGAGATGATATGCTGCTAAAGGTCGCGGACTCCACACCCTGGTATGCAGATATCGTGAATTTCATGGTTACAGGGTATGTTCCGCCGGGGGAAAACCGAAAGAAACTGGCCTATGAAAGTAGGCGACACCTTTGGGACGACCCATTCCTCTACAGGGTCTGTGCTGATGGTCTGTTGCGGCGATGCATCCCCACCATTGAGGGTGCACAGATAATTGAGAAGTGCCATGCAGCTCCGTACGGAGGACACTACGGCGTGTACCGGACGCAAGCAAAAATCTGGCAAAGTGGTTTCTATTGGCCGACGATGTATGAGGACACCAAGGAGTACATCAGGAGGTGCAGGAGATGCCAGAAGCATGGAGGAATCTCATCTCGCAACGCGATGCCCTTGACATACAACCTGCAAGTCGAACTTTTCGACGTCTGGGGCATCGACTTCATGGGACCCTTCCCAAGGTCCTATGATTGCGAGTATATCCTGGTGGCAGTCGACTACGTGTCAAAGTGGGTTGAAGCATTGCCATGCAGAGCTGCAGATGCAAAGAGCGCACGGAAGATGCTCTATGAGATCATTTTCCCACGCTTTGGGGTACCAAGGATGGTGATTAGTGATGGAGGTTCACACTTCACGGATAAAGGATTCCGACACTTCCTGAGGGAACTCGGTTCCGACCATAACATTGCTACTCCATACCACCCCCAGACCAGCGGTCAGGCAGAGACCTCGAACAAGCAAATCAAGAACATCCTGCAGAAAACAGTGGAGGAAATGGGATCGGGATGGAAGAATAAGTTGCCAGATGCACTATGGGCATATCGCACTGCATACAAGACCCCCATAGGCATGTCTCCATTCCAGCTGGTCTACGGCAAGACTTGCCATCTGCCGGTAGAACTGGAACACAAGGCATACTGGGCAATAAAGAAATGGAATATGGATTCCAAAGAAGCAGGAAGGCACAGAATGAAGCAAATTTCTGAGCTGGAGGAATGGAGAGAAAAGGCGTATCATAATGCCAGGATCTATAAAGAAAAGACCAAGAAATGGCACGACAAAAGGATACAGCCAAAGGAGTTCAACCCTGGAGACAAGGTGCTACTCTTCAACTCAAGAGTGAAGCTGTTCGGCGACGGGAAGCTGCGAAGCAAATGGCTTGGGCCATATCTCGTCATTGACGTCGCGACACATGGAGCGGTCACACTCCAGGACAAGGAAGGGAACGCGTTTAAGGTAAACGGCCATCGACTTAAAATCTTTTACGATTCTATTAAAAGTATAGGAGTTGAGGAGGACGTAGTCAATTTAATTGACTTCCGGGCCTACCCATAGCCTTTACGGGCACCTAAACTTAGAATCAAATTAAATTGCCGTACTTTTCCCCCTCCTTGGACCTCCCTTAGACAGCCCACGAAGCAGCGGCCCCAGGGGGCCCACCACCAGGTCGGCCGACCTGGCCAGGTCGGGCGACCCCCTGGTGGCGCCGCCGTTTTCTGTTTTTCTCTCACGCGTTCCTCCAACTTCCCCCTTCGCCCTAATCGGAGATTCTCGCGGAGAATCGCGAATATACCGTCGGGGGACTCTCCTTTTAAGCAGAGGGGAGCGATGCTTTTCTCTCATCCCAAACCTTCCTGTGAACCTCTTCCAGAACCCCCAACTTCGTCATGGCTGCCAAAAAGAGCACTTCCCAGGCTTCCTTGACCAGCTCCGCCCTTGCCCTTAGCGGGGAAATCACCCCCGCTAACCAAATCGTCCCGACCAACCTCGATCTCACCCTTGCCGAGATCGTTGAGCCTCTCGCCATTGAGCCTCCCCTGCGCCGCGAAGAGGAAAGGGCAGGCCGTACACGGTTTGCTGAACGGCGCAGCCCTTCCGCCACCCGCACATCGCAGCGGGCACTTTCGCCGACCCCGGCACGCACCATGAAGACGCGGGGAACGTCGCCTGTACGGCGTCCTACTCCCGACATCAAGAGACCAACGACGGGCACTCTGGCGCACCGCAAGACGACACCCACCCGTCGTCTCCACAACGGGGACCCCTCTGCTCTCCTGCCCAGGGAACACCTCGTTGAGACGCTTCGGGGCAGGGATGGGTCACCATTCGGGTACAAGTACCGGATGGACTACATCCCCACGTCGCCAGAGCAGAAGGGACGGTTCACCAGCACCGGACCACGCACCGGACCGGGCAAGGGGAAAGTGCTCTTCCCCAAGCTCACTTCGGAGGACAAGCGGGAGATGGAGGAATCCATCGACTCCTCTCCGCAGAAGACCATCAGCCGTTTCCTCGACCCCCCGCCAATCACAGCGGAGGGCGGACACTACCAGGACAGCGGGGACGAGGCGACAGGTCCCTCCAAGGCCAAGCTTGCGCAGGACGTTCTCCTCCTACGGGCGGAGAATAAGAGGCTGGCCAACAAGTTGGCGGAGGAGTTGGTTGATCGTGCTCAACTTGAGGATCGTGTGCAACGCCTCGAGGAGGGTATGAAAGACCTCCGCCGTGGCTTATGCGCTAAGATGGAGCGCATTTGTAGCCACATGGGAGAGCCCGACTTATATAAGGGCAAATGAATAGGCTCTACCATATAGTTTAGGAAAATAGGCGCTTAGTTTCCCTTTTTAGATTTTCTTCGTTTATTTCATTAAAATGTAATGCGCCTATAATAAAAAAATTGAATAATGGAACCCACTGAGCCCATAAAGCCGGTGGGGTCCACCTTTGCTTTCACACTTTTCCTTTTTGTTTGTGTCAAATAAAAAGAAGTCAGGAAACAAGTGTGGAGGAGGATTTGCGAAGTACGAACGCGCAAACGGACGGTCTACCCTGAGAAATATGTTGCACAGGGCGACACGAAGCGACACGACGAACCAGGGGACCCGAGGAGCATCTCCCAGGTCGGGCGACCTGGCTAGGTCGGCCGACCCAGGCCTGGCTCCCCTCGGACCCCCACTTGGTCCATACTCTGGTTTGCACGTCCACTTCCTATTCCTCCCTGCCTCTCTGCTTATTTTCTCCTTGAATATGGAAAAATTAATAAATACTAAAAACCTGAATTTTCTCCATAATTCATTCTTTTTGATTTATCATCTTGCATGCTCCTTATTCCTAGAATGTTTGCCTAAATTTCCATGACTATATCTTTAGGAAAACATGCTACCTAGGACTATTGATTTGTGTGATATGAATAGACTTTATGAATCTTCACTCTTATGCTTATAACTTGGGATTTTCTTTTGAAAATGATAAATTTGAAAGCCAACTCCTCAATGGTAAAATTTATCCTACCAAGGCCAAATCAAAGATTGTGCTCTTTTGTGCTACTTATTAATTTATTGAGCCTTGTCAAAATTTTGAGACCCAAATTGAGATGCCTGTTATGCTTCATTTATCAAGTCTGTGTGCACATCCATCCCTATGCTAAAACTTCTACACTGGAAGTTAGCATCTCCACCATCCATGAAAATAAAATACTCCAGTTCTACATACTTCCCTCTGTATTTTGTTGCAAAAAGAGTATGGGCTATCTAGTATTCAAAAAAAAAAAAAAAAAAAAAAAAAAAAGAGAGAGAGAAAAGAAAAGAAAGAAAGATAGCCCTTGATCTCATTTCGATGAGGGAATGTTCAAAGGAGTATCCATCTTCCATCTACCAAATAAATGTGCACAGACTTGACTTATGAATCATGACTTGTTTTTCTCTTTGGATCCGAATTTTGACTTAGCAAGATATGAATTATAAGTATGCCACCATTTCAATCCTATTCTTGAGCTCCACATATACCATATTTAGAGATAGGACATGAAAGGCACAATGCCTTGGTGAGGAAAATACACCTTTGAGCGACTAGAGAATCATTTGAGGAGTATGGCTACTATTTTTTGATTGTGAAAATCTTTTCGAAAACCCAAGTTACATAAGCAGAAGGAGCTGAGTTTTCGGAGTCAAGATTCGTTCCATTCATCAATATCCAAAGAAGGCATGCTAGACACTTCAAAAGCTCATGGAGATACAAGGTAATGCCTGGAATAATTTGCATGCTAGATTTGATTTATCAAGGTTTGAATTATCACTTAGTCCTTAGTCTTTAGTCCTTTACTCGAGGACGAGCAAAGGCTAAGTGTGGGGGAGTTTGTTGACGGTCCTTAAATGCAAAATATGACCGTCGTTTACCCGCAAGAATCACACAATTTGATCACCACCTTAGTGGTAGGAATTTATTGCTAATTATTTCCACAAGTTTTGGTGACTTTGTGTATGCAGGAAGCAACCCATGGAGTTTAAATAAAATTCAAGGAAATTCAAGGAGAAAGCACACTTCCGGCCAATCAGGAGCAAGCACACGGATTAAGGAGCCCACCTTCAGCGCTTAACCGACGTAACTCCCCGTAATACTGCGCAAACCGTTGTGAGGGCCCACAGGACAGCCACCTGGAGAAAGCACAGGCCAGGAGGGGCCACCCCCAGGTCGGCCGACCTGGTCAGGTCGGCCGACCCGGCCGGGCGCCCTCTCCGCCCGGGCTTCCACGTGTTGGCTCCTCAGGACTCCTTGATGGCGGTTTGGGGGGATTCCGTGGCGGTTACTCCTCTGAAACCGACGTTAGGAGGCTATAAATAGAGGGTGAGGGCCTTCACTCCAACACACACTCAAGATTGAAGATTTAGTGCTCCTCTTGCAAAGGCCAAGTGCTACTTAGCTAGTGCTTAGATTAGGAAGAGAGTGGAGTAGAGTTCGGAGGAGGCTTGGGCTTGTCTTCGCCTTCTTCACGCTTGTACTTCGACGACATTTGCCAATCATAGTAAGTGTCGAGATTTCCCCTCTTGCAGTTTACTTTTTACTTTAATTAAGTTATAGTTCTAGCTTGTGAGCTCGTTCATCGCTCTAAGTTCTTAGGGTGCCTTAGCCTGAATATTCGTTGCTAGAAGGTTAAGGTAGTAATCGATCGCATAGACGTGGTGTCTAGGCAGGAGGTTACCTTTGATTATTCGTTAGTCTACTGGTTCGTTGAGGTAGGCGGCAGGTGGTGACAGCTCTGTCCGTCCTCTGAAATCCTCCCCGCTAGGCTAGTGCGTAGGCTCTTGGCGGAAGTCGCCTGTGGATGCAGGGGTAAGTCCGTGCCCAACGCGAGCAAACTAGAGCATAGCTTAGTTAACGTAGGAACCTAACTCTTGGGACATCCTCTCTGTCCTCTACCTATCTTAATCAATCTCTGTGTCCTTGGGTGATTTAGTCCAACGATAGACACACACGTTCCTCGTGATTCGATACCCCGGAATACTCTGGGTGAAGTGCTACATCGGTCTTCCGTGCGCTTGCGGATTTATTCGTAGACGTAAGAAAAACCAACACTCCGCAAGACTTACCCGTCCAAAGGGTTTACTAAAACCGACTCCTAGTATGCAGGGGGCCGACCGGGTTTATTTGATATTTGCATAAAAGCACCTATTAATTCTAGGCTACGCTGCTTATTCCTTAACCAAGATTTAATTTGCTTGTTGCCGAAGAGGGACTGTAGTTGAACCTAGCTAGCTGCTAAGACTTGTACAATTATAAAGAGCAATACAACATAGCAAATTGTATCCATAGAGTAAATAAATTTCAGCATCCTAAACAAACTTCTCTACTTAAAGTATCATTGCCACTGCTTGAAACAAGAGGTACTCATGATCGCGAGGGACGGCAATTCGAATTGATTTACATCCTGCAGGAAAAATAACCCAAATTTTTAATCAATTTCATTCTTCACGTGGATCATGATTGAATCAAGTGATCCCATAGCCTACCGTTGACTCTACTAATTTAAGCCTAGCAGTTGCTAACGAAAGGCTTACTGACGTAACTAAGTATGGGTCACAGTTTGTTTATGCAAGTGGGTTTCCATCCAAGCCCTATACCTAATGCACACACGATCTCCCTCTATGGTGACAAAAATAAACAGGACTCGTAAATCAGTAGGTGTGCACCGGGGCTTGCCTTGGGAGTGATCGTAGCTAAAGTTCTTGGCGGGGTTTAGCTCCACTTCGGGCTCCTCAGGGTTGCTTGCCACGTCCTTGCTCCCAGTCTCGCTCCCTAGTCAATGCAGTGCAATGCACGGTCAGGAGTTGGACGATGATGCATGACACTTCCTCAATAAATAGGATCTGACGGAATGATGCTCATGCATGGGATGACATGTTTGTACCACACTCTGGCAATTATTAACTTACAGGGGACAAACTTCTAATTAGGGGAAGTGGGAGGCATGGTAATCACTGAGCATATCCCTATATTCCAACTACCAGTATACCCTTGGTGCACTTTCCCTCGGTATGCCAAGGCCTACTCAGCAGATATGCAAAACCCCCTAACTACCCCCTTACCCAGGGTGCATTCACCAATTATAATGCCCATGCAAGGGAACATAGGAACTTTATCTTGCAAGGTTAATTGCATCCTCCTAGAATTTGACATGCTCACTTTTAATTATAGCCCTAACTAATCTAGATATATAAGCTAATGGTGAATCATTAGTATGCAAAAGAAATCATAACTTTACTGTAAGTCAATATTGACATGTTGCATGGGCTGTCCCAAGGATGGGTTTACCACTATAATAACCACATGCATATATTAGGCAACAATTATATTGAATTTCCTAAGCTAATTATGAATGAGTAACTTTAACAGCCAAAAGCACACTGATGGTGCCCAAAATTTTTCATGGAGATTTTTATGCTTATGCAGAAATGCCCAAAGAGCAGGAATGCAAAATTTCAGAATTTAAAATCCTGCCCAAGCATTTATAGAAATTTATTTACTAAAAATGGGGATTATGCAATAACACTAAAATTTGCATAAAAGATGGAAATGTGCTTTAGCAGAAAGTTTAGGAATGACATGAAGTGCTTACTGACCAAATCCCATGATTTTATCAGTTATAGATTTTGAATTATGAATTTAATTCTCTTCTCAAGGCTCTAACTTTGGTGATTTAATTTTACTAACCTACCGCATAACCTTGGATCTCATCTTGTTTTTCTGGTAGAGGAAGATTTTAGGAATCCAGAAAAATTGGTTTCATGCTCATTGGACTTTTATTTTTTGAGTTATGAATTTTTGAAGTTTTTTAGCAAAGTTAGGGGCAAATTACAGAACTGCCACCCGGCGATTTCAAACCCTCGCGGGCGCGCGCGCGCGGTGGCCGGTGCCGGCGAGCCCGTTCAGCGGCCAAATCGGCAGCGCGGCCCGGCCAACCTCGTGTGCCCACATGCTCAGCACCTCACGGCGACCTCGTGGGTCCGGTGGGTACCCCGCGGAAAGCGCCGGAGACGGCCGGCGACGAGCGGCGGAGCAGAGGCGGGGTACGGCGGCGTTGCGCGGCGAGCACGGCGAGCGAGAAGGGTCGGGGAGTGGAGGGAGAGCATCACCTCGGTGCGGAGATTGACGGCGTGGGGGGGCTAGGCGACGGGGAGGGCCGGAAGGGGGGTCTCGTCGGCGGGGTGGGGAAGAATCCGACGGCGGCGGCTACTTCCTTTATCGATTCTGGCGAGGTCCCTGCGGCAGAGGGGGAGCGGGTTAGGGAACTGCCAGGGAAGACCCTTGCGCAACGATTTGAGGAGGTAGGAGCGGACGGGAGGCGGCCTAGGCGTAGCTCGACGGGGTGGCGATCATGGCGGCCGAAAATAGAGGCGCGGCTCGAAATCCCGCCGCTGCTTTCGCTGGCGATGGAGATGTAGGGGCCGGGAGCCTCTGGAGTGGGGCGAGAGGGTAGAGGAAGGTGTGGGGGGGGCGGTTACTTGCCGGGAGCGCGGGGAGGGGCTCTTGCCGCCGGGCGCTTATAACCGGGAAAAGGGGGAGAGAGATCGGGGGCGAGCTGGCAGCAGGCGGTTGGCTCGACGGTGGTCGCCTTCAAGGCGGCACCGGTGGCACAGCGCTGGCAGGCAGAGCAGTGGCCGGAATGGGCAAGGGAGAGAGAGAGCGCGCGGTGGCCGGCGGGAGAGGACGGCGGTGTCGATCGGAGAATGGCTCAAGGACACGGAGTGGTTGACCTCGACTGACTAGAACAGTGTTCGGCAATTTGCTAAATTCTCCAATTACGTTGCTGCAAATCCTTAGCAATTTTTTGTGCGAGTTCAGCAAATCCCACTTGCCAACTTTTCTTTTGTGACCACGTCGAGATTCCCTCTGGAGAATTAACTAAAATTCCTGGAACAGAGGTGCTTTTTCTGCACTTAGGGAATTTTTTTAGGGGGGTTAACCTTTATTAAAAATTCCAGTAAATTCCCCAAAATTCTTTCTTGATATGCCCTGCTGGAATATGCAAAAATATGGGCACACTTCTATTGAGTTTTGCAAGGTTTTTGAAAAGCTACTATTTGGCCAATTAGTGGAATTTCTATTCAAGTTAATTCCCCTTTTTCTTTGACACTTTATTTATTTGAAATTTTGAATTAATCAGCAAATTAACATGGTGTTATCTTAACCAACATTTTTGTGGCTTGGGATGTCACAACAGAGTTGACCAATAGACAGGAGGTTGAAGTTGAGGATTTCCACAAGAAAGACCTTGGAGAGATGGACGTCCTCAGTGATGGCCACCTTGCCTAATCCTCTGACTCTCCCTTTTAAGTTATCCCCAAAAGTCACCTTCTCAGTGTCTTCGTCTTCATCAATGTTGGTGAACATGGTTGTGATGTGAACAAGGGTTCCCGATCTTCCGAAAGGTTCTTGGTAAGTTGATTTGGTCGGAGGCGACACACAAATCGATCCGGCTTCAGAACAGCACGTTCTAAACCCCGCAATCGCAGCACGATGTCTCCTCTGGTTATCAACCGTCCAAAAGACGATTGACCTCGCCGAGAAGGCTAATTCCTGCCTGCAAATCAAGAACACAAGCAAGAACAACGAAGAATGCAACACAATTGCAGATGTATGATTAAACTCTCGAAGTTGGGGTCTCACAAACCGATGAACGGCGAAACTGTTTATGAACAGAATTGATCTAAGCAAAACCTGAACCCTAATGGTGCGGTGGAGGCTGTATATAAAGACCCTAGGTTCGTGCAAGACCCTCTGGACGCGCCCCTAATTGGGCTCAATTAGATACAAAGCCCAAAGGCCAAAAATAGGCGACGCAGCACCGACACAGATTCTGGACTCTCTCTTGTTTTGACGATTCCCGATGACTCCGGATGCATTTTGACATGAGGCCGGCGGCATTGGAAAGGTCTTCTCCTTATCTTTCCGTGCATATATAGAACGTCCAAATCCGAGTCCGTATGCGTCCTGGACGACTGTTTTAGTACAGACTGGTCCTGGGCCCCGAAATAGACTCGAAGTCGGTTTTGATTGGGCCTCCACTTTGGCTTCCAAGCCCTTGATGGTCCTCCACGTTCCCAACTCCTTCTCCCATCATCTCCTGGTCCTCTCCATGGTTTCTAATCATAAAATAATCATTAGGTAGCAAACCATTCTCAAAAGTAACATATAGCGAAGAACGTAGGAACGAGCTCACCTCTAAATTCAGTCGTCGTGCACGAGCTCTAGTCATTGGACCTTACAAGTCCAGATTTGGAGGAGTGTTGTGTGTATCCATAGGAGTGATGTCCTCATCAGGTTGGCTTCCCGATCATATGTTGTGTGCACCCACTGCCAAGAATCCAATGAGCACCTCCACTCTTGTATTTGACCCTGGTGGTAGCCATAAGACAAGCTAGAGGAAGAAGGGTTAGTATCTAAAGCATTATTTGATTGACTAGCACTAACCTCATCACGTCGAGCAACAAGCCCACCCTCATAGATAGGGACTCTTGCAATCCCTTCTTGAAGTCTCCTTCTGATGGGATAGTGAGGAGCATGATACCTCCAATGACCATCCCCCATGTGCACATTGTCAAGGGTAATGTAGTAGTGAGGAGGATCATAGAGGCCAGTGACGTGCTCAAGCACATGTCCCACTTGTGAGTGAAGCACAAGTATCATCTCCATTGCCCTCTCAATTGAGAGCTCATGCCTTCTCTTGACTACCTCCTCAAGTAAGAAACCCCTCTCAGGAGTTATGATTTGCAAGAGGAGTCTATTAATCACTTCATATGATGGGATCCTCCGAAGACCTCTGAATGAGTTTATCCTACACACAAGATCATAAATGCTTAAGAGAGTATCACAAAGGTCATCATTCGGATTTCTCACAAATTCACCAAGTTGAAAGATGAGATCCTATTGGTGAGTTCGACGAAGATGCCAAAGTCGATCTTGTGGCGGAGGAGGCGGAGGTGCCGGAGCCGTAGTGGTGAGATTGATCATCTCCAATGATCGTGTGAACATTGTGGTCGGCGCTCCCCCTACACCAATGCATGGTCCATCCGAAGTGTTTGGAGTAGAACTTGGAATGACACTTGGGGTAGAGCTTGATGAAGCGCCTGACGAAGAGCTTGGTGTAGGTCTTGATCCGAAGGGGTTGCAGAAGTTGTTGCAAGGCAATCTTGTGGAGGGATCAAAAGAAGTTTGAGCTCGAAGCTACTTCTTTCCCTTTTCTTGGCGATGCTCCATTGTTCATCTTGGAAGTCTTCTCTCCATTCTAGCTTGCGGTGATCTCCTCATCCTCAAAGAGCAACCCAATCACATCCTCGACGGAGAGACCCTTCTCCATGATGAGATCAAGGGTGATATAGAGGAGCTTGTTGCTAGGGAGCAAGGTGAGGATCTTCTCGACTATCACAATCTTGGGAAGCTCGAAAGTAGTTTCTCCAATCCTATCCACAATACCTCGCAAGCGAATAAGAGAGTCAAGTAAGTCCTCATTCTCATTAGCATGAAAAGCAAAGAACTCCTCAACAAGTGAATCACTAGCATGACCATTAAAAGACTCACAAGCAACATCAGTACTAGTCACAGTAGAAGAGCAAGCAAGATCAAGAGAGCTAACATCATCAATCATCACATTAGGCACACTGGTAGAGCAACCCATCAAATCATCACTAATAGGATCTAGGCACTCACAAGAACTAGGCACATCCACATAATCATCATCATCATATACATGATCATCGGTAAAGGTATTGGCAAAGTCCACAAGTGTGTCCATCAACTCATCCGGAATCATGGCATTTAGGTAGATTTTTTAAGTGATCCTTTCATGAGCCACGACCCAACCCCCAATGGAATGACGTCCCAACTCAATACGGCCACTACTCAAGGTGGTTAAGCCCTATGATGAGCACTTGGCTCTGATACCACTTGAAAGGATCGAGTGACTGAGAGGGGGGGGGAGAGAATCGGGAACTCAAACTACGCACCTATTTTGCCAACTACTAAAACCGACCACTCAAACAACTCCTACACAATTCTAGTGGTGATCACAATAACAAGATAATCCTATGAAAGGAAAGACGACCTAAGCATACAAGTGGATCACACACGAGGCACACAACTCCTATACAAGCTAGTAATCAAAGAACACGCGGAAGCACATAACAAGCTAGCAAAGGAGCCTACTCATGCAAAGCTACTAGATCATCAAGAACAAGATAAGCACACAAGCATGAGTAGCACTATACATATTAGGGTGATCGATCAAGCCAAAGCAACTCCTATACATGCTAGTGATCAAGTGAAAGTTAAGCACAACTAGCAAGTAGACAAGCCTATTCATGCAAGTCTACAAGCAATCAACTAGAGCACGGTAAGCATACAAGCATGAATAGCACGGTATGTAAATGCGGAAAGTAATGCATCAAAGTAAGGAGTAGAGTAAGAGATGGGTCATGATTTTTTTTTTGAGGTCTCGGAAGAATGGCGCCTTCCCCTACTCCTCGTTGGACCACTCCCGCCGGAGTCTCGGTCCCTCCCACCACCAATATGGAGTTCTCGCCCACGAGCCCGCAATCACTGCCGAAGTGAAGACACGGTGCACGTCACCGCTGCCACCAAGGCACAAGCTCGCCTCCCTCGAGAACTTGCCGGACTCCCCGAGCCGACATGAGTGCTCACTAGTGATGCCCCTTTCACCGGCAGATTCAAACCGTGTACAAACATGTGATGGCCTTCACAACCGATCACGATTGGCTTGATCACCGACACCTAATCGGTCTAGGTCTCATCATAGACCAAGATTAACAACCTAGATCACACCCTTAAGGACACCCTAGACTTAGATGTGCATCCATGCTCAAGTTACTCTCACTAACACGCTCAAGATATGCAATATCTCCTTCTAGTGCTCTCCTCTTTACCTGATGGCTCTCACCAAATGCTCCAAGCAATTCCACTAGCCAAGAGTGGTCTTCAAGATCCTAGAAAAAAAGTTATATAGGCTTCCAACCTCAAACTAGCCGTTGCTCCACGAAATCAGCTTCCTGGGCATACTGATCGGACAGTCCGGTCACTGCCTGATCAAACAGTTCGGTCTCTGCAGTCTTCAGCTCCAACGGCTCTGCCCCTCTGCTGACTCCTAGTGACTGAACCGTCCGGTCAGCTGACCGGGTAGTCCGGTCAGACTTTCTCTCTCCATTCCAGAGAGCTTCCAATTTACGTCCTCTCTGTCTTGGTGCATCTTCATATACACCAGACCATCCGGTCTGCTGACTAGACCGCCCGGTCACTATTTATCCTTGCGTAGACAAATTCCTTGCAAACTGCTCTCTGTCCACTTAGTGACCATACAGTTTGGTCTCCATTGACCCCCTCTGTCCGGTCACTTCGTCCAGAAGCTGAAACTCCTCGTCCTCACTTAACTTCATTTCTCGGCTTCTCCGAATAGCAACTTGGCTTCTTCACTGTCACCTAGTGCCTGTGATTTCACTAAGCATCTATTCACATCACTGACTAGACATGACCTAAGAGAAATGACCTAGACCCCCTTGATAGTCTGGTTTTTCCTATGGACTCAAAGCCCTAACAACTAAACAAGTGTTCCCAACACTTGCTCCAGGGCTTGTCCTTAGCTTTGATCCATCTCCATCAAACCCTTGGACTCCATCAAACTCACAAGCATCCATGATTATGGTCATTGTCATCCATTGCCAAGGCCACCGTCAACAATCATCATAGAGTAGAAAAGGTTTCCTACACGAACAACACTCGTGTAGACATTAGTCATATTTCATGTTTGTCATTCATCACCAAAACATTCATACCTCGGGGTGACCTCAATGGTCATGATCCTTACATGGTGTCGGGAGCCCAGAAGGTGGAGAAACTTGCCATCCGAACTGAAGCATGGCTATTGATCGAAACGCGCAAAGGCCCCTTTCTAGCGCGCCAACTGTCAGTGTTTCGATCACCGGCTAGTAGAATTTGTTCTAGGGATGTGCGCTTAGGCTCGGTAATAGCTATGCAAGAGAACACAAGGATTATACTGGTTCGGGGTATCCCCCTACGTCCAGTTAGAGTTCCAACTCATGTTACTTGCACCAGGATGTACAGTAGAGGTGAGAGAGGAGTGTTCTCCAAGTCTCGGCGTGTGAGTGCGTGTGTGTAGCGATGTCTTCTCTTTTTGGAAGAAGAAGAAGAACCTCCCCTTTTATACTCTAAGGGGTTCGGTCCATATTATAGAGAGAGAGACAGAGTATCACGCGCGGGGAGTCAATGAAATCGTGTCAAATTGGATATGACCCCTGGTCGGCGTCATGGTCCTGGGTCGTCACGAGTCCTGTCGTCCTAATCCCTGCGTCAGAGGACACTGTGTTGGAGCATACCCCCTTTATCCGTCGATGGCTTGGGTCATCATGTTCCTGTAGAAAACGTGTTCCGCCGAATGGGGTGGTGCGGCATGGAAAATATCATGACATTTTAGCATGGTCTGATCACTATCGTCCATCAAGACGTCCTATGCCGCCACTGTTGTGGGTGTCATCGAGTCGTGTCTTAAGGAATGCAGTGTAGTCTGCTTTGTAAGTTGGTTCTAGTCCCATCGATGGGGGATGACGGTAGGAGTAGGTTTGCAGAGGGCTCTGACCCCCTGATATTGTAGTCGCATGCTGGGTACGGCATTTAAGGTAGTGCAGATGGTAGTTGTTGACTTTCGCCCCGCTCGACCCTCCCGTGAAAGGTTGATTTGTCGGGTAGTGTTTGGCCAGGCCCGCTTGGAGTGGGCAGTTGTCTCATCATGGCAGTGTAATCGAGTTCCTTCACCCGTCACTCCCGCGTGGTCAGTGATTCAGGGGGTTGTCCCATCGCTAGGGTAGGGTCCACTGAGGAGAGTTGGCAGGAGCAATGTAGGCTCTGCAGTCCTACGGCCACTCGCGTGGTCATAGTTGCTGTGGTGATAGAGTGGATGTCCCTATCCCTAAGGCACCCGACTCGGCTATAGGGTAGGGTAGTCCCACTCGACTTCCGTTGTAGTTGAGCGGATCGGTGTGACTTTGACCCTTCGAGGGTTGGCCAGAGCTAATGCCGCCTCAACCCTCGATGGGCCGAGCGAGGCGGAGATAGCTCTCGACCCTCGGTGGGTCGAGTGAGGCGAGAATGATTCCTGATCCTCGATGGGTCGAGCGAGGCGGGGGTGATCTTGGTCTCTCCCTCAGGATTCAGTAGGTACGTGGGCCCCTTTCATGCGGGGTACGGATGGTCTTGCATCGATCGCGCTGTGTTAAGTTTCATCGGCTTACGTCGTACTGACGTGAGATTAATGAGTCTAACCGGGGCCATGTGGCACCGTCAGTTTTTACCCCCGACAATAGGTCCAAAGAAACTATTAGTCATAATTTCAATAAAGTTTTGGAATGTTTGTATCGTATGGCTAGACATATTGTGAAACCAACTTCACAACTGTCCATCCAAGGGTTCTTGGTGCTTGATTTGCTCCATACTTTAACAATTGTATAGGAGCAATAGACGGTACACATGTTTTAGTTATTGTATCCCATTCAAAAGTTGTACAACACATACGACATGGATATCCTACTCAAAATGTGTTAGTCATATGTTATTTGGACTTAGGTTAACTTTTGTTTTTGCAGGATGGCCTGGCTCAGAGCATGACATAAGGGTTTGCAATGATGCTTTGCACAAGTACAACGATATATTTTCTCATCCTCCACCTAGTTTAATAGCTTGCATCCACTTTAAATTTTTTGAATTGTATCAATGAAAAATTAATATAAATTGTTATATTATTATAGGAAAATTTTATCATGTGGATTCTGGCTATCCAAACCGACAAGGTTATCTAGCTCCATACAAAGATATGAAGTATCATTTGCTCGTGCAAAAGGCAAAAAGGAGGTATTCAATCAATTGCACTCCACCCTCCGTTGTCATATTAAGCGTTCTTTTGGGATCTTGAAGATAAAGTGAAGAATTTTATTGGACTTACCAAATTATCCAATACTGAAGCAATAAAAAATAATACACGCATGCATAGATCTATATAATGCTATTCGAGAAAATAAAATGATCGATAAAGAATTCGATCGATGTGATGAAGATGAAGTCTACATGTCATTTCCTCCAACTCAAACAAATGTCAGTCGTTTGGGAGATGAATAAAGTGGCATGAATACCATATGTGATGAAATTGCTAATGCATCATTTGCTAGGAGAATGTAATTTTATTTTATTGATAACATTTGAATAAACTCTGAGGTTGCATAAAATATTTGGACTAAAGTTATTTGATTTGGTATTATATGAGTTCATTTCAAGTCTTCAAAGTATTTAAATATCTTCAACAAAAGAAAAAAAAACAATAACAAATAGTCAAGGGTACTATTGTCTTCTTACATCTACAACAGTTTGGTCTAACTTAAATAATCTAGGTAAACAAACACCCTCATCTAGATTAATTAATTCAACTCTAATAATCTAAACTAAATACTCTAGCAACATAATCCAATTAAATAATCTAGATAGGAAACAAACAGCCCTTTAGTGGGGCTGGCTAATCACCGGCGGAGCTGGGACCTAGGAGCTCAGCCAGTGGACTCTTTCTAACAATCTCCAAACTTTTCCTTTTCCAAAAGTTTTTCTCAATACGTTTTGAATAAATTTTTGGACTGAACTTATTTTTCAAATTCTTTGAAAAAACTATTGGATGATATTTTTCGATCAAACTTTTTACGATATTTTTTATCATGGGTCCACCATAGGTCGGGCCTACCCTGGTCTCATGACATATGAGTCCCACCATACGCAGGCCCACCCAAAGTGTAGGCACCCAGAAAAATCTGAAACCAAGAAAACTGTAAATTGAAGGGGCAATTGCGTGGTTGATCCTACTTTTATTTTTAACTATGTGAATGATCCTGTTTTTCGTTTTACATGGTTGACCCTGTTTTTTAAAAATGAAGAAGCAAATTGACCCTATTCTGTTATTAGCATTTAAAGGTGTGAAACGCAAGGTAAAAAGACTGTATTGCCCTTACTTTGATATTACATGGTTGACCCTATTTTCTATCCAGTTTGCATGAATCACCCCATTTTTAATCACCATAATTTTAATATTGTTTTAACTATATTTTCAGCATCAGTTTTTTAAACTTTAAATTTTCAGCAAAAGTTTGTCAATAATTTACAAACTTTTGTGTAAAAGTTAATTTTTTACACAAAACTTTTGTGTAAAAGGCTATTACATCTCCACACCAAATGTTCCTAAAAAAACATCTCCACACCAAACATTCAGCTAGCCTTTTGTCACACCCGGTTTTAAGGACAAAACCAAGTGCTATTTATATGTGTGCCTAGGAACAAGTTTCACACATATCGACAGTAAAGTGAATAACAGTATAACCAATGTTATTATTATTGCATACCATTATTACATGCATAATTGTCTTTGAAGACTAAAGCAACACTCTTAAAGTATAACAGCGGAAGACACCAAAACACCACAGCCAATCGACCGGGAGCACGCTCGCCTAATAGTAGTCTTCATCAACATAGTCCATCTCTCCATCTTCTGAGCAGCAGTTTATAATACAACAACAAAGGAAAATAGCAAGGGTGAGTACATGCCGTACTCATCAAGTAGGGAAAAGTATGATATGCAAGTTGAATAGAAGAAAGGCTAACATAATGGTTCATTTGCATAAATGAGCACTACACCTAAGACCATTTGAAAAGCACTCCTATTTACTAGGTGATAAGTAAACCAAAACCCATTAATGTTAAGTAGTTATAGCCCACATAGGACTATGATTCACATAGAATCCAGAGCCACCAACTCACACAAAGTTGAACAGTTCATATGGAACACTATTCACTAAGAACCCAACCAAACCCACCAAACCAAACTTGGCTACCGACCAAGTTGACCCAACCATTCCCGCTAATTGTGTGAAAGGTCCATGCCACTCATGACCGTGAGCACGGCTGTTATAACAGTTTGACACTCTGTAGAGGTTGCACAACTTTACCCACAGGTTGGTGATTTCATCACTATGCAGTGACTAGAGTCTCCATGTTGTCCAATCCACACTACCTTAGGTGTGAAACCAGGAGATCACCACAAGGTCTTTCAAAGAGCTTCCTAGCTTGCAAACAATCCACGCTAAGGTTTCACCGCTGTGGAATTAAACTATTCCTACAGAAGCCCCCTCTGGCGTCGTGGCTAGGAGTGAACCATCCATCGCCTGAGTCCGAGAGTAAACCGTCCCGTCCTCATCCCTCGACTGCCCGCAAAACTGGGAAGACATCTTGATACTCAACCAAGCCTACCCATATCATCCCTGTGCTTTGCGCTGTTTTCATGGTTACACATCCCACGAACCTACCCTTGTGATCCCAAGCAGGTACCACCACAATCCCACAGTACTATACCGAGTACACGTGCATACCCGCACCATCATCATCATCCTCCTGCTTGGATCATCCTAGGTTCCATGTTGCTAAAAAGGATTACCCATCCCTCATGATCATCATGTTAAAGTAAACCATTAGTAAAGATTAACATTAGACACTTCCATTTCTGACATAGCAAACTAAGCATGACGTACCCATACCAATATACTATACCATAACCCAGGCGACAAGGAATAATATGGAACAGGATAATGACACATGGGAATCAATATTAACAAGCATGCATAGAGATAGGGAGAAATATAAAACATAGGTTCAAAATGCATCAAGTACACTTGCCTGGTTCCTTTTGCTGCTGCTCAAAGTCTTCAAGATGGAGATGCCTGAAGTTCTCTAACAATGGTTCTTCTACTCAACGTCACACTGAAAACCCAAGCACACAAACAAACAAAGAAACAACATACCACATAGTAACAAACAACAACGAAAACAATACTACGAAAAAGTATACGTAGCTACGATCGCGTGAACGCAAGAATCGCCTCAATCTGAGTTACGAGTAAAGAGTTACGAAGGTTTAAAGTTCTAGGATTAAAATAATAAATTAGCAAAATACTGGAAGACACTATGAATCAATAATATTCACCACTACGATCGTTGTGGTGCAAGAATTTCTCAGTTCCGAGATACAGTTGAAAAGTTATGACGATTTGAAGTTTTAGGGGCTAAAATGTAAAAATAGACAAGTTTAGGGGCCTAAAAGTAATTTCAAAAAAGTATAAGGGCTAAACTATAAAATATAAATATAATTTTAGAAAATATTAGGGACCAAAATGTAATTTATTAAAAGTTTAGGGGCCTAAGTGTAAAAAGATAGGACTAAAACATAATTAATAATAAGTCCAGGGGTGTTTTTTGTAAAATTACAAGACTAAAAATAATATTTAAGAAAAGTCTAGGGGCTTTTCTACAAAAATATAGTGCTAGAAAATAATTATATAAAAACTTAGGGTTCTAAATATAATTTTGTAAAGGTTCTGCAGAATTTTTAGGATTAAAAAGTAATTAAAGTAAAATATAGTGGCCTAAACGTAAATCTGGCAATTACTGGAAATTTTAATGAATTAAAATTAAACCCTAAATCATGGACCGGGTCTAACCCTGTGGACCCGCGGTTGACCACCGGTCCACGATAGACCGAGCGCGTACCCCTTCGGTCTGATCAAATTTGGGTCGTCCATATTAGATTTAAGGGCGAGAGGGGGTCTCCGACGACGGTGGTGGCCATCGGCGGCGAGGGAGACGGCGGCACCATTGATGGCCTCGCCGGAATTGGCCGTCTGGCACGGTTCTTGGCGCCGAATGGACGAGGAGAGAGAGGGGAGCGAGGGGAGGCTCACCGTGGGCTCGCACGGGGCGGGGAGGGCGGAGAGGCGGTCACCGTCGATGGGGAGGCGTCGGGGTCCTTCGGTGATGATGACGAGGAGTTCCGGGTGCCGAGGCTTGCTGGGGAGGGGCTGATCAAGGGCGGCGCGACCTCGCGATGGTCAGCAGCAGGTCGGCGGGGCGTGAGGCGGCCTTGTCGTGACGGGCGCGGAGCTCGCCTAGCTCCGGCCATGGCGGGCGGCGCAGCAGGGAGAGGCGAATGTGACGCGCGCCTAGGAGGGCTTTTATAGGGGCACGGGGCCCTAGGCGAACCGTGGCTAGCACGCCGAGGTTGGGCGTCGGCGACGGCTAGGGTTTCAGGGGTGTGCGGGCTCGGTTGAGCTAGCGCGGGCGGCTGGTGGCTGCGCTGGGCCGCGCGGGGGGGTGAGGGAATCGGCCTAGGCCGGAGCAGGGCCAGAAAGAGAGGGAGAAGGGAATGGGCCGCGGAAGGGGGAATTCAGCCGAGGCGGGGCAGGCCGAAAGGGAGGGAAAGAGGGAGAGAGGAAAATTGGGCCGAGTGGTGAGTATTTCGGCCACTAAGGTTTTTCTTTTCTTTTCTTTTCCTATTCTATTTCTATTTTCTAAAACCAAAACAAATTGATTTCTAAGTGAATTTTCAAACACCTTTTCATACAATAAAAACCTAATGCATCTAATAGGCATGAATGCAACAACTAATAATAATAATAATAATAATAATAATAATAATAAATTAACCTAAATTAATTTAATTACTTTTAGAAAATAGTTCTTTTGACTAAAATAAATATTAATGCTCTAATTATTTTAAATTAAATTTTAATCTATTTTGAAAAGTTTTAAAATTTAGTGAAATTTAAATCACAAACCAAAACTTGAAATTTTGGGGTGTGACACCTTTCTCCCCCCCCCCCCTCCCTCTCCCTCTTGCAGCCAAAGGATGCAGACGAAGGAATCAGATGAAGGAATCAGCTCCATCCTACGCGCCAGGCCTGCCCCATGCCCGCACCCGCTAGCCCCCCCCCCCCCCCCGCCCTACGTGTGAGGCCTCCGCCCGCCCTGTGCGTGTGGCCCGCTCGCCCTGCATCCTACGAGGCCCGCCCGCCCTACGCGTGGGGCCTCTATGTGCCCTACCTCCCGCATGCGAGGCCCGCCAACCCGCCCTGCGAGCGCACCGTCTCCCGCGCGCGAGGCATGCCTACCCTGCCTCCTGCGCGCGAGGCCGCCCGCTCTGTCGCCTGCCTCCTGCGCGCAAGGCCCACCCTGCCTCTTGCAGAGCAGTGAGAATCGGGATAGGGTTAGGGTTGAAGTGTTGCTCGAGAGAGAGGTATACATATTACTAGAGGGCCAAATAGTCTTTTGACCTGTCCTTCTATTTTTCATTATTTCTTTCATTTTTTTTAAGGGACAAAAAATGCTAGAACTAACGACAGCTTAAAAACAGGGTAAGATGGCGGCTTCATTTCAAAAAAATAGGGTCAACCATGCAAAACAAAAAAAAATAGGATCATTCACATAATTGAAAATAAAAGTAGGGTTAACCACGCAATTGCCCCTAAAAAGAAGGGCCAATTCCATACATGCCATTGCAAATTTCATCAATCCCGAATCCGTCATAACAAAATCACTTATCCATACATGCCACTGTGTTGTAAAATTTATTTCCTTTATGCCATTTACATCATTAAACTGCTAATTTTTTTAGAAAAATGACTAATCTACCCTTGTCCCTAATTAGGGTCACTAAATTAACTAACCGTGGCCGGCGGCGGCGGCAGTCCTGCGGAGGCAGCACGCGCGCGTGCATGCGGCCACGAGGCCAGCACACGCAGCGGTTCGGGCCAGGCGCGCGCGTGCACGCGGCCGCGATTGCAATCGCGGAGGCACTAAGCGCGCGGTGGCGGCTGGGCCGGGCTGAGCGCGATAAGCGGCGCGGTTGTCGACAAGCGCATGCGCAGCGGATGAAGAGCGCAGGCGCAGGCCCGATCGAGCGTGCGCGGAGGCTGTGTCAAGCGCGAGACATGGCGGAGGCGAGCATAGGCGCAGCGTGGCTGCCGGCGAGTGCATGCGCGGTGGCCGATGCGCGCAGGCGCGGCGGCCGGCAAAGGCGAGCGCGACTACCGACGAAGGCGAGGGCGGGCGCAGCGACGGCTGAGGCGCGTGCATGGCGGTCAGCGGAGGCGAGTGCGAGAGTGGCGGCCGGTGGAGGCGAGCATGGGCATGACGGCCGGCGAGTGGGGGAGCAATGGTTGGAGAAGGAAGAAAGGCATGAGCGTTTTTGTATTTTCACATGATTTACTGTTAATAAAATTTATAATCTGATGACTTATATAGGATAAGACATTTTTAATTGACATATTTAGGATTAGAACGTTTTGCAATGGTACTGAAGAATTATCTCTAAAAAGAACGAAAAACATAGGGAGTTTTGAAGGAAAAAGTCCGTTGCTCCGACGCCTCCTTCAATCCTTGATCGGACACAGCGGCGTGTCTCCGATCTCCTCTTCATGGCCGCGTGTCGCGCCGGATCGTCCCTGCTGCCTCTCCTCCTACTCCTCGCCACCACGTTGCCCGCCGGCGCCCTCCGCTACGACCTGCGTTCGGGCCACACCAAGTGCATCTCCGACGAAATCAAGGTCGGCGCCATGGCCGTCGGCAAGTACCACATCTTGGGTCCCGATGACGGCTCCCTCTCCTCCTCCTCGTCGCAGCAGCAGCAGCTCCCAGACTCCCACCGAATGTCGCTGTGTGTCACCTCGCCCCACGGCAACAGCCTGCACTACTCGGAGAACGTGCAGTCGGACAACTTTGCCTTCACGGCCTCCGAGGCCGGCGACTACCTTGCCTGCTTCTGGGCGCCCGACCACCGCCCGCCCGCCTCCATCGCGTTCGAGTTTGACTAGCGCAGCGGCGTCTCCGCCAAGGACTGGGGCACCATCGCCAAAAAAGGCCAGGTCGATGTGAGTACTGTCTTATCTTTTTATCAAACTTCCCCGATCGATTTCTCAGTTTCTCACAGTTTCACTAATCTGTTCGCATAATTGAACAACCCCATGCATGTAATTTTGAAAAAAACTACAATGCAAGGAATGGTACTCTCTCCGTTCCATATTATGACATTTTGACTCTAAACATAGACATTAAGGAGAGATGAAAAGGTTTGCTACACAGAAAACAAAAACAAAAGAAAGAAAGATAGAGATAGATATATATCGGAAAAAGAGAAAGATGCATTGAAAATGAGTATGTCATATAATTTGAGAAAACTTAACTAGTGATACTCCATCCATTTCAGTATATTATACCATCTTTTGGCTCTGGGCATAAGAATTAAGGAAATGCGAGGTGTGCTGCACAGAAAACAAAAATAAATGAGATATAGATATATATGTATTGAAAAGAGAAAAAGATACATTAAAAACAAAAGTGTCATATAATTTTAAAAACTCGAGTAGTCTGGAGTATCATATAATTTGGAAAAGGAATGGGGTAGCTAGGAAGCAGAAGAAATTGAGCAGCACTTAATCACTTATTGGACATCTGAAGTTCAGTAGCCCACTGCACGTTTGATAGCCACAGAAGTCCTCTTCACGTGGCATCTGTTGGATCTGTTATGCTGCAACACCTATTATGAGCGATTCACTACATAATGTGGCATTATATTTGGCATGCTTATAGAATTCAAATTTTGTTCCAAAGGACTGAACTGAAGATGCATACATGTTCTAAGTATCATCTAGTGAACGTGTCACGAATGTAGTATCTCATAATAGCTAGTTATTGTAGTTATTGTGTATGCGTCATGATTTGTAACAAATATGCTAAATACACGATATGCTTCTGACTGGATTGATATGCTGAGTATTGTTGCTATCAATCCATCTGGTCACATATATCAACTTCTTTTTCATTTGACCGATTATCTCCAATATATAACTTTATCGACTGATGTTCATCATACTAGAAGCTGATAAAATTTGAAATGAGCACTATATAAAAGAGCATCCACAGTCCATCGATGCCTCAAACATCAAAATCGGTGACAGGTAAGCACCGATGCTTCATTTCGTATTTTACTCACAGTGTGGGCATTGAAGCCTCATCCAATAAGTGGGACCTATCAAAAAGAATTAGTGTGTACTCTTCAGGCCCATGTGCTTCAATTTAGACTTGTTTATTACTTAGCACCGGGTGCAAGAACATTCACCGATGCCTGGTTTTTGAGATTAAGTACCGATAGCTGCAATGGTGGAACTGGGTGCTTGAACGAATAAAATTGAATAAAAAAAGGTTTAAACACCACCCATGGGCTGCTCTAAGGTGTTTATGCTTTCAAACCATGGGTACGATTTCATGTATCATCAGCAAGAGTCGAACATTTGTTACTCCCTCCATTCTATTTTGTTTGACTCTAGTTAGTTCAGAGTCAAACATAGCAGAACAGAGGGCGTATAATACTAGTTTCAAATCTGTAAATACTGAAAAGTTCTAATATTTTGCGCATGGTTCCGTAGATGATGGAGCTAGAGCTCAAGAAGCTAGAGGATACCATCAGTTCTATTCATGAAGAAATATTTTTTCTTCGTGGAAGGTATACATTCTATCTGAAAAATAAATAAAAGGTACTACCTTTTATTTCACGAAATTCAGCACGTCTCGTAAAACATAATTACTGACCCCTCATGCATTCAGGGAAGAAGAAATGCAGGATTTGAACAGGCGAACAAACTCAAGAATTACTTGGCTGGGTTTCCTTTCACTTGCCATCTGCTTATCAGTTGCAGGGTTGCAATTGTGGCACCTGAAGAATTTTTTCGAGAGAAAGAAGCTGCTATGATTCTTCTATAACCATAGAAGATTTAGGCATAATTTTTATGTTTACTTTTCTTTGTTCCTTTGTTCAAAAAAAAATAGTCAGAGGAACAAATAGGCTAGCGCATCTGAAAATAATAGTTGTTTCAGTTTCTCAGGCCAAGTTAAATAAATGTAAAATTGAAAACAGATGAGGTTTTGGTTTCCCTCTCTCAAGATAAGTTGCAACTTTTTTATCCTGCTCTGCGTCTGCCCCCAAGTTAGTCAGCATAAATCAAACATTCTGTATGTCATGATGTCTGAACTTACTGTATGTCCAGTTGGATCCTGAAGTCATGATGTCTGAACTTAGGGTGCGTTTGGTACAGCTCCAGATTCACCTTGAATCAGAAACATTTCAAATTCTATCTTGAAACGTCTCTCTAGTGAATCACTCTAAACGTTTGGTAAAAATCCTAGATTGGAATTCTTGAAACAAAATGAACTAAGTGATTCATGAATCAGGTGAAACATCATTTTGGGTGATTCAGGTTGGTAGTGTAAAAAAATTGAAACGTTTCAAGTGATTCACCCCTGAAACGTTTCACCTTTTTGCTGTTTGGAAGTGATTCAGGTGATTCAGCCTTGAATCTGAAACGTTTCACTCAGCCAAACGGTTCACCTTTTTGCTGTTTGGAAGTGATTCAGGTGATTCAGCCTTGAATCTGAAACGTTTCACTCAGCCAAACGGGTCCGTTTGGCTGAGTGAAACGTTTCAGATTCAAGGCTGAATCACCTGAATCACTTCCAAACAGCAAAAAAGAGAAACGTTTTAGGGGTGAATCACTTGAAACGTTTCAATTTTTTTATACTACCAACCTGAATCACCCAAAATGGTGTTTCACCTGATTCATGAATCACTTAGTTTATTTTGCTTCAAGAATTCGAATCTAGGATTTTTGCCAAACGTTTAGAGTGATTCACTAGAGAAACGTTCCAAGATAGAATTTGAAATGTTTCTGATTCAAGGTGAATCTAGAGCTGTACCAAACGCATCCTACTATATGTCCAGTTGGATCTTGGCCACGCGTTAACTTTGTTTCAGGCAGACGGGTCTAGCAGCAGACTTTCTTTATTTTTTAACAATCATGTGTTGCATATTCATTCGTCATTCCCTTTGTGTGCAATTACAGACAGAGATGATGTTCATAGAAAGCTTAATTTCATACAGACGATGCCTGGTCCCATGCCCAGTTACAGAGAGTTTATGCAAATTGCCGTGTAGCTCTTGATCCAAAGCATTTGAGCGAGCTGCACGTGTTTCATAGGTAGCTCCCTGCCTAGGATATTACTTATCTTGTTTTCTTAATTACTTGGCAGATCGTTTAACTCACATATAATCATGGTATACAGTTATTATTCAAAGGATGGTTGAGTCATTCCAAAATACTAAGGCATCAAATATTTATGAGAAATCCAAAACAATAACCATTCTTACTTAAAACATGTAGATGATAGCAGGGGAATTATAAAGGATGCCATTATGCCAAAGCCTGAAAATGATCAGTAAATTCACGTGCATAAGGAGTTTGAAAATAAGCCCTATGAAGAGAAACCAATAGCTGCTATTGGCCTATTGTCCATGCCGAAAGAACAATCGTGAACATGCAACGCCAATCTGCGACATGCTTCTTCACCATGGACCACGCAAAACAGGAAACACATCATGGGTTCTTCGTGGAAATCTTCATCTCAGGAGCTTGGCAAATTTGGAAGCAACACACGAACTTCATCTTCAACAGAGGAAGGCCATCCTTCCAGCTTTGAGAGAAAGGATTTCGTGAAGAAGTTGCTCTTCGGGCTTATAGAATGCAGCCAGGAAAGCAACAGCAGTTTAGAGACATCATACATCTGCACAGCTAGCTTAGTCCTTGTGCATTTTCTCTGTCTTTGGGTGTAATTGCTCCTCTTTGTATTCCTTATTCATTTCCCTTTTTGTACTTTCCTCAAATAAAAAAAAATGCAAAGCCAAGCAAAAAGCCGTGAGCTGTCTTTAGCTTGGACATCAGAAAGCTAGGCGTTTGGTCACAAGCATCAGAACCCAAGACTAGTTCAATTCTGAAGTTTGTAAAGTAGAAGGAATAACAGAGAAACAAGTTCATTAGAAACTACAGATTCACAGTAGAATGCAAATGGACTGGATAGTTCATAATTTTTCTTTTTTGTGCATACAAGCACATATATAGTTGGTAAAAACCTGCTAATTTTGATAGAAATGAAGGAAGATGTAAGCATAATTTCAATTTGACAAGCTAAAATGTTCTAGCATTTCTATTTCGAGTGGAAACAGGTAAATGAAAATGTCTGGCAAAAAAAAAGGTTCAGAATTACAATACATGATAAGAGCGATATTTTGACAAAATTATTTTTGCGCTGAGGTACAGCATAGTACACTTGTGGATTCAATTCAAACAGGACAGATCCACATTGTTAACTCTGAATGACAAAGCAGTAGTTTTACTAGTATTTGCTGCTTGAAACTAAGCATGAGAACTGCAAACAGTAGCGTTCAGAGGCGGGAAGTATAATGTGATTCTTCTCAGGCTGCAAGTAACATGATGTCAGAAACCATGCAGATCCGCAATAGCCTAAAGTTTGACTTATTTTTTAAGTGCATTCATCCTGTCCCTCAGGTAATACAGCTTAGCTCTCCTGACTTTCTTCCGGTCCAAGATCTTGATTTCTTTGATGTTGGGTGAGTAACTGAATAGATAAGAGAGGATGTGTTAAGAAAATCATCCAAAGAAACAGTTGATAGCTATTTATGAGAAAGGAAGATCGCCATTCAAACTATAAAACGTAGTAAAAGTCGGTAGGCATTAAAACTATGAATGAAACATAAATTGGAGAAAACTAAAGAGGATATAGTGTTATATGAGCAACAGTTTACAGGTGACAGGTTCACAAGTATATGCTAGCAAAGGTTTACGGGTAACATGCAATTATATATTTATATTTCACTTTAAAATCTGCTGATTCTGAGTATTAGGAATTGAATATATGTAACTATAAGATGAAGTACAGAGATCCAGAAAACAAAAGAACAGAAACGCTATTCTTTCCATGTTTCCATTTTCATGGCACCTCCAGAGAAAGGAAAAGGCCACGAAATCAGAACAATCGAGATTTAACCATAACTCGATAGCTTGTTAGTGAAATTACCAACTCCAATTTTAAGATACAGCGCACGAGCATGACTAAACTTCTACAAAAGTAATCAAAGGAATGATATCTCCCACTGGCGTTGACTGAAGATGTAGCCTTTTGTATTGTAGCTTGTTTCTCATGCTCTTAGTACTGTAATAGGCCCCTTTTCATTCTGTACCCAGTATTTGCTAGTAGAGGTATGAAAAATATAGCCATCTGATCAGGGCCGACTCTGGGGCATGGCCATAAGTGTGATGGCCTAGGGCCCAGCACAATAGGGAGGGGGGGGGCAGAATTTTGTATAAGAATATACTATTGAGCCTCTTGGGCCCCTCCCATCAATTGTGATTCTGTTTCTAAAATCAGCTTAGTCAAAATATCAAAGACTACACTTCATAGCTTCTCAAATTTGCACCGGTAGCAAATAGTTTTGCAGTAAATCTATATACTCGTTCATCAGAGTATCAAATATCACACGCATCTGTCTCAATTTCTTAGGTTTAAAAACTCTTATCATGCTTGGAATCTGGAAATTGAAATCAAAAAGTTGAAAGAACTAAGGATCAAGTATGAAGGCAATTAAATGGTGGAGATTCCATTTTTATTGAACTAATTTAGTTAGGCCTTTTATTTATGCACCTTTATGTGGTATTTTGTGCGACCATTTTGTGGTTGTCCCTTCTCTAATTTCAGGTGATCTTGTACTCTAACGAGATCAACTTTTTAATCATATTAGCTCTATCCTTTTTCAAATTTTTATTGTAATATTAGAATTAGTTGTCGAGAACAAAAACCTGTTAGTAGAAGTTATTTCTACCGGTTCGTTTATGAGTAATTGTTTATTTTTTACCATCAATTTTTTTTTAATTACACAGGACAGTTTCCCGGATACTGTCTAAGAAGGTGAGACACGGGCGTCGAGCCTAGGCTTCGAACACGCGTGAGTGAGGAGCGAACCACACGCTCCCACCACCAGGCCGAAGGCCTGTTCTCATTTTTTACCATCATATTAAGGGGCCCAAACATTTAGTTCGCCCTAGGGCCTTAGAAAATATAGAACCGGCCCTGCATCTGATGCCTGTGGCACTAAGAGACAACAGTCTGTAAGCTGATAATCCCAGCACAAAACTCTGTTGCTTTTTTACATAAAGTAGGGCCAATGCCTTTTTGGTGTTTCTAAAGGAATGATATGTGCACTGCTGCCTGATACCAAGCATTAGATGTGCCTATCTTATCACTTGCTTACTGAAATTGTCAGCTATAACATATACATATTCAGCAAAGAAAGGTTATGTCACAACCAAAAGAAAGGTTAGCGGTGAATGACTTGTTTATGAACCCACAATCTCCATTCATAATAGATGGTAAGGGCACAAGCAATTATTCTGGCAACATGGCTAAAGATATATGCACTAGGAGCTTGCTATTTGACACTAGTGGTGCCTATATCATCGTTCATTTAGTGAAAGATATTATATGGAATGCCATCACAGTCAGAAAACCCATTTTCACGGTTTTCAACAAAACCGGTCCGGTTTAAGCGGACAACCATTTTTTCATAAAAACTGAACCTGGGTACTGTTGAAAAATGGTTTCCGGTCAGTTTTTGCGGTTTATCACTTGGTTTTTGGCAATTCAAAAACTGCTACTGTAATAGTTTTTTAAACACTGAATGTCACAGCCTGGTTCAGAATATTACTGGATTTACAATGAATGATAGGTTAGAATTTACAATGAATGTAGGACCAGAACGAATCTAGTTCCAGTATCTCTTCAGCAAATGAGAAGCTATGAGGAATATCAAGAAGCCAGCAGATGCAGTGTCATACCAAATCTGACCAACTGATTACAATTTCCCTTTGCTCAGTTACGCTAATACTCAGCAAACATTTCTTATATGAACTGGTTTCACTGACCCTAATTTATCCATATCTAACAAAAATTATATGGTTATATGCACAAACCAAGAGTGAGGTTTTGCATCCTAAAGGACAGAAAGAGATGGCCCTAACTTACTGTTTGTTGAATGATTATTAAGTTTATATGAACAAGTAGATAGTTCTTGCAGCATAAGAATTGTACAGAACCAGGACATGCTTCAATTCCAGCATGATAAGTTGCAGTAAAGAAGTAAGGAAAAAAAGGCGAAGACAAACATAAATTTGATTTTCACTTTCAGAGTTATATATGGTTTTCACTTACAGTGGAAAGACAGACTCCACTCCCACACCAGCAACGAGTCTACGCAATCTGAAAGTTGTATTGATCCCAGCATTGCGCCTTCCTATCACAATCCCTTTCAATGTAGACTCACGTCTTTTGTTCTCAGGAACTTGCTGTTTTGTTAAAGGTAGGATCAGAACCACAGATATCACTAAGCGCATAAAGCCAGAATAAGAGGAGCTATACCAATCTCATTTGAATGATACATCCAGGCTGCACGTCAGGAATCTCTCTCTCCGAGCGAACCTTTTCAACTGCCTCCTTGTTCAAGATCTGCAGAGTAGCATAACAAATGCATTATGCTGCTTAACATGCTTGTCATAAAATTTCCGGACATTGCACTTACATTCATAATGTGCCTGGCAGTCTTGTCAGGCCTCTTGAACTTAATGCGTGGTGGGTGCTCAACTGCAGGAGAGGTGGAATCGTCCTCCTCAAGAGCAACCTCAGCATTTCCCACAGTTGACAAACCACCCCTCAGCGTCAAAGCCTTAAAAAACAAAATTGGCCACATTCAAAGGATCAACAGAATTTAGTACAAGACACAGGACCAGAAACTAAAACAAAAAATAATAATGTGCATTCTAATTATAGTTCAACCCCAATCGGACGAATCAAATGCCTCAGGAGATTGACGGACGCCTGAAAAGCCACCGGCTGCTGCACCACTGCAGGCCTATCCGTGGCACATGCCAAGAGCTTAGCAGACCCTCCACGGCTTCCAGCTTGGCAGATGCTCCGGAGCAAAGACTGCATCCTGTGATGCGCACCCTGCACAAATGGGAAAAAAAAAAAAAGGCACCAATTTGAGATCAGAAGCTGTAGTTGGATTCCGTTAATTGCAGGAATTTCAAATGCACAAGTGCCAGATAAACCCTACAAAACTCTTGCCTAAGATGAAATTTTCAGGGGAAAACATCGATATCAGCATTCCGCAACCCAGCCAACCAAATCCTCGAAGAAATGGGTGGGCAAGGAATACTTGTATTTGTGGGCTCGCAGTGAAGGGAAATGTTGCAGAATGGAAGGAAAGGTCGCATCCAGGAAAACGGGTTACCAGGTACAGAAAGCCAATCCGAGTGCGGATGGTGGAGCTAGGCCGGGGCGGAAGACGGCAGCCAGCAGTGAACCGCAGGAGCAACCTAGATGGGCGGCCTGGAAGAGCCGAGCGGCGAGGGAAGAAGGGGGGGCAGAGAGGCGCGTCCTCGGGCTGGCCTCGGAGCCGCCGCCAAGCCGCCGTTCCGTGAGAGCCGCCGGCGGAGATCGCGAAACCCTCACGTCGTGTGCGAGCTGGTCGAATGGGGCCTTGCTCCTTGGGCTCGCAGCCCACCAACTGCAGAGGATGGTCCTCGGTCCCTCGCCCTCATCCTCTCGCGGCTTCCGTGGAGGCCCGGTCTATACTTACCTGCAGCTCAGTCCGGCCCAATTATACACAAACCTGAAGTATGAACACTTCAGTGGTACAGTACATGGCATTAGGCCTAATCTCTTGTTTGAACAACAATTTTCACCATGTAAATTGAAAAAAAAACAAATTGACCTCTTTATTAGACAAACTTTACTCTTTGACCCCTTAGATATGCACCTGGCACATATATCTTTGCTTTATAAGGGGAATCGTGTGAACGTTGATTCTAACATCGCCTGCTGACTGCTGTCCAACAACACGCGCTCGAACCGTGATGTGACGCAATTCAATTCACTAGCCCTAGCGGGCTTCAATGTCCAATGCGACGAGGCCGTGAAGACCTGGGTAACCCCATCGATTGTTCGTCACTTGCCAATAGGCCTGCGCAGATCATTTCTAACGCCTCGCTTGTTTTCCTCGTTAGGGAAGTTTAATTTCAGTCCTAACGAGTCCAGCTAGAGCAATCACGTGCGTTATAAACACATCAGCTCAAAATTAAAAAAAAATCAAAATTTCACTCATCTCATCTTGAACTTGCTAATTTTTAGCTGACTGAAAGTTTGGACAACCTCTTTAAATCATTAGATCTAGATCTAATAGTTTATAATTATTATATAGATAATCCGATAAAAGAAAAATTAAAACACAAAGTAACAAACCATTGATTGAAAGCTTTCAGCCAGGGGCGGATGTACATTGAGTGGACTAGGTGGGGCTGCACCTAGAGAAAAATACGAAACACTATAGAGTAGTTAAATTTTGACCGTGTTCGCACCCACCTGGCTGAGTTGATCGCACCCACAGGCCAGAGCCCGAGCCGAAGAAAGCCCACAGGCCACATAACAAAAGCCCATACTCTGGTCTCAGCAGCGTCGCAAGGCAATACTTTTTTCTCTCACACGAGCGAACGAGTCGCCCTAATCGTAACTTCACAAGCCAATATAAAATACTCACTCCGTTTCAAAATTGTTGTCATCATTGACTTTTTTCGTTACTTTTGACCAATTATCTTATTTAAAAAAATTTAAAAAATATCATATATTTTCTCATAATTTACTTTATAACTAGGCAAAATTTAAATATACTTTATAATTTTTTATATTTTAAAAAATAATTTAAATAAAATAAATAATTAAAATTAACAAAAAATTAATAATAATAATAATTTTAAAACGAAAGGAGTGCACCGTATCTATTCTTTCTCTTTATGCCTTCTCCCTAACACAAACGCCGCCGCCGCGACGAGACCACGATAGCACGACGCCACGATGGAACAGAACAAACCAATCGAAGCTTGCGGGCAGCAGGCTAGCAAATAGCCGACTGTGGCAGCAGCGACGTGCCACACCTGCTAGCTGCTAGGCGCAGTACAGGAGGTGCACACACGCCGGCTTTCTCTCTCTGTAAGCAAGTTCAAATCTTTAATTGCCAACAACTGCAATTGTCATCCAGTCCAACGCCCGATGCTTTCATTTTTTTTGTTCTTATTCGTTCAATTTCCATTAATGTGTCCAGATTCTAGAAATAATGTTTTTCTTTATTTCTTTATGTGATATGTGAATAATGTGATAACTGATATTTATGAAAGAAATTTAAGTAATTAAATTAAAATATTATTATGAATGCTAGGAATAATATGGAAAAGTTTTACAAAAGAAAAGCATCAGACAGTGGTAGTGCAAGGAATTTATGTCATCGAGATGATATTAATTGGGAAGAGGAGATCAAATTTGACCCAGGTTTAAGAAAGGAAATTGATTCTTACCATTCTAACCAGAGAGAGAGGGTAGGGAGGAAATATTTGGAGAATGGGCCATGCCAACCTCACACATGTAACTTTCCCTATACACAGATTAGAGAAAAAACAAATAATCCAAGAAGCTTTTAACCTGAATGGTTTGATGAGTTTGAAAGTTGGCTTGAATATAGTGAATCAAAAGATAGAGCATATTGTTTATGTTGTTGCTTATTTAGAGAAAAGAAGGATGCAAGATATAAAGCATTTGTTGTTGAGGGTTGAAATGGTTTTCATAGGAAAGATCGGTTAAAGACGCATGTTGGCGATATAGGTGGAGCACATTATATTGCTATGAAGAAGTGTGATGATTTATTACAGAGAAAACAACACATAAATATATATTAGGAGAAGAAAAGTGATGAATCTAAGAGAGTTTATTTTATTAGATTGAATGGTTCCATTGATACTGCTAGGCTACTATTGAAGCAAGGCTTGGCTTTTCGTGGGCATGATGAGTCGATGACATCTTTGAACAAAGGGAATTTTTTAGAGTTTTTTTATTGCTTAGCAGACCATGATCAAAATTTGGGGAAGGCAGTGGGAAGTGGAGGTAATAATTATATGGTGGCTCATGAAATTCAAACAAACATTGTTGAGTGTTTTGCAAATGAAATTCTATAGTCTATTCATAAAGAACTTGAAGATGATGTGTTTTGCTTGCTAGTTGATGAATCAAGGGATGTTTCTTGTAAAGAACAGATGGTTGTGGCCCTAAGATATGTTGATAAATGTGAAATTGTGAAAGAGAGATTTGTTGGCCTTGAGCATGTGACTCAAACTTCTTCTTGTCTCAAGTCATCTATTGATTCTCTGTTTGCAAAATTGAAGCTGAGCTTAAAACAAGTTAGAGGCCAAGGATATGATGGTGCTAGCAACATGCGAGGTGAGTTGAATGGGCTGCAATTATTGATTTTGAGAGAAAGTAGATCAGCATATTATGTTCATTGTTTTGCTCACCAGCTTCAATTAGTAATTGTGGCTGTTGTGAGAAAGCATAAGGGTATCAGCAATTTCTTAACCAAAATTCATGACTTATTAAATGTGGTGGGCAAATTAGCCAAGAGAAGGGACATTATTAGGGATATCAATCATGAAAAAGTGGAGAAGGCCTTAGGTTGCGGGCAACTAGAAACGGAAAGAGGGTTAAATCAAGAACAATGTCTTCAAAGACCTGGAGATACTCGTTGGTGTTCTCATTATAGGAATCTAAAAATTTTGGTTGGCATGTTTTCAACAGTTGTTAAAGTGCTAGAATTTATAAAAAAAGATGATAGGGATTGGAAAAATAGAGACCAAGCATCAAATATTCTTGTCTACTTTCAATCTTTTGACTTTGTATTTTACTTGCATCTCTTATTGACCACGTTAACCATCACAAACACATTGTCACTAGCATTGCAACGCAAGGATCAAGACATTGTTAATGCTAATGCTATGAAGTGTTTGAAATCAACTAGAATGCATTTGTGTAACCTTAGAAGAGATGGGTGGGCCAAATTATTAGATGAAGTCAATGAGTTTTGTGAGAGGCATGATATTGTAAGGCTTGAAATGAAAGATGCATATGTTGATCCCAAGAAATTTAGGAAGAAATCTAGAATTACAAACAAGCATCACTATGAAGTGGATCGTTTTAATGAGGTTATAGACTGGTTAGTTCAAGAGCTTTATAGTCGTTTTAATGAGACAAACTCTCAGTTGCTTGTTTGTTCAAGCAGCTTTCAATCCAAGAGATTTGTTTCATGATTTTGGTGTGGAGAGTTTGACAAAACTAGAAAAATTATATCCTGATGATTTTAGCTGTGAAGAGTTCAGGGATTTTAGCCACTACCTATGCCTCTACATTGCTGATGTGAGAGAAGACAATCGATTCTCCAATATAAATACTATTAGTGAGCTTTCACAAAAGATGGTAGAGACAAGGAAAAATCTCACTTATCCATTGGTTTATCGGCTTTTGAAACTTGTGATGGTATTGTCAATTGCTACTGCAACGGTGGAAAGAATATTTTCGGTCATGAAGATTGTGAAAACAACTCTTAGTAACCGCATGGGTGATAAACACTTGAGCAATTAACTTATTTGCTATGTGGAGAAAGAAGAATTTAACAAAGTTACACATGAAGCTGTGGTTCATCGCTTCATGAACATGGAAGGAAAGGGACGTAGATTTAATCTATAAGAGGTAATGCATATTTTTTTTATTTTTAATGATATATTCTATAGATTTTTTTGCTTGAATTGAATTGTTTTTTTTATAGGCCAATGGTACTCTTTTGTTTGAGAATTATAATTCGTTAATGTCTACTATATTTTCATAAAAGGTATGTACTATAGCTGTTATTTTATTATTAATTTACATCATATATACTTACTATCATTCATCAAGGTAGCACGCGTAGTCGCACCCCCACTATTTTGCTCTAGCTCCGCCCCTCCTTTCAGCTGATTAAAAGCTAGAAAATATATTAAAATTAGCAGCTGACGTCATTAAAGAAGTGGTACCATTCCTATGCTACTAGTTTCAAATCTGTAAATGATGAAAACTTGTAATGTATTTCTAGATGTTCTCGTAGAAGGGGTATATTGTGAAAAATTCGTGAAAGTTCTACTTATAAATGACTACGTGTTCTATTCATGAGGAGATGTTTAAACTTCATGAAAGGTATACACTCTACCTGAAAATACAAAAAAGTACCTTCTTTTCCCCCCTGAATTTTGACATCTTGTACAACATATTACTGATTGCTCTTTCATTAGGAAGAAGAACACCAGGATTTGAACATGCAAACAAACTCAGGCTTGGCTCCGTTTCCTTTGCTTACCAGTGTCAGGGTTGCAGATGTGGCACCTGAAGAATTTCTTTCAGAGAAAGAAGGTGCTATGGTTTTTCTATATCACTAATAAATTTATGCTTCATTTTGAATTTTGATGTTAACTTCCCTTTTTCTTTTTCTTTTTCTATTGAAAAAAATCTCGGATGAACAATGGATTATAACAGCTAAGATATATTCTGCATTCTGCGATACTTAAGTTCAATCACGTTTTGGCTTGTTTGGAGCACGAAATCTTGGGTCCCGTATTCGTGATGCCTGTTAACTTATTATATATACACAGTATATGGACATGTGCTAATTGTGCGGGACGCACTTACACACAGGACGATCTTATGGTTACAGATTTTAATGACTGAGAAGTGAAAAGGTGAGCCACTGAACTTTTTCGTTCGTTTAAACAATCATATCATGTGTAGCATATTCCCTTTCCGTGCCAGTACAAACATAGCTGCCCTGCTTTTCACATTTTCTTTTCGTTTCATTTCGTAGAGATGCATGCTTCAAACTCAAGTTTCTATGGGAAACCGGGAATACGACATTGTACCCTCACGTAACTATGCAAACAGCCTGAGATCTGAATGGAAACACGGGCGGTTTACATGTATTGGAGCAATAAACTGAAATAATTACATGGAGCTGAAGCGTGTCTTATAGGCCTGCGAACTGCGATTGGTAGCAGAATGGGTTCGGAAACCGGCAGTGCGTAGCTGGGAGCTAATAAGCGACCTTCAAGGAGGGAAAGCGAAGAGGACCTCGTGGAGCAGTTTAGTTCAGCTGCGGAAATCAGGGCAGCATGAGCTAGCAAACAGGGCCCAAAGAATGAAGGATAGAAGGACTCGTGAAATAGGGTTCCTCCAATGCATAAACCCTAGCCGCCAGCCCGCCACCACTGTCGGCCTCCCCTTCATTCCCCTCCGGCTTGTCGATGGTGGTCAGGAGAGGGAGTGCCCTCCTCCATTAGCCTCGTAGCAGCAGTTTAGTATAGTTTTTTTGGAGCTTCTTTGTTGTGGGTCATGTGTCGCTGTCTCTCCCTTCTCCGGCCAGTCGTCGTCGTGCTTGTCGTCGGCAGCGCACAGTTCTCCGTCATCGGTTAGACGGATCCAAAGCTGAGTTTCAATAAAATAAAGTTTTTTTCAAGTTTCTTCCCTTCCACCCCTTCCATCGATGGCTATGGCCCAATTCGGGTAGGCGCTGCCAGATTCGCCCCGCATCGGGTCGGATCCACGTTGCCGCACCTCAGATCCAAGGCCTCCACCTCCATCTCCCGGTAGACGGCTGCTCTCTTGGTCTGGGATTGCATCAGCTCGCTGTCGGCTTCCTCACTATCGAGGGTGATGGAGGATTCGACTAGATCTACCCCGCCGCTACCTCACACGCAACCTGTCATCCGTGTCGGCTCCCCCACATCATCCCAGTGCGAGATGGTCTCCATCATCATCGGACTTGTCTGACCCTATGTCGGACTTGTCTACCACTACGTCGTCCTCTTCACCAAGCTGATGCCACCCTTGATGCCGCTCCGTCGAGTCCTGCAAGTCTTTAGCGTGTTGTCGACCTTTGAAGAGGGAGAAGATGCTCTTCAACACACTGATGACGATATTCTGACATCTATGAATCGGCCGGTGATAATGGTCAACATCGTCTTCCTCCTCTCCCGAAGCTTCGACCTCTCCGTGTGAGCCCTCCGGCGATGCCTCCCCCAGACAAGTGGCGTGCAACATGTCATTAGTGTGTGTAGTGCTCTTGCAGGATCTCAAGCACTTCAATCTAGACTGCTCATGGTATCTGGGTCCTCTACGTCCTCAACGACATTCTGAACTCACGTTCTGAAGAACGGTGACCGCTATAGGTGCTTTGATCGATGCGACACGGATCTAGTACGTCTAACTTCTCGAGTGTTGTTAACCAAAGATACTGCTTTTGCCTCTCTTATGTGTTTAGTTGAACGTCAATCATATCTTTCACTGATGATGTCCCATCATACAGGCAGAAGACACCAGCCTCATACTTGTTCTAAACGAGACCCTCTCGATGACACTTCAGAAACTAGCCCGTTAATAGTTGTTCTTGCTGTAACATGTATTGTGCTCTCTGAATGCCTTGTCATCCGCATCCTTTTAGAAGTGTTTTGTCTTTGGGATGTGCTTGCTATACTATCTGTAATGTTTCATTGAATGAATACAGACACGAAGTTTGTTAAAAAAAAAGAAAGAAACTCTATGGTCATGAGGAGTGTTGTGATGTTTGCAACAACTAGGAAAGGACTAATTTGCCTTGTAGGAACCTTTCTTTCGTTTAATTAAATTAAACCTCTTTCTCGCAAAAAAAAAGAAATAATTGCATAAACAAACAGGACAACCCTTTTTTTCTCAGGGGAACAAATAGGTTATCCTTTTTGAGGAAACGGCACTGGCCCATCCTTGCAAGTCCACATACTAAGACAGATTGCCTCACGCGGAAGCACATGCCACACATAAAACGCATTGGATTATATAACTATAGAGATTTATTATAGATTTCGTGGCCTGAGATAGGGCACGGCATTGGCTGAAATGGGTTAACAATTTTATACTTGTTTCGGGCGAACTTCCAAAGCTAACAAAATCGCCGCTGGCTGCGTGCTGCCGAGTCATGGTTGCTGGCAACAGATTTTTAAACGTGGGCATAGAAACCTCATTTGACAGTATATTATTATATATACTTCGCAAATTGTCCACTTGTACTATTAATCATAGAATAACCAAAGATGTGAAGGATGGATGAGGAAAATTCGTACGCTTTGTGATTTTTTTTTTGAGAACTACGCTTTGTCAATTGATAGCGAAGATATTTTAAGTGGGAAGGACACTTGATGCCAACTAGGGATGACAATTTCACTTATGTGGGGTCTGATGGGTTTTGCACCTGACGGGTGCAGGCGTGGGTCTAATTTTTCACCTATAGATATCACCCGTATCCGACCTGACAAATACGGGTGTGAGTGCGGGTTTTATTTTTCACCCATGGGTGATCCGTTGAGCCCAAAACATACTCAAATATAAAATTTAGTCTCATCTCATAATAAGTTAACTCTAAATAAATATAAATATGATAAGAGTGATGACTAAATTATTAAGATTTTATGTACAATTACCTAAGTATATATCCATGACTCATTTTTGTTGATTGTTGTGACATATATAGAGATTGTACATTTATGTTGACCTCGTTAAAATATTTATTTTGAGATGTTTTTCATATTACATATGAAACCCGATGAGCACCTGACACCCACCCGAAACCCAGTGGGTGCGGGTGTGGGTTTCAATTCCCACCCGTAGGTGCGGATGTGGGTGTCAATTTTCACCCGAAACATTTTTCATGGTGGATGAGTTTTTGCTCCAACTGACCCGAACCTGACTCACTGTCATACCTAATGCCCACTCGTTAGCAATAAGGGAACAAAATGGTAATAGAAAACCTGTCGGGTTCATTGTGGTCGTGTTTTTCTGATCATATCGAGAGCAACGTGATGGAAGCCCACTGTAGGAAGAAAAATACATTAAACTAAAGTACAAAATCAGAGCGAAATGGTACTGTTACTGGTTAATAATTCCAGTGTCCTGTGTGTGATGATATAAGCTGTTGAATTTGTAGATACTTTAGAATCTGCATATTTGTGTAGCTCTGTGTTTTTAGTTATCCCTGGATGCTGTCCTTTTCATTAGATTAGAAATAATGTACTATTCATACAAGTCAAGGAGATCCTGCTTGCACGCGGAAAGGTCAACGCAGGCGATACGCATGGGCATTTTTTTAGACTTTATAGATCACTGCCAAAAGTTGCCTAATCTATAGATCCACCTGACGCGTAGGAACCACTCAACTTTACCACATGCTCGTCAATGACTCACATGTTTGTGCCGACGACGGAATCAGATTTGCTGTAACAACATCCACGGAGAATCCCGTCCTCTCCGCTTGGAAGCTGTGAACTGATTCCAGTCGATAACTGTATAGTAACTGAATGTGATCCTCAAGAGGGAATCTGGTGCGGACGAATCGCGTGTACGAGCGCGTCTCACTTAAATCACAAAGCCGTGTCTTGTGCCTGCAAACATTCGACGTATCAGACTCTTGTCATGCTTTGTGAGTGACACTCTTAATTCCGATTATGCTTCTATTATTTATCGTCGATGAGATTAGCCTGATATTCTGGCTGATATCGTGGTTGGAGGCGCAAATCAGCTCCTGTACGAATTGTTTTATTGACATTAGAGAGGGGACTACAATTTTGGACGTTTCTATATAGTGGGAAAAGGGCATAAGGTTTAAGGAAGCACCATCATCGTCAAAACGTGATAAATGCAAGTGCTACTGCTGGTATTTCCACCAACCGCCAAAAAAAAAAAAACTTTGTATAGAGCAGAGCAGATAGCGCGAATCCTGATAGAGTAGAGGTACAAAAAGCGCGGCCGCCTCTCTGCAGTCTCCAAAGTCGCGTCGTATCAGTCGTCTCGAACAACCTCCTCCCCTGTCTCAAAAAAAAAAAAAAAAAAAAGAACAACCTCCTCCCCCGACCTCGACTCCGCGGGGCGCACGTATCCACCCACCACTACTCCATCTCGCCCGCGGCGGTTGGTTACCCTGCTCGTCGCCGGCACGGCATGGCCGCCGAAACCCATCTCGGAGGAGCCGCCTCGCCACCCAATAAGGCCAAAAAACCCGACGCCGCGGTGGTGGCCGTCCCGGCGCCGGACGCCGCCAAGATCGGCGGCGGGCACAGGAGGAAGCTGTCCCTGGTGCCGCTCATCTTCCTCATCTTCTTCGAGGTGGCGGGCGGGCCGTACGGCGCGGAGCCCGCGGTGCAGTCTGCGGGCCCGCTGTACGCGCTGCTGGGCTTCCTCATCTTCCCCTTCATCTGGGCCATCCCGGAGGCCCTGGTGACGGCGGAGCTCTCCACCGCGATGCCTGGCAACGGCGGCTTCGTGCTGTGGGCCGACCGCGCCTTCGGCCCGCTCTCGGGCTCCCTCATGGGCACGTGGAAGTACGTCTCCGGCGCCATCAACGGCGCGGCGTTTCCGGCCCTGTGCGCCGACTACCTCGCCCGCGTGGTCCCCGCCGTGGCAGACGGCCGGCCCCGCGTCGCCACCATAGTCACCTTCAACGTCGCGCTCTCCGTGCTCAACTACACGGGCCTCTCCGTCGTGGGCTGGACCGCCGTGGGCCTCGGCCTCGCATCGCTCTCGCCCTTCCTGCTCATGTCCGGGATCGCGCTGCCCAAGATCAGGCCGCACCGGTGGGCCGGCGTCGCGCAGGAAAAAGACTGGAAGCTCTTCTTCAACACGCTCTTCTGGAACCTCAACTACTGGGACAGCGTCAGCACCATGGCCGGCGAGGTGGACCGCCCCGGGAAGACCATGCCCAAGGCGCTCGTCTCCGCCGTGTCCATGACGTCGCTCGGGTACCTGCTGCCGCTCATGGCGGCCACCGGCGCCATCGACGCGCCGCCGGAGGAATGGGGGAACGGGTTCTTCGCGGACGCCGCAGGTCAGTCAAAGCAATTCACTCTCTGTTGTTTGTTTTTACAGCCAATCGAAGTCAGTCGCCTTCTTGATCGTCGTTACATGACAAGTTGCCGGGCACGCGCTGCGATATTCTTATCCTCTGTTTTTCTATTCCTAAGCAATTTGAGCCATGACGCAATAGTTGTCGTTGGGGGAATTCCAGGCTACTGAAAATGACATGATGTTTGTTTATACTGATTTGAAGGGTGACTGTTCTGTTTTTAGGCTAAGGTACAAATAGCATTACTGAAATTCACTAGACAAGCTTCATTTAATAGCATATTATGCTGCCTATGTTACGTATGCAATGAAACACACGTATCATGTAGCATCTGCCATATGCATCTTGCATCCAGCCAGTGATTTACTTGTACTACTTGCCAATGATTAATGCCATTTACGCGTGCAGGCAGGATCGCTGGGCCTTGGCTCAAGTACTGGATCGAGGTGGGCGCTGTGCTGTCGTCCATCGGGCTCTACTCGGCGACGCTGAGCAGCGCGGCGTTCCAGCTGCTGGGCATGGCGGACCTGGGCCTCCTCCCGCGGGCCTTCGCGGTGCGCGCCCCGGTCTTCAACACGCCCTGGGTCAGCATCGTGGCCACCGCCGCCATCACCATGGGCATGTCCTTCTTCAGCTTCAACAACATCGTCGCCGCCGCCAACTTCCTCTACAGCCTCGGCATGCTCCTCGAGTTCGCCGCATTCATCTGGCTCCGCATCAAGCGGCCCGACATGGCGCGCCCCTACCGCGTGCCAGGGCGCCTCCCGAGCGCCGTCGTGCTCTGCCTCGTGCCCTCGGCGTTCCTCGTCTTCGTCATGGCCATCGCCGGCTGGAAGGTGTACGCCATCAGCGCAGCCTTCACGGCCGGCGGACTCGGGGTGTACTACCTCATGCGGTTCTGCAAGGCCAAAGGGTGGCTCAACTTCGGCACCGGCCAAGAGGGGGTGGTCTACTACCACCACCAGGACAGTACTAGTACAAATGCCGGCCTTGTCTAATCATCTTGCCATCTTGGTTTGGTTCCGTTCTGACACGTACTGTACGTCGCAAGCTGTATGTAGTTTGTATCTGGTTGTTGTGCAATTGCATAGAAATTACTATTACTAGTGTTCTTTTTTTCTTTTCCCCCTGCAGTGTTAGTTTCACATTTCTGATGGAATCATTATTGTTCTTTCGGTATCTGGCGTAGTGAAATCTAAGTCGGTGACGGCAACCAATACAAATCTTTCAGATTTCTGCAAGCTAGAGCGCGCTGAACACAATAATTTGAATCACAGATCCAAATTAAATAACATGTACATGTACGGCATCCTCCACAATAGTTACTCGTTCTAGCTTCCAGGTGTGAATTTCATGCAGATTGGTGGCTTGATCTTGGCAAGAGAAAGCAACGACGACGGGAACGTCCAAATGCCATCCCCGCAGATCAACCCCGACGCAACCGCCGGCACCAGCAACGCGGCCTCCTTGCTGTTCACCTTGTTCCAGGCAAAGACCACGACGCTCCCGACGACCATGTCGATGGCGAAGCTGGCGCCGACGAGGAACGGCACTGCCATGGCCGTGGGCAGCGGCACGAACCTCCCGTACCGGCGCGGGAGGACGTCTCTCAACACGTTGGTGAGCACGGCGAACGCGAAGAACCCCGCGGAGAGCGACATGCTGTGCCTGGGCAGCGCGGAGAAGCCCTGCACGCCCAGGATGGCCATGTTGCGGTAGATGAGCGCGTAGGGCACCTTCCAGTACCCGTCGGGGTTGCCCACGTCGAAGGCCCGGTAGAAGAGGAAGAAGACGAGCGGGGAGAGCACGCAGCCCATGGCGGTGCCGACGGCCTGCGCGGCGAGCATGGACCGCGGCGAGGTCAGCGTCAGGTGGGCCGTCTTGAAGTCGTGCATGAGGTCGGCGGAGATGAGCACCAGCTGCTTGACCAGGCCGCAGCCCACGAGGCCCGCCACCACGCCGTCGTCGCGCCCGGCCCACGCCGCGAAGATGAAGAGCGCCACCTTGCCGTAGTTGTAGCCCATGTTGATGTCGGTGAGGCCCGTGCCGTAGGAGTTGGAGAAGCCCAGCACGGGCGCCAGCGCGTACGCCAGCACCACGTAGTACCACCGCACCTGCCGGAACATCATCGGGATGGTCACCACCGCGACGACGCTGAGCAGGGCGTACCCGGTGTACGCCACCCATGTCGGGATGGTGTCACGGTTGAAGGCCTCGTCCAGACGCAGGTCGTCGATCGCCACGGCGTTTCCCTGCTCGTCAGACACTGCACATCGTGATTAATTTGATCGCTAATTTTGCCCTAAAAAAAGATTTGATTGTTAATTTTCAGTACCCACCTCGGTGCTTGTTTCGTCTGCCTTTCGCTCTTTGGTGCAGGCTCACGATAGTGACGCCGATGACCTTGACGAAGTGGTAGACGCCATCACCCATGATAAGGGCTATGCACAGGAAGGACTGAACAAAAGAGCAACTGAAAATTCATATACTAGCTAGTATGAAAATTAGTTGAATATTTCGGGCCTCAACAGTTGATACAGAAACATTAGCAGACCTTGTAACCATACAGGCTGGTCATGCTGCTCTCCGGTATATTTGCAGGGTACCAATCCCCCTTGCGTTTGAGGATGAGCGGCCACAGTATCCCCGAGGACAGGATCGCACCTAGGAGGGTGGAGAAGTTCACAAGGTGCGAGCAGATCATCCCTGCGCCGACGTATGTGAGGCCGAAGTCGAAGAAGAACCTGATCACAGGCAGCATAGCCAGGCAATCAACTGCAGATTTCAGTTCAGTGCGTTCACCCAGACCCAGCTGTCGTTGCGTGAAGTATATATTGGGACACGAATAATAACGATCATGCGCAACAGCTAAATCTTACGACTGTTTCCAGGCCTTGAGACCGAAAGTAGGGAACTGAACGAATCCGCAAACGTCTCCACCAGCATAGAACCACTGGAAGAAGCTCCATAGGAAGCTGATTCCGAAGTATTTCAGAAATGAATGGACTTGCTTCCTGGAATTGGGGATGTTAGTCCAATCAGAATCCCAAAGGCTTCGGCAGAGTACTTTTAAGTGACAGGAGGAGCTCCATACTTTGCATCCTTATCTCCTTGAGGGGTATGGAAGCCGTTGATAAGTACAGCAGTCGCAGTCCCACTTGGGTAGGTTAACTTGTAGTCGATGACCAAGACCTGAATTAGTATATGATTACATATTCTCAAATTATCAAAAAAAAGTTTACTCATAACCATTGAAAACTTTTGCCATAATCGTGATGCGAAAGGATTCGTGCATCTGCCCGGTCGCAATCGTGATGCGACTGCGGGGAACTCGTATCTCTGTAACCGTCGAAACCGACGAAAGATGTTTTGTTTTTTTTCCTGACGACGCGTGGTGCATCCAAGGACACTAAGATATTAATTTTTGCAAACTCCATCCAATTAACACTTAGATGAGTTTTCCTTTCTCTTTTGTCGTCTATCATTGAATTGAATGGTGGTTGTAATACAAGAAGAAAAAAAAAACTGAACTGCACCAAAAAATATATTTTTCAGTATACTATATGAAATGCGGCGCACCTTTCTGAGGGGAATCAACGTGAGGAGGCCGCCGAAGCTAACCGCGAGGAGGAACCCGGTCATCCATCCGATCCCGGGCTCCTTGGTGCTCCCCGGCAAGTTACCCGGCGTGTTCACCCCGGAAAGCTCGTACGTCCGACGGTTCAGGCCCAGCAAGAACGACCCGAACCCTGCACACGCGAATCATCTCATGCAACTGGCAAATTAAACCAAGCAAAGCGAAAACTAACGGCACCAGCGTACCGCCGAGCGCCAGCGTGTAGCAGGCGACGGCGCAGGTCTGGATGACGGTGTTCTCCTGCGGCGTGAATGGCTTGGACGCGACGCCGAGCCGCGTTAGCAAGCCCGTCCAGCCGCGGAGCGCGAGGAACGCGAGCAGCGCGGCCGACACGTTCAGCGTGGGCACCAGCCCCGTCGTGAGGATCAGCTTCATCACGATGACGGTGTACACGAACCCGATGAGCACCGCAGCCACCATGCCGCGCAACGTCAGCTGCTCGCGCCACGGCGGAGGGGCCTCCTGGGCCTCATCCTGAGGCTGCCTCTGCTCGCGCGCCGCCATGGCTGCTGGCTCAGGCTCCACCTCGCCGCTGCAGCCGCCGGCCTCGCACTTCTCAATCTCGAGGGCCTCACGCTCTCCGGGGCGGTGGACCTCCATTTCCGATAGGAGCGTTCTGTGCGGTGCCGTGATGCCAAGAAATGGCTATTGTGCTAGCTCTTGCTAGCACAACAGTGGGAGGCGAGCTGGCTTCTCTCGGTGGCACGCTAGCTTATACATACTGAGAATATTTATAGCAAAAGTCAACTCTTCATCTAAAGTTATGTATGCAAACCGTTTGTCTTCTTGTGGTATTTGGTCCTGTGACTAAGCCAAACAAAACAAGGCAACATATATTAAGCTAAATCTGATCAAACTTGTTCATTTATGTTTGACTTCGGCCTGGGAAAAGTCTGGATGGAGATATTTTGCTACCTCGGAATGGGTTTCACTTGGATTGTGTTGCTCTCATATGACACCTCGGACAACAATTACCTATGGACATTGAGAAACGATTTCTGAAGTCAAACTGGAGGCAATGTGGTGTTTATGTTGTTTGCGTACCTGGCGATGCCGCCGGCCAGTGTTAAAGAAAGACTAACAGGGTTAGAATTCAACAAGTTACAAATGAAATCAAGGAAGAGGCCTGTTTCATGCCACATTATTCTTAACAAGCATATAACATGACCCTTTATATTTACGATTTCGTTTTTTATTTCCTTTTACTATTACACAGAGTCCACTTAACGTCCGATGTGATCAAGATATGTTTAAGTTCTCAAGAAAACTAGAAAAACGAAAACAATCAAACTTGTTTAATTTATCAAGAAAGCTACAAAAGGAAAGCATTTGTCTTCTTGTGGTATTTGGCCCATTTATATACCCCAAGGCATCAGAATATCAACTTGTTCGCCAAATTTGATCAATTTGTTCCTATATCTTCGAGGCCGGGCTGCGAAATGTCTAAATAGCGATGTTTTGTCCCCTCGAATCAGGTTTGACTTCAATTGGGTTGCTTTCATGTGACACCTGGTGCAACAAATGCCAGTGTTGTTGGACATGTATATGGGACTAGGAAATTTCTAAAATCAGACAGTGGAGACGAGGTTATATTTTGTTTGCTTATCTTGCGAAGCCACCGGCCAACACTAAACAAAGACCATCTGTCAAGGTTTGGTAAGAGACAATTCTCTAGATCATAATGTGGGCCGAATCCAATTAAGAGGCCTGCTTCATGCCGCATTATGTCGCACATTCTTCGGTTTTATTTCCTCAACTATAACCCGAGTCCACTTAACTTCCAATATATGTCTGATAATTAAGACATTTTTGCCAATTCTCATTTAACTGAGATTTTGTATTTGTCTCGCTCATATTTTTAGAACAATAAAAATTTACGTGTGAAACTATTTGTAACTGGAATTAGAATAATAATTAGTTTTTAGAGGGCCAACGTCTTACATATTTCTTGAGCACTACTTAAACAAATCAAATGCACACCTGGAACATTGTTCTTTTATTGTTGGAATAATTATTTATTGAAAGGGAGCATTTTTATTACTAAACAAAACACTTTAATGAGCACAATAGAGTTAAAAATCTGGTTTATTTGATCAATATTGAATGGCTGAAAAAGTGACTGAGAGATTAGCAAAAACTTAGTGATAAGGAGACATACCCAAATTAAGAAACGTTAAGTTTGTAAAGCTAACAATCAAACTGGACTATTTTGATATAACACTGTTTTGATTAATTTGATTGATACTCCATGACTAGCTAGTGTAGGTGATTGATACTCCTTCGGACAGGCCTTGTTCAGGCTAGTGTAGTCAACACACATTCTCTATTTCCTATTCTTTTCACGTACAAGAACAGGATTAGCTAACCACTCCGGGTGATACACCTACTTGATGAATCCGGCCGTCAGCAGCTTCGCAATCTCCTCCCCAATTGTCTTGCGCTTCTCCTCATCGAAGCGGCATAAGCGTTGCTTCACCGGCTTGGAGCCCGGCCTAATGTTCAAGGAGTTCTCGTTGACCTTCCTCGGGATGCCGGGCATGTCCGAGGGTTTCCACGTGAACACGTCGGCGTTCGTGCAGAGAAAGTCGACGGGCTCGCTTTTCTATTTCACCGTGAGGGATGTGCCTATCCTCACGGTCTTCCCCTTGTCGCCGGCTGGGTCAATCTGCACCTCCTTGGTGTCTTCCGTTGGCTCGAAAAAGGCATTTTTCTGGTTGGCCTCAGGGGCATCTTCGACGACGTGCTCACGGATGACCGCGAGCTCCTCGCTCGATGCCACCGTAGCACCTACGAGGTCGCCGTTCTCCATCTCAGACTGATAAGCGCACTGAAGTGACACGCTCACGGTGATGACCCCCCTCGGCCCAGGCATCTTCAGCTTCAAGTAGGTGTAGTTTGGGACAGCCATGAACTTGGCATAGCATGGGCGCCCAAGGATGGCATGATACGCCCCCGCGAAGTCGACCACCTCAAAGGTGAGGGTCTCGGTCCTGAAGTTGGACGGAGCCCGAACATGACGGGCAAGTCGATCTGCCCGAGAGGAATGGCCTGCTTCCAAGGAATGATTCGTGGAAAGGTGCGCCGACCGGTCGAAGATGCAACCGGTCGATCCCCAGGAGTCGAGCGTCTCGGCATACAGGATGTTGAGGCAGCTACCTCCGTCCATCAGCATCTTGGTGAGGCGCACCTCGGTAATGATGGGGTCAACCACGAGCGGGTATCGACCCGGTCGCGGCACATGCGTCGGGTGGTCTGAGCGGTCGAAAGTGATCGGCAGCTCCAACCACTTGAGGAACACCAGCGTGGCCAGCTCGGCCGCGAAGACTTTGCGACGCTCGACCTTGGCCGTGCGTCGACCGTCGCGGGCCTTGAGACCCGTGAATATCATGTGGCATGCCTTGGTGTTGGGGAAAGCTTCTCCCCCTTGCTCGTCGTCGTCGTTCTCAGGGTCTTTCGACTCTGGGTCCAACACTTTATTCGGCTCTCCCTTCTTGCCCTCCTCTCAGAGAAACTTCTTCACCAAGGATCAGTCCGTGAGGAGGTGCTTGACGGGGAACCCGTGGTTAGGGCATAGGCTGTTCCACGACTTCCCCTATCGCGGGCCTCGCTGCCTTGCACTCAACAGCGTCCACGACTTGGTCACGTCCCATCCGTGACTTGTTATTCTTCTTCTTTGGGCGATCGGAGGTGCCCTCACCGGCACCCTCGCTCCGCTTTCCTTTGCCCTTGCCCTCCGGGGCACGGTTTAGGACCGCTCCCATGCGCTCCTTGTCGGAGGCAAAGCTGGTGGCAATATCCAAGAGCTCTCGAGCCGTGCAAGGGCCCTTGCGACCTAGCTTGTGGATGAGCTGCTCACATGTTGTGCCTGAAAGGAAGGCATTGACAATGTCTACGTCGCCCATGTTGGGCAACTCATTGCACTTCTTGCTGAAGCGCCGGATGTAGTCACGGATGGACTCGCCGGCCTTCTGCCGGCAGTTCTTGAGGTCCCAGGGTTGCCCGGTCGGACGTAAGTCCCCTGGAAGTTGCTGACAAAAATGTCCCTCAAGTCGGACCAGCTGTAGATCTGGCCCTCGGGAAGATGCTCGAGCCAAGCCCGAGCCGAGTCGGTGAGGTACATCATCAAGTTGCGAATAATGGCGAGGTCATCGATGGCCCCTCCCACCTGGCACGCGAGGCGTTAATCCTCAAGCCAGAGCCCAGGATCCATCTCACCCGCATAATTGGTGACGGTCACGAGCGCTCGAAAGCACTGGGGCACTCGACGCTTCGGATACGCGAGCTGAAGACCCGGGGCCCCGGCGGTCTAGGGGTTCGTCTCTTGTCCTTATCGGTGTCATTATATCGCCCGCCGCGGCGCAGCTGGTGACCCCTCTCTTTGTTCAGTCATTCTTTCTCGAGCTGGTGCGCTTTGAGGGTAGAACACACGACACGGTTGGGGCTGACCCGTTCGTGGACCGAGGGGTTTTTTGGGCGCATCCCATGCTGGAGACGTCTATTGCACCATGGGTAGCTATGACCCCTCGATGCCGCCTCCCACGGCCTGCTGCAAGGTGGTGATTTGCTGGCTTGATTGGGCGGCGTGCCGCAGCGAGCTCTCCGTTGCAACTCGGCAGCCTTGGCCAGTAAAGCCGCAACTTCCCGTTGGGCCCATTGAGCTTCGGGCGTGACGGGGTCGGGGAGAGTTTGGAGCAGCCGCCGTGGCGGCTGCATTGTTCTGCCCCGCACGCGCGAACTGCGGGGGTCCTTGGTCGTCATTGACGATGCGTTGATGGACATCGCGAGCCATGACTCGGGCGTGTCCGCCTACGCCTGATGATTATCTGGGCCTATCTCGGCTTTCTCGTTCTCCAACTGGCACCTGGCTTCCTCCAACTTAGCCCGTCTCACTCTCAGGCGCCGCCGAGGATTGTCTGGGCGGGGTCTGGCCTGAGGGCCTCCGGCCGGGTTCATGGGCACATTAATGAGGGGCTCCCTCACTGCGGTGCTCGCCGTCGAGTTTACCAGGTGTAAGGATCATGAGTATTAAGGTCACCCTAAGGTATGAATATTTTGGTGATGAATGAAAAACATGAAATATGACTTATGTCTACATGAGTGTTGTTCGTGTAAGAAACCTTTTATACTCTATGATGATTATTGACGGTGGTTTTGGCGATGGATGACAATGACCACAAGCATGGAGGCTTGTAAACTTGATGGAGTCCAAGGGTTGATGGAGGTGGATTAAAGCTACGGACAAGCTATGGAGCAAGTGTTGGGAACACTTGTCTAGTTGTTAAGGCTTTGAGTCCATAAGAAAAACCAGACTAGCAAGGGGGTCTAGGTCATTTCTCTTTGGTCATGTCTAGTCGGTGATGTGCATGGATACTTAGTGAAATCACAGGCACTAGGTGAAAGTGGAGAAGCCAAGGATCTGTTCGGAGAAGCCGAGAAATGAAGTCAAGCGAGGACGAGGAGTTTCAGCTTTTGGACGTAGTGACCGGACAGAGGGGTCAGAGGTGACCGGACTGTACGGTCACTAGGAGACCAGAGAGAAGTCTGCGAGGAAGTCTGTCAGCGCGAAGACCTGTAGAGACCGGACAGTCTGGTCTACAGACCGGACGGTCCGGTCTGTAAGGAGGTTGCTCGGGACAGAGAAGTGCAAAAGGTGGTGCTCCCTGGAATGGAGAGAGAAAGTTTGATCGGACAGTTCGGTCAGCTAACCGGATGGTCCGGTCAGTACGAGGAGATTATCTGGACGGAGCAGCCAACGGCTTTGGGAACCATTTCAGAGAGACCGGACGATCTAGTCTGGCAATGACCGGACAGTCCAGTCAATGGTGTCCAGATAGATGATTTCGTGGAGCAAAGACTAGTTAGAGGTTGGAAGCCATAACTTTGTTGCTGGGTCCTGGAGATCTCTCTTGGCCAGTGGAATTGCTTGGAGCATTTCGTGAGAGCCAAGAGGAAAAAAGGAGAGCATAAGGAGGAGATATTGCATATATTGAGAGTAACTTGAGCATTGATGCACATCTAAGGCTAGGATGCCCTTGAGGGTGTGATCTAGGTTGTTACTTTTGATTCATGGTGAGACCTAGACCGGTTAGGTGTCAGTGATCGAGCCTATCATGATTGGTTGTGAAGGCTGTCACACGTTTGTACCCAGTTTGAGCCCGCCGGTGAAAGGGGCATCGCTAGTGAGCGCTTGTGTCGGCTCGGGGAGTCCGGCAAGTTCTCGAGGGAGGCGAGCTTGTGCCTTGGTGGCAACGGTGACGCGCACCGTGTCTTCACTTTGGGAGTGATTGCGGGCTCGTGGGCGAGAACTCCACATTGGTGGCGGGATGGACTGGAACTCCGACGGGAGTGGTCCAACAAGGAGTAGGGGAAGGCGCCATCCTTCCGAGACCTCAGGAAAAAAAATCATGAGCCATATCTTACTCTACTCCTTACTTTAATGTATTACTTTTGGCATTTACATACCGTGCTATTCATGTTTGTGTGCTTACCTTGCTCTAGTTGATTACTTATAGACTTGCATGAATAGGCTTCTCTACTTGCTAGTTGTGCTTAGCTTTCACTTGATCACTAGCATGTGTAGGAGTTGCATTGGTTTGACTACTCCTCTTGTATGTATTATGTCACTCATGCTTGTGTGCTTATCTTGTACTTGATGATCTAGTAGCTTTGCATGAGTAGACTCCTTTGCTAGCTTATTGTATGTTTTCGTGTATTCTTTGATTACTAGCTTACATAGGAGTTATGTGTCTCGTGTATGATCTACTAGTATGCTTAGGTTTTTTTTTCATAGGATTATCTTGTTAGTGTGATCACCATTAGAATTGTGTAGGAGTTGTTTGAGTGATCTATTTTAGTATTTGGTAAAATAGATACATAGTTTGAGTTCTTGATTCATCCTCCCCCCCCCCCCTCGCCCCCCCTCTCGATCACTCGATCCTTTCACCAGGGCATTGGCCCTGGGGTTTACGGCTGCTCCAGCCATTGGGGTTCCAGCAACCCCCGCGTTCGGCACGAGGGCGAGCTGCACCATGTGACATTCGTGCGGGGGGGTCATGGCTCCCCGCGCAGCTGTCGGAATCGGAGTCAGAATCCCCCTAGGACCCCATGTCGAGGAGGTCGAAGAGGGACTCATTGGGGTGCTCGATCACGCCCACGAACTCACTGCTTGTGCTGACCGAGACATCGTGTTAGGCCTTGGGGCTCTCGAACTCCCTCGCGGCATTTCATAGACCATGCGGGAAAGCTTCCCGGGGGTTCTCGTGGAGAAGACACGGTTTGCAAGAGCGAATGCAACATGCCGGAGGTCACCCTAGGCTGGCGTAGGGCCCAGGAATTGCTTCAGGTGAAACCAAAACTGGTCGCTGTAGCTTACTGGCGGTATGGAGTCGTCGGAGAGTCTCCGTCTCGCAGGCTCCAGCTGAATGGCCTGCATCGCCTCGATGGCGATGGCCGTAGCTGTTGAGATGGGATCTAGAAGCGACTCGTCGATGAGCTCTAGTGTCCCGCCCGCTGCGACTGTGAAGTCCAACGTATCTCCCATGTCTTCCAGCCACCACTGGCGTGGTGCCTCGGTGGCAGGCGTAGGAACAGTTGGTGTTTTGATCACGGGCTAGTAGAATTTGTTTCGGGGATGCGCGCTTAGGCTCGGTGATGGCAATGCAAGAAGACATAAGGGTTATACTGGTTCGGGGTATCCCCCTACGTCCAGTTTGAGTGGATGCTCGTGTTACTTGCATCGAAGTGTACAACGGATGTGAGAGGGGAGAGTTTTCCAAGTCTTGGTGAGTATGAGTGTTTGTGTGTGTGTCAATGTCCCTAGAGGAAGAAGAAGGTCTCCCCTTTTATACTCTAAGGGGTTGGGCCCGCTTTACAGTGAGAAAGAGAGAGGGAGGGAGGGAGAGAGAGAGTATTGGTGAAGTCATGCTGAAGAAGGCGTAGCATCAGCCGATGGCGTGGTCTTCAATCTTCATGGGTCCCGCCGTCCTGGTCCTCATGTCAGAAGGCACTGCGTCGAGGCATGCCCCCTTAATCCGTCGATGAGTTGAGTCGCCCTGTCCCTGTAGATGGTGTGCTCCACAGGGAGGGGCGGTGCAGCATGGGCCGTACCACGACGCTTTAGGCATCGTCCAGTCGTACCTGTCCATCGAGCTGTCCTATGCCACCACTATCAAGGGCGTCATCATGGAAGTGTTTTAGGGGGTGCAGCATGGGCTGCCTTACAGCGTCAGGCTTTGTCTCGTCGGTCACAACGATGATGACGAAAGGAGTAGGTTTGCAAGAGGATTTGACCCCCCCCCCCTCGATACTGTGGCCACACACTTGATACGACATTTAAGGCAGGGCAGAGGGTAGTTGTTGACTTCCGCCCTGTTCGACCCTTCTCGTCATGGGTCGATCTGTCGTTTTGCGCTTGGTCGGGTTCGTTTGGAATGAGATCATGTCCTGTCTTGGTAGTAGAATCAAGTTTCTCCGCCCCGTTACTCTCGCACGGTCAGTGCTTCAGAGCACTGTCCTGTCTCAGGGTCGGGGGCCTACTGACAAGAGTTAGCAGAAGTAGCGGGTGTATCGGTGGTACTGTGCCCGCACGTGTGGGCGCGATTATTGCAGGGGTGGAGTTGGCGTCCTTATCCCTAACGTTCTCGACCTCGGGCAAAGGGTTCGAACGAGTCGGAGTGAATCCTTACCCCCGTGGCGGGACTCGAGCGAGGTGAGGCGGCCTCGACCCTTCGGGGTTCGATCGAGGCGAGCCGCGCTCGGCCTTATCCTAGTGATTCAATCTGCGCGTGGTCCCCCTCCGCTGGGCTGTCCCGAATCCGTATGGACCGTGCCCTGGCGGGCCCATCAGCTCGGGTTATAACGGTTGTAAGTAACGAGCTTAATCACTGCCACATGGCACCGCTAGTTTCTAACACCCCCCCCCCCCCCCCCCCCCACAACTACCAAGTTGGGAGCACGATTTGCCAACATACTAAGTATCGGCAATAGTCAACCACCTCTACGGTAAGGAATACAACTATCGGCAAAGGCTCATAGGACTACGACAATTTATGTGTCGGCAATACAGTTAACTATCAGTAAAGATTTTTGCCAACTACTTCTATCGTGATTGTTGGCTATGTGTCGGCGTAGCTTCTACCGATAGATAATCTGTTGCTTAAAGTGGTCTTGGCCGACAGTGAAAAGTGTTGGCAAAAATAGATAGTGGTATAGTTTTATTCTAATCTTAATCTCTACTGCTTTCCAAACAATCTCCATGACTGCAGCTCTTATGGTTTATCCATCTTATTTTTTGTCGATGGAAAATTTCTTTGTCTTCTCTCTTCATTATTGGCATCTTTCTTCTCTTAATTGATTACAAGACGTTGAATTGACGTTTGTAGTAGTTTGAGTTGCAAGGTGTCGTCTATACATCACTGTTTTATGCAAGGATTATCAAGGAACCCTGTCTATGTAGATATCGCAACTGTGTTGATTCTCCCTCCGTTCTAAAATATGTTTGCTATTGATATTTTTAGTTATTTTGATTATTCATCTTATTTATTTTTTTAAATTATCATATATCTTCTCATGGTCTGTTTTATGATTAAAAAATAATTAATAATTTTATATATTTAAACTAATATTTTAAACAAGATGAATGATCAAACGTAACTGAAAATGTGAATGCAATAATATTTTAGAACAAAGTAATATATCTTTATCATGGATAAATTTGTCGTATGCTGCATCAATTTTAATTGCATTAATAAATGTATAAGCTCTGCATCTATTTTTGCATGTACAACAGCCACAAACTTGCACTAATAAAACGTATGAGGATCCCTTTGCAGGGTCGTGTACGCTGTTTTTCATTTTCCCGGGAACTACTGGGTTGGGGGTTGAAATGGGCCGCATTGGGTCAGACACGCTGTAGATACCAGGGTCCCCCGCTTAACGCGATTGTTCTTAACGTTCAGGGCTGGACTGGATGCTATGGAGCTTCCTTTCTAGTTTTAAAATTATCTACACATAATAATAACATACTTCCTAACTTTTAATTGACTAAAAGCTTTCAGTTAATAGTTTGTTATTTTGTATTTTAATTTTTATTTTGTAAAATTATCTATATAATAATTATAAAATATTGGATCTAGATCCAATGACTCAAAGCGGTGATTGAAAGTTGCTCAAACTTTCAGCTGAAAATTAGCAAGTCTCTAATAATAAATATTAAGATTTTAGATTATTTTATTACTAAATTAAAAAAGACATATATACTCCTAAAACAAATGTTGTATTCTCATAGACTATTACTAATTCTATTCTAAAATTATTGTCGTCATTGATTTTTTTTGTTACATTTGATCATTTGCCATATTCAAAATAGTTGTTTAAATATGAAAAGTTATAAGTTATTGCCGCCCCACCGCCAGACCCAAACCCTAGCATTGCTGCCGCCCCACCGCCAGGCACGAGTCACGACCTTGCCCACCCACCGTCGATGGTCCTCGACTCCTCGCCCTCTTCGTGTCCAACCTCGCGCCCAAGCTTCTGCCGCCGCTGGTCGTTGCCTCTCTCGTGCGGCCACCGCCCATAGCCTCTGCAACCGCTGGCCGCTGGCTCTCGCGCGGCCACCGCACGCACGACCGTTCCACCGTCGCCGCCGCTGGTCGCTGCCTCTCGCGCGGCCGCCGCCCGCGTGACCATGTCGTCGTGATTGCTCAGCCACCAGGCCACCACCCTCACTCTCGTTGCCGCCGCTCGCTCGAAGCAGAGGACAGGTCTTCGTTCCATCATGCCTGACGGGCCGTCTGGGCTGTCGTGCCTGATGGGTCGGCCCAGCACGACTAATTCATTTTATGTCATGTCGTGGATTGGCGCCCAGACACGTGGGATGATATGATATGATCTAAAATGAATTTCATGCCGTACCGGCTCAAAATTAAATGAGTCGTGATCGGCGTATACCGAGCCGTGGCAGACGGTTCGTTTGGACAGCCCTAGTGATCGTTAATTTCGAAAAAGAGGAATGTCGTGACATCAGACTTCAGCGCCTGTTCTCGTGGGCTTGAACACACCGCTGGCGCTGGGCTGGAGTTTATCGTGGGCCGCGCACGTACACATCAGTGCGCTCCTGTTGCGCTACTCGCTGCTGCCGCCCCCGGAGTATGCAGGCAGGTCCAGGAGCAACCCAACTAAGCGATCAATACGTATACTTATGCACCACGTAGCTGTCCTTCATTCGCTCACATGATTCCACAAGTGCGTCAAATAGTTACCGAGAGCTCGCTGTCAGACAATGAATGGGAGCATCTTGAACACAGGGAACGATTATTCCTCATGGTAGTTCGTACTTGCATTGTGATACGTTGTCGCCGGCTCCCCGCCCATTATAACAATCGCCACCGCCCGGACGCCCTCTACCTTTCACTGGCTTATCTCGGTAATTCTTTACTTCGTCCCCAGTAAAACGCATCCTTAACTCACTGAATGTCAACTATAGCGGTAATCTTTTGCCTAGTTAGCCATTTGTGACTGATCTTCCTCCCAGTGGGCATGCATCACCCGATTGGCGCCTTCTAATTTTCCTTATAATCAAACTCCGTCCTTTCACTTCCCTTTTCGGAATGTCCGTGACGTCAATGTAGCAGTACCTCCCCTCACACAATGTCGGATTATTGTATCCTGTTGCTTTCCATATATTTTTTTCCACTTAATTCACTAGCACGATCTATACTTTAACGACTACAACTACTTATTGTCAGCATCGGATAGACTGCGTGAACAGTAATCCTTATCAGCTCATCAGTCATCACAAGAAACGTGTGGTCAGGAGTGGCTCATTTGCTTGCCCATGCACACGTACGTACACAACAAAGCATCAAGAGTATTTAGTTGAGAGGTCAAGTTAGTAGGGACAGCCAAAATTAATCGCCAAAAATTTCTTACAACTTGACGGCGCATGTTGGAACATGATCTAATACTCGGACAAACACAATTTGCCCAGTTTAGAATGATTTGAACGTACGACTTCAAAAGTAATCCATGTACATTCTACCTATAGCGTGCCCCTGATCCACACAATCAAATGGGTGACTGGCCTTCGAGGCGTCACTCGAATCAGCCAGGGGCTCAGATCCGACGGCAAAAATCCATACGAGTGACGAGAGCTGCGGCCAGTGCTTTCTACAAATTGCAAGCGCGCGTCACAGGAGCACGATACGCACGCATCTCAAATTGACTCGGTGTATGTTTGGGGCCCTGCATTTGGCACACGCTGACCTAGCTAGCTCAGGTCCCGTCACGTTTCCCAGATTTCAAGCTTGCGGTTTATTTGTCGTTGCTCCCACGAATGTCGTCTCTGTTGGAATTATGTCTTTCAATATTAATCAGTCTCTTTATATTTTGGTTATTGATATATACTCAATGTAAAATTAATATTATTAGTGTGATGGAAAATGGTTGTTGATGTGAAATTTTTTATCACTCGAGAAAATCATGTACTCGAGGTGCCGAGAACGTTTATGCTAAAATAGTAGAGGAATTTATCGAGATTGACTCTACTGGAATTTGTTTATGTACATACGTATTAATTTAACCCGGGTACAGCATAACGGAATGGCTGGGTTTATCTTGTAGGATCGGCTCTACAGACTATTAACCCACATGATTGGATTGGAATAAATCTTAATATACAATCTGATCATGGCACATGACTCACACATGTGTGCTAGAAACTATATATATTTTAAACTCAATAAACTGACATGTCTGATCATGGTTGGTGACATAGTCCAGAAGTCTCATGGTATTCCGGAATATAGATGGAATTTGTAACGTCTGGAAGTAGAGTCTATAAATAGGTCCCTACACTCTAGCCTCAAAAGGCATTATGAACGGCACCACGAAAAAGACAGAGAAATAGAGGGTAGACCGTTTAGCTTCTAAAACTGTTCATCTACCAAATTCCCAACAGTCTCTGCTGCACAACCCTTGGGACCGTGTTACACTGTGTACTCTGCATGCTATGAGATAATTACAAATGACTCCAAATAATCAGAAACAGTTATGCATTAGAGCGTCTCCTTTAGGTCATGCAAAATTGACCTCCTAAATTTCATTTTATAAGTCCACTTGAAAAATTTAATAACCCAAATATGCACCCAACTCTAGTAGAAACCTGTATATGGGCTCCAATTCCTTATGGGGCCGTTTGTCACGAAAAAAAATCAGCAATATCTTTGATCCAATCAGGCCGCTCTCGTGGTCTTCCTGTTCCCCGATGGCCGATGCCGCCGCCGTGCTCTCCGATGCTGCCGCCACAACCCACGCTCACGGCGCAGCCGCCTCCACCAGAGCAGTCGCCCGTGCCCGCCCCGACGTGCTAGTTGCTGCGCCCACCCCGACGTGCCAGCCGCAACCGCCCTTGGCTTCGCCGCGCCCAGAGCCGATGCTAGTGCTCGATGCTGAGAGAGAGGTTGAGAGAGAGAGGAAGGAGAGGAGAAAGAAAGGGAAAAAAAAGAAAAATGATGTGGAACCCATGTTTGTGAGGAGGGTAGGAGGATCCTATTGATGCAAGGCTAGTATCAAAATTTAGAAGGGCATGCAATATAAAAATAAATTTAGCAGCCTCTTTAAAATTGAATTTTTTGTTAAATTCCTAAATTTTAGTATAAGACCCTTATTTAGGAGTCTCACTGGAGATGCTATTACCGTTGCTCCCACGAATGTCGTCTCGGCTGAACAGCCCCTGGGACCGCGTACACTGTGTACTCTGTCTCTCTATGCTGTGAGATAGTTACAAATGACTCCAAATAATCAGTAACAGTTATGCTCAAATGCAGATCAGCAGATCTACCACGCTCACTCGCGTGCCAACTGCAAGGACCAAGGACCACGCATTATCATCATCAATTCTCAACCCTCGCTCGGCGACGATGCATTGCGCGGGCAGTTGGAATCATCAAGGATAAATGGACAATTCTGCGTGACGGGGGAAGAGGACATCACACAAAATTATCCATTTGTGATGCTAGGAGTCGGCGACGCACAAACCGACACCGACATTGGAGTGAGCGGTGCGTCACCGGCGTTGCTTAGCTTGGAGCCGGCCGGCCGGCCTGGCCTACCTCACGCGCCCGGGAGTTGAGTGCAGTGGCGTGGCGTGGCGGGGTGGATCGATATGTCTTGGCAGATTTCACATGGTTGAACTGGACCGCTGGTGGTGGCTCGCTGCTGCTCGTATAGGCGGCACCCACCCACTCGGCCAGGGGCCAGCCAGCAAGCTAGGGGTGGCCTTCCTGTAGTGATGACCAGCAACGGAACGATCGATCTTGATTGGGAGTCAGGTAGAAGAAGATGGCAATGATCGCCAGATGCACATTTTGAGGAGTATCAATAACATATATTATAAAAATAAGTACAATGGTACAGTCTCGGAGGAACGAAGCCAGGGATATTGGTCGCCGGGTCAGTGACCTTATCAGTTCTAACGCAGCCAGACAGCCTGCTTCTGACCCGAGCAGAGCACGACAAGCGACACGGAGCAGCAAGGCAGCCTGTTTGCCGGAGACAAGCAGCGGCTGTGCTTGCGGGCCCGCAAGCGGCGGCGTGTGGCGCCCACCAAGAGCAAGCAGTCACATGCAGGCGCATCAACCCGCTTCGGTGATTGTGGCTGATGAGACACACGGGACGGGCAGCCGCATCCCGCTTCGCTTGCAGGCCTATTTATCATTCTCAACTTTTATTGGGATCAGAGCATGATTTATAAGGTAATTACAAGGATGTGCATAAAAATCACCGGAGTCAGCTGAACCCGACGTCAAGCCGTGGATTCACTCCTGCATGTCTCATAAGATGATTCTCATAAGTCATCTTATGCATGACATGTAATATTAAAATAGATTATCAAATAACTTATATAACAAGTGATATATTCAGTTGTCTCTTATTAATTATATAAAACTTATTATATAGATATAAAAAAAAATATTTATATATTAAAAGATAACTAGAACTCATAAAATAATATGAGAGTCATCTCATACTCCTAAATTTTAACGCATATGTGATTATTTCTTGAAACAACAACCTCTCTCTCATCATCCTCTCTCTCTTTCACGTCAACAAACACTATTATAATAACATTTGTAGCAACTGGCCGTTAGCGTCCTTAGTAGTGGAGATCCCTAGTAGTTACATAACAAAGGTGTTAGTTATGTAACGAGCCATACATCTGCCAGTAAGGCAATTCCTAGTAGTTATGTAACGAGCCATACATCTGTCAATAAGGCAATTCCTAGTAGTTACATAAAAAAAGGTGTGGTAATGACGACACTGTCCATTACTACTGCAACAGTGGCCGACACAAACATTAGAGCCTGTGCCCTGCTCTTACCCTAAGTTGTCGTCGCCAACGCCGCCAGTATCTCCTTGGCGGCCGCTTCCACTATCACGGTTGCTCGGGACACCACTACCGCCGCATTGGTGGTCGTCCAGGTAAACGACTCCGCCTAGTTGCCTCATTGGCCGCCGCAAAAGCCTTCACTTCCGCCACCGCAAATGTCATGGCCTCGGCCACTTTCAATGTAGTCGCCACCGCCTTGACCATGGCCACAACCGTCTTCGTCGTGGACTCTGCCGATGCTGCCAGAATTGTTGTCGCCTTCTTCAGTGTGGAGGCCGAGGAAGCAAGGATGGCAGTGCCCCCGCCATCACCTGGCCCGCCTTGAGCTTTGACGTGCGGGCAGCCTCAGTCGGCAGTGTTCGATGAATGAAGGCCCGGGCTTGGCGGTGGCGCACAAGGATTTGCTGCATCCATCCGATGAAGGGACAGTGGTGGCCATCTCGTCATCTGTAGTGGAGGAAGGGGGAAGAGGAAGGATGCGGGGAAGGGAGTGGGAGAGGGAAGGCGAAGGGGCAAGGAAGGGTTGTGCTCCCCTCCCTCCCCTCCCCCCCCCTCCCCGCCCCTTCTTATATAGGAGGTGGCACACCTGCTTATCACTAAGTTACACTACTTAGCGACGGCAGGCCTCCTCCGGTCCAATTTTGTAGCGGGCATTTAAGTACTTGCTACTAAGCGCTAAAAACTATTTATCACTACAAATGATTGTTATAGTATTAAAAAAAATTCTATGTATCAACACATGAGATAGGCTATGAAACCGCATATGTGTTGTATTGTATCTTTTCTAAGCCACACCACACATGCAGTTCAAGATGTAAATAGGCAGAGATTATATATATAGATACAGATATAAATATTCAGACAACACACACGCTGCACAAGCAGATAGCAGAGGCCTAAATCCGGGTTTGATAAGTGTGCACGGTAATTAAGTAGGTTATAATATGTGTTGCTCGCATGTGTACATAGTAGTGAGAAAAAACACGGAGGACAGGGAACTAGCGGATGCATCAACCCACGGTCTTGTGGACTTAATAGTGATTTCACGCGCATAGCATCTTTGTTCGTTTGTGATGTAGAACACACACACACACACACACAAACCAATATATAAGAATCTGGGATCACTTACCTACATTGAGCAGTCTATCCGTAACCTTATTGTTACTTGAGTTGTTTCTACAAACGGATTGCTCCTCATTAGTCTCTTGAGATATTACGTATCTCTCAATCCAATTATAGTGTAGTTATTTTTCTCGTATGTTATATCAGTTATTTCTAGAATTTTGGAACTTCTCTGACCTCTGACGACAATTAGCGTGGAAATTTTTAGTCCTTAAAAATCGAATGTGGTGGCTCCTTTGTTCTTCTGACAACTTTCGTGCTTATCCATATAGATTATTGCTGTATATGCCGACCGGCAACGTGTGGAAAGGCAAATGTTATGCAGGTTAATGGTGAGTGCATCAGAAACCCCTCGTTGACATGCATGTGAGAGAGAGTGGCCTTAATCGATCGATCACCCAAGTGTTAAATCATCATGATCCTCAACACAATATGTATAAACAAACATCTTTCAGCAGTAAACCACACATGTGCACACAATTCTTAAGTTCCATGCACGTGTGTCATTTGTTTATTTCTTTTCTTTTGAAGCACAATACATAAACATAAGAGATTTTAGGAACACACGTGGGTAAATTAGTTACCATTGCTCGCCAACCGCATGCCACAGTGATGACAATGTATTGAGGTCACGTCCTTTAAATATATCATTTAAGAGGACACTGTTGGATTAAAAACATTAAGAATGGTTAGATCTCGTAGCTAAAATTTCCAATATTACCCTGGTGGAAGGGTGTCTTTAGATGGAACTTACATTAACATGGACAATTTTCAGTCCGATCTATGTATCTCCACTTGTTGAATTAACATGCTTCCTTTCGTCATAAGGTCACATGGAAGTTAAAAGTTTCTCTGAAGATTAAGATTTTTTTGCTACATCTAAAAGGGGTGGTTCTCACAAAAGATAATATGACGAGAGAAAATTAGAAGGGAAGTTAACAATGCATTTTTTGTAATTGTGCTAAGACTATTAAACACGTCTTTTTTTATTGTCACCATGCTATGAAGCTATGGAGGATAGTTTCTCCACCTACATCTGTTTCTCATATGTTAGGAAATTGGCTACCTAACATAGATGATAAGCTTAGGTCTTATATTTGGGTGGGGATTATCGCTTTATGCTGGACCATTTGGACATGTCGTAATGATATTATATTTAACAAAACTGGCTAAAACTTTAATCTCTTAGTTACCACCTAAAAAACTTATATCCTCTTATTGCCACCGTATGCGAAATTTTATCGCTAAGTTGCCAACACCGACTACATTTAGTTTGTCTTCTCTAACAGAGGCAGCTAAAAAGACGTATTTACCCTTTCCTTCATCGATTACACAAGTTAGTAAGTTACAAACGAAACTTACACATCAATGGCTGGAGCTCAAGGCCGCAGCTTCCTCAATCCTTGCCGTTCTCCATTGGTGCATCTCCTTCTCTTCTTTCTCTCTCCCAAATCTCAATCGATTGCTTAGCTGAGCTCCCTGGGCATGAAGACGCAAACCCATGACCATGTCTTTAACAAAGCTCACTTTGAGATTTTTTGTTGGCATGAATATCTAGCCCGTCTTCACATAAATTGTTTTGGGTTGTGGGGAGTTCAAGTCCAGCCTCCAGTGACAAGAAAACATGATTTCGTCGGGCAGAGAAGAAATCAATCCCGGCACCGGTGAGTTGGTTTTTCGAGTACCGCCGCTGAGATCCGAAGCACTCCTTTCCGTCGCGTCTTCCGTTGCTGGAGATTTATCATCGAGTCCCGTTGTACCACCTTCGTCGTCCTCTCCACCGCGGCAGAACCGTGCACAAGATTCCAGGTCCTCACATACTATCTGGCAGCAATATTTTGGGCAGGAAGTTCGTGAATGGTGGCGGCGATTTGCTTCGAGGCAGCAAAATCATGTCCTGAGCTGAGCAGTACTCAGAACACAGGGGCAATGTTGGTATTTAGAAACTTCAAATACTGTTGAAACTAAAGAAAGCAACGGTGGTGGCATCTAGCGGATAAAAATTTTACTCCACTGGCACATGTGGGATATTGATTTACTCGGTGGCAGATACAGGTTTTGGATTTATGGCAATGGCATGGAAAGGATTTTCCCCAAAACTAAATACTCTTCATTTTTTCATGTTCTTTTCAAGGGGACTTACTGGTTGTGGTTTTGGTCACAACTACAACATGATGAAGAAACAAAGTAAATGTTTAGGAGGGCGAGCTTACCCCTAGAAGTCATCGCACTTGAACCGACCAATCATAGATTGAAACATAGTAATAGATTGGCTTAGATGTTTTTACCTTTGTTTTGTCTCTCCTGTTTCTCAGTAATTCCAGCTGATATCTTGTAATAATCTAAGATTGTGTATGTTTGTAGAGGCCAGATGTTTTATTCATTTTTTTAAAAAAATAAACATAAGAAAATGCCAAATATGCACTTGCACACCATCTCACATATGAATGTTTACAGAGGCCGGAGAGTAGTTCCTGACATTAATGACATAATCGCCATATATACACGCCCCACCATTGACATGCCATTGGCTACTACTTAAACAATATTAGCTGTAAATGTGACATTCAGGCTGAGTGAGACTCCAACCCAGTGGGTAGATAGGTTCCATTACGAGGACCATGACAATTTGAGGTATGCTTAATTATAAGCTTATTTTGTTATTAGAAAACATCTTTGATAGATACAATCACATAAATGAAAAGAATAAGTCATAAGGAAAGTAGCCGCATATATAATGGAGTTTCGCTTGAATGGTTAGTGAGGGGATTAATCCTATTTACCAGGGGAATGGAATGGAATCCCATGTTTGGGGCCCTGCAATTATATTTCCTCACCGGGAGGTGACAGTCCTCACGGACATGTGCTCTCTTGAGTCAATTTGTAGCTACTCGACCAGTCTCCTTCAGATGCTTATGGCAGTACGAATTTGCGTCATATTTCTCAATGAAAGAAGAAAAGAAAGGCACTAGAAATTCTAATGTTTCACTGTACGAACATGTGCTCACTTTACTCAATTAATAGAAGAGAATTTGCAAATACTTCTATTAATTTCACAAGCAAACTATATATACATAACTTTTGTATCTACTTACATATATTATATTATTATTAGATACGCATGACACAGCATAACAATGATCACAACCGCAAGACTCCTAAAGCATATCCATTTAGTTACAAGAGAGACAGTTTGGCTGTTGCCTAAGGGTATCAGACGATGTATCGATTTTTTTTAACATATTTGAAGGCATATGCTTTTTTTAACATCCCAAATTAAGTTTTACATTTGTAAAATGTGTCTGGTGAAAAAAAAAATTGTAAACGCATTTAATTGTTTATAAGTCAACGGCAACGTTTTTTGAACTTAGATTCACGTGGTGCATGCAGTTGCAGTGACGATACGCAGTGGACAATGGTTACAAATAACTAATAAGACGGAGGAATCGATCAGAATGACTGTTGGAGTTTGACAATGTTGTTTTTTTTTGCAGTGTATGCGTTACTCTTTGATTGCAAAAAAGAGAGAATGACTAAGGGAATACATGTTCACATCTTCTTATATATACTATGTTAGAGATAATCACAACAAAGAAATTACAAAACTGTTAAGCATATAGCGCCTTGCAGTTTATACTTACCAGCGAAGCGTTTTGATCTTATTTGCATAAACATGTCATACCATCTTAAGTCCTTTGAGTTTGTAAATTTTGTCCAAACTAAGTTAGAAAAACAAATTATGAAATAGGTATCATTCTTTAGATGTCAACGGTGACGTTTCTTAATAACTAAGACTAATGGCGCAGTTGTAGTGCAACACAGTGCTTGTATATATAAGTAACTAAGACAGAGGAGCCGGAAGTTAATTACAGTAGGAACCCAGGGTCCAGGCCTGTGTCTCAGTTATATATGCGTAATGCCCACATGATGGAACGGCAGACTTGCTCCACTGTGCAGTGCAGTGCCTAGAGTCTCTCGCCATGACCATGAACCCAGAGATCCAAATAACCAAGCTGCCATCGCAGCGTCAAAAGCAAGCAGAAGAAACACCACCACGAGAGGATGGCACGACTGCTCAAGATCACGCATCGCAGGATCTACAGCAGCCAGAGCACGGCGCCCACGCAGCCGCGCAGCAGCAGCACCGGAGCAAGCTGACGGTCCTCCCGCTGGTGTTCCTCATCTACTTCGAGGTGGCCGGCGGGCCGTACGGCGCGGAGCGGGCCGTCCGCGCGGCGGGCCCGCTGTTCACGCTGCTGGGCTTCCTGCTGTTCCCCTTCCTGTGGGGCGTGCCGGAGTCGCTGGTGACGGCCGAGCTCGCCGCGGCGCTCCCGGGCAACGGCGGGTTCGTGCTGTGGGCCGACCGCGCGTTCGGCCCGCTGGCCGGGTCGCTGCTGGGCACGTGGAAGTACCTGAGCTGCGTCATCAACATCGCGGCGTACCCGGCGCTCGTGGCCGACTACCTGGGCCGGGCCGTCCCCGCCGTGGCCCAGCCCGGCAGGACGCGCACGGGCACGGTGGTGGGCATGACGGTGCTCCTCTCCTTCCTCAACTACACCGGGCTGAGCATTGTGGGCTGGGGGGCCGTGGCGCTGGGCCTCGTGTCGCTGGCGCCGTTCGTGCTCATGACGGGCATCTCCGTGCCGAAGCTGCGGCCGAAAAGGTGGACGGCGCAGGTGCAGGGGAGGAACAAGGACTGGAGGCTCTTCTTTAACACGCTGTTCTGGAACCTCAACTACTGGGACAGCGCGAGCACCATGGCCGGGGAGGTGGACCGGCCGGAGCGCACGTTCCCGAGGGCGCTGGGAGTGGCCGTCGTGCTGATTGCAGCCAGCTACCTGCTGCCGCTCATGGCGGCCACCGGCGCGACGGACGCGCGGCCGGAGGCATGGGAGAACGGCTACTTGGTCGACGCTGCAGGTACGCACACATGTGTGGTCAGAATCTTGGCTTTTCCGTTTATGGTTACCGAGACAAAACCGATGCCTTGTGTGTATCAGTCACTTGTTTTCGATGTTGTCTGATTATGGACCAACTGAATTCCTTGGTTCTAGTGACCCGTACTTGGTTCAATCAAGAGAGTGGCGATTCAAACAAATCTTGTAAAAGTCACTTTTACAAAATTAACCGCTAGTAGTGTCAGTTACTATTGGATAGCGGGGCCCGCCTGTCTTACAAGGGCGGAAATTATATGCGTTGCAGGCATCATCGGCGGCGGGTGGCTCAAGTACTGGATCCAGGCCGGCGCGGTGCTGTCGTCGATCGGCATGTTCGAGGCCCAGCTGAGCAGCGGCGCGTACCAGCTGCTGGGCATGTCGGAGCTGGGCCTCCTCCCGGCCGTCTTCGCCCGCCGCGCCACCCGCTTCCGCACGCCGTGGGTCTCCATCGCCGCCTCCACCGCCGTCACCCTCGCCGTCTCCTTCCTCGGCTTCGACGACGTCGTGGCCACCGCCAACTTCCTCTACAGCCTCGGCACGCTGCTCGAGTTCGCGGCCTTCCTCTGGCTCCGCGCGACCCGGCCGGAGCTCAAGCGCCCCTACCGCGTGCCGCTGCCGCTGCCGGCGCTCGTCGCCATGTGCGCCGTGCCGTCGGCGTTCCTGGCCTACGTCTGCGTCGTCGCAGGGTGGAGGGTGTTCGCGCTCGCCGGGGCCCTCACGGCGCTCGGCGTGGGGCTGCACGGCGCCATGAGGCTGTGCAGGTCCAGGAAGTGGCTCAGGTTTAACACTGCCGTCGTCGCTGCCGCGGAAGATCACCAGCACCAAGGAGAAGATCATATTGCGGCAGGAGACCGGGTTTGAACAATCCGTCAAGCGCGTGACAGCATCTCTGCAGGAGCTCCTTTCTTGCTCCATCTACCTGCTTTTCTCATTCTGCTGTGTTCAGGAGGGAAGGGTTATTCCGGGGCGTATATTGACTGTATGATAAAATATGACAGACATGTATGAAGCAAAGCAGTGAGATTCAATTCAAACCTTCTTATTGCAGGCTGACTTGGATTGGAAGCAAAATGGACTGGAAAGCCTAAACATATACTGCACGGCCTCTGCACAAAAAGTGACTGACACATTGTGACATTGCCATCGATCTCGTGCTGATTCCTTTCCATAAAAAAAAATATTGCTGCCGGTCTCAATCTGATGCCTATTCGAATTGTCAGTGGCAGGCTGGTCAAAACGAAGCCACGGCCCGATGGAAGAGCCGGAACAAGCGGCACTCGAAGGCCCAATCCGGTCCATCTCTCCAGAATGCACGTCCGCGGCGCTTGGTTTCTATTCCCCTCTCGTTTCATCTCTCGTCTCCGTAGTAGTCTAAACCTGATCTACATATATTTAAAAGATACAACCCACTAAAAGGCCTTAACACCTATTTCTCTCAACTCTCATGCAGCCACATCATCTTTTAATTCTCCACCGTCAGATCAAGGCCATTGAGCCGCATCTATCCATCTATTGACCCAGCTACCAGGTACACATATTTATCACTTTTTGCCTCACTCTTAATTAGCATTATTCTGGCCCGTTTTTACTCCCCAACAACACCGAACCATAGTGCACTCATTTACTAATCTTTTTATGCATAATTGTCCACTAACAACGTTGTAACCCCACATTCATTGTCTTTTTCTCGCAGGCCATCCACTCAGAACTTTTATGCATCAGACGCTTCATCAAACATTCTCCAATTCATCGATGTCTAATTATCACTCAAATTTCTGCAAAAACGGATGTCATGCCTACACTAATTGTGTCCTTTGTCCTTCCTGCTTTCTCAATGCTATAATAATGGTACGGTGGAGCTGCCTTTTGATTTCACCGTATCCTTTCCCCTATAAATCTATTATTTTAGTCTCACAATGGAACACATTTTCATCAGCCACGCCTCTGCTTTACACATCATTGTCGATATTTTTCGTACTCATATGCATCTTCAAAACCGCTAACCAGTCAAGATATGGATTTCCCAGTACTTCTTCTGTACAAATTCATCAGCAGCAACATCATAGTACGTACCCACCTTGGTCAGCGATATGTCATTAACATCACCTGGATGGCTTGATGTCGAGGTCCTGTCTTCAACAATTCTCAATTTGTAATCTGTCGAGGCATGCATCTCTCAGCGCACCTGCTAATTTTGACCTTTAAACCTATTTGTTTACTTGCATTAGCATGTTAAGTTTCCTTTAAAATATCATTAATTGTTTCTCAAATTATGCATTTGTTTGTTGGGTCTATTTTACTTTGTTTCTGGATTCAGTACTTTACCAAAGGTGCTATGCATTATTGTAATCTACTTTCTGCTTAGTTGGTCAAATTGGAACCAATTAAAATTCTATGCAGACCTAGCTTTTTTATATGCGAGCTGTTGGGCAACAACCAGTTTTTAATGAGCTTGCACAAGAAAGGTCTATCACATTTTTTTCTTTTTTGCAAGACAATGTAGAATTGTAGACGACATATTTGTTGTCTGACCACCGCTATTAAATTAGCATCTACTATTTAGGCCTTATTGAACAAGTTTTATATGGATATGGTATACTTGAGGTATTGGGATATCTTTACTTTATTTCGTGTATTCAAAACCTCATTGGATTAGAATAGCATTGAGCGAGTGAGTTACTTGATCAAAGTTACATATACAATCCCTCTAACTCCCACGGCAAAGCGCGGGGTTTTATCTAGTTAAGAAAGGATTTGCAGGCCTCACAACAATTTAACATACGCGAATAGTTTTTATGGTCGCCACATCTATTTTTGACCGACGTGGTGGTGTCCAATTACAACACGTCCTTCATTTCCGGTCAATGTAGTCCCGCTTGGGCCATGTCTGGACCTATTCTTTCGTCCTCCTGCTTGCTTTGTGTGTGTGCAGTTCACTTCGGATCGTGGTTGGGCCTCTTGTCGCCCACCAAACCTCTGGTCATGCCGTGGGCCACCGGCCTAGATGCCCCGACGAGTTTGGCCGTGGTCCGTGGGTCGGTCCAAAGCACGCAAAAAAGCACGGCATGAATCTAGCATGACCCTAAATAATTTTGTGTCGGGCTGACCCGACACAAGACACCGGACCATGTTTGGGCCATCGGTCGAGCCCATGGGCTGGCACGACACGACCCGTTTATCATGTGGCTCAGTTAAGCACGTGGGCCGCTCAGCACGAAAACAAGGCCCAACATGAACGGATGCCAGCCCAACGGAATGAACGAAATCGCAGCCTGTAAGAGCCAAAATTCCAGCAGACCGAAGCCAGCAGGCGGCCCAACCGCCCAAGGCTCCCTCTCCCTTCCAGACTTCCTGTTCCAGAGCTATGTTTCCACCTCCACTCCACCGGTCCCAACCTAACCCTAGATTCCCGCCACACTGGAGTTCCACCGTAGGCCGAAGCTAGCCCCTTGACCCCGAGAGCTCGAGGCCGCAGCTCGCCTCGTCGTGTGCCTCCCCGCTGCTGTTGTCACTGACTCCTTCGCCCGTCTCCTCCCGCCACCTCGTAGCAGCGCTGCTGCAGCCACCTTCTGCATTCTGCCCCCACCCCTCGCGCCGGAGCTCCAAGGACACTGCCTTCTGCATTCTCCATGCCACGCGTCAAAGCTTTGAGGCCGCCACCCAGGGGCAAGAATCTTGCCGCAAGATCAGTTGGGCACGGACGATTTGCGTCGCCGCGGCGGAGGCAGAGGAGCAATGACGAGCCGATGAGGTCAAGGTGGTCGCGGACGGCCTCCGCGGCGAGGTCAGCAGGGCGCGCGAGTTGTGCGCTTCCACCAAAGCCGCAGGGAACGTGGCCGAGGACGCCTCCGCGTCGCGCATCTGCCACCGTCTCGTATGCTCACGGGCCTAACGGGCCATTCATGCTCATGAGCCTAATGGGCCGGTCCAACACGAAAATCCGTTTCCATGCCGTGCCATGGACCAAAGTCCAGGCACGTGGGCTAGCACGACACAGCCCGAAATTAAACGGGCTAGGCATTTCATGCTTGGGCCGGACCGTGCCGAGCGGCCCGTTTGGACAGCACTAGCCTCGTCTCTCTTCTCTCTCCTTCTCCGATGTAGTAGCCCACAAGAACAGCAGCACACGCAAGGGAGGAGGCGGGCGCTGGAGCAAGGAGGAATGATGTCCACATGTGGAGGGACGGGATGCCTCTATGCGGGCCGAAGCAGCACCCTCACGCGGCTGGACTATGACCAGGCGATGCCCTGGCATGGGCAGTGGAGGAAGCCACGGCTCGCACTTGAGACTAGAGGAAAGCACGAGAAGGTTGAGCTGTGAGGGTCAACGGGAAGCTTGCTCAGTGTAAGAGAGATAGAGAGCAAGGGGACAACCTGAGGATAAAATAAGGCTCTTGGCTGTTTTTCAAAAAAGTCTTCTGAATTTTCTATTTATGTGTATGATTTACTGTTTCATATCTGGTTTAGTTCCTAAAACATATGAAATTTACAAACATATTCATATTATTTTGCAAATAATCCCTCCTATATTTGCTATTTCTGCGCACAGATCATTGTATTGCATACTTCTGGTTTAATCTCTATAGACTATGATATTTACAATCATTCATTAAAACTAAACGGAAGCAGGTAGCGCGCCAATCTATCTAGTCTCTTTAATTTGGCCAGCTTTACGGGCGCCTCTCTTCGTCGCCACCCTTCTAAGTCCGAGGCATCACAGAACAATGCCTCCGAGAAAAACAATAACATCATCGCATCAACAACCACGTTGAGGCCATCGTCTTCTAGCTCTGCCCACCGGCAACATGGTGCATGGATCTGATCATCGTTACTAGGGATGAAAACAGTCGGAAGAACACCTCAATATTTTCATTTTTACATTTATTTTGTCGGACGGAAACGAAAACATGAAAGTCGGAAATGAAAAACGATTTGGAAAATATCAGGAACACAAAACGATCAGAAAATTATCGGAAACTAGTCGGTATCGATCAGAAACCGGTAATTCAAACCGGGAATATCGATCCACATAACATGATAATAACATACAATAGATATAGATTAGCATACTCTCTTACTACCACATATAACATCACATGAATGACAAGGTTAACATAGTTGAGACAACATTCCCCACATATAACATACATCATGATGGTTCAAAGTTCGCTTGCATACATATACAATATACATCACGATAGCTCAAAGTTCGATACAAATACATACAACATACATGCTACAGTGTGACTAGTAGCTCTAGTTGCTTTTCTCTCGGACCCTGACAACAATGAACAAGCTACTCAATGGCTACAACAATGAAGAAGCTACCGCTACAGGAACTATCTACTAATATTGCGAATGCTAAACTCTAAGCTACCATACCTATGGATGATGCAGAAGCAGAAGCTTTGGACTTCAATTTGCCAACCGAAGGTGCTTTATTGCCGAACATCAAGCGAGCCAATGACAACGGAGAGGGTTTCCCTCCGACCGGTGGCGCCATCCTTTAGCACAAGCACGACGTGTTGCCCGGCGTTGGGGGCTTGGGGCTGGCGTCGCTCCTGGCATTGGATCTTGGAAACTTGAAGCCGCCAGCAGAGCAGAGTTGGGGGCAACGGCTGGCCAGTAGTGCGCGGGCAAGCGGCGTTAGGGGCGATGGCGGGCCAGCGACGCGTCGGCCGGACTTGGGGCGACGGACTGGCGGCGTGCCGGCGCGTTGGGTGAGGCTATTGGCTGGGCGCCTCCATGGCTCCGTGCCTTGGACGAGCCGACGAGGTGAGTGGCGATGGTGAGTGGGTGACTAGGGGCCGAGGAGTGGAGCAGAGGGTCGGCCGGTTGGGATCAGGCTCACGGTGAGTGGCGGCGTGGTCACGGCCTCATGGGGACTCGAGGACAGGGTTGGGGAGTGGCACTGGCGCAGTGGCGTCTCGCCTGGTGGCTGGTTGGGTGAGTGAGCTTCTAGGGTTTCACTTTGGACTGGGCTTCTTCATGGACTACTGGGTTGTGGGCTTAGTGTTTCCCGGACAAGAAAATCCGGAAACAAAAACGGGAAAATACCGGCCCAAAACAGGATACCGTGAAAACAGTCGGGAAAACGACTCTGCCATTTTCGATCCTGTTTTCGGATTTCATTTCCCGTTTTCATACCGTTTTTTGTTTTAGTCCAGAAAATCCAAAAATGAACGGGAAAAAATAGCCTAATACGGTGATACGGTTGCGGTCCGAACGGGATTTTACCGTCCAATTTTCATCCCTAATCTTACTGTCCAACGGGGCCTTAATTCATTGTAGTTTCCTAAAATTTGATCGGCTCCAACCTTGCCACGGCGCATCGATCTGTAGGTGCGATCTGTTACAAAGCTTCCTTCCTTGCAGGTTCCTGAACTTTGTTAACCAGAACGTATGTCCCATGTCATCAGTTATCCAGAATATCACCAGAACGGATTGCAGGAGGAACAGGTAACCAACTTCACTTCTGAGAACATAACCCTTTAATATGCTTGTTGATTATTTCCTACTTTCGAGAGATCTACTTACACAAATACTGCTGAAAATTAACTATATAAGGAACTTCTTCTTCGTTCTTACTAGCCACTCAATACATACCCATACTTGTAATCTGGAATTAATGAAATCATAGAAGTATCTGCTAGATGGTGCAGACTGGTAATTTTTTTTTTACTGCCTGGCAGATCTTTTGACAGAAGTACATTTTGAACAACAAAAGTTGTGATTTTCTAGTTTCGAAAGTTCAATCTTAGTTGTTCACGTTTCACTATTAAGAAAGTGAAATCTCTCACTATTATTTGTCTTGAATAAAATAACATGAGGTTTAAAAAGAATGTAAGATTTTTATGTAACATGTTCTAATAATTATGAAGTAGACAACATACCAGTCTATCACTCATCAACACTTGCAATTTTTGAATTGAAATTTTTTCTAATCCTTGCTATCAAATATTGCCTATCCAAGCTCCATATATATCCTTCTGAACAAGCACAGAATTTTGTGGCCTCGCAATCGTCGGATCACACTCTCCAAGGTATCCTCTGTTTTGCTATTAAGAATCTTGTAAGAACTCAGTTAGATGCTGCCATTTTCTTGTTGAGAGTTTCCACCATGATCAAACAGTAGCGATAGGAAAATATACTCTTATGTGTTTTCTTGTTTTCTACTAACAATGACAGGTTACAATACTGATGGTGATGAGTCGATGGTGTCAAATGAGGTTGATACAAGTGTTGTAGCACAACGAGTGTTTAGTTCTCAAATGGAGAAGGTAGAGCAAAAATTTAATGCTCATCTTGTTCCTGAACAACATAAAGTTAGACAAGCCACTAATGAGTTTAACGAATTTGCTATTGTTTGGTGGAGTGGTCTAGCTGCTGAAACTGATTTGCCTACTACTTGGGAAGAACTTAAGATAGCAATGCATGATCGTTTTGTTCCTCCTTTTTTTATAGAGATTCGTAATAAACTGCAGTGCATAGATCAAGTAGATAAAACTATTTAGGAGTACTTTAGTGAGCTTCAGAAGAGTTTGATTCGGTGTGCCGTAGTTGAAAAAGTAGAGGATCAGATTTGCTGTTTTTATTCTGGTTTGAGAAAAGAAATTCAGGACATTCTTGATTATAAATAATTTTATACCCTCAACCAGTGTTTCCAGTATGCTATGCTTGCAGAGAAAGAATCGCAGGGACTTTTCCAGGCTTTAAGGAGTACAGCAAGTCCAGTCGTACCTTCTACCCATCACGACCGACGGGAACTTCAGGGCTGCCCAAGCCATCTTTCCGGCCGCCCCTACCAGTAGCTTCCAAGGGAACCAGCATTGTTTCTGTAGCACCAAGATCAGCCCATGCAGGTACCAGCTAATAGTGCCTCCTCTGTCGCTTCGACGGGACGCACTACAGGGACTCAGTGCCACCACTGCCATGGACTTGGTCATGTGCAGAAAGATTGCCCAAGTAGGTGAGCATATGTGACGATAGACGATGACGGTTATATGAGCACCTCCGATGTGGAGGAGGAGAAGGAGGATGTCGCTGCCATCAGCGGCGACCTCATCCTTGGAGGCGGAGACACCACGGGCTACATGAATATTATTGTGCAGCGTGTGCTTGGCACCCAAATCCAGCAGCCCGAGACGATGCAACGACATAACTTGTTGAAAGTGCATCTATGTCCCTAGTGGGTTTTGGTGGTTGTATGACAACGTGGTTAAAGAACTAATCCTCTTTGTGAGTATATGAGCAGGTTGAACATGAAGAATATACTTTTTATGAATCCAAATGATCATCTTCGATAATGTACAATTGTGTAAGGAAAATGGACCTATATGTTGAAAAGGAGAAGTGTCAAATAAATAGGACCATATAAAGCAATATTATGACAAGCCAAGGTCTGAAATGAATGTGAGACATGAAAACCATTGATATGAGATGGTATCAACAAATTGGTGTTGTCAAGAAAAAGAAGTGATCAAGTATTGTTCTTCTATACATTATTCTTGGATGCAACTTGATCAAAACAATATTTCAAAGAAGAAATTCAAATAAAGGCATAACGATGATACAAAGTTGTGTGTGACTCAATATAGCAAGATGGTGAAGGATTCGCATGACTTGGCCACGACGGACCATGCACGGGAGAAGGGCAAGATGGAGTCTTGGCGCCGAGGGACCCAAGACATGGTGAAGGGCAGGTGGAGCGCAATCGCGATGGACCGATCAAGCTACAAGTGGTCATATATTTCCAAGTATCAATCTTTGTTGGAATATAAAGATATAATGTGACTTGTGAACTAAAAGATGGAAATGGATGTTATGAATGAAGAATTTCCAAGTTACATACTCTAGGTGATGACGCTCAGCAAAAGCACATGTGACACACCTCATGAAGCACTAAAGAGAAGAAGTGGCAAAATTCATTATTATGCAAGCTCAAGAAGAAGAATTGTTTTTTTATTTAATCTTGAGTTTAGGCATGCCGCTCTATCAAGAGGGATGCTACATGGTTTGCATTTAATGTCTCAATGCTCAAAGAAAAACCCAAGTGAGATGAGAGAAACACCATGGCCACATAAAACACGAGTCTCTCTGTGACAGGGAAAACCGGTGTAACCGGTTTACCAAACTAGAGGGACCGATTTTGGTTTAAAGCTCTAAAAGCTAGTGATGTGAACAAGGGTTCCCGATCTTCCGAAAGGTTCTTGGTAAGTTGATTTGGTCGGAGGCGACACACAAATCGATCCGGCTTCAGAACAGCACGTTATAAACCCCGCAATCGCAGCACGACGTCTCCTCTGGTTATCAACCGTCCAAAAGACGATTGACCTCGCCGAGAAGGCTAATCCCTGCCTGCGAATCAAGAACACAAGCAAGAACAATGAAGAATGCAACACAATTACAGATGTATGATTAAACTCTCGAAGTTAGGTCTCACAAACCGATAAACGGCGAAACTGTTTATGAACAGAATTGATCTAAGCAAAACCCGAACCCTAATGGTGCAGCGGCGGCTATATATAAAGACCCTAGGGTCGTGCAAGACCCTCTGGACGTGCCCCTAATTGGGCTCAACTAGATACAAAGCCCAAAGGCCAAAAATAGGCGACGCAACACCGACACAGATTCTAGACTCTCTCTTGTTTTGATGATTCCCGATGACTCCGGATGAATTTTGACATGAGGCAGGCGGAATTAGAAAGGTCTTCTCCTTATCTTTCCGTGCATATGTAGAACGTCCAAATCTGAGTCCGTATGCGTCCTGTGCGACTATTTTAGTGCAGACTGGTCCTGGGCGACTATTTTAGTGCAGACTGGTCCTGGGCCCCGAAACAGACTTGAAGTCGGTTTTGATTGGGCCTCCACTTTGGCTTCCAAGCCCTTGCTGGTCCTCCACGTTTCCAACTCCTTCTCCCATCATCTCCTGGTCCTTTCCATGGTTTCTAATCATAAAATAATCATTAGGTAGCAAACCATTCTCAAAAGTAACATATAGCGAAGAACGTAGGAACGAGCTCACCTCTAAATTTAGTCGTCGTGCATGAGCTCTAGTCATTGGACCTTGCAAGTCTAAAATTGGAGGAGTGTTGTGTGTATCCATAGGAGTGATGTCCTCATCAGCTAGTTCAGAAAAACCGAAGGGACCGATTTAGGAAACCGGAGGAACCGGTTTTGACTGGTTCAGTATAACGGTGTTGGTGGTTTCTAGATGCCCATTTTATCTACCAAAAAGGGATGTTTTGTGTCTTAATTTGGTGGTTTGGACTAACAATTAACCCCATATTTGCATATATTTGTAGTTATTTTGTTTTGGATGTAATCGCAGGAAACAGGTGTAAAACGGGACAATTATAGATAAAGAGCTGAAGAATAGCGAAGATGGGCCAGATGCGGAGCCGCGTCGATCGGCGCAACCCATGCGTCGGTCGACGCAGGAGGAAAAGATGACTAAAACATGATCTGGGCCAGGAAAGACGAAGGCCCAGCCCAGTATGAGTTAGAGTTGGTGGAAGTTGACCTAATCCCGTCGAGTATAAAAGGAAGATAATTGTCAAGAGCCAGGGACGCTCGAGAGGAGACGACGATCGCGAGAATCAGTTATTAAAACTAGGGTTTCAGGATATTGGCGGCGGAGGTTCGTCAACACCGACGAGATCCACCAGAAGAGAGGTCGCGCCGATCGGCGCGACGCTTGCGCCGATCGGCTCGTACGCGTTCCAGCGCTATTTCTCACCCCTCTGCTATGTCTAGCGGAAGGACGAGTGAGTAGTCTCATATTCTCTTCTCTGGTGCGGGGATCTGGTCATGTAACTCTCATATTTGTTGATACTCTCTCGATGAATTTAATCTATGCGATGAACTTTATTGGACGTCTATCTATCCCTTTCATTAGTGTATCGGCCAATACACTTTTGCCCATTACATAGTGCAAGAAACTAGTGGGGAGCTAATAGCCTCTGTAGTGACAGCCGGGGTGAACAAAACCACTATGTCTTGTAGAATATTAGAGTCATCACTCGAGTTGATAAGAATAAGGTTACATGCTAGTGAACCAATCCTAAGGAGAGAATCCTTCATCATCCTGTTACCTCTTCAATAACATTCACCTTTCACTTTCTCACCGTTATTATTCACACCAACCAACCCATTGCAATTTGTTAGTATCCTTTTAATAGTATTAGTTTCGCTCGTTCCCTGTGGATTCGATAACCTTAGAATACTCTGAGGGAAAAAGAGCTACAACTGTACACCATCCTCATACGGTATATAAGTGGGTACGTAATTACGACCAACAAGCCCTTTTTCTAGCGTCGTTGCCAGGAACAAGCCAGTTCTTTTACTATTAATATTTTACTAACGTCTAATCCTCTCTTTTCTAGTTGTTTTCATTTTTGTGTTTTGTGTGAATTTTTAGGATGAGTACGACAGGACCTTCTCGGATGCTCAGGGAACTTTCTCTTCCATCTCCAGACGTGCTGGTGCCTCAACCCTCAGATGAGAAGGCCACGGCCTCCTCGTATGTGTTAAATCCCATCATCATAGCATGGCTGAAGAAAACAAGTTCTTTGGAGCGAAAGAGGAGAACCCGTATACTCACTTACAAGATTTGGAGGCACTTTGCCAAACATTCTATCATGAAGGAGTGTCTCGGGATCTTTACAGGTGGCTGCTTTTCCCATTCTCTTTGGGAGGAAAAGCCAAAGAGTGACACAAGGCAGCATCTCGAGAAGCACAAGGTAAGTGGAGTGAGTTAGTTGGAAATTTTTGTCTCCACTATTTTCCTTTGCCAAAGGTGCAGAAGTTGAGAAGGGAAGTGGTGAACTTCTTACAAGAAGATGAAGAATCTCTCGCGGAAGCCTGGACGCGTTTTCAAACATTGTTGAAACAAGGACCTGACCTTGGCATTGTTGAGAATATGTGCGCTCAAACCTTCTACATGGCCATAAACAAGGCATCGAGGATGCATTTGGACGGATCGGCCAGAGGAAGTTTTCTGAGATTGACAGCCAAGGTAGAGATTGAATTGTTAGGCAAAATTGCCGAGAATGAAGCTTTGCACAAGCGTTGGGAAGAATATCTAGAACCAAATCGGCAATGCCCAGAAGCTATGAAGAAGGAAGAGTCGCCAGCTGAACAGATCCTGATGTCCGAGAGTAGATCAATAATTACTTTGGGGCAATTCGAAGAAATAAAGCCCGTCGAACCCACCTCTGTGGATCTAACGTGTGCACCGATCGGCACAGTCTCTGAGCCGATCGACGCAGCTCCGACAACAGGAGAACCGATCACCCTGACGACTCCGCCAAGTAGCAAGGAATATACCAAGATAGAAGCTGCGATTCTGGATAACCACCTGAAGGAATTTGAAGGGAATTTTGCTAAACCAAAGGGGGATAGAACATTGGCGAATGCTAAACCGCTTGACGGATTTGAGCCAATGGACTGGATTCCCATTGATTTTTCGCAAGAATTGCTTAATATGAGAAGATCCTTCAGTCCGCTAGATGCCTCCGAAGCCGGAATTGAGTATAATTTTCCAAGTAATCGCCTCAAGTCGGAAGTTTTCAATCAAGAGATTATTGAGAGAGTTTTAGGGAAGCTTTACAAGGATGATATAGAGCTTGATGGAACAGAGGTGAAACAAACGAAGAGATTGCTAGACAGTTTCTTTGAGCCATCCCCTTATGAAGGATTATGTGGTGTGTATGTTGTAGGTGTCACTGAAGAGAAAAAAAAAGAAGAATCGTACATACCCTATGAGATATCAGGGAAGAAATTTCCGAAAGCCTTGTGTGACTTTGGCTCCCGTGTCAACTTGATGACTTACGATGCATTTATGAGCATGCCTTATGGAACTCAACAACGGCTGATGGGGACTGAACTTGAGCTGATCATGGCGGATGGTAGGAAAACCAAGCCACTAGGAGTGATCAAGAATATCGAAATTGAGATCAGCTCGAAAACAATATCGGTAGATTTCTTCATTCTGGACAATAAAGAAACTGGGGTTGAAGATATCATTCTGGGAAGGCCATTCTTAAGATTAGTACAAGCTGTTCTAGATGCTGGGAAAGGTCAAATCATGCTACACCTGGGAGAGGAAGAAGTACAATTTCAATTTAATGATCCATCTCATCAAGACTCTTCTTACTGTCATTAATTCTGCCCAGAGGAAGACGAGAGGATAGGGATGGATATGGGAGACCCACTGGACCACATCATGCGTGGAACTGACAAGTATACTGCCAGTGCCGATCGGCGCGACCCTTGCGCCAATCGGCTCAATCATACTGCCAGCGCCGATCGGCGCGACCCTTGCGCCGATTGGCTCAATCATACTGCCAGCGCCGATCGGCGCGACCCTTGCGCCGATCGACTCAATTATACTGCTAGCACCGATCGGCACGAACCTCACGCCAATCGGCTCAACTAGGTAAATCCTGATTTTGAACCTCTCGGGGAGCTGGATCCAGACGAAGCGCCAGAAGTGGAACAGAAGGAACTTCCGAAGGAGCTACGCTATGAATATCTAGGAAAGAATAGAACATATCTAGTTATTGTGAACAACGCCCTAACGGAAGAAGAAACAAAGAGGCTTCTTGTGGTGCTCAAAAGGTATAAGAAGGTCATTGGTTACACATTGGATGACATTAAGGGAATCAGCCCCGCATTTTGCACCCACAAGATTAACTTGGAGGAGAATACTAAACCAGTGGTTAAAGGGATGTGAAGGTTGAAGGAATCAATGAAGCCAGTGGTTAAAAAGGAGATTTTAAAGCTGCTTAATGCAGGTATGATCTACCCTGTTGCTGATAGTGAATGGGTTACTCCAGTGCATTGTGTACCCAAGAAAGGAGGGTTGACAGTAGTGCCTAATGAGAACAATGAGTTGATCCCTCAAAGGACTGTAACTGGATGGAGAATGTGCATAGATTATAGAAGTTTCAACAAAGTGACGAAGAAAGATCACTATCCTCTTCCGTTCATTGATGAGATGCTTGAAAGATTAGCAAGGAATTCATACTTTTGTTATTTGGATGGATATAGTGGTTTCTTTCAAATACCGGTAAGACCAGAAACTCAGCAGAAAACTACTTTTACTTGCCCTTTTGGGACATATGCATATAGAAGGATGCCATTTGGTCTTTGCAACACGCCTGCAACATTTCAAAGATGCATGAATGCAATATTCGCTGAATTCATAGAAGATATTATGGAGGTATTTATGGATGACTTCTCCGTATATGGTGCTGATTTTGATAGCTGTTTGGAGAATTTGGAGAAGGTTTTGAAAAGGTGTGTTGAATACGACTTAGTTCTTAATTGGGAGAAGTGTCACTTCATGGTAACAGAAGGGATAGTACTTGGTCATGTCATATCTAAAAGAGGGATAGAGTTTGATAAGGCAAAGGTATCTACAGTTGAGAAATTACCTCCCGCTACTGATCTTACAACTTTGAGCAGTTTTCTTGGACATGCCAACTTCTATCGTAGATTTGTTAAGGATTATTCGAAGATTGCTAAACCCCTGACAGAATTGTTAAAGCAAGATACAGAATTTGTTATGGATGAGAAGAGACTCTTGGCCTTCAGAAGATTAAAGTAAGCTCTATGCTCTGTACCCGTTATGCAGCCACCTGATTGGAGTTTACCTTTTGAAATTATGTGTGATACAAGTGACTATGCAGTTGGAGCTGTTCTTGGACAATGGAAGGAAGGTAAAGTGCATGCTATTTATTATGCTAGCAACACTTTGAATAAGGCGCAAATCAATTATACAACAACTGAGAAAGAGATGTTAGCTGTTATATTTGCTTTTGAGAAGTTTAGATCCTATATTCTAAATTCTAAGGTGATTGTATATACTGATCATGCTGCTATAAGATACTTGGTTTCAAAGAAGGAGTCTAAGCCTCGGTTAATGCGATGGGTATTGATGCTGCAAGAATTTGATTTGGAGATAAGAGATAAGAAAGGAGTAGAAAATTCTCTAGCAGATCATTTATCTCGTCTTGAATCACCATCAACTGAGCCAATAAGAGATGAAATATGACAAGAGTAGTTGTTTGCCGCATTTGATCATAGAGAGAACTGGATGATGGATATTATCAAAGGTTTCAAGGGACAAACTGATCTGATGAACAAGGACACAAGGAAAAGAGTTAAGAGTGAAATGAGAAAATTTATATGGGTCGACCCATACTTGTATAGGTATTGCGAGGACGGAGCAGTACGGAGAAGTGTACCCAGAGAAGAAAGAGCAAGCATTTTAGCAAAATGTCATTCTTCGGATTATGGGGGACACTATGGCTACTTCAGAACACAGGCAAAGGTATGGGCGAGTGGATTCTATTGGCCTACTATGCATGAAGATGCAAAAAGATATGTTGCAACATGTGCTCAATGCCAACGAATATGGAATGTTAACAGTAGGAATGCAATGCCTCTTAAGTACAATCTTCAAGTCAATATCTTTCATGTTTGGGGTATAGATTTTATGGGACCCTTTGTGAATTCTCATGATTTCGAGTACATATTGGTCGCCGTTGATTATGTCTCCAAGTGGGTCGAAGCAATGGCATGCAAGGCTAATACTACAAGAGAATCAAGGAGTATACTTCAGGAGTAGATATTTCCTAGGTACGGAGTACCGAGGATAATAATTACAGATGGAGGATCCCGTTTTACAGGAGGAGAATTTGCTAGGTTTTTAACCAAATCTGGAGTTGAACATAGAATTGGAACAGCCTACCATCCCCAGACGAATGGACAAGCAGAAACTTGAAATAAGCAATTAAAGGGAATTCTGTAGAAGATTGTTACAAAGGAAGGAAAAGATTGGGCCATGAAACTTAATGGAGCATTATGGGCATATAGGACGGCATTCAAGACACCGATTGGTATGACACCATATCAATTCGTCTATGGGAAATCGTGTTACCTACCGGTGGAATTGGAACATAAGGCTTATTGGGCTATAAAGGAAATGAATTTGGATCTTGATGCCGCCGGCATGAAAAGGAAGATACAAATAAGTGAATTGGAAGAGATGAGATTGCGTGCATATGAAAATGCAGCCATATACAAAGAGAAAACAAAGAAGTGGTACGATAAGAAGCTTTTGAAGAAGGAATTCAAGGAAGGAGATCGGGTGCTCCTATTTAACTCGCGATTCAGATTATTTGGTAAAGGCAAACTACGAAGCAAATGGGAGGGACCTTATCTTGTGAATACAGTGTTACCTTCGGGAGCGGTAATCATAATGGATGGCAAGAGAAACAAGTACACGGTGAACGGACAACGTCTAAAGGTATACCTAGAACCCGACACATTTGAATTAAAATCTTTTGATGTGTATTTCACTGCTTAGTATCCCATGTGGTCAAGCTTAACGACGTAAAACAAAGGCTTGTATGTATTTTAATTTCTACAGTTTTTCTTTTTCTGATTTGGCAATTTAGTGTACCGCGTCGATCGACGCGGTAGAGTCCTTTTTGTTTTTGAGTCCGTTTTGGACCTTGCCTTTTTAAGACTCGTTAAATTCCACGAATAAGAGAAAGAGTCCTACTCCAATTGGAAATCAAGGGATATAAATATGAGGGGACAGCAAACCCACGGATCAACTCGTATTACAATGTCACCAGAACAAACCTTAAGAGCAGAAGCGATGGAAGGCGGCACATCAGGCAGAAACCAAGGCGGCGCCGATCGGCGCGACCTCTACGCCGATCGACGCGACTCTGGAGCCGATCGGCTCGACGGCGGATTTCCTTCGCCCCTTGCAAATTGTCCCTGGGAAGAAGTCGACAAAGTGTTGACACCAACACGAGGTGATCCCCTCGTCTGGTCAGATCTGTGGAAGAAATTCATGAAGAAAAGCGAAGCTGACGCGTGGAACGCCGACAAGGTGAAGATGGACAATGAACCTCGGCAGATGATGAAAAGAGTATTGGTGCGCAAAGGAAAATCTGTAGCACCTATTGAAAGTGAAGTAGTTTCTCAAAGGTATACCATGGAAAGTCTTCTTGATCTTGCTAAGCCCTTGTCGTATGAGGATTTCCTATCTTTCGAAAGATCATTGACTGAGCAAGAGAAGAGCTATATGAAGAGAGCACCCTCACAATTCATAGGTGTCGACTTTATAGCGAACATGACATTGCCGTCAAGTATGAACTCAAGCTGCGAGAGGAAGTCGAAGAAGCTATGTACCAGCAGGATGCAGAGACGGATCTTCAAGCTAGAAGGGATGAATCCTTTCCCAAGGTTCTTACCAATTGGGATAGTTTTTAAGAAAATAAGATTCATAGGAACAGTTGTATTGAGGGTTGCAAGTGTTTCTTTTGTGCTAAAGATCTTCAACGCAAGGTTGAACTCCAATTGGCAGAAGATCCAGCTTTCATACCTAGAGATTTAATATATGATGATGGCTGTCACGCAGTTCCTAGAGGAAGGACACCTAAGGTGATTAATGATGAGATTTTACGAAGGCAACAGAATAAGGTGAACCATGAGCGTAATCTAGAGCAGTTAGATGAGTATATGAAGGAAGGTGCTGGCTGCGCCGATCGGCGCGACACTGGAGCCGATCGGCATGATCTGAAGATGGTTGAATTTATTGATCTGATGGTTTTGCCAAGTGAAGACGAAGAAACTACTGCAAGGAAGTGTAAGACTACACCAGAGGTTCGTAGATCTGCTAGACTATCGGGTAAGCCAATTCAGAATTATTCTGAATGGGATAGCGACTATACGTCATACTATTTGGAAACTTTGGAAAGCGGTGATCCATGGTTGTAGGATTGTCCTTGTCCTCCAAGGTGAATCCCTTTTCCACAATTTCCCAAATTGGTGGACCAATAGACATGAAGTACATCTTCGTCCGGTGCTTGTACCAACTAAAATCTTTGCCTTCGAAATAAAGCAATCTTCCACTTCCACTGCCATGAATGTTTGCCACATCGGCATAGTTGAATGGCATGGCCATGTGCAAATCACTTCCTTTGCTTGCTGAAGTAAGATCTTGAGGCTTGTCGCCTTCCCCTGACTTCGACATTCTTTAATCTTTAAGCTTTGAAGCCATTAGAATATTATGGCTCTGATACCAATTGAAAGTTTCCTAGAGAGGGTGGGGGTGAATAGGCAATCTAAAAATAATCCTAAAAAACACTTAAGTTTTGGTCAAATACCAGGAACGACGGAACTTTCATCAGAAATGACGGAACTTCCGTCACCATGGAAGTTCTGTCAAATGACAGAACTTCACCAATCCTTTCTCTAAAACTTATTTAAATGTGGTAAATAAACAAGTAGAGATATAATACTTGATCAACGTGAAGCTATAACAATGCACACTTAAGATTCCTTAAAGAATAGCTAGCAATACAATCAACAAGTGAATCGAGCACAATAATTTGAAAGAAATGCAGAAATGTAAAGAAAGACACAAGGAATTAACCCAAGGTTCGGCAACTACACTAAGTAGTTCCTACGTCCTCGTTGAGGAGCCACACAAAGTAGCTGGGTCTCTCTCAACCCTTTTCCCCGCCAAGCAATCACAAAGATTAAGCTCGGATTTCTTTCTCCACTTGATTCTTTTCCTCCGGAGGCGAATCACACCTTCACAAATGTCCCCGTTTCACCATAATAAGTTGGGAGCTCAAGGGCGACGCCTAGCCGTCTAGGAGACCAAGTCTCCAAGAGTAACAAGCAAATCAAATCTTGATGGGGAGGCAAAGATGTGCTCAAGCTTTTGAGTGGATGGATTCAATCTTTTTGTGGTTGGATCTCTCTCACTTGCTTGGAATCTCAAGAACAAGTCTAGAAGTGAGAGGGGAGAGCTCTAGCTGAAATGTGAGTGAATTTTCAAGGAGTCCAACCCCTCCCACGGGAGAGAGAGGGGAGTCTATTTATAGAGCTCTCTCAAAAACTAGTCGTTCGAGAGTTTTCTGAGCCTGACGGAACTTCCATGAGAACCCACGGAACTTCCGTCATTTCAAACTTAGTCGTTGCGCGGTTGGTTTTCAACTAAGTCAGAGACGACGAAACTTCCATTACTGTTGGGTTGCAACACATAGAAACCAGAGAACAACAGAACTTTCGTGGAGCCCACGGAACTTCCGTAACTCTCGGATTGGCTGAGGTTGGAAACTTGGCAATGACGGAACTTCCATGAAAAGAACCACGGAATTTCCATGACTCTCTGTTTGGCTCAAAACGAATTGGTTCTTTTTGGCATTGGTTTGCTAAACTCTCACAAAACTTTTTGGTAGGCTTGAGCACACAATTTCCCGTCATAGCAAGATTGGTTTATGCCCCTTGATACTGCGGCAAACCTATGACTCAATTAAAAACAAAAAGCTACACTTGAAGCACTTGAGTCAATTTCTCTTTTCTTCTTTTTGAGAGTAAAATAACCATCTTGCAAGTGTGGGATTGAACAATAACCTGATTATCTGCACATTTACCTCATGAACATGTTAGCACAATTTTAATATTTAGTCATCATACACCAAAATCCACTAGGGGATCCTAGATGCATCTTCAATCTCCCCCTTTTTGGTGATTAATGATAATAGATTAAAAAGGATATAAAAGAGATAATCAAGCGATACAAATATAGCGGAACTCCCCCTAAAGATATGCATGATTCATAAAAACATGTGAAGGAGCTCCCCCTATATTTTGCAATGTGTGGGGTGCGTAAAAAGTGTACGAGTGTGCAACATAGTGATATAACAACGGATCAATGACACACGAAGCACAATCAACACATTTAAGCAAAGGGTGATAAACCAAGCATCATACAATACCATAATGCATACGAGAGTTACAATAAAGGTTCATAAATAGTTTTCACACAAAAGGCAAATAGAAAGATAACTTTTCCATAGGTTCATCACTATCTTATTGCAATTCTTTTTCATCGCTTCTCTCCCCCTTTGGCAACAACGCACCAAAAAGAAGGAAAAAAAAAGAGAGAGAGAGAAGAAATGAAGTTACTCATCGTCGGATTCCTCATTGCCATCTTGATCTTCATCTCCACTTGCCGGCGGTCGAGGAGCAGTAGACGGTCCAGTGGCGAGATTATCCTAGTCAAAGCCTGCAAGAGGGTCCTCAAAGACCGGTGGCTCACCATCGGGATCACACTCGGAGCCATCAGAAGACACTTCACATCCTTGAGCTCGCTGGTCCCTCTTGTAGCACCTCACTTGCTTCTTGATTCTCTTCTTGTTCTCCCACTTCTCTTTAGCATTGAAGCAACACACATTGAAGATGCCTTTCAGGAAGGCGAGAACTGGAGAAGATGGACGGCGCTGCCGATCTTGGGCTGAGGATGAGGCCCCTGCTACTGCTGCTACCTCTCTCTCAGCTACTGTCTTGGCATGGGCATGGGCGAGACTCGCTCTCCTAGAGGAAGACACTCCTGGGGGAGTAGGATCAACTAGGCAAAGCTCATGTTGCACCCTAGGCCTCAAGGGGATGTGCTTGCACTCCTTTTCAAATATAAGTCCTGTTTTAGCTTCTATTATCCTCATAAGATACGGAGCAAATGGAAGAGATCTCCGAGTGTCAATAGATGGCATGTGGATGTCATTTGTGATGAAGTCCATGACACAAAATGGAGTGGCATCCGGAGCAAACCTAGCAAGAATGTTTCTTGAGGGTTCCACAATGGCAGTTACATAGCCTCCCTTGGGTGCAATGGTGACTCTCGGCATCCTGTTGAGGGTGAAATAGAAGTTGTGAAGACCATTAGTTGTTCCAAACACATTTGGACACGTCTCATAGTACATGAAAGTCATGTCCTTTTCTTTCATCACAGCTTCATTAGAAATGATCTCCCTCTTACGGTCCTCACTTCCTTGGAAGAAGTAGCTAGCAAAATGACTGGCCGTGACCGAATACTCCACACCTTGTGTCCTCCAATGGAGAGTGCCCTTGGCATCAAGAAAGAGAGTAGAGTAGAACTGATAAATGATTTCCTCATTCCAATCATAGTTAAATCCCATGAGGTCATACACACCTTGATCCTTGCATACTTGGATGATGTCATTGAACACTCGATTGTCCTTTGACTCCATGTAGAACCAATCAATCCATTGATGTGTTGCCAATCTATTCTTCTGGTTCTTGTCAATAAGCATAGACATGTAGTAATCTTGTTGGAACCATGTGTAGAACCGGGGGTCAGTGGCTTCTTGCTCTCCCACCAGTGTGAGATTTTGCTTCCTTGCTTCAATGAGAGCATCAAGATCCTTTTTGTAGTCTTTATAGATGTAGTCATCCGGATAGATGGGTTCATGGACTTTAAGTCCCTCAACCACATCTACAGGGTCTGTCCTTGCTGCTCTTGAGGATCCCTTTTCCTTCATAGACCGCTTCTCCTTATCTCGAGATCTCCTAGGAGGAAGAGATCCTCCCGACTGGACATGCACGGTCTGGGCATCCTTGCTGGAGCCTTGGCCCGTTGATCCTTGTCCTCGAACTGCAACAGCCTTTCTTCTCTTGGAGGCGGGCACAAGTTCCTCACTTCGAGAGGAGGAGGAAGAGTCTTCATCTCTTGGCTCGCTCGGAGCATTGGATGCATACTTAATTCTCACCATCTTGAGCTGCCAGTAGAATTAAGATTGATCAAGGAATGAGTTAGAATGTTACGACAAGAATCCAGGAGATGATCAAGAGCAACGCACTGAACTGCAGACGATGGAAGTTCCGTCATGATGGAAGTTCTGACGGAACTTCCGTCACTTGCAGTTTGCATCAAAATTGATATTACTCCTAGATCCTACCACAACATGGCAAATGCTTCTAACAGATGGTAGACTAGCTCTTAAGGAGTTAATCTATCTAAAGAAAATGAAGACATTTGAACTTTTGACCTAAAAATGAAATTTAGGTCAAGGACTCATACCTAGGTCAAAAACCGAAGAAAAATGATGGGGATTTCGGAACTTCCGTGGGGGAGGAGCCGAATCTCCACCTATTTGATCAACTTGAGTCAATTTCTCTTTTCTTCTTTTTGGGAGTAAAATAACCATCTTGCAAGTGTGGGATTGAATAATAACCTGATTATCTGCACATTTACCTCATGAACATGTTAGCACAATTTTAATATTTAGTCATCATACACCAAAACCCACTAGGAGGTCCTAGATGCATCTTCATATAGGCATTGGTGATGTTTTGATGCAAGATGGTAAACCTGTTACATACTGTAGCGACAAAATTACTAGGCCTATTCTGAATTATTCCACTTATGATAAGAAATTATATGCTCTTGTACGTTCCTTATAGACGTGGCGTCATTATTTGCTGCCCAAAGAATTTATTATTCATTCTGATCATGAATCGCTTAAGTATATTCACTCATAATGCAATTTGAATCGTAGACATGCTAAATGGGTTGAGTTTATTGAGTCTTTTTCTTATATTATTAAACATAAGAAAGGGAAGGATAATGTGATAGCCGATGCTTTATCTAGACGCTATACTTTGTTGTCTCAACTTGATTGTAGAACTTTTTGACTTGAGACAATTAAAGAACAATATGTTGAAGATGCTAATTTTAAGGATGTAATGCTGCAATGTAAAGAAGGTCGTGCTTGGAACAAATTTGTGTGCAATGATGGATTCTTGTTTAGAGGTAACCGCCTATGCATTCCAGTTGATTCCGTTCATCTTTTGTTATTGCAGGAGGCGCATGGAGGTGGATTGATGGGTCATTTTGGTGCTAAGAAGACGGAGGATATTTTGGCCACACACTTCTTTTTACCAAGGATGAGAAAAGATGTTGAGCATTTTGTTGCTCGCACATGGTTTATACATGTCACTTCCTATTCCTTCCATTCCTTGGGTGGATATTTCTATGGATTTTGTTTTAGGACTGCCTAGGACTAAGAGGGGGGGTGATAGCATTTTTGTTGTTGTGAATAGATTTTTTAAGATGGGACACTTTATACCATATCATAAGACCGATGATGCTAGTTATATTGCTGACTTTTTTTTCAAAGAAATTATACGTTTGCATGGTATGCCTTCTACTATTGTTTTAGATCGTAATGCAAAATTTTTGAGTCACTTTTGGTGCACGCTTTGGAATAAGTTGGGTATAAAGTTGCTACTTTTTACAACTTGTCACCCACAAATTGATGGATAAACTGAGGCGATGAACCGCACTTTAGGCACTATGTTGAGAGCTATTTTGAAGAAAAGTTTAAAGCAATGGGAAGAATATTTGCCTTATATTGAGTTTGCTTATAATCGAGCAACCCATTCTACTATCAAGGTAAGTCCCTTTAAGGTAGTGTATGGTTTTGATTCCCGTACTTCACTTGATATACTTTCTCTACCTATTAATGAGAGAGTTCATGTTGATGCTAAGGAGCGTACTAAATTTATTTTACAAATGCATAAGACCACTAGACTTAGCATTGAAAAGATGAATGAAAAGTATAAAATTACTGATAGTAAAGGTAGAAAATAAATAAAGCTTGATGTTGGAGATTTAGTGTGGTTACATTTGAGGAAGGATAGATTTCGAGAATTAAGAAAGTCTAAATTAATGTCTAGAGCTGATGGTCCATTCAAAATAGTTGAGAAGATTAATAATAATGCATACAAACTTGAGTTGCCTTCCGAGTTCGGGGTTAGTCCTACTTTTAACATTTCAGATTTGAAACCATACTTAGGAGAAGAGGGTGAGATTGAGTCGAGGATGACTCCACTTCAAGAGGGGGGGGGGGATGATGAGGACATCACTTCTATGGATACACACAACACTTCTCCAATTCTGGACTTGCAAAGTCCAATGACTAGAGCTCGTGCACGACGACTAAATTTAGAGGTGAGCTCGTTCTTACGTTCTTCGTTATATATTACTTTTGAGAATAGTTTGCTACCTAATGATTATATTATGATTAAGAACCATAGAGAGGACCAGTAGATGATGGAAGAAGGACTTAGGAACATGGAGGACCAGCAAGGACTTGTAAGCCAAGGCGGAGGCCCAATCAAAACCGACTTCAAGTCTGTTTCGGGTCCCAGGACCAGTCTGTACTAAAATAGACTCCCAGAACGCATATGGACTCGGATTTGAACATTCTATATATGCACAGAAAGATAAAAAAAATACCTTTCCAATGCCATAGGTCTCATATCAAAATTCATCCGGAGTTATCGGAAATCGTCAAAACAAGAGAGAGTCTAGAATCTGTGTCGGTGCTGTGTCGCCTGTTTTTGACCTTTAGCCTTTGTATCCAGTTGAGCTCAATTAGGGACGTGTTCAGAGGGTCTTGCATGATCCTATGGTCTTCATATACAGCCGCCGTCATACCATTAGGGTTCGAGTTTTGCTTAGATTAATTCTGTCCATAAACAGTATCGTCGTTCATCGGTTTGTGAGACCCCAACTTCGTGAGCTTAATCATTCATCTGCAATTGTGTTGCATTTTTCTTTGTTCTTGCTTGTGTTCTTGATTCGTAGGCAGGGATTAACCTTCTCGACAAGGTCAACTATTCTTGAATGGTTGATAACCAGTGAAGACATTGTGCTACAATTGCGGGGTTCTGAACGTGTTGTTTAGAAGCCGGATCGATTTATGTTTCGCCTTCGTCCAAATCAAGATTTATCAGAACTTTTCAGAAGATCGGGAATCCTTGTCCATATCAATATATGTAGGGACAGGATATTATATTTATCTTTAAAAAAACATGAGCACATAAATAACAACCCCTGAACTATCAAGAACAAAAACACTTTAATATGTGACAGGCCCTTATCGGCCTGTCCCTTTTTCGAAGCAATATTATATGGTTGGTTGATAGTAGCTATCTGGGAACCGGGCTTTTCATCGTTCTGTGGTTGCTTTGTAGATTAATCTTTGTTTTATTCGTTGAATTTAACTGAGTGAAAGCAAGTTGGTTCTGGTTTGGTTTACCACGTATCTTCTTGCCAGCCACTCTTCCATTCTTGATATAACTTCGATGTAAAAAAATATCTTTCATCACCCTTAGAAAAAAAAAACCCACCTTCGTCACAGTTCTGCTTCATCAGGTTCCCGGAAATGAAAGAAATTGTAAATGCATCAACAGTTGGTAACCTTATCAACTCCATCATAACGAATAGAACAGCTGGTTGGTCCGTTCTTTCCTACGGTGATGCCGCCATGGCACTGTCGCTTCCTCAGGCGACCGAGCATCCACTCGTCGAGAGAGACTTGTATCGCTTTGTGTGTGTGTGTGTGTGTGTGTGTGAGGGGGGGGGGGGGAGGGAATAGGCAGGTACGGAAGAAACAAAGAAAGATATGGTGCTGCCAACTTGGTGGCAAGTCGCAGTACGCAGCGAGCAGATTGCAGGGTGCGTACGGGAGGAGAGCAAAGTTTTGGGATGTTGATCGATGCAAATGGGCGGTGCGCATGAGGAATGAGCGGCTGAGGAGAGCGCTTTCAATTCACTGAATCCAGTCTGTAGTATACTTGAATTATGTTTTTTAAAAAAAAGACTAGTATAGCTCAATTAGGAAGCCTTTCATCGTCGTGAGCAAGAGATGAACTGAACGAAGTGCACACTAGCTCTGCTCGCTACTAGACAGCAGCTGCTGGTGCCTAGTCAAATCTCACCATGACGAACCAACAAGGAGGGATCAGCAGCCAAACAACCGCGCCGATATTGCGGAGTCATCAGCAGCAAGAAGATGGCACGACGACGAACGTCCACGCCGATGATCACCACCCCCACCCCCGGGGCAATAACAAGCTGACGGTCCTCCCGCTGGTCTTCCTCATCTACTTCGAGGTCGCCGGCGGGCCGTCCAGGCGGCCGGCCCGCTGTTCACGCTGCTGGGCTTCCTCGTGTTCCCCTTCTTGTGGGGCGTGCCTGAGTCGCTGGTCACGGCCGAGCTCGCCGCCGCGATCCCGGGCAACGGCGGGTTCGTGCTGTGGGCCGACCGCGCTTTCGGCCCGCTCGCCGGGTCGCTCCTCGGCACGTGGAAGTACCTCAGCTGCGTGGTCAACGTGGCAGCGTACCCGGCCCTGGTCGCCGACTACCTCGATCAGGTCGGTGGCGTGGCCCGCACGTGCACGGTGGTCGGCATGACTGTGGTGCTGTCGCTCGTGAGCTACGCCGGGCTGAGCGTCGTCGGCTGGGGCGCCGTGGCGCTGGGCTTCGTGTCCCTCGCGCCGTTCGTGCTCATGACGGCCATGGCAGTGCCGAAGCTGCAGCCGCGGAGGTGGACGACGCAGGTGCAGGGAAGGAACAAGGACTGGAGGCTGTTCTTCAACATACTGTTCTGGAACCTCAACTACTGGGACAGCGCTAGCACCATGGCCGGCGAGGTGGACCGGCCGGAGCGCACGTTCCCGAGGGCGCTGGGACTAGCGGTGGTGCTGATCATTGCAAGCTACCTGTTACCCCTCATGGCGGCGACCGGCGCCACGGACGCGCCGCCGGAGGCGTGGGCGAACGGCTACCTCGCCGATGCTGCAGGTGCGACGTACGTGTCGATTGTTCATTGCTCTGCACTCTATCCAAACATGATACCGGTTGCAAGCTGTCGGTTATTAATTTTTTCCAAAATCAAAATAATATCAGTTGCATTGTTTTTTTTTTCCGAAAAAATTATATCAGTTTCGTACGGAACCTCTAACACTATAGCACCCCATCCAAATCAGGGAACAGTGATTGATGTATATATGGCACATTACAATTACAACTCTGCTTTTAACTCGTTCTATGTGTTGCAGGCGTCATTGGTGGTGCATGGCTCAAGTACTGGATCGACGCCGGCGCGGTGCTGTCCTCCATCGGCATGTTCGAGGCCCAGCTCAGCAGCGGCGCGTACCAGCTCCTCGGCATGGCGGACCTGGGCCTCCTCCCGGCCATCTTCGCCCGCCGTGCGGCCCGCTTCCGCACCCCATGGGTGGCCATCGCGACCTCAGCCGCCATCACCCTCGCCGTCTCCTTCCTGCCCTTGGACGACGTGGTGGCCACGGCCAACTTCCTCTACGGTCTCGGAACGCTGCTCGAATTCGCCGCGTTCCTCTGGCTCCGCGCGGCCCGGCCTGATCTCAAGCGGCCCTTCCGCGTGCCGCTCGCGATGCCGGCGCTGGTGGCCATGTGCGCCGTGCCGTCGGCGTTCCTGGCGTATGTGAGCGTGGTAGCGGGGAAGAGGGTGTTCGCACTCGCAGGCACGTTCACAGCGCTCGGCTTTGGGTTGCACGGCGTCATGAGGCTCTGTAGGTCCAGGAAGTGGCTCAGGTTCAACCACGTCGCTGCCACGGAACAAGAGATCATGGTGCTAGTATGATGATAAAACATAGTGTCGCGTTGAATATAATGGACTCAAAAATCATGAATTGATTGACACAAGACTCGCAACTCACATATTGTACACATGTCCAACAGTATCCAACTTGACATCTATATGACCAATCCCTCTATATCTGATAACTAGGGACATAAGCCGAGACCAATCCCTCTATATCTCTAGACCTAATCGAGATATATATACTTTGATTGATAATTCACATCACGTCCATCTACACTAGGAGAGCAGCGACCGTGACGGCAGACTGAGCAGTCAGACACGTGCTCGACACGACGCTACGGCAACCGGCACCGTATGGCTTCAGCATGCCGCTGCTGTTGAAGGCCACGGGCGGGCTGAAATCCAACAGTGGGTTGTCCAATACTAGCTGTTCATATTACGATGACTCATGAATTTTAATTGTGTTTTTGGTTGCTTGCAAAGAAAATGGCACAATGGCTTAGTGTTCAGGTGAAACTGAAAAACTCAGTTCTTCAATTTTACGACCTTAGCTTTGTTTGTCTGAATATAGGATGTATTCACCCAAAACATCAAGTTTTGTTTTTTTTGTTTTTTTTTTTTTTTGCTTGCTGGGTTGTCCACCTCACTACAACAGATATGGCCTATAGCAGCGGGCTAAATGGTATTGTAGTGACGGGCCAACCAGGCCGCCGCTATGAAACTGTAGCTAAAGATAAAAAAAATTTAACGACGGGTTATCCAGAGAAGAAATAAACCGCCAGTAAAGATCATATTGTAGCGGCAGGTGCCGCTACGAATTTTCAGGAAAAAGTTAAATAAAAACCCATGGCCCAGCCCTTCCGCCAAGCCCGCCCGCGCTGAATTCACATCGAATCCGCGCCGCCCAGTCGCCCATCACTGAAGGCAGCGCTCGCTGCCGTAGATCCGCCGCTGATCCACGCATCGCCGTAGCTCCAGATCCCGCCGCTGCCTCGACCACCGCGCCTGGATCCGCCCGTCGCCGCACCTTGAGGGGTCTAGATCCGACGTGGATCCAGCGCCGCCGCCGCCGTCCTAGTGGATCCAGCACCGCCGCGCCTTGAGGAGTTTGGATCCGACGCGGATCTAGCGTCGTCGCCGCCGTCCTAGCGGATCCAGCGCCGACGCTGCTGTGGAGGAGGGGATCTCGTGCCGCCGACCGCCACCGCCCGCGAGGATGCCGCTGCACGCCGAGGAGGGGGTCACGGAGAGGGTCGTCGGCCGGGGAGGGGTGGCGCGGAGAGGGTCGTCGAAAGGAGGCGGCGGGTAGGGGCAGAGGGGCGGAGTGGAGAGAGAGGGGGGAGGAGGCGGCGGGTAGGGCTGCGTGGAGAGAGAGAATGGGAGAGGTTTGAGTGCTGGTTAGGGTTTACTTGACTTTATATAGAGAAAAATCAAGTTTGTGGGCCTGGTGGGCTGGATTGATCAAAGTAGCGGCGGGCTTTGTTGTGGGCCGCCGTTACAAATGCTTCTTTTATTTGTAGTAGCGGCCTATATTATAAACCGTCGCTAAAAAATAGTATTAGCGACGAATCATGTTTTCAACCGCCGTTAAAAATATCTGAAACACTATAGCCGCGGGTGATTTATTAACCGCCGTTACACACATTTTCTAAGCGCCGCTAAAGACCTATTTTGTGGTAGTGCCTAAACCAGAGGCTAATTTGTAGCATTTGGTATAAGTGTTAAATGTAGGATCAATTTTTGTAAGAATATCAGCAGTCTCAAGTTTATATATATCTATTTTTGTCTTATAAGATAATTGAACTTTATGCTCACATCAGACCTATACACATATAAACTCATTTCTCTAATACTTCTATTCTATATTGTTCTTTTTATTTTTGTTTGTTGTTAATCCACTGTTGCCTCTAATATGCTCTCTTCATTAATTTGGAGTAGAGATTGTTAGAGCCTCTATTGCCTCTAATCTAACAACGGAGCAGATTAGAGGTAATAGAGGCTTTTTTATTTTTCTGATAAATTATAGCAATATCGGACATCATAATGTTATTTTATCGATATTATTGTGTTTCATAGCAATATCAGATATGATGACATCAGCATGTCCGATAATACAATTTTGACTACAATATCGGACATCAATGACCGATACTGTTGGATGAAGCCAGCAAAATCGTTAGAGCAATAGCGTATAATTCGTCCAATATTTAAGGTTCTAAATATCGGATATTACAAGCCTGTATTGTAGTAATACTGAAACGCATCAAGTGCATGCTCTATTTTTCCCTTTTCACACGTATGGCATCTCCCTCGTGATCTCTAGGTAAAGTCTAAACTTTAGCATCTCATGGAGATAAACACCCTATTTCTCAGAATTTGTTTGATTTCAGCGTGCTGGTCATGGTCGTCTGGTTTTTACCCACGACAACTTCCTCTATGGCCTCAGCACACTGCTCTAGTTCATGGCCTTCCTCTGCGTCTGCGCTTGTTGCTGCCCTTGTTGCTGCCGCGGAGAAGATATCATGGTGCTGTTATGACTTATGATGATAACATAGTGTCACATATTGGATGAACTCAAAACATGATGATTTTAATTGTCACATATACTGTACATACACAGAGCTACTACGTTTATATATACGACGCCTGAATACATTTCCGACAGTATCCAACCTGACATCTAACATACCAATAAAGCATCTCCTCGACGTCGAGAACCAAGAACATAAACCGAGATCAATCCCTGTATACTCACTACCAGCAGCGACACGGGTTCTCTAGTCTCTACACCTAATCCATGTATACTAGATGTCTGTATTCATAATTCACATCACATCCATGGAGACTAGGAGAACCGCGACAGCGACGGCGGACAGAGCAGTGAGGCCGGCGCTCGACACGGCGGCGCGGCACCCGGCACCGTACGGGTTGAGCGTGCCGCTGGGGCCAAAGGAGCCGCTGCCGTTGAAGGCCCCAGGCGGGCCGAAATCCGACGGCGGGCTGCCGAACCCACCCGACGGAGGGCCGAATCCGCCGGTCGGAGGGGTCGTGCCGACCGCCGGCGGGCTGAAGTCGGAGGACGGAGGGCTGGAGCCCACCGGAGGAGTGAAGCCGCCTGTCGGAGGGGCGAGGCTCGTCGGCGGGGTCGCGCCCACCGGCGTGGTCGAGTTGGAGCCTCCAGCCGTCGAGCTGCACGCGTGCCAAAGAAAACACAACGATCTCACGTCAGTGTGAAGCGAGACTTGTTGCAGAAGTTGGGAGTACAAGAAAATGCATATGCAGAGATTGAACCCGTGCTCACCTTCCCGAGAAGACGCATGATCCAGAGCCTGAACAAAAGAAAATAAATGGAGTAATAATTAGTGAGCGTTCATGAACACTGCTTCCTTTGTCTGGACCAGCCGAGCAGTAGAGGAAAAACAGAGAGATGTCTGCTGCTTACTGGGATCGTTGGTGGTGGTGGTGGCCGTGCCGTTGAACGAGCACGTGGCGCCGGTGGTGGCCTGCTTCTGGTAGTAGTCGTTGTAGGCGTAGGACGCGAGTGCCGGCAGGTTGTTCGCCTGGTAGCACGGCCCACCGGGCTGGATCGCCGAGCAGTCGGCGTGCCCTGGCCCACACGCCCAGTTGAGCCCGGCCTGCAGCGCCGTCGGGTCCGCGTTCTGCAGCGCCACGCAGAACGTCCCCGTCGCCAGCGAACGACGCGTACCGGCGCCACCGCCGCGCGGCAGGCCGTCGTACCCATCATACCTGTAATACGTCACCACGTCTCCGCCGCGATCTCCGAGCTCGCCGGCGACCAAGGGGACGCCGGAGACGCCGAGCGCCCGCATCGCGGCGAACGCGGCGTCGACGTCGGCGTCGCTACGGGCCTTTACGAACAGCGGCGCGCCGGTGACCCTGAGGAACCGGAGCAGGTGCGCGGCGACGTCGGACCACGCCGGCGCGGCGAGCGCCGCCGCGGACAGCGCGCTGGTGACTTTGACGCGGCCGTCGAGGCCAGCGGCGGCGAGGGCGGAGCGGAGGTGGAGCATGGCCGGGACGAGGAGGTACGCGTCGCCGGGTGAGGACGCCGGCACGTCGTCGCCGGCGACGACGTGGGTGATCCGGAGCGTCGGGAGGTGCCGCGCGACGTGGGCGGCCACCCACAGGTCGGCCTCATCCTGGAACTCGGCGATGTGCTCCAGCTGCGAGTTGGGGATGGTGATCATCATCTCTGATTTGCTGCCCGCCACAGACCTCAGGAGATTGGAGTCGGCTCGGCAGATGCGAGCTTGCTTCGGCTGCTTAGACTGGACGATCATGGCGAACTCTGATGGCCCGGAAGTTTCTGAAGATGCCATCATGCCTGCAAGTTACGGAAAACGGTGAACATTTTGCCAGATGGTGGTCGAAATAGAGTATTATCGAGTTCAGTTACGGATTGCAGAATGAGTTTATATAGTACCCGCGTAGAACTAATTCCTGTTTTTCGACAGCAGCAGAAGGCAGAGTCATGTGCTTGCAAAACAGAACATTTTGCAGGATACATGATCAAAACAGAGGATCCTTATTCCCTAGTTCATGGACACTTTTACGAACCGATTGAGGTTTTGGTAAAGGTTACACGTTCATGCAGTATAACTAGCGCAGAACTAATTCTTTTTTTTTTTATCCGGTTAATTCTTGTTTATTGACTATGTTCACTAGATGGACCAGGTTCAGTATTTTTTTTTTCTATTAGTAAACATGTTCAATGAAAGGTTTCAAATAAATAGAGAAACTCACTACATATGGTAAACAGAATATTTGATATACAAGGTAAAATATTATATTTATCTATTTCTTAAACGATAAAGACATACTAACTGATAAGCTTGGCACATGCGCCGCCTGTGCTTTTTTGTTGACTGAAGATGATAAGACATAAATAGGGCAGAAAGCCACGAGCATATCCTACGGCTCTGTAGCTTAAAAGCTCCCCTTGTTATCCTTTTTTGCGCTTTATGAATGCATGTTCTTGCATTTCTAGTCTAGCGAAGTAAAGAATCTAACAGATAGAAAAAAGAAAACACGGACCTTTAAGTGGGCGACCGAAAAAGTAAAGGGCAAGGAACCTGATGCTATGGAGAACTTAAGTAAAACTTTTCAACAATTGGAACATACCTGAAGCATTGCAGACAAGGAAGGCGACCAAGAACACGCAACCCTGCCATCTTTTCTGCAACATCGCGACGAGAAGATCCTCACTGGTGAGCTCTGCTATCGAACCTCCTGGAACTGAAACGTGCAAACGGAAAATTTCAGAACTGTATTAAAGAAAACACTTTTTAATATAACTGGTAGAGACTCAATGTCACTGCTGAAGTTGAAGAGGAAAGAGAGGCTCAAACGACTGAGTGACACCAGGACGATTAGCATGTCAAGATCACTAGCCCAATTGAGTTAGTTCAGGATGCTTCGAGGCCGAGCCACATTTCGCACCAACCGACCAACAGCAGTTGTACAGGCTACAACGGTGCGACGACACAGGGGAAAAAGACTAATTGAGATGCGACGCATACACACGCACGATGAGAGGCGAAACTGGACGGGCACTCGCTGATTGATGATCAGTTGTGGTGAAGGCGTGTGGCAACGAACCTGGCCAGTACCTGAGCCAAGTGTCAGCACGGTATATGCTGGGTGTGGACCGAAATGTCTGTTTATAAAGAAGGCGGTTGGTAAACTAAAACACCTAGAATTTGGAGTATGTGCTTAGAATTAACCTGCATCTTTGTTAGATTTTGAAATAGCTTGTTTCCTGGTACTAGTTTGCCTTTCCGCCGCTTAGACATTTGTATAGTCTCTAAAAAAAAAAACATCGCCTCCATTTTTTTTAATATATCTCTAACACTCCCTTTTGATGATTTATTTTCTATCCGTTGAAGAAAGGGAGAAAAAGAAACGGCAAGCAAGCGAACGGAGATACAAAGTTGAAGGTTTATCAACTGAAAAATGATGCATGATTTGTGTTGAGGAAATAGTTATGTTAGTTGAACCTAGAACTGCTGTGAACCGAACTTGAACGGGGCAGATGAAAAGTTGACGAATTTGAACCTAGAAGGTGACTCCGAGTGAAGGGAAACAGAGGAGGTCCTGATCTGTAAAGGCAAATTAAGAGACCGGCAAGAACAATATTTTTACGAACACGTAAATGTTTTATGCGTCGTTTTTATAGAAGAAAATGCTCAAAATCAATCTTGGAACATTTGCATGTGGTGGTGATTTACGTAATAAATGATCAGCCGAAGAACAAAGCAAGAAAAGGAGACAAACTTGTGCCCTTCCGCGAGCAAGAGCAACGTGAAAAACGTACCTTCTCTCAGCTCACAGAAAGGATGCTGAGGAAGTAGCTAGAATTGCAGATAGACAGATGAGCAGCCCACACCGAAGAAAACCGATTAGTCGACATAAGAAAGATAGCGACATGAGAAGAAACTTGAGGTACAACATAACAAAAGAGATAGAGAAACCTAGAAAGAACATGAGAAACCATGAAGCTGGAGGCCGCGTCGTGCTGGAGCCTTGAAGAAGATGCACGTACGTACCTTGGATCAAAGCTTCACAGTTGGCTCCGGAAGCGAGGATGCCTTTGCTTCTCCTGGACGAAAGACTTGCCTCGATCTCCGATCTCCGATCTCTCTCTGTGTTTATTGGCCGAGCGAGGAGAGGACGCGAGCGAGCAGAAGGCAGCTGCCGCGTGCATGTCTAGGCGAGCGACTGAGCGAGAGAGACAGAGAAGGGGTCAGGGCCTGGGCTTGTTTATACGCGCGCACACGAGCAGCTGCGATTAGGACGCTAATGAGGTGCGCTAAACGACGTGGGCCAGTGGAGCCCGTCTGGGCAAGAGAGAGTCGAGGCGGTGTGAAACTCACAAACGGCTGAGACCCTCCTCGCAATGGTATGTACAGGCGGCGGCGAGTCGCTGGTGGCTTCGTTCGGAGGAGGGAAAACAAACGGAAACAGGAATTTGCTTCCTCGTGCGATGTGTCCCTCTCGTCATCCGTAGCGGCACGGCAACCATTTTCATTTCCCGAGTTCGTGTGAGGTGTGCAGCGATCGCGATTATTTTTACTCCCTGAGATGAGGTGAGACTGCGGCGGCCGGAGGAATTGTAAAGATTCGTGGCCGTATGGACTGCCGCCGGCGTGGCCGAAAGACCTGGAATTTGTGTGCACAGACGGGAGACGGGAGGGACATTCGTTTCCTGCAAATCCCCGTTCAACAGATCAATCCACAGGGCTGGGGCCAAGTGTGATTGGCAACGGGAACTGACACTTGTTGGTACAACTCCCATCCGAAAGTACCAGAGCAGAGAGCCGATCCCCGTTCCGATCGAGCAGGTGACCCGTCCGCGCCGTCCCCTCTCTCCCGTTTCCTCGATTCGTCCAACCAACCCAAAGTCCAAACACGCGACGGCGAGCATCCTCCTCCTCCTCATCCAATTTCACTCCTCTCATTATCGCCCGCTCCTTTTGCCGCTCCATCCATCACCGAAACGAAGCAATCCGGTGACGCGGCCCGAGGATAAATATAAACCATTAGTGCCGTGCTTTGCGCCAACATCTACACCTGAAAGAAGGGCGAACGAGCGCCAGTTCTCAAAGTTTTCCAATCTACTACTACTCCCTTCTTTCGGATAAGCGTCAGGTCGGCAGTCAGTGCTTGGTGAGTCCTCTCCTCCCTTTGGATCGCTGACGGGATCGGGCGATCGTTTATCTCTGTGCATCGTCTTTCATCGCTGTTACCTTCGTGCTGCCCATCCAACTCGCTGTTTGGTTGCAGTGGCATGCTTGGTTTTCCTCTACACTGTACACCTCCCTTCTCAGCTGCGGATGTACAGTCAAATAGTAAACAACTACCGTCTCTAAATCTCAGTGTTTAGGATATACACCAAATCCCACTTTTCTTTTTTGTTTTAAATAAAGTGTAGACCTCGTACACGTGGAATCCATCGACTCCAGCCACGAACATGCATTGCATAAACACGTTAAGAAAACTATCGTGCCAAACCAAAAGCCAGCGAATCGTAGCATCACATCACGCATGTTCGGAGGGCCATTGGGATCCAGATGCTTGGGACCAAAGGAAACTTTGAGTATACAGGAGAAGAAAATAAACTTTGGCTGAACCCATGATGCCTCTCTGATTTCTCGGGCCGATCCATGCACATGTGTTGTACTAGAACTCCATCCTTTTTGACTCCATTGCTGTTCCACGGACAAATGGCGATGTGAGATTCGGTAGCAGCGCTCTCTGGAGCATGGGCCGTACTTTCTCTTCGCTTTGCCAAACTTTTTTCACAGGTGTCAAAGACTTTTGGGAATTTTGGGTCTCCTCGCCGCGATAGATACCAAACTTTAAATGAGAAAAAAAAGCAAGAGGAAAAAATGAAACTGAAGAAAAGAAACTGGGAAGATATGAATATACCACACTTCTCTTGTGAGGAAACGTGCTAAAACCGGTCACCACAATTTGTGAAATAAAATCAAGTTATAAAAACAAAGTAATCTATATATCTTTAGAAAGATACTAGTTTTTTACACGTGTGACACACACATGCCATATTTTATTCTCGCAATATAGACTAACAACGCTTTATTGAGAAGCCATACCAAATCATCTTAATTTATTTATTTGTTTGAATTGTTTTGTTCATAACAGGACTTTTTATCCCTAAATTCAACTTTGAATTCAGTAAAATAAGCATAATATTAAAACTAAATAGAGTATGTTTAAGGCATAGAAAACATGGCAGGAGAAATCAGTAATCTCGAATATTAAAGTTACTTTCTAAGTTTAAAAGGAATCAAAATTATAGAACAAATCAAATAACTCCATCGAATCAAGTTTAGAGATCTCATTGTTGTCCGCAGTTTACCTTTCCCTTTTTTCTTTTTAACTCTATTTAAAAATACATCACTATTCCTCTATAGATCTAGTAGACTCCCGCCGCTTAAAATCTATTGACGAACTACCCTTGCGGCGTGTAAAGAGAACAATCAATATTCAATAAAAATATATAAAAAAAAGACTTTCTAAAATATACAAAGTACAAAAAGTAAAAAGAAATTACATACTTAATTGCTTTACGATCAAGAAAGTAATAGTCATAAAAAGATCACAAAAAGAAAAATATTACTACTAAGATAACTTGAGATACAGATTTACGAAGTTCTAAAAAAATATTCTCTTTTTTTAAGACACGAAGGGGCTCAGCAATATTTTCATCCAACATTTACACGAGCCCCCTCAAACATAGTGAAATAAAAAAAATAAACAACTTTAAGTGGGAGAAATGTAACACCTTAAATATAAAGGAACATTCGGTAGCAAATAAATTTTTTGTCTAGTGCACAACAATAGTAAAATATTGTTTTGTACGATGGATGTTTTTCTATACCACATCAAAATTAGTAATCGCTACTCAAATACCTGCCAAGAACAAAAATTGTATAGTGCTATGAAGAAAAATGGATCTTCAGTGATCAGAAGATACTAAAATTAGAAAAGGTGAACATCAGTCAAAGCAATGCGATACCTATCGGCATGATATTCAGAACCAGTGAGACTCACTACATTGAATGGTAATAAGAATTTTCAAAAAATAATTAGCATGTGTGATGATGATAAAAATGGTCACACATCTTGTTTATTAATTGGAGTGGAGGTCACACTGCTCAGCCAAGAGGCCGTAATCCGACCGCTTGGATGACATCAATAAGATTATAATAGTTTTGCCATAGGTTGCATCCAGGTGTGTTGACCTACCAAATCCAACCACTTTCTAATAAAACCCAAACAGTATACACATCGACAAATTTAGAAAAAGAAAACTGAAAAAATAGCTTGGTGGTTGACATGCACATCTAGGAGTTACAGCATCAAACGGCCTGTATAGTCAAATATTGTTTTTCTCTTGTATGGAGATGGAATCACTTAATCATGGCAATAATCAAATGTAGATTTTCTCTTGTATGGAGATGGAATCACTTAATCATGGCAATAATCAAATGTAGATTATTAACAGATGAATGCAATAATCAAATGCAGATGCATGACATGGTACTAAGATTAACTTGCATTTTCATAACCTCGCTGTAGCGATGATGGGAGTATCAATGCACACCGAATCAGCATTAACAGGTCATTCATCTTTTCTGAAATTAGTAACACATGAATGCATGCCAAAACATTACTATATGACGGTCTAACTTATTGTGAAGATAAATGGGCATTGTCAACAACATCATCTCAATGTATGCATCACGAGAAACCTTGAGGAGCATTCCTTATAAAATCTCTCCAGATATATTTGTTCATGGATCAAACGAAAGCACTATTCCAATAAAAAAGGAAGGAGAGACCAGATTTACTTGCCTGTCGATGACACATTCCAGGAAATTACAGAGAAGAGTGATATGCATCCTCGTGCAATATCTGGTGACAGCTAGATTAGTGCTTCTATGACCTATTATATAAAATAATACAAAAACAAATCTGCTAGCCTAATTATAGATATGTACAATATCACAATCTTGGACTTAGCTTTCATACAGATGACTAATATCCCATGCCGCTAAAGTGTGCTGAAAATTAATCTATTCTGAATCAGGAGATGGATGAAGTTTGCCTCAGTGTTCCTCCACTGTAGTATAAATGTCAATTGTGATCAGCTCAATTTGCCTGAAATGAATAGGGTTTAAATTAATCTAATCAACACACATTCATCGAGCAAAGATCATAGGAAAGACAGGTAGTGAAAAAATAATATGACTGACAAAAAGTTTGATAAAGAACAACTGATGAATTGATTCATTACTTCTATCTACTCTGTAGGCAGTAGTAGATTCAATTAACTGGCAAAAATTGCAGCCCAATACTTCCATCAAATTTTGGTCTTTAGCAGAGAGGAAAAAGATTGGAGACAATTTTCTGGAGATATTTGCTACATTAGTGAAAAGGCGGAAGAGTAGATCGAATCACCTGGATTGAATTGGCCAGATTTGCTACCATCCTAGGACCAGGCGGTTGGCTAGTCCAGTCCAAGCACGTACTGTATTAGCTAAACATCATCGGCAAGAAAATGTCAAGCACATATTAGCAAAATAAAAGTAAACCAACAGATTATTATCCCCGGTGTTAATTTTAGACATGGAGGCTAGGAAAGATTCATTGAAGATTTATTTACCTAACATGGAGTGGTGCAGAGTTCATTCCATATGCCTGTGAAGGAACATTTATGATTACTTATAGCACCTTGAAGTACTGGTGCTCAAATTAAAGCAGTATTTATTAACTCCAAATAGATATTTGTTCAATCAAACAAACAAATCAATAACGAACATCAAGTGACATTTGCTACAACCCACGCAAATAGAATAGATCAAAGCAATTGGCTCCCTAGGAAAAGGGATGAAGATAACAGGGCATAAAAAGAATCATCTATATCTTGAAAAAGTCATATGAAATACCTTGAAAAAAAACCATATAAAGCAAAAATAATAATAATAACACATTCAGTTACCATCACTTGAAAAATGAAAAACCTGACCAGGCTTCCTAAAGCAGAAATAACTTAACCCACACTGCACAGTATCACTCTGAAATATCACCTTATATCTAGAAACATGATCATGTTAATTTGTTTGGGTTCATGCAGGTTCTTGTTATTGTCCTTCATACAATTCTCTTCCCATTCTTCAGAACAACAGCTAAGAGAATAAGAACAATGATACACCATTAGACACCTTGATCCGAATGACATAGAGCCATGCTCAACAATTTGGTAATCACAATGAAAATGAGGGCAATCAGGACGGCATCTCCTGATTTATAATTCGGATCATGTGGGTGATGATACACAGATCTCGTACCTTGTTTAATTGAAGTGAAGGCAGCTGCTTGCCACGGCAATGGAGATCCTACTCCGGCTCCGGCCACCAAGCTGAGGTAGCAAACGATTACAAACTGGGAGGATTAAAAAATAATCAGAAAAGTAGAAGAGATATCATCTCACGGAGTATTTGAATAAACTGGATCTCTGCGGCTGGAGATCATTTAGGCGCACTAAAGTTCTCCCCATCAACGACAAAGTACCTTGGTGGCAGCCCGTCATCTCCTTGCTGATGCCGCCGGACTTGGGAAGATTTGAATGGAGTAAGAAATTGAGGAAGAAATCAGAGGCTTGATTTGAATGGAAAGTGGGCGTGGAGCAGTGGCTCGGTGACGCCGGCTCCGGCGCTCGGCTGCGGACTCGTCCGTGGAGGAGAAGGCCAGGTGACAAGATTGTCGATGGCTCGCCAGAGCTCTCCACCTCCGACTCCGATTGAATTGCCTCACATTGCACGTCTATCACTCTGGTGAGGCGTACAACATGGGGATTATCGGAAGCTGTTGCCGCAGCCACCGCTACAGCGGTTGCCGTTATCCACCTCCGATCCCCCTCCCCCTCATGCTCCTATAGTCTTTTACCCATATTTCATTAAGAAAGTTACCAGTTACTTTTACACTATAAAAAAGTTTAGATATACCTATATATCATAAGCCCAACTTTCTTTTACTCTGTCGACCTTCTGTTAGTTTTATAGCTCTAACAGGTGGGACCACGTATGAAAATGACTATTTTGCCCCTGAGTCATTTACATCTCTTCTTCTCTCTCTCCCTGACATGTGGGACCTGATTGGCTACTCCCGTGCGCCTCCTTCCTCTCCCCCGACTCCAACCCCGCCACTGGCATGCAACCGCCGCCACCAGCCAGCTCCGACCTCGCCGGACCCGCGCCCCCAAGCCCGCACCTAGCCAGACCCCACGCGCCTCGACCCCCACCTCGCCGGTCCCCCGCGTCCCCAGGCCGCCGGTGCGCAGGCCAGGCCGGCGCGCCCGTGCTCCCAGGCCAGCTCGGCGGCAGGCAAGGCCCAAGGCCGTGCGCCCAGGCCGGCGTGCCCATGCCGGCGCTCGCTCGAAGGCCGCCTCGCCACTAGGTGCTGGCCGTGGCCACGGCGGCGGTGGTGCACCAGCCGGCGTCCGCCGTTCGCGGGCGAGGAGGACGCAGAGGGCGGCGGCGGCAGCCGAGGAGCCGGCGCTTGCGCGCGGTGCCGTCGTCCCCGTGGGCACCGGTGGCGGAGGTGGACGCGTAGGTGGACGACCGCAGCGCACGGGAGTCAGAAGAAGAGCTCGCCGGTGCAAAAAGGGAGAAAGGAGAAGGGGAGGAGGAAGAAGAGGAGTGTAGTACCTATAGGGGTAAAATGGTATTTTTACCAGTTTGTTTGACACCATTAGGAGAGAAAATGGACGGAATAACACACGGTAAAAGAAAGTTGGGCTCATGGCATATAGGTGTCTCCAAACTTTTTTATGCCATAGAGGTAATTGACAACTTTCTTAATGGCATAGAGGTAAAAGACTCCCTATTTGTGCGTGTAAATCTGGATTGATGAACATGGGGGAAGAAATGCTTGCGCGATTTACGGCCAGACAAGGAAAGTATGCGAGGAAATCATACTCACACGGCATGCCCGTTGACCGATCCATCCAATGCGGGATTGAGAGGAGAGAAATCGAAACGGGAAGGAGACAGACTTTCCTGGATCAACGGGCGGGTACGGCGAGTGGGTAAGTAATTTCGCTGATGAGAAAAAATAGTGCAGCAGGCTCAATTTACACTACACGGCATAAACAATTCTTGACATTAGTCAGGTTTTTGAATTTGTCGATGGGCTCAGCAGCAATCTAACGATCCGAAATAGAATCTATATTGATCCAAGGGTTAATTAGGAGGATGGATAGATTTTAGAGGGGTGGAAGTAGTCAGCAGTATGTTTAGTCTTTATAGTATAAGAAACACACTAAGAATTACTAAATGCTATTTCTCTCTTCTCTGGTGCAACCACGTCATCTTTAAAACTTTCACCGTTGGATCATATCCTTTGAGTCCCATCTATTCATCAATTTTTTCTCACCACATCAGTTACCTGGGGGAGCATTTCCTCAGCTATCATAACATTCATGGCAACTTTAATCCCCATTAACTGCTAGCAACAAATTTATAGCAGCTGTAACGTAACTCCGTAATTACAAAGAACAGGCAATTAGTAATAAAAAAAAGAAGAAGAGGCATTTCAATTTCTTGGCGCAAAGAGTTAACCTTCATCCGGTACTTTTTTCTCTTAACTACTGCATCCACCTGCTATATATTTCTTGGATGGGAGCAGCTGCCTTTCAGGCATCTGACCTGCCAGATAGCATCCCCTCACCATAGTTCTACTAACATACGTTCCCCTGCCTACATGTTGTAATCAGTAGCCATGATGGGATTCATCCTACATCCATGCCGACCCTACAGTTTAGTCGTTGTGCCAGTGGCAGTGAGTTATCTCCGATGCAATCGTCATATTTCCTTCACAATCCTTGTCGAAGCAGCCATGCAGAGGCCTTTTCCTTGCTGCAGTAATTGGCTCAGCCATCAAACATTACCACCCACACTGGGACTTTTCTGATTGGCACTGAGGTTTTCTTCAACGCTTATTAGGCAGGTCTCACATATTGATTTTCCAACCTTCGTTATGTCAATGAGGTAATGATGTCATTAGCAAGTTTCAGATTGTGGGGCACCATTTAACCTGTTGCCATCAACATTTTGTCCGGACAAAACCATCTGGTACGTCACCCCATAATACACTCTGAGCCCATTTATCTCTCTTTTTTTTGAAATTGCAATGATCAGTGTTTTACACTTTCTTTATCATAAAAAAAGTAACGGACATTCTCCTACTCATGCCATCTTTATTTAGTTGAGAAGCCATATAGTAAATTGGGCTCCTGACATTGTAAATGAAGAAGTTTTCTGGTTTGACTCTATCACAACTTATTTGTAGATATGAAACATGGGGGAATATTTTGTTTCATGTTGCGGAATCATCAATCTCATAACCACAATTTGTTCAGAGTTCAAGCGCATTACAGTTTTTCTGTTTTTTCATTTGAGTTAAGATTATCAGTAAAGAACATAGTTGAACTTTTACATATATGTAAGTTCCAAACTTTTAAAACAACCCACATAATGTAAAGAAATATCTGTATTTCTAAGAAAAATGTGCCTAACCTTGTCTTCCAAACTTCTAAAGGAAACCAAATTATGAAAAGGACATTATAAATAGAGAACACTCTCATTTTTTTAATTTAATCGGGTCAGTTCAGTTTCAAACTAACCCACATAATGTACAGAACTTAGGAGGGAATAAAACATTGTGTAGCAATGAAAAGAACAAAGTGCCTATTAAATAGGAAATATGAAAAAAAAGAATGGAATAGGAAAATGGAAATTTTTCCTATTAATAGGAGCGGAAAAAGGTTTTCTAGTAGATAGAGAATATAAACAAAATAAGAGACTTGCTAAATTACAGCTGATTGAAAGTTTGGGTAACTTTCAATCACTATTTTAAGTCATCGAATCTAGATCCAACGATTTATAATTATTACACAAATAATTCTAAAAAAATAAAGTAACAAATTAACCTTTCAATCAATTAAAAGCTAGAAAATACAAGAAAATAAAATATTTTTAGAGTAGAGGAACACAAAAAAGATAGAAACCTGAATCCTCGTTGGGCTTAATCCCTTTAGCCGAACAATGCTTGCCTTCCACATCTACCATCCAACATCCGGCCCAAACTCAACGGCCCGTCTGCTTCCGCCTTTCCTTAAAATCGCACGGCCTCCCGAGTCGCGACCGCCGCGCCTATCGCCTCGCTTCACACTTCTGTTCGGAAGCCTCTGGAGACCAACGAGCTCCCCGCCCGCCGCCCTCAAACCCTAGCAAAAAAGAGGTACGCTCCAAATCGAGCCGACGATTCCGCCGCCTCCGAATTCGGATCTAATCCTAAATTTCGCAAGTAGTTTCGCCCGATTTGATCGGCTGAGGTGAGCGCGCGCGCTTGTGGTTTTCCCTGTCGTTCGAATTTGACGCGGTGATATAGAGCGTGCAGTTTATCTACCGTTTATTTCTGAACCCTAGTTCGGTTTCTCGGCGATTAGGGCGGATCTGTTGCCTGGTTGGGCGTGTGTCGCGGCTCTGATTTAGTGATTCTGTAAGTGACGAAATTGATTTGATGGTTCCGTTGGCGAATTTGGGGAATTCGTTCTTTGATCCGTATGGGGTTGGATATTATGGTTCTGGCCTTTTGGGAGTGGTCAGCGTTGAAGGGTGATGCTGAATTTCAAATTGGTAGAAGGAAAGTTTGAAAACTTTGTTTGTTGGGTGGTCAGTTGATCAGCTCCGCGTTGTTAGCATTGTACTGGTATAGCTCGTATTGTTATATATCTCTTGTTATGTTTATTGTACTTATTTCAGTAAATAACTGAGTTATGTCTTTGAGGATGTGACTGTCTGCAGTCTGCACTGTCTTTGAGGATGTGAAATGTCTATCTAAATTATTCAACAATATAATGATTGTAGCAGAAGGATGAGGCACATCTTTTTAACATAGGAACATGTAGTTTCAAGCTAAAGAACTAGTCATATAGATCATTATTAATATCATCAGATGTTCTATATACTTGCTGAAAATACAGCTTTTTGTCTAACTTAATCTTGGCAAAAACCTATTATATTCTACTGGCGACTGGTAACTAAGATGCTAACATTATTGGTCCTTGTTTGAAAAGTTTCTTGTCAGCATGATTTGTTTCAAGGATGTCATGTGTAATGTAATGGAGATGGTGACACCTGATTGCAGATCACTTAAATTATTAGAACGCTATGGGGAGAGGCTACGATTACAGCCCATCACCGCCAAGAGGTTACAGGAGAAGAGGCTGCAGTCCGAGTCCTCGTGGTCATTATGGAGGCCGTGATAGGGACCTCCCAACTAGTCTTCTTGTGAGGAATCTTCGTCGGGATTGTCGGTAAGATCCTTCTTAATCCTTGGTCACTAGTAACTTGACTTTCTCAGGCTCACTTCGTGTACTAGTATATTTGTGTTATAGTTTCTGTTTTAGTTGGATTGGTACATGCAGTTTAATATAAATTAGGAATGTGCTTAAGCAAGCCAAATCAGTGTATATGTTTGGCACCTACTTCTCATATTCACAAGTTTTTCATCTTTCCTGGGTTCCGTAGTATTTCATTAGCAACTTGACTTTCTCAGGCTCACTTCGTGTACTAGTATATTTGTGTTATAGTTTCTGTTTTAGTTGGATTGGAACATAACAAGAGGTCACTAGTAACTTGACTTTCTCAGGCTCACTTCGTGTACTAGTATATTTGTGTTATAGTTTCTGTTTTAGTTGGATTGGTACATGCAGTTTAATATAAATTAGGAATGTGCTCAAGCAAGCCAAATCAGTGTATATGTTTGGCACCTACTTATCATATTCACAAGTTTTTCATCTTTCTGGGTTCCGTAGTATTTCATTAGCAAAGCAAGGATCGTTTAGCTAGTTTGAAGAAGTGTAGCTTACTAGCTTCGATGTAGTACAAATAGAAACTGCAAATATATGTATCTTTATTAGCTGTCCTCTGAACTAGTGTTATGTTACACTATCAATGGCAACTGCTTTTTCTTCTATGCTACACATCACTAACTTGGAGATGATTAAAAATGCAGGCCTGAAGACCTCCGTAGACCTTTTGGAAAATTTGGCCGTGTGAAAGACATATATCTTCCAAGGGATTACTACACTGGGTAAGGCACCTCATCTCAATATCTGTGAGTGGGCACTGGTTAGAAGCCTGTCTGCATTGTCCAGATCTCTTCATGGGCATTGTATTTACTCTGCTACATGCTTACTGTGGATGCCACCTATACCTGCCCTTGGCAAATGTTTTCATCTGTGCTCTGTTCTTACTGGTTTACGTTGAATTGCTTTGCCCACCTGAGCTTAACAGTGAAAGTAACTCTTTTGAAGATGCAAGTCTTAAAGAGTACTATTGAAGAGAAGGAAGAAATAGAGGTTTAAAGAGATACAAGAAATTCTATTTAAGAGATATGCAAGTTATGAAGAGTTTCAAGTCTTATCTTTAAACACTCACAAATGCAAGGTCAGCAGCTTAGTGCCTGCTTTAGCATTGAAATCGATTTGTGTATATAACAATCATGAAAGAAGATTCCTTGATTTGACTGATTTGCAGTCTTATCTGCAGGGTATTGTTTCATTGTTGGGTGTATTGCCATATTTGTTGGATAGCAAAATATTAACCCTGGTAATTTGTTTCAGGGATCCTCGAGGATTTGGGTTCATCCAATACTTTGACCCTGAGGATGCTGCTGATGCAAAATACCATATGGACAGGCAGTTTTTTCTAGGAAGAGAAATTACTGTTGTTTTTGCAGAGGAGAACAGAAAGAAGCCTTCTGAGATGAGGGCCAGAGAAGGAGTCAGGTACTATACATCCCTTTCGCGTCTTCATTCTTGAACTGTGCCTTGGTTCCAGTTCATTTTGTTTCATGTATGTATCATCCATCTGTTGTGGTATTTTAGGTGGTGAAAACTAATTTACTGTATACTTCTGTAGTAGCAGAAGCCGTTCTTATGATCGGCGATCACGCTCAAGGTCACCTAGGCGTTCCTATTCTCCAAGGGGTAGATCACGGTCCCGCAGCCGAAGTCACTCACCGGCACCTAAGAGAAAGCATCATTCGAGGTATAGTTTTGCTGCATCCTTGTATGCTCACTAAGTCATGCTCCTGATTCCTCAAGTCCTGATTGATTTGATGCATTGGTCATCTGTACAGGTCTCGCTCTCCTCGTGAGAGATCTGTGTCCCACTCTCCTCGTGAGAGGTCTGTGTCTCGTTCACCAGTGGACAGCAGATCAAGGAGTGCAAGCCCTGCACTTAGTGGGTCTCCACCCAAGAAGAGGTCCCCTTCTGTTGGCCACTGATGAAGCTCAGGATTCAGTTACTTTGACAATCTAGTCACTCTTAGGTTGAACCGAATGTCCTGGGTTATTTGTTACCTTTTACTGTATTCGAGGAGTGTTAATCATTTTATGGTGGTATTCTGAATCCTCGTTGAATGTGTTGAGAAAACTGTTTGGATTACTGAAAGTACGAAGTGATTTCTACTATTTGTTACCACCTGTTGATTACTGAAAGTACGAAGTGATTTCTACTATTAATGTCACGGCCCTCATGGTCATGGGTTGTCTATCGTCGGTTACGTCAGAACTGAAGAAGAATGATGGTGCTGTGATCCCTCTCTTGATTTTGACTTGTGCATTGGTGACAAAATCGCAAGATCAGGAAAGGCCCAGTTCCATGAGATGCAGAGCAGTGAGCAGCAGCCGCGTTTGCTGGCTTTTTCGTTTTTCCCCGTGAATTGCTCAAGGTTTTCCACTGGCAACAATAACACTAATTATTGGGTCTCGGCTCAAGCATCATTTCCTTCTTATTTTCAACGAGGAAGTAAATGGTAAATCTACAAAATCATCTAGCTGAAACTTTGCCTTTCCTCTGCGAAAAGTACTGGCCTGGAACTATGGCCTATCCACAGCTTGGTCCGCTGAGAGCAGTAAGGTCTGCAAAAGAGAGCAAACCTGGCACTACCGTAGCACCTAAGACTGACTCCAATCGTCCCTATGCAAAGGCAAAAATAGATTACAAGGCCTACTGTGCATAAGGAAAAGGGTCTCCAACCGGGAATGCAAAACCGAGAGGAACTTTGTAATCGAAGAGAGAGAACATGTAAAAATAGAGCGTCTCTTTCCTCCAGGCATTCGAGGGACCCGCAACGACCCAAAGCCGGAAGAGGAGGGCTAGCAGGCGGGGCGGGGCGATTTGGCGGCGGTGCAGCGGGCGACGACGCGGGGGCAAGAGCACGCGCCGGACCAGAGCGCGGCGCGGGTGAGCTGCATCGTCGGCGTGCGGGACGAGCACGCGCGCAGCGACGACTCGGGGTGAGTTGCTTCGCCGGCGCACGCGGAGGCGGCCCCGCTCGACCTCGCAGCGCCGGTCTCGACCTCCTCCTCCCCCGGCCGCCGCTCCGTCGGGCTCCTCCTCCTTCCCCAGCATCGGGCTCCTCCTCCTCCTTCTCGGCCGCCGTGTCGGGCTCCTCCTCCTTCCTCGGTGTCGGGCTCCTCCCCCTCCACGACCGCCGTGCCTGGCTCCTCCTCCCCCGGTCGTCGCCGCATCGGGATCCTCCTCTCCCGACATGCAGGGCCGACGCAGCAGAGATGACGGAGCGCGGGGGCTGCGATGTGCAGGACGGGCGCAGCAGAGCGCGGGGGTGGCGGGCACCGCGCCGGATGCCTCTTCCGTATGCAATACACGGTTGGAGACAACAAGATATGACTCCCTTTCCGGTTACTGTAGATGGAATGCAAACTCCGATATGCCTCTTGAATATGCAATATACGGTTGAAGTCAGCCTAACGCCACGATCCTCGTTAGGTTCTCAACCTTACCTAGTGCATATAAAAAATGGCCAAGAAATGCTTCTCCGCTTTACCTAGTAGTAGAACATATAAAATCTGCCAAGGATAATATGGTGGGCAAATGAGGCCAATTGTCACTTTGACCATGTATGGAAGCGCTGCTTTGCTCCGTAACGAAGCGCGAGACCTAACCACTGGTCTTCGGGAGCGCATCGAGGTCTTCTTTATTTTATCAAGAGTATAAACGTTGTTCTAATGAATTTCGTTTTGGAGAGGCAAGTACGGGGTGGTTGATCGATGTTATTACCTAGAAAGAATCGTGTTGACTTCTGGGAAAGAAGTACTAGTAGCTAGGAAATTTTATGGTTTCGGTTCTTGTTGTTATGCTTCACTCGGATGGATAGTGGATACAAATCGGCGGGTTCTTCATCATTGGGCAGCTGGGCACAAAACGTATAGCAGTGAGGGAGTGCTTATTTGGATGGATAGTGAGCTTTTTTTTTCCTCAACAAATACGTAGAAGAACTATATATTTTTTATATTAAGAAGAAAACAATTGTTTTACAACACATGTATTACCATGCAACACAGGCCGGCCGCCTAGGCAAACCGATAGGGAAAAAAAAATGCGGGGACACGGCTACCTGGAATATTATCAGTCGTTGGTCAACGCGAAGCTGGCGGCAATCGTCGTAATCCGTGATGACACCGTTCGTTCTCTTTCTCTTGCTAGTCAACTTTACATGCGACCCGATTAAGTATACTCCTACGCTACACTACACTAGCGTGCTGTCGAACTAGAAATCAAACGGCGGTTGGTGCAGGAGGATAAGGAACAGTTGGTTTGACTCCTTCCTCGTCGGCTATTAGTAAATCGAACGAATCCATCTCACCGGAGTGTGGGGTCAAAAGGCGATGATCCGGGAAGAAGAGGACTTTCTTTCTTTCTCCGTTCCCATCTTGTCCTCGCCTCCGGGAGCACCGGCCACGGTACGTGGGCCCCTTGCTGCCGCCACGTGGTCACGGAGGGAGAGGGCGCGTACGGCGACGTACGAAGTGTTACCGCCGCGTACGGCCGGTCAGATCGATCGGATCCAGTGATTCCAGTCCAGTGGAGTGGAGTGCAACGCGGGGAATCGAAGAGCAGAGTACGTGTGCATCCCTGTAGCTGTAGCCTGATCGAGGAGTAAATTCTGACAGCGCAAGATCCTCCTTGTTGGCTGATCCGGTGGCCATGCCTCATCATCGTATTTTTGACCACCGCCGCTCCGTACGCCGCTCGATCTGTCCGGTCGTCACCGCGTCGGCGTGGCCAAAACTCTCAAGTTCTGCATCTACCAAACCTGCGCAGGCACCAGAACGGACAGCTAGCAACCTCCCTCCAGTCTCGCCTGCGCAGGGCTGTTGCCCGCCAGTGTCGACTCAAAACTAGTAGAGTCGTATGCAGACTGCAAAGGCATCATACCAACATGTTGCAAGTTGACGATGTAGTACCCGCATTATCACAGCCTGATAACCGGTACACTAATCATTTGCACAACCTTTTTTTTTTTTTTGCCTGTCTTTCCCGACAACGCATATATTAGCACCGTACAGCAGGTTGACGTAGACTCTGTTCGCCAATCCAAATTCTTAAAATGTGCTCTCCCCCTAATCCAGCCTGTCACCCTCTAGATACCATCATTTCATTTGCGATCGATTAAAGTGCATCTTTGAAAGATCCCTCCTTTACCTATTCATGGAAATGAATTTTAAGCTCAAACTTTGTGATATCATGTTCATACATATGTACCTCCCTTCGCAAAATTTTTAAAACACACAGATACCCTCATCACCGGCGCATTACACCTATCCTTAAAATCACAGTCGTCCTGTCCATGTAAAATAATGTTTGTAAAGGGTCAGCTATTTCATGAATTCTTTTGTGTTGTAACTCTTGATGTTTCTGTACTTAATCATTGTGTGGGATATAAACAGTGACACGAAGATTGGAAAGAGGTTGGAGCTGGAGAGCTCGTCCATCTGAATGTCCCAGAACTGACCGATATTCTGCATTTTACAAAACTACGCGCACTAGCACTACCATGTCTTTCTCCGGCGTATACATATTTAATCTGGGTATAGATATTGCTCAATCGATGTTTTGCATTGATTAGGTATTATGTGCTCTAGCATAAGCATGCTTTCCTCCAGCTATCTTAATTTCGGTAGATTGCACAATCTCTTCAAGGTTCTTCGCGTTTGCACAATTTCAGCAAAGATGTGTCGTACCTCTCCGCCATTGCTTTCATCGATCTTAAAGCACTTAATCATTCTATGTAGGAATAAGCACATCCAAATAATCCATAAAGTACTTCGTATGCAATCTTGATTGATATAGAGATTACATATCTTGATTTTTCTTTAAGCCGCGCGCGCGCGCTTCGAATGAATACCGTATATAAACTAATACAAAGTCGTATATATATATGCTTCTAGCTTTGAAAAAAAAAATCAGAGAGTGCTGATAAGAAACTCAATAAAAAACCGGGAGAGAAACAAGCAGAAGAATTGGTGTCATGGCCCGATTTCCGCGAACGCTCCTGATGCATTCATTCATCAGAACCCTATCTCGATCGGTAGCGGCCCGCCGCCAAAGGAAGAATGCTGCAGTCGTCCACAGCAAAGTGCACCATGCCGTACGATATATAATCAGCAGATAAATTAAAACTTCATGTCCGGAGCCCACAAATCCGGCTGTTTCTCGCCGTGATCCAGACAGATTAGATTTGCCCTTTTGCTGTCCCTCATGTGCACCGCCGTGTACTGCACCGGCCCGCTCCACTTAACAATCATTACATCAGTTCCTGCTCGCTAATTATCTCTACCAACTCGCGCAAAATGGCAGCTTCCATGGAAGGTTCGCATCGGAAGAAAAGCCATGGCCAGGTTCTCTTCTCCTTGGACTCGTCCCTGCCGTAGCTGTTCGAGCGCACGTACGCAGCGGTTTCGTCATGCATCCGCGCAGCCACGTCACCCGTGACCCATCGGTTTTGTTTCATTGTGCTTAGCTATGAATTTCTTTTATAGCTGATGAAGTCCATAATTGACGTCAAGACACCCTGGCGTTGTTCCATATCATCCCTGCTGTTTGAAAACTTCATCATGCTACTGCTACGGATTAAGGTATCATATATAGTCTATACACGCTATTAATTAGAGCGTTTAATCAGTGGATTAGATAGCGGGGGGACAGTTTGGGTTCTGTTCTTTAAGGTTCCTTGTCATTTTGTTTGCATTATGTACTAATGTCTGTGGTTTTTGTGGTATGTCTCGGATCTTAGCGGTTCTGTGGCTACGCACTAGCCAGCATTTCGTTCAGGGGTCAACTTATAATGCATTTGTTATTGATGTGTCTAAAATCATTTTCCTTGTGTCTTATGCTTGTTTTAATTTTGGGAACACAAATCGAAATGTGGGGTCATTTTCTTTGAAAGGAACAAAACACATATTAGAAATGTGCAGGGGGCTCCTAGTTTTTAGCATAGTACTATGACGTACTGTACCATGTTACCATCTAGCGTATGAAAATGAGTACCATGTCAATATACTAAATATATGCTCCCGTAACCTTTATCAGTCGAGATTTCTCCAGACTCGGATATAAACGTACGTGAGAGTAGCTACTATTCGAAGTAAAAAAAAACAGACTTCCAAAAAAAATCTTTGAAATAAAAATATTACGGTGATTGTTTTCACTTAAGATTATATTATTGTAAGCTATTTTATTCAGGATTAGTGCAAAAGAAACAATCTCATCGGGCCAGATTATTACAAGCAGCTCCAGTCATCCACCTTGACTTTTCGCCTTTCAGAACCAACAATTCATCCTCAAATAATAATCTATGTTACCATTCAGTTCACACTTATTTACCTCTAGATTATTATTATAATATATAATCCCAAGTGGCAAGCGATAAGTCGCATAAACGCACATTATATAAGTTGTTTCTACCCGCGTTGCGACCTTGCACAACCTAGTTGACTTGGTTCTAGTAGTCTAGGTGAAGTAGTAAGCGATAGCTTGGTCTCTACTCTAGTAGCTTTCCACATAAACTTGGGGGCTACTCTTTCTAAAACTCATGGGCCAATTTTATGCCTCATTTGGAATGGAGGAAAAATGTAGGATTTTTATAGAATTAAATCCCTACAGGAAAATTTCGTATGTGAGTCTTTGAAATACAAGATTGAATCATTCAGAATTCCTATGGGATACTTTAATCCATTCAAGTTTTGAAGGAAAATAAGAAAAAGGTCCAACCTCATGTAAAATTCATATGAGTCTATCTCTCTCTCTTTAAATTCCTGTATTTTTCCTATGTTGCTACCAAACGCTTGTTAGAAAATTTCCGTGCCTTCTTAATTCCTGTAGGATTGCAAAACTCAATTCATGTTTTTTTTTTCTATTCTTGCTTCTTTTGTAATCATGTGTTTCAAAGAAGGCCCTATTCATCATACACTATGATCCTCGTGTTCTTAATAAATGAGGATTAAGTTAAAAATAAAGAAAATAATAAAGAGTGTTCTAAGTTAAGGTCTTTAATTCAAATTCAGAAATTTCAGAAAAATTGCGTTCATGCTTCTTATTAGCCTGAGGCTTGTATAATACGATGTTCTCTGCCAAACCAAATTTGTGGAGTGCTTTGTCGTCGTCCAAGACAAAGTAGTGATTTAAACTATCCTGAATGGGGGGCGTGTGTTTAGGGCAGTGTGGACTACACTACACGATCAGCTGCCACGCGTTTGTGGCTTAGCCTCACTTTGTAATGACATGCTCACTCTCAACTGGTCACGTCGCCACGTCACGCCCTCGTAGCTTATTAGCTTGATAAAAAAAATGAGGGAGGATTTAATTTCTTGACTTGTTGCATGCACGGAAAGGTACGCACGCGCGTATCTGCCGGTCGAATTCTTGCAGAGTGATGCAATTCAAAAGGATGGAGACGGCCAATTCGTCCTTTTTTACGACGACCTTTTCGTCTAGTCTTAACCGGTCAGTTCCACGAAAGCTCACCGTCCAAAATTCTCGAGAATTTCTTTTCTCGTTATTCCAATCCCATGCTGACACGACGTGAACTAAACAGACCGACCAGCGGTGTGAAACTGAGCAAAACCAAGAGCAACTGTAAAGTCGGTAACTATCAGGCCGGTGATCTACACATGTTTTAGCCAGAATGACAGACCTGCATGTCATTTGCAGATGGAAGGTGGCGGATCTTTCAATTTTGTGCAAGGAAAATACGGTGAGACGCTGACGATATAAGATGCTCTGCTGTGCAAACAGATTGTTACTTCCAAGTAATTGGTAAACTGGTCACCTTGGACAATGCACAAACAATTACGACAAAACAAACTGTGACAAAAGGCGAATTGTACCGTGGAACCGACCACGGTCCTCTGGTATGGTATGTCGGCATCGTCGTGTCTCTGCTTGTCATCATTTGATTTTCACTGCCCTCCTGGCATGTAACCAAGCACACCTAATAATCTTCAGGTAAACCCTTGTAGCAAGTTTGGTAAACTGGGGAGAAATCAGTAACACTCAACTGATCAACAAGTTGGAGAGACCAAAGAATGCCCATGAACGAATCACAAGCAAATATAACTTGAATTTGGTTCTTCACATAATCGACCTTGTCCTATCCCCACATCGCTTACTGGCCGCAGTGATCTTCCATAATGCTATTCATATACGATTAGGGGATGGGACTTATATAAAGACTCGTATACCCATTTGGCTGGACCTAGAATATGTAACATCTTTTTATTGTAGCTAACCAGGTTATTGGATCAACAACCAAAACAGGTACCTCCTCCGTTTTAAAATATAAGCATTTGTTGATTGTGAGCATCAAGTTTGATTGCTTGTTTTGTTCAATTTATTTTATAAATATATAAAAATAAATAAGTCATGTCTAAAATATATCTAATAATAAAACATATTGTAACAGAATAAATAACTTTTTAGAATTTTTTTAATAAGACAAATGATTAAGCATGATTTCAAATAATGAACAAATGCTTATATATTGAAACGGAGGGAGTATAATTCAGCGTGTCCCTAGATGTGAACTACTCACTCCGTTTCAAACTATAAGACACCCTCGCTTTCCAATGTATCTCTATCTCTTTTCTTCTCGTTTTCTGTGCATCTATTTTTTCAACCACCTCTTTAATTTCCGTGCTCAGAGCTAAAATATCATATAATTTGAAAAGGATGGAGTAATAGTCAATAATCTGAGCCGAGTTTCAAAAAAGAAAAATGTGAGCCGACACATAAAACAAACTCAGCTATTCCATCTTATAATGCATCCAAGTTGAAATCTACATTGTTGTAACAAATTAAACCTTTTTGCGCCCCTTAAACTCGATGTGATTTCTAAAACTTTTACTGGAATTCATCTTGACAACAAAAAAGAAACAATGGTCTTGTCTCCAAGGTTATGAAGCATTGAAGCTCATGCCCCGAGGACAGAGAACACGGGCGACAGCGCCACCACCAACTCCGGCAGCGTCGCTGGTTTTGATACACGCTCGCCACTGACCGCGCGCGCCAGGCTAGCGATTCCGAGTGAAACATCCCCGAGAACACGTGGAACCGCAGAAAAATATACTGGTCTGTTTTGTTTGCTTCCTTGTGCCCCTGTCTGCTTCCTTTGCCCTGCCTCCCGCCCAGAAAGTCCACACCGCCACCCTCCTCCTCCCCCCCCCCCCCCCCCCCCCCCAGCTCACAGCTCAGGTCATCACACCCGCCTCCTGCCTCCTCTATAAATTGCCGCGCTCCCACACTAACCACCCTCATCGGATAATCAGCATTCATCGTCGTCCAAAGAAAGAATCCTGTTTTCCTCGGCCAGATTGCGATTCTTGGGTGTGTCAGTCGGGGGACCAAAGAAAGATCCAGGGAGTGCGAATGGGCGTCCTATTCTCGTGCCCAGCCGATGACTACGACCCCTTAGAGGAGGCGGCGCCGGAGCCTGCGACCTCGTCCTCTGGCGGCGGCGTAAGGGAGCCGCCGCTGCTCAAGACGCTGGGCTCCGGGAAGCTGCTCATCGAGGGCTCGCTGAGCTTCAAGCGGCGGCAGGCCGCCTCGGGCTCGGGCTCCGGCTCGCTGGAGGTGGAGACCAAGATCTCCATCAGGACCAGCGAAGCCGCGTCCTCCCCGGCGCCGATGCCACGGGAGCTTGCCAGGGCGAGGTTCGCCGGCGCCCCCGCGACGGCGGGGGCCGAGAGCCCCAAGCACGAGGCGGCGGCGCTCAAGCTGCAGAAGGTGTACAAGAGCTTCCGCACGCGCCGGCAGCTTGCCGACTGCGCCGTCCTCGTCGAGCAGAGCTGGTGGGTTGCGCTTGTTTTCTTGGGATGCCTCCTGGGTTTCGCCTTTGGCATTGTAGGTTTGTTGGTGATCTGATTTGTCTGTGTGATGTGATTGAACAGGTGGAAACTGCTGGATTTCGCGCTGCTCAAGCGCAGCTCGGTCTCCTTCTTCGACATCGAGAAGCAGGAGACTGCCATGTCCAAGTGGTCAAGAGCAAGAACTCGAGTTGCCAAGGTATAATCTTTTTGCAATTGCAGATGCCATTTCTCAATGACATGTTCAGCTAATTTTGCCGTCAAAAGTCTTGGATTCGACTAAAATTTCCTGTAAATTTTGGGTGTGATTCAGGTCGGCAAGGGATTGCTCAAGGATGAGAAGGCCCAAAAACTCGCGTTGCAGCACTGGCTCGAAGCGGTAAGTCTCGGTCAAATTAGTTGCAGACCTTGAGTTCGACCAGGCAATGTGCCAATTTTTCATACTAAAATTGTATGTTGAACAGATTGACCCGAGACACCGGTACGGCCACAACCTTCACTACTACTACGACTGTTGGCTCAACTGTGAAAGCAAGCAGCCTTTCTTCTACTGGTAAGTACTTTAGTGTGTTGTTAACTCAGATTTCATTGTCATTGTTTTGACTACTGAATGTGAATGAAATGTGAGCTTATGATCTCGATTTTGGTGATGCAGGCTTGATGTCGGAGAAGGTAGAGAGATCAATCTTGAAGGCAAGTGCTCAAGATCAAAGCTTCTGAACCAGTGCATCAAGTACCTTGGTCCAGTAAGTATCCACAAACATAAAGTAGCAGTTCCATCTACTACACACTGAAGATGTAAGATGGCTAATATACCATGTTTTCATTTTGTGCAGAAAGAAAGAGAGGACTATGAAGTCATAATCGAGGATGGCAAGTTCTTGTACAAGAAGAGCGGGCTGATCCTTGATACATCCTGCGGACCACGAGATGCAAAGTGGATCTTTGTTCTTAGCACATCGAAGACCTTGTATGTTGGTCAGGTAAATATCCACATGCCTTGATGTTGCATAATTCTAATCAGCCTTGGGAATTTCTGTGCATTGTGTAACATTTTTCCCCCAAACTGAAATGCAGAAGAAAAAGGGCACATTCCAACATTCTAGCTTCCTTGCTGGTGGGGCAACTTCCGCTGCCGGGCGATTGGTTGTTGAGAATGGAACCCTGAAGGTACCTATCAATCTGCTATTTATTTCTCTACGTAGTACAATTAATAGAACATTTTCAAACCCTGAAAATGACATGTATGTGATCAGTTTATTTGATGGCAAACTGAGGCATTCTGCTTTGTTTGTGTGACAGGCTATCTGGCCTCACAGTGGACACTACCGACCGACAGAGGAGAACTTCCAGGAGTTCCAGAGCTTCCTCAAAGACAACTTGGTTGATCTAACCGATGTTAAGGTACGCGCATCATGATCATTCAGAACATTAGCTAAACATGTCAACGTTTCTATAGGACTGCAATGTTAACTCTTTTTGCAAACTCGCTGCAGATGAGCCCATCAGACGAGGACGAGGAGTTCTGGGGCAGTCTGAATAGAATCCCTTCAGAGCGCGATAACACTGAAGACACAACGGCTGCACCTGAAGAACCCGCCCTGGAACAAATACCTGAAGCTGTCGACACTGCCAGTACAGAAGTAGAAGAAACAATAGTGACAGGGCCAGATTCATCTGAAAATACTGAGGATCAAGAAGAGGCCGAGCAGGGACCGGTGCCGCGGAAGAAGATCCTAGAGAGGATCAACTCCAAGAAGGGGATGAAGTCATACCAGCTGGGCAAGCAGCTGTCCTTCAAGTGGACCACGGGTGCCGGACCCAGGATCGGGTGCGTGCGCGACTACCCGTCGGAGCTCCAGCTGCAGGCGTTGGAGCAGGTGAACCTCTCGCCGAGGTACAACGCTGACGCCGCCGGCTCCCGGTTCGCCTCGCCGCAGCGGCGGAGCTTCAACCACCCCGGCGTTGCAAGAGGGTGCGAGGCGTCGTCCACGCCGAGGGAGGCGTTCCCGTCGCCTCTGCAGCATGGAGCCTTACCAGTGGCGGCTGCAGCTGACTGATGACTAGATGACGTGAAGATGTTTATACTAGGGGCTTAGGGAAATAAAGGAAGCTAGTACTATTTTTGTTAGATGTCGTAGGCTAGGTCGTATACATATAGGCATCTTCCATTGTAGGATGTGATACTGTTAGCATAATGACCATGATATACAAATTATTTCATTCTTTTCAATTTTTCATGCCTCAGAATCCGACACCCAAGCACTGTCTCCCGTCTTTGGATGAAAGCTGAAGTACATCAACTACTCGAAAAATTATGAAAATAGCGTCTCAAATAAGCTAGAATCAGAACTTACAAGATTTATTGTGACTTGGGAGTGCCTTTTTACAATAGCGCTTTCAGCAGTTTCTGATAGTTGAATTGCTTATGAGTGCAGTTTCAGCTCCTTGGGTGCTAATTTTTCAATTGAAACGTTATTGAACAGTTTTCTCATAGTTGAATTGTTTCTTATAGTTGTAAGATAGGCTTTGTGGTAAATGTAAATCAAGTTGTATTGTTACAAGAACACTTCTTTGCTCAGTAAACATGAGCAATTAGTCCTTTCGTTCCAGATTGAGCAATTACATTTCTCAGAAATATGAAACCAGCAAAATTTTGATTTTCAACATTTTTATTTTGCTTTGCTGGGACCTCCTCGTATCGAGGAGATGCCCTCCAAAAATAGGCGTATGCTGCTCCGTGCAGCGCGCACACGGTATTCTTTAGTAAAAGGCGAAAGAATAGTTCGCTCTGTGCGCACTGCGCAGCTGCGTGCCTCTCAACGGCTGCGTCCGGTGCTTCTAAATAGCAACGCCACCTGCTGCCTCGCGCACCAGCAAGCGGTGTGGGACTAAACGAAAGCGCAGTTACCTCGCTCGTGCTATTCGTTCGGCCTTCGCTGCAGGTTTCTCCTACGGCGCCCTACAAAGCCTGCGCTACAGGTTTCTCGTACGGCCCACCACAGAGCCATATGCTTGGGAAGATTTTTGCTGGGAAAATTTCAGCCCATTTAGTGAAATGTTGCTATGGCAAACTCGTGCGAGGAACCACGTTCCTACCCTGATATTGTGCATAGACCAATATTCTGTTCGGCAAAACTTAACGAAATCATCGAACCCTTCTCTATTTCTAAATGTTAATCAAGCAATCCATTAATAAAAGTTTCCAGTGACGCTTTGTTGCAGAAAAATCCTATGGTTAAGTAGGGGGTGATCCAGACCACTCGTGTGAGGAACCACGAACCACGTTCCTACCCCTGAAAATTCGGCCATCGTCAGGGATAGACCAATATTCTGTTTGGCAAAACTTAACGAAATCATCGAACCCTTGTCCATTTCTAAATGTTAATCAAGCCAATTAATAAAAGTTTTCAGTGAAGCTTAGTGACGCTTTGTTGCAGAAGAATCCCAGGGTTAAGTGCGGCTGAAAGCATCTCTTTTACCATGGATGATTGATATCCGAAGGAATAGAGGTACAAAAGCAGCTTAGAGCTATTGACCAGTGTTTTCTCTGCACAGCTACTGTAAATCACCATCATTTTTTTGTGGTAGCAAATCACCATCATTGGCCAATAACATTATACAGGTCAGTGGTCACACTCTGATGACAAAGCTCAGCCAGTACCGCTGCATCTTTGGCCCAAATATGACGTGCCAAAAACTACACGAAATGAATTGAGTAAACCATATCAAGTTGGTTGTCAATGCGAGCTAGACGCGTATTATCATCTGCTGTTATGATCCAGTTACCCCAGAGTAACCTACACCTACAGACCTACTAGGATTGCCTCAGCCTCAAGCAGTCATATCTACCCTCCTGGTGAAATGCATGGTTAGTCCGTTACACGATATCTAGTTCTATGGAACCTGAAGCAGCATGCTCCTGATGACGATGATTCTTCAGTGCACCTGACCCAGCCGGGCTGCACGCTTCTTTACAGATACCTTCCGACATTTTTATGTCATTCAACGCTCTCTTGGCATATATTGTGAAGGCGATGGTGAGGATGATAGCGATAATAAACGAGATGATGTTGTATGTTATCTCCACTGGTGTCATTTTATAGTTGCCATACTTCATGTTTGCCAATGTCCGTATTAACCGCCCACTGCACCAAAACATAAGCATGAGCAAATCACAAACTATTTCTGAAATCATTTTGATCACCTTCAGTAATCAAAAAAATGTCTGACTTAAGCATGGTTATTACAAGTCTCTCCCAAAATTTCCCCAAATGCTGGCAACCAAAAACTATGCACAATAAAAAAACTCAACCTGCGGGGGGTAAGACAGCCCCTGGGCATTTTGCTAAGAAAAAACTATGCACAATAACCTTGTCCTATGTAAACATCAACAAAGATAAGTTTCACCGACCCTGATTTTTCAAACTACCACTCAATTGGTGAACTCATAATAGAAAAGCAATCGGTTAGCTTCAGTGTCACAAACGCAGCCTACCATATCATTGAGCACATGAATACATTGATAAATGGTAATAGGTGAGGTCACAGATTTAATGGTCTGAATCTCATAAAAAAATGGAAAAATAGGTAGAAACATAATGTGCAATATAGAGATGTGTTTCTAACCTGTAGATATAAATGAATGCCTCAGGTACCATTCCAGCAATTGAACCACAAAGGTAAGGGTTGAACTTAATTTCTGTCACAGTTACTGCATAATTAAAGATAGTATATGGGAATGGTGAGATTCTGAATAGAGCAACAACTCGAAACTGCTGGAACCAATTCCCTTCACCAGCAAGTTTTATTAGTGCAATCTGCTGAGGCCATCTTGTTAACCATGCCTGCATTTTGTTTAAAAGAAAAACAAAGAAAAGGAAAGAGGCAGAAAAGAAACAAATTAGAGAATATTTGTAGTAAAAATAGCTCATAGGTAACAAAATACAACATGTAGTGAAAATATTTACATGTAAACGTTCGCGGAACAATGAGCCAATCCAATATGGTACCACCATGCCAATAGTTGTCCCTACCATAATAATCAAGAAACCCCAACCGTAACCAAAGATCATTCCTGCTAACCACATAGAAGGTCCAGATGGGACTAAAATAACTGGGAAGAGAGCCAAAGATGCAACAAGCACAATGGCCAATACTGGACGTCCGAAAGCACTGGCTTCCCATTGCATCATTGGCACAAGAACCTACAGCATACAGATAAAAATATATCCATGTCAAGAGGAAAAGTAATAGACACAATACGGCATCTTAACACCTTAACATGAAGATATATCAAAATATAGTAGGCACAATACAGCATTGAAGCATGGCACAACCGATAATTTCATAAACTAAAAATTAGATCACTTCAAGTACAACATATCATGTCGCTGTTGGATACAGCAACAATAGCTACAGTTTTGTGAATGAGTAATAGCCTTCAGTTCATGACACCAAAAAGTTTTGATGGTAATAGAACATAAAATTAACATGTATAACAACTAAGCCCTGGGACCATGTGTCAGTCGATGAGTGATCTACAAGCTTCAAGAAAATATGTTCGAAGCTCTTTATTTTATTCAAAAAAGTACATAAGATATTTCAGATGTATTGTCCCTTTTTTAATCTTGATTGAACCATGATAGACTAGATTTGAACCCTTGGGGTCAGATTAATCTAGGAAGCCATCATACCAATTTTATACCTATTCTGAAGAGCTTGCCAAAAAGCAAAATTAACTTAGCTAATCAGCTTTGTTATGTTTAAAAATCACAGTAATGTCCAAATGATCCAATTCATTTATCTGGTCAACAAGGCCTACAAATTAGAAACAAAAATGGGAGTTTGAAACAGTAGTGAAAAACAATGAGTGGCAGTATTCACCTTCTCAAAAGCAAAGGGGATTCCCCATTTCACAAAGACGTAACCCACTAATATGAGAAGGAAGCATCCAAGTAGAACTTTCATCCACCAAATGAAGGATCTTGATCTTGGTTGCTCAGGTAAAATTGCTGCACTAACGTCAGATGGTGCTTGTTGGGTTGGCACAACGAGCCTTGCATATTCATCATCCTTTGTGCTTCGCTCAGAATTGTCAATTCCCTGGCATGATATCCCAGCTGAAGAACTCGGCATGTCTGTCACTGGCTCTTCGCCTCTGTTTATGAGCCAAGTCAGCATCACAATAAAAAGTTATGGATAATGCACATGCACTTAATAAAATTGATCACATATCGAACTAATGCTAATTTTCACAGATAAATGTAGTGCTGCTTCATGCTTGTTATGCATATCAGGAAAGCACAGGTAAAAAAAGACACAGAAAACAGTGCTAGCAGACGCATGTGGCAATTCAGCATGAAGCATAGCTAATAATTCAATATGGTTCACGTGTAAAATAACTATAACAGAATGACATCTTGCAAGTTGTTCCAATAATATGGTAATGGTAACGACGAGTACACATAGAACCCACCCCAGAGGAGGGAGACGATGGTAGATTGCAGCCTCAAACACAACAACCGACTGGTGACAAGAATACACATCTATCACGTTCCAACTTACAGAACAACTTATACTCCCTCTGTTCCTGTTTTGTTGTCGTCGGTTAGTTCAAAGTTAAACTAGCCGGCGACAACAAAAACAGAACAGAGGAGTAAATGCCATCCCCTGCTGCAACAACACTACAATCTTAAGAAATTAAAATGCATGTTATGGTCTCGTTAAAATTACTCAAACATCTGCATATGCATACTAAATATAACAATCTCACACATTTGACAATCTTGAAAAATATTGTTAAAATTTGCCCATACAAAAATTCACAACTCCCTATTTCTTGCTTCATATAAAATTTCAACTACATGACGACATTAGTATTCTGAACAATGACACCAGGACATTTACGCCAAGCAAAATCATCGAAGGCATCCACATTTTATCATTCATCAACAGCACCCTCAAATCAGTGAACGCTACTCGTTGGGTACAAGGCAATAACTTGATACTCAATCGAGATATCTTCTCAAAAGCGGATAAGGTTGCAACATCATTATCAATTACTCCTACTACTACTGAAATATTAATGCTCCACAAATTCGATTCAGTGGCAACTTCCACTCGTTCAAGTAATTATAACTTTGTAAGAAGGCAAGATCCACGCCTTCGTCCCTGCCTGACAATCACGCTCATCCTTAGGTGCCTCGTGCTACGTGCTCTAATGGCTGTCGGGGCCTCGGGGGCAGCCCGGCCGAGGGCTACCGTTCTCCAGAGTCCGAAGCCACCACCCACCGCAATTAGGGAAACAATCACAATCAACTACTCGCAGGGGAAGCGGAGGTGGGCCCAGTGCCATTGTCAACCAAGCGCGAACTGTCCTCAACCACAGCTCAAAAGCTCAAAATTCACAGAAATCACCATTTCCCCCTTCCCCGCTACGCAATCTCGAGGTGGTACTAACTTACGAAACCCACAAGCATGGCCTAGACACCGAGCTAGAGTGGGACTAACCGTCCAAGACGAAAATTTCGAGCTCCCACAACTCCATCTAACTGCTAACCTCCTACCAAGATTACCGCCAAAATATCCGGAAAAATAAGAAAGAATAATTTTAAAAAGTAAAGGTTATTCGACCAGGAGGAAGAAGAAACAGCTCGAAGAGGTACCTGGTCATCTCCGCCACCTCGATGCTGAGGGGGAGGACGCGCGCCATGGAGATCGGCAAAACCTCAACAAGGAGATTCAAAGCATTCGGAGCGGTTCGCGGCGGCTTGGCTTGCTTCCTTCCTCCTCTGGTTTTCCCTGATTTCTGGAAGCTCGGGAGGTGGGGGAGAAGGACGAGGTGAGCGAAAAAAAATACGAAAGCAACTGAGCGCCGGACACGAGAGCAAAAAGCGAAGGACGATGCGCGTAGCGGGTAGAAAATCCCCGGAATGCCCCTAGTCAGTGGCAGATTGGGGTGGGCAAAGCCGGGCGGCGGCGAATCGGACGGAACTACCCCTGCCCACGGCCTCGGCGGATGAGAATATTCGTCGCTGCGCGAGACACTCGCTGACGCATGGGGCCCAGCTCCGGCGGAGGTCTCGGTGCCGCGTGATTCGAAACCCACCTGCTCCGGGTCTCAACTCAAGCGCGTGCGAACGAAGAGCGGGTGACGCGTGGACCTGGACAAGTTTCAGGACTGGACACTGATATATGGGCCCAGCGGGTGAGGCAGCAAACAGTGGTTGAGTTGATCTTCTGATAAAAGTTTTTTTTTTTTTTTTTGAAAAGATAAAAGTTTGTTGCTGCCACTTGGTGTCGTGGATTCGGAGTTAGTTGGTCGTTTCCTTTGCTCTTTGTTGCTTGCTTACAAGGAAAGCAAGTGATCTGCATGCGCTCAGCAGACATGTCTTGTGGTCGGTCAAACAAACAAAATTATGATTTTACCTGAGACTATACAGGGAAAAAAAAAGTCAGAATTGCTCGGTTCTAGATGAGTTCTAGAAGTTTGGAACCATATTTTCCAAGCCGTGGTTTATTTAACTCCATCCTTTTGTTCTGTCAGTCCTGGGTCACCAGGGTTGACAATTGTCCAGTTTGATGTTTGACTCTGGACCGATGAAAGGGTCAGCACTTTGCAACGCGGTGGTCTCTGCCTGCCCGATACTTGCATTGAATTTTTTGCTATTTGCAGAGAAACTGCCAGGTGAAAACCAGAGAAATACAAGCAAAAATTTGACCAAAGTACGAGTTTTTTCGTATGCCTTCAATCGTCGATAGGGAATTCAGTCCTTCAAGCTTTGTAGGATGTGATGTTCACGACAAGCGAATGATTTTTGTGGTACCAAAATTAAATGCCGTGCCATTGTTTGTACACGGCAAGAGCACGAGTAGACCTGTTTTCAGAACATCGAAACAGTTCATCTATTTTTTTCTCACACCTAGCACGTAAATCTGCATGTTTTTCGTACTTGGAATGATTGCGCTTCCACGTTGAACGCCAGTATTTCGCTTATCTTGGATTCCTTTTCATGTGTTTGACACGACTTTCAGCAAGTTTGTTAGAGTATGGAAGAAATCGTCTTTTATATTTAGCTTAAAAAACGAAAAGGTACTTATAATACATTCCATGCAATATAAAAATTTGAATAACATGTTCTAGTTTATTACATTCATGCAACAATATAGACGATTTATTAAATTACATTTTAAATAAAAGGCTAATTATAACACAACACGTTTCCAAAAAACTTATTAAACGATCTGGACCTCTGCATATATTTCTCTTCAAATATTATTTTTTATCCGAAATGAGATGATGATGATGTATGAATTATTATTTAATATGATTTTTTAAAGGAAAATTTGATTTTGCTTGCCCTCAAAATGCGAGTGGAAGACAAATTACGTTGCAAACCAAAAGTTTTCGTCCGGGCCGCGAATCCCACAGGCCAGGAACGGACCAGGCCGACCAGATAGGAATGAACCGGGCCCAGGCCCCTCTACGACACCGCCAGAGTTCGGCCCTGCCTGAACCCGACGTCGGCAACGCGTACTGCAGTTCAGATTCAAACCCTCCAATCCCCAAATCCCATCGGCTCCCCGTCCTCGCCGCCGGCCAATACTCCGGCGAGACTCCCCGCTTCCTCCTCTCCTATACCCCACCCGAATCAGCCGGAGTCCAGCAGCGCCCAACCATGCGAAAAAACTTCCGCAAACGGAGCATCGAGGCGGACGCCGATGACCGCTCCGATGATGAGGACACGCGACGGTACCTCCCCCCCAACCTTCTCTCTCTTGCTTCGCCAGTTCTTCTCGCTGATGCGCCGCTCACTCTCCTCGCAGCGTCGCCCTGGAGGAGATCAAGTACATGCAGAAGCTCCGGGAGAGGAAGCTGGGCATCCCCGCCGACCCGGTCGCTGCTTCCACGAACGGGTCCTCCGTCCACGCACGAGGGGGCGGTGGGTCATCTGTCGCCGGAGAGGCCGAGAAGGAGGACCTTGTCCTTCAGGACACCTTCGCGCAGGAGACCGCAGTCACCATCGAGGACCCTAACATGTATGTACCTTGCTGCTCTTGTATTTGTGATTATTCTTATTTCCTGTGTGAGTGTGTGGTAGTACATGTTGATGCAAGAATATTGACAGGATATCTATGTTGGTTGAAGGTTGAGGTATGTGGAGACCCAGCTGGCGAAGAAGAGGGGCAAGATGATTGATGTGGGCAACGGGGAGGAGAAGGACCATGTGGATGAGCTCTATACCGTGCCAGACCACCTCAAGGTCCGTTTGTGACTCAACAGTGCATTCCGAGTTGAGTTTTTTATGCTGCTGTGAAATAAGATGATGATACGGCTATCCTTTTTTTTACTTACAGGTGAAGAAGAAAAACTCGGAAGAGAGTTCCACGCAGTGGACCACTGGGATTGCTGAAGTTCAGCTGCCGATTGAGTGCGTTCTTGCATAATCATGTGTTTTCTTGTTTAGAATAAAGTTTGATAAGATTGAGTTGAATATACCATTTTATTTTTAGAACTCGGTGGGGAAAATTCTTAGAACTCGGTGGGGAAGATATTTAAGGGTAAAATTATAAACGTGGCATAATTGTTGTAGAAGCCTTGAGGCTACCTTATCATTCTGTACATCAGAATTGACATTGGAGTACTACTATCACAAAATCAGATTAGATGATTATATATTAAACTTATTAGTGCCTGTTTGTAAGGAACAGATATAGATTGTCCAGAGATCCCAACCTTTTACTGTCTATCAAGCTATTTTTCAAGAAGAAAAACAGGCCTCATTTTACAGTCTTTGAATTTTTTTTCTAAAATTCCTTTTGTGTTGCGGTTGTGGCACAATAATTCTTGCAGAAATTATGTGAGGAAAGAGTTATCGAATGTTCTAGTTTGTGACTTATTCACTGTTGGTTTATTGATATATATGTGCATTTGATTTCTAAAATGTTACTGATTCGTTCACAATCAGTTGACTTAAAACTGGCTAAAACAGTATATTCAAACTCAAGACAGCTTTTAGGAACACATGTCACTGATCATGTTTTACTATTAGTATTATGGGCCCAATAATGTAGCATACGGATGAAATTATTCTTAACATCTTGTTGCCTTTTATCATGCAATTCTTGTAGTAGACTCTTTAATATTGAATGTGGATGCATAATGACATGCAGCTCCATGTTCTCATTGTCTTTTTTTTTTCATCTTTGCAGGTACAAATTAAGAAATATAGAGGAAACAGAGGCAGCTAAGAAGATGCTGCAAGAGAAAAGGCTTGCAAATAAACCAAAATCAGATTCAAACATTCCATCAAGTTACAGTGCTGATTATTTCCAACGTGGTAGAGAACAAGATGAGAAATTGCACAGAGGTTTGTTACATGTCACCTTTTAAGATTCTTTTTATGTGAAACAGTACTGATATATCAGATCTTTCTAGCATTTATAAACTATTACGCAATTGTAAGGCCAAGAAATAAAAATGAGTCAGACTTATTCCATTTGCGAAGTATATCCATAGCCCATAGGTGTAGTTACCACAGCTTGGAGTCTGTCTACAGCTTCTCTTGATATTGAGTTTGTATTATACTCCCTCTGGTTTTAAATTGTTGACAAATAGACTTTTTTAGTAACGGTTGACCATTCGTCCTATTCAAAAAATTTGAAAAATTATCAAATATTTTGTTATAATTTGTTTTATCATTAAACAAAGTTGAAACCTATCTTATGATTTTGTATATTGAAACTAATGTTTTGAACGAAGACGAATGGTCAAACTAACTAAAAAAGCCAATGGCATCAACAATTTAAAACTGGAGGGAGTACTTTATACTTCTTGATGGATAGAACTGCTTTTAAAGATGTTAAGGTTTCACTAACTGATTTTCTATCAATCTAGGTTGTAAACAAAAATATTTGATGCGTTTCAAAATACACAACAAATATTTGTGCAAGAATATTTAATCTAAGCTTATATTTGACTTTCCGAGTAAAATTCATATTTTCATTACTGCTTTCCTATGAGATTTGAAAATAAGTTCATCTAAAAAAAACTGATGAAGTCTGTGAATAAAAGTATTTTCCGTTGCTATTTATTAAGAGAAATCATTTTCAAAGCCATTTGTTCTTTTGAAGCTGTATGTTCTATCATGGTAGTCAAATTAATTACTTGATGAATATATTTTGTGAGCCAGGTTAAGATTTTGCAGTTACCAGCTTATAATTTGAAGTACTAATGTTATATGGCTGAGGCCTATGCACTTTAATCTGTTTTCAGATTTTGTTTGACATGTTATATTATTTTTTGTTAACTTTAATTTTTTGTGGCAACAATACCAAAGTCTGTTATGTTTTGATCATGTGACTTTGTTAGCAATGTTCTGTGGATAGGAATGTTGAAGCCATAATGATGGAGTATGATTTTTGTTTGATAGTATATATCAAACCTATCTGACATAGAAATCGATGTAGACGTGTGGGTAATTGCAATGCCCTCAGGTGTGGGTAGTGCACAGATGAGGTTCAGGTACCTGACATCCAGTAAATGGATGAGTGAGATTACCTATTTCTTTAGAATGTCCTGCCCTGTAATGAAATAGATACTCAATGAACAGCTAGCAGATAGGGTAGCATGAGTATAAGATTCCTGACATGGGTAGTTTTAAAAATATAAACTGTGAATATGATGTCGACCATTCTGTGCTGCAGAAGATTCATGTATTATGCAAAAAACAACCATGATATTATTTCTGATCTATTTCATTCAGGAATCACTCACTATGTGTCTATGTGAATGTGCATCTTTGTATTCTCATTTTATATGCTAATTTCTTTCCTTATAATGCAGAGCATTCCGGGTCGTACAAAGATAGAGATTCCCGGCACAATGAAACTGCAGGAGGCAAAGCAACTGATACTAAAAATCCAGAAGGTCCAGCTCCAGGCAGGAGAGAAGCTGCTAGTGATGAGCTCATGCTTGAACGTTTCCGCAGGCGAGAAAAATTTCGTGTTATGCGAAGGTAGCAAGAGCGAACAAAAGTGGCTGCTAGCAGTGGATTGCCTGTGAAGCTCCAACATGTCAGTTTGAACACATGATGGCTCTCGATATATATGTCCTTTCTAGTGAAAGATTAGCAGTGGATTGCATTCCCTGTTGTTGACTCTGCTTTTGCAGCTCCTAAGGCCAAAGAGAAGCGTGATCCTCTTATTATAGAAGTGGGGCAGTTTGATGAAGGGTAATGGAAGTCCATATGTAACTTCGATGCTTGAGGTGGGGTGGGGCTCTGTAGTGGCCTAGGACGTTGGAGCTCCCAGCTCGGCCAGTATCATGATTCTTGCCAAGCCCACGGTCATCTGCACAGTAAAAAACAAAGGGGTGCTTGCTTTGACCAATGGAAATGAACTATATCTTGTGCAAAGGCTGAACTTGGAACGACTTTATTTTTTGTAGTGCAAGTCAAACCAACAATTTCATCCTTATCCTCGGATGTACCGTTGATCTGAATCCAGTCTTGTGTACTTGTAGAAACAGCAACCAATTACCATGTATTAAATTTGAGTGTTTTTTTTTTCTATCATATTTCTGCTTCCTTTTCTTTCTACTGCAAAGGATGATCATATAAAATTGAGTAAATTGAAAAAAGTACAACTCTTTTGACATATTCTAGAAAAGAACTTAATGTTATTGAAGAAACCTACAGCTATTTTGTTGTTTTGTTACATGCAATAGGCGCTGAGGGGGCCATGCAGCAAGTTTATTTTTATTATTTGTATTAGGCTGTCAAATTAATTGTAGGTTTTGTCACTGATAAGATATAGCCTTTTGCAACAAACATTAAAGTAGTTGTAGGTTCTTTACTGCCCTGATTGGGTTCGAAATCCATGAAGTGCACTTTACAAGCACGTAAACTGACATCACACAGCGCTTTCGATGACATACTAGAAAGACGACACGAATTGGATTAGGAACAGGAAGGAGGGCACTAAAAAAAAACGAGTCCATGAAAATCAAAGGCAGTAGTAGCGACGCTTGCGGGAGGCGTCCCTCTGGGGAAGAACCCGTGACGCCTCGCCGAAACTGAGCTCACGCTGCAGAATGCTCTCCTCGTCTTCCCCCTCCACCACCTCAATCATGGTTGCCATCGTGAACGGCCACGCCCGCCAGGTAGGACTGAAAATGGGCCGAATGAATCCAAGGGCCGAAAGGGCCTCCTACCTATTGGGTCGAGTGTACGAGGGTCGTTATGGGCCGTGAGTTGGAATGGATCGAACTGAATCGGATTGTGCCTCGAAAGGATTGGATCGTGTATACGGTCCGTTTAGAAAAAAAAAGGGCTCAGCCCGTGGGATTCTATCCATCCCTAACACTACGAGGGCCATCTGGGGCCGTGTGTCTGTCGGACGCCGCTGCTCGGAGGCAGGGCGACAGGGCGAGGCGGCGCCGCCCTGTTCTCCATCGTTGGTTGCGGCGGCGCCCCGGTCTCCGGCATCGGCGGAGAGGCACCCTCTTATCCAGCGTCGACGGCGAGGCGCACTTCTCTAGGGTTGGCTGACGGCGGCGAGGCACCCCTTTCTCCGGCGTCGGCGGCGCGACGCCCTTCTCCGAGGTCGGCGGCGCGACACCCTTCTCCCGTATCGGCGGCGCCCTTCTCTGGGTACAAGGAGCTACTCCCACAAGCTTTGGTTGATAGGAGCTACGATTGACAGAGCTACTCCTGCAAGCTCCTCTTCGGCACCGGCGGCATTCAGTTCTTGGTACGTCTGCACGCTCCCCTCTTCTCTGTATCATCTTCAGATCATCTGAGTTCCAAGTATCATGAAGCGCAGCTAGCGTTATTGCTGGATTAATTTGCAACACAACTTATGCTACAGTGGATACATATTTTAATTGGTATAAATTGACCACGATAAGCTTCAGTTGTTAGTCTATTTTGATGCCTGACTGTAAATGCGTCCAGGAGTCCTAACTCACTCATTGCCATTGCTAGTGGTTGACATGCCTTTAAGAAGTCTCACCGTTTGCCATGATTTGTAGTGCTCACATCACTGTATTTCGTTGAAAAAACAGATAGGCTAATAGTAGCACTTGTATGCATTGTTTAGCACTTGTATTCTTAACAGTACGAGCGGTTCCTGGTAGCAGATGTTCAGTTATGGCCAGTGATATCTACGTGAGCATTATGTACAAGTATGTCTTCAAATATTCGATAATTGGTATTGGTAATCCAGCAGAAATTCAATCTTTTCTGGGTCATTGGAACATCGATGTTTTCTTAATTGTTGGTAGTTCTGTGAATGTTTGATCTGTAGATCATATCTATAGATGTGCTAATCTCCATTACACCTACTAGATAATGATGCTACTTGCTAAGGTCCCAGCTAAATCAACGCAAACTCATGCTTAATCTGTTCAGAAATCAGAATGGGCAACGAAAACCAGGTGGTGATTTGTAGTTTGTCTGTGGCCAAAACAAGAACCAGGTGCTGAACCAAATTCTTCTTTCAGAGCTCCTGCTGTTTTTGGTAAAAGACGTGTGGAGTTGGCCTTTGCTCAGTTTGCTTCACAAAGATTAGATACACAGTTTCAATGATCTGAGTTGGATAAGTATCTTGAAGATCCTAGAGTCATTCTCAATGCAGATGAACAGTTCGATGTTTTAGAATGGTGGAGAAAGCACTCTGATGCTTACCCAATCTTGTCCTTAATGGCTATAGATTTCTTAGCCATTCCTGTGAGCACAGTCTCCTCAGAATCAGCTTTTAGTGCTGCTGGGAGAATACTTGGCAAGGATAGAACATCACTTGCTCAGGAACGCTTGAAACTCTCATCTGCACCAAGGATTGGTTTATTGGATTCAGCCCAGATGATGAAGGTGAACTGTTGCTATATATTTTCTGCATCTGCGGTATATTTAATTCGGAAGATGATGAGGAATTATATTGTTCTATTCTTCATTGTGCAGGCCAACCAATTGAAGGAAAGCGTAGATTTGATCCGGAAGATGATGAGGAATATGATTGGAATGACTACCACTGAGGAGGTAACATTATCTTTCTTGGTTCAAGATTGCACACAAACGATAATTTATAAATTGGAGGACCTGTTATTTTGATTCTCTCAATAAAACTTATGAATCATGTGTTACCAATTGTTACCTTGATTAGGTCTCAGAACATCCAATGCTCATAAGATAGGTGATAGGAGTGTATATGCCATTGCTCATAATCCTTTCTCTTACATGCCTATGTATAATGCATTTTCATGGGAGAGGAACGGAACTTTCAAGTCTCATGTATGTTGTTCCCTGTATGCAGGAATGAAATGATCAGATTTTGCATCTGTTTCTGGTACAACAAGATATGAAGTGTTTTGATTGGATCTGTATATGCCATTCTAATTTGTGTGCTATAATTCTTATTCACTCTAAGTATATTCTCTATCCATTGAGAATAAGGTTGTGTCATTATGCCACAGCAAGGCTTGAGGTTTCCTTGTTTATTTATTGCTGCAATTAGGTGTTTTTATACTAGTGTTCCATGAAATGGATAGCACACAGCAGGTTATAATACACTGCAGTCCGAAATGCTTTATATTTCTATATTGCAAAAATGGATAGCCCCTCAGGAAGCAGCTCTTCATGTGGTAAATTCAGAAATAACTAGGTGCAAACGTATGTATATGCCCATTACATTTCAGTAATTTTTGGAAATTAGTTTCTTGTGCTGATGGAGGAGGTGAATGAGGTAGTGGGCCCTTAGTCATGTCAGGTGATCTCTCATGATTAATGGCCATGATTATTTGTGTCAGTCATTGTTCAGAATGTAATCTATGATTTTTCGTATTTTTTATTTCAGTGATTTTTGGAAATTAGTTTTCCCTTCCTATAATTTATTCTTAGCGTCAATGGTGAAATAAGTTTGATACAAATGTTGAAATGCATCAATGGGCTGTTGTTTTACGAGGCCTACTATGAAAACGTTGTGAATTGTATTACAACCCACAGGGCGAAGCTGTAGCTTTATAATAGGACCGGCCCGAATCTTAGAAGAAATGGACCAGGATAGGATTGGATTCACTCTGTTAAAGGGCTAGAATGGATAGGGCTTTACAGGCCAGAAATGAACTGGATAAGGATAGGGTCCATTAGACGAATCATGAACCGGAACTCCTCCCGGGCCGAGGAGTTTTTGCTGGTGGAGTAGAGGAGCTGGAAACGTCCCGTCTCCGGGTGAGCGTAGTCGTACGCGCCCACGATCCGCCAGCGGGATTCCAGAGCACGTACTCGTCGTCGGCGGCTGCCTGCTGATGATCTGCGGGATTCTTGTTTAAGGGTCTGCTTTATAGTACTATTTCGTAGGAGACAAGTATTATAGTTCAATCAAAGAGCAGTTACCATACAAGATACTACTTCAAATGATCCGGAAGGCCTGACTGAGTGTCTCCATAAGTATTCTAGCCTGTTGTGGTCCACTAGTAGAGTTCAATGATCCGGAGTCCATTTGAATTTTCAACCTAGAGTTTTCCTAGTACTTGATCACGCCAGATAATGTTGCATTCCGCACACTATAAATTTAGAAGTATTTCTGCTCTTTTTCTCTTCAAAAATATGAATCTCTTCATGCTCTTCTTTTAACATACACTACACGATAACCCAATGTGAACAGCTGGGAAAGACGGCATTTGGTAGTTAATTTCAACGAAACAAAAATCCCTGGTGCACCTGACCGAACCAGGCTTGGTTTGAGTACAGTTTCTACAGATCAAACAAATTTTTTTTTTCGCTCCACCACATTTCTACAGTCCTAATGTAGACAAGAAGACAAGAACAAGATGGAAGTAAGGCCAAGGTATCTTCACAGAAATATAACAAAAATCTTCTAATATGTTGTGCAGATTTTTCCAAAAACATCAAACAACAAGATTCACAGATATAGGACAGCTGCAGATGAATGCAAAGCCACATATTGATTCATGAAGGCAGACTGCATATAGTCCTATCACAGAAAATTTAAAAAATGCCTCGAAAATCACTATAACCTGCAAACAGATGCTAGCATTTGAATTTCACATGCGTAAGCAAGAGTTTGAACATGTACACATCAGGAAAAAGATGTAGCAATAAACTGTAAGCAATTCAAGCACACCAGCATCCCACACCTTTTGGTTTGCTCCGACAAGTCATCATACATCACAGGGGCTGTTATTTGAGGAAACAAGGAGCAATTCTTGCCTACTAATCAGTGTTGACAACTTGGCAAATGACAACCATTCGAGCTTGTACAATTGAAGTAAGAACTATATATATATAAATGCATATGAAGATATAGGCAGATGTTGCACAAACATGTCTTGACATATGATAATTGGTAATCAGTTGATATAATCTAATGATAATATGAAGCTAAAAGTTCATCCATGCCTTTTAATTTGGTCTGCAGTTCCACACCACGTGAACATGATGTTGCGGAAACTAAGCTGGCAAAGGAAACTACAAGCAGTAGCGAATATCCCCGAAGATGTCCCTCTGTGGAGTAAGAACCTGCACCTCTTCTCCGAAGCTAATCTCAGGAGGCAACACGCTCTCCCTGTGCATCAGCACATCCGCGCGCTTTGATACATTCACCGTGCGCCACACCTTCTCCCGGACGTTGTAGGCATCAATCTGGTCTTCCAAGCGGATGAAGATCTCCTCGCCATCATCATCATCATCATCATCCACCACCTCAACCTTCGTAGTGGCACACGTGAACCTCGGCGAAAGATCAGTGCCATCATTCAACCGGACCATCCTGATCTTCTCCTTGAGCTGCCAGGTCTGCGTGTCGGTGTAGTCTTTGAGCATCCACATCTCAACTGCCGAACCTCTAGATGGCGCATTGGCAAGGGCCAAGATGCCGAGCTTGCCATCGGACAGTACGGTCCGTGTTGTCTGCAGGGCCAGTCCTGGGCGCTTTGGCCCGTCCATGAACCGGAACTCTTCCTTTGCCATGTCGAACACGAGGATCATCACCTTCCCTGTCGCAGACTGGATGAGCCAATGCAGGTGTCCGTGCAGGCTGATAGGACGATCACTGTTATTCTTGTTCATGAATATCTGCAACCTTTCTTCCCATGGAACCTCACGGCAATAATTGTTGTCACCAACTCGTAGAATCTGGAATGTAATTGGGGCAAGCAGGTCCCTTTGATCAGACACGGTTACGTCGTTGGAGTGGAGGAGGTGGAAGCGCCCAGTCACCGGGTGTGCGTACCCGCCAATGATCCGCCCGTCGTCACCACCGGGCATGGAGACGGTGGTGAAGGCATTGGTGAGCGGGTTCCAGAGCACGATCTGGTCATCGCGAGCGGGTTCTCCAGGGTGAATAATCGGCAGGAAAAGCAGCGTGAAGGGCTGCAGGCACAAGACGCCGTCCCAGGAGCCGAGGACCCTGCACGAGGAGAAGTAGGGACTCTTGAGCACGACGGCGCGGGCGAACGGCCCGTCCCCGCGGCGCCAGCGCCTGCCGAAGACTTCAAAGCGGACGGCGAGCCCAAAGTAGGTCGAGGAGACCTTGGCGACGGCGGCCGGGCGCGCGGCGGCGCGGGCACGGTCAAAGGAAGGCAGCGTCGTGGCGGCGCGCCATGCCCTGCATACGGCGCGGAACCGGCCGATGGAGCGGGATGGCAGTAGGAGGAGGATGTGCGCGAGCACGTCGTCCGGCAGGGAGGGCGCGGGCGAGGCCATTGTTGGGCCTCCGAAGGTCACGAGGAAGACGAAAGGGGGGCAGGCCGCCAGTACGGATGGAGGCGGTGGTGGACAGATCTAGAGTGCCCAGGCCCGGATCCGGTATGGCTCCTTCCCGGCCTCAGCTCCGGCGACCCGGATGACGGGGCTCCGGGGCGCAGCAAGATCGGAGAGGTCAGTGGGCAGTTCGCCTTCGATTGCCGTCCCTTCAGATAACAATTGCAAAACAAGTCCTGTTTCAAATAATTGCAAAACGGACCGGTTTTGGGAAACCAAAAACAGAACCAGTTTCAGAATTACAAACCGAAACAGTATCTGTTTTGCAATTGCCTCTTTTTTTTTTTTCTTTTTTTTTTCTTTCAGATGCAACGTTTCTGTTTGCGCTACTGTCTTCCAGTCCGGCCCAACGAACTGCTGCAGTGTGTTTGGGATAAAAAAACACATGGGCTCTTGTTTGGGATAAAAAACAAGGGGTTTGCACCAGGCCCCTATCTATCGCATAATTCGCTCTCGAAATCAATCGATAGTCTCTTCGCCGCCCCTTCAGTTTCTCCTCTCGAAATTTTCAAGATCTCTTTCTTAGGCGCTGTACTTCGCGTTTGGTTCCCAAAACCCACCATGTCGTCGTCGCCGCCGGCCACAAAGGAGGAGGCCATGATGGAGCGAGAGGAAGAAGATTCGGAGGACGCGGCGGCGGCAGAGGATGAAGAGGACGGCGGCGTGGAACGGTATGGTTTTGTCTGCTGCATCTGCCTGGAGCCCTGGACCTGCTACGACGCGCACCGCATCTGGTGAGTCAGCACTACCAATACTAGTCTTCTAGTACGCCATTACTTTCTGTGATTGCACGCACCGCTGGTTAGCGTTCTGCTCTCACGTCTCACGACCAAAGGGATGGTACCATACTGCTTAGCATGTCCAACATTTATGCACATGTTCAGTCAATTTCAATTCCTTCCTTTTAGGATTGCCAATTTGTATTAGTACCTTCCCCTTTTCTTTTATCTACTTCCAAATTGATCACCCCCTTACTATTACATACTGTTGCTGCCGTTCTTGATGACTAACATTTTGTTATGCAATGCCAGTATGCCGTCTAAGTCATCCAATTCCTTCTGCCTGTGCAATCGCTTTTATAATTGGATCTGTTAGCACCTTTATTTATTTTTCTATTTCGTACCAGCTCATTTTTAACTTCTTAAATCAAAATATGCACGCATAGCTAGGAGGTTGGTGAGAATGCAGTAATAACGTAATATATCTTTCAAATGCAGCTGCATTCCCTGTGGGCATGTGTACGGTAGATCATGCTTGGAGAGGTGGTTCCTTGAACGCCATGAATCGCGTGCAAAGGTACCATGCTTGATTATATATTTATATACGAGCGAAAATTTCATGCTAAATGTTTTGTAAACCAAGCACATGTGCAAGAGACTTCTTGATTCTCACACACTTGCGTCATTCTTTCCAGTGCCCAGAGTGTGGTGAACCGTTTGCACCCAATAAGATTATCAACCTATACGCATCAGGAAATCTGTGGGATGGTTGCTGCCGTGTACAGGTTGCTTTCTGACCCAGCTAGAGCACTCAGGGAAACAACTCATTTTATCAGTTGCATACTTGCATGCTCTTACGAAATCAATTCTTATGTTAGCTAGGAAACGACTAAGAAATGATATGCTATATCCAAACATCTTACGCACGCAAGGCTAATTGACAAATAGCATCGAGGCTGTGTTTTCAAATCTAATTCTTTTAGCTTTACTGTTGATTGCTGAGTGGATATCACAAATGCTGCCGATGCTCATATCAATCGATCAGGAAGTGAAAGCACACATTGCGGAAGTTGAGTCTAATATGCACAAGTTGGTCAAGAGACAGGCAAAACTTGAATCTAAGGTGCGAGCATTGGAGGATCGCCAAGAAGTCAAGTTTATGGCGCAACGTGCTTCTCGGTCTGCCAAGATGCGGGCGAGGAGTGGCGTAGACGGCAAGTTGATGGATAATGCGAATTCGGTGACGGAGGAGTTGATTCAGGTGCCACAGAATGCTGTGGCAGTGGTTAAAACGGAATTTCTGTCAATGAAGGAGCAGATGGAAAGGTTGGCTGAGCAGAATGCCACGCCGATGGAGCTGATAAAATTCATGGAGCAGAACAGTGCTAAGCTCTGGGACAGGATCATCCCGAGACACCTCCCGCGAACGGATGGTTAAGTTTTACGGTGCACCGCATCGAACATCTCTGTGTGGATTGGAATTTCTTTTGTACTGTACTTCTCTTATTCTGTTTGGTCATCTCAATGGAAGACTTGTATTGAACAAAGTAAGTGCATTGTACTTGACAATCTCGGAGAAGTTGCATGCAAACGTCTGAAAGGCTCGAAGGATGGAGAGAGAGAGAGAGAGAGAGAGAGAGAGAGAGAGAGAGAGGCACAATGCCGTTCAATTTGTGCCCGGATGAACACGTTTGAAGCACACTGATATGAAGTTGTGCGTCACATGAGGACCTTAACAGAGTCTGTTAGGTTATTCTGTGTTTCATATGCTGATCATCAGCATGGATACTAAATCCCCATTCAATCGTTGCTCTGTGGCTTCCGCTGCTCCCCGGATCTCCCGACAATACTGATAGCTAGTCGCAAAATTTGAAGGAAGCTGTATGTGACACTGAGATACTCTCAATATTAACGAAGAATCCACAATTCAAAATTTAAAGGAAGCTGTATGTGAATGAGTAGTTTGACATTATTGCACGCATCTATCGTATGACAAGAGGATGCCGGCAGCAGCTTGTGAAAGAGTAACATAATCATGATCATCACACCCTCTCACATCCTCATAACGGATGCACCCATGCGGGAAGACCCCGCGCGGCGTCGCCGAAGCTGATGTTACCAGGCAGAACGCTTTCTCTGTGCATCACCAGCGACACGGAGGGCGCAAGGCTCAGATCGCCCCACCACCTGTACCGGACGCTGTACGCGTAGACCCTGCCCGTCAGGCGGAGGAAGATCTCCGATGAACGTCAGCGAGAGGCCGGTGCCGTCCGGCGGGACCATCTTGATCCTCTCCCTGAGCCGCCAATAACGCCCCCGCGCGCCGCCGTCGTCGAGCACCCACATCTTTATGTTCTATTATTTTTATTGTATCGATACTGTACATGCACATGTTCTCTGCTCATTTTTCTTCCCTCATCCCTACACTGACACACTCTCTTCTCTCTGTTGTGACCAATCTCCTCTCTCCCCACTGCTTTTTCTCTTGCTACCTGCCATGAGCAGCATAACTATTTGAAATCACGAACTGGCCATGGCCTCTCTCTCTCTCTCTGCCATGAGCATCATAGCCATTTCAAATCAAAGGAACTCGTCATGGCCTGCCTCTCTCTCTCTCTCAGATCTCTCTGCAATAGCGCTTGGTGTTTTCATTGGTTCTAATTTTTTGCCGCGATTTTTTTGTTGGAGTCCTGACGTGAATGTATGGTGGGAGCTTTTCTCCCCTTCTCTCTCTTCTTCAAGGCTTGGAGTTGATTTCAAATGTGAATGACTGGATGGTGGGGATTTTACTCATGTTTTATTGATCTGGCCGTAGCCTCTTTTGCTGCTTTGTTTTTGTTTCTCTATTTGCTACTGTTGGCTAAAGGTTGTGAATGAAACATGTGTCACAGAGAGCTCGAATTATTAGCAGTTTATGAAATGTATGTATTGTGACTCTTTTCCTTTTTTTCTTTTTTTTTCTTTGTATAGCTCCTTTCTCCCGGATGTAATAGTCTCCAAATTTGTCTGCAGATGGGAGAGAGGTGCAGAAATAGTACTGAAATTGTGTGTTTATCTGTCCTTGGAATTGTGCAGAGAGATAGAGATAGAGATAGAGAGAGAGAGAGAAACAGATAGAGAGGAATTAAACATGTTTGTTCACAGTATGTTCTACCTTCTCTTTCACATCGATCCACCAAAATTTTCAATCCAAGCTTGCTAGAATCTGCTAGTCTCCATGCAGTTATTAAGGTACCATATATCTAGCTAAAATAATCCTCTCGTCTTTTTTCTTTGAGATCTAACCGTTTTTTATTTGATTGCGGCAGAGAGCAAGCTGTGAATAAAGTTGATGGCAACCTGAACTGCAAGCAACAGAGTTTATCATATTCATGAATTTTATTTAAACTAATTTTTGTATGAACACAGTAGTGAAATAAATTATTTTTATGTTATTTGTATGATAGTGCCATTTCTGGATCTGATGAGTTCATGTGGTTTGTTCAGTCATTTTGTGTTAAATCTTGTTTCAAAAGTAATAAACAGAAAGCCTTGTTGTATGATTGATCAATATACTGTACTACACTATTCACTCCTAATTGACTAATATAATGTATTACTGACTTTTACTTTGTTGCATCAACTTTTAGCACGGGACTCTTATTTTATTAATCTTAGACTGTATTGCTAGATAGAGTTATTAAGTGGATAGTTCATTTAGGAGCAACCAAATAAAGTTGATGGTAACATCCATTTTTATGGGTATTTCTGTACTTACCACTAACTAGCATAGTTGGAAGTACCAAAATTTGATGGTACTTAAATTGCTCCTGATGTTTTTTTTAGCTAGCTGTCAATATGGATACAAATACACCTGATGTTTTTTATGGGTATTATACTCTCTCTGTTTCATATTACTTGTCATCTTACACTCCTTTACTTTTCCCAATTTAATTGTCATCCTCATATCTCAATGCACCTTTTTATTTTTCTAATATATCTCTATCTTTATCTCTTTTCTTCTCGTTTTCTATGCATATACATTGTTTACATCTCCTTAATTTATGTGTCCAATTCTAAAACAACAACTAATATGGGACGGAGGTAGTAGTATATAGAGTCCATTCCACTTGTATTACTAAAATTAGACTTCATGATGTTACCATAATGAAACATCACTACATCAATGTAAATAATGTCTGGTATATATCGAAAGCATAGCTTCGAGATATATCCGAGTCTACATAAAAACTAACATGTTGAATTCCCTATTCCACTAGATCAGGAGTTCTAAGTATTCTGAAAGCCAACAAAAACTAGTCAATTATACAAAAATAGCTTTTCTGTCTGTTTCGGAAATGAAAAAAAAGATTAAATATAAAATTAAAGAAAGAAAAATGATATGAAAATCGAATCTCTGTTGATGGTGCTCATTTTGTCATAAGCCTACATGAACTGATTTTTTGTACCAAACGAAAAATGATTTTTGTACTAGTAGTCAATGTAAGTATAGGGTTGAAGTTCGATTCACTTTGTAAACATATTTAATATAAAGTAAAAATTGGTGATGTTTATCTTGATTTTTATGGATGTAATTTATATATTTAATTCAATGTTGGTATAAATCAATAGTCAAAGTACTATATTGAAGACATGTCAATGTCTTAAACAAACAATAGTGATTGACAATACTATGCTAGTGTTGCGACATATCTATGAACAGTGTGTCACATATTGTATATTACATGTACTATATAAGGTACATCATGTACTGCGCGTTCGTCAAAACCACAGGACCAAAATTCTATTCTTGCCAGATGTATACTCATATATACTTAAAAATGATACATACGTAAGTACATACGCTATAGCATATATACTATCCACTTTTCTATACTTGAGTGTACAAATTAATAATATGGGATAAGTTACCAATATAATGTTAAGTAATTAGGTATTTTCATGTTAAATTTAATCCATATTAATCACATAATTAGCAGCATGTATATGATAATAGTTTTGACAAAATCAAGATTACTAGTTAAGATCGTAACCAAACTAGTAATAGCGAGAAGGGTGAGAGTGTACCCTACGGAGGGACCAGTGTCGGGGACACCGGCGGCTCCATTCGCACCAGACATGGTACGTTGCTCGAAGTAGTTGATCGCAGTCGATACAGGAAGAACGTTGATGCCGTGCAGTCCCGCGAACAACTTCTGGGGTGCCCCAGGAACAGGAAGACGTGAGCAGTCGTGCTGTCACGCGCTCCCTAAAAACCTGATTGCCCACACCACCCGAGCAGGTGTCGCCATGCGAGAGAGGTTCCGGAGGCCTGCTCTCCCGAGGGTCCGTGCGCGCGGATCGCCGGGACAGGGAAGACAAGGATGGCAACTCGAGAGGAAGAGAGGGAAGTGTTTCGTGAATGGGCAATCTGGGCAAGGCTGGGGAAGGCTTATAAACTGGTCACTGGTTAATAGAATTAAACGCTCCGCAATCAATCACCGTAACGCAAGTAATAATGGTCATTTATTCCATTGCTTAACAGAGACATTGATCACGACCATTTCCAAAATTAAAACCCAGCCTGCCTGCCACGTCACGTCACGTCACGACACGCACGCAGCAGCCAGCCAGCCAAGTCACGCACGCCCCCCCGCCCTGCCCCGCCCTGGCACGACTCGGCTCGACGGCGGGCGGCGGCGGCGCGCGCGCGTGTGGTTCGCCCTTTGCCTTTCTCAACTTCTCTTGAGGATATACTAGTATCACACCTATTAAGTTGAGGCAGTTAATGATAAGAATCCCATGTGGGACTAAATTAATATAGCATTAAATATGGACCTAGACTATTTAGAATTAATAGGATTAATATGAGCTTAATGACCCATAATATCCAACAATCCCCACCAAGTCTAGTGCTCATAGAAAATGCTCTCAGAAAACTTCCTCTCGTTTGATATATCAGTGTTTCGATGGAGACTGTTAAGTTGAACTTCCACCTAGAACAAAGTTTACACCTTTTCACAACTGAACAATGGACTATGCCTTGAATTGATAGTTTTGTACGAAGAAAGGTTTCACCAAAGCCCTTTACTGATACAAAGTTGCCACAAGCATCCATTCCGGTTGGAGCGTATAAGTCATACTCCTGGCCCTTTCATGAGTATCTAGAAATTCTCATCATTTCACGGGCTGTGACTAGCAGTCGGACTCATATAGGTGTATTTCTTAGGAGAAATCCTGTAGGGTGATATCTCTGCTTCACATAAGCCATTAGAATGCATTAAGGTAAGACCAACCTACCATACAACATAGGAAAGAAGTGCATCTGAGGTGGACCAATAAAGGATCTTTTCTCTCAGACTAGTTTCAGCTTGTTTCGCCATTCCATTTTACAGGATCTCCGATTACATGGAACGGGTTGCTACTGAAACAGTCCATTAGGTGGGTCTCACGCCCATCTCACTCGATGCACTATCTATCATATTATGTGACAGTCTCTTTGTAAATTGATCTGCCAGATTTTTAGACATGTGGACATAGTCCAACGCTAATACTCCGGAGTTTCTCATCTTTGTGACATATTCCAACCAACTTTTTACATGCCTAGATGACTTCATGTTGTTCTTAAAATTATTTACCTTAACTATCACAGTCTGGTTATCACAGTTCATGGAGATAGCAGGTATAGTTTTTTCAACCACTGGTAAATCCATAAGGAAATCATGAAGTCGTTCAGCCTCAATGCTAACGGTGTCTAAAGCTGTTAATTCTGCTTTCATGGTAGACCTCGTTAAGATAGTCTGCTTGCAAGACTTTCAGGAAACAGCGCCACCTCCGAATAGAAACACAAAAACACTCGTGGCATACATCTCATCAGCATCAGATATCTAGTTGGCATCACAATAACCTTCTAGTACCTTTGGATACCCGTTATAGTGAATTTCATAGCTTATTGTATCCTTTAGGTAATGTATTACTCTCTCAAGAGCACGCCAATGATCATCTCTCGGGTTTGATACAAACCGGCTCAATTTGCTCACAACAAAAGAGATGGCAGGCCTCGTAGCGTTAGCTAAGTACATGAGTGAACCTATGATTTGAGAGTACCTTCTCTAATCAGCTTGATGTTAAGTATAACATCAGCTTCTCCCAAATCCTTCATCTCAAAGTTATTAGATAGAAAATTTTTTACCTCCTTAATCACATTAAGGTTGGTCCCAAAGATTAAAATGTCATCAACATACAGACACAAGATAACTCCCTCGCCCCCACCATACCGATAATATACATATTTATCCGCTTCATTCACAACAAAGCCGGTCGATATCAAAGTTCTTTCGAACTTCTCATGGCATTGCTTAGGTGCTTGTTTTAGGCCGTACAGGGATTTCAGCAATTTACACACAAAGCCTTTTTGACCATCAATTACATACCCATTAGGCTGATCCATATAGATCTCCTTCTCCAACTCTCCATGCAGGAAAGCAGTCTTAACGTCCATCTGGTGAACGAGAAGACTATGCGAGGCTGCTAGGGAAAGTAATACTCGAATAGTGATCAAGCGGGCGACAGGAGAATAGGTGTCAAAATAATCTTCACCTTCCTTTTGCGAATATCTCTTTACTACCAGCCTTGTCTTGTACCTCTCGATAGTACCATCAGGCCTTAGCTTTTTCTTGAACACCCATTTGCATCCTATAAGTTTGCAACCATAAGGACCCTCGACGACTTCCCAAGTACCATTGGACATAATAGAATCCATCTCACTCCTTACTGCTTCCTTCCACAGGTCAGCATCAGGAGAGGAATATGCCTCCTCAATGGTAAGGGGCGTGTCATCCATAAGGTACACAATAAAGTCATCGTCAAAGGATTTTGCAATCCTTTGTCTCTTACTCTTCCGAGTGACTACATTGTCATCCACCTCAGGATTTTCTACGTGGGGTTCCTCATAGTGTATAACCGGTGTGAAAATTTCATGGGGAGTTACAGACTCATGACCAAAAATGCTATGTTTATCCTTCATGGAAAAGTTACTCTAAAAAAATATAGCGTCTCTGGACTCAAAAATTATACCGACCACCATGTCAGGTACTACAGATTTAATAACTAAGAATCTATAACACACACTGTTAAAAGCATAACCTAGAAAAACACAATTAACAGTTTTAGGTCTAAGTTTATGTTTTTTGTTGATTGGCACATTCACCATAGCCAAGCAACCTTAATTGCGCAAGTATGAGAGATTTACTTTTCTTTTAAACCATTCCTCGAATGGTGAAATTTCTTTATTCTTTGTGGGCACTGTATTCAGGATATGACATGCTATGAATATTGCCTCACCGCACCATTTCTTACAAAGCCCCGTGGTCTCTAATATGGCATCAACCAAATTAGTTAGAGTGCGGTTCTTTCGCTTGGCGATCCCATTGGATTCAGGTGAGTAAGGCGGTGTCCTCTCATGAATAATTCCGTGCTCAGTGCAGAAGTTAGAAAACTCATTGGAAAGTTCCACCGCGATCAGACCTTAACCATTTAATTTTTCTCTCAAGTTGGTTTTCTACTTCAGCTTTATAGATCTTAAAATAATGTAATGTTTCATCTTTTGTTTTTAACAGATAAATATAGCAAAAACAGGAATAATCATCTATAAGAGTCATGAAGTATCTTTTGCCGTCTTTAGTCAACTCGCTGTTCCTTTCGCACAGATCAATATGAACAAGTTCTAATGTCTCTAAGTTCCTCGCCTCCGCAACCTTGTGAGGCTTACGAGGTTGCTTAGATTGCACGCATGCATGACATTTGTAACCTTTGACTAAATTAAATTTAGGAATTAAATTTAAATTTGCTAACCGCGACATACACCCAAAATTAACATGATAAAGCCGTGAATGTCAAATATTCGACTCATCCGAAATCAATACATTATTCACAACAATATTATAGACATTATCATGGAATAAAAAGCGGACAAGCCTCGCATTCGTATCTTTTTCCAACAAATGTCCCATACTTAGAAAGTACACATGTATTCGACTCAAGAACAATTTTAAAACCATCCCTATATAGTAAAGAGCCGTTAACTAGATTTTTCTTGATGGAGGGGACATGCTGAACGTTCTTCAAAAGCACGGTCTTTCCTGAAGTAAGATTTGGAACGACCGTACCAACACTAAAAACATGCGCGTGCGACACGTTTCCCATCAACACTGCTTCAGTCACGCCAGCCTGATAAGAAGAAAATAAAGAAATATCAGCACACATATGAATATTAGTCCCAATGTCCATCCATCATTCAGGCGAATGACAAACTGAAAGAACAGTAGGTAAAACATTACCATACCCCGATGTTCCTGCAGTCTCGTTAATCACTATGTTTGCTGATTTCTTTGGCTAGATAAATTTGCGATTTGGACATGCACTTGCCACATGCTCACTGTTACCGCAAACAAAATAACCCTTGTTTTCTTTTTCCTTTTTCTTCTTAGACGTGGTAGTCTGCTTTGGCTTCTCTTTCTTTTTCTGCTTCATCTTTTTATAACGAGGTGCATTGGAATTATTTTTCTTCTGCGCCACATTGGCGGTAGAAGACTCAACGCTATTTCCGCGCGTGTCTTTTGTTGTCTCCTCTCCTCAACATCAAGAGTCCGGATAAGGTCAGCCATGCTGAACTCTTGTCTCTTGTGTTTTAGAGAAGTAACAAAATCCTTCCAAAAAGGTGGTAATTTGGAGATAATACCTCCAGACACAAACTTGTCAAGCAACATACAAGGAAATTGTTTGAGTTCTTTTGCCAGTGCATATACTTCATGAGCTTGTTCAACTACAAAACGGTTCTCAACCTCCTGTAGTCAAACATTTGCTCTATGACGTACAACTCACTCTCAGCATTAGAGACACTGAATTTAGCGTCCAATGCATCCCACAATTACTTGGCAATTTTACAGGTGATGTAGGAATCAACATATTTGTCAGCGAGAGCGCTAATCATGGCGCCTCGAAACAGGTTGTCGGATGCCTCGAACGCACTCTCCTCTTCAGGAGTGAATTGTTTGGGCTTCCCCTGCGCGGCATGATAGCAATTCATCGCTGTCAACCACAGTATCATCCGTGCATGCCACCTCTTGTAAAACGTGCCATCAAAGTCATCGGGTTTCAATGCAGCAGCAAATCCTCTAACAGAAAAATGCTTATCAGGTTTTTGGATTGTTAAGTAATTAGGTATTTTTATATTAAATTTAATCCATATTAATCATATAATTAGCAACATGTATGTGATAATAGTTTTGACAAAATCATCGCAACCAAACTAGTAATAGCGAGAAGGATGAGAGTGTATTCTACGGAGGGACCAGTGCCGGGGGCACCGACGGTTCCATTCGCATCAAATATGGTACGTTGCTTGAAGTAGTCGATCGCAGTCGATGCAGGAAGAACGTTCATATCGTGCAGACCCTCGATCAACTTCTAGGGTGCGTCGGGAACAGGAAGATGTGAGCACTCGCGCCATCACGCGCTCCCTAAAAACCTGATTGCCCGCACCACCCGAGCAGGTGTCGCCGTGCGAGAGCATCCGGAGGCCTGCTCTGCCAAGGGTCTGTGCGCGCGGATCGCCGAGACGGGGAAGACAAGGATGGCAACTCGAGAGGAAGAGAGGGAAGTGTTTCGCGAATGGGCAATCTGGGCAAGGCCGGGGAAGACTTAATGGAATTAAACGCTCCGCAATCAATCACTGTAACGAAAGGAATAATGGTCATTTATTCTATTGCTTAATAGAGACATTGATCACGACCGTTTTCAAAATTAAAACCCAGCCTGCATGTCACGACACGCAGCAGCAGCAGCCAGCCAGCCACGCCATGCTTCGTCACGTCACGCACGCATGCCCCGGCCCGACACGGCTCAGCGGCGCGCGCGTATGGTTCGTCATTTGCCTTTCTCAACTTCTCTAGAGGAAATACTGGTATCCCACCTATTAAGTTGAGACAGTTAATGATAAGAATCTCATGCGAGACTAAATCAATATAGCATTAAATATAGACTTAGACTATTTAGAATTAATATGGGCTTAATGACCCATAATATCCAGCACATAATAGATTAGAATTAGTGTAAAGTTTGTGATAGTTTAGTGATATGTGAAGGATTTTGCATCTGATAGAGTGGGAGAAAATACTATTAGTGTGAGAATGAAAGTAGAGGTTATGTTTGGTTTGCATCCATCGTGAGTGAGCCATATAAACTTTTCACGTTACGAAATCATATGCTTTGTCATGACATTATTAAAACATTATTTATGCTAAATGGTGAACGAGAATTATTTTTGAAGTAAAACAAACCAAAATTTTGATAAAGTTATTAATATAACATATGGGGTCCACATGTTAAAAAAATTATATTTAGTAAAATATAGTCAAGTAAGATCTTGTTTTAAAGATTTAATTGTTAGCAATTTAATGGTATAAATAGATCCCAAATTAGATTTACTGTTTTAGATTTACAATAGTTTAAAGTCTGAGCATCAAACACCAATTCATTTTTGTGCATGCGACATTTCTTGCAGCCAGAGCTTGGTCTGCCACTCTGGCTACAGCAGGCCTGTCCCGTCGTTCAGGTCAATTGAGAGCAAGAAAATTTTCACATGCACATGTGAAAATTTCGGATTGAACCAAGAGGCGATGGCATCGACGAAAAGAACCTTAAAGCGGGAGGGAGCTCGGGGACTGGCCTCGGTCGTTGTTGTTCAGGTTGTCCTGGTACCAGCGGCAGCGGGAGAAGGCGAAGTGGACCAAGTTGGCGTGGCGGTACCGGATGGGGTATTCTGGCGTGACCTTGGCGATTATTTGCGAGGAGGCGGTCGAAGCTCGGGTGGGAGGTTGCGGCGCGCCAGGCCCTGCACACCATGCGGCAGCGGCCGATGCACCGGGAGCCAGACGAGGATACCTACGACCACGTCGTGTGGAAGTGGAAGGGAGGACGGGCCGCCATATGCCTATGTGATCTGATACGGCAGGGGACGGCCGGGTTACGAAGATCGCGCCTTCGTCGTAATATAATATAGACAGGAGTATAAGTATCTGCTTAGTTTGTTGTCCACACGTTTGACGGTTTGAGCAGGCAGATACATCATCATACGTGCATGCTGCTTATTTATATGTATGATACTATATGTAGGTGTTTAATGATCCGGCCTCTCTTGATTTGGAAAGGGAAAAAAAAAACTCTACAGTCCTTGCTGGTAAGAGCAGACCTTGTCTCGTACATCTTCACACGTTAGAAACTCGTAACTTTCTTGGAAACTTATTTTTGTGAAACACGGTCTTGTGGACAAAAACAATCCCAAGAACATCACCATTCACCAAGCCGTCCGAGGATGTTACTCTTCGGAAAGTACAACTCTTGACGCCTCGCAGAGGCAAGGCTGCCGTCGCCATCACCACAATCTCACAGTTGCATCACGGATTGTTGCTATCGCTTCAGGCTCGCTACAGCAACGGCCGTTCAAACTTGAAAGGAACTTTAAAAAGCTTCCATAAAGCCTATTATTCTCTTTTGAAGAAAACAATAACAGTGAAGGGAAAAGTGATTCTAGGCGTTTTCAGAAGACGTCTCAAATAGTGCTCATACACGTTTTTGGAATGTCTCTAAATTCATTATGACAACCTCTCAAGGGTGTCAGGTATCTAGTCTCTACAAATATTCTATACAAATAAATACCCACTTGCATTTTAGGGGAGGGGGGGGGGGGGTTTATATACCCACCCACAAATACTTTTGTTTCAGTCTAACACTTACAAATTACACTTAGATTTTATCTACTCACTTGGCAACTTTGACTAGCTACTACGGCTTCTATTTGACTTTCAACATTAATCAAGATGTTTCACTTTAGAGTGATTATCATCTAGATGGATGTAGCATCACCAAATTTTATCTGATTATCATCAATAGCGTGAAATTTTATGTAGGATGCTATGAGATGTTATGAGCAAAGTAGAGGGGTTAAATAAAAAAGCCACGTTGGTCAGTTAAAGTTGTCAGGGAGGTATATGAGCACTATGTGTAACTTATAAGTGTTAGACTGAAACAAAAGTACTTTTAGGTGGGTATATGAAAAACCCCTAACATGTAAGTGGTTTTTGCAATTTTCCCTTAAAATTTTAAATAATGTGAATTTGAAAAGCAATCAGTTTAAATTCGGAACTCACTTCACTTTTTTTTGTAAAAAGATGTTGGTCCTAAATTATTTAACAACATAGTTTCTAGTTTTTGTTTTTCAAGTTTTATTTCCATATTTCAATTCTATGTACTATTATTGACAAATTTATTAAATTGTTGTATCTTTATATGTTCTTCATTTAGTAGTTGGTGTTGAACCAATATTTTCTATCAAATTTGTGTTTTTGACTTATAAAATGGGTAAGTACACATCGTGATATATATATTTATATATATACCCTATAGAGATACGTGAATTTCTTCTTCTTCTTCTTCTTATTATTATTAATACTCCTTACATCCAGAGATATAAGTATTTGTGAGTTTAGTCAAAGGCAAATGTCGCAACCCTATACCGAAGTATAGAGTGTGCCGTACAGGATCGCCTCGGGAGATGGTTAACGAAGTAATCATACATAGCATTCACACAGGACATCCATCATTTACAGAGATACATCATTAAGGGTATAATATTACAGCTCAAGAGTCATGGCGGAAGCGAATTTAGTTACATTATTATACATATGTTCTTGGTTCATATTTCATAATTATGCGGAGGTGGGAGATACGACAAACACTCCGCCAAGCCTAAGCAAGCCACGCCGGCCCTAGGGTAGTGGCTCACTCGTCTTGATTAGGGGAGCCGGGGACCCATTCAATGGTCCAATTCTGGGGCTCCTCGCCTTCCCACACAATTTTGTTACAGCAATCGCAATAAGTCGCTTGAGGCAAACCTGAAAAATCACATAATCGCAAAGCCTGAGTATCTAGCATACTCCGCAAGACTTACCCGTCCAAAAGGGGTTTACTAAAACCGACTCCTAGTATGCAGGGGGGCCGACCGGGTTTATTTGATATTTGCGTAAAAGCGCCTATTAACTCTATGTTGCGATGCTTATTCCTTAACCAAGATTTTTAATTGCTTGTTGCGGGAAAGGAACTATAGTGGACCCTAGCTAGCTGCTAAGACTGTTCAAATATAAAGAACAATACAACATAGCAATTTGTACCCGTAGAGTAAATAAATATCAGCATCCTAAACAAATTTCTCTACTTAAGTATCATTGCCACTGCTCGAACAAGAGATACTCATGACCGCGAGAGACGGCAATCCGAATTGATTTACATCCTGCAGGAGAATAACCCAAATGCACGACATACACATCATTTAAGAACACGTATGGCCACCGTTCACGAGGTTGCGATAAAGTCGATCCGGGGCCATCGATCCCGAGTACACATCCTCCCCGCGATACAGTACTTCGTATCCGAGGCTTAACCCGTGCACTCTCCAGCGGTCCTCGACCCGTGCATCCACCAAGCCATTCACATCACCTCTGGATCGATGAGTAATACCGTCCAACAATACGGCGCCCAAGTTACTAGGTTTACCAATTCCCATATAGAGGTATGCACTTGGTACTGTTCAATACTTGTCCGCGTGGTTGCAACGATAGGTTCCCAAATTTTAACCAATTTTATTCTTCACGTGGATCATGATTGAATCAAGTGATCCCATAGCCTACCGTTGACTCCACTAATTTAAGCCTAGCAGTTACTAACGAAAGGCTTACTGACGTAACTAAGTATAGGTCACAGTTTGTGTATGCAAGTGGGTTTCCATCCAAGCCCTATACTTAATGCACAATACAATATCCCTCTATGGTGGCAAAATAAAAAGGACTCGTAAATCAGTAGGTGTGCACCGGGGCTTGCCTTGGGAGTGATCGTAGCTAAAGTTCTTGGCGGGGTTTAGCTCCACTTCGAGCTCCTCAGGGTTGCTTGTCACGTCCTTGCTCCCAGTCTCGCTCCCTAGTCAATGCAGTGCAATGCACGGTCAGGAGTTGGACGATGATGCATGACACTTCCTCAATAAATAGGATCTGACGGAATGATGCTCATGCATGGGATGACATGTTTGTACCATACTCTGGCAATTATTTAAATTTAAGGGGACAAACTTCTAATTAGGGGAGGTGGGAGGCAGGGTAATAAATGAGCATATCACCTATATCCAATTACGAGTATGCCATCGAGGCCCACTTAGCAAACATGCAAGGCTCCTTGACTTCCCACCTACCCAGGGCTCATTCCCCAATTAACTACCTATGCAAGAGAGCATAGAAATTTTATTTTGCAAGGTTAATTGCAACCTCCTAGAGTTTTACATGTTCACTTTTAATTGTAGCCCCAACTAATCTAGATATATACATTAATTGTGAATCATTATTATGCAAAAGGTGATCATAACTTCACTGTAAGTCAAGATTAACATGTTGCATGGGCTGTCCCAAGGATGGATTTACCACTAATAATAACCATATGCATATATTAGGCAACAATTATATTGAAATTCTTAAGTTAATTAGGAATGAGTAACTTTAACAGCCAAAAGCACACTGATGGTGCCCAAACATTTTTCATGGAGATTTTATACTTATGTAGAAATGCTCAAAGAGTAGGAATGCAAAATTTCAGAATTAAAATCCTACCCAAGCATTTATAGAAATTTATTTACTAAAAATGGGGATTATGCAATAACACTAAAATTTGCATAAAAGATGGAAATGTGCTTTAGCAGAAAGTTTAGGAATGACATGAAGTGCTTACTGACCAAATCCCATGATTTTATCGGTTGTAGATTTTGAATTATTAATTTAATACTCTTAGCGAGGTTCTAACTTTGATGATTTAGTTCTACTAACCTACTGCATAACCCTGGACCTCATCTTGTTTTTCTGGTAGAGCAAGATTTTTGGAGTCAAACAAAATTAATTTCACATTTTTAGGCCTCTTATTTCTCGAGTTATTGAATTTTAAAGTTTTAATCGAAGTTCACCCTTAATTACAAATCTGCCACTGGCCATTTTTCAAATTTTTCCCCGCGCGTGTGCGCGGCGGAGCGGCGGGGTGGCTCTGCTGGCTCGCCGGCGGCGATCGGCGGCGAGGCACGGAACTTGGTGCTGCTCTACAAGATCAGTGACCCAAGGCGGTCACGTGGGTGGTGGTGGCCGGAGCGGGGGCTGCCGGAGCTCTGCCGGCGACGAGCGGCGGCGACGCTGGACGGTGGCCGACGGCGGCAGGCACGCGCAGAGATGGAATCAGCAAGGGGGGAGGTCCGGAAGCATCACCTGGGTGCCGCGGTGCTCGTCGACGCGTGGGCTGGAATTGGGGTGGCCGGGAGGGTGGTCGTCGCCGTGAGCCCTTTCCGCGCGGTGGCCGACGGCGGCTCGGGTTCTCCAAATTCCGGCGACGTCTCTGCACGAGGGAGGAAGAGGATCAGCAGGCGGCGAGAGGACTCCTTAGCGCGCTGATTTGCGAAAGAAGGAAGAAGGGAGGGGCTGCCTGGTCAGGGCTGGACGCGGCGGCGCTCCCGCGACCCGGAGCAGGGGAGCTCGCCGGGTTTCCTTGCGGCAGAGGGGGAGCAGGGCGGTAGCAGCGCTGCACGACCTTGCGGGAGCGCTTGGGGCGTGCGGGAGTGTTGGCGAGCAGAGAGGGAGAGGAATGGGGTGGGTGAGCCGCTGCTGCCCTTATGTCGTGGCCACCGGAAGGGGGAACCGAGAGAGGGTTGGAGGGAGGACGACGAGCTGTCGGGCAGGGAGTGGCTCCTCCGGTGGAGCTTCAATGCCGGCCGGTGGCACAGGCGCGGTTTGGCGGAGCAGTGGCCGTGACGGGGCTACAGCGATCGCCGGTGGCTCGTACGGGCGCGTCGGTGTCGGGCGGAGACTGGCCGGAGAGAGTGGGAGAGGGAAGGGGCGGTTGACCCGGCTTGACCCAGAACTTGGACTCGGATTTGGTAAATTCCGACACGTTCCCGTGCTCCAAATTTGACGCAACTTTTTGTGTGTACTCAGTGGAACGTGTGCTCCAACTTTTCTGTTGGGTGCACCTGTTAGTTTGCCGTTGAGAATTTATGAAAATTCTAAACCCCAAATACACTTTTCTGACTTTGGGGAAATTTTTAAGGGTATTAAATGGTTACCAAAAATTCTGGAAAAATTCCCAAAATTCTATTTTATTATGGCCATTCAGAATATGTAAAAATATTTGGGTACTTTTATGGATTTTGATGATGTTTGTGAGTGACCCGTATTTGAATATTTTTGGAATTTAATTAACTAGGTTTCTTTTCTTTATCCTTGGCATATGGAGAAATCATACTCCGGCTTAGTCCTTAATTGAGGTTAGGCTTAGCTAACTTCATGTTGTAACATGGGATGTCACAGCACACCCCCCTTAAGGAAATCTCGTCCCGAGATTTGCAAAAGAACGAACAAAAGGGAGGGTGTGGATAGTTACCGGCTTTGGGAGGCCAAAGATTCTGGAAAGTTGGCCCTCAGAAACTCCTCTTGTTCCCATGTGGCTTCCTCTTCAGTATGGTTACTCCATTGCACTTTGTAGAAGGTGATAGTGCGGCTCCGGGTTACCCGGTCCTTTCGATCGAGGATACGAACGGGGTATTCGGGGTAGGAGAGATCTTCTTCCAATTGCTCGGTGTCGGAGATAACCACATCGATCGGAGGCTTCAAACACTTCTTTAGTTGGGATACGTGGAACACGTTGTGCACCCGCTCAAGAGTTTCCGGTAGTTGCAATCGATAAGCAACGGCGCTATGCTTCTCCATGATCGGAAAGGGTCCGATGTAGCGGGGTGCTAATTTGCCCTTGATTCCAAAACGAGATACGCCTTTATTGGGAGAGACTCGTAGATAGACATGATCGCCCTTCTCGAACTCCAATGGGCGTCTCCTTTTGTTGGCATAGCTTATTTGACGGGATTGTGCTGCCCTCATGTTAGCTTGAATCTGCCGCACCTTTTCTTCGGCTTGTATGACGAGGTCGGGACCAAAACTAGTTCTTTCCCCTGATTCGGACCAATTCAGCGGCGTTCGGCATGAGTGGCCGTACAAGGCCTCAAACGGGGACATTCCCGAACTCTCCTGATAGCTATTGTTGTATGAGAATTCGGCGAACGGAAGGCAATCTTCCCAATTCTCCCGATTGTCCAAAACACAGGCTCTTAGTATGTCCTCTAAATATTGGTTCAGCCTCTCGGTTTGACCATCGGTCTGCGGGTGATAAGCAGAACTTCGGATGAGAGTGGTGCCGAGACAAGCGTGCAATTGCTCCCAAAAACGAGCAATAAATTGGGGACCTCGATCGGAGATAATAGTCTTGGGCACGCCGTGCAAACATAGAATTCTTGTGATGTAGAGTTCAGCATACTTCTTGGTAGGGTAGGTTGTATGGACTGGAATAAAGTGAGCGGACTTGGTCAACCTATCCACGATAACCCATATGGAATCATGTTTCTTGGGGGTGAGGGGTAACCCGACAATAAAATCCATAGCAATATCCTCCCATTTCCAAGCGGGGATTTTTAAAGGGTGTAAAAGACCGGCTTTCCTCAGGTGGTCGGCCTTCACACGCTGGCACGTATCGCATTCGGAAACATAACGAGCGACTTCCCTTTTCATGCGCGTCCACCAAAACTTTTCCCTTAACCCACGGTACATCTTGTTGCTGCCGGGGTGTATGGAGTACTTGGACAAGTGAGCCTCATCCAAAATTTTTTTCCTTAACTCCTCCTTCTTTGGGACAACCAGGCGATTGTTGAACCATAGCACTCCATCTTCGTCCTGTCGGAAACATGTAGCTCCCCCTTGGAGTATCTTTTGTCGAATGCGTTCCATCCCCTCGTCTTCCTTCTGGGCCTCGGCAATTTCCTCGCGAAGGGTAGGAATGAGAGCTAGATTATACAAGTATCCAAATGGAATGATACGAAGACTTGGTTCGCTTGAATCTGAATTCGGGCACGCTCCTATGGAACAAACAACTGCGTGATTGCATTGGTCCCGACGACTTAGGGCATCGGCAACCACGTTGGCCTTCCCGGGGTGATAATGAATCTCCAATTCATAATCCTTAATTAATTCTAACCATCTCCGTTGCCTCATATTCAGTTCTTGCTGCGTAAATATATACTTGAGACTTTTGTGGTCGGTGTAGAGGTTGACAAGGTTACCAAGCAGGTAATGGTGCCAGATCTTTAAGGCCAGGACTACGGATGCCAATTCTAAATCGTGAGTGGGATAGTTTTGCTCATGCTTTCGGAGCTGCCGAGAGGCATAGGCAATGACACGGCCTTCTTGCATAAGCACACAACCCAACCCAGTGCCGGAGGCATCACAGTAAACGTCGAATGGTTTGGTAATATCAGGTTGAGCCAAAACCGGAGCAGTTGTCAAGTGCTTCTTAAAGGATTGAAAGGCTTCTTCACATGCGCTACTCCACTTAAACTTCGTATCCTTTTCCAGCAACTTGGTCATAGGCTTGGCAATGCTTGAGAAGTTGGGAATAAATTTCCGGTAATATCCAGCAAGGCCAAGGAAGCTGCGAATTTGCCTGACCGATTTCGGAGCTCTCCAATTCAACACGTCTTCCACCTTGGCAGGATCAACGGCTACCCCTTCTACGGAGATGATATGACCCAAGAATGGAACTTGCTTTAGCCAAAATTCACACAGGCTGAATTTGGCGTAAAGCTGGTGATCTCGGAGTCGTTGCAGAACAATGCGGAGGTGTTCGGCGTGCTCTTCCTCGGATTTGGAGTATATAAGGATGTCGTCGATGAACACGACCACGAACTTATCCAACTCTGGCATGAACACGGAATTCATCAAATACATGAAGTGGGCTGGAGCATTAGTGAGACCAAAAGACATGACGAGATACTCAAAAAGACCATAACGTGTGGAGAAGGCAGTTTTTGGAACGTCTTCGGTTCGGATCTTTATTTGGTGGTAACCGGATCGGAGGTCAATCTTGGAGAAAACTTTAGCACCAACAAGTTGATCGAATAGAATATCAATTCGAGGTAAAGGGTACTTGTTCTTAATGGTTACAGCATTCAGGGGCCTGTAGTCGACACACAGACGTAGGGTCTGGTCTTTCTTCTTTACAAAGAGGGCGGGACATCCCCAGGGAGATGAACTCGGTCGGATGTAGCCCTTGTCCATAAGCTCTTGTAACTGTTCCTTTAACTCTGCTAACTCATTAGGGGCCATCTTGTACGGCCTGCGAGAGATAGGCGCCGTACCGGGTAGGAGTTCAATCTTAAACTCGACGTCTCTGTCCGGAGGCATTCCTGGTAACTCATCTGGGAACACGTCGGAGAAGTCACGTACCACTGGAATATCCTCTAGCTTTTTCCCTTCAGCATGACACACTTGAGGAATGGACAATCTAGGACTCGGCAACTGAAGAATGGACGGACCATAGAGGGGTGAGTTCAAGTGGACCTCCCGGGATTCAATGTGTAAGACGGCTCTATGTTTAGTCATCCACCTCATCCCAAGAATTATGTCAATACCCTGACCATCTAAGATGATTAACGAAGCGGGGTACACGTTGCCTGCTAACTTAAGTGGCACTTTTCTCAACTCAAGGTGAGTTCTTATTTTCCCACCGGGGGATGTGATGATGTAAGGGGTTCCCGTAGTGGTGGGGGTGATTTTCAGATGATTCACACATGCTTGACTAATAAAATCATGCGTTGCTCCTGAATCAAAGAGAACCATGGCAGCGTGTTGGTTGATCGAGAACGTACCCGCGAGAACGGGCTCTCCGACTTGAATCTCTTCGACCGTGGTATAATTGACTCGGCCATTCTTGTGGGTAAGGGCAGAAGACTGGGGGCGACTCCCATTGTTGCCATGGTTGTTACCATTGCTGGGGTGGTTGTTGATGTTTCCAGAGGGGTTGGAGTTGTTGCTGTTTCCCTGGTTGCGCTTCGGAAAGCGGCACTCCTTGGCAAAGTGACCGGTTCGGCCACAGTTGTAGCATGGCTGCGGGGAGTTGTGCTTCACAACTTGATTAGTCTGCTGCGGGGGGCGGGGACCAGCGGAGGGCTGCAGGTTGCCTCCACGGGAATGGAAGTGCTGCTGCGAGTAGGTCGGACGAGGCCCTCCTCCTGGCGGTAGCGCAGCTCGGAACTTCTGCCCCGTCGGGGAGGTGATTGCCAGCCTGTACTTGGGCAGTGCGGATCCGGACGAACTTCCCATAGCACGCTTCCTCTTCTTGTCCTCCTGGTTAGCACGGATGGCATCTTCTTGCACAATGGCGGCACTTATTAGGTCGTTGAATGACCCTGCGGTAACTTGTGCCAGCCGGTCTTGCAGCTTCGGGGTAAGGCCCGAACGGAAACAATCTTTCTTCTTCTCGTCCGTGTCGGCATGATACGACGCATACTGAGCCAAGTAGTTGAACTTCCGTGCGTACTCTTGCACAGTTCCTGCGCCTTGCTTCAGGTTGAGAAATTCTTGCAGCTTGCGCTTCATAAGACCGGCCGGAATGTGGTGTGCACGAAAGGCGGTGCAGAATTCCGGCCAAGTGACTTGGTGGCTAGGGGCAAGAGCAGTGGTGTAGCTTGCCCACCAAGCACTTGCGGAACCGCGGAGTTGCTGCGCTGCGAAGAGGGGCTTCTGGTGGTCGGTGCAGTGGAGTAGAGCAAACTTCGACTCTAGAGTGCGAATGAAATTATCCGCTTCCAGCGGATCACCAGCTTCGCCGAATGTGGGCGGATGAGTTGCCCAAAAGTCGCTGTAGGACGACTCGCGGGGCTGCGGCGGTGGTGGTCCGGGAGCTCCTTGGCGATTCATGTTCTCCATGAACATGCGGAATATCTCGTTCTGATTGTGGATGAGCTGCTCCATCGGTGTCATGGGCGGAGCATTGGGTGGCGGCTGGTTTCCACCCGCGTTGGAGGCACCGGGAGCCTCACCGAGGTTCTCTCCACTACGGCGAGTTTGCACCATCTGTCACAGTGGTAAAGCATATTAGCCCGATTATCGCCTGCAACATTATGGTAATAAGCCTATAATTCAGTGACAACAATAACATTTTAACTGCTCATAACGGAACTGTTGACAGTGCACGGTGCAATTTACGGGTGGTAACTTGGATTCCACTTGTTTCAACAACATAGGCAACATACTTATGATCAAACCATGGGTACATGCGACACGTCTTCCAATACATGGAAATCCTTATGTTACCTTACTACCTCGTGATAGCATGTGGTCTGGAAGAGCTTTCGGTTACAACTCCACCTAGCACTACTAGCACTATCCACATACGAGCACAAAGTCTTCACGAGCTTCCACCCTACACGACCTACTACGCCTCAGTCACTCGGTGTGTCTGCTACCATCGGACTCCCATTCCATGTCGCCCGGTCCAGGGGGCGCCTCATAGTCAACACCGGAGTCACCGTCCTCACTCAAGTCGGCGTCGTCTGGGGGAATCACCGCGAGTGGCACGGGTGGCTGGGCATTAAGAACCGCGTTCAGCTGGGCATTAGCAACTTGGAGATGCCCAATAAGTTGTTCTTGTTGTGCGATGATGACATGTGCGTCGTTGAGGTTCCCTTCCATGACATCCCTCGCATCTTGGGCTTCTTCGCGTTGAGCTTGGAGCTCGCTTCGCTCCTCCAAGAGGGCGTCAACCTGGCCATGAAGGGAGTAGATCTCCTCTTGGGCAGCAGTGAATTGGGCATTACGCTGGTTCAGTTGCTCCTGCAACTGCTCGCTAGCATCACCCTCGATGATGAGTTGAGCGTCATGGAGCTGCTCGAACAGGTCCGCCCGCTCCAACTCGCTAGTGTGCAGTTTGCCCCTGAGGATCACGATCTCCGCATCGCGAGTGGCGAGCTGGGCGTCTCGGGCGGCAAGTGCGAGCTGCAGCGCCTCACGCTCTCGTTCCAACTCGAGAACGCGTGCGGGAAGGGGCTCGTAGTCCTTCGGGAGCTTGTCGTCCACCATCTGTCGGAATAAGTTTTGCGAGGATGAGTCAAAACTTAATATCCCTTTAAGCATACATGTCCAAAGTGGCATAAGGATTGACGGTTAAGGGAAAAAAAAAACGTAAGGTGTCCAACCCGTGGGACGGAGAACTATGCAGTTCTACGATCGACAGGGTAACTTGCAGGGATGAGCAAAAACACGTCGCTTCTGTACAATTTAACCTTTTGACCCCTTTTTGTTAATTGTAGAGGAGTTCAGTACCTTTCCAACGCATGCTCCCACATCCCTAACCGATAACATCTCCGAGAGTTATGATCATCCAAAAACAGAGGACAGAAATGAGACTGCTGCTGACTTTTCGAAAAGCTTGCTGTTTTTGCAAAATCCTACCCATTTACAGATTTTTCTGAGACAAACCCACTATACCAAATTCGTAGGGGAAAACATTAGCTTTCCAACGGATACTTATTCGCCTTCGTCGGATTAAAATCGAGGAAGTTATGCTCATTTTTGTGGGACTGACTTTCCTGGCAGAGTTCGTCCCAATTAAATGCGAACTTTCGTTTTAAGCGCCATAGGGATTCGCAGTCGCCCGGATTTTGATTATTTCACATGTTTGTGATATTTGTGACCTTTTACATAATTTGGTAAAGATAAATGCATGTGGTATGCATGAATGCCAAATGCTCAATATGCCGATTTCCTACGTCCTCACAAAGGAAAACCTTGACCGAATATATATAGATCGATCCGTCCGATGGCACGCACACTTCTCGCACGTTTCTAAGCGATCTACCCGTGGTTAGTATACCTGCGATAGATCCATTTCAGAAATAATACATCAAATCCAAAAGAAACAAGCCAAAACAACAATGACAGTTATGTCCAGGTATTTGCCCACCCGGAAGGCAGCCGATATTTAAGCGCAATCGGTCCGCACGTCAAACAAAGTCCAGGTCTTTGCCCACCCGGAAGGCGTTCGGTGTTTATTGCGCAACCGATCCGCGCACAGACACATACCTTCGGGGAAGAATCCGTAGAGACGAGTAACTTAACAAACATAACCCAGGGTTAGCTTTGCCATCTACTAATAAAGTCCTTATATGGGCACTACTAGCTCGTACCTCACCGTGCGGTGTAAAACGGGTTGTTTAGGTCTTTTAAAATGTTCATCGGTGTGATGCTTATCCCGAGTCGGCTCTGATACCAGCTGTCGCAACCCTATACCGAAGTATAGAGTGTGCCGTACAGGATCGCCTCGGGAGATGGTTAACGAAGTAACCATACATAGCATTCACACAGGACATCCATCATTTACAGAGATACATCATTAAGGGTATAATATTACAGCTCAAGAGTCATGGCGGAAGCGAATTTAGTTACATTATTATACATATGTTCTTGGTTCATATTTCATAATTATGCGGAGGTGGGAGATACGACAAACACTCCGCCAAGCCTAAGCAAGCCACGCCGGCCCTAGGGTAGTGGCTCACTCGTCTTGATTAGGGGAGCCGGGGACCCATTCAATGGTCCAATTCTGGGGCTCCTCGCCTTCCCACATAATTTTGTTACAGCAATCGCAATAAGTCGCTTGAGGCAAACCTGAAAAACCACATAATCGCAAAGCCTGAGTATCTAGCATACTCCGCAAGACTTACCCGTCCAAAAGGGGTTTACTAAAACTGACTCCTAGTATGCAGGGGGGCCGACCGGGTTTATTTGATATTTGCGTAAAAGCGCCTATTAACTCTATGTTGCGATGCTTATTCCTTAACCAAGATTTTTAATTGCTTGTTGCGGGAAAGGAACTATAGTGGACCCTAGCTAGCTGCTAAGACTGTTCAAATATAAAGAACAATACAACATAGCAATTTGTACCCGTAGAGTAAATAAATATCAGCATCCTAAACAAATTTCTCTACTTAAGTATCATTGCCACTGCTCGAACAAGAGATACTCATGACCGCGAGAGACGGCAATCCGAATTGATTTACATCCTGCAGGAGAATAACCCAAATGCACGACATACGCATCATTTAAGAACACGTATGGCCACCGTTCACGAGGTTGCGATAAAGTCGATCCGGGGCCATCGATCCCGAGTACACGTCCTCCCCGCGATACAGTACTTCGTATCCGAGGCTTAACCCGTGCACTCTCCAGCGGTCCTCGACCCGTGCATCCACCAAGCCATTCACATCACCTCTGGATCGATGAGTAATACCGTCCAACAATACGGCGCCCAAGTTACTAGGTTTACCAATTCCCATATAGAGGTATGCACTTGGTACTGTTCAATACTTGTCCGCGTGGTTGCAACGATAGGTTCCCAAATTTTAACCAATTTTATTCTTCACGTGGATCATGATTGAATCAAGTGATCCCATAGCCTACCGTTGACTCCACTAATTTAAGCCTAGCAGTTACTAACGAAAGGCTTACTGACGTAACTAAGTATAGGTCACAGTTTGTGTATGCAAGTGGGTTTCCATCCAAGCCCTATACTTAATGCACAATACAATATCCCTCTATGGTGGCAAAATAAAAAGGACTCGTAAATCAGTAGGTGTGCACCGGGGCTTGCCTTGGGAGTGATCGTAGCTAAAGTTCTTGGCGGGGTTTAGCTCCACTTCGAGCTCCTCAGGGTTGCTTGTCACGTCCTTGCTCCCAGTCTCGCTCCCTAGTCAATGCAGTGCAATGCACGGTCAGGAGTTGGACGATGATGCATGACACTTCCTCAATAAATAGGATCTGACGGAATGATGCTCATGCATGGGATGACATGTTTGTACCATACTCTGGCAATTATTTAAATTTAAGGGGACAAACTTCTAATTAGGGGAGGTGGGAGGCAGGGTAATAAATGAGCATATCACCTATATCCAATTACGAGTATGCCATCGAGGCCCACTTAGCAAACATGCAAGGCTCCTTGACTTCCCACCTACCCAGGGCTCATTCCCCAATTAACTACCTATGCAAGAGAGCATAGAAATTTTATTTTGCAAGGTTAATTGCAACCTCCTAGAGTTTTACATGTTCACTTTTAATTGTAGCCCCAACTAATCTAGATATATACATTAATTGTGAATCATTATTATGCAAAAGAAAATCATAACTTCACTGTAAGTCAAGATTAACATGTTGCATGGGCTGTCCCTAGGATGGATTTACCACTAATAATAACCATATGCATATATTAGGCAACAATTATATTGAAATTCTTAAGTTAATTAGGAATGAGTAACTTTAACAGCCAAAAGCACACTGATGGTGCCCAAACATTTTTCATGGAGATTTTATACTTATGTAGAAATGCTCAAAGAGTAGGAATGCAAAATTTCAGAATTAAAATCCTACCCAAGCATTTATAGAAATTTATTTACTAAAAATGGGGATTATGCAATAACACTAAAATTTGCATAAAAGATGGAAATGTGCTTTAGTAGAAAGTTTAGGAATGACATGAAGTGCTTACTGACCAAATCCCATGATTTTATCGGTTGTAGATTTTGAATTATTAATTTAATACTCTTAGCGAGGTTCTAACTTTGATGATTTAATTCTACTAACCTACTGCATAACCCTGGACCTCATCTTGTTTTTCTGGTAGAGCAAGATTTTTGGAGTCAAACAAAATTAATTTCACATTTTTAGGCCTCTTATTTCTCGAGTTATTGAATTTTAAAGTTTTAATCGAAGTTCACCCTTAATTACAAATCTGCCACTGGCCATTTTTCAAATTTTTCCCCGCGCGTGTGCGCGGCGGAGCGGCGGGGTGGCTCTGCTGGCTCGCCGGCGGCGATCGGCGGCGAGGCACGGAACTTGGTGCTGCTCTACAAGATCAGTGACCCAAGGCGGTCACGTGGGTGGTGGTGGCCGGAGCGGGGGCTGCCGGAGCTCTGCCGGCGACGAGCGGCGGCGACGCTGGACGGTGGCCGACGGCGGCAGGCACGCCCAGAGATGGAATCGGCAAGGGGGGAGGTCCGGAAGCATCACCTGGGTGCCGCGGTGCTCGTCGACGCGTGGGCTGGAGTTGGGGTGGCCGGGAGGGTGGTCGTCGCCGTGAGCCCTTTCCGCGCGGTGGCCGACGGCGGCTCGGGTTCTCCAAATTCCGGCGACGTCTCTGCACGAGGGAGGAAGAGGATCAGCAGGCGGCGAGAGGACTCCTTAGCGCGCTGATTTGCGAAAGAAGGAAGAAGGGAGGGGCTGCCTGGTCAGGGCTGGACGCGGCGGCGCTCCCGCGACCCGGAGCAGGGGAGCTCGCCGGGTTTCCTTGCGGCAGAGGGGGAGCAGGGCGGTAGCAGCGCTGCACGACCTTGCGGGAGCGCTTGGGGCGTGCGGGAGTGTTGGCGAGCAGAGAGGGAGAGGAATGGGGTGGGTGAGCCGCTGCTGCCCTTATGTCGTGGCCACCGGAAGGGGGAACCGAGAGAGGGTTGGAGGGAGGACGGCGAGCTGTCGGGCAGGGAGTGGCTCCTCCGGTGGAGCTTCAATGCCGGCCGGTGGCACAGGCGCGGTTTGGCGGAGCAGTGGCCGTGACGGGGCTACAGCGATCGCCGGTGGCTCGTACGGGCGCGTCGGTGTCGGGCGGAGACTGGCCGGAGAGAGTGGGAGAGGGAAGGGGCGGTTGACCCGGCTTGACCCAGAACTTGGACTCGGATTTGGTAAATTCCGACACGTTCCCGTGCTCCAAATTTGACGCAACTTTTTGTGTGTACTCAGTGGAACGTGTGCTCCAACTTTTCTGTTGGGTGCACCTGTTAGTTTGCCATTGAGAATTTATGAAAATTCTAAACCCGAAATACACTTTTCTGACTTTGGGGAAATTTTTAAGGGTATTAAATGGTTACCACAAATTCTGGAAAAATTCCCAAAATTCTATTTTATTATGGCCATTCAGAATATGTAAAAATATTTGGGTACTTTCATGGATTTTGATGATGTTTGTGAGTGACCCGTATTTGAATATTTTTGGAATTTAATTAACTAGGTTTCTTTTCTTTATCCTTGGCATATGGAGAAATCATACTCCGGCTTAGTCCTTAATTGAGGTTAGGCTTAGCTAACTTCATGTTGTAACATGGGATGTCACAGCAAACGTTCTTAGTTTTGACCGTGAATAATAAATATATCTTTAAGATTCATGATATGAAAATGACATTGCTTGATTCGTTATGAAACCTCAATGCGCAACATTTTTAAAATTATGTTTTTGTTAAAAGTTGAGAAAGCTTGACTTTTATTAAACCTAGAAATACCTATATTTCTAGATGGGGGGGGGGGGGGGGGGGGAGGGGCGAGAGGGGGACAGTTGTTTTAATTTTATAAAATAAAATTATGTATGCAGTCAAACAGTCTAATTACAATACAAGAAACATTAATGGAAAAAGAGATTTAAAAATATTGAATCAACTTGCTGCCCTGGTCGTGCTTCTACATGGTTGCATGTCTTACGCTGGTAGTCAGTGTATCGTCTTATAATATTAATAATATGTCCTGACTATGAATAAATAGTCTAATAATCTGAAAACCCCCCGCGCCCACTAACATCCACTGACAATGAATAAATAGTCTAATAACCTGAGAAACCCTCGCGCCCGCTAACATCCACTACGGGAAAACGTCTAGTTGTCGAGTGCACCGAGGTTTGCTTCTCGGCCACTCGGCAAACTAGCAAAGCTGAGACACTCGGCAAGCAGTAAACACCTAGAGAAATATAGAAACTTAGAGTATTTAGAGAAATTTAGAAACCTACACAAACTTAGAAATCTAGATGAATATAATATGCTCTATTTTGTGTAGAATCCTCCTCCATCGACGACGTCGAACGAAGTGTCTCAAGAAGACTATGATCCGTCGCTCCCTCGTGTTTTGTTCCCGCCACCCCCACCTAAGTGAACTTGCTTATCATTTGTATTGATGAACAAACTTGTTTATTTATAAAATTAAATATTATTGAACTACATGTGATGTTTATTTGTAGATTTGAGTACTATGGAACTACTTGTGATGCTTATTTTTGGATTTACGTCTTGTGGAACAATTTGTGATGTTGATTATGTATTACGTGTTGTTGAATGCCTCAGATGTATATTTATATTAATATGAACTGTATGTGATGATCTATGTGTGTTCATGTGGTAGAAAAAAAAAGAGATTCTAAAAGAGTACTTTGCCAAGTGTCATGGCCAAGACACTCGGTAAAGTGATCAATGTTTGCCGAGTGTCAAGGCCACGACACTCGGCAAAGTGACCAATCCAAAGGGGACCTAACTTTGCCGAGTGTTTTCCTAAGGACACTTGACAAAACATTTTTTTTCGCCGTTACCATCAGCGCCTTACTATTTTTTGTCGTGTGCCGCGTCGGCACTCGGCAAAGTCTATGTCGAGTGCCCGATAAAAAATACACTCGGCAAAAAACATTTTGCTAGCAATTTGTTCGTCATGTGCTTTTTATCGAGTGTTGCACTCAACAAAGACTTTACGAGTGGTTTTCTACCTTTGCCGAGTGCTTCACACACTCGGCAAACCATGGATTTCCCGTAGTAATCTTTGTAGGGGCAAATTGATTGACAAGTTGTTTGATGTGGAGGAATTTCGTAATATGTTAAACATAGCGAGAGTACTCCACATTATTAATTCACAGTGAATCAGTAATCTCTATCGAGTTGGTTGAAGTGGACGACGACACTAGCTACTTGGTTTAGGAGTGAAAAATAATAACATGATCTATCTTTTGAGTAGTGCTCCTTTCCTTCTTAAATTATTATCTTTAGAACCTTTCGTTCTTAAATTACTGTCTTTAGAACCTAATGATAATGAGGATTTCAGGATGAAGTACTATGCTAGGTGTGTGATTCAAAAGGGCGTTGCTATATACTCCCTCTATATTAGAAAAAGAATTTGTTTAGGACATCATTTATGATATCAAGGAGTGATTAATTAGAGGGTAATTTTCCCAACATACCCTTATTAAATAGAAACCTGGGTCCAATTCATTCATTGCCATTTCTCCAACACATTGGTTGCTATTACTAGGTTCCAGTGTGAAGGTTGCGATTTCGATCTCTCACAGAACCTTTTTTGCTTGTGCGTAGCAGTTTGGGGTGATTCTTTTTCTCTTATCGTTGCAGTCCGCGTTCTTTTTTTTTTCCTTTAACAGTCTGGCAAGTGTAATGCACATCCAGTCAAGTGTTGAGGTTCTCCGGTCGTGCACTTGTCGTCGTGGTCGTCATTGTTTTTGCTCACAAGCTTGCCGACAATGCCATCACGGCCAACGGTCAACACCTTTGCCTACATGCCGTCGTGGACGTTGTTCATGAGCTTGGGCTAGTCACGGCCGTCGTGCGAGCTTGGCCTCCATGCGAGCGACGGAGGGAAGAGGAGACGAGCAGAGCGATTAGTTTGGTTTAATGCGCGCGGAGTGCGTCCGTCATTAAGCAGGGGCTAGCGACGAAGCAATGAAGTGTTAATAGTGTGCGAGACACGAAGCAGCAGGTGCAGGGCAGCAGGGGCATTCTAGTCAATCCTATAGTCAAAATCTCAAAACGAATTGTTTTGTTTAAAACGTTCACCAAGCCAGAACGAATAGAATTTTTGGAGTATGTTAGGGCACGTACAAAGGAGAGCCCACTGTGGTCTTTTGGGCACATGTATCCAAGTAAAAAAACGGGAAACAACTCTATCATACTAAGGAGAGACTCTACATGCTCTCTCTTAATAAATACATATTATTAATGATTGTATGACATAAGTCGTCTCTTCATATGTACAACGGTACTCAGAGTTGTCTCTTACATCGAAACACGTGATAAACACCGTCTCTTCGTCAAGAGCCCACCTAGCCGTCTCTTCATGGGTTAGAGGGGCTATTTACCAAAATACACTGCCACATCAGCTTAAGAGCCCACTCATTTTTTAGCGTTGTACATACCCTTATAGTGCTGGCGCCGCGTCACCGAAGCTGATGTCACCCGACAGAACGGTTTCTCTATGCATCACCAGAGAGCTCGAGGTGTCGATGCACACCATGCACCACGACTTGTCTTGGTCGTTGTACACGTAGATCCGGTCTTTCAGACGAAGGACAATCTTCTCCGTGCCGTCGACGTCCTCCACCATCTCCACCTCCGCCTGAGCCGTCATGAACAGCTGCGATAGATGGGTACGGTCTGGCAGGAGCGTCTTGACCCCCTCCCTCACCTGCCAGCTCCGCGCGCTCCAAGAGGAGTCGTCGTCTCGAGCACCCACATCTCCATGGCGTCCTCCCCCCCGTGGCTCTCCCAGCAGGCCAGGACGCAGAGCTTGCCGGTGGCAGGCTCGGCGCAGAGCCGCGCCTCCCTCAGAACCATCTGAGAGGAGGCCACGCGCTCCGGCACCGCCGCGAAGCCGAACTCCTCCCGCGCCGTGTCGAACACGAGCAGTGCCACCCGGCCCGAGTCCACCATCTGCACCAGCCAGTGCAGGTTGCCATGGAATATGATGGGCCGATCCCGGTGGCTCCTCATGAAGAACATCTTCTTCTTCTTCTTCGAGCCAGAAGAAGAAGAAGCAGCAGCAGCTTCCACGGGAGCTTGAACTTGACGTCAACCGGCCACGTCGTCGTCCCCGACTTGCAGGACCCGAAAGGCGACGGGAAAGCGTCGTCTGGTGGACGAAGCTGGCATGGGGGTTCTGGAACGGGTAATCCGGTTCGATGCTCGCCAGGGCGGCCGGGCGATTGGCGAGGAGGCGGTCGAAGCTCGGGTGGGAGGTGGCGGCACGCCAGGCCCTGCACACCATGCGGCAGCGGCCGATGCTCTGAACCGGCAAGCGGACGAGGATCTCCATGAGCACGTCGTGTGGCAGGGAGGGGCCGTGCGCCGCCATGGCCATGCCTCTCTCTCACGGAGGATAGGTTGCGGCCTCCTCAAGACAGTGTCTTAATTTGGATGTATATAATCTCTTACTATATATATATATTATATATATATACATCTTATTAATTTAGGTGAGTCCGTCTACTCCATATTTTAGTGTTGGTACAAACACAATCTAGTTGGAATAATTAAAGAATAATACAGCTGTGCGCGCTCAGGAAGTTGCAGCCCGCTCCGCTTCCCGGTCTCCGCTCTGATAGGTCCTTCTCTGTGTTGTAAAACGCTTGTTGGGCAGGCTCATCTTCTAGAAGAAGGTTTTCTACCCAATGTGGGCTCGTTATCGAATTAGGACCTAACACGAAGTAGGGTTTCCCCCTTATAAATAGTTGAGGAGACACCCCTTTGTAAATTCGCCAGAATTATTCAATAAAGAATTTCGTCTCCTCTATTATTGTTGCTTTTAGTTTTCGTTCTCTACATCGATCTACGTGCCTTCGATCGTCGATAACTCAACACGTTATCAGCACGCTCTAATCGAGCCGACGCATCTATTCGGTGATCTAAGGTATGTTTCCGAATGAATTTTAATCTTGACTCGTTGCAGTCAAGATCTGTCCAAGTTCGTCATGCAAATCAAGATCCAGACACGTTGTTGTCTAGATCTAAGAAAAACAACCAAGTAAACTGCAGTGGCTTCATCGAGCACCGCGTGGCTCGGCGCACCCTGTGACCTGCGCCCAAGAAGCGTGAGAGCCATCTGGCCGCGCACGAACATCAGATTCGACGGTTGGCTTACCCGTAAGGGGCTCCTCCGACCGGATCCACAAGAAAAAAATCTCAAGATTCGATGTCGCCGCCACCGGATACAACATCACAAGAAAGAAAAGAAAAATCTCGAGATCCGACGACTTGACCACCAAACCCTAACTCCAACGGGAGAGGGTCAAGAAGATGACGAAGAAAAGACCGGATCTACCCAACCCTAGTGGTGAAGGTGACCGGATCTACAAGAAAAACAAAAAAAAAAATTTGTGATGCATCTCGTGACGGCTCAGATCTACACTCTATGAGTTCAGATCCAGCCCCACCGAACGTTGGACTCCACTCCATACAGATCGAAGAAAATTGAAAAGAGAAGAAACTCCCGGCGCCGAGCAGCAGCATCCGCGCCCCGCCGACAAAGCCCACCCGCGCGCGCGCCTTGGCCCACCTGCAACGACGCGCGTGACTGGCCACCGAGGCCCAGCTCCCGAGCGGTGCTGCCACCCCGCTCCCCCCGGCGACGGAGCCCAACCCATGGGCCCACACGCGACGCACGCAGCCTGCTCCGCGTCGGCCCGCTCCCGCTGAGGCCAGCATGCGAGCGCGCTCCTGCCAGCAACGCAGCCAGCCCGCACCGAGGGCGCCCCCGATTTGCACCCCCCCCCCCCCCCCCGCCGCAAATCCCGCGAGCAGCACGGCGCGCTCGAACGAGTTACTCGTTCCCGCTAGCGCCGCTACCTGTCATGGGCTATTGATGCTGAAATTCTTCTTAGTGGCAAAAATCTCTTAGAGACAATTATGCCTAAAACTGGGGAACCTGCTGCAACAACAGTGGAGCAAGCTCAAGCCCTGCATTTCCTAAGGCATTATTTATGTACTACATTAAAAAATGAGTACATGACCGAAAGGAACCCAGAGGTCTTGTGAGACTCACTGCGTAATCGCTTTGAGTAAATTGAAGCATTCTTACTTCCTAAAGTGGAGCGCGAATGGCAAAACCTACGCTTCCAAGATTATAAGACTGTTGATGAATACAATACCAAGCTTTATGGTATTGTGTCACGCATGAAGCTATGTGGCAAAGATCTTAAAGATCCCGACCTCATCCACAAGACTCTCTCCACCTTTCATCCTAAGCTCACCCATGTGAGCCGCCAGTACAAGAAGGACAAATATGACTCTTATGTCGCCCTGAGCAATGCATTGCAGCAAGATCAGGGGAGGACGAATTAATCAAGCAGAATCATTTGTCTCGTCCTACTGACTCCATGGCACCGCAAGAAGCACATGCCACGTCATTCAAGAAGAATAACAACAAGGGTAAAGGAGCACCGAAGGCACCACCGAAGACGCAAAACAACCCTAATAAGTTCAAGAAGAACTATAAAGGGAAGTCAAAGAAGACGCCATCAGGGGGAGAATATGGGAAACAGGACCAGAAATGTTACAGATGTGGCATGAATGGACATTGGTCCAAAATTTGTCGCACGCCTAAGCACGTCGTCGATATGTACCAAGAACTCAGGAAGAAGCTTGCGGAGCATGAAGCTAACTATGTTGAAGCTCCACAAACCAAAGAAGACATCACGAAGATGGATTCTGGTACATTAGACAAAGCTCAAGGTCATGGACAACCAAGCAAGGCCTCTGATATTGAATTTGATGACGACCTCATGGCAGAGGATGAGGAGGACCTGCATGGAGATTCCCACTAGTCTCGTAGACTATTTAGAATCGAAAGTTCTCCATTAGAATTAAGCAATAGTAATAAGGGTGCATTAAGTTTTAGTAGTGGTTTATTTATTTAATCTCATGAAGAGGAGACATTTGTTTAATAATATATCATATTGGTGTGGAAATTGTTTATATTATTATTTCTGTTGATTATACATGATTACAGAATCGTGGAGTACATGGCTATTCAAGAGGAGCTCTATCTCGTAGACAGTGGTACTACCGCTACCATTCTAAGGGACACTAGTTATTTCCAAACACTTCGATTATTGGCACAGGCAGGGTCACAATCGTCCTACCGAATGGTACGCGGCTAGTAATCCATGAAGCATTGCTTTATCCCGAGTCTACTCGGACATTGTTAAGCTTCAAGTACATCCGTGCAAATAGATTTCACGTAGAACCAATGATGATAAAGGCGAAGAATGTCTCATTATGACCAAGAAAGATGGAGAACACAAGACTACCGTCGAAAGTTTTCCAACCATTGAAGAAAGCATGTACTACACTTATGTTAAACAATACAAGGAGTTTGCTGTGTTCAAGACCGTATTTAGCAACCAAGAAGCCTATCGAACATGGCACGACAGACTTGGTCATCCAGGCCTCAATATGATGCAAAGAATCACGAAGAATTCAAATGGTCATAACTTGAAGACAAAAGATTTCTCAAATCACGAAGATTTTTTGTGCGTTGCATGAGCAAAAGGGAAGCTCATCACTCGACCCTCAAAGCTGAAGATTCAAGCAGAATTGATGGCATTTCTTGAACGAATTCAAGGACACATATGTGGACCAATTAATCCCATGTCAGGACCTTTTCGGTACTTCATGGTGTTGATTGATGCTTCCTCGAAGTGGAGTCATGAATGTTTATTGTCTACTAGAAACCATGCGTTTGCACGATTGACAACTCAGATCATACAATTAAAAACTAATTTTCCGGATCACAGAATCCAATCCATCAGGATGGATAATGCCGGAGAATTTATCTCGAAGGTGTATAATGACTATTGTATGAGTATGGGTATCAAAGTGGAACATTCTGTACCACAAGTGCATACACAAAATGGACTTGCAGAATCATTAATTAAGAGGATCAAGTTGATAGCACGACCATTATTATAGAATTGCTTATTGCCTACCTCTTGTTGGGGGCATGCAGTGTTACACGCAGCAGCATTAATTCAATTGAGGCCATGTGCTACACATGAAGAATCACCATTAGCAATGGTGCGTGGTACAATACCAAATGTTTCTCACTTGCGGAGATTTGGATGTGCTGTGTATGTCTCTATCCCTCCGTCTCAGCGAACTGCAATGGGTGCACAACAAAAACTCGGAGTTTATGTTGGATATGAAAGTGCATCTATAATCAAGTATTTAGAGCTACCTACTGGGGATCTACACACGGCTCGCTTCGCTGATTATATCTTTAATGAAGATCATTTCTCGGCATTAGGGGGAGGAAAGTATCTCTCTCGGGACGAATGCCGTGAAATAGAATGGGAAACTAAAGGAATTCAAGAAATGGATCCTCGCACTACAGAAACTGAGCTCGAAGTTCAGAACATCCTCCATCTACAGAGGGTTGCTAATGAACTGCCAGAAGCTTTCACCAATACAAGAGATATTGTCAAGTCTCATATACCGGCTGCAAATGCACCTGAAAGAATAGACATCTCATTTGAAGAAGATGACTATATGAAATTCCAGCCTCCTTCCTCAAAAGCAACGAATGCTAGGAAGAGGGGGAGTGATCCGGTTACACGGGCACCAAAGAAGCCTAGAGTACAAGCTCAAGCTAAAGCTCCTAGGAGACGTCCTGCAGAGAATAAGCCAAAGCAAACTACTCAAAAGAAGAATATAGAAGGTCAAAGCAAACCACACGAAGTGGTGAGCATTGAAGAAGAAATCCCAAGTGAGAATGTGCGCACACTTGAAACTCACGACGGGTTACCGGAAATTCCTGATCTAAACACACCTCTGAGTGATGTAGATCAAGAAAATGAAATAATAGAAGAAGTTTCAACGAATTATGTTGAGACGGGAGTAGTATACAATAGAAAAATAATGAAAATCGACTCATATTTTGCTGACACAATTGCAACATAGATTGACTTGGAATCTGAACCAAAGTCAATGAAGGAATGCAAGAAGCGTACTGACTGGCCAAAGTGGAAAGAAGCAATTTGTGCAGAGTTGAACTCGCTAAAGAAAAGAGAAGTGTTCGGCAATGTAAGCCTTACACCAAAAGGTATCTTTCCAGTGGGTCACAAATAGGTGTTTGTCAGGAAGAGAAATGCTCAAAATGAAGTGACTAGATATAAGGCGAGACTCGTAGCTCAAGGTTTCACGCAGATACCAGGAATTGACTACGAAGAAACCTACTCTCCCATAATAGATGGAATTACTTTCCGGTATTTAATATCATTGACAGTGAATATGAATTTGCAAATGCGACTTATGGATGTCGTCACTGCATATTTGTATGGAACATTAGATAAAGAAATCTATATGAAAGTTCTAGAAGGAATCAAAGTTCCGAATGAAGAAGAATGCAAATTGTATAGTGTCAAACTTCAGAAGTCACTATATGGTTTAAAGCAATCTGGAAGAATGTGGTATAACAAAGTCAGTAACTTTTTACTGGAGAAAAGATTCTTGAAGAATGATGATTGTCCTTGTATATTCATTAAGAAATCAGAGAAAGGGTATTGCATAATCTCTGTTTATGTTGATGATTTGAATATCATTGGTACTACACAGGACGTCGAAGATGCATGTTCTTACTTAAAGTCTGAATTTGAAATGAAAGATTTAGGAAAGACTGCATATTGTTTAGGCTTGCATCTTGAGCATACCCACGAAGGGATATTATTGCATCAATCAAACTATACCAAGAAGGTATTAGAAAGATTTAATATGAAAGATGCATACCCACTTAGATCCCCTATGGTTGTGAGATCACTCAATGCAGAGGAAGATCCATTTAAACCAAAGGAGAAAGGTGAGGAATTATTGGGATCTCAATATCCCTATCTCAGTGCTATTGGAGTATTGATGTACCTTGCAAATGGTACGAGACCCGATATAGCTTTTGCTGTTAATCTACTTGGTAGATACAGCTCGGCACCAACTATGCGACATTGGAAAGGCATTAAACAGTATTAAGATATCTGAGAGGAACTGAAAATTTTGTATTATTTTTCAAGAAGAATGCAGAAGTAACCTTGGTTGGGTAAACTGATGTTGGCTACTTATCCGATCCACACAAGTCAATCTCGCAGACTAGATATGTGTTCTTATTTGGTGGAACGGCAATTTTATGGAAGTCAACAAACCAGACGATTGTTGCTACATCAATAAATTACTCAGAGATCATCGCATTATTTGAAGCCGCCAAGGAAAGCACTTGGCTTAGAAGAATGTCAAGACATATAATGGAAAGTTGTGGAGTGTCGTATACTCCATCCCCTACAGTTATCTATGAAGATAATAATGATTATATTGCACAAATACAATCGGGATACATAAAGTCAAACAGGACAAAGCATATGTTACCTAAATTCTTCCATACGCATGAATTGCAAGAGAAGGGAGAAATTTTGGTAACTCATGCCCGATCTTGTGATAATCTTGCAGATATGTTCACAAAGACACTACCAGCTTGCACTCTTGAAAAGTGTCGGTATGATATTGGCATGAGAAGACTTAGAGAAGTGCTTGGAACAGGAGGAGAACTTCCCTAAGTACATCACGTCCCGAATTAAAGAATCATCTCGAAGATAATTCGTGTCGTTCATGAAGATCGATAAGCATTGTACTCTTTTTCCCTTATGAGTTTTTCATATGAAGTTTTCTCATTAAGGTTTTTAATGAGGTAATGCGTACAATACAAGTAACGGTAATATGTGCTCTTTTCTCCATTTTTCCCACTGGGTTTTTAAGGAGTTTTTATGAGGCATATTTATCGTGATAAAGAGCCCAAGGGGGAGTGTTGTAACACGTTTGTTGGGTCAGGCCCATCTTCTAGAAGAAGGTTTTCTGGCCCATATGGGCTCGTTATCGAATTAGGACCTAACACGAAGTAGGGTTTCCCTCTTATAAATAGTTGACGAGACACCCCTTTATAAATTCGTCAGAATTATTCAATAAAGAATTCGTCTCCTCTATTCTTGTTGCTTTTAGTTTTCGTTCTCTACATCGATCTACGTTCCTTCGATCATTGATAACTCAACATTCTGCACATGGGCAGCCCCACGTCAAGGTTGGCTCCATAGCCAGCTGGCGGGAACTAATTGTCTCTGAGCGCGTCGGCGGCCGAGCACCCTGCATGTGGGTGGGTCCCGCATGAGTGGCCCACACAATAGGTATGAAAAAAATTGTGTAAAAAGTTCATCTAATAATTTTTCATTAAAAATTCATCTAAACTTTTCTGTAAAGTTTTGCATAAAAGTTTTGAACAAAACTTTCGTAAAAAGTTTAGTGAAAAAGTTTAACAAATAAGTTTGACGAGAAACTTTTCTGAAAAAGTTTGATGTTTTTTTTTCTTTTTCATGCAAAATATTGATATTTTCGCAAATTCAATTACAATGTTGATAGCTTCACCTGCCTCCGCGCGGCCGCAAATTAGCCACCCCCAACTGGAGTCTCCTAGTCCAGGCCAGCCTAGCCCACTGGTCCTCACATTACGCACGCATGATACAACCAACTTTTCAACTCTCTCTCTATCTCTCTAAGAACTTGATATGCCCCGGTGCGATGCCATGTCTCGTTGAGGCTGACATGCGGCTGCGTGTAATGGGAAGTACCCCCTTGCTCTCCAAGCTCCATGGGGATTGATACCCTAAGGTGATCGTCTTCCACGCGTTGGACGACTGCAAGGACTCATGAAGGAGCAGCTGCAACCAATATCTCTTCGACAATAAAAATCGATTCTCTTCTTTACCCCTGCTCTAGGAGTCTAGTTAGGGCTCCATCACATGTGGGCTAGCACTGGACATTGAGGGACCGTTGCACTCTAGAGCTTCATGACATGAATCAAATTATATTCGAGAAACAAGCTAGCTCTGTCCATGTTCCGACCTTATTCAACCAAGACTTATACAATTGTTATCAAAACACCTGCGTTTTCAAGAAAAAAGAAATTGTTATCAAAAGACATGCTACAATTTACCTCATTCAATCTAGACTTATACAACAAACATGATGACCGTGCAAAATAAAATTAATTTTTTATAAATTTCACTGTTATCATACTATATCTATAAAAATATATGGTACATGTAGTTTATTTCATTTAAGAAGAAGCCCATGGCAACGCACGGACATATTGCTAATACTTCTTAATAAACAAAGTCAAAACATATATATATAGTAAATAAAAAATTCTATACGCCCTGAGTCCCCAACGAGTCCGTGGCTCTTCGTTCACGTACGAGAGATGGAGTGCGTCTTGTTTGGAAAAACTCCTCGCATGTCCATGCTGAACATGCATTATCCTCACCGTGCAGTAAAATAACTGAGGAGTGACACGTGGTCTGCCACAATGTATTCTTCTAGTATCTTGATTTATCCTTAACATATTGAGCATAATAGTGAGGACCACGCATATAAAAAAAGAGCCAATTCTGTAGATGTCATTGTAAAGTTCATTAATTCCAGATTTGTCATTGCAAAAAGACTTATCACACATATGCCATTATGTTATAAAATTTATTCCCTTTATGTCATTTAAGTTATTAAACTACTAACATTTTTAACAAATTGATTAATCTGCCCTTGTCCCTTGATTGTGGTCACTAAACTAACTAAATACAGCAGCCGGCAGCAGCAGTGACCCGCGGAGGCGGCATGCTCGCGTGCACGCAGCTGCTGGGCCAGCACGAGCAGCGGCCAGGCCGAGCGCGAGATGCGGTAGCTTGCCAAGGTGAGCGCGCGCGGCGGACGGGGCGTCGAGCACGTGACAGTGGCCGGGCCAGAGCGAGCGCGTGATGCGGCTGCCGGGTCGAGTGCGCGGTGGCATGCCGGGACGAGCGCGGACGGCGTGCACGGCCGACTGAGGCAAATGTGTGCATGCAGGCGAGCACGGCGAGTGTTGGCGTGGTGGACGACGGAGCAAACACACGCGGCGGATGGGGCGGCGTAGTGCAGCGTCGCGGCCTGGGCACCAACGGGTGGAGAAGGAAGAAAGGAATGGGCATTTTTGTTTTTTCTTTTTTCATATGATTTACTGTTCATCAATGGTATGTATGGGATAAAATTTATAGTCTAATAGCTTATGTGGGATAAGCTGTTTTGTATTGACATATTTCGAGTTAGATCGTTTTGTAATGGCATTAGAGGAATTATCTCATGAAAAAAACAGGCTTTGAGCCACTGTGTGAGCTCTCTCTCTCTCTCTCTCTCTCTCTTTGCGCGCTCTCTTGCGCTCTCAATTGACACGCGGGACAGGCCAAACAAGAAATATCCATGCGCAAAAGTAAAACCGTTGTAAATCTAGAACGGTAAATCTGATTTATGATCTTTTTGTACTATTGAATTCCTAACAATTAAATCTATAAAACAAGATCTTACTCGACTATATTTGAGTAAATGTAATTTTTTTAACGTGTGGACCCCATGTCATATTTAAGAACTCTATCAAAATTTTAATTTGTTGTAATTCAAACATCATTCTCGCTCACCATTTAGCATAAATAGTGATTTGGTAATGTCATGATCTAAACATCAATCTATTGCATATGATTTGGAATGCGAAAATTTTATATGGCTCACAACAGATGCAAACCAAACAAGCCTCTACTTTCACTCTCACACTCTGTTAGTATTTTCTCCCACTCTATTATATGAAAACACTTATATGTCTATTTTTCTAAATTAATAATGAATATCATATTCACAATAATATATTCAGATTCAATCAAAAGTGTATATTTTTTCTAGATTAATAAACAATATCACCCTTTTCTATTTTCTACAATTAATAAATAATATCATACCCACAAAAAAATATCATACTCACAGTCACAAGTTAGTATGATAGTGCGTCATATGCTACTCGTGATAGTTTTAATAACATTCTGAAGTGGATAGAATGCTAATCATAAACATGCAATAAATAGTGTTTCATATACTGTTTTTATAGTTTTAAGACTTTAGTATATAGTGTGTTTCTTGAACTATAATATGTATACAAGTTACTATATGGGCATACACTAAAATTCGCTCATCCACATAAGATGGAACCGCTTGGGCAATCATATGCTAAAAATAGTTTTTTTAGGATGTATGCTAAAAATAGTTCTATACACTCTCTTGAGAAACTATTTTTAATATACACTTGATTCATATCAAATTTAATAATCTCACTGACTATTATATCCCAAAAAATATCAATAAATTATACTACTAGTATAGTATTATCAATCACTATTGTTTGTTAAGACATTGAAATGTTTTAAATATTGTACTTTGACTATTAATTTATACCAATATTGAATTACTAAATATAAGAATATCATCTATGGAAATCAAGATAACACATCATCATTTTTTTGCTTTATACTAAATATGTTCATAAGACATGCTCTTAGATTTGTTTATGTTCTCTTGTTGCGCAAAAGTCTGAAACCTTTTTGTGCAAAAGTCTGGAACCTTTTTCATTATCTAAAAAATATTAAATATATGTACAAAGTGAATCGGACTTTAACCCTATATTTATATTGATTACTAGTACAAAAGTCAGTTTCAATAGGGTTCATGATAGGCACAATTTGATTATGGACATATTTCAATGTTGGCATTTGTTCCAGTACACTACTCAATCTTATATTTGCTAGAAGACATTATAGAATTATGATAATTGACTAGTAGACACTTCAATCATTAGAATATTGATTATCTTGTATGAGGGAGCGAGAGAACTTTGAAAATAATATCTATTTTTTTGAAAAGAAATATTATTTTTTATAGAAAATAATAACAATACTAATTATATTTCATAATGTATATTAACTACAACAGTTTTCAGAAATATGATTATGTTAAAAAATTTTAAATTGGTTGTAAGGGTAAAAAGGTCATTTGAAATATAATTATGTTAAGAAATATACATTATTTTTTCATAGTTAATTATATAAGTTAAGAAATATGATTCTGTTATAAGAAATGTTTAAATTGGCTGTAAGGACAAAAAGGTCATTTTAAAAGTTCTCTCTGTTGTCTATATATGGTAATCAGTATTTTAATAACTTGAGTGTCTATTAGCCAATTACCACACTTCAATAGTGTTCTCTAGCAAATATAACATTGAGTAATGTCCTAGAGCAAATATCAAAATTGAATAGTGTCTATGAGCAAATTTTGTCTTCATGATAAGATGAACACCATCAATAATGTGATTTCTTAAAATAAGAATCACGTCCTAAAAATTGATGCAACAAAGCACGAGTCAATAATACAGTATATTAGTCAATCAGGAGTTCGTGATACAATATTGAAGAATCATGCCCTAAATAAGAGTCACGTCCTAAAAATTTGCGCAGATTTGTTACCCGGCTTCTACCGAGGTGAAGAAAAAATAAAATCGAATAGTAATCTCTCTCTCTCTCTCTCTCCACAATTTCAAGGCCGAATAAACACACAATTTCAGGAAAGCTTGAAGAAACGGCACTACCGTCAACACCGTGGCTGGATGAAGAGCACTCACGAATTGAGCAGAATGACTCACGGACTGAGCAGATTGGGAAGGATAAAGCAGGAGCAGGAGCAGGGTGGAGAGAGGAGAGAGCCAGAGAGATGTCAGGCGTCAGAAGAGTGAGAGAAATTAATGAGAGGGAGTGCATGTGTACTGTACATGTCCGTAATTGATAAAAGAGACACTAAAATAAAACTCAGTTCTGACAACTGTTTGATAATCCCCAAGCTATCCGCCAGCAATCAACGATAGAGATAATGCATGCTGAGCATGCACATGTGAAAATTTCGGATTGGTCTTGTTTGTTTCCTGTCGTAGACGGCTGCGGAGGTGCATGTGTGTTCTCGTGCCCTACTGGACGTCCTCATATTGTCGCATTATTTACCGCTGGATTGCATCGAGACTTCACTGATAATCGCTTGGACATGTTAAGCATTACTGAGCTCGAAAGTGGTGAGGTATTCAGAGATTACTTGCATGATCGTGAGCGAGTACTGTGTGAGGGACATGAAGATGGCGGGCAGTCCAGGCCCTCGAGAAACATGCAGATCATCGCCGCCATGTCATGGCGACGGCGCTAATCGAGGACCTCGCCTCCGTGGTGCCGTGCGCCTCAGGGTCGTTACGGTACGGGAGCCACAACAGGGGGCGTGTACACGTACGTGCATCGGCATCGCAAATTTCGTTGTCGCCGGAAGTGTACGCGAGGCGCCGCCGTCCTGCTCGTGCGCTCTGAGTCGCCGAGGCCGCTCTCTAATAGTAACTCTAGTGGGCTGATCAAATGAGGCTTTAAATCTTCTTTTAGTCATACATATACAAAAAATCAACTCTAACTTCTCCTTATCCTGGTGACTATTTTGAGTAGCCACCAAATTTTCCTTCAAATTCTCTAAAAATAGTGACTACCATTTTCCCCTGAAATGCGGGCCCCATCAATTTTTCTTTTTTTTTCTTTCTTTTCTTTCCTCTCCTCTCCTCCTCTCTCGAGGCGAATAGAATCGGGGCTTCTGCCATCGGCGTTCACCCGCCCCGCGCCTCCGGCCAGCATCCGCCGCGCGCCTCCTGCCGCTGGAAAAAGAACCGTTGTGGCAGGATCTACTCGGCAGGTGGATCTGCGGGCGGGAATGGAGCCATGTCGGCGCGCCAAGCGGGGAAGGAGGGCCGGTGGCGCGCGAGCCGGCAAGGAGGGGACGAGGGCAGCGGCGCACGCGCAAGGATGGAAGGAGGGCGGCGGCGCGCGAGTGAGGAAGGAGGGAAGGAGGGCGGAGGCGCGTGCACAAGGATGGGAGAAGAGCGGCGGCACACGAGTGGGGAAGGAGGGCAGCGGCACGCGCGCAAGGGAGAAGATGCGATAGCGACGCGTGTGGGGAAGAGAGGACGGCGGCGATGACGAGGGAAGCAGGGGTGGGAGAGAGAAGTGGCGCGGGGGAAAGTGGGAGGAGTCAGGTAGGAGAGAGAGGCGGGGCCGGTGCAAGGTTTAAAAAGTCGCTGGAACCGGCCGGCTCGGTTTGGCTGAAAACCAGCCAGTTAACCTGGGAACTGACCGGCTAACCATTTAGCTATAATAACTAGTTATTAGCCAAGCGAAACCAGCCGGTTAGGGTGACCAGTCGAGACCAGTTCTCTGGTTAACTGGAATAACCGGTCGGTTCTTGAAATCCTCGGCTAATGGGGCCCATTGACAGAGGTATACGGGCCAATTTTACTCGATTGGACTGGAGTGTAAAACAGTTTTGAATCTCTAAAATTTAAAAACTGATCCTCAAAATGAATTATAGAGGTTGATCACCCTACTGAAATTGCTCTAATCCTGTCGGTTGAAGGAGGCATGCAATCAGCAGGCAGGTACGTACAGCCAGGTTATTTCCATGTCCTGAGAGACCTTCGTAGTGGTCTTCGATGTAGTGTCCATCTCCGTCCCGTGCATCTCCATCCTGTGCATCAAGCTCTATGTACGTTCCGGTGATCGTTGCCTCTACATGCATGTGTTAGGTTTCAGACTTAATTATCACCTATCTACAACAGAGATATACAACTATAGTTCTGTTTAGTTTACTACAGTACTCGTCGAGGACCTCGCCTGCCTATGGTGACTCGTTGTGGCGTGTCTGCACTTGGGAGTCCCGTTTTGTATCTACTGGATTCCTCTCCAAACCCTTCGCAATTATTTTTAAAAAAAATATTCCGCGCCCGTTTGTGGAGGAACAGAGCATGTAAATGGGCGCATCCAGAACAGAGCATGTAAACGCTCTGTATACTGGGTCCTGTTTTACCTTGTCAACTTGTCGTGAACCACCGTTTCCGATTTCGCATTGTTTAGATGTTGCTTAATAGGACGGACGCCTGGGCATGATAGATCTCTACGCAGGAACTGCAGTTCATTATGGTCCACTCAAAGTGCAGAGCATTGTGATCAGGGTTAAGCCTCATGCCACAGTTTGATTCGACACTTCAGCCTTTTGATGGCCATTTGCTAGATGACGCAATGCTGCATTTATATTCAATACAATAGCTTAATTACAACCAGATGACAAACTTTCTGTAGTGACTTTCCAACGCAGTAAGGTACAATATCTCATCTTCTTTAAACATTTCAGAAAAAATACCCAATAAATAAGAAGAATTCCAAACAGAACTGACATACAGTACATAATATCATTTTTATTGAGTATATTTACACAAAACTTTACAAACCGTAGAAACAAGTACTCATCAGAAGATAATTCTCCGCTGGTTGATAGAAGATGCACAACAAAGCGATCACTTCATATGGATGTCAACAGTTATAATTGGTCCAGAGCGAACGAGCCGAAGGCTCGCAGCACGCCCGTCCGGGTTCGTTCCTCAGGATTAGCTCGCGGTGTCGCACCGCGGAAAAAATCCTCTTGTCCTCCTAGGCCAAAGCATATGGTAAAGACTCGCGCCACAGCTTACACGGCCAGCTGAGTCCCTGTGTATGATTGAGAAGCCTTCTTCTCCTTAGTAAAATGCTGTCGGGGTGGCTTCTTCCCCGGTAGATCGAGTTTTTTTTTTTATAATTGGTTCAGACTGACCAAAAGAACATAATCATCAAGATTTCAAAGCTAGCGACATGAGTAGAAACCTGATCTCACCAAACTATCCTTTCACAGTATATGAAGGGACTTAACGTCCTGGGTTACCGACAACTTGCTCAATCCTAGACCAACATTTGGATAGTCTGATCATCAAAATACATTCAGGAAAAATGGCCTCTGAAGTCTTAATGCGCTTAGTAACTGACACTCGTGTTGATTGTTTCAACTACAAGCATTGGTACTGAATAATTTTGTGACGATAGTTTATCAGATAGCACTGAATAATGAGCCCTAGTTAAAAGCTATACCGAAGGTATGACTTTTACAACAGAACTGTCCTCAATTTAGTCATACACGCTCTTTTTTCTTTGCATCACCCGTATTTCATAGTTGCTGAATCACATGAATGTGCATACTACATACTTCATTATAGCTTTGTTTCAGATGGTAAGGTCCTCTATCAAATAATGCATACAAGCACTGAACCTTTTCTGTCTGAATGTTTAGTTAAGACCATTCTCATGCTCCATTATTCATCTCACTATGGCAAGTACTTGGAAAATATTTTCTGATGGCAGAAAAAGGAATGGTATGCAACTATACATCAATCAAAGCTTACAAATGCATTAGTATATTATACTAGATGGACATCGCGCAAGCATCAGAACTAGGCGATAATAGCAACACTTTAAGTACTAGAGTTATCATTTTCTAAGCTTTGGATTCGTTCAAAGAGAACAAAATCTAAAGGAAAAGATAATCATGACTCGACTATAAGGTCGCCATACAGTATGATGTGCCTCATCAGATATTCCTCACTTTAAGAACACATCAGGCCTATCATTGCTAATGATTTCTCTCTACTACACCATCTGAACTAACTAATCATCACCATCAGGGTATTTTGTATGGTAATTTGCTTCTTTTATCAGCCTTCAATTCTTAAAGATCCTGGCAGACGTCTTGATCAATGAAACCTCATAATTCTCGCAAAGTAGAATTATGAGGTTTACTAATTACTAACATTATTGACAGAGATGTAGCAATAGTAATTTACTAGTTACTAGCGTTATTGCTAGTTTAGGTTGATGACAGTACTGAATGAGCTGCATCTATTTGCATTTTCTATATGTTGCTTAATTGGACAGACACCGACGTGCAGTGAATTTTGGCTTGCTTCCCCAGTGAGGGCAGAATATCTGCAATTCAGTTTAGTCCGCTCAAAGTGCAGAGCGTTGCGATCACTGATCAGGAGTAAGTCTGACGAGAGTATGATTTGACAGTACAGTCTTTTGATGGCCACTGACTAGAGGACAAAATGCTCCATTTGTTCAATACAACATCTTACATGCAGACGACATTTACATGCAGACGACATAAACTTCTGTATTACATTTCCAGAATGCAGTTGGAACAAAGAAAAACATTATGAAGAAGAATCATAGAACAGAAATACTGAAACCACATCCGTAATATCATTTCTGTTTTTCATTATGCATCAATCAAACTCTGGAAATGCATTACATCATAATCGATGGACCTCACAAAAGGTATCATTCTAAACTGGATTATAGAAGCACAAAAGTGACCACTTCATAGATGTCAAAAGACAAATTGGTCTGAACTCGCCTAGAAGAACATAATCATCAGGATTTCAATGAACTGAAATCTCATACTACTTCAAACTATCCTTTCACAGCATGTGAAAGGACTTCTGAGCCCGGACACGGTTATCACGAACCACCCATCAGGTCCTGGATTCCGACTTAAATCATTCCTCCATCATTTGGACTGCCTGATCATCATCAACATGGCATTGCTTCAGCATCATTTTGCAAGACAGCTTGTCAGGTCCCCATGTCTTTAGGTGTTCAAGTATTATGGCTGCTGTCTTAAAGAATCCCATAATCCTCACAAAGTAGAAAAGAGCAGCTTGTTAGAACACAGAAAAACATTGTCTTTGCCACAGTCTGCAGCTAACAAAATTCAAAACAATGTTATGCCCTATCAGATAAGTACCATTCTCACCCTACTAGTAAGTAACAATTACCACTCATGATTGTCAGAATAGAGCAAAGAATACTACTAGTACCATCACCAGCATTACTATATCTAACAAAGTTCAATGTGCATTACCAGAATGATCGATCAATCACACTAATTCTGATGCTTGACTACCACATAATAACAGAACTAAAAACAGAGCTATTCGGAGAACTGATGACAGACTAGTTAAAGCTATGGATAAGATTTAGAAAGGAAGGAATAAGGCCTATGAAGAAATATCACAAAACTCAGATCAACAACATAGTAAGTAAACACGCAAGAAAAACAGCAACTAGTAGTATATGACATTCAGATAGATGTAGGCAAGGTTAGGATCATCAATGTCCGTCTGCACAGCCGCTTTCGCTGCAACGGCAGTGGTCCTCATCTGTCGCGGCGGCGGCTGTGCCAACGACCCAGCCCCGACCTCGACGAGAGCAGAGAGCCGGTCCTCGCCGGCGGCGCAGAGCAAGGCCAGCTCCACAATCGAGGATGACCACCCACAGGCGTCTCCCTCCTCGCTCAAGGGCAGGCCTTCATCACAGGCCCTCTTCGCGACTCGCCGGCGCGCGATCTCGACGGCGTCGTCAGCCTGCAGGACGATGATGTCCCCGTAAAGATCCGTGAATAAAGCGCTCTCGGGAAGGGGAACTGTCGCCATCTTCCTCGACGGCGGCTGGCGGCTGGCGGCGGGGAGTGGAAACTCGAGTCGCCGAGATGGCAATCGGAAAGACGGAGCGCGCGAGAGATTAGAGAGGTTTTCGACAGGGCGCAAGATGGATCTAATTCTGATGACCTAATCATTAGTCTAATTAATTTAATTATAGGGTTGTTCTCGTCGGCAATTCGAGTCCCAGTCGAACTCGGCCACAGCTGGTAGCGCCAATTGGCCACCGCAGACCAGGAGTGTATGATGGGCCCGCTAGTTTTGGCCCATGTACGATGCTTTCTAGGCCGTTAGCCCGTTAGCTCGTCTGTAGGCCTCAGTTTGCAAGCCTTTTTATCTTTCTTTCATTTTTTCATGTGACATTTATTTCCTCCCATTACTTCTTGAATCTTGATACATTCTTCACACTTCGGTTTTGTGTTCAATCATTTTTATATTAATATTGTTATCCTTGATTAGAATTCAAAATTGCGTCTTCCACATCTTCACTCATCAAAATTTATATTAAAATACTAAAAATAGATTAATAGAAGAATTCAGATGAATGTACATGAGCTTTATATTAGTGGAAAAAAAATAAAATTACCACATCTTGCCAATGTTTTGTCGTTTAAATTTATCCACTATCATATCATTGGCACAAGAGCCATCGATTTCAGAAAAAAAAAATCGTCTCAGAAAGAAGCATGAAGAGTTAAGAGCAAAAGTGCGTTGGAAGATACTGATTTCTGGACCCAGATGATACTATGCATTTACGAGTGTGTTCGTTTTATGTCCACTAACTTTTAGATCTGTTTCATTGAATATTAGGATACTAATTATAAGTATTAAATATATAGTAATGATAAAATGCATACCCACTAAATGACATGATGAATCTATTAAAGTCTAATTAGATCATAATTAGATAACATGATGCTACAGTATCCATCTTCTACATAGCTCCATCAGAAACGCAAAAGCTCACATCGAACACCTGGCACATGCATGGGGATCTCTGACTCATCTTTTCCACGCTGGCATTTTAGAGAGAAACGAATAGAACTTCTGTGAAGGAAATACAGCAACTGGCACTCTACATTAGATGAAGCCGTTGAACCTCACAGCTTGACTTATTTTTTTTATAATGGTTTGTGCCTATATTCATTCAATGAAGGATTACAGACACCGGAGTGTAAACACCCTTAGCAGGACATCTCTAAGTTAGTGTAGATTACAATGCTTCTAAAAAGAAGAGTAAATGTTATATAAAAGAAGGCTACCAAGAGGCTAGCTTCCAAAGTGTTATCAAGAGGGCTTCGCTTGATGCAAGCATGAAGTTGATCGAGGATCAAACCACCTGTATGAAAGGTTATTGTCGGTGAACCTGAATTTGTATGTAGTTCACCTTGACGCATATGAGAGGCAGTCGATGGACCTCTAGTCGACAACACTTGGGTAGCCAAATATACTAGATCCGGGTCACAATGATCGGAGCACTCGTGACGGTCGTCATCTTTGAAAACGCGAGTACAATTGTTGTCTTGACACCAAAAACCCAGGAATTGTGGAGAGTCCGAAGAATTGTCCCTAAAACTCGACAAAAATGCAACTTACGAAGCTGCACCACACTTAGCGACACATAGCAGGACACGAGCGTGCAACAAGCAACACATGTGTGCCACGCCGTGGTCAGCTCCGAGCAAAGGACTTGGTGCTCGGCGAACCGACCAAGGGAGGGTCGTCGGCTTGGCGGTGGGGATGGCACAGAGGGTGGCGATACCGCATCGAGACGGTGAGGTCGAGCTCAACGGAGTCCTGCCATGCCGGGATGGAGCGAAGAGAGAGCCGATGATGTGGGGGGGGGGGGGGGGGAGGGGGGTGAAGGAGCGTAGGCAGGTCAGAACCGTGATGGCCCTCACCAGAGCACGCTAGGAAGCGCGGATCTAGTGACAGACGGCCTAGGGACGGCCAAAGCTCTGGTTGCAGGGGGGGGGGGGGCGAGGATCCTACCTCTCACCAAAGACGCCACCGTCGACAAGCAGAAACCCGACAACGACGACCAAGAAGATTCAGAGGAGAGAGAACGACGGCATATTACCCACTAAAAAACTATTGCTAAAAAAAAAGATATAGACTACTAAACTACCTAGATCTACAAAAGGGGGACGGGGCTTCCCTCACCTTTCCACCACCGACAAGGTCGCCAGAGGGAGAGGAGGGGGGCCAACAGCAGCGGCGATGAAACTCTAGGAGGGATGGGTGCAAAGGTGAGAGCAATCTTTCTACAAAAGGGGGATTGTAACTTCCCTTTTCTACATTCCATTCCAAGTGTATCTCGTTCTAGCAAGACTTCTATTCTCACCATACAATCGTAGAGTAATTTTACTCATTAGGCAGCAGGAAAAACTGATAAGAAACTGATCAGGCCAAAACTGGCCCCTACGTGTTCTAGGAAAAATATGCCCATAGGGGCCAGTTAGCACCTTGTGGTACGCCTGGTTCTGGACACCGACCAGACCGTGTAGCTAGGAATTTCCATCATGGATATTTCATACTCTATATCCCTTCCCTCTGAAAGTTTGTCTGCTAATGTCATGAATTTTGGCCACCAGCAGTTTGTTTGAAGCGATTTTGCCGGCATATGGAGGAATTGATTTGACTCCTACAATCTATATGAAATTCAAGATCCTACATATGAGCACAAAACTATTGTTCCCCTTCAGTTAACATAGCAGTACTACTATTACAATGTCCATAGCAAGCTTCGCTTTATGGAGATACAAAACACAAGATCAACATTAGAATCAACGCTATGCACTAGGGCCTCTTGTCGACAAAAACCACAAACATGGCAAAAGACGACCCTGGTATGAGATATCCATGTACCCACTTGGCTTCAAACACATCCAGAGCCATTACCTGTTACATGAAAAACGACTTTCAGCATCCACAAAATGTTTAATTTGGGGCTAGATCTATGTTTGACCAAATCAACATGCAAAGTTCCAAAACCATTTGAATAGTCATAAAATGCATCGATGTTAGAGTCAACGTAATTTATATTGTGACAAAAAATGTGAAAAATAAAAGTACCCAAGACATGTTTTTTTTTGTGCTAACTAATGGCTGTGGACAAATGAACACAAGCTCATGACTCTTGTTCAGTTGCACTCAGAAGCCATCTAATCTAAGTGCATTGCGTTCTAATATCCCCGATCCCTCCTCGAACACACAAAAATCTGCAGATCCCCAATCTTTTCTCTTTCACTGCTCCTTCTACAAATCCCGAAGGAAGAGAGCTCATTCAGCAACCCCACACCCACCCCAAATCCAATACACACCCCATTGCAAACCCAACATGCAAATCCACAGATTATAATCGTTTCTAACAGGCTAACATAAATTAGAATACGCAAAATAAAAAACAGATATTTATTTTTGTGTTTTAGTGCCTTTTCAGTTTATCTTTTCTTTAGGGGTGATGTACCCCAAGGTCCCCAATTATTTGAAATTTCATGCAAACAAAAATATGCACATGACACTCTTTTTTTCAACTTGAAGTGATTTGTACGGTTTCACCATACTAATTGTTTATCATGATATATCATGTCACTAGAGTATGAGTTGTAGTCATTTCTAGGTTACACTCCTAGACCTATCATCAATCTACTCATCAATTCACATATGGACCAAGAGGTCCAAAACAATGACTTACATTAGCCGTATAGAAGATGGTCCAGTAACAGCAGCAACTTTCTGAGCCTTCTGTGTTTCAGATTTATATAAGCCTTTTAGCTCTTTCTTTGCTTTGCGTGCTTCTCTCTTCTCCTCTTTCACTGCTGCCTACAGGTAGAACAAAATTGGGCCAGAGGCCAATGATGTAAAGATCAGGAAAAGAGAATTTAATGGTTGCAGTAGTTAAGATTTGTTGCATCATGCAGGTTTTACAATTTTTTTGACAACAGAGAAGAATGGGAACATCAATTGAGCTATATAATCACTGCACAATCACAAATAACCAAAGAGAAGCAGTATAACTAAGATGCTACTATTTTATCAAATTGATATCACTGATACCAGACTCTCACAGCTCACAAATCAACACATATCAAACTCAAGATTTAATTACTTCAGGTCTACCAATAAGCTGCAGTACAAACAAATCAGGAACTATGGCCCTGTTTGTTTCTGCTTATAAGCGGCTTATCGGTGAAAATAAGCAATAATCCCGCCAAACACCCTGCTTATTCTAGCTTCTGCTGGCCACCGCTTCACAGTTTTGAACTACCGAGAATCGAAAAGCGAGAAAATATTTGCTTTGCTTATAATCTAAGCGTGACCGAGAGAATTGTAAACACATAGGGCCTATATTGCATACTATCTTCTTTATTTTCATCCAATTTTATTAATCTATTATATCAAGAGATAAACATAAATTAAATAGGATTTTTACCTTTCTTGCCTTCTTTTCCTCCTTTGTTTCCTTGTGAGCTTCTTTTTTTACCTTCTCAGCATTCAAAGCTTCTGCTGGTTTTACTTTCTTTTCTTTCTCACCATTTCTCTTTCTTTGAGGTAAGTAATCTACTGGAAGTTTCTCTTTTCCATGAAGCTTGATGAGATCATTTGTTGTAGCTGTTTCTCCAGGGAAAACTCTAGGAAGTCGTTTTCTACAATTCCCTGGAGTTCCAATTTTTCCAGGATGATTGTCAAGGTTAGAATATGTTGAAACAATGGTCTCGCAGTCCCAAACTTCAGATTCATCACTGCTCTCTGAAACTAGTACAATTTCTTTTTCCTCTGCAGGTTCATTCAAATATCTTTCAGCATATTCAGCACATTTTCGTATCACATTAGCAGATTCATCCACCTCGTCTGCTGTGGTTGATTCGAGTTTCCCACGAACAAAATCTGCTGGTGTTCTGTAGTCTTCATCAACACAACCATTTTGATCCCGGAACAATTTTAGTTCATCTATAGCTTCCCTTGGCAGTTCATAGTCCCCATCTCTACCACCTCTGTCATCATCATCATCACTGTCTCCATATTCTTCCAAGGCAAGCTGTAAATCGATTTACGTTAAGTAGAAGTTTCAGCATACAGTTTGCAACCCAGAATAGAAGTCAGTAAAAATTGTGTACAATGAAGTCCAGTGTTTGCATAATGTATTCTTAAGTTGCAGGGCCTCAGGAAGCTTTGCTTAACAGGGTAAGCTTGATGAGCAGCGTTGAGCAGTGAATTTCTATTGAATGGGCAACAGTTATTGCGATTTGTGAGTGCAGCCCCTCTAAATAGTTACTAGGTGGTTTAGTACAACCTGCCTACTCATCCAGAGACTTTATATCTACAGAATGCTCAAATACAAAAGACAAGCTCACGAGCAAAGATCTCAGAGGTTAAATTATCTCTAATACTGTCATAAAATAAAATGAATTCTCCATAACATCAGAGCTATAATGGCACTGATAGCAAACAGATCAACTCATTGCCCATCAACAATACACTAAAGTTGTGTGGACTTCTCAACACAATGCTTCTAGTGCATACCAAATCCAATGTCAGAATTTAGAAAGTGAAACAAGCTTACCAGATCAAACTGTTCATCCAGCAATCGGCGCACTCTCGGCTTGGGCTCATCCTCAAACTCTTCCTCCTCTTCCACGTCACTAAATATGTCATTCCCCAATTCTTCCTCTTCTTCCTCCACCTCATCATCCCCCTCGGCCTGGTTCGCCATGATGACAAAATCCTCTTCCAGCCCCTCATCCTCCGATCCAGCATGTGAGAAGTCGCTCTCATCAAGCAACCTTGCAACATCAGGATCGACAGCCCTCTGGACCCGCCTCAGTGGCGCCGTCTTCGCGGCCACCTTACACATCGTCTTCCCCTCGTCCAAGTCATCCGCGCTGGGAGCAACCCGTACCCGACTTGCATCATACGCCTGCACCAAATACAAAGATTAAGCATTCCAATTGCAGCATCAGAAAGGAGCGGGCTGTAGCGGGGACGGTAGCGACCTTGACGTCAAGCGGGAGGGGCTCAGGGCGGGCAGTGGAGCTGGGAACGAAGGACGAGGCGGCACCGGCGGCGGGGCGGAGCTCCCGGAGGTGGAAGAGGTAGTTGTAGCCGTCGTCGGGGAAGCCGAGCTCGAGGATCTCGCGGCGGACGTGCTCAGGGAGGGGGCCAGAGGCAGAGGAGTGGAGGTCGGCGGCGTCAGCAGTGAAGTTGGAGTCAAACGAGTCCTCGTCGGCGAAGCCGGGGACGTTGTAGTCGTTGTGGTCGACGCGGACGAAGACGCGGTCGTTGGGGTCGGCCGCGCCGGCGCGCGGGAAGAGACGGAACGTCGCGAAGTTGCGGGGCTTCCGGCCTCCTCTTCCTGCCATGGCGGCGGCGGCGGCGAAGGTGGATGGGTTAGGGTTTTGGGGATTGGGAGGAAGTTGTGAAGGAGCAGACGAGACAGGACACAAGTCACACAACAGCCGGCTGTGGGTTTATACAGGGCCGGGGAATTTGGTGAATCTGAACTGTCTAGATTGATACAGACGGCTAGGATTGCAGAGAGAAGTGAGGATCCAATACATGCATTAAAATATATATTTCAAACAAAATGCTAGTATAATATAGAATTCAAATATCACCAACAGCAGCAGAATTTTTTGAAATGGCTTGCAAACTATGTACCCAAAAGAAAGTTTGCCTTGTAAAAATTGATAATTTCAATAGTAAAAGTTTCACTTTATTTATATGTTTTATAAGATAGCAAGAAGAATTTTGATATTTATCTCTTTTTCGTAGGAGATGTTTAGACCGGTAAGTTTTATACTTATTCATAAATTACATCTAAGTTTTTACTACTCACTACTCAACTCAGAAAGGATTCCTACAATATTTGCATGACTAAACAAAGCCAAAACTTTGTTAATGTGGAGTTTACTTATGCTTTGCGGTCATGTAATCGATATGGTCATAATCTTGCTTGTCTCTGTTTCAAATGGGTCACCCGCGATTTAGGTGAGTGTCGTTCATCTGAATAAAACCGAGATGATGATGGGGTCAAAAAAAAAAAAAGACAGTATTATAAAAGAAAGAGATGCCGGCAGGTGGTTTGCCCTTATATCTTATAATAGGAAACAGGAGGAATCTTAGTTTAATTGCCCTATGATCCAATCGAATTGCAGAATGCACCTCCTGCCGAGTTCATAGTTGACGTTCGTGCAATCATTATCTCAACTAGACAGGAGACAAAGGAAGACAATTTGCAGCTCGTCAAGTCTTCTGGCTCATAGCCGAGCAAGCAAACTAGCCATGGCCAAGGTTAGCAGCTAATTATCCTACTCTCTCCGTCCAAATCACGTCTGTCTTCCTTTTTGTTTTTCCTGAATAAGAATCACTATAATTCCACTAATAAGTTTGTGTTGTTGTGGAATCCATTTTCTGCCCCTCTGCAGAAGATGGTGCTCAAGGTGGACGTCGTGGGCGATGCGTGCAAGGCCAAGGCCTTGAACGCCGTTGCCAAGCTCCGCGGTACGCATGCCTTTTTATGCAACATCACTTGAGAAAATACTGCAATTACGAGCTCTGTACTTATTAGTTGCTGCGAGATGCAGGGGTGAAGTCTATGGCGATGGACGGGGAGAAGCTGACGGTGATCGGCGACGTGGACGTGGTGCGCGTGGCCAAGGCGCTGCGCAAGGCCAACTTCACGCCGGTAGTGCTCAGCGTCGGCCCGGAGAAGGAGGAGAAGAAGCCCGAGCAGCCCAAAAAGCCGGTCGAGGAGACCAAGAAGCCGCCTGAGAAGCCTCACTGCTGCGCCGGCTGCAGCTACTGCCGTCCACCTCCGCCTCCGCATCCGGTGGCGCCGTGGCCAGGCAAAGTCGTCTACTGCGAGGAGCCGCAGGCCGGATGCGTCATCCTCTGATGATTGTAGCCTTCTTCCGTTGGTTGATCCCTTTGTGCGAAACAGGCATGTATGTTTGACTTTGATTCTTATTATGATCAAGTAGTAATGTGAATGCATATGCTTTGGTGGAAAATTAGTTTGTTCTGCAAGTTTAGTTTGTTCTTATTAAGATTCTTCCCTTGCAATAGAAAAAACAAACATAAAGACGCTAGTAGATAACCTCAGCAGTCCATGCTGAGATCATCCATTCAACTAATGGGTCATTATCATGACAACATGCTGAGATCGTCCATGTATCGCCTGCATAATAAAAAAAAATAAATTGTAGGCATGACGAATGGTACCGGCGAGTTAGGTCCGTATAAAATGCTAAGCGGCCAGCAACATGACAATAGATTACTGGGATAATTGTTCGATTTGTCAACAAGGAATCTGTAGCACCATTAACAAAAGTATGTCAGGCAACCGATTAATCGCACATATGACTAATCTCTTAGGATAGAATTCTTACCGGACAGCCCGACATCAATGTGTGAAACAGTTTGTGATTCCATAAATAACCTCTACGCCATAGTACGGTTTGCAAAATGAAATTGAGCAGAATACTCAAGTCTTGATGGTCATAAGCAGGAAAACATCGTGAGGGTCCGAAGACGCTCTAAAGCTTGGCACACTGTTCGTTGACATTTCATGATCAGCGACCATCCATCTCACAGTTATAAACTTATGTAGTCTCTATGAAAGAGGAAACCAACAGCCGTGGATAATTAGAGTTTGATATCCTAAATATTCGACACAACCCATGTAACAAAACATAGACAAGATCCCAATTCTACAACAACTGTGTTAAAGAATTTCAAGTTTTCAACCCAGAATGTGAACCCATCAGCATGTCAGTAGCATAATTCCATAAGAATCCAGTAGCTGAAAGCTCTAGTAGGCAACATGTTTGAGAGAGAGAGAGAGAGAAGCTCCAAAGAGAGTTTTGTGGCACCATATATTCCGCAACCCGAATCACAATACCATCATGACGTCGCTGCTAATATTGATCGTTCATATCCCGCCCCATGGATGTAAAAAGAGGTTGATTACAAGCTAAATCTTTGCTCCCATTGGGATTAAGTGCAACAACACTATGATGCCGTAAAGGCCACCTACCAACAGTTTCTAAGAAATAAAAATAGGTCATAGGTTACCAGTGAGGTGAGTTGATAAATAAAATCATATTATGAGGTTTATGAACTAACTGCATGTTCTCAGTGCATTTTCATTTTTCAATGCTTCACTCAGCACAAACCTGGTTGCATATCAGGATTAAATAGCCGAAGTGGGACAACTGATACAGTGCAGATGAAGGGCACTTGGCACAAGATGCTCTTAGATACAAACTCCAATCCCCATCCCTAAAACAATCTATTACAAATGGAATTCTTGCGGTAAAACCTACTATCAGTTTCAGTTCTGGCGGACATTTGTTTTACATAGCTCTAAAACCTTAAATACAACCTCACCCATACTTAACCCTTTTTTCTCAAATGCAATTAACCTTTCTTTTAAACAAAGATAAAAAACAACAAATAGCTGCCACAACATAAAAACAAACTAATATCCACACTGGCCACTGGGAAAGGTAATCAGCCCCCCAAGGAACCTTTTTTCTTAATAAGAAAAGAAAAAACATGTATACCATAAATCGGACTGGTCAAGCATGCACCGCAAATCCAAGAGACATTGAAGACAGAAACGGCACATGGATTACCAGATGAAAATGTGAACATAGCTAAAAAAACTAAACATACAACTAGACATTACATTAGACAATGATGCCTTTCCCGATTCTTGACTAACTACGCTAAATGAGACTGCAAGGAACAGACCAGGTCAATGTCTTGACATTCAACCAGAAGATCGCCAAATCCGGCCTTCAAGTGAGATTATCATAACAGAAACATCATCATGGTATTTGCGGCGATCACCTTGAGGGATATCCAGTAACTCATGAAAGTCCATCCCTGCACATGTTATTCAATACATAAAGGAAAGAGTTATTAATCAGATGTAGAATACCCCCTATAAAGACATTACTGTTTCAAACAACAATCCAAATGTCAAAAGTACTTCCATAATTTTACACAGTTCAGTTTTTAGACATCCATAACATTGGAAGAAAAAGTTTAAACTGACCTTAAAAGTAACTAAACTAGCATTTTGGAAAATCATCACATAAGAATAACTTCTAGAGGTTAAAATCCAGAGGATATTTAGTTGTGTGAAATATCCAAAGTGCAAAACTAGAAGTGACAATTTTCCATTAGGACTCTTCCAAGTTGTGTATGATAATTTTTAACACATCCGAACTTCAAAACTCAAAGAGATTTTCTAACACCTCTAATGCCATTAACATCGACAAAGATTCCTAACACAGACACACGGTATATGATATTTAAAGAAACTCTAATCCATGAAACAAAAAAAGAAAGGGGCATTCTTAGCATCCAAAAAAAAAAGAAATCATATGAACTATTTTCAAAAATTAAACAACAAGGACATTCATGAAGCATTTATCATCCAGCATCAGAAAAGGAAGATAACCACATTATGCCAAACACCAAGACGTTATCAAGATTAGTGTTCCTAGCAACAAACAAGGTGATTAGATGTACTATGAGCAACACTGCAATGAAACTTTCAGCATGATAACATCAAATTTAAGTAAACAGTTCAAAAATACAAAATGACTGCTATATAGGATTTGAGGTATATTCAGGTACATAAAACTCCAAAATAAAGGAACCGTGGTCATTAGAGTTGTAAAATGCCTACAATTCATGAATACATCATTTGAATAATATTGGTACATGCTAAAACATTTGAATGCAGAACTGACCATTCTTTTTGGCTGCACGACAAAGAAGTTCAGCTACAAGGTATTGTGCAGGGTCTCCCTCGGGTACATTTTCCATAAACCATGAAACATGTGAAACTACCTCATCATTGCTGAAATATTGATACAAGCCATCTGAGGACAGGATAAGAAACCGATCATTTGCACAAAGATGATGGTGAAGTACAGCAGGGTTGCAGCTGATATAGGGCGACGTTCCAACATAGTCAATGCGAAACATCTCAAGTAGAATGTTGTTGAATTTTGGCTGGACCAGGAAAAGAAAACAATCAAACACTGTTGCGACAGAGTCATCCTGCCACACAAAACTTATGAGACTAGTACTATAGTCTATAGTAACATTCCAATAGAGTTGTCATTTGAAATTCTAGTTAAGAAATTTAGAAAGCACTAGAAAAATTACCCACGCAATTAAGAAAAAAAATGTTGTCTTTATTTATTGACTGCAAGGGCAAAGCCTCCCCCTTTCAATGGTTACAAGGCAACAAGGTAAGGCTAGGCACCTAGCCACCACCTTGATACCTAGGCCCTACGGGCGACAATATACCAACACCATATTAACCAGCATGTAGTTGTTTCAAATCATAATGAAAGAAGATATGAGGTTATCACGTAAAGCCAACTATTGGAGATGCTATGCATATATGATCACAATCCCTTAGTTCACTGTCTTTCAGGTGTGGTGTAAACATTAAAGGGGATGAGCACTTTCAGTTCATGAGGCTTTACCAAACCCCTAAACAAATGCCCAGCTCCCATCATTCATCACAACTAACAAGGGGGGAAAAATCATGTATACATAGTCCTGCATGACAGGCACATCACACCTCATGATATAAATAAAGAAAGACTATCAGCATAAAGAATTGGATAAATGATTGAGCATACACATATAAGGTTCTGTGAAGCTACCTTCTTTAGAAAGCCTGCACCAAATGCTCTGGTCACCTTCAACTGTCCTTTAACTCTATCATTAAATACAGCTTGAGGATCATCAGGATGTTCAGCTTTAATCCTCAAGACTTCCTGAAGATCATAACCATGCAACAAATTAAGACTAATTAAATCACAGTAAGTAGTGTATTAGAGTTCAAGGTAGAATGTTAGCAAGATATAAATCCAAATTTGAATCACCAAATCAAATTGGATTCTTAAAAGCGCCTACCCCAACTTGCTTGGGATTAAAGGCTTAGTTGTTGTTGATGATTCTTAAATGCGAATGGATCAGCCACTCAAGGATTTGTTCTCGTGTTCTGAGAAAGAATGAAGAAAATACAACAAAAACAATTGGTTTCACATAGTTTTCCACTACCACGAAACAGAGTTCCTTAAAAAACATTTCTACTATAGCAAAGACGCCTGATTTCATTTACATAAAGATGTAATCAACAGCACTAATGGGATTCCTAGTAAGTAATGCAGAGGACCAAAAGTACATCAAGATGTCACTTAAAAAACTCTAAGGATCTGTCAATAGTAGGTGAAGTACATCAAACAAGTACTCCTCTGTTCTTTTATTACTGTCGTTCCGACATGCAGTGCTAGTTCATTTTTAGTTCACTCTCCCTGTCTGAAACAAGAAGAATTTCAGACCGGAAGAGTAAGCAATTAAATGCTAGTTAGAGCCAACATTTAAACAAAAAACTACTCTGCTAATTAGTGACAACTTCTCTGATGTTCAGGAAAAAAAAAGAAAAAAAAATACTACGTGGTAGTTTTCAAAATTGGTTAACAATATAGCCCTTATTTCTTTGATCAACAAGAGTCTTAAGAAGCCATGTGCAAATTGAGATTTGGGAGTGGCATGTTTAACAGCCACTGTGCAAACCAATTATATTTTATACTTTCCTTAGTGTGTACATGCAGAATACTAAAGAGAATAGAGCTAACATGCAAACAAATTAGCGGCAGTCAGTAGATTGCATTGTGTAGGAAATAATAGTAAATAATTAGGACTATTGATATCCAATACTTCAACCTCTTAGTTATGTAATACCTTCACAATATATTTCAACTGTAACTTACTAACTTGAACAGAGTTAAGTTCAGCTCTATCGCGATCGCCACAGCTAAGCATAACTCAGTGGAGTAAGAAATATCTGGATCCAGGTCCAATAAATTAACAACAGGCCACATATGTACTGCATTTGCATGTCCTGACTCTCACTAGATTTGAAAAAAAATAGAGTATATGTTCAATCAATTTTATATGACATTGTGATGAGGATGGGTCTTACTTGAAACAGGTCAGTAGCGAGCAAGTTTTAATCATGTTGACCAACAATAATAATAGTAGTATCAAAAACCACAAAAGCCTATAAGAGTGTCTTCATATTTATCTTAAAAAACCCCGCTAATTCCCTGTTATCTGAAAATATTAGGATAATATTTTTTCCACAGTATCAAGGAAAATATTAGGATTCATGAGGTGTCTAGAAATAAGACAATCAACATTACAAAATTCCCTAATCCGTAGCGAAGTCTTTATGAGCGTACATTCTGTAGTATCACACTCAGGTACAATGCAAATTATATCCTATTGTGCTTCTCTTATGGATAAACAAAGATGATAAAAGGAACTGTCAAAATGTACAGAATTATGTATGAACAACTCAAGCTGAAATACGTAAAGATCTGTAGGGCAGCAGATGCCAGTAAGGAATCAGAACAAGAATAGAATCATTACCTCCAGAATACTTGTGTTGTGATCAGTTGATAATTGCACTGCTCTCATTTTTAATCCACATATAGATAGTTCCTTAGTTTTTGTATTGCTGCTTTGGTGACCATTAGGATTATGCATCGGGGACTCTTCTGATATCCTATCAAGTTCGACACGGACAAGTGACTCTCTTGACCTGTTTCGATACTGTAAATCTCCTTTTGAGAAATTTGAGTTGTTGTACTGATCACTGTCCTGTCCCAAGATGACTCTGCTATCCCCAAGATTCATAACATATACATCCTGGTCCTTCATCAACATTACAAGGACGCATGAACCCATCAATCCAAGCTCCGGGTTTCGATCAAGCTCTTTCTCCACTATTTCCATGTATGCTTCTTCTGTTGTTTGAAGGGCCCGCGACATTGCCCTCAATACAGCATCGTGATTTACTGGTCCTGACTTGCATCTCCTAGTGATTTCTGAAGGTTTAATAACACTTCCATCTACATAAGGTTGATCTCGATGCCAATCATAGTTCCATGGGAAAAACTTCTTCTGTAACAATTTTCGCTTTTTGTACATCTTCCTCAGCTTTGACCCAAATAAAAATCTTCTTGTGATTTCCTTGTGCCCTGATGATGAAGTAGAAACAGAAAATTCACCACAATCTTTGGAATCTACGCTAACTATGCTATCACCAAGTCTTGAACTTCCGGGATCTTCCGAATCATCCAAATATTCTCCGGTTGCTGACAGAGAACAGCTAGAGAGCCCTGATGCATTTCTAGAACATTCTTCTGTAATACTAGCTCGTCTGTTAGGCAAACTCCGCCTTTCGCTTCCCTCTGGTGTCAGCCTAGATATACTCCTATTATATTCTTCTCGCAACTCCATCTCAAGTAGCTCAAAAAGACGTTTGCTCTTTCTGCTTTCTTTCAATAATTTGGCATCTTGATTGCAGTAAGTACTGTTCTCCGTTGTACAGCTGCAGCTCATGTTTACATCAGCACTAGAAATACCTATTTTCGAGTTGTTGGAATCTCCATTTCGAATACTTCCCACGTCAGCTCCAGCCGTTTCCTCAACTATTTCATCAACTTCACACTCCTGACTACTTGAAACCTGTATATCCAAATCTTTCTGTTCACTGCTCGTAGAGTTTGACTGAACTTGCAGAGAACTTTCATCAGAGTCCTTTCCAGCTGGTACACTTTGTTTTTCAAAACTACCAAGTTGATCTTGTTTTGTATTCTCAATCTGGATCTCATTGCTATCACCACAAGATGGGTCCAGTGAAGCAGCAACGGATTGACCATCTCCATCAGTAGGTACAGGATCACCATTTTCAGAGGTATCTTTATAGGCCCAGAGCAGTCCTTCCAGTTCCTTATCAATAGCTTTGTATAGATTGTTCATAAGGAAGTCAGGTGCATCTGGGCCACTGAAACCATCATAAATTCCAATAAACAACCATCCTTGTTCTTCCGATAAAACAACATGAACCCTATCTTCCCCTGCCTTTCCATGAGCCCACTGCAGGTTCCTTGTCACATTATATTCAGGTTCGGGTAGTCCAGCTTCCAACCCACTTTGTGAGCCTTCTCGTCTGCTCTTTGCATCCCTTGACCAGGGCGGTTGGGCCATAGGATGCAACAGAAACTTTTGGACCCAACCAGAACCATGTGAGCTCCTGCTAAATGTTCTCGACAATACAGTTCTCATCGGTCTGCTAATCCTATGTACAAGGTGTCCTAAACCAGCCTGCTTCCGACCATACGAAAGAGGTGCTGAGAAGTTGCTTCTGTTGCCAGAATCAATCGGACCTGACATGAAGGTTCCCTTGTCAAGTGGCCCAGACATGAAGCCAGCACCCTTGTCCAGCGGCCCAGATGCAAACCCTCTCTCCAGCGGCCCTGACAAGAAGGTATTGAGTGACCCAGACCCTCCTGGAACCGGTTGCAAGGGCACAGCAGCAAAGGAGGCGCTACTCTCAAATGCAGCTGCAGGCTCCGGCACATCACCAGCAAGGGAGATACAAAGATTCCCTGTCCGGATAGAGGATGCATTGGCGCTTACTGAGGCCCCTGATATGGTCCGGAAGGTGGCCTCGGAGATGCTCCTGCTAAGAGGCTGCTGCTCGGCCGCGGCCAAGCCGTCGACAACCTCCTGCCTGAAGGACCCGCTGCGGGTCTCAGAATCCATGACGCTGGAATCTAGAGTGTAGCGCTCAGAGATGGACGGTGTGATCGCCGGCGAGTCAGCAATCGTCCCCGGGCGAACATAACAGAATGAGTGGCCGAGCCCTTCGTCAAGAGGCTCGAGGAACTCGAGGTTGGCGTTGGCCTTGTCGGTAGGGGCGAAGCAACCCACGACCCTGGATGTGCTGTTGCCCATGGCTGGCTCAGCACCCTCGCGAAACAGCGTCCGGCCCGCGCCCCAATGCCCGTTGCCGAGGGCTCCGGCCGGCCGGCTGCATCAGCAGGCAGACGCCACCGCGGCAAGAAACGGTCCCCCACCCGGTGCCGCCTCCCCCGGGCCAGCCGTTGCATCTTATGCCGCCACCCAGCAGCTGCTCGACGAAATGCTCCAGAGCGGGGACCCCATGCCACAGGTCGCCACCACCCCCGACACCAAAAGAACCGATCAAGAATGAAAGATTCCTGCGAAACCAAGAACACCTCGTATTCGAATCAAACCCACAGGCGGATCCCGAATCTGCCCCGCGACCAAGAAAACCGGAGCGAGGTCAACACGCTCTCTGCACAACAAAGGATCAAGAAAATGGGGGTTGGGGGACGTACGCGTAATGGATTTGGGGAAGAGCAAAGGAGACCTATTGCTCTAGCTCAGTTCCGGTATTGCGGCGATTTCAAATGGTTTGGGAGGGGGTGGACGGGAAGCAGGAGGAGAAAAGGCGGAGTTGGGGATGGAATCGTTGGAAGCTGCGTGTGATAGCGGAAGAGAAGTGGAGTGAGTCCAGCTTCTTGTCTGTATGTGGAGTGGAGAGGGAGAGGAGTTGGTGTGGTGCTTTGCTTTCTTGCTTCAACGGTTCAACCCCGGCGATAGACTGCCTGACCAAGCTATTAGTCTACTGTTCCAGGATTCCTTGCTCTGGTCTTGGTTGCTTCCGCTGCTTGTTCGAATTCTTTATTCTCTCTTTTACACACTGGTTCGTTCACCACCTCCGGTCTCGGTGGCTTCCCTGCTTGTTCGAATTCTTTATTTCCTTTTCTTTTGGAACAAACATCTTTATTTTATTAATTGACCTTTGCCTCATTCTTGTTTTCAACTTTTGAAACTGCTCATGTCGAAAATTTTGGAGGAAAAGAGAGCAGTTTATGAGTGTGTATAGGGGTGGATATCGAGCTGGCTCGATTTGGCTCGTTAGAAAATTGGCTCGGCTGGGCTTGTTAGACATCGAGCTTAAAATTTGGCTCGGCTCGGCTCGGCTCGATATTCGTGAGCCACATACATATTACAATTCAAATACTATATTTTAGTAAAATAAAATATTTTAACATAAATAATAAAAATAAAAGTATATAATTAATAAAAATATATTATAAATATAACTTAATTTTAATTAGATACTAAAGTAATTAAATCTCATTATATTATTTTATATTTTATCACTAATGATTTTACTTTTTGTGAGCCTTTCAGAGCTCGTTGAGCTCGCGAGCCGCCTGTAAGTTAGCTCGACTCGGCTCGTAAATTTAACGAGCTAAACTATAAGCTCGGCTTGGCTCGTTAATGAAATAAGTCGAGTCGAGCCGAGCCGAGCCGAGCTTGTCACGAGTCGAGTCAAGTAACAAGCTTCGAGCTTTTCGTCCACCCCTAAGTGTGTATATGGTCACAAACAAGGATTACATAACCTTTCGAACTGCTATAACCAGCCGGACCCGGTTCACCAGAAAACCGGTATAACAACAGGTTAATTAAGCAAAATTCATTTTAGGTGGGCAACAGTTCAGACCCAGTTAGTCGGTTAACCGGTCAGAACTGTGAGAATTCTGTGAATGGAAGAAAAATGAGAAAGAAGACTATAAATTAGAAGAAAAAAAATGGCAGGACATTTTTTAAAATATTAACCACAATATTAGACATAAATGCACAACATATTAAGTTCATAAATGCACAACTAATTAAGTTCCTACTGCTTTATATTTCCACATATCCATTCAACCTGTTTACTATTTTTGCTTGCAAACAAAGAGAAGGTACGAAAGTTCAGCCCTTTCTCTTTTCTTGACAGAAAGGTTCCTGCCCCTTTTGCTTTTGTTCAGTTTTTGTTCCTTCCTGGTGGCTCTTTCGTTTACACTACTGCCACCATTTCTTTCGATGACAATTTGGTCTCTCTAGCCTAGAATTTCTTTTGCTACCATGATTGGATTTGGAATTGAGAGTCAAAGCAAAGAAAAAGCCAGGCTGACTGGCCCCAATGGGACCCTTGGTTGCGTATACGGACTCGTGTAACTGTTTTTCTGAGATTTTGACCACCATGGATTTTTTTTTTTCCCTTGAGGTTGTGATTCGCGAATAATCTTGCACCTGGAAAACATTCCGAAACAAGCACTTGCATATCCCGGAGTTGTTTTGAGTAAGTCTTTGCCATAAATTATACTAAATTTTAGTGAACCTGTGCGTATATATGACTCGTACAACTGTTTATGGAGTTTCTTAAGGGTAAGCTCCTTTTGTGATTTAGTTTTATTACTCCAAAACACCTTCTGGTTTTGAATATAAGACTTTAGGATTCAATTTAACTTATAGCATTACGGTTAAGTTTTTCCATATGCCTTTTCTTACTTATAATATCATAAATTTATACCTTTTGTTTTGAAATTCTATAAAATTGCAAGTATGTGTTTTGAATTTGCAAGAATCACAAGCTTTTGTTTTGAATTATGTGTTTTAAATGTAAAATTGAGCTGTTTTCTATTAATTAAAAAGGACTGAAAGTTCAAATCTTAATGCCGACTTATCTTCAACTATTGTAAAAATGCGAGTTGGTGTGTTGGTCGTTGTCGTCGTCCATCACCCCCTCCTTCCACTTGCGTCGACATATGGGTCCAGCACCCGAGCATCCATTCACAATGATTCCACGCTGGTTCGAAGCTCTAGCTCTACACCTTTCGCTTGGGAAAACCGAAGAAGATCGGATACTTTCTTGCTTCAACTTATTTCCTCAGCACACACGGGTGCGCACCTTCCGTATGCATGACAACGCTCATGTTCGATCTACATCACATGCACCACAGCAATATCGAGCTTGTCCGTCAACTTGTATTCGCCAGTCATCGAGCAGAAAGCACAAAGAAAATTCACTACACCAGCGAGTTGCGCTCCCCTCGATCCGGTCTAGAAATCTACTCTGATTTTTTTGTTCTTTTCTTTCGCCTCAAGCCTTCGGCAAGGACCGAACGGACGATGCGGTGCCCACGACCAAATTTAGACCATCGCTGTAGTTTTTTTCATGAATTATTTTGTCCCTATTCGAAACTGACTGTTTATCTGTAAAATTCGCGATATAGACCCAAAATCGGGCCAATTTGATCACACCACCCTCTTTTAACCTCCAGTATGAATCCATTTTGGTGGTCACTAAGAGCTATCCAGTTGAAAATGACCGTCGGAGAGCGATCTGCTTGGAGGCGGTGCGTTCGTGATGTGTTGTTGGCTGTTGTGAAAGAAGCAGGGAAAACGTATTGCGTGTTTCAACATAGAAAATGTATTTACACCCTCACGTTTCTTTAGCAGCTAAATCATCAGCCTTTGTTGATTTTGCTAAACATAACTTTATACTTTCTATTATACTAATACTAAATTGTGGGAAGGGGTAAATCTCTATGACATGAATGATGTTCAGAAACAATATGCATAGACTTAACAAACAAAGGTGTTAGATTATTTGATAGCTAAACTATATATTATTTGACAACTCAAGATATGATCAGGATTTTCATCCCGTAACAGCGCACGGATATCTAACTATAGTTCAAAACATATGAGTATTTCAATGATTTGAGTGCTTATTGTATCTCAAAAGGAGATTGCTCTACGGTACTCGACGTTATCGTGGATCTAGTTTCGTCCCGAGAGTCAACTGGGTCACTAGCCAACTCTTTCAAGCAACTAACCTGATTTACGTTCATATGGAAATCAAAGCATGCAGGCATATGAACGCGCAGTGGCTAAGCTCGACTTCACTTGGTGGTGGTGTCAAATATACAAATCAGGCTGAATCTGGTGCACAAGTGATCAAAACTCAGGTAATTAATGCTAAAATATTGATTTACCCTGGTGCTAGTGCACCAGTGAAGCACCACGTAGCTTTGCCAGTGTGAACGCTTCAGTGTACTACTTATTATTACGTGGAAAGTGAAAAAACAATAAACTAAGCATTAAATAATGTTAGAAATAATCTTTATCATGGATTCCCCAAATCCATTCCCATAATCAATTTCAAGAAATAGGCACGAGGAGATGATGGAGAACCCGTTTTCCTTCCCTTATATCCCAAGAACAAACACACAAGACACATAGAGATAGGTGGAGAGTCATCTCTTCTTATTTATCCTTTAGATCCATACACAAGGGTTGTTTATATAGAGATGGAGGTGACCCTTCAAGGGTGGAAATGTAAAGGTGTAAAGCCCACATAACTTATTGTATTCTTAACACTCCTCCTTGGACGTACACCACGACCAACTGATGTCTCATTAAAACTCCAAAAAAATCATTGGGAAAAAAGTTGGAGAAAGAATTCATAGTTGTCGCTAGATGTGTTTGCATATATTGTTGCCTCATTAAAAACCTTATGTGAGAAACTTCAGAAAAACTCACAAAGGGAAAACAAGTGCAACTAATATCTTCTGGACATTTATGATCTTCCAGATCAAATATTACTCTTGATTATCAATCATGAACAAGGGCCAATGTATTGGAACAAGCTCCCCCTCAACCTTACAATAATATTTAATTATATCTTTCAACACTTTCTACTGAAAGTGCATCAATATAGAGACATATTCACGTAAGGATTACATCTGGAGAGTTTTACTTCATATTACATATGGATCAATAAAATTAGAGTACTAAGGTAACATGAACAATAAGCTCATGTGTATTGGTGGTGTTGATCTATGGATTTAAATATATCATGACTAAGCCTTCAAGGCCATATAAACAAAAAAAAAACTATGATTATGTTCATATAATACCTTCCAGGTATGTCACAGACTTTCATGTCTAGTAAATGATGATCAATCATTAAGCACAAACTCCCCCTGACGACAACATGTGTTGAAGTCTAGTCTTTTGATCCCATATCATAAAAATATATTCTCAGATTATTTAGTCTTCTAGACATGTATCTTATTGTTCTTCTAGAACTTTGAGAAAAATAATCTCTAGGAGCAATGCATTTAGATTTCTATCACACATCACAATACTAACATAAGTATGCAATGCAAATTTCAATGTTCTTACGTAGAACTAGGAGTGTAATACAATTGCACTTGCATGCACCTTCTAGCGATGCTTCGTAAAGTTCCAAGCTTTAATGCATTTGCAACTTAGTTTCTATAAAACTTTAGCATGGGTCCTTTAGGGATCAACTAGTGATTCTTTAAAAGGATCATCTCATTGGATACATGATAAAGTAGAAAAAATATATATCTAGTCTAATATTCTGGCACAATGGGGATATAACTGCCAGTAACACCATTTATACCTTCAGGGTGCTAGAGGATATTGTCAATATAAACTTTTGGTAAATATGCATATGATAGATAAAAATATCATCAGTGTTAATGTACTTCTAGTACTCCAACATAGAGTTGTACAAGTTTGTTTGGCACACTTCTAGTGTTTATATTCCTTATTTTATTCTTTATCGGGTCTTAAATGGGTCACCGCCCACTTAGACTATACGATCATTGGCGTATTTAGACTAATAAGATATTAGATTCCTTCAAGGAAAATTATCTCTGCTAGAGACATATAGGCATTTTTTTTCAAAAAAAATATTGGTATGAAATTTACATATCATAACATATAGTTCATGAGTCCTTCTAGGATCTCTACTATTTTCACAGTCATTAATACTGTAGATTATAATTTAAATGTATTTGCCAGATATATAATGGAACAGAACAATGTCTCATGTGAGATTTGGTCTATTCTAACCATTTTGAACCATCACTTTTCACCACCTCATTAATCATAATGTAACCCACAAATGTCCGAACAACAGGTTCATGACTTTTATTTAGTGATTCTTGGTTCAGCCTCAATTGCAATTTATTTGACCCGATATGAGAGCTTCAAGCACTCGTGCCTAGGACTTTGTTCCAGATCCGGTTCTCCCTATGAGAAACTCAGCAATTCATAGAGGCACAAATAGTGTCGACAAGTTTCTTCCCCACTTAAACATTATATATAGTGATCTTCGTGATTTTCCAGTACGAAAGATCCATAATTGTTCTGAGTTCCTAGCATTATGATAAACGCGCAATGTGCTAGGATAATCCTCATTTGGAGGTACCTTCAGAGTAATAATTTAATGAATAGCAAGATGAGTACTTCTGTAAAGATTATGATTTGACTAAGGCATTACGATCTTTGATTTGCAGGCATCCCCACAAATCTCAAATGAGTGCCAACAAGTCATATGTGGATATGATATCAAATCCAGGGTATATCCACATCTACTTCAAGTAGTAGCATTATATATGTTTCAAATATATTCATATTTGATTTCTCCTCAATAAGATATAGTTCTGGCAAACTCCACACTTCTAGTGTATAGGAGGATAAGCTAACTACAAGTTTAGCTTGCTTTGTGCGTTTTGAATTGTAAATATCAAGGTATTTTATATACCGGACATTTCCCCCCTAATGCCGAGATATTTAAATAGAAGCATACTAAATATCCCCGACCATCCACTTCTGGTGGTGTCTAATGTATGTTGTGGTGGTGATGTATTTGGGAAATCTTACGCAAATCAACGAGGGAGGTTTTCATCATTTATATGCAGTGAGATTGTACTTAATATTAATAGAGTGTCACAAAAACTAGATATTCTCTTCTACAGGAGAGAGATCCTTATCTTTGGGTTAGGGTTCACAAATAGTAGCAGATTACTATCACAAGTTTGTAAAATTAATTTGCTATAAAGTGTGCTTTTTAGTCTTCGGGACCTAATACAATATGCAAGTAAAAATGAAATACATTCATAGCCAAAATATATCCTTCTGGGAAAAATGCATATCAATTATGATCACTGAGAAATGCCTTGAGGGTCATGTTTTCTAATATGCATTATGGTGTGTTTAGAAAAGCTTGCATATGCAGATAATAAGAAGTGTCACTCAAAGGACTGTTACTAACAAGTAAAAATCCCTAAGCTGAATATCCAGCTATTTTAGATTATTACCCAAGATTGACCCAAATTACTCATACCACTTAGAAATTGGGTTATTAACATATATTTATTATGACACAACATTGTTCTAATAATTTAAATCATCATTCAGAATGAAGAGAAATGGTAGATTAGAACATGTAAGGTGGAAAGTTCCATTTGTCTAGGAAAATTAATCTAGTGCAAAGTCTCGATTATGCAAAAGATTTTAACTCTTTAGAAAGAGCATAAATGACCAATATCCTTCGAGGACAAACTCTATCACGGTAAGGTGACCTTTGTTATTGAATAACATCTTAACTTTGGAAAGTGGAGGAGATTACTAAAAGTCTTCATAAGGTCTTCATGAATCTTTCTAAAAAAAAAATACAATAAGGTGAATTTGTAACTAATAATCTTGTTTTCAAGATCTACATCTCCTTGCAACAGGAATAAGAAAAAATAGACCCCACTAATATGTTAATACATCAGCAACCTTCTGGCTTTATGGCGATAGGGGGTCCATCCATCTTATTGCTTCCTAACTCATGGTAGGTTGCAATTAAGTCATGCTTAGGTGCAAGGATGTGGAGGATATCGGAATGTGGGAACTACATACCTCCGATCGACCACCTATGTCCTTCATGGACATATTCTACCATGCATTGGCTTATTGTTATAATTTACAATAATATATTCCTTGATTTCCATTCATTGTACCTATAGTCTTTTCAGCGACTATAGGTCTTGTGATTCTGAGGGTGATCCGCTGCTAGAATATTTTAGTCTAGTCAAGGACAAGTAGCTAGTGTGATTCTTCATCAAGAAGGAAACTTTGGATCTTCATGCAAGCCATAAAAACTATCTCAAAATATTATCAGTATTTTGATAAAAATATTATAACTTCTTGTTACTAGTGGAAAATATAATTGGAAACCATATAAGAGAAATACAACTCATGCTTTTTAGCAGCAAGGTAGGATGAAATATGTTGACTGAAGGTCTTGTGACATCTTGACAAATGTGGTAAGCCTAGGTAAAATTTTAACATCTGATGTATAATGGTCCAAATTTTTCATGCACTTTATTCAAAATTTACTTCAGGTAAATAAGGGTGAAGCACGAAGGAAAAAACGAAGAGTGAACATTGGTCTTATCTATATCCTTAGATATATTTGACTTAATTTTCTAGACTTTCTCCAAGCATTATTATATATTTATATATTTTGCATTTATAATGATCTTCTAGTAATACTTCGGGATTATATAACCATATATAATTTATTTGCATAAACTAGCAATGCAAGAAAAGAAACATCAACCCATAGTGTGATACTTGGGTGCAAAATTAAATTACCACAATGTAAGCATATTACTAGAAATTCAGTTTCTAGTACTGTTAAGTGGAATTTACATCATATCTAAGCAATTATGCTAAATAACATGGAGCATATAACTGATAAAGGTATTATAGTGTTCTTCAGGAACCTATGCATAAATTCCATAAACTACAAGACACAATATGCAATAAAGCCATAAACTTCAGGGGCTAAATAAAAAAAATACTCCCAGGATATCTCTGATCAGTTGTTGCAATCAACTGCCTGCCAAGTGATTGTTCCAATACGATGGTGTAGAAACACTATAGCACTAAAATAAATAACAGTCTTCAGGTCTGACAGGTTGTTGCTCCAATTATATATGGTAGCTTCAAGCTCAAGCACAGATGAGTATGGTGGTACCATACGAGTAGGTATCACTACCTGTAAGTGGATTGTATAAGAGCTTCATGCTCTACTCACAAAAACATCTCATAAGAATTGCTATATCAAACTCCAGCATGGACGCGTAGGGATGTGCCACATAGTCGTACAAAGCGACAAGGAAATCACGTGCTAAGAAGCATGTCGGTCTTATTGCTTCAGGTAATGTCACTGAAATAGATGTAATGCTTGGCTTGACATGGTCTATTAATTTACAAGCAATGAGGCAAATGACATCCAACATTTTGTCCATAACATACGTCTAAGAGGTAGTATAAGGCATAACTCAAGCAACAGCCATATGCATAAAAACATGTCAGCAATTAATCTACTAGATTAATAGCCATAAAAGGGAAATATTTGTGAAAACTTGCACATGTATGCGTGCCTTCCCATTTCCTGTGTGGCTTTAAAAAAACCGTGGATGCCATAAAAAAAACACATACATGGCAGGCCAGGAGGGCTCTCAGCGTCGATTACTCACACTAATAATTCTCATGCGAAAGAAGTAGCGTCAAGCGACGGCGCAGACTTGCAGTTGCTAAGAGGCAGAAACTGAAACACGATGTGCACACACTGCGGCTGCAGATACGAGCATGATCAATGACTCGACGTGTGATGAAGGCCACGGGGACAGGCACGCTGAGGCGCATGAACATGTTAATCATTTAAGCGCCGCTTCTGGCAGACGCGACACAACATTAGTCATGCACTTAATCGAGCAAAACATGCTGCTCCAAGCCAAAAAGAATAGTAGCATAAGAAGGTATTGATTAACTAGCAATTATTGGCTTCTAATCTTTTGGATTAGATGTCATAAAAAATGCTGGAATATCATGGAAGGACGCACATAATAGAAATTCAATCCATTGTTCATGCCACATAATTGCCTTGCAAATTAATGATGAAGGAGAAACTCTCTGCAAGTCATTATTAGTACGCACATCTCAGGTTGCATGCGAACAGCCTGCAGGTCAACTGCCGCTAATTGCCATATTAACCATAGGGTAGGCAGGCAAACGATCATGATCAAACAAGAACATCTGCAGAAGGCAATGTCGATCGCGCGGCAGGCCAGCTTGGGGCTCGCAGTTGCGTAGTTCATGGCTTCATGCCAAGGACGACGAGGACCGATAAGCGATAAGCTATGGCCAGCTGCGGATCAAACGCAGGAGCATGGCAGCGGCTGTAGATACACATATACTGCCGCGGTCGTCGGCACGCGGAGTCCCGGTCTGGCACATGCTGTGGCGCCGCTTCAGGCAGTCTCGATTAGTACGACAACAAAGATCATGCATTTGAGTCCAGAAAAATTATGGTGCGTGCTCATGCTACGAGCAGGAGGATTTCAAAGACATGGGTAAATACGAACACATGCCATCATGTCGTTAGTTCTACTACTAATCAATGTAATCTGCAGGATTCTCATTAGTAGATGAAAAGGGGTTAACCAAAATTTGTACCGTCGTTCATGCAAGGTATACGACACCTGCCGCGTAGGGCAGTTCGGCTAGGCCATTGACCTGTCGGCATGATGACGACGTTTGGCTTGGTGGTGCCGAGGAGATCCATGGTGAAGGGGTCGACGGTCACGGCAAGTCAACCCAACGTGGTAACCTGTAATTGTCTTCTTGAAAGGATCACCCCCTCGTAGTACCTCACAGCCCGATTAAATTAAGCGGTTAGCATCATATAAACAAAATTGATCTTAAATAAGTAAATTTAGAACGACTCACCCAGCCCAATTAGTAGAGCAAAAGTGCTGATAACGTGTTAGAAATAATCTTTATCATGAATTCACCAAATCCATTCTCATACTCAATTCCAAGAAATAGGCGCGAGGAGATGATGGAGAACCCGTTTCCCTTCCCTTATACCAAGAACAAGCACACAAGACACATAGAGATAGGTGGAGAGTCATCTCTTCTTATTCATCCTTTAGATCCATACACAAAGACTGTTTATATAGAGATGGAGGTGACCCTTCAAGGATGAAAATGTGAAGGTGTAAAGCCCACATAATTTATTGTATTCTTAACAAATAAGAGTCCAAAGACAAATTCCGAACATGGATCTGAAGAATGAAGATAATGACGGGCGTCATGCTTGAACATTTCGGATCAAATGAATCTGCCCATCATAAACATATTCATGTATAGTTCACAGTGGCCACGGGTGGCCAGTCTGCAGTGACCCATTACTCATTACCGTGGCCACTCTGCAGTGACCCACTACTCATTACCTTAAGTTTAGGGGATTTGCTTCCAGTTCACTCCCCGTGCTTGCACATATGGCTAACGGAAATAAACACTATATTATCCTGGGGTTGATAACTGCCAGCATACTCCTTGTCTCAATTCTGTCAAAGAAACAAAACTCTTATCCCAAACTGACAAATATATGAATATGTATTGCAGCTTTTAGCTTATAATTTTTTTAAAAAATAATTGCCTATATAGTGTGAACATCGGCCCATATTAAAAGTATAGAGATATATTGGCTTCCCCCCAACACACCCTTTGATAAAAAACATTCTTTTTTAGGGAAACTACGGTGGAGTTACCCATCTAAATTCACTCATTTCAATTAAATGAAATAAATATGTGTTTACAAAGTCCTCACATTGAGAGGATTGAAAAGTACAATACAAAGGGGAATGAGAAGAAAAACTAGAGAAGTACACCAATAATTTAGATAAAGCAATTAGACCTAGTATCAAATTGTCGATGAAGAAAAAGAAATCCATCGCACACAAAGTCTGCACAGTCCGATAGAATGTAGTCGGTCTAGTTTGCACAACCACCAAACACCTACTTGCTAATTTGTGTTGGGACAATTGAAGCACCGCACCCCGGCCGTCTGATCGCTACTCTTCTTAATACCGTCCAACGTCCTTCAAGGAGAGGAATCCTCAAAGAAGGGAGGGCTGCCAGAAACAGAACAAAGGCCTCCACAAGACACCGCTAACCCGATTTCAGACAGGATAGGTAGGACGAAAACACCAACAGTCATCAGACACAAAATCATCCAATCCACAATAGTCAGACTATGGTTAACAAAGTCTCTGCAATTAGCCAGGAGGGGTTGGTTACTCAGCCCGCCCCGCACTTGCAGTGAGTTGATTGGAGGGCAAGGATCTGAGCTGCTCACCACCGCCATCAAAGGACGATGTGGCCGATTGATTGGATCTGGCCTCGAGAGGCACGAAACAGGTCATCCAGATGCCAGGCGATGAGCCACGGGGCAGCGGTGGCAAACATTTGGGATTGAGGCGCCGAGTGCAAGGGTCCGTCACCACCGTGGACGTCGCCACCCGACAGCTCGCGAGGTCGACGTTTGGCTGCTGGAGGTTGCGACGCACGACGTCCGGACAAATAACCCCGCGACTGGGGAGGAGGCCCCGCCGCCGCCTTCCTTGCGGTCGCTAGGCTTTGTCGGTGGCACGCTCGGGCGACGGCGAGGGAGGAGGGAGACAGCGGCTAGGTTTCTGCCGTCGCCCTCGGAACGGGGGGCGCGAGCTTCCTCTTTCTTTTTCGTCTGCTGATTAAAAACATCTCGCGGCTTAAACTATAGCATCAGACAGTAGATGTGAAACCGCTATTTGAACACGGGACTTTGTATGCATACAAAGTCTAGCCTGAACCCTTTGTTCAGGATTCAACACGTTTTGCAGCAACCTGATGTGTGACTCGGGCGATCGACACCGGGCAATGCTGGACTGCTGGCACGGCAAGATTTTTGACATAGGCATATGCTTGCCGTATTGCCACAAGGCATGTAGATTTTTTTTCCTCCTGAGAATGAAACTGAGCAATTATTTATTAAGAGAACGAGAGTAATTACACACGAACATATACGATTTGATCGAGCTAAGTCAACTCCGGTGACAAAGATAGACTTCAAGTTACGATGGTGGCACTATTGGATTTATTCTTAATTACAAGCAAATAGGTAGCTAGTCATAATATGCATCTGAGTGCTGATTATTTTGCTTAGCTTTGTGCCAGTGTACCAAAGTAGCATAACGTGGCTTATAATTAACACGGTGGTTCAAACGGAATAGAAAATGAGGTTACGGTTAAGAGAAAATTGAAATTTGCAAATTGATTTGTTTCCTACCCGACTCAACCACAACGCGACATGTGACACTGATCTACCTAACGTCTGATCTCATGGGCGTTCTACGTATAGGATTTCCCATTGTCATTTATGTGATGAATTTGAGTGTTTTTCCAAAAGGAGCCACGTCCCAAATAGCAACAATTAAGCTTCGCCATTGCTTCCCTAAAAGAAAAAAGCTTCGCATTGCTACCATATGTTGTGTCGCGCTGCATGCACGTTATATACCGATATGCAGGTAGTTCGTAGCAATATTACTAGCAAACGAGCTCATCTCGGGTGCGTATAGTCATAGAGGCTGGCCCACATGAAGACCAAGCTCTATCATGTTCAACGACAAATCTATCGTCACCTCCAACTTGATTTAAACAACAAACTAGCTACATGCCCATGCGTTGTAACGGAAACAAAACATTTTTATGGTCTTGCAATTGACTTTATTAACCTCGCTTAAAAAAGTGAAACTCCTGTCAATTTTCATGGACCAGATAGAACGACACATATTTAAAATATATTTTAATACGTTGCTACGGATATTAAAATTTTTATAACAAATATTATATAATGATATTAAAGACATCATGTTTTTTTATTAAATAGTCAAAACAAGTTTGCAAAAATACACAAAAATAAACTAAGAACTGTCATTTAATGAAAAAATAGGTGAAGGTGCATTCCCGATTCATTGCACAAGTACGGAGACAAAACTTCAATATACTACACTTCAGATGATATATGAAGAACAAACATTTACGGTCTGACTGAGCTACCTATTTTTTATATGCCTAGCTAGCTACATATAAATCTTATGCCTTCTAATATGATAGAGGACTTGTTCAGATTGTTCTGCACAACTATTGCTGGCGTTGGTTCAGAAACCAAGCCCAGCTGTAGAAAGACAGAGAGAACTATATAATTAACTGATGCATGATATATAGATCGAGCTGGGTGTGAATTTATATAATAAACACCACATAAAGAACTATGGGATAATGATGGCCTATCTTCTTCAAGAGCTAACAAATGAAACATCAGGATTTAGAACAATGGTCAGGAATAAAGGATCAACAAGATTACTTGAACTTACAATGGATGTAGGTGATCACAGTCGAGGATAGAAGCTAGCAGAAGTAGACGTAAAACATCATAACTCGAGACAATCTCCAAGGGAAAGTGCGACACACAATACAATCATATCAAACAAGCAATCCAATCATCTACTGTAATATTTTTTTAAGATAAAATCTAAAGTCAAGCAGACATACAATGCTCTGCTGTGTTGCTACGATCTAAATTTATGGGCATCCATGCATGTATTGGTTCAAGCAAAGAGGCACACAAACATGCAATGCTAGTGTCTTGGCGAAATCAAAATCCAATCTACCAGCAAAAGGTAATCATACATGCACATATTGTGGCATATGTAGTTGGATCCCAATTAATCATGATCTTGTAGACATATTCTTGTTATTCGGTGAAGCATCAGAACAGAAATACGTACCAGGCAATGGAGAGGCCTGGTGGCCGGAGTGATTGGAGCACGCCTGGTGGCGGGACTATTGCACATGCCATCGATTGCAAGGACAGGGTTAGGCACCGGCGAAGAGCAACGCGATCAGCAGACTCGAGAGCACGCACGGACTTCATGAGCTAGGTCACACCAAGAACGACGATGAATGCACACGACAGGCGTAAGGAATTGTGAGACGTCGTAGCCGGAAGAGCTTCACAAGGATCTATAATTCTCGCTGTCTCCGTGCGTTTCAGAAACAGAATAACAACTAATGTTGAAAGACACGGGTTTTTCTTGGAACTGGACTCTAATTTCCTGGAACCTTTGATTGAGGAGCAGAGAGGGCAAAGAGAACATAAAACGCTTTGATGGGCAGGGGGCAGAAATTTGTACGTGAAGAGACGACTCTACCTAATTTAATAGTAATAGAGATAGAGAATAGAGGATACACGGTTCTCAAGAATGTAACCTTCTGGTACGCATTGATTAAAGAAATTAGGCCATCTCAATGATTAATTATTTTATTAATTGTTTCTAATATATCAAGTCATCTAAATAATAATGTTTTAAAACCACAAATAAAATAACTACTCCAATGCATATAGACCGATGAGTCCGTGGTTTGTTCAAAGTGGGTCTGCATATTAAGGTCCAAAACGCAGGGGGAGGCGGGGATCGCCGCCTCGCCGGGTATGTTCGTTGTTCATCATCGTGTGAGTCCCTCCCTAGCTACCACAAACCAAACCAAAGATGAGATCTATCGTGCCGCACGCACATGCACATGTAATTGTTATCCTACTCATCGACGGAGCCGGACTCAAAAGCAGCGCAGTAGTAATGAGAGACAACTGGAAATCAACCACGCGCGCTCCCGGAGATTGTCTTTGTGCCGGGGTCCCGCTGCTTCGATCTCGTGTCGTGCCGTTCAACAGACCGCAACGGCAGCTATATATAACTAGTTGAATACCCCGCGCGGTGCTGCGAAATTTATATAAAGTGCGATCTTGTAAACAATGATATACATGAGTCATCTTTCTAAACAGAAGGCTTGTACCCCAACAATGGTTGCACCCCAATTAACATATTGTATATAACATACTGGTGGTCTGAGTGGCACTATAGTAAAATTTACTTCAGTCTTGTGGACTCCATATAAAACTACTTGTCTCACCCTATAATGTTTGAAACAGAGATGACGTAAATTTCTAAGACAATAGGACCATATATCAGAGTGGGTTAATAATTTTTGCTTGTGACATACCAATTAATTTTCTGCACTTTGCAAGTTTTGATCCCCAAGACAGGAAACACCAGTCCAAAGTTAAGAGAATCGAGAGTTAGGAGATTCTTAATAGAGAAATGTCGTTACTTGTTTATATGATAACAATTTTAAAATTGCAAATTCTATAGAGTTTGTACGAAGCAAAAGAGGAGCACACTGAGCTGATACTCTGATGCTTGGAAGAAGCAATCTGATTAGCAAAGGTATTTTCGCACAAATATATTGCACTCAGACCTAGATTATGTCTTCCTTTAGGATAACTTGAAAAAGGACGATGTTAGTTGTGTAACTAAAGAATCGTAGAAGTCATGACGGTAAAAGAAAAAAAAAAGATCAAAAAGTATAGCATCATTACAGAATCGAAATCGTGCAGACACCTTATTGTTCATGGCCTCCCAAGCTTGGTGCAGTTTGTGTACACATTAATATAGAGAGCTTTGAAACTTGTTAGTGGTAGATGAAAATTGATAAGCCATGTCAAGCAAAATGTAAGCTAATGTAGCTCAGGCACAATGGAAGGAAAAGTTCAAGAAATCTCCCTGTGTGGTGACCAGTGGTGCTGAGCCCACACATAGGCAATAAAAATGTCTCTCAACGTCTAATCCACCAGTTGTTCTTGCACATCCCGAAGGAGACATCCCCCATTGATATATATGGAACCAATAAATCTTTAAAATGTAAATAACTGGAAGGAATATCTCGATAAAATGTTCAAAAAATAGTAGCAGAAAGAAAAAACATATCTGAACCGATCTATTTATTTATTAATATCCATGTTCATTATACACCCGTGGAACTGCAGCATAATCAGCTCACAACCAACGTATAGTGAAGTGTAGAAAAAAAAATACTTGAATTGATTTCTCACCAGTGAATGAAATAAGAAATTAGACGTGATTACTGAGAAAGAAATCAGAGTGAGCATGAATGGAAGCAAAGATACAGCCTGCAGATGAACCATGAGCGTCGGGTGCAAGTAGCCACAGCCGTACTTAAACAACATGACCTCCCAAATCAAGACTAATACTGACGATCTCTCAAGGAAAAATGGAAGAGGCGACCTTCAAAAAACAACTGAAAGAGGTGTCTGCTAGCTCCATCATTAATAACATTAAGTGGGAAAATAGAAGGGGCCGGGCTCTCTGATTCATCTCCCTCGCAATCAAGAGTCTGTGTTGTAAGGGAGATGAATGGAAAGAGGAATGGCGCCATTATAGTGGGATTCTTGATTGCTCTGTTGTGACCATAGTTATTACATAATTCTAGATTTATAACTGTAGAACATGAAGACTGTAATCAAGTGCATGTAAATTAGGTTTCTTTACATGCTAAACCATTTTTTTATCAAACATGCTAAACTGTTACGGATGAATGAAAGCCAATGGATCGATGGGATGTATTGTTTGAATGATGTGGCACAACGTGAGAGCAGAGAAATACCTATTGATGATCTTTAGTGAGTTGCACTTATAAAAGATATGTAGATTCGTGTGAGGGGTGGAGCTTTGTTTGAGCTTCGAGACACGTCCATGCCTACCACCCTCACGCGCGCTTTGCATTTCTCCAGACTTTGGAGCGATCAATAAACCACCACGGTCCACGGCTGCCAACACCCGAGCCTCGTGCATTGTTGTGGATTCCGTTCCGCTTCCATCTCTGCACAGGATAGCAAAAGCCAAGCGCGTTTTGCTGCAATTATCGGTTGAATGTGGCTGCTAATATCTTCTTTTTTTTTTTTTGAGACAATAATATCTTCTTCACTTGCGTACTATGTGGAACAGAGGGAAACGAATCAGTATTAGTAATTCGTTGTAATTGGGCCCATGTAGTTGGAATTCCATATTCCTTGACGTTCCTTTGGCCCATGGGCGCTGAGCCGCTGACCCATTCGTTTCGACTCTTTCAAACAGACTGTTACTTTCGGCTCTGGCCCATTTCATTGTTACTAGGCTTCCTTGGGTTCATTGACAGGTGGCCCCGTAACAACGAAATGATCGCAAGGAGATGCACCAGATACGTTCTCACGGCGCTAGGTCTATCATCAATGTCCGAATCCCTAAAGTAACTTTTGATTCTGCGACTAACCAATGATCTCAATTTAGTAAGCTGAAATATTGATTGTGTCCGTCGTGCTTCATTTGGACAGAATGACCTTTTTCCAGCTAATATGATGAGATCAAACTACGCTTGATCTTCAAATAGCATGGGTTAGTAAGGCCAATATATCTGCCTTGGTTTCTTTGTTTAGCTAATGAAGATCGATTATTGAGTGCTCGTTGCCTCGTTGGATGACGCCCTCAGAGCAGGTAACAATCCTAGGCGTTTGATGATTTTGAGCATGCGGGGCTCTAAGCCGCGACATATGGTGCCAAGTAAGATGTGGCATGCAACAACCAAACAATTTCCCATAGCATGAAGGCTAGGATGTTTACTTTGCTACATGGCGTGGTCACGAAATAATGCTGAATAGGGGGAAAGTCATTTTTTGTGGTCCCTATAGAAAACTGCACACGTGCCAATATGCACATGCATGATACCCTTTTATGTGTTTGCTTTTCTTCCACACATATAGGATTGGCTCGTATTATTACAGTAGTAGTATATACGACAACACATCACTTCGGCAGGATGCGACCTACCTAGCTACGACGTAGGTTTCGGACCAATCTAATCGAAAGCCTAATAAGCAAGGCTTGGCAGGACGTGTGATGAATGCGTGCAAACACCACTTGTGATCCATGTGAGTGATTGTATTAGACTACTGTTGATTACACACAATTAATCATGCTCGCTCATCATGCATTTTTCTTGGCCTAATATATACTTGATCGTCGCGACTATTGCGGTTTCCTCTCTTTTTTTCTAGACAAGAGAAGAAAACAAAGGCTGTCATATTCATCATAGTTGTTTTTGATAATGTATTCATCAGCAGTTATAGTAGTTATAGATGTATACTTCAATTCGCAAAAAAAAAAAAAGATGTATAATCTTGTAGGTGGATGGACGTCAGTTTCGTCATGAAACACCTAGAAATAATCATCTGCACCTGGACCTTGTAAAGTTCATAATAAACATTCCAGATAGTCAGGTACCATTTACTAATCAAGTTACTATCAATCGAATGAGGAAACTGGTGGTCCTTGAATCGATCAGATGATCGTACTATCCTGCGGTCCAGCTCCGGAGTGCTAGCTAAGTTACGACGCAGTGAACGTGTCCTGTTTTGTTTTCGAGAACGTGCCTTAGCACGACAGTGAATCGGTCCTTATCACGTCGAGAAACATCGGACTCTGTCTAAATTCAGGTTATTGAGGAACACGTAAATGTTGGGCCCGTGCGTAAGTGGCACAAACGAAAGGGCCGGGCGCACTGTTCACATCCTCCCTCCAACTCTGGCCAAAATGAACAGCCAGGGAATAATGGGAATGAATCTCGTGCTTTTATCTCGGCTAGGGTCGTGGTATTCAGTTAGCAGTTTGCTATACGTAACGAATTTATACACAACGGCGGGCCTTATAGAAAGTTTGCTTGCTTGCGTAGTGATTCATCGACCTTGCTTTATTTGCTTGTGTGCATCATTTCAACGTTTCAGTTGCATCCGGCGGTCATTGTATGTAGTATAGGACGGTACTTAGAGACCGACAAATCGACGGACAGAGTCTCTCTCTAGCTCGCTGCAAGAAGCTATAGCTACTATCGTCCTGCTGATCATGCACTCCAAGCATGCAAACGGAACAGTGTTCAGTAGCGACGTATAGCTGCCTAGCAAGTACCACTCCAGCGCATCACCGGTCCTCCTGCATTGAACAGCGCATGCAAGCGGGCGTACGTGTACATAGAACGTACGTCGCTGATGACGCAAGTACAAGTTGCGCACAGCTCATGATCGTCCACATGGATGGAAGGATGATGCATCAATGATTGAGTTTAATAATAAACGCCGGCCCCGGTCGGCCGGCACACGAATCAATGGTGTGGTCGATCGATGGATCGATCGCCCGCCAGTCGCGTACGCCACCGCCGGCCGATCGGAGATAGTACAGTAGTTGCTGGGGCTAGCACAGAAACGGCGGCTGCATTTCCATATCCATGGATGATATCTATGCGTGTTAGCTGCTAATTAACGGAACCACCAATTAATTAGGTGGGTTGCGCTAATCTTTCGAAATAAACTCGGGTTTGCCTACCTCTAGCTCTAGTAACAGAGAGCACGACGAGAGCGGCTTCGTCCCCGAGAGACTAAGCTTTTTTTTTTTGGCAGAATGTAGAGGACTAGAGGAGGGAACATGATTTAGGTCTAGCTTCGCTCAGATGATCAGCAGCTTCGCCCAGCTGATTAATTAGCTTACCAGCGTCAGACCTAGACTTGGCTATTGGGTGGGTTGTACTGTACCCTGGACGGCGACCAGCTGGCCAGTCCCGGCCCATACATGCATTGCATACCTTGCCCCGGCCGGCCGGCCGGCCGGTTGGTTAGGGCTACAGCCGGGCTGAGGAAGAAATGATATTTTGATCTAAAATATTATTCAATTTAGACATCGACACAATCTTTAATGCACTTTGACTATGTACAGATATATTATTTCAAATTACAATATGAAAATGACTGAACTGCACAAAGCATAAGGATTTTAGAGCAATATTATCACAATACATTGCGCATCAAATTTAAACACATGTTTCATCTTGCACCAGCTTTTAATTCAAAATTATCACTTTGCACCACCTTTAGGCTCATAAGGCAGCCACACAAAATTTTGGGCTGAAAAATGTTGAGGTCTTAATTAAATTCCATTCAGAATGTGTCTCATGATGAGTGATGACCTTGACTAATAATGCACCACAAGAATAAACCAACTTTCTCCCTAGAGTTTCATGCGATTATTCTTTTTCTAGACTTTTTCTGTCACCCTCCATTTCTTATGGTGTGAACATCCACTCTTTATATGCTTCCCACTCAATTTGTTTTGAAGTTTTGCTATAATAATTCTTTTTTCTTATGTCACAAAATTAATTGAGTTCCTCAGCCTTTCAAGGTATGAGTCAACCAATCAGATAAGAGATTTGATACAGTGTTTGGGCGGTACCTGAGGTTCCTCCCTCTCAATTAATCTCATCCATTGAAACTTAAACTGCTTATTATTATTTTAATTAATTACTATCAGCGTATTTTAGTAATTACCCTTCATTAATCAGGCGTATACCTACGATGATCGACCACTCTCTTCATCGTTTCTCTACCCGTCCTTGCCGCTGGTGAGAACAAGGCCATTGGAGGATAGCACCGATCCGAGTGGCCGGAGATTTGCATCGCTCCATGTACACAGCGTCCAATGCGTCCTATTGGGCTTTGATGGAGTTCGGCTAGAGGTGGATGTAAGTGTGAACGGTGAATCATGTACCACGGAAGCCAGAGTAGGGTGCTAGACGAAGAAGCGGAGCAGCGTTCGGGTGGTGTGGGGGCGGGTCTCCTACGCGGCGCGCAAGACAGAAGCTCGAGGCTGGCGGACGGCAGGAGCTCCGCTCCGCCTGCTCAAGCCCTTCGTCCTCGTGTACGTCACTTCCGCGGCTTGATGACGAAGCAGCAAGGTGTATTCAGCGGAGATCTGTCGCCGCCATATCAAATCTTTTGCCGTTTCAGGCCGTCTCGCTGCCGCAAGGACAAGCAGTGGAAGTCGGAGGGCTTGCCGGCGCGTGGACAAGCAACGGGGAAATCGGAGGGGCTCGTCGGTGTGTGGACAGGCGAGCGCGTGGATAGGTGACGGAGGGGCTCGCCGGCGCGTGGAGAAAGTCGCAGGAGACCGAATTGTTGTGTAATACAATACGTAATATATATAATAATGTAAAGTTACTAAATTACCCTCTATAATTAAAATTAAAATAACATAATTAGTACTGGTCCCATATTTTTTGGGTACTGGTCCATAATTTAAAGTACTTTTTAACAGATACCTTCCTATTATTTAACCCTTAGATCTGACTAAATGAATGGTTAATACTAATTCCAAACATCATAACAAATCTCATCAGATAATAAACTTCAGATTGCACCCCATAAGAAAAACTTCAGCTTACACACACATGTAAACACAAACACTGTTAATTAAAAATTTAAAAGCCATACTCCCTCTAGTATACGTAGATATGCATATAGACTAACGTAACTCATTCTCAAACTATTAGTTACGTCCTTTTCTGGTACAAAACGTTTACCCAATTCCATCCAGATTTAGATTTGTTGTCGATCTTGTAAAAAAGGAGATGAATTCGCATTCAAAGAGCTGTGTAAATGTTCTGTCATTTTTATACAGAAATATGATATTTCTTACATTTTATTTGCAAATGCAGATGTTTCTATATCCAGGAAATTTTGGAGAAAAAAAAATCAATATTCGCATGATAACAAATGGTGCTCATGCTCTCAATTAGGGGTGGATGTCGAGCCAACTTGGCTTGCTCAAGCTAAAAATCTATCTTGATTCGGATCGTTAAGCTTGCAAGCCAGCTCGAATTGGGTTGCGAGCTAGACATAAAACTGAAGCATATGAAAATAGTAATGTCAAATCTAAATTAGTATATATATTATGATGTGAGTGATCTTTGTTCTAATTTAAATAGTGATGGACATGATGACCTAGAATCACTGTTTTGAACAAGAATTTTTCATATTTTATTTATTAAACGAAATATAACTATGAAACAAAGCTTTTACATATATCTTGCTTGGCTAGTGAGCAGCTTACGAGCTAGCTCGTTAATAAGACAAGCTAAATATATGTGGCTTGGTTTGTTAAAATTTGAACCAAGCCGCGAGTCGAACCAAACGGAGCTAGAGACGAGTTGAACGAGCTGGTCAGAGCTATGAGTTTTTCGTCCAACTCTACTCTGATGCAAGGTAGTAGTGAGAAGCAAGGCCTCCGATCCAGTGAGTAGATGACGAGTGCGATACAATCCACAAATACGTGTCGCTGAGATACACTACAACCTAGCAGCTGAACGCTGCCCTGAGTCACATGGACGCATAAGCAAACGAACGAGAAGGCATATGCGTGGAGCTTGTGGCCTGCCCGGTCGCTCGACACATGCAGGCGTCCTACGCTGGCCGTGTCGTTTGCCTCCCGTTAATCATGTGAAGGGATGCATGGCGCCGGTCCGGCCGGTCGTTGGGTCCAAAGCCTTTTTGTCCGGCCGCCTTTCGGACATGTGAATACCAGCTACTACAGAAAAGGAGGAGCCGTTGGGTGCGCTCATAAATAGACTGGCTACGTCTAAAGTACGAGTTTAAGTGCACGCGAAGCCGTGTACGTGTACGCGTCGCCCACTAGAACATGTTACGTGCGAACGTATTGTCGTGTAAAGTTTCGGTTTTCCGGCCCCATGCAGCATGAAGATGCACGTTGTAGTAGTTGTGCTTTGAAACCTGATCAATAATGTGTGTATCACAAAGATGCAGCACCTAACATGTATGCATGCATTGTACAGGAACACCGGCCGTTCGCTTGCTGCCAGCCTTATTTGGGTCGTTTATTAAGGGACCCTCCAACATTACTATTCCACAATAATCAAGTGTAAATAATTATCTACATACCAGAACTCGAGTGCAATTGAGGGCCGCCCATATGGCCGTATGAAATTGTTTGAGTGATGTTTAACCAGTGGCGGATTCTGGAATTGACTTTATGAGGGTACAAATTAAACTTGTGGTTTATGCAACTGGCTGCAAATACTTGTGGTTTTGTGAAACTGGTTTCAAACGTTATATGTGCTTCCTTGCAACAAGAGACCAAATAGTTATGATTTTCTGAAGTCAACTTAATTATAAAACATTGTAGCACAAATGTTGACATATTAAGTGCCGTGTTATACTAAAACATATCTGTTGGGCAGCAGTTGTTTGTAGGGCCAATCTTATTTGGTCAAAATAAATAAACAAATTTCCTGCGTTGCTCATAATCATCAGATTGTACCACACGTAACGTACATCTAATCAATTTGAGTGCTGTAGCGAGATGCGTTATCATAACAAAGGGTTCTTCATGGGTTCATGTTTACAACAGGAGTTCTGTACGGAAGCTCATTAAATCAACAGTTGTCTCACTAATTTCCCATTAAAAGGGAAACAAAGACTGCCCTCAAGTCACTGTGGTTCTGGATTCACAATGGTGTAAACTGTTATATGTGTGCATACATGATACAAATAAACAGTCATGAATCATTGCAAGTAGTTTACATCATTTATTATATCGCCCAAAAAGGGAATACCTATACCTTTGATGGTCTAAAAGGCATCTAGTTCATCCTTGGTTGATTTGTTTCATTTTTTGTTTTTAATTGTTATGGCACCCCTTCACTCCAGTCACACAAATTTAGTATAAGCATCGCTGGATTTATATATATTAACATTTTGAGCAAGTTATAATAAAAGCATATGGAAATGTAAATACTATGTACCTATATTCCAATTAAGTCCAAAGCATCAAGTGCAGAAGTATAAAGAAACTTACCGTAAGCAATCAAAGCTTGTTTGAAGTTTACCACCACTAAACATAAAACGGAGCTTGAAAAGCTCAGTTGGAGGTACTTATGCATGGCTTGTCGGTAACAGGCAGCTGTCTGCAGGGCCGGTCCAGTGAAGCTTATTTGCTTGTGTGCGTATTAAGTTGCTACATAAGCAGCAATTAAATAGCCAGCACACACGCCCAAAAAAGTGACCAGGATGGACGATTTGTATATATAAATACATGCATATGTACACAGCAAGATTTTATTTATGATGTATATACATGCATGTAAGGGGCATCCAAGTAATGTGTCCATGTATTAGATACATTTTTCCTGGATGTCAGTAACTTTGTTAGAAAAAGATTGAAAGCAACTTATAGTACAACAACACTAGCGATTATGTACTTCTTCTAATTCCAAATATAAACCCATCAGAGAAATTGCTTGATAAGGTCTTCAGTATGAAACTTTGAAATATAACTGTAAAAGTATATTATTTAAATGACAAGAGCTATATTGTAAAAGTAATTTACATGAATTTAAGAAATCAACCTTATTATTTCATGAATCTATACTTTTTTGTTCAAGACTTAAGCAAAACCTATGTTTGGGGGTAATTTAATAGAGTCGCTCAATGTTCTGTCGATTGGAAAAGAACAATGGAGCCATGAATGATTCCAGATATGTCGGAAGATGTTTCCCAAAAAAAAAAAAAAAAGATATGTGGGAAGATGAACCAGTGGTGGACCTAGTCTTGTATCCTAGAGTATGGTTAAAAAATTGTTTAAAAAATATCATTCCTAGGAATTGAACTCAAGACCTCTGAGTATTTGAAAACAATGCCTACTAAACAAGTTGAGCTATGTTTGTTTATATGAGTATAGTCAAAAATTATTTTTTACTCACTCTATACTATATGTATTCATATTTACCAAAATCTAGGGTATGCCATATGGCATACCCCTTAGGTCCGCCCCTGAGATAAGCACACAACTCACATGCTGCTAGGTATGATGAGATGTTTTAAATGGTTGCTCTAAGTAGTTGAATCACCCATACTACTAAACAATTACGTCATGTCCATCGTCGTCCCCGACACAAGAGCGGCAGTGCCTCTGCCGTCTCTATGACCGTTGTCAAAGTGCCACCTGATTGGGTGGCAGTCACCAGCTATGGCCGTCGGTGCAGCCTTACGCTTCTTCGAGCAAGCCATAGGTTGATGACATAGTCCGCTGGGCGAAGATCCGTTGGTGGCATGCAAAGCCTTGTTGTAGGCGCGCTAGCTCACGGCGGCACCCGTGTGAGCGGCCGCCATGTTGAGAGGGTGGGGATAAGGAGAGGGGTCAGGGAGCGGAAAAGGGTGGCGATAACGGGAGCGAAAGGGAAGCACAAACATGAAAGAGGGTCAGGGTTGCACTGTCGACGCGTCTTGCATATTTGTAGCTAGTGGCATAAGATAGTAACGTACCTTAAGATGTGTATTACTATCTTAAGCAAAATAGTGACAGACATGGCTCCTAAGCCCAGTTTAGTAATGGGCACTAGAATGCCCATTACAATGTGCATGTAGGCCTTTTATCACTACAAGAAAAATTTTAGTAGTGTTAGTCTCTCTAATTTTATTTATATATGTTTTAGTAAAGTTGATACTAACATGTACTTCAAATCTAGAGGGAGTTTTTGTTTTCCATGATTTTCCCGTCAATAATGTCATGTTAAGCTTTTTTTTAACCCTAAAACCTTTATGCACACTAGCTAGTGGTCAATATTTTATAGTTTGACAACATGCGTATATATGAAAGACATTGATATTTATGTAGACAACGTACCTAGTGGGACTACTAACGAATACTCCTTCCTTTTCTTAAATTATTATCGTCGTTATTTTTTTAAAATTAACTTTGATTATTTGTCTTAAAATTTTGAATAAAAGGAATGATCAAAGTTAATTAAAAAAATTTAATAATAATAATGATTTAAAAATAGAGAGAGTAAGTAAAAGCAAGACCAGTGAAGATATCAGGCACGAGCCGAAATAAATAAATAAAAAGAATAGCGATGGACGAGAGTCAACTGCCCCACAACAGCTTGGTTGACAGTTACGAGAGAGGCCCCCTGCCCATGAGCACCATGCACTGACGAAGAAGATTTGCCTTATCACGACTCATGTCCAACTTTATTTCCGGGGCTAATACCCTCTAATACTAGACTAGCCCACGGCTCGCAACTTCGCAAAGCAAAGACAAGCGCAAGCTGTGCAACCGTGCGGTGCCGATGCAGCAAAGTAAGCCCCCTGCTGTTGCGCCACTGGTAAAGGAGAGGACGCCACACTGTACTGGCACCTACCTGAGAGCGACCGCCCTCTTCCCCTCTCCAAGCACCGCGTGGCCTCTGCTCTTTTATACCTCCTCTCCCTCTCCATCCTCTCTCCCCCTGCCACCATCATATCTCAGGCTTCCACACCACACATCGATCCTCGTCTCCATCGGTCGGCGTGAGAGGCCGACACGGCCGACGTCGACAGGGGTTTTACCGGCCGGGTTTAGAGCTCGCTAGCCCGGTATGGCGAAGCAGTCGTGCTGCCATAAGAAGAAGCTGAGGAGAGGGCTGTGGTCGCCAGAGGAGGACGAGAAGCTCATGAACCACATTGCCAAGTACGGCCACGGCTGCTGGAGCTCCGTCCCTAAGCTTGCAGGTACTCTAGTACTTTGTTGCTAAACTAAGTGCACTTGTCAATAATTGTCATGATGAATTTCGATAGTGCATTACTTAATTTAGCTGACGAGGGGAACCTACATAATAATAATTGAAAACAATAACTGTGTTGTGCCTTGTATATATTATACAATCAAAGAAGTAGTAGTAGTAGTAGTAGTAGTAGTAGTAGTAGTAGTAGTAAGGTTCAGTAGTGGCACTAGCTAATCCTGTCAGAAAAATTTGTTCAGGGCTGGAGAGGTGTGGCAAGAGCTGCAGGCTGAGATGGATAAACTACCTGAGGCCGGACCTGAAGAGGGGCACATTCTCACAGGAGGAAGAGGACCTCATCATACAACTCCACTCCATGCTGGGAAACAAGTAAGCTGTCAGTTGCTTATTTATCTGCCAACAAGCTAGAGCTCTTCATTTTCAGACGACTTTGTATATATGCATGGCACGCAGCAATGTAGAATAATCTATAGCTTGCGTGGTGACGTATGTGGTCAGGTGGTCTCAGATTGCGGCACAGCTGCCCGGCCGGACGGACAACGAGGTCAAGAACTTCTGGAACTCGTACATCAAGAAGAAGCTTCGGGAGCGCGGCATCGACCCGGCCACCCACAAGCCGCTCGCCGATGCTGCCACCGCCGCCGCCGACGCGGCCACAGCCACCGCCTCCCGCGCCGTGTTCTGCGACGCCGAGCTCATCCCGCCGCCGACGACGACGCCACTCCAGCAGGCACCGCTCCCGGAGCCGCCATTGCAGGACGGCGTAGTAAAGCTGCCGCTGGACTGGACCACCGCCGCCGGCTACCTGCAGGCTGGCTACAACTTTGACATGGACGCGCTCGCGATGCAGCAGCGTTGCGGCGCCATCCCAGCGGCGTCGAGCTCCAGCACGCTGACTTCAATGGCGGACGCCGAGCACTGCATCAACAACAACGTCGCCAGCACAAACCTGCCGTGGCTGGAGCTCGGCCCAAACGCCGGGCACGTCGACAGCTACGCCGGCGCGCTGGACGAGCTCAGGTGGTCGGAGTACTTCGACGGCGCGTTCCAGGCCGCCGCGAGCCAGCAAGGCGCGCTGCAGGGACAGTGCGTCTACGGCGGCAAGGATGACGTCGCCGCGGTGCAGATCGACGTCGTCCATGGGCTAAGCAACTGGTGCTAATAATTAAATCAAGCAACCAGCAAGGAACTTGTCCGTCAATGCAATGTTACCACAACACAAGCACACACGACTCCCTGGCGAAGCCTGACCGATCGATCGACCACCATCGATATCACCATCACCACGAGATGCATCTGGCGTTCATTATTTATTTTCGTCTCTTCAAGTATATTTGTTTTTTGCTCTGGGCGAATTCGTTCGTGGACAATTAAAATCAAAGTGAGTGCAGTATATTGTTACCAGAATCAATGTAAAGTACAAATGATGTCAATTATTAAAGACTACGTACAGTGAGTGACTGGTCGTGATTAATAAAGAATCATATACTATCAGACATTTTAGACTAAGTCAGCATTTATTTGTACGGTATGTTTGGCGGTATCTTGAGGTCCCTCTCGCTCATCTCGTCCCGTCGTTTCGTGGTTTGTCCTTCGAGCTTTTGGTCCCATTTATTTGTTGGGTGAACTGCATGCATGTGGTTGATCTGTTGATGCAATTTGACCCTGTTAATACCTAATCTCGCCCGTTTGTGGTGACTAGCTAGTATGAACCAATTCGAATGGTAATTAATCATGACCTTAATTTACTGGTGAAGCTAAAATGGCGATCGAGAGGGATGCATGGGAATAGGAATAGTTCCTACAGTACCATCTGGACCCGGCAGGATATGGCCCAAGTGTGGCCTCGTGCGTAATTTACTAGTTTCAATTTTGGGGTCCATTTGGACACCATGGTGGGTAGTAGATTAAACGCTAGTTCAGCAGGGTGCCACTATTCTTTACCAGAATAAATTAGTAACTCCAATAAATTTCACATTTCATATTTTTTTAAAATTACTCCATCCTGGAATGCATGACCAATATTTTTTTTCTGTTTATATTTGAAGATTAATCACGTGAAATAACCAACGGCAAATTTTGCTAAGAATTTTATTGTGTGGAAAAAATGATTTTATTTGGTTTCAGCAACGTTCTACAAGGAATTAACGGTATGTTTTCTGAAACAAAAGCAGCAGTAAAAGTTATATCCTGGAAGCTATATATTTCAGAATGGATGTTACATGTGTTGTGTTTGAAAAGGTATATATTTTTTTTGTAAATAAACACAGTACATACGTAAACAATCAAATATAGGCACAAGTGTTCACCCATATGAACACACTCACACATACCCTTTCCTTATGAGCGTCTCTAAAAGACAGAGTCAGCCTGATCTTGACATTCACAAAGTCGCCACAAACGCCGCTTTGACGGGGACGTCAACTCTCACTGAAAGAATAATTAACCATAAATACAACACTCATGTAAAGTTTAAAATTTGAATCCAAATGAGTTGGTTCCACCATAATGAATCTATAGCTCAATTGTTTTTTTTTAAAAAAAAACTTGTATGTTATCAAGAAAGAAAATTTTTAGATAAAGAGAATATAGGAAAATATTTGATTCGTGGATAACTATTTTTTTTTGTTGGAGTTTGATATGATATGAAATGAATACATCACAACATTAAATTATAAGTTCAGTGCATCAAGTTTGTGTTCCAAATGCAACTCTTTCAACACACTAGCTCTGTTATTGGGTGCAACCATACAAAAGTGCTTCTGGACACCATTATGATGAAGGAAGCACGTCTGTCACCGGAGACAATGGTCATGCAGATTTTCACCAATTATGGATGGAGATTTAGTAATAGGATTGTTATATAATAATAGAGTCATCCAACACAGTGTTGGTGTGTTCTTAAATTTAATTTAAACATAGTGTGTGATGGGGCTCTAAACTCGAAAGAGGGGAACACCATAACTCTTTTTCTCCATTATCTTAGAAAAAAAAAAGCATCTCTTACAAATCTAGAGGGACGTCCAGAAGTAAAACTTGATAAGCAAATTTACAAAAACACGTCAATGCAACATGCGGGTGTAAAAATACTAAAGTGTGAGCTCAAAAACTTGGACCTTATGAATAGACAGTTGTACTTTCGGAATTGTACCACTGCACAGTAGATCGTATATGATTGCTTGACTTATGGCCATAACCTTGGGACCATTCATCAGAAAAGCACCGGAGGTGGAATCGTCGCAGCGGTGACGTTGGTTACAATGATTACCACGAACGACGTGCAGAGATGACTCAAGAGTACTAGACCGTCACGTAGGAGAAGGGAAAGGGAAAGGGAAAGGCAGTTCCAAATAAAGCTGCGTATCTTTTGAGTTGATCCTTCCAGGAGGACACATCTTTCTGGCGGATAACGATCGCCGGCGAGCAGCAGGTGGATAAAGATGCAGCTACCATCGTTGGGCGGAAAGAGAAAGCAGCTAGGGACAACAGTACCGACTCGGCTGCTCGTGTCCTCTGACTTTCAGCGTCCACCCGTCAAGGCACCGCATGGCTAGCTGGAAATGCAGGCATCACTCACAAATAGGACAAGGATGCAGGCATGACGCACGGTGTGGCAAGGTGCCAGCACCACAATGGTTTATCAGACGCCAAAAACCAAATTGCAGGGCTTTATTATTGGGCCCTCACGTCTGCTTATTTATTTTGGCATTCTGACACCTGTAAATGCAATGGAATTCCTTCTGAAATAGAACAACCTTTTATTGCTGTTGGGGAATGGATGAATCTCCTCTTCCTCTTCTGAAAATTAAAGCTGCTCCAGGAAATATAATATATCGCCTTCCAGAAGCCAACTAAAACCAAACACAGTTACAAGAAAAAGATGCCAGGCATTTTCAAAAAGACAAGCAAAAGGCAGCGAGGTTTTCTAACAACCAAGTCCCTTTTTGACGAATCTACTACCTGAGTCCGGCGCCTTGGCTTTCCCGTGCTTTTGTTTGCGCCGATCAACGACAACAGTACGCCGCAGCTGAGCTGCCGCGTGCACGCATGGTCCATGCATCCAGTCCCGGCCCGTTTATGCGATGGCACACACCAATGGATTCCCTTCCATCATGTGGGTCTCCTTCTCGTTCACATGCACATGCATCGGTCCATGGCCTGGTCCCCGGCGGCTGCCCGGCACGTACTCTTCATCGTCATCTCGTTCGTATATGTGTGCACTGTGCAGTATGCTTTCATACTGTAAATCCGTAACCCAACTGTACTTTACGTTTACCAAGATTCCTTTTTTTATTTTTTGTACTATGACTTTTATTTTTTGCGGGTGTCCTTTTTTCGCCCATGCAAAGCGAACATTCCTGGGTCATTAATTGGGTGCTTATTGATGCGTCGAGTCAGCAAATCTCATCTAGTAGTGCAGTGGCACGCACATCATGCTTCATGCATAGTATGAGCGACATGGCAAGTAGAGTATCTATCTGCTCTTGTTCCGGAGTTGGAAGGGAACTAATGGCGAAATGCATGGAAACTTGCACGGGACATTCTAGGAAGGAAATATTATTGACACTCACACTATGAAGTTAGCACAATAATCCTTGCGTCGTTTCAGTATCGTATATACTCAGGCCAACTTTCAGTTCCTATATATTTAGAGTGTTTTCTTCTAGCTGGGTTGTGTTAATTGCTCTATTGGTGAGTTACTAAGATTTTCATCGCTTTTTCTTTCGTCCTTGGCCCGGGAATCAGGCTAACGATGTCGCAATCACGCTACCACATGAGAAAAAGAAAGCAAGGGTGCAATCACATGATGAGAATCGTACAGTTCTTTTGGACGATAAGTTTCACCAATTTTCTGGCATTTTGCAGAGTGGTAGCCATCAAAGCCTGTACGTATTTCGGGTCCAAATGATGACGCTTGACGCCCGACTAGTTCTATTCAGTCGAATAGTTGAAGAGAAAATAGTAATCCGCGGGACCATATATATGATTGAAATTGGAGATCCAGGTGAAATTGTCACCTGTCCGGATATGCCTGCTATCTCCAATTCTCCAGCTAGACTGATCTCAGATGTACGCTGACAAACGGCTTCCAGCCTGACTTCCGTGCCCCGCCGTGGCTGACGCGACCACAGCACGACCGCCGACTTCCTCAGAGCGGATAACTGGAACTGGAACACGGGCCACATGAAGTTGGGTTTTTCTTTCAATTTTGAAAGGATGGGCTGTCACGGGCTAGCATGTGAAAGCTAATGGGCTGGAGAAAAGGAACAGTTCTGCCTGCGACCAGGTCCCCGGAAGCTCCATCACAGATAAGAAAGTGAATTACATCAACAACTGGCCCGACGTCTCTCTGGCACTTCTAGTAGCCTGGAAGTATAGACCTGTCCAAATGGACGGCCCAGCCCGGGCCCTAAATGACCCGACATATTTAATTTCGGGCCAATATGGCACGCGGGCTATATTGGACCGTGCCAAGGCAGTCCATAGGCTTGGCTGTCGGCCCATAGCACGACACGAAAATGATTAAACGTGTCGTGAAAGCCCAATAGGTCCACTACAATGAAGGCCTATTATAGCCCATTTTGCCATATTCTTGCTTTTAAATGCTAAAATAGAGAAAAAAAATGATACAATGTTGAGATTTGAACCAAAGACCTTATAGAATTAAACCAATAACCTTGTCACCGGACTACAACAACTCTTTGTTTGTAGTGAGAATAAAAATCTATTTAATATTTTCTTAAATGTATCGTGTCAGGCTGGTCTTCAGGTCGCTTCCTCGACCTAAGCACGACCCTTGTCATAGGGCCGTGCTGACAGGAGCCTTAAATTCAGTGGGTCGTGTCATGCTTTTTCTTAGGGCTTCATGTTGGCCCAATAGGCCAGGCCTTTTCGGACAGTTCTAGGCCCGAGCATGACACGACCTGTTAAATTTCGTGCTCGGACCAGCACGGTCTGATGCACCCATGCCGTGTGTGAGCTGAGGCATTGGCCCGATGGACGGCATGGATACAATCCGTTTATTATAGTTTAATTAGGGACCGCTTAGGAGGGCTTATGCCTCAGTAGCGCATGTCACTGTTGCTACAGTGTTGTTTCTGTAGCAACAGTAGCATAAGCGGAAAAAGCCAGAAAATAACAGCTTGGCCGCCTTATACAAAAATAGCTACTTAACCTTTTAACCCTGCTACTTAACCTACTTTTTCAATGCTTATTCATATTTTAAAACTAACGAGCGAGTACCCTAAGAATCACCTATTTTCACCCCTTTACTCCCATGTTCCATCCATGGGTCGAAGATAAACAAAGTGTATAACCTTCCACTATCTCTGCATCCCAATGTTTACTCCGATATCCCCCAAAAAGATATTAATATGCAAAGGCAGGATGAATGCTCGTATCAATAAATCAATATGAAATCTTACATACATGGAGCAAACGTAACACCAACCCAATCTGATGCCCGTTTTGATTTACCAGACCAGAAGTCCAGAACAAAAAGATGAACCATATTTACATCTCAGATGAAGTTGTTCAGACAAGCTATCTCTAAGCATAATGCCCAAATAAGCTCGTCCTGAAAACGCATAGTAAACAATTAACAACACTTCTGTTATATGTTATAATGCCTGAGATGATGATTAATAAGCACACAGAAAAGAAAAATAAAATCCAAACAACCTCACCGCAACGGATGCAATGCACAAGGCATAAATTAGATGTGACCCAAGGGTTAAAATACCACTACAATACCGATTTTTTTCTTGCTAAAAACCGGTCAATAAACCAAAAAAACCAACCGAAAACTATTTTTGCTACAATACAAAGGGTCGGCTTTTACGATAAACCAGACGTCCAATGAAACCAGACCGGACTGGTTTCACCGAAAAACGAAAACTGTGTGGTTTTCAACAGTTTTTGAACCTATGGATGTGAGCACAACACAATTTAAATTTTTGTTTTACTAACATATTAATCCAACAAAACTATAATAAGTTTACTTCAGTTTTGAACGATAATGTCAGGACTTACAACGATCATACCACACTCATAAGAAAAGAATTTCCATGAAAGAAAAAGCCACTGACTCAATATTACAACTGTATCACGAAGAAAATAGTCATTGAAAGCTGTGACAGTTGGCTACTGACTATAATAAGCAGATGCTACTACCAACGGTACTTTGTCCATGATATCGTCACTTGTATTTTAGCACCATTCAGCCAATAAGACGCTCTATATGCTGGCCTTCAGTGGCGGGATTAATCTCAAGAGCACCTCTAACAATTTCATCACCAAAATAACATTGCAGGTCCAACTCAATCACCAGTAGTGCATTTAATGGCACAGCTAGCGCATGCCTAGACAATGGTATCGGTTCTTCTGATCCCGCGCATATGTTCTTGTCACGTTCGTTATAGAAGAGCACACAACCAACATTCAACAGCTTGCTACGAGCAACTATCCTCCCAAAAAATGGCAGTACGGCCTTCCCCTTCCCAACGAGCAAGCTTCACAGAAACCTGGCCCTCGACACAGTTTCCAAGGATGGCGTAGATCACATCTGCAGGGCCATAGTCAGTATTGACCGTCTCTACTATGGCTCTGTCATACTTGTTGTTGGGAAAGCCGTCACAGGTGTTGCAGAATATTTGCGGTTTATATTCATTTTCTTCTTGAAATGAGGGCTCTTCGTTGCCATCATGAAGATCAATATGGAAGATGATAGGCCCCTCTGCAGATATGACATATGATGGACCAGTAAGCACGAGGTTACCAAGTTGTTCACATTTTCTGATATTAATTGTATACAGTATATCAGGTATTCAAGTTACATCATCACAAAAAAAAAAGGTATTCAAGTTACAATTGCTATCAATAATGTTTCATGCATGCCTTACAACCTACATGGATATAAATACGCTAGGATTAGGCCAGAAAATTTCTCAGTGTAGTTCATCTTAAGTTACATTACATCTGAATATAATGGATGCAAAGTACATTTACAAATATGATGTAGAAATAGTAGAGCTGATTGATGTTTTGAGCCAGATGCGTCTCTTTGGTTGGGGAAAATAAGTGGAAAATGGATGGAATGAATCGAACCTGGATGTCGCAGGCTGGCGGGGAAGTAGCGTCGTCGGTAGGGCTCCGGAGGTAGATGCAGTCTCGGATGCCGTGGAAGGAGATCCGTCCGCAGGGAGGGGGCCTGTTCCCTCCGGCAGCGGCGGGGACACGAACCGCGAAAACCTCCGCCATCTCTTTGCCGAAATTTGGTAGGTCGGCGTACGCGAGCAGCTGCTCGTCGGTCGTACCCGGTGGCGGCCGCCATACGTCGCGACCTCGTTGAGATCGGAGTGACGCGATGGCTACGATCGATGACGCCACGGGCAACGCGTGCAGCGGAGAAGCTGATGGCTGATGCAGCGACTGCGACTGACTGAGGAGAATTTAGGGATGAGTTCCGTGAATTGAGGAGCGGATGATCCGGCCGCCCATTTTAATTTGGCACGATATGCGTGCCAAGCCGAACGAGGTCGAATGGCCCACGAGCCTTGTCCGGCCTGCTAAGCAGTTTTCTTTTCTTAATATTTTGCGGACTACTTCTAATTTGGCCTTGTGCCTGGATTTCTTATTATATAAATATTTTTTTTAGAAAAGGAAATATATATTAATATAAATATAACAAGAAGTAGAGTGTGAATGTATTTTTCCTGCCATAAAACACGACAATTTCTAGGGCATTTTGGCACTATACTCTTTGAAAACTTTTCTGGTCTGACAAATTTTCGGTCAAAACACCTTTTTTAAGGCAATATTGCACATATCAGACGTCACCATTTGAGATTCCACGATAAAATCTATTTTGTTCAAAAGCACACTACTCCCGGGCCATGTACTGGTTTAACCCGTGTCATGTCGATGCAGCCAGAATCTACAACGGGGCCGGGAAAGGGATGCAGTGAAAAATGGTGATTGTTTCCGTCGTGCTTGACCTTTTCCGCAGCTTCAAATTAGCATAACTAGATTGTATGACCCGCGTAGTTGCGCAGGCTAGACATTAAACATACCTATGGTGTTTTAAAATAAATTTACAAAAATATACTCAAGATTGACTTGTACCATATGGATGGCTTTATGTTCCCTTCTAATAATATTACCTGCGTCTAATGAATGTTTACTTCGTCATTCACTATATTTCTAGTACTATCTCTCTCGCTGAACTTGGCTTTCATATTATGGCAACTTCACAAATGATCACATGTTTCATGAATTTATTTTCTTGATAGATTTTGCTTAGTTGTCAGATAAAAAAGAAAAAAAATAAGAGCATGCAAATATATATTATTTGTGACGCACCCATGTTTGAAGTAGGTTCCATGTTATACCACTTACATATCCTGGACCGTAAAATTTTAAATGAATAATTGAAAATCTAAATCTATAAAATCTAATGGATATTTGAGAGTACCGAATATTTTCCTGAAAAAACATTTTTTTGCTATCAGACAGAAAGTAGGTATGAATATTTTTTAACTTTGTCTTAAAAATCCAGGATCCTCTCTTGCCACCCTCCAACAACTCTTAATGCTTTAAACATTACTGGTTGTTTTCTGCTAACCATTTAAACTCGATTCCTAATTATGTTTGGCCACGTGTACAATATTCCAATGTTCTTCTGTTCCTTTCATTGCTATTTACTACAGGATTACTGAAGAGTAACAAAAACCATGTTTGATTACTGTTCATAATAGAAGTTCTATGCAATTATCAGTACCTGGTACAACACAGTTTGTAAGGTTTTCCGTTCGTTTTGTAGTCAAATTCCGTTATCCTACCCTGTCTCTTATTCATCCCCTAAAGTTAGCTATGCCGTCCTCTCTTCTCCGTACATCAAGATATATAAACTATACTTACTAGTTGGCACACAATAACCATGTTATCTTACCCGTTGAATAATCTTGCCATTTCTCCATTCTTTGATCTTCTTATCTCGATGGTAGCACTTCCCTTCCATCTATTAGAAAATCCAACAGCATGCCATTATTTGAAATTAATTAATGTACTCAACGTTCATGCATGGCATACATGTTGTATGCATCAGGACCAATATACGTGCCATGACATCATCTATTATGATATTATCTTGAATATATGTGTTTATTTGAATTCATATGATGAATTATCTTTTCTAAGGAGGCAGACTCATAATTGTCAGAGTAAACATTAGAAATAGAAATGCGCTTTAGATGTACTTTATCTAAAACAACAAAACTCAGACATTTACAGATTCTTGGATGCCTTACCCCGTTCATCTTTGTCTAGTTAGTCACTTCCCTTTTAGCAAATTTACTGTATTAAAATGATTAGTTCAACTATACAATATTTTCAGTTGTACTTCGTTTTTGATTTACTGTCATGCATATTGGTGGTTGATTACGTACCTTCCTAGGGGAGTAATATAACAACTGAAAATCTATGATTTGTGCCTAGCATGCATGCATGGCAAGACCAGAAGAGATACCTTTACTAATAAGAATCGTTGTACTGTAGTTGTGTGTTCCCTGCAAAATTACAATTTTGCAAATATAATACAAGAAATAATGGACCATGTGAAAGTACTATGTAGAAGAAATAAGTATGCACTACGATCAAGGTAATGCATCTGCCAAATAAACTGGCAAAAAAAAAAAAAGAGACTCTGACCTGTTGAGAAAGAAAACGCCACAGATGGGAAGCAAGATGATGGCTGATTGCTTGGCATTGCAACAGGCCTGTGGTGCATGAAGCTAACAACGCCCATAAGATGATCTCTATGGTCTTGGCACTCATTGTCTCTGTAATGGATCCGGATGGCTAATTGTAGACAATGTCTGGCGATTCAAAAGCACAGATCCTAAATCGATCAACCTGAGCAGTTGAAGAGGCCAAATTGATGCAATGAATCCCAGAATGCCAGCCTCATGTGACCATCGAGCTATCACCTAAGAGTTCGCCGCCATGCAGCTGTCATGAATGTCGGCCCTCCAGTCGTAAGTTTCCGGCGATGCCGCAGCAATGGCGTACCTGAGTCATGGAGTTCATGGGCATGACCATGGATGTCCAATATTCCACTGGGGCCGCACGCATCCGGCGACGGAGCAATGGCTGTCTTGAACTACGTGGATTGTGATGACGATTGAGTTAGGAAAGCGGATTATTTCTGTAATTCAGTGTCTTTGATCAACAATTTGGATCTAGTGAGGAGGTGGGTTACGTGCAGATTGCAGGGGGAGGTGATTGACGGCCAGATATGCTGCCTTTTATGTATAATGGGGTCAGATGTTTTGCTTTTTTTCTAAGAATTTCTAGATTATTTCTTTTTTTTTCTAGAGGTCATGGTGGAAAGTTCATCTCCTTTTATTAATAAATATATGTTGAGTCGCGTTGAGTTACAACTAAGATGATGGAGTGATCGAACATGGTGCTACTCGTGAATAATAAATCAGCAAAAACTGCTGGGAAACGCAGGATTTGAATATATACCAGGAGAAGTCACTAATGACTTGTTAGGCTGTCTAGCTCTCTGGCTCGATTTCGCCATGGACCTCGACTGCACGCAAGGTAGCATTGTCAGCCCATCTCGCCGCTGTCAGTTCCAGTACGCAGCATGCTGTAATCAGTAACTGCAAAGTACGTACTACTATGACTTTTCTCTCCAGGTAAATTAAAGTGGAGATTCCTCGGTCCAAATGATGAGGATAAGTGGTACAGTACGGCTATATTCCGTCGACCACACCAGTACTCCATAACTAACTGAATACTATCATGGATCTCCTTTCGTTCAAAAAAGAGAGCATGCATCCGCATCACATCAGTGCATGCTTCCCTGCCTTCAGTCGCAGATATATATATGATTTGCCCTTTTGATGTGGTTTTCAAAGATAACCATCAATAATCCTTTTGTCATAGCTTTAAATTTTCGACACTTGAAATTAGAATCTAGCCACCAGTTTAACAAATTGATGTCGAACATATCGACAACTCCCGGTGGAGGAGCCATCACATTTTGCGTATATGTATCGGACTTTGGGGGCCATCTATATATCCTCGAGGGAAATTTTATTGAATTAATTAGTATTATTATGTAAGTTGCGAAGCTGCAGGCAGGCATGAGCCTCAAAGTCAGTCCTGATGATTGACGATTCTTCCGTAGCCAGGACGAAGGGCGGGCATGCAGCTGCGTGCAGATCCCTGCCATGCATATGCATGCGTCTCTACCTGATCTGACCAGACTGCAGTGGAAATGTTTCGCTCCGGGCAAAGCTATCCGCAGGCAGTGGCCGTTCGAGGCTAGTGTCAGTGGATTCGTCACGTAGAGCAATGATCGATCGTGATTCGGATGGAATATTGCTACGGCAGGGCCTTCGCTCAGTCTGCATGCAGCTCAGTTTATAGGAGCATGCATGGAAACAAATCGTATAGCTTTTCAGGAGATCTTTTGGTCTCCACTGCAGGTCTTGCAGAGTGTAAATGTGCACAGCTCGATCATTGCTCTACTAGTGCAGCTGTGTAGAACGAGGCACGCGTAGTTTAGAAAATGCTGCAGCACCAACAGTTTAAATTAGGTTTGGGGCATGCATGAACTGCTCTTGTGCTAAGTAATTCTCCTATGAAAGTTGCGTTAACAACTGGATATATAGTTATAGTTCATCTCATCGTCTGCTGTCAGTCGATCAGCAGAGGCAAATTTTAAGCCATGTGCTTTCCAGCCACCTAATTTCTTCAGAGAATAGAGATCAAAAGAGCACGGGCTCATAGAAGCGAAGACTTGGATTTCTGCAGCTAACTGCGAGCGGGAAAAAAGGGTTCAAAAACAGTCAACTTTCCACAGGTCAAGTAGGACGTTTATCATGTAGACATGTACGATGAATATAAGCTGTGGTACAAGAGCCATGAAGAATCCACAACAGTGGATGCCTTTTCAAAAGAGAAATCGACCCTAACAAACTTCTATTGCAACGGTGACAAATGTCTATCTGAAGTCTGAATTTCTGACCGAACCTCTACCTCGAGCTCTGTCAAGCGAGATCTTACCGGGCCAATGAGGTGTGCGCACCCCTCAAAGTTCACATGTAGTTCAACCAACTGGAACTGGTCCCCTAGCTTGCTTCTTGCAGAGTATTCCCTCTGTCTCAGTGCCAGGACCAGAGCACCTGAAGGTGGAAAGTTGTCAGTCGTGTCCTGCAGGATACGGACTGGGGAGCAATGATCATATGGTTGCAGAACGGGCGTATACTTTATGCATGGAGGCATGCCTTGTGGTTGTGGACGTCGCTACCCTCTGCCATATGGAGCTTTCTCCTCCGGACTAATTAATTATATACAAATTTACTTGGGTTTGAGTGATGGTTTTTGTTAGCCGTACATTGTAATCAACCGAGTTATTGTTATTTTATTTTTTGTTCCTCACTACTCCCTCCGTTCCAAAATTATTATCGTTATTGACTTTTTTCGTGAACTTTGACCATTCGTCTTATTCAAAAAATTATCTCAAATATACAAAATTATTGATTATATTTTAAGTTTATCTAATAATAAAACTAATTATAAAAAAATATATGATAATTTTTAAATTTTTTTGAATAAGACGAGTGGTCAAAAGTAACGAAAAAAATCAATGACGACAACAATTTTGGAACGGAGGGAGTAATTGTGATTCACTATAGTTAAAAAGGTGAATTGTTGGTGGACATGCGCAATCAGTATCCAATTCCTATATATAGCTCGGAGAATGGTGCGAATATTAATTTTCACTCGCTTGAATATATAGCGAGTCCCTTGACAAGGAGGTAACAGTCGCCACATATGCAACTTAAATTCAGAGTCAATAACACTTGATGGAAGAAAGAGAATAATCTAATTAATATATGAATGGCCCCTTTATGTTTTGCGTTCTCTTAGGTACCCTACATGGGTGTAACCGTCATGGGTTGATTAATAAGCCGTAACAGTAGTAGCCGAGAAATGTTACCGTGCACTTATTTTTTTGTCACAATATATCAACAGTTTTCCGTCTCTTTATCGCCAAAAAAAAAAAGTTCTGTGTCTCTGCTTTTTTGCGTTTGTTTTTTTTCAGAGGAGGCAAGTAGTCAAATAGACAAATAGCACCCACATTTTGTTTTCGAAAATCAAGTGAAATACCACATAAATAAAGATACAGATACGGGGGTTCACACTTTGACAGATTTCGATAACACGCGTGGACACATCTTATTAACAAGGACTGCTAGCTAGGAGGCAACCACAATGCATTCATACATGCATGACAACACACAAAGCGGACAGGTAGAGCAAGCACCGAGCCCTACCACACATCTCCACGTCGGTGACACACACACACACTCACACACACACACACACACACAGAGCGGCCGGCGATCTGCAGATCACTAGCAGGGCATGGCCATGATGAAGCCACCACAGGACTCAAGCACGAAGACTAGACAGTACATATATATCAGACGATAGGTAAGGTAGTACCTGATGACCTCAAACTCCAAACCTTACAAATAACACAGAGAGGGCTCGTAGGAGACAGAGCTGTTGGTATCAACACCAAGTGATAAAGTGACACAACAGAAGACCGGCAAGGCATCACAGTAGTGGCCGATATGATGGTTTGTCTAGAGGTTGTGCGCGGCGAAGAACTCTTCGACGTCGGCGCCGGTGTAGTACTCCCTGCGCTGCTGCCCGGCGGCTGGTGCGGGCCTCCTCTTCCTCGGCGCGGCGGGGCACTCCTTCTGCCGCTGCTGCTGACCGGAGCCGCCTGGCGTCCTGCACCCCGGCGGCGCCCCGTCCTTGCCGGCGGCGCCCTCCGCCTCGTCCTCGCGCCACTGCTCGAACGGGAGACCCATGACGACGATGCCTCGGTCGATCTCTCGCTCGCTGCTGCTACTCCTTCTCAACTAGTTGGGTTACGAGCTTGTGGGAACACAATGCAAAGAGGAAGAGGATGGAAGCTGAAAAGGCGCGCGGACGGAGAACAAATTAACAAAGGAGCCGGATGGGTTTGGAGACGTGTGGTGTGGACGCGGGGGGTTTATATACAGGCGGCCGGCGACGGGCTTGGGACGGGGATATAGAGATAGAGTAACCGTTGGGGTGTGCAGTAGTACGTGCAGCGGAGAACGTGGGACGGGTGTGGCCGTGTGAGCTCACGCTCTGTCTCAGCCCACCACCGGGAGCCTATTACCCTACATACACCGCTGACCAAATGGCCGAGCGGATATATATGCTGCTTCTCGGAGCTAGTACTAGCTTGATCGTACGCATCAATCGCTTGATCGATCGACCCGTACGTATGGTATGGATTCCGGATCGGATCGAATCGCTGCGTACGCGAGCATGCAAGGGACGTCTACTCCTGGCGCTAGCTGCGCCGTACGTGGCGGGAGCACGCCAGCTGCGTGACTCCGACTCTCCAGCTCTCTCCTGGTGGATCCGAAGCTTTCGCCACACTACAGCCATTGCTACCGTTTCCTCATGTATCAGTGTTACTAGCTGGTTTTAACTTCGGCCGGGGTTACTGATCGGGACGTTGACAAGAGCTTATTAACACGTACGCTACGGTCCAGCTCTGGTTTATGGACGCAATCAAGTGACTTTTCATTCTATTCTAATTACCGGAGCGTTACAAGTTGTCTAGTAACTCATGACAGATATATCATGGATCATAACTGGGTGCCTCATCTACCTCGGGGATGCGGCTTCTCTGCTCCCATCGCTGTGCTCCTGTCTCTACTCCCGCCAGTATATATATATATATATTTTTAAAAAATAACAAGAGTACTGTCATTCATTAAGATAGAAAAAAGAATTACAATCTAATTTGTAAAAAAAAAAAGACTAAGCCACCGTCAACATCCGCAACAACACGGACATCTCATGTCAGCCTAAACCACCGGATTCCAACTGAAACACATCGACGACAAAGCAACACTTCTGCCTCAACCTCAACTAAATTACCAACAAATCCACAACTCGCCGGAGCAACCTTCAATGGACTTCACCGCTCGTTGGAACAACCTTCAACAAACTGACCAACCTCGACCACCACTGTCGTAGGCATCCACCACACGTAATTCTCAGCTATGTCCGCAGCCACAGCCTCGTGTCGCATGTACCGAACCTGCACCCCGTCTACCACGCGCCGCTCACGAGGCCACGAACCAACTCCACGACACCATCCTGGTGCCTCGCCCGCGGCCGCAGACCAACTAGCGCCTCGCCCACGGCCGCGAGCCTCACAACGCGTATGCCGTGCCACGACCGCCACCTTCAACGACCAATGCCCATGCCACATCGTGCCGGCACACGCCGGCCACGCTCCGGTCCAATGACGACTGGTTCCCCCACAAGAACCGCCAGATCCGGGCACCGAGGCACCAAAACTCACCTCGTTGTCACCTGCGGCTGCCGCAGGCCCAAATTTCATGTGGATATGCCACTCCCAAATCTGCCGAAGCTGCAAGCCCGAACGACCACCATGGCAATGGCGACGCCTTCGTCGCACCCCCGCACGGCCACCACGACCCACCGCACAACCACCACACCCACCCATGACCACCTGCTGGTCGCCCCGCCCTTGCCACGGCCGTCCGCTGCATCACCGGCCTGCACAGATAGCCTCCACGCAGATCCCGACACGAGGGTGCCGGATCCGGCCATGGAGACGCCGAAGCCCGCCGTTGCAAGCCGGAGAAGGCTGGGTTCGAGGAGGGGATGAATGCGCCGCGGCCACACGAACAAGGGGTGGGGGGAAGAAGGCCTCTCTGCTGCCTTCCTTGCCGGCCGAGCGGCTTTGCCGGTGACCGGCTCCGACACTCTCGCCAGATGTATGTCATATTATTATTCGTTGCTAGTTTGTTATGGCCCTGTCCACACCGGTAACATCGTTAGTTCTCATGCTTTCCTCTAGAAACACTAAGATTGACTGCACTCGTTATACTCTAAATCCATCCTCTAAAAGGAATATTCTGTTCTGGTCATCGATATTCTCTCTTCTATATCCAGCTTCCCCGCACCCGTTCATACTCTATATTCATCCTCTATATCAACTAACCAATATTTTATTTTATTTTTCATTTCTCTTTCCTCTTCTCTCCCTCTTTCTGGCTTCTCTCCCCGCGCCCCCCACGCGCGCCGCGCCACAGCCACCCCGCCGCCGGAGCCCGCAGCCACCCCGCCACCAGGCCCGCCTCCCCCGCGCGCCCTCTGCCGCCGGGACTGCCTCCGCCGTCACGCCCTTCGCCGCCGGGCCCTCCTCCTCGTGACCTCCGCCGCCACGCCCTCCTCCTCGCGACCTCTGCCACCGGGCCATCCTCCTCCTGACCTCCGCCATCGGGCCCTCCTCCTCGCAACCTCCACCGCCGCGCCCTCCTCCTCGCGACCTCCGCCGCCAGGCCTACCTCCCCCGTCATGGCTGGATCCGGTGGGATTCAAGCTCCCCCTCCTCCCTCCTCCGGCCGGATCCGGCGGGATTTGGCGCGGGCCTCTCTTCGACCCCCTCGTCGACCCCATCTGCCTCGTCGCCGTGCAGCTCCACCTCGTCGACCGGCGGCGCTTCCCTCCTCCTTGACTTCCACCGGTGGCGCTACATCTGGAGCACAGCGGCGGACCGGCGGCGTTCGGGTCCGTGGGTTTCGAGGCTGGCGGGAGGGCTGGGGGTCGTTGGGTGGCATGCGCTCTGGCGGTGGGCCCCATTCGACATGGAGCGATAGCGACCGGACGGCAAGCATGCTGGGAGTAGCATACCGCGAGCCTTCCACTAGGATAACATACCGGGTAGCGAACCCTAGTGCAGGTGTTTTTCCGCTATCTCGGTCGTGGAGAACCGAGTAGCGGACACTGCTGCGGGTAGTCTAATGCCTCGTCAACCCTAATGGAGCTTGTACTGTGCTTTTGCGTGCGCGGACTGCGCCGTCCCACCACTGACTCCATGCAGTGTGCTTTGCCCGTTAGTTTCCCTTTTTTCCGTTAGTTATGGTCTTAATTTGCAGCATGAGTTTGTATTTATGTACTTTTTAATTACTACTATTTATTATGCAAAAATTTTGATTTTAGACTAGTAAAAGTGTGTTTGACAAAGCTTATTGAACTTCTTATATAGCAATAAGCTATAAGCCCTGTCAAAAGAGTTGAAATCAAAATAGTTTATTAATTGATATAAGCAGATATAACCATATTTCATATTTGTGTTTTGCCCAAGCACCAAATAGTAGTCTTTTGGAGCTTACTCTCTAGATAAGCAGTTTGAACAAACACTTTTATGTAACGGTTTGATTGCTTATGCTATATAATGCAAATAAGTTGGATAAATATTTTTGATAGATAATCCATTAGAGCATTGGCGGAGCCAGAGCCAGCAGCTAGGAAGGTCTAGATTGAATACTCTACTTGATTAACGTGGTGATTTGTCATCTTAACATCCCTCTTGCTGTTCACTCCTCAAGGAAACTGACACGCCGTGGGAGCACAGGTTGGGTTAAACCTGGTTCCGCTCCTGATCATAAACAGTTTTGTTGCATAAGCATCATTGTGCCTAACACACCCTAAATAAAGTTTCTCTTTCAAAACACGTGTACTTTTATTCAAATATTTTATTCCAAACATATAAATAATTTGTTCCAACTCTCTTAATAGTTTGTTCCAACTCTCTAAATAATTTGTTCCAACTCTCTAGTAACTCATGACAGATATATCATGGATCATAACATGGATGGAGCCTCTAGCTCGGGGATGCGGCTTCCCTGCTCCCATCGCTGTCCTCCCGTTCCTACTCTCGCCAGATGTATGTCACCTTATTATTTGTTGCTAGTTTGTTATGGCCCCGTCCACACTGGTAGCATCGTTAGTTCTCAGGCATTCCTCTAGAAACACTAAGGGCCTGCACAATGGGTTTTAGGGGTAGACAAGTCTTGTGTGTAACAGATAGCAGTCTATATAGTTTCATTTATTAGCTAGACAATTGCATATATATTTTTTATTAGCTAGTGGCTTTTCTTGACCGAGAAAATGAACGTAGGACCCACAAGCTTGGTTATAGATAGACGCTGCTGCCGTAGGTAACTCCACACACTGCTCCGTTCTGCAACACGGTGTCAAAATCAAAGTCAATCCCCACATTGAACCGTAAAGCTACTACAAAGTATCCATTGTGGAGGCCCTAATGCCTCACCTGCGACATCCCCTTCGGGATAACCAGGATCGAGTATAGAAGAACATTCGACGAAGCGAGTTACAACAACACATACATTCATACAAGTCCAGAATATATTACATCATGATATAATACAACCAGATTTTCGAAAATAAATAAGAGTTTTACAGCAGAAAAACATTTATTACAATAAAAGAGTTTAAAACTTAAACGACAGTTGTTCGACGACAGGAAGATTTATTCTTACTAACTTCACTACGCTTCCTAAGCACAACTGTCTTCTATTCTTTAGGGGACAGGATGCGTTCCCACAGGATGGAACCTCCCTCCGGAAGTTGCCCTTCTCCTGGCATGCTCTCGGACCAACCATATGAATATGACTCACCACCTAGAAAACTTTACGAACAAAGCCCTGAGTATCTAATATACTCCGCAAGACTAACCCGTCAACAGGACTCGCTAAGGCCGACACATAGAATGCATAGGCCATTGGCTGATGGGTTGACTCAGACATGTGAAAACAACACTAATAGTGGATATCTATTTTCAAATTTTAGCTCAAGATTATGTTTAATAATAATAAGGTTTGTATCCTGCAACTACTGCAATCATGTTTTGCAAGCAAGAATCATTTAACTCATCCAACTCTTCGCTTCTCATTACTCTCGATTATCTCCATTGTGACAAACGATCAAGCGATACTCATTGCTGCGAGCGACAGCGATTCGAACCAATTTCACTAGCTGGGTAAAACCCGACTACACGACACATACGCACCGCATTGGTCATATATGACAACTTTTCCCCTTAACCCCAACCAGAGGTCGATCCGTTTCCAACTCCCCCGAAAATATGGAGACCCCACATGATACCTGTTCCAGACGTTATCCGTGAGCGATCACCATTTCCCTCCTATGAGACTTCAATCTCACTAACAGCCGGTAAAAGAAAGTTGGCTACGTCCTACCACTGAGGTAGTTAGGGTACATCGGCTTATTGGGTCCTATATACCAGCATGTAGATCGGTACTGTTCAATACTTGCTCCCTAGGCCACAACGTGGTCGTAATTTGACACGGACGGGGCTACCACCTTGCAAGACTCAGTCTTTGCCCTTTCCTCTATAGGGCCCGTCCGGTCTCATCATCATCATCAACTTTCATTTGAATTCTCAATGATCTCAATCAACTTAAAGCCTCCATGCTTTAAGATCATCCTATGCAGTGCCACCGATATTCCTATGACATAAGCATAGCGCCTATCGTGCTACCTGTACCTGCATAGCATAAAGATATCAGAGGATATAGTAGTGATGCAGGTGGGTGTCAATCAATTCCTAAAACCTAATGCACAATCATGACTCGATTGACTGTGATAAAAGAAAGAATTTAAAAACATAGGTGTGATGCACCGGGGCTTGCCTTGGGGTTCGTCCGAATACGACGATGCAGGTGCGGGGTCGGTCTCGATGATCACCACCTCAGGTTCACTCTCGATAGGCGGCTTGGCGATCTCAGGTCCTATATGATTCGTCGATACGTCGCAAGTTAGTGCTAGCGATGCCTGAATGGGAAATGCAATGCTTGAAATGATGGTTCGATAAAATAGTAATTAAGAATTAATTATCTTATCTGAAGTATTTTTTTCTAATTAAAAGTGATTAAGTCTACTAATGAAAAGGGATTAACATGCTTTAATAAAAGTTAATTTCCCTTAATCACCCCATTTAAACATAAATTAAATCTATTACAAAAATAAATTTTAATTAAGGAAATAATAAATTATTTAATAATTAAAAGAGATTTTAAATACTCAATTGCTTAAAATCATGGAAAATAAATATTTATTTTTATTTCACAAAGTGGTAGAGAAAATCATTGGAAACCTAACAAAATTGATCCCATAATTTTAGGAGGTCTAAATCTGTGGTTACAAATTATCTAAATTTCTGAAAATATTTTTATATGCAATAATCTCAAAATGGGCAGCCCAATTAAAAGTGGTCTTATGGGCCACCGAACGGCCCATGTACTACCGGACTCGGCCCAGCTCCAGGGCACGAGCTGTGCCTCACGCTCGCGTGCGCGGCGGCTCTAACGTCGGAGCTCGAGCTCGCTCCCGAGCTCGGCTCGGCTAGCCAAGACCAAGGATGGGGGTGGCGCTGCAAGGAGGAGGCAGAGGAGAGGTTGGCGACGACTATGCTCACCGAAACAGGGGCAACGGCGGACGGCGATGGGGTGAGCTCGGCGACAGTCGACGGCAAAGAAAACCTGGAGCACGGCCAGCTCTGCAACGGGAACAGATCAAGGACCTAACTAGATGATGTATAACCAAATGAGCAAGTTTCGATTGCAAAGAATTTGACTAAAGGTTATCGTAGCACACGAATTTGAGGGAGAACAGAGGGGGTCGTTGATGCTCACCGAGAAGAAAATTGGGGCTCTAGTTCGTGGACTATGGCGGGAGATGGCTATTGACCACCATGGGGAGGGTGGTCTGCACATCGGTTTGGGGAGGTTTCCTGGCCGGGGAGGCGTCGGCAACAGGCGGAGCTCGAGCTCTGAGCTCTGCTCGGGTGGGCGGCGATGAAACAAAGAGAGAAAGAAAGAGCCGAGTGAGAGGAGAAAATGAGAGAGAGAGATGACGCGGGAGAGAGAGCCAAGACAACTGAGAGAGAAAAGAGAGAGCCGAGGCGGGAGGAAACAAATTACTGGTGTTTAACCTGGACACCAGTGGCATGAAGGCCAGCAAAGCAGCCCACGCAGGCAGACCAGCACCTGCGTGGCGCTCAGGCAAGCACATACGCTGAGGTGCAGCTCCCCTTGAGGTAGAAATGGGAGAATGAGGAACGGTGAACGGGGTCAGGTGGGTCTCATGGCACAGTAAAGGTAATTTCATTTTTTTGATTTGCTAAATGTACAGGGCTGTCACATCACCACTCTTAATGGATCTCGTATTGTGTGTTTGCGTGCGTGGACTATGCCGTCTCGCCACTGCATGGATTAGTTTCTTTTTTTTCTATTAGTTATGGTCTTAATTTGCAGCATGAGTTTGTATTTATGAACTTTTTAATTACTATTATTTATACATAACTTATGATTTTGGACCAGTAAAAGTGTGTTTGGCAAAGCTTATTGAAATTCTTATATATAGCAATAAGCTATAAACTCTGGCAAAGGAGTTGAACTCAAAAGTGCTTATTAATTGACATAAGCAGATATAACCAGTTTTCATAGTTGTACTAGCATGATCAGTTTTGTCCAAACACCAAATAGTAGGCTTTTGAAACTTACTCTCTAGATAAGCCGTTTGAACAAATACTTTTATCCAACGGTTTGATGGCTTATGCTACGTAACACAAATAAGCTGTTTAAACATTTTGATAAATAATCTAGAGCATTGGCGGAGCCAGAACCAACAACTAGGAGGGACTGGATTGGATACTCTACTTGATTAACATGGTGATTTGTCAGCTTAACACCCCTGTTACTGTTTACTCCTTAAGGAAACTGACATGCCAGGGGAGGGGTGGCGGGGGAGGGGGAGGAAGTGGGGGGTGGAACCCAGGTTGGGTTAAACCTGGCTCCGCCCGTGATCTAGAGCATAAACAGTTTTGTTGCATCAGCATCACTCTGATTAACACAACCTAAATAAAGTTTTACTCTTTCAAAACATGTGTACTTTCATACAAATATTTTGTTCCAGACATATAAATAATTTGTTCCAACTCTTTTAATAATTTTTTTCTTGTAAATACAATATATTTGTTCCATTTTCCAAGAACTATGTTTCAAAAGAATAAATTATTCATTTCACCATCTTAAATACTTTATGTTTTGAGAACACAACTTTTCTAAATTTGCTTCACAATATAAGTTTTCTATTTTAGCTCTCTAGATGTTTTGTTCCATGAATACAACTGATTTCTTTTAGCTGCATAAATTATTTATTTTACACAAATTTAAGAAACATTACCTTAAGCATCATTTAAAAAAACTATATTGTACTGCTAAAATCAATAATGTTTCATAGTTAAACGACCTAAAAGGCATGTTAAAGATATATAACACTTTAAAAATACATTAATATGTTTTAAATACAATATAAATGCAAGGATTTCTTTACAAACTTCTGAATTACACAAAAAATATTATGAAGTGAAAAGGACAAGCTTAATTGGATGTGACAGAAATCATTCATCAGAAAATGGAAAAGGGGAAAGAGTAACTCGAAGAAGTATTCTGCCTAAAATGTTTGATCTGGAGCTAGACCATCAAAGAAATAAAAAAGATATCCTATTTACCTCCCTCGATTATCATAGAATCCATTTTTTCGATCCCTCAATTACAAAACCTGATACCCATCACAACTTGCAACAAATAATTTAGATGGGCCGTGTGCTATAGGTGAGCAGAACAGGCTGGGCCATTGAGCTACGAGGTAAGGGTGAAAATTACTATAAGTGGAGGTGTGCTCGAAGAAGGATTGAAAAAAAAAATTCAACCGTATCATACCATTTTGGACAAGGAGATCACAAATGATATTCCTAAATCTTCATCCATGGTCAATAAAAATCTGCAATGCTGTTGCCATCTCCAACCTACGGCATGCCAATTGTGTACAGTAGTATGTATCATGCTTTTTCATGTTTAGGTGAACTTGTGCATGGTCGCTTTGCTTGCTCTTTCTGTTTACACGTTTGCTTCTTGGAGTAAACAGAAAAGCTTCTAATAATCATTTGATTATTATTGAATATTGATTTATTTGTTGAAACAACACCACAATTTAATTACTTAGCAATCTTTTCTTATGCATCTAGATTCCTAAAGATGAGAGGCATCCCACTCTTGGGAGCCAAGGAGAGGAGGTACTTCGGCTTGTGAACGTACGTAGGGGAGAGAGAGAAGCTGAACTTTCTGAGGATCATGGCCATGATAACTTGCGCTTGTATGATGCTGAAGCTCTGGCCAATGCAGGATCTCTGGCCCAGAGAGAAAGACAGCAATGCATTTGGGTCCTTGGCTGCTCTGGAGACGCCATTCTCGAACCTCATGGGGTTGAACTCGTCGGCATCGGAACCCCAGACCTCCTTGTCCCGGTGCAGCATTCCGATGGGGATCGATATCACGGTCCTCCGTGGCACGTTGATGCCTCGGAGCATGACGTCCGAGGCGGCCATCCGTTGTATGTACACGATCGGCGGGTAGAGCCTCAATGTCTCGAGCAGAACCATGTGAAGCTACATGCGAAACGGCGTCATGTGATCCATACATTTTCAGACGCATTGCATATGTTCATCAGAATTGAGATTTGCGTACCAGCTTTAGTTTAGAGAGGTCATCAGCGTTGGGGGTCTCGCCATGGATGACTTCCTCCCTGACCTTCTCCTGCCACTTGGGGTGAGTGCCAAGCAGGAACATCGTCCATACGAGGAGGGTGGAGGTTGTTTCTTGCCCAGCGCCGAAGAAGGTCTTGCACTCGCCGATCACTTCTTGGGTGCTCAGAGTCAGAAGTGTCTCACCGCTCCCCTGCCGCTCCGGCGACCACGCCTCCAGCATAAGCCCCAGAAGGTCGTCGCCGTAGCCGCTTCCTTTGCCGGACTTGGCGGCCACCCGCGCCTCAATCATCGCCGTGATCTTGGTCCTCAAGAGCTTGTCCACATGTCGCACCTGCCGGTTGCGCCGAGTTGGGAGATGCCTGAGAAAAAGAGATGGTGAACAAGGAAGCACACATGTTTAACACGCGTTTTTGCAAGGAAGTGTGTTAGACGATAAACATCAGAAATCAGGTGCATGCGTAGTTTACCACAGTATCGGAGAATCAAGCATACCCGCAGAGGCATGCTTCTGCATCTGGTGCAGCAAAAAGTTGACCTCGCCGGCCTCCCGGTGGCCTGTGCCGAAAGCGACGCGGCTGATGGTTTGTTTTGTGAGCTCGCACATGGCGCAGTTCACGTCTATTTCAGTTGATTGCCCGTCACTGCTCTGCAGTATTTGCTCGTGCCATAGCTTCATCATCTGTTCCGTAACTTCTGCCGTCACAGCCGACATGCTCTAAACACATGGCAAATCGTCAATTACACACCCAAAGCTGCACGGTTCGTATATGAAAAACCGGCATATATAATTTTGATCGTGACCTTGAGCTTTTCGTGGTTGAAGGCTGGACGGACCACTTTCCGGTGCCGTTTCCAGTCTTCTCCATTTACCAATACGAGACCATTTCCAAAGATGACTTTCACAAGGGGGAGCATGTAGTCTTTCTGAAACAGGCCCGTTCTTTCAGTCAGCACGTGCTTAACCAGTTGTAGATCAGTAGACAAGATTGCCGGAGTTGGCCCAATCCAGTACAACAATGTTTTCCCTGAATGGATTCCAAAAGGTGAGTCGTATAAATACAAAAGTAAGGTGTTTTTTCACGATATGTTTAACAGATTACAGTAAGGTACCCTAACAAAGCCCATTTGTTATGTTATGATGATGGATGTATATAACAAAATTATATTAGTATTCGGTTTGAGGATGCTCCCAAAGATTTTTTTTTTTTTGAAGTACTGCACATAAGTACTGGATGACACTCCAATCGCGAAGTTTAAGTCTCCATGTCTTGACTCCCTAAAAATGCTGGAGGCGTTTACTCGTTTGTTGACTACAACGACTGTCACGTCTTGTATTCGTTGCATTGTATTGACAGTCCCTTCTACTGGTAGGGCGATAGGGGTCTTGATGTGTTGTAATAAATCATATCTTTCAAACTGGCTATTTCAACATGTTAAGAACGAAATCACACCTTCTCAGTAATTTACTGGATACGGCCAGTTGCAAGAAGAGCAGTAACAGAGGTGCACAAGGGGCGTTATATAGTGAGGGAGGTGCCAGAGACTGTCCTTACACTGCTACTAGCCTACTAGAGGAGATGCTAACCGAGAAACCGTCGTGACAAAATAAGGAAAGCTTGACACAGTTCTTCTTAATTAGCAAGTCGTGAGTTTCCTTACCATATTCAGCCGTCCATGTATGCACCACCGGTAGCACGAGAGGCATGATGTCGTGGGAGCCGGCGTCCAGGGGCGGCACCCCGATCCGGCCGGCCGCTGCCAGCCGCTTCGCCTCGAGCAAGGACCCCGTCAGGAACGCGTATGGCGGTCCCCGGATCCCTTGCCTCGCAAACGACCGCGCGACGGCGCGCGGCCGCCACGAGAGGCGCCATAGAACGGCGATCAGCAGCGCCAGGAGCACGCCCAGCTGCAGGGTCGTCGCCCACACGTTGCCGCCGGACATCATAATTAGGAGCTACTAGTAGTAGTGGTATCACGGTTTGTTTTGGTGATGGGACTGGAAGGTTTTCTTTTCTAGCATGGCGACGCCCACGCGTCTGTCGTGATCGATGGTTTTTCGCGCGCACAGTCAGTACTCACACGCGATTTGCGCCGTGCAGCTATTTTTGCCGTGCGTGGAGCGTTTGGCATCGTGTGTGAGTATATATATCGTGAGTTGTGGGCATAACTAGCATCTGTACCTACACGAAGGGAAAGGTACCATGATTTTTCTTCTAACAAGATGGGTATACTATCTTAGAGATGCGCCACATAATTAGCAGGTAGGGTCTGTTTGAAGCGAAGGAATGAAAAACAGGGGAAAAATAAAACAAAAACACAAGAAAAAACTTTAGATGTTGTGAGAAAACAGCAGAACCGTTGACAATCAAAATTGACATAATGGGTATCTGGTTTCGACAGATTTGATATAAGTTTCATTCAAGGAGAAAAGAAGTGCTTAAACAGTCAAGAAGATGAAGCCAAGCTGCATGTTTGAAGTGTGCATGATGAAGTCCTTATCGAGCAGATCGAAAAAGATATATGGAACGACTGATTTGAAGTCTGCATAAAGAAATTATGATGTTTGAAAGATGCTCACAGGCTATAAAATCAAACCTTTTGTTTTTTAAAAAATGGAGGTTCATGTTTTTTTTTTTTCTGATTTACACTATAAGAGAACTAAAGAATCTAGTTCTACTCGTTGAGTTGAAACTTCATAGTTTACATGAAATTTGTAAGAGTTTTGACTCCTAACCCAATTGAACCTTCACAATCTATATAAACAAAGAGCCATGGTCGGTTGAGGCAATCCTCAATCATAAAAAACTTATAATTTATTTTTATCTTCAAACACTATTGTTCCAAATCCATTTTTTTTATTTGTCTCTACTGCATTTGAAAGTGTCCTAGCCGGTTTGCTGATCGTTACGACAATCCAAGAGTGCGCTAGCCCCAATATGAGTCAATTGGCTTTTGCAGTGAGCCCATAAAAAACAAAGCATCTACTTTTGCAAACGACATGGTCCAGTTTCGACAGACTCAGCCCGTATGGGAGATACTCGTTAAGGTAGGCACGTGTCTTGTTGTCCTAGCATTGACAAGCGAATTAGGATGCCTTCCATCATGGAAACAAAGGAAGAACAACAACTAATTGGAAAATAGAACAAATAAATAAAAAAAGATAAAAGATGACACATTTTCATCAATTGGGATACCTTAAATCCATCTTGTCCTTTAATATTTATAGGTTGGAAGGTCTTTTCCCATTAAGAGTTTAAAACCTCAAAAGTGTCGAAATCTAACTCATACGTTAGTTTGGATTCTGAAACGCGGCTTGATTGCTTTTAGAAATCAATCTGATTGATTATATATTTCTATAAATCTTCTAAATGCCATAAAATTTATGTTTGAAGACCAAATTGGACGATTCATATTCATTTCAATCCTCTCAATGAGAAAAATACATTGATGATGTCCAATTTTACCTTTTGAACACTTCTTTAAAACTATCCTAACCGGTTAATTAATAAAATGACCTGGGCAGCTTGACCTGGTCACCATATTTCACCAATTTTGATTCTCAACTGGATGCCTATCGATTGTATGCTTCTTCGTCTTTCACTTCACCTATGCGAAACCAAAACTTACATTGGATTTTTTATTTCCTATATTTCTTTAAGGTAACCAATCCTTTTCTATTAATTAAATCGGCAAGATTGTTTCGTCTTTCCAAACAATAATTCCCAAAACTTTCCTAGGAAGTGATCCTTCAATTTTTCCAGTGACTTTGCTGTTGCAAAGGGAGCCTAAAGGTTGAGACAGTTGGGAACAATATTATTTTCTTTATTACAAAGCAAAAAACTGAACATACGAAGAGCATTCATGCGTGGAAAATTGAACCTCCTGAAATCATCCAATGCAAATTATGTTGGTCTTGATCTTCCTACAGAATCAATTCGGAAAGAATCGGGAACTCATTTATATTGTTCATTAACTTTTCCTTCCATTTGGGAACTCACCACGCACTTTGTAGTTGTAGATGTGATTTGCACGGTCTAGTGACAAGGATTGGCAACCCATTAGGTCTACAGGAAAAAAAAAAGATTTTGACAAGGGAAGGTGTGTCTTTGACACAACTCGCCAAAGCTGGTTATTACGGTGACCATACTTATGTTTGGTAATGACCAGCACTTGTGTCTGCATTTTTCATTCTGTGCATGTATGGTAGATCAACGTTGAAGAAGGAAAGAAAGAAAAAAAATAGAAATCCTAGAGGGATTCATTGACAACGTTTTCTGGTTGTAAAGTATTAATTGGTAGGTCAACGTCAAGTGGTGTGGTACACTGTTACTGCTGCAACAAAGACAGGAGAAACTGGTCCTACAATGACCTTACAACCACGATATCTCTCATTCAAGTAACATTTTCCAAGAGTCATTTGCAAGTGATTGATGGATCTTTGTTACTTGTTCAAGTAGCTGAGAACGAAAGCAATTACTCCAACAATACTTTTGCTATTAATGTACTAAGAGAGTTGTGAATCTTCGTATGTATTAATTACGTAGAGAGTTCAAAAGAATTTGTGAAGGAAGCATGTGTTCTCAATTGTAGTTACAACAAAAGTAATTTATACAAAAAAGGATTATGAATTTATATTCATTTTTTCTTTAAACTTATTGAAGTTTATTTACTAAGTGAAGTAGTAATTAATCAACTCAGAATTTTAGTTTTGTAGACCATACTAGTAAAAGGCACATTTACGACTAGAGCACAAGCCAAGCTCTTTATAGTAGTTGTATACTTGTATGATCGACTAGTTTATCAAACCCCGTGCGCCTACATGGGCTAGAGGGTAATATTTATTTTTCAACTTTCTTTGTAGACCATACTAGTAAAAGGTACATTTACGACTAGAGCACAAGCCAAGCTTTTTATAGTAGTTGTATACTCGTATGATCTACTAGTTTATCAAACCCCGTGCGCCTACATGGGCTAGAGGGTAATATTTATTTTTCAACTTTCTTTGTTTGCATTTATAGATTATGAATTTCTAATTATCTTATTTATGAATAGTATTTTTACTGTATTTTTTATTTTTTAGGGTTTGTAGTCTTTTTAGTTATATTGATCCAAAATTTATAAGATTTTTTTTCAATATATTTTTATTTCTAACTTCACATATTTCAAGTTGATGAAACTCCTACACATATTATTTTATTTACTCTGAATTTAGCTGTTTATTGATTGTTTTAGACATAGACTCTTCATAATGGAAATGTGGGTAATTTTGAAATTTTATTATGGGTATTTCAGTCTATTTCTTTATAATGTATTTGATGCATAGTTTAGATCCCATGGCTACCGTTTGTCGTACATATAATTTTACGGTAAGATGTTTCTCTTTTTTTTTAGAAGAATCGTTTAAGATTTTTCCCCGACTAAATTGGAAGTCTCAAAAGGAGCTGCAATTATTATAGTAAATATATGATATGACCCACTTGCATTGTATGTGCTCATACATACATGAAACTTCTTTGTATCTTTTCTTATGTTATTGTATACTACCTATCTATGTTCCTCAAGATGAGAGGCATCCCGCTCCTTGGAGCCAACGAGAGGAGATACTTCGGTTTGTGAACATACTTTGGGGAGAGGGAGAAGGAGAACTTGCTGAGGATCATGGCCATCACAACCTGCGCTTCCATGATACTAAAGCTCTGGCCAGTGCAGGCTCTCGGGCCCAGGGAGAAAGCCAGCAGCGCCTTCGGGTCCTTGGCCGCTCTCGAGATGCCATTCTGGAATCTCATGGGGTTGAACTCGTCGGCGTCAGGGCCCCAGACGTCCTTGTCACGGTGCAGCATGCCAATGGGGATAGATATCACGGTCCCTCTGGGCAGACTGATGTCTTTGAGTACCACATCCGTGGCAGCCCTCCGTTGTATGTATTCGATCGGTGGGTAGAGCCTCAACGTCTCGAGCAGAACCATGTGAAGCTGCATGCACGCGGAAGCGGAACGATGAGTAATTTATAGTAGATATTGAGTTACCGAGTGATAAAATTTTCTGTATCTGCAAGTCAATATATACCAGCTTAAGTTTGCCGAGGACTTCGACGTTGAAGATCTCACCGTCGTCGCCGCATTCCTGCAGTACCTCCTCCCGGACCTTATCCTGCCACTGTGGGTGCACGCTGAGCAGGAACATGGCCCAGACCAGAAGAGTGGCGGTCGTTTCCTGCCCTGCGGCGAAGAAGGTCTTCCACTCATCGATAACCTCCTGGGTGGTCAGTGTCTCCCCCTTCCCTTTCTGTTCCGGTGACCACGCTTCCAGCAACAGGCCAACCAGGTCGTCCCCGTAGCCGCACTTGGCGTCCCTGGCAGCCACCCGTGCTTGCATAATCGACATGATCTTGGTCTTCAACAGCTTGTCCAGATGCCGTACCCTCAAGTTACGGCGAGTAGGGAGGTACCTAATAAACGTACAGTGAGAATACTTCAGTTAATCTTGAGACGCACTAGTAGGATTTTTTAATTACTCCTGATTGGAATAAATTCCACTGTTGTTTTTCTAACGTTCTTGATGTGAGCACATATATACCACTTCACTTACCACAGTATCGGAGGATCCATGGTGGCCGCAGTGCCAAGCTTCTGCATCTCACGCATCGCAATGACAACCTCCCTAGCTTCCGGGTGGTTTTGACTTGTACCGAAGGCGACGCGGCCGATAATTTCTTCGGTGAGGTCGCAGAAGGCAAGATTCATGTCAATTTCAGCCGTTTGGTGGCTACCGTTCTGTTGTATTTGGTTGCGCCATCGCTGTATCATCCGGTCCGTGACTTCTGACGTCACCACTGTCATGCTCTAAAAACACAACCAAAGTCAGTTGCCGCACTGTTACGTTGTTCATGATTTAGGATGATCTTGTGACCTTGAGCTTATCGTGGTTGAAAGCTGGAAGAACCACTTTTCGGTGCCGTTTCCAGTCATCGCCGTTTATCAATATGACCCCATTGCCGAATAGGATCTTCAGAACGGGGATCATAAAATCCTTGGGGAACAGGCCTGTCCTATCTGCCAGCACTTGCTTAATCAACTCAAGATCAAGAGAGAGGATTGCAGGGATAGGCCCGATCCAGAACAGGAATGTTTTCCCTAAATGGTGCACATAAGGAAACAGTCAGTAAATATTTTTCTTTGTTTTTGTGCTGGGACAGCGTAAGTAATTTCATTGTTGTATAACAGATTCGTGCGACAGTGTTGTACAACCAGCTGACGAAACGTTTTAATTACTTTAGGTGGTGAGCCACTTCATTTTTAAACGTTTATTAATTACTATCGATGTAAAGTCGTACAAGGAGGACGTACAAATGGGTCAGACGTGATTACGTGAAGGATTTACAAGTTAGGCTTCTATAATAATCTTAAAAATCAAAATAATATTCATTCCTCAGAAAAACTTGCTTGTTCAATTATTATAACCATGGCTTTACAAACTTGTACTTCACGAGAATGGAACCTAGTAAATTGGAAATAATGTGTCTGAACTGACCCTATCCTAGGTTTTGAGATCAAACCTAGTGACTCTTATTTTTTGTGGGGTAGGGTAAAAGATTATTTTGTGGACAATCATTCAGTATTAAAGATGATACAAAAACCTGGGTCAGGTATGTGATATGGCTAGGAACTAGGCCCAGATCGAGGCAAGTGGAAGTTGTGGACATATCCATGGTTAACGTGTAGTACTTCTCTAGGGAAACAGGGCAACCTTGTGCATTGCAAGGGGAAATAAAAGTTCAAGCCCTTCTGCACTGATGAACTAACCACTTTGTACTTACTGACTTGTACCGATGAATATTTCATTCAATCGAACAAGTCAGGTTCAGTTTTTATTTTTTAAAAAAAAGAAAAGAAAAAGAAAACCAAGTCAAGATAAAGCGGAAGAGGGCATCGTGAGCCGTTCATTAGTGATCGGATTACCATATTCGGCGACCCATCTGTGGAACTGCGGCAACACGAGCGGGATGATGTCGTGGCAGCCGGCGTCCAGCGGCGGCACCCCTATCCGGCCCGCTGCCACCAGCCGCTTCGCCTCCGGCATCGACCCGGCCAGGAACGTGTAGCGCGGCCCTCTGATCCCCTGCCTCGCGAACGACCGCGCCACCGCGCGCGGCCGCAACACCAGATGCCACAGCGCGAGCGGCAGGAGCAGGAGCAAGGCTAGCTGCACGGCCGCCCACGCGACACCAGCAGGCCCCATCATGCCGCCAAGCTACTGCGACTGCGAGCAGCTCGAGACTGGTAGCTTTTCTGCAGAGGTGCTGCCATATAGAAGCTCGGCGCAGCGACTACCTCTATTACAGTTTATATATGCTCATGTCGGATGGCATGTACCACGTTGTTAGTACAAGGGAAATTTTTAGAGGAAACAGTAGTCCCCTAGCATAACAAGCATGTAGTCTCGGAAAAAAAAAAAGCATAACAAGCATGTGAGTAACTGCAACGAAAAGCATGTTCATTTAAAAAAAACAAAAAATAGAAAAAGACTTTATGCAATGAAAAGCATGTTCATTGTAAATAAAGGCATGAATGTACCAATGTTAAAAATAAGGGAGCGTCTAATTTTCAATCAATTGAAAATAAGGGTTCCTTTTAATCAATGCTTTTAGCCCTTAGATCTAGATCTAATGGATACAAAAAGATAAAACTTTTCTATAATCTATATATAATACTAATTAATACAAATAATCCTACAAATAAATAAATAACAAAAGAAACAAAAAGAATAAATAACAAAATCAACAATTCTTTTGGTCGTCGACTGAAACAAAGGTCCGATTTCAGTCGATTGAACAACAAGCATTTCCGTAAAAAATAAAAGTAATGCGAGATGAAGACAATTTCTATAGTTTTCCAAATAAATGAAATGTAGAGGCACTGTAAAATTTTTTAAAAAAAAACAGAACGTACGGTAGCCAAGCACAGCAATTAGAGCAGAAAATGTACTTACCAGCTGAAAAAATGGCTATCCGTGTGCTTACCTCACATCACTGTAGATCTTGACTTCGGGATACCTGGAAGAGATGTCAATAATACGATATAGCCACAGGCTTGAATCTTCCGTGAGAATCCAAGCAGCTGAGCTGTGCCGTCACGGACATTTCTGTGTACGTCCCTACAAATAAGCCTCGATGTTATTAGCCAATACGCAAATAGAGAAAGGACAGTTCGTGTGCGTTCCTCGTCCACATTCATGATGGATGAGGGTTCTTCGACTCTTCGTGCTAGATGGCCCGTCCAGAGAAATCCGTGAGGGAATTGCTTAAAGCAAAGAAGAAATATCCTCAGTGGCATCATTCGCAAGCTACTAGAGACGTCGTAGTTGTAGTGCTGGTGATTGGTAAATCAACATCAGGCGTGGTACAATAATAATGCTAATGCAACCAAGCAGTAGAGGTCAAGAAACTTGTGGTCCTAGCGATATGGACTGGCCATGCATGGTTTTAATCGACGGAGTGGTGATGCCCCCCCAAAAAAAAAACCGAAAGAAACTGCGCAACAAATTTTCTCCAGAGCACGAGGAAATCACAATTACTCATGTAGGGAAAATATTTAGGGAAAACCACTCTCTCAGCAGAGTTGTAAAAAAGCTGCTTATCTTCATCATGATCGAATGAACAAGCTATTGGGAATACTCACAAGATCACAATGTCACACCAAAATTCTTATTATAATAACAAAAAGCATAACTTACAGGGGCACATACTCACAATCACAAGATCACGATGTCACACAGGAATCTTATTATAATAACAAAAAGCACAACTCACGGTTACACAAGTGTACCATGGAGTATACATCATTCACGAGTCACGACAAACCAACCTTCCACGTAAACTGAAAAATCTACTACTCTTGCTAAAACTTTAACCGTATTCACTATTCAGGGCCCAACCCGCATCGAGAGAGAGAGAGAGAGAGAGAGAAAGAAAGCTTCCGCATTTCACAATGAAGTGGAGCTGTCAATATATGGACTCTACTTTGTCCAAACACAGTTTTGCCCGTAGCCAGCAACGAGTCAACTACAATTTTTGAACTAGATTGTGGCGAGCATAATGCCAACACCTGACGTTTGGCTTGGCTACCTCTATATCTTTTGTTAATGTGTCTGAATATATGTAGGAGTTAATTTCACAAAACAACTTCTGAAACCAGTTTCAGTAAACAACAAGTATTTGAATCCTCTGTATCACAAACTCACAACTAGTCAATGTCCCCACATGTCATCCACAATTGTTTGTATGCACTCATCCTTTGACTTGCATATGAGGCCACGATCAAAAGTTGTGGGTTTGTGATACAGAGGGCACAAATACATGTGGTTTTTGAAACTGGATCTCTAATTGTCGTTTCATGTAACAAAGGACCTATAATAGTTGTGGTCATGTGAAATTAACTCTATATTTAGAGCATAATAACAAATGACAAATGCATTTATTTCACATGTCATACTCATAGTTTTTTTCACTGCTATTATTGTTGTTTGATCATGAGTCAAAATGCCACTTTATTATTTTGATGTTGGCACTACCCTGGTATCAGTCAAGGCCCACGTTTGAATCAAAATGCAGCAGCCACTAACCAAACAGCTCCGATCAGTCCACTCCGTGGGAACGTTGGCCAATATAAAATACTGTGATCAGCTGGCAGATTTCAAGTTACACACGGCCAATATCTAGCTGAATCCAAGGCGATAGCAAACAAGTTAGAATTGGGATCGACGGTGAGGCAGGTGGCCAGCTTATGGCTTACCAAAATCAGTCATGTTTTTGTTGCTCACGGCATTTCTTGGTTCAGGACAACGACAAATGAATGAAGAGGTGATACACAGCGGCCACTGGACAGTTTTGTACCTCTGCGTCACTTATAAATCTTGATGCAAAATTTTTTTAAAATGAGATGGGTTACTTGTTCACATAAGGTCATGTTTGGATCCAGTTCACATTCTTAAAATTTAATTTTTATTTTAAAATTTTAGAATCCATATTCTAAATAAAATCTGGATGGTGGCATTTGGATACCGATCAGATTCTTAAAATTCGAAGGATATTGAGTCTTTTGGTATATAAAATCTTGCTCTAATTGGATATGACTAGATTATGAGATTGTTAAAATCTAGAATCCAGAAAAAAACAAATCTATTCGTTTGGAGACCTCACGGATTCTAAAATTTGGATTCTCAAAATCTCAATAGATCCAAATAGGACCTAAGTTTTCAATCCAGATTCACCAGGCCTATTTCTCTTGGTTGGTATAAAGAACGCTATGTCAGAAAAAGGAAAATCACATTCAGCCTCGGGGCTTGTCTGATAAGTAGCATTATAGTACGTCCAAACTATGCAATCAGGATTCAGGAACATGTATGGTCACTATATTTGAATCGACAAGACGGTTCGTTGCTTCTAGAAAACAGATAAGTGATTTCTCTTGAGAATAAATATGGTGATCACAGCTTGTCTTCTACCTTAGTGTTGTATGACGCACAGGTAGTACCGACTCGTTAAAACATCATTAAAAGATGAGCGACGCTTTCCTCAATCATCACACATTCACACCGCTGAATACCTGAGAATTTTGTTTCAAATTTATGAAACTAGTTAGTTTGCCCGCGCGATAGTGCGGGTCTACTTCTGTTAACTATCATTTTTAAAATTTATTGAATTTATTATGATATATATTATGCATAAATTATCATATAACAAACACTCTTTGAAGCTTATTCTGTTGCACTTGTTTTGAAAAGAAATCACTATTAGAATTCAAGAACAGATGTGAAAATTGGCACCATAATAAGACAATAAAGGAGCAAACTGCTCTTTTAACCATCTTCGACTTATTCTTTCTTTCATGTGTTGCTGTTTTAAGTAGTTTAGTCTAGCTATATAATAGATCATTAATAACTTCTTTATGTAACTAATATACTCACCTCGATAAACAGGTCGCTGCAATTTCTATTTAACACTGCCATTTTGTTGACTGTGTAGTATATAATTTGTGTGTTATTAGTCAAATTGAAATACCTATTTACCAGGATGCTTGAACACATAACTTAGTTGTTGCCATGTTGTCAGAGCCTTGTAAATTCCATTTGTTATTTGCATCCTCATGTATTATGTGAATGCTTACGTCTTTTTTATGATAATAACAAAAATAAAGTCACCTTTCTCATCCTCTGACCAAGGTTTTCCTTGTCGATGAAATTATTGAATCGTATTCTGCATCACACCCAGCCCTCATCTTTGTCCAATAATCATAAATATTATTCATTGATCACGTCAGAATACATTAACATTGAAAACAGAACCAAATATAATGAAAAATTAGCAAGCCATTCTTCTGTTGCCATATATTTGTAGTATAGTCCGATATACTATTTTGCTGCAACCATATGTTGTTATTACTCACTGATTCTGTTATTGATCATGAAACTGAATATATTTCTTATTTTATAAGAAGTTTCATAGAGCTTACCTGTTTCCTCATGGGATATCTTATATTGTTTAGTGCCTTAGATGAAACCAACAGAAGTGATCAGCAATATATAAGAGGAGATATTTTAAATCATAAAATTCATGACTTAATTGGAAGTACTTTTTAACATGAAAACATGGTGAACAATTTAAATGTTCCTTGTGTTTAAACATTGGGCTGCTTCCATTTGTCTGATGAAATAGAATATTCCTTTTATCGAAACAAATGCAACTTTTCTGAAAACAAATTCTATAAAGTTCAGTGATGTTTTTTCCCTACTCTATAAATTAAATGTTGCTGGTAGGTATCAAACATTAAAAGATTAAAATCATAGATGAGCGATTAGAGGAAAACCATGAAGCCCATATGGATGTTGACAATAATAATGCCCCGATATATCAGTGAAAAGGGGAACTGAATATTTTTATTACGTAAATGATATGGTTGACTTAAAGTATCACAAACCCACAATATTCGTCTTATGTTGAACGGACAAAGTATAATATGGAAAATAATACAAGTTTAATTAAATCAAATATATGTTTCTTACATGGAAACATGATCAAGTACCTGTTTACAATTTTGCAAGGGCACACCATCAAATTCCGTAAGTACCTCTGTTATCAACAACTACAATTCTCAATTTTTTTCTTCAAATTGAGTTCACTCCACAGTACTCCCTCAACCTGTATTTACCGTCCATCCAGAGTATACTCCCTTAACCTGTATTTACCATCCATCTGGAGTGCTATGTCTGATTACTACTATACAACCTCTCCTACTTTGCCTAGTCAGTTTCATGCAAAAAAGTAGTTTATTAAAAAACAATACTCCCCAGTGGCGGATCCAGGATGGAAACTCACCTATGGCGAACCTAAAACTATTTACTACATTCTGTAAAAAAAAACTATTTACTGTTAAGTTATAATGGCTGGATAGTCAAGTATTACGGGAGTCACCTTGACCTGTGTGCACGTGCGTTCATAGCGGCCATTAGTTTCATTTTGTACTGGTGTAGGGTCAGTGAAGCACAGATATTACTTGATGTTTGAGCTGAATCACCTCTTTTAAGAAATAAAAGCTTAGTTGCGAAGAAGCTAACTTGGCTCAAGATGCCAGAACGCAAGCGTCGTTTACTGGACCTACGTCTTTGTTCTGCTGTCGACTATCGTTGTCCTGCTTTGCTTTAGAGAGAGTAAAGTTTCTATACGGCAGGTGTGGCGGCCGCCAAAGCTCGCCACCATGTAGATCCGCCACTGATACTCCCTTAACCTATATTTACCATCCATACAGAATGCTCACGCCATCCTAATGCTACAAAAACACCAAATACTCTTGCCAGCTTTATTTAGTTATCTTCCATGAAATGATGGAAAGCTTAGCCAACTTTCGTGACTCCATGCTTGCCAATATTTATCTTTTATATCTTTATTTGCCTTTATCATAAATGAGTTTTGAGCATTACTTTTTCTTTTGTCTTTATGGATATCAAACAGACGCATTCTCAGACTTGGACTGTCTCTCTCCTGCCACGCATTGTGTAGCAGGCTGCTTTGACAACTTCGTTCTTAGTGCTTCGAAATAACTAATCTCTTTGTCTCTTCCATGGGGACAACTGATGAATGTAACATCAGACATCAGAGATCACTGGCTTCTCTTGTTGTGTGTCTCTGGAGGCAGACACGAACTGGACATGCCAGCTTAATCGAGATTCCCATCCAACAATTCTCCTGACTTCAGGACTGTTAGATCTCAATCTACTGCTTGGAGTCCCTGATGCTCTCCAAGCTCTCATAATGCATAGCCCCTGAGATAATATACAAATTTGTATATTTCTTACCAGTTTTGAGAAAATCTATAACACAAATCTGGCTTTCAGCAACAGAAGATAGAAGTAAACTACACATCGACAATCTGAACATGATGAGCTCAGTACTGCACCTTTGAGCATGGGGCCGCTGATGGACCATATGGACCAGATCAATCTGAATTCTTGATATAATGTGGTTGCATAGGAGAGCTGCTTCATCACGTACTATCCCTATTCCACATACCCAATGTCTGGTTCCCCTCCGATCCTTGTCTATAGTTCCCTACCAGCGATCTCATGGTGGATAAGGCCTGAGTCGCCGTGCGCCGTCCTACTTTCCACCCAGGCCGCCGTAATACATCCATCGAGGGCTAGAGGCACATTACTCGGGGACCCTTGGTTCACGGGAGAGAGGTGAGTTGAGATTACAGGATCAATGGACACATTTCAGTAGGAGATCACATGATTGAGTCAATCAAGGGCCAGATCTTTTGCTTTTTTGTGAGAATTTAGAGGTTATTTCTCTTTTTTTCTAAATACCTTGGTGGAAAGGTCATCTCTTTTTATTATTAAATAGATGTACTGGATGTCATATTTTTTCTTAACTGTGTAATGTGAATTTGTTTCCTCTGATAACCCTTTATTATTGCCTATGATATTTTCTTAAAAATTTAGAAAGCATAAAAGTGGTCCCCTTCCCCTCACCAAGGATTTTTTGCTTTGCGAAACATGCTGATCTTTGTTTCTTTTATATTTTTACTTCCTGACATCGAAACCAACACATTGCTGGTGGGAGGGTGCCCTAGCTGGCTCTAATCTTGCAAGACAGTTTTTTTTTCTTTTAGATATATGTTACCACTTAGATTAGATAAGAATTTAGATGGTTAAATTATCGGAACTGATTCACGTCCAACTTAGTGATCTGATCCGACCGTCTGACTGTAACTTGATCATTGGATGGAGCTCGTGTTTAGCATCCCTAGCTAATTGCTTGAGACAACTTGGTCGTGCATATAACAGTGTTCTTACTGTATGGGAACGGGTAGGTTACGACAGCATATAAAATTTCTACCGTTCAACCAGAAAACCTTATAAGAGAGGATCATGGATCGTTACCACTAGACGCGCAGGCGGAGCGGAAGCGAATGTTGGAGCAGCTCGATCCAACGTAGTCGCGCGTCGGTGTAGAGAAAGTAGTCGATCACGTCAATCGTCTCCTTCTAGTCCAGCCGTCGACACCGCAGCAGCAGCAGCGCCTCCTCGCGGTATCCACACGTACGGGGTTGGAGCACCGTGCGCGGCGTGCTAGCACCGGCAACACGGTTAGGGTTTTGTGGGCGAGAAAGAGGAGCACGGTGGCTAGGGTTAAGGACTGGTGGAATCACCTGCGCCTTAAGCCCCTCCTCCACTTAAATAGACCCTTCTAATGGGCCTCGACTAGTTGGCCCATTAGTGGACTAATTCCTCACATGGATCAATATCCGTATGACCCTCACATACGGATCAAATCCGTATTGTCTTTTGGGCATATCTCCAACACTTACATTATTGAATCGTGTATGTCGCACATGGACAACTGCTAATTAATTGTAATAAATCCAGGGAAGTTTATTAATTTGAGATCTGAGGTCGCTGCACACCAGGAAACCTTACCACCATGCCATGCTGACCTCCGGCAGGCTATTTTGTGTCCAGGAAACTTCTTTCTGAACTGTGATAATATTGATATATATATACTGCAATAGATTGTATGAGTTTGGCATAGTAAACCAGTAACGGATCTTTATAAGTATCAGTATGTGTAAAACTATTTAGGCTTCTCGTAATCCAACGTTAGTATGCAAATTGCAAAAAGCCAATAAACTTTTCACGGACGTATATCAGAATGAGACACTAATTGAAGGCCGACGCACAGCACTTTAGGCCCATCTCCGACATGTCTCCTACATAAATCCGTCATTGTGCCAACCGGGCCGGCCCGAAGCACGGAATTTTTAGCTCGACCAAGGCACGGCGCGTTCCTTTTCGTGCCCGTCGGGCGGAGAGGCCGAACCCGCCGCCGCGCAAGGCTTGGACGGTGCACGGCGGCCGGCGGCTGCGAAGTCTCCTGCTATGAGCCTATCCGTGGTACTCGTGCAGGCTAAGGACTGGGGAACACAAGAGGTGAGCAGCAGGTTCCCATGTCAGATGTAACTATTTCGTCTGTGTTGCGTGGATTGATGCCGTCAGAACCCATAGTGAATCATCACCTTATCCGTAGTATAGTATGGTAGTTTGCATGCATACACCAATTCATACCATACTCAATTGACTATTTGATAAATCATTAAGGAGTTCATGACTGCAACATGTGAATGTGAAATTATCTATATTCCCTCCATTTCAAAATTATTATCGTTATTGACTATTTTTTATTACCTTTGATCATTCATTTTATTTAAAATATTTGTTCAAATATGAAAAGTTATAAGTTATATTTAAATTTTATCTAGTGATAAAACAAATCATAAAAAATATATTATATTTTTTATTTTTTTTAAAACAAGACGAATGGCCCAAGATAGAGAAAAAAAAATCAATGTCAACAACAATTTCAAAATAGAGAGAGTACCAATTAAGGTATTTTGTTTGGATGGAGGCCAACTTCTGCACTGATTGGATCCCAACAATCTGTTGCGAGCGTCAAAGGACTAAGATTGCATACAGAAGAACTAACAAAGTGTGCTACGAACTTAGAACAAAAAGAAAAGAAAAACTATATAGACATTATATATTTGATAGATATAGTAAAATTTGTGTCAACCGTTACAATTGTTCATTCACTCCACAAATTACTTATAAACGCAGATTATAAGCTAACAAATATAAATAATATACCAACAAGATAATCAAAAATAAAATATTGTGATATTAATTGTATCTTATATATAGTGACCTCAAACATTGCCTTGGAAGATCTGAAAGTTACACATGATAATTTGTAATTGCGCATGTGTAGTAGTTGACATGAATGAAAAGCAGCCCGACATATTTCAAGAACCTATGTTTCAGGCAATATGATATACGGGAAATGGAAATTCTATTCTGTTCTTGACTAATACAAAATAAATCAAGGCATTTTAAAATCTGAAATTCTGCTTCCTGTAGTACCACAGAACCTTGTGCCAACGTTGAATAAAATAAAAAACAATCCAAAGGGTCTTCCTTTTATGGACCTTTTATTTTTAGGAAAAACATAAATCCAAAGGGTCTTTATTTGACGGGTCTCATATTTTTAGGCCCATCAATTCCAACCCACCACGATGACTCAGTTCATCTTCTTCCTCTCGACACAGAGAACAAAACAGGAGAGAGAAAGGAAGGAAATGAGAGTATTAGCTCTTGGCAGCCACAGCTCGAGCAACGAATCCAGGGTGCTAATGTGGGGAAAGTACTGCACGGACCGAGAGGAACCCATTTTGGTGTCAAGCGCGAGGAGAGCACCTGGCGTCAGGGCATCCGGAATCTTAGATAAGCAATTTCGTAAATCCAAGCAGCCTCCAAACTACAGAGGCTTGCTTTACGCAAATAATAATCACTACCGTAGGTGTTTCTTTTGCTAAGGTTCATTTCGAAAATTCAAGCAAAGACATAGGGATTCTGATTTTATAACATGATAGGGTTCAGATGAGCTTATTGTTAAATATGTATCTTTGGAACATATGGCAAGAGTATTAATCACTTAATTCAGTACACCACATTACAGTATTTGTTTTCCGAATAGAGATGTAGTGAATGCACCGCCTATCATCATAGGCAGGACAATTCAGGCTTCTAAAATTTGGCAGTATGATATTTTGCTTGCCAAATTGTTTAATTGCATACGTCCAGCTGCCTCAGAATAACAGGAAGGCCAAACTTAGGTCTCAGCATAAACAGCTCCGAAGGTGCATGGACATAGTTAGGAGAAATAGAGAACGAGAACTTCTGAAGGAACACTGCCAGCACTGACTTTGCTTCCAACATTGCAAAATTCTGACCAATGCACGATCTTGGTCCCATTGCAAAAGCTAGTAGAGCGTGTGGAATATTCGCTGCTCTCGTAACCCCATTCTCAAATCTTAATGGATTGAATTCATCTGCATCTTCACCCCAAACCTCCTTATCTCGGTGCATAATTGGAATAGGAATCACAACTGCGACGCCTTTGGGCAGTTTTGTTGCTCCCACTGTGATATCAGTAACAGGCTTTCTTTGCATGAAAAGAGCAGGGCAGTAGAGCCTCAACGTCTCAAGAAGCACCATTTGCATCTGCAACATACTCGAATGAATCAGTTACTCAAATATTACTAGAGAAACACACAAGAAAAAAAAATCCAGTGAGAAGGTCCATTTTCCTTGCCTCTTTCAATTTGTTAAGGTCATCAGCACTGTGATGTTCAGATCCTAATTCCCTCAAAACCTCCTTCCGGAGCTTTTCTTGCCATTCTGGATATACACTGAGCAAGAATACTGTCCAAGTTAGCAGAAGTGCTGTGGTGTCATGACCAGCAAAGAAGAACATTTTGCACTCATTTATAATCTCATCAATGCTCAAGCGGAGACTCCCTTCCTTCCCTCCATGCTCGGTTGCCATGCAAGTTTGAAGCATCAAACCAAGCAGATCATTTCCATACTCATTACTGTTAGATGCCAATCGTGGTTGTATAATTTGCAAAAGTGAGCTCCTAAGATTTTTCTGAAGCAACCACTTGCGCCGATTTCTTTCAGTTGGAAGATACCTGTATTGAAAAGGGTACATTGACAATGCATCAGGTCTATAGAAATTCAATCGCTCTTCTACAAGTTTGAGACAGAAGGAAGTAGAGGTTTTACTTCAATCCAGGTATCTGCACATCAAGGAGACTTGCCATGCTGATTGCCACCAGTTCATGTTGTACCTTGAAGACTTCTTTTCCTAATTTGTAGTTGCTTCCAAAGGCGGTATGGGATATAACATCAGCCGATAATTCTCTGAACTCTTTGTTGATATCCACTTCTATTTCTCCATTCTTTTTTTCAGATACTTTATTTTCCAACTCCTTAATCATGCTTTGAGAACAAGCTAACATTGTTTTTGTCATCATCTGTATTTCACAATTTGCAGCATGAAGAGAATTTCTTATAAACACCTAGCCTGCTACTTCTTTAATTTTCTTTTCCTTTAGTGCCTTTAGCCTGTTTTGAGATACCTTTTCTTTTTCTCCTTACAATACCATAATTTAGATTAAATTACCGCTCATGCAACAAAAAAGTTTTTTAGCATGATAACAAGATGTTCAGGTATTACCTTGAGCTTATCCATGGCGAAAGCAGGGTTGATTACCCTACGATGACGCACCCAGTCTATACCATCTAACAATGCGAGTCCCTTGCCAACCGCAGCCAGTAGAGTTGGTGGTGGATCATTCTTTACAAAATGTCCTGACTTGCTTGAAAGAATTTGCCTAGCCAACTCATAATTGAAGATACAAATGCGAGGCTTTGGCCCAAACCAGTACAAAAATGACTCTCCTGCAAAACATTTAAATTTCCTAATCTTGATTTTCAGATTCATACAAAACTGTTAAGGCTCTGCTTTTGTTTACTTGCTAGAAAGGCCATTCTATTATTATGTTTGCCAGAAACATAATTTTCTCAATATATATTCTCTGCAAGTATTCAGCCAATAAATTTATTACCCTTGATGTCGCTGTATTTAAATTATTTCGCTCCTTCTCTACAAAAGCTAAAGTTGAGAAGTGTCTATATTTCATCGTCTCTTAAGTTTCATAGAAAGCCAACTACTGCTGAGTGCTCTACTGGCACTGATATGAAGAGTCGGCTTTTTTTATTATTGATGTTTATGTTTCCTTCCCTTTTTTCTCCCTTGTTTATGTTTCTTAAGTAAGTTTCATAGATCTTTGCATCTTTTTACTACAAAGAACGCCCCTCCTATTTTTCTAGAAACTTACTTGTATTGTGCATATATGCTTCTGTGAAAACAATGGTCAAATAGAGGAGAGGCATGCGAGACAAAGAAAAAAAAACATAAGATATACCGTACTGAGACCTCCATTTGAGGTAGTGTGGTGCGATCCGTGGGAGGTAGTTGTGGTTGAGAACATCCAACACAAGACTATCAGCCTCCTCCATCATATTCTTGATGTCCACTTTGCAGCCTTTGATGAACTTGTAGGGGGGTCCATGGATCCCTTGCTGCCTGAACTCCTTGGAGATGGTGTAAGGTCTCCATAGGAGGCGCATGATTGTGTAATCCCATAGCCATGTGGCGGCAACTACTAGTAGAGCAACGACAAACAGGGGCACTACGAAGGCCATGGGTAGAGCAGAGCTGCAGAAATGAGCCTGGGAAGAGGAAGACGACTGGGTGTCTGGTTGGAAGATGTGGGTGTGCTGTCTATTATTTTTATCCACACCTAGAATCCAGATTCTGGACGGTACAATTTGGAACCTAGCAAGCACAAGACATGATATCTTGCACTCTTGGTTATGAGTCTGTCACATGTACATCGGGTGGTTTTGTTATCTCTCTCTCTCTCTTTTTTTTTTACGGAAAACATTCAGGGAAGCCCATACAGTGTTATCGTCTGGTTAAGTTGGTATTGGTAGGCCTAAATCTAAGAGTCCTAGATTAATTATATTGATACAGTTATTATATCCTTGTACGTATGAGAAAGGATAGATTAGTAACGCTACAGAGTTTTAGTTTGAATCAAATAGCAAAAAAATCCACAGTGACTGATCAGATCATCTTTAAAAAAAAAAATCGATCAGAGCATCTTCTGAATGGCATCAAACTGGAAATCGGTCCGTCGTTACTCTAATAGTGTGCAGGTTAGACACCTATGAAACTTGAAAATAAAAAAATGCATTACACTACAGCCAGTCGTCAGAACTCGGAAAGAAAGTGAAGATGGGGACTTTAAACAAAGAAGAGGATTAATTAGTACATGGCATCGTCACTCGTGAGGATTACGACCCGGATGTTTATATATTCCGGCCTCAAATTAAATTTGATCTGCTTTCCACAGTTGATAGCAACTTGTCCAGAATACAAGTCGCCTTCTTTTTCTTACTTTTACTATTTTTTTATGTGCGATACAGAGCTTGCCATTGTTCTATCATATGCTAAATAGAAACATGCGTTAAGAGACGTTTGATTAGGGAATCGAACACATGGGAGAAGTTGATAATACAAAGATGACCTCAAATATGGACATAATGTCTCGCTGAAGGTGGCCGGCTCACCACAATTGCAGAACGATACGGCACGATGGATTAAACATATATTCGATGTGTGTTTGCATGGTTTTTGAGGTTAAGATGTGTGCAATAACTCTGACATTTGTAGCAGGACAAAGTTAGACTAAAGAGCTATCCAACTTAATAGGCCAATAATAGATCTCGTAATTTTATAAAATCATATGTTATGTTGCTTCCTCAAGTGATCCAGTATCAAAAAATATGTATCATTCAAACCAAGCATCATAAACATTGGACCAAGCATTACAAACATTGCGCCAAGCATTGCAAGACATACTATATATTGTAAAAGAGGTACTTTAATAACTAATATAAAGTATCAGTGGCTAATTTAAGAGTTCTGACCGCCACCCATGTTGAGCACGTGACTATTACAATTGTTTACCGGTGAGTCACCGCCTCACCGGATACATCTTCAAACCGGAAGCTCTTACATGTGAAGATGAACTTGCAAAAAAAATTTTGGCCAGATACAAGTCTCCTTTTTCTTACTTTCATATCCTTGTAGTTGATACTGTTAGAAATTTAGGCAAATTAAGGCATATTTTAATCCCAAAATATTTTATATATAACAAGATATTGTGTAGCATGAGTGATCTTGTGACAAGGCTGAGAAAGTATGTGTTCATGTCTAATTCACAAATTAGCAAAAACAAAATTGATAACCAGACAAGGTTTAGGATGTACCCAGAGACGGGACCAGTGCCGGAGGCACCGGCAACGCCGTTCCCAACAGTCATATTGGGCTGCTCGAAGTAGTCGAACTAAGCCGATGCAGGAAGATATTCGCAGTGCAGTCTCTCGAATGAACACCAGAAAGTAGTCGTTCACGTCGAGAGCTCAATCGAAGAAGACGAAGATGAAGTAGACGATCAGCGAGCAGTCGCGCCTTGCGCTCCCTAAAAACCTGATCGCCTACCTATCCGTGCAGATGTCACAGCAGGGCGTGGTTCCGGAGGCCTGCTCTCTCGGAGCCTGTGCGCGCATATGTTCGAGCTGGAGAAGCTAAGAGCAGCAGCAACAAGGGAAGGAGACTTTGTGGTTCTGGACCTCTTTCTCTCATGGAGAGAGCCTCCATATTTATAGTCTCACGGAAGGAAGAGAATGAAACGCCATGCACTAGTGCCTTGTTTATTCTCATTAAACACATTAGTAACCCGTGCATGCATGAACTGTTGTCCTAACTCACCATTAGAGACTAGTAAATGGCATGTATCACTAACTGATCAGCACAAAACACATCATCGTGTGATAGTGCAAGGCTAGGCCTAATTCCTTCTTAAATACCACCATAGCATTAGTTGTGGACTTGGAATTATAATTAATTAAAAAATAGACCAAAAAGTCTAATTATTCCAACAGATACAAGCTTATCCTTTCAACAAAAAGAAAATGAGTAAGCAGTATCAGGAGGGATTGCAGGCCGTTGGATCTAAAATCTATTGCTCAGATCAACTGCTACAATATACATGCCATAATACATAGTTTGGCGCACAGTTTTATGAATCTCCATTGCCGGATGGCACAAGGAAATCTACAATATTACAGTAGGGTAGTGCAGCACCCCTCACCAATGACTAGTATTTTTTTTGTATATAATTAATGATTAGCATTATGTTCTCCAATTCAGAGAACTGAATGGCAGGGGATCTATGGGATGTTCTACTGTTATTGATCCGGCAAACAATATGTCACCTTAATGTCTTTCTATTTTTTATTTGTTTACCTTTTCAGTCTTTTGAGACTTGTTACAGTGCTTGAGGGGAAACCAGTGGTTTCTTCCCCTCTAACTGTTAATTTATTATCAGTCGTTCATGTAATTAGCATCCTGAAACTCACTCCGTGTGTTCGGGTAAACGCGGAAGTTCAGGTCGGGCTAATCAAGTTTTGAGAAAATCAGGTTCTAGGAATTGATACCCAAGATTGACCCCAAATTTTCAACTACCTGAAAATTTTGGGTACCTAGAAGAACAGGTTCTGGTTTCAAGTAATCCGGTTTCCCCGATTATAGTAGCAGTCCTCCGAATGTCATGGCATGGTCTTGGTGGGAGTCGTGAAGACGCCGGTGTGGTTGCGATGGGGTGTCGGGTGTCTTGGCGGCGTTGGTGCGCAGCAATGTGGCCGTGGTGTGCGGGTGGGAGTTGTGACGAGGCCAGCGTGCCACGACGTGAGACTCAGGGGCTCATGCTCGACTGATGTGGGCAAGAAAAAACTTAATCTTAGCATATGGATTATCTGAATCTCAGACATGATTGTTACCTTGTGTACGGTGATGTTATTACCGCCCATACCTTTACGGCTCAAACGTCGTAGTAATCTCACATCCCTTGTGGCAACCCTATCCACGGTGCCATCAACAGCATACAACGTGCCTTCATTGTGAGGGTCATTGTTGTTGTTGTTGTTGTTGGGAGCGGTCTCCAACTCGATAACCTTGTTGATTAAGATGGACATCTGCCTGTCCAACCACTAAATGTTGTTGTTGAGGTTAAGCTTGCTGATTATCTCAGTGACTCTTTTGGCGACCATCTCAGCCATCCCACTCTGTGTCACCTCCAAAACCTTCTGTAACTGCTCATGACTCATACACTCATCAAATCCTGAGGGAGAAGCTCCATATCCATTGTTTTCTGCCACTACAAGCAGCAAAATAGGGAACTAACCGTGAAGGTTATCCCTATAAAACTACTGAGCAGTGGTACCTCTCAACATGACAAAATGATTCTTCTTACTAAGCTCTTACAAAGTTTTAAATAGCAATACAAATAATACCAGAGAGGTATGTTCCATAATTACAAGGGTCACAAAAAGTTATGATATCCAGAAGTAATATATAAAGCTAGGAATACCATATATATATATGAGTGGTACACAAAAAAGGAGAGAGAGTAAAGCTGAATAAGTGCTCTAGTAACTTGTCCTTAGTAGTTGATCTACTTGTGTCCTAAAATAGTAGTGATAGCAAGGTTGAAACAAGTATGAATGGATATATGCAAACAACAAGGAGCTAAATAGAAAACAACCAAAATCCTCTCTTGTCCCGTAGCACAAGTAGAAATCATGAATTTCTTTTTTCACTTTTATTTTTTAAAATATTTCTCCCAACTCAAAGGCAACAAAATAGGAACCACACAAAAATTTTAGCTCAAGCAGAGGTATGATGTGGCCTATAGAATTTCTGCGAGTTTTAGCGACATCGGGTTTCAAACGTAACCCCTCTCAGAAGTGGAATTAATGATTTTTTTTTATTTTGTTGAGATTTTTTCCTCCCGGGCATAGCCAGATTGGACAGATCTGAAAATTTTCTAGCCAAACCTTTGTAAAAAAAATTGACTAATTTCGAGTCCGTATGTGAAAGTAATATCTTTAGGGGACTCCGAATCAGGTTCTCAGTGGCATTGGAATTGCAATCGAGTAGGGTTTTTTTCGTGGGATGAATGCAGTGAAAAGTGGAAGTTGTGGCTGTTGATCCATGGTGTTGAGGGTGGGTTTATGATATGATTAGGGTGGGTGTATTAGTAAATCGACCCTTGCATAGAAAGCCATACAAACAGACGGTGGTGGAAGGGGTGGCGACTAGGATTGCAAGGGGGGTGTACATGACTGACAACTAAAAAATGAACTAAACTAACAACAAAACAAAAACTAGGACACAAATTCAACACTATGAACTCTAAAATTAAAATATGCAAAAGGGCTAAGTGTGGATTCTGGATAGGGGAAATTGTTTTTATGACTTTTCTATGGACGATAAGATGAACACGAAAGCAAAATTAAACTAAAGAGTTGTATGAACCTGACGGTGCACCTGATGCTCTGATTACCACTTGATGTGGACAAGGGTTCCCGATCTTTTGAAAGGTTCTGGTAAACTTGATTGTGGCGGAGGAGTTACACAAATCGATCTGGCTTCAGAACAACATGTCCTAAACCCCACAATCGTAGCACAATGTCTCCTCTGGTTATCAACCGGTGTTGCAGGATTGACCTTGACAAGAAGGCTAATCCCTGTCTATGAAGTAAGAACACAAGTAAGAACAAAGATGAATGCAATACAATTGCAGATGTATATTGAATCTCATGTAGTTGGGGTCTCACAAACTGATGAAAATGACTAACTTTTCTTAACAAAATTAATTTGAGCAGAACCTAAAACCCAATAAAGCGGTGGTGGCTGTTTATGAAGACACTAGGATCATGCAAGACCCCCTAGATGCGCCCATAATTGGGCTCAACGGGATACATGGCCGAAAGGCCAAAACAACCGATGCAGAGCTAGGATAGATTCTGGACTCTCTCTTGTTTCAGCGATTTCCATTGACTCTGGATGAATTTTTGTATGAGGCCAGTGCCATTGGAAGGATCTTCTCCTTAGCTTTCCTTACATGTGGACCCTCGAGGGATGGAGAAGGACATAACAAGGACAATAGAGATCATGAGAAAGATGGTAAGAAGGAGGATGATTATGATGATGGAGGATATGATGGGGATGATTCCAAAACAAAATAGAAAAAAATACCAAGAAAGAGGTGTTAGTGGACAAGAACCTAAAGATGGTGATGACAATCCTAACAATACCAAGTAAATGATTCCCATTGCTAGCTACAACCCAAATGAAGGGGTAATGACCCTTTTCAGTGATTTTGAGGATTTCCATCCACCAATAACAAAAGACCAAGATGGAATCATTTGGACTCATATCTTACTTGATAAGTGATGAGACACGGAAGGACAGTGAGACTCAAGACATTCAGAAAAAACATAGATACATTTACACAAATGCCTGAGAAAGCTAACATGGATGTGCTAGATGATCATTTTGTGGTTCACAGACAGGATGGTCCTTACCAGATGAGAAAATGTAATTAGCCCAATTTGAATGACTCCAAGTCTAGAAGAACATGTGATACTAAACTCTTTGTAATTGGTGTTTTTGAAGGTGGAAAACCACATGAGTCGATAAATGAGAAAGATCAAGATTCGAGGGAGGTGATGGAGGTAGGAATGAATGTTAGTCAGGAACGTACAGAGGAGATGAGCAATGACCACGGGTGGTCCATCCTGGTTAGGAAGAAAACAGCTAAGAAAAAAAAGACCAAGAAGGCAATTGTGCCGACTAGAAGAAGGTCGTGAATCCCTCAAGATGGCATCCCAATTCTGGAGGAAGCCTCTTCTTAGGTCGAACACAAGAATCATGATGAAGGTAATACTAGCTCTTCTATTCCTTTTCTGATTCTTAACAACACTCCCACCGACACCATTAGTAGGATCATCGATGATCTAGACCTAGTTATAAATGATAAGGATGCTCTAATAGATACCATTAAAGAAGAAGAAAATCTTATAGCAATGCTAGCTGAAGCTGATAATAAAGACTTTCAAGACAAACAAAAAGAATTACATGCAGAACCTAATTGTGCTAACATTGGACTTAGCCATGGAGGCTATTTATAATGATCATCGTGCTATTAAAAACTCTCATGATTAGACATCAATAGACGTGATGAGCAAGGACCTAGGGCCAAGGATTTGGAACCATAAAAATAATTTGGTAATCAAATGAGGACCCTTTTTTAGAATGTAAGCAAGATTGGAAAATCTACAAGGAGAAAATAGGAAAGAGAGTATATTAGCAATGAGATGTTGGACTGTGTGGGTCTCCAAGAAACCAAAAAACAAGATTTCACTGATACTAAACTATGAGAGATAAGTGGAAATGCAGCCTTTAGCTGGAAATGGGCTCTAGCATGAGGCCTTTCAGGTGAAATTTTAATGGGGATTAGATAATGCCTGGAAATGGAAGATGTCCAACAGGGAAGTTTCTCTGTGTTGATGGTTTTAAGGTACAAAAGTACAAATTTTAGATGGATTCAAGCAACTATTTACGGACGGTTGTAAGCTTTATGTCCATTGGAGTGTTGCCATCCCAAAGATATATATGTTTTGGTGATTGGATGACAAGCATGAAATGCACTTAATATCTATATGAGTGTTATGTGTACAAGAAAACTTTCTATCGACTCAATATATGATCTCGATGATTGATCGCCTTGGTGATCGATTTGGACTCGGTGCATTGCCATGAAGATCATGATGAGGAGTCAAGATGATGGAGACAGATCAAGGCTAAGGACATCTAGGATCAAGTGTGTTGTGATCACTTGACTAGATTGTAGACCTGAGTCCATAGGAAAAACAGATTATCAAGAGGGCATAAGTCATTCTCTTAGATCTCACTAATGTTAGAGTGTTGGGATGCTTAGTGAGTCTCTTCGACACTAGAAGAGACAACGAAGAGAAGGATGGACCAAGGTTGGGAAGCTAGGAAATGAAGTCAAGAGGACAAGAGAGTTTCAGCTTCAAGACAAGTCATCGTAAGGTATGACATGGTTACTGTAAGATACGGTGAAGGCTACAAAGAGTTACTCAGAGAAGGAGAAACTTCGCTGTGGCGACACTGAAACAACTGCATGTTTAATGGAGCTGTTCTGGTCGAATTGCCATGCCCCTGATCATGGCCGGCAATGAAACTCGGCTCCGGAACATGGCTGGAGCCAGTGGCCTTTCCTTGGTGACCGGCTTTCATAGAGAGAGTGGTGACTGAATCACCATTTAGTTAGACAGTGGTCGGGTTGTTTCTTTGATTTTAAAAGGCGCAAATGTAACTCAAAGTGCCTGGGTGTGTGTGGGTGTGTGCTGTACTCTCTTGTTCTATTAATACAATGATGCACAACCCTTGTGCGTGTTTGAGAAAGAAAAAGACACAGACAGACTTAACTAACTAGTCATACTCTAATGATCCTTCCATCAGATAAAAGACATTAGCAACAAGTTCTTCTAATCAAGATGATCTACTCTTATTCGATAAACATGAATCACTATCCATCATACTGAAAGCAAGTGCAATCTGCTGACTACTAGAAGGTGTCTCTGATTTGAGAGACCCCAAGTAGTATGTTTATTTTAGAGAGAACCTCCCTCTGGGTGTCTTTGATTTGACAAAACCACTGTGCCAATGGGATATTGCCTGGAAAAAAAATGCAGATTGTGGGTCTTTTTGGTGGCGTCAGTTGGCAACGGAGCAACAGCCTTATTCAGGCATGATTCATGGCAAGGAATAGTTCCTAGAACTATTTGCAAGTATCAAATGACCTCACGTAAGAAAGTGAGCCTTTAAACATGAATTTTCAGAGCAGTGTAACTAACCTGCATCCGTGGAAGCATGTCGACAGTATCACATATTGAGTAGACTATGGCACCACAGTGATCTCTATGCACACAACGATACCTGGACATACATTTTGGGAAAATTCTAGCCTCATTCATTGGCGATTCTCACAGTTTGGAGCTCATGGAAGGAAAGAAATAATAGGACGTTCAATAATAACAAAAGAAAGCTCCCACAAGTTTCGATCAAAGACAGTCAAAACACTAGTAGAAATGTGCACACCATGACGTTCCAATTTCGTCACAGCAGACACAAATTTCATCATAGAACGTCTTTCGTGATGATTTTATGATAAATTTGGATTCGTCATAGACCTGCCATCACAAAAGTCCTACTGTGACAAATCGTTACTTTCATCACAGAATATAACCCTTTTACGACGAAACCTTTCCGCGTCACAAAATTGATTTAACTTCTATGACGATGAAAAAAAAACGCCATTGAAGAGGTTCTACGCCACCATGGCGCTGACGTGGCACTGGTCACGCTGGCAAATGATCTGACAAGTTTATGTGGTGAGGACCAAGTGTCGTTCTTGCAGAGCGTCATGTGCCGCCTCCCAGGAGTGCCACACATCGCCTTTCACAAGCGCCACATGTCGTCTCCAAAGAGCGCAGCATGTCACTAGATGACAGCAACGGTAGTTGTATGGTCAAGGAGAGGTCATCATAAGGTACAGTGACAGAAGAAGATGGCGTCTAGGAGGATGGACTCTCTATACAAGAGGTATGTGAGTGTCATCATAAGCTGCGGAGGTTGAGTCACCGTATGTTATGGTGAGTGCCAGAGTTTTGTACAGAGAGGGTGCAAGTCTCTGGAAAGAAGCACAGGGGTCACCGTAAGGAACCGCGAGGTCATTGTAGGCTACGGTTTGCTAGAAGCAGAAGAAGACCAGAAATGGAGAAGGGTTCTATGGAAGCTACAGTAGGATCACCGTAAGTTACGGTGGACCAAAGGAAAGTTATATGGAGAGGAAGTGTCTTTGTATGGAATTTCAGAGGTCACCATATGTTGGAAGAAAGAGACATCATAAGACGGTTCTATGAAGGATACGACGCAGTCACCGTAAGGTACAATGGGCCAAAAGAAAATTATATAGAGAGGGAGTGCCTATAGATTTTTAGGGGTCACCGTAAGAAGGAGAAAGGAGTCATCGTAAGCTACAATGACCTAACCATTCAACGGCTAGTGCTGAAGTTTGAATATTATGAGATCACCATAAGGTACGGTGAGTTGAAAGTTGACTAGAAGGGGGGAGGGGGGGGGGTTAATACAAATCTTCTGGATCACTGCCAACTCAAAGAAATTAAAAGGAGTGGGCTCAAATTCACTTGGACTTAAACAAGATAACTCTGTCCATATAAATCTTGATTGAATTTAAGTCTCCATGTCCTAGGAACACAAAAACCCTCTCTCACATGCATCGAGCATCACTAGAGTGGGGTCTAATCATTCCCCAATTATTCTAGATGATGGTGAAAAACAACCACAGAGACAAAGATATTTTTTCTTTGAGTGACAGTGTCTACTCATGCTGAATTTCAAAAAAACAGTGCTGGCTACTTGGACTGGCATTAGAGACAGGAATCCTGAACAATGCTACTCAATAGATAAATGGCAAGGGTGCATGTGCGTGCATCACAGGGAGCAGACAAAATATGAGAGGTCTAGATATTCAAGCAAATAGAAATGTGGGATGCAATGGTAGAGAGTAGGAATTTTAAACGAGAAGAATGGCAACAAAGATACAAAGTGGAATAGGATCTGGAATAGCTATACACCATGGAAGCGATATACCTACAACAGAGAGGTGGAGTCACTTGGCTGCTCAAGAGGGACAATAACACCAAGGAGTTCCAGGTAGTGACAAATGGAAGGAGAAGAAAGAGTTTTATGAAAGGCTTAGAAACAGACTCGGGTGTGATTTTGGAGCAAGGAGCCCTTGTAACACATATTACTCAATTCTACAAGTTGCTCTTTCGATCCAGCAAGGACACTAGGGTACAGTTAAAATCAGATTTTTGGGAGCCTAAGAAGTGTATCTCAGATGAGTTGGACTAAGTCTGATCACTCCTTTCATAGGACAAGAAATCAGACTGTGATCTTCGAAATCCGTCCCAGGACCTAATGTCTATGGAGAGTAGTTTTTTAAATCTTTCTAGGATCTCATAAAACCTAAACTCATGGAGATGTCCCAAGACTGGTTCCAGGGAAAGTTGGACCTTAAAAGGCAAAAAGATGGGGTAATTAACTAGGTGGCTAAAGTCAAGGAGGTTGATAACATAAGGATATAGGCCAATCTGCTTGTTAAATGTAGATTATAAAATCTTCACCAAGACCTTAAACTCTCGAATAGCCTCAATGACCAAAGAGATCATTGACCAAGCCTAAACTGCATTTACCAAGGGCAGAAACATCCTAGAAGGAGTGGTCACTCTATATGAAGTCGTCCATGAACTCAAGAGGATAAAGTTGCCTAGGGTCATCCTAAAAATTGACAATAAAAAAGCATATGATGAGGTGAAATGGGCTTTTCTGGAAAAGTAATAACAAAAAAAAGAGTTCCCACCCATGTGGATTACTTGGGTAATAAGCTTGGGCCAAGAAGGACAGGTTTGTGTTAATGTTAAGGAAAAAGGGGGAGAATATTTCTGAGCATACCAAGGTTTAAGGCAAGGGGATCCTTTATCTCCTTTTCTCTGTAATTTGGTGGCCGATGCACTAGGAAATATGTTGAACAAAGCCAAACAGAAAGGAATCATCAAAGGGGTGATGACTCATCTTATACCAAAAGAGATTACTCACATCCAATACGTCGATGGCATGGTTGTCATGGTAGACCCTTCTGATGCAAGTAATAGATACCTCAAACTAATTCTCTATTGTTCTGAATTTCCTCTCGGGGCTAAAAAGAAATTTTCACAAAAGTGAAGTACACACGCTTGGGGAAATGGAAGAAGAAGAAGAAGAAGTTAGATGGGCTAACAAGATCATGATGATGAAGATGAGAAACCAATTAGACCCATGGAAGTGTAAATACAACTCATCTGGAAGAAAGCTCATTTTAACCAATACTTCTCTGAGCAGCCTACCAACCTATATGATTGGTTTCTAACACCTTCATGGTGGCACTCATAAGAAAATGAACAGCATCAGAGCTAGCTGCTTTTGGCAGGGCACCAAGAAAAACCACAGATACCACATGATGAGATGGGAAGGTGTCACCAGACCCAAGTATTTTGGAGGTCCAGGAATCATAAACACCAAGCTTATGAAAGATTGCCTGCTCACTAAATGGATTTAGAAAATTACAGAAGGAAGTGATGAGATCTAATGTAGGCTGATTAGGGCAAAATATGCCTGATGGCTGCTTTGCTAAGACTAAAACTAGAGGGTCTTCTCAATTTAGGCAAGGACTCCAAAAAGTGAAACACCTCTTCCTTTTGTGGGGCTGCATACATAATTCATAATGCTCGTCCTCTCACGCTTTGGTTGGATGTATGGTTAGGAAAGGCCCCCTTCAAAATCCTACTACCAAACCTTTTTGCAATCTGCAATGACCCCAATGTTAAGGTTTGTGACTGCTGGAATGGGTCTAATTGACACATTGTTTTTAGAAGGAACTTTGGAGAAAATGAAATAAAGGAATGGGACCTGTTTATGTCAACATCACATGGAGTGATGCTAGATGATGAGCCCGACCAGACTATCTAGACCTTAGAAAAAAACCAGAAGTTCACAACGAGATCACTCTAAAGATTCTAATCCTTTCAAGGAGTTAAGTGTACGCTTGCTAACAAACTTTGGCAAGTGAAAATCTCCGTCAAAGTTAAAATTTTCCTTTGGAAAATATGTCTGCTTGTCTAAAACAGAAAGTGTGGAAAGGTAGTAGTCATTGTGTCTTGTGTGGACACATTGAAGATGTTAATCACATCCTTTATAATTGTACTATATGGCGAGATATACATGGTGTATGATTAGGGATGTGTTCGAATGGGATCGAATTCCCACTTCAGTTGAAGACTTCTGGGTTTCTTGGCTTTCAAATAAACTCAAGCGACCACAAAAACTTGGTATCTTTTTCTTTTTAGGACTAAGGGTGCTTTGGAAGATTAGAAAAAAGATGGCAATAGAAAAGAAATTCCTTGGAAATGACTTAATTTCTGGGATTTCAATATTGCAGAAAAGATGTTCTTCCAAGGTTCGATCTCCTTCGAGCCTTGGAAACGTCTCTAGAAGTCTTGGGTGTCAGGCAAATGTAAAATGTTCTTGTGGCTAGCCATTAAGAACAAGTGTTGGACAGCAAACAAGCTAGCAAAGCATGGCCTGGATCACCTAGAGCATTGTGTTCTCTGTGATCAAGAAGAAGAAACAGTGCATCATATTTTGATCGGCTGTGTTTTTTAAGGGAATTTTGGTTCAAACTGCTCAAAGTATTCAACCTGTAGCAGCTAGCCCCATATATGGATGAAAGTGAATTTGCTCCTTGGTGGAGAGGTGCCAGTAGGAGGGTCGAGAAGACACATCACAAGGAGCTGAACACTCTAATTATTCTAGGCGTTTGGATTCTTTGGAAGCACATGAATGAAGGTGTGTTTGAAGAAGCCTCCCCCAACATTCAAACGGCCTTGACCAACCTCAAGTTGGAGGCACAACTCTGGGTGCTTGCTAGAGCTCGAGGGCTCTCAGTGAGCTTGGTCTAGAAAGATTGCTTGATCAGGACTAGATTGTGTGTTTTTTCTTGGTCAAGTTTCCTTGTGAGTTTCGTCATAGAGGACACCTTGTGAGTTTGTAACCACCCCTCTTGCTTCGGTCCTAGCTTGAGGGGTTTGCATGGACCGTTCTTTTTTCCCTATAATACAAAGATACATAACTCTCCTACGTGTTTGAGAAAAAAAATATTACAGAAATGGAAGGGTTTCTGAAGGAGAAGCAGGCGAGCCAGGTGGAAAAGCTGTTGAGGTGCATGATCTCGTGACAAAGACATAATGAGGGCCAATCTTTAGATCACATATCACTGATGTAATAGAGCTATTACTCTTGTGTAGTCACTTTGTTGCTTTTGCTGTTTATGCTGCAATATAAACTTGTATCCCCAATAACCCCACCCTAATTGAGCTTTCAATAAAGGCCGAGTAATTTCTCCGTTCAAAAAAAAATCTGTTGCTCTCTCCTTGGCTACGAGGCAGCACACATATAGCAAGTTGTTTGTGTTATTCATGTTGTTGCAAAAATATTTATTTTTCTATTATACCTCTTTTGTTGGATATCACAGTTTATAGATTAAGGGTATGTTTGATAGAGTTTATGCATTAGCTTGCTGAGTAGCTTATGCTATCATAAGCTATAAGCTCTACCAGACAAGTTGGAGGCATAAACGCTTATTGCCATAAGCATCTATAAGTCAAAACTTCTTTTGTACTATAAGCTATAAGTAAGAAAAAACTTGCTTTTTCACCTTATGGGTCACCTCTCCCAAGATAAATTATTTTGTCAAACGAGTTGACTGTTTATACTACAATAACCTAGATAAGCATGATAAGCACTTTTGATAAATAAACCAAAGCATAAGTAATATTTAGCATAAGCAAAAGCCCTACCAAACACATCCTAACTATACTATCTTTTACACAATCCTTACTTTCTGTATTTTTCTACGTTTGAAATGGTGAACCTGCTAGCTGGTGCAAGTACTTTTGTTAGCTGAAATGCTACGATTCGTCACACAATTGAAGTATCTTGGGCTCAGCTCTCTGTCCGCAATACTTCCTGAAAATATAAGTCAAGCCATGAACTCAGGGGAGAGAACAGAGCGGTCTTCCTCACATGACTGAAGATTTCGACCTCCAGGTCCGTTTTCATGATATATTCTGTGACACCTACAGAATATGAGCTGTGCGATCGCGGCAAGCAACACATAAGCATACCACTGAGGCCACCGGCAAATTAACACCTTCTGTGAGACGGAACGGTTACTTCTGCTGAGATGTGCGATTGCAGGCATGCGAGTTTCTAGCACCACTGAATTCATTGACTTGCGTGTAGGTCACTACAAAGCCTTGATACAGAAAGGCTTAAACAGACAAGATTATTTGCGGAGGTCTTATCATCTGCGTGGACAGAATAGAAGAAGACGTACTCTCGAGTCTAAAGAGATCCTTCACAAGCCATTCGGACAAACAGGTAGTACTCCACTACTCGTACACGTCTAGCAAAGTGCTGTCCTTCACACCAATTAAGGATATTCTAACTCTATAGGAAAAATTCGTTATCAACCATAAAAAAAATTGTGGTTCTTTATTAGCCACTGAAAATATTGAGTTTTCTTATTAGCCATCGATGTTAACTTTTGTCCCTTATCCATCACTACCATCTATTTTATAGTTTAACTGTGTTAAATAAAATAAAATAAAAGATCAAATTGATCCTGTTGGCAAATTTTGTCAAAGTTTCCTTGTCAATACATCCGATTGTTTTCAAAAATATTTGGATAGGAAAAAAAATTGGCCACAAGTTTTTTTAAAAAAAATGGTTGTGTTGTGTAAATATTCTTGAAAAAAATTAGATGGATAGATGACTAAGATGATTTTTTTTTGTAAAATTTATAACCTGAGATAACTTGATCTTTTCGCGTACGGTTTGCGTGACAGGTACGATATATGCATCTCCTGACAGTTGCTTGGTGTTTTAGTGAGATCTGAAGCTCTGTGTTTTCTTTATCGGAGATCGAGTCATCAAGAGCTGGGAAACTTACCGGACTTGCAAGAACTCTACAAGAACTCATCATCTTCTCACAGCAGATGGCTGTCGTAAAGTTCTGGACTTAGCATGCTGGCCGTCGGCCATTCCAGCTGAGATCTCAAAATTTCGTTCCAACCAAGACCTCAAAATTTGGACTTCCTTCGTGGTCTCAGTAGGTGAGTTTTGTTGGCCAAACAAAACTGTCTACATAGATGGTCCACGACTGTGTTATGCACCACAGATCTCAACACTGCTCGTGTATCGACTAGCAGATGGACTCGCCACCACTGATGTAACTGACTAGGAACTGTGGACGCGCGGCGCTACGCTGCGTCCTGATGGCCATGAACATTTTTCTCTCAGTTTCAGATTTATTGTGTCAGTATTTCGACCTGCTGTGTTCACTAAGCACCGGATCCTTTCTTTCCCATTTATATACGCTGCTGATCAGGAAATTCTAGCCTGTCTTCTAACAAACAACTCATTGAAGTCCAACCTGATATATCGTGGCCTAGCAGGCCAAAGTCTAACCAACCCAATTCATCTCCACATTGCTCAACCCAACTACGTGGATATCCTTAAAAAATAAAAAGAAAGGAAAAACCCAGCTACGTGGAGACAGCACGTCCATGCGTTGGACTATTCTTATCCGTAGACCAGCGCACATCGTTTCCTCTCGTTCAAGCCGCTTCTCTCTCTCTCTCTCTCACACACGTTTGGCCATCAACACTAAATCAGTTCGGTTTAAGCACATCAAGCGTCAGACATAGTGATGGCAATTTCATCCATGGGTGCGGGTCCCGACCAGTTTTACATCCGATGAGTATAGGTGTGAGTGTGATTTCGCACCCATGGATATCACTCACACCCGATCCGAATAAAGTCGGGCGTGGGTTGGATTTTTATTTCACCCATGGGTGACCCATGGGCGCCCACCAAAACAGCCCACCTAGTTTTTTTAGCCCAGTCCAACAACGCAACCCTAATCCCTACTCCTCCCCTTCCCGACTCCCCCTGTCATAATCTCGTCGCCACCCACCAGCCACCTCGACCCCTCTTGGGCCCTCGACTCTCGTCTCGCTCGCCTCTGACCTCTCACCCGCCACCGCTCACGCCGCCTCCCCGCCTCACCCGCGCAAGCCCCTAGCCACTATCCACCGCCCCGCACTGCACGCCGCCACCCCGCCTCGCTCGCCAAGCCGCAGCCACCGCGTGCTGCTGTGGCGCTGCTTCTTTGCCCACTGCCCTGCTCCCCTCTGTGTTGTGCACGGCACGCCGCCACACCGGGAGGGCCAACCGTCGCGACGATGGCGCCACACAGAGCTACGGGCGCATGCGAGCGCGACATCGACTCCGCAAATCTATGCGGCTGTCCTGGTTCTTGACGGCATCGGCATGGCAACCCCAGGACAAGGAACCGGCGCCTCCGCCTCGTGAGCTCCTTTAGTTTGTCGTCCTTCAAGATCTTCTACAGTCAAGTGCTGGTGCTGCTTGGACCCTGACATCAACTTCTGCTCATGCCTCCACCCTGACATGTTAAACCCGATGGGTCACCCGACACCCACCCGAAACCTATGGGTGTGGGCGCGGGTGTGAACTTCACCCATGGATGCGGGTGTGGGTATCATTTTCCACCCGATCACTTTCTTGTGATGGGTGGGTTTTAGCTCCACTGACCCGAACCCGACCCATTGCCATTCCTGGTCAGACCCTCTCTTTTCTCTGAAACCAGAGCATCTCGAGTAGGACATAAAAAAATAGGCACCTTGTTTGTTTATTTAGAGGTTTGTTTAAATATTTAGGTATGTAAATTTTACGGTCAACTCCACTAAGGGCTACCCAAATTAAGTCCTATATTTTCCACTACCATCTACGACCCTTTCGTCTTAGTGAAACAACCCAAATTAAGTCCTATATTTTGCACTACCCATCTAGGACCCTTTCGCCGAAGTGAAACAAAAAAATCTCCTTTTGGTGAGACCCACTTAAAAGTGAAACAAAAACAGTAGCAGGGCGACGAGGAGTGTGGTGGATCTCGGTGAGTTCACGCATCACGGATGGCAACAGGCGGCGCCGTCTGGCATCCGCGTGTGGGCAAGAACCGTCAACAAGGTCATGAGCGCCGAGGAAGTCGACCTCCGCTCGATGGTCTTGTTGACGTGTAGACGAACCTCGCTGCGGGCGGGGAGGCGCGGCATGTGTCGAGTACGGAGTGCGCACACCACGGCCACGAGACGACCATGTGGCGGCAAGCGGGTGAGTCGCTGCGAGCGGGTTCCGGCCCAACTTCTCTAAGCCCATGCCCACCCAGGATCTGAGCAACCGACGTCCGATGCCGGGCGGCACTACCGGAACAGAGGAAGAGGCTCGTCCTTGGGTCTCCCGTCCCGTGGCGGCGGCGGCCGGCATATGTGACCGGAGTTGTGGGGCCGCCCAAGGTACGGAGGAGAGGAGGAAAGGTGAGCTGCAAGCCCTCTCCGGGTCACTAGTTCATCCGCTTGATTCATTCGAAATGTATTTTTATTTTGTGCTCTACTAAATCTTCCTTGACCGCTTCAGCGGCCTAGCTATTATGGTGAATCGGATTTAACGAATCTTTTATCCTCCTCTTCTGCGAAACTAGTCATCCATCCAGAGTATATATATATATATATATATATATGCGCACCAAAGTAGTGTTATAAGGGCAATTTGAGTAGGATTTAGGAGAATTGAACCATGTTATGAGTCAGTTGATTTAGTATTCGTGTAGATCCAGAAAACCTCAGAGAATAATCGGTATGATTGTTCACATCAAAATAGATGAATTTCACCAAGCATAAATAATACACTTTGCAGATCACATTGGAGAAAAAACCATGTTATATTGGATGGACTTCAGGGGAGCTTTGTAACAGCTATATATATATATATATATACCCAATAGTACTGTTTTTAGTTCACATCCCCTGTCTGCACCAACGCTTGTGGTATTGTATAGAAGGTCACATCATATAATTTCATGCATCAAGGAGCCTCAGAATAACAGGAAGGCCATACTTAGGCTGAAGAGTCAGCAGATCAACAGGGGCATGCTTATACTCGGGGGAGAGAGTGAATGAAAACTTCTGAAGGATTATGGCCATTACTGACTTTGCTTCCAACATTGCAAAGTTTTGACCGATGCATGACCTTGGCCCTATTGAGAATGCGAGCAGCGCATGTGGAACCTTTGCTGCTTTTGTGACCCCATTCTGAAATCTTGATGGGTTGAATTCATCTGCATCGTCACCCCAGACCTTCTTGTCTCTGTGCATGATTGCAAAAGGTATGATGATTCCAAACCCTTGTGGTATTTTTGTTTCTCCCAGTCCTATATCAGTTGTAGTTTTCCTCTGAGTGAAAATAGCAGGGCCGTAGAGCCTCAAAGTCTCTAGGAGCACCATTGTCATCTGCAACATAGATAATGTTGTAATTAGCCATGGATGCTCAAAATACCTCTATAAACATACACACGTAGTTACATACTGCATGAACTGCTAAACATTGTATATTGTAACAAATTCTACAGTTCCATAAGATGTGAGGAACCCAACAACACATTTGTCCTTTTCTTTTTACCAAAATATGCTAGCCATGAATCAGCACAGGGATTAGTTTTCTCACCTCTTTCAATTTGCCAAGGTTGTCACCTCTGGGATGTTCCTTTCCACATTCCCTCAAAACCTCCTTCCGAATTCTATCCTGCCATTCTGGATACACGCTGAGCAAGAATACTGCCCAGGTAAGCAGAAGTGATGTGGTTTCATGACCAGCAAAGAAAAACGTTTTGCACTCATGTATGATCTCATCCATGCTTAAACTGAGTTGTTGTTCTTTCCCTCCTTGCTCTGTTTTCATGCAAGCCTCAAGCATCAAACCAAGCAGATCATTTCCATATTGCGTCTCCCCTGGCACTAATCGTGATTGTATGATTTTCATGAGTGTACTTCTTAGCTTCTTTTCTAGCTTCCACTTCTGCCTGTTCTGTTCCGTAGGAATGTACCTGAACTCAAAAGGACATATGATAAATGAGTGAGGAATCCCATTTTATGTATTTAGTTTTTATTCAATTTCCTTTTTTTTCTGTGCCGTCAGACATAACCTTCTATAAGCTGAAAATCATTAAATAAGCTACGAGAGGAGGCATTAGAGATGTTACTTGAATCCTGGTATCTGCACATTAAGGAGAGTTTCAACGGCAAGTTCCTGAAGCTCTTTCTGTGCATGGAAAGCTTCTATTCCCAATTTGTAGCTACTCCCAAAGGCCGTGTTGGATATGATATCTGCTGTTAATTCTTGGAATTGTTTGTCAATTTCTACTTCAATTTCATCATTCTTGCTTTTGGAAGCTTGGTCCTCTAATTCCTTGACCATGTTTTGAGTGCAAGCAACCATTGTTTTTGTCATCATCTGCAAAGCAAATTAAATGTCTCTATAGAATGAAAACAACTTCATAGGAATCAGATGTGTTATTTATGTTTTACTTCTCCAGTCCAAATTAGATTTTTGGTTTGACCTTTCTTTCACTATGTCTACAGGGAACTAATCTAGATGCGCAAAGTACTAATATAGGCATATTTCAATACTAGAAATTTAAGATGCCTCAAAACTTTATTCCAAAACCCTTCTTGAGTGGACTCCATATGCACATCTGTAGCATAAATATGAGTGGCTAATTAAGCATATGATTACCTTTAACTTGTCCATGGCGAAAGCAGGATTGATTACTCTTCGATGCCGCACCCAGTCTATGCCTTCCACCAAGACCAACCCCTTACCTAGCAGTGCCAAGACAGTTGGATGTGAATCGTTCTTCAAGAAATGTCCAGATTTGCTTGAAAGAATCTGCCTGGCCAATTCATAGTCAAAGATGCAGATGCGGGGTTTTGACCCGAACCAGTATACAAATGGTTCTCCTGCACAGCATTCATATTTGCAGATATGCATGTCAGTCCATGAGACAGTTTACCTACAGGAAATCTAATAATCATCATGTCCAACAGCCGAGTTCTATATTTGATCATTGATTGACTTGTTTTCTTACATCTGTTGAAAACAATGGAATGGAAATATAATGTTCAGACTATATGGAAGTGGAAACTATTTACAAGATTATCTGTACAGTAAACAGTTTGATTAACTTTGAAATAATTATACAATCTGCTTGGTTAACCACCATTTAGCTTTGAGACAAATATACAGATTGCTTGCTTAAGCACATATACATAGCATGACAACCCAACAAAGCACAAGAACTACATAAAGTTTAGCAAAGTTTGAAAACTTACCATACTGAGCCCTCCATTGGTGGTAGTGTGGAGCAATCCTCGGGAGGTAGTTGTGATCGTGAACATTCAGCACCAAGTTGTCTGCCTTTTCCTTCATTCTCTTGATATCCTGATTGCAGCCTTTGAAGAACTTGTAGGGAGGTCCATGAATCCCTTGTTCTTTAAGCTTCTTGCCAATGATGTAAGGCCGCCATATGAGGCGTACAACCACGTATTCCCATAGCCATGAGATGGCTAGAGCTACTAGCATAACCAGAAGCAGAGCATGGGTGGCCATGGGGGAACAATGTGCTTAGTTAATTCGAGAAAAGAAGCATGGACCAATATATACTACTTTTTGTTTGTTCCAGAAGGTGGCATTTCCTTCAATCACACCCTCAACTTTGTTATTTTTATGGTGCATATTACATGTAGGCATCTCTTGGTTTCGTCGACTGAAAACCAGTGCCATAGAAGATGATGGATAGGAGGCTTGAACCAACCTTTTTTTTATTCAAACAATTTCAAAACCACTTATTTATCAGATGGAAATAACAACATTGTCACGGCAATCTGACTGCCTTCTGTGATTTGAGGACCAGCTACGGTATATCAAGCGGAAGACATGAAAGTGGCAAAATAGAATCGAGCGGTGAGAGATACGGAATGGTGACTACATGGCAACACAAAAGCCAGGTTTACCTGACTGCCTTTTAACCTATCCTCGCTGTTCCTTTTCTGTTTCTTGTGCTAATGGGCTGGTTAATTCTGTGCATTGTAAATTCTGTTGTTTCGATTTGGCGGACAGAAGATAGCTCATAACATTTTTTATGGGACTTATTGGTAGAGACCAGCGTTTTCATCCTTTTTCTATTATAATGACGCTTTGTCCGTACTGTATACGTGACTCTAGCTCTCCATCAACCGATCATGCAGTTGCTGTAACTGCAAGCTGTAACTACGCTTCATGCAGTTACCGTAACTATGTTTCATCTCCGTACTGCGTATGTAACTCCAGCTCTCCATCAACCGATCATCTAGAAGGATCAGTCTGACAGCCACAGATGGACGATCTCTTATTTGTCTCTTAGTACTGAGTATGTGTACGTCATTTGTTGTTAGTTTCTTGCCACATGAAGAAGTCTATCTCGGAACAATAGTATATCCAGAGGACCAACATATTATCTGTTATTTACCTGCTAGACACATGTATGCATCACGTACAATCTAAAGGCTGCTGAAAGCGGTAATTTTGTCTCCAACTGAGTTGAAGCTGCTCTTCTTTTGTTCAGAAATTGCAAAAGGAAGTTGTAGCATTGTCCACGTCATAGGGTGGACGTCCTCTGTTTCTCTACTTGTTCAATCATTGCCGTCGTCCCAATCTCAGCAGTAGCAAAGCCTTCACCATTTGGCCTATATAACCATGCTAAATGTTGGGAATCATATAATTCAACTTGAATTCCAAATTTAGATACAATTCTTATGCAACTTATTATACATAATCTGTGCAAGTCCAGAAGTTGATCACGTTGCATGCTATGAACTCCTTGGTTCAGTTCAGACTGTCTACGGAGATATACTCTGAACAATGTTGCTAGCCAACCTCAACAAATTTGCTGTTTGGTGGACAAAACAGCAAGTCCTAATACACTTGCAATATCATGTGTAATTGTATATCATTACTAATTCTGCTAATAGAGATTATCTTCTTGTCTCAATATTCCAGTAGCCTCAAAATAATAGCTTGGTGAAACTTAGGTTGGAGAGTAAACAGATCTGCTGGCGCATGCACATACGTTGGGGAAAGCGCGAAAGAGAATTTCTGCAGGATCATGGCCATTACGGACTTTGCTTCTAGCATTGCAAAGTTCTGACCAATGCACGATCTTGGCCCTATAGAGAATGCTATAAAAGCTTGTGGGATCTTTGCTGCTTTTGTACTCCCATCCTCAAAACTTAATGGATCAAACTCATTGGCATTGTCACCCCAAACCTCCTTGTCTCGGTGCAGCATTGGAATGGGTATCATAATTCCATTCCCTTTAGGTATAATGAGGCTTCCCAATCTTATATTAGAAATAGGCTTTCTTATCGTGAAAATTGCAGGGCCATAGAGTCTAAGTGACTCAAGTAGCACCATTGTCATCTCCAATGGCAGATCCTCAAGTTAGCTAGAAACTTAAAAACTTAATGAACATATAAAATTTAATATTAGGGAATCAATCCATGAACTTACCACTTTCAATCTGCTAAGCATTTCTGCAGTAGGATTTTTCTTTCCACATTCTCTCAGAACCTCCTCTCTTAGTCGTTCCTGCCATTCTGGATACACGCTGAGCAAGAACATTGTCCAGGTAAGCAAATGGGATGTGGTGTCATTCCCTGCAAAGAAGAATGTCTTGCATTCATCTATGATTTCATCCATGGTCAAAACCAGCTCATCCCGTTTCTCTCCATGTTCTGCTGTAAAGCAAGTCTCAAGCATCGCACCAAGCAAGTCATCTCCATATTCACCTCCTTTTGACGTTAATCGTGACTGTATGATTTCAACCAGTGTCGTCTTAAGCTTCTTTTCGAGCATCCATTTGGATCTATTTATTTTAGTAGGAAGATACCTAAAACAAAATATTTTTTTAGGGAATCCTAAAAAAAAATTGATTAACAAGACGTAGAGACTGTATGTATAGATATACATCGACCTACTTGAATCCTGGTAGTTGCACATTGAGGAGAGTTGCCATGGCAATGGTCAAGAGCTGCTTCTGTGCATGGAAGGCTTCTTTCCCCTCTTTGTAACTGCTTCCGAAAGCAGTACGGGATATGACATCTGCTGTCAATTCCTGAAACTGTTTGCTGAACTCCACTTCTGTTTCTCCGCTCACGTTGTTGGATGCTTGATCTTCCAACTCCTTGATCAAGTATTCAGCCCAACTGAGCATTGTTGTTGTCATCATCTACTATGCAAAAACATAAAGGAATTTTGAGAAATTGTCATCAGTGTGGACTGGAATCAAGTTGAGAATCAATCAGATTTACAATCACCTTAAGCTTGTCCATGGCAAAAGCTGGGTTGACAACCCTTCGATGGCGCACCCAATCCGTTCCATCCACCAACGCCAGCCCTTTGCCGAGCATGGCCCAAATAGGTGGGTGCACATCATTCTTCACAAAATGCCCATACTTGTTCGAAAGAATCTGCCTTACTGAGTCGTAATTGGAGATGAAGATCCGAGGCTGTAGACCAAACCAATACAGAAATGGCACTCCTGTAACACCGCTCAAAGGAAAACTTCATGAAACCATAGAAATGGAGTATATATGAGAAACAGAGCATCATATTGTATATTTTACTCTCTATCCTGGTGCTAGGCAAATTAAATTGTCTGAATTGTCCTAATGATGTGCAGTACCAGTACCAGTACCAGTACCAAGAAACCTCTATTTCTTTGTGTTATAGATCCTTATTTCATCCTGAGCTAGAATTTAATAGAATCCTGTTTACATAGGCTAGTGATAAAGAAACAAGAGACAGGAGCGCAGTGGCACCAATATCAATCACAACAAGAACAGAACAGAACTAGGAATGTTGACACAGATCATAAGCACCCATCTCATGAGTTGCATATGTAGAGTAAGACAACAGTCTGAATTGCTACCCCCGGTAATACACTGCAAAGTCAGCATATGAGGCGCGCTTCCAAGGGGCAATGCAGTTTGATCCATTGGAGCACATATGGAGAACATAGGCCGGATAAGTGCTGTTTTTTCATATGGTTGGCTGCGCATAATCGGCAGACCGTCTGGCGCTACGAAATCTTCCACATCGAGAGCACTGTCGGAGAATGAAACCATTGATCACCTCCTTGTTGGCTGTGTCTTCACACGCCAATTTTCGTACATCCTCGTGCAGCGTATTGGCATCGCTGGTCTCTCGCTTCAACCTATGGATACTATCTGTGATGAACGGTGGGCTCTTGTTGCTGCTTCAGTAAACAACTCGGTACAAACAGGACTGAACTCTTTCATAATCCTGGGCACATGGACGCTGTGGCGACACTGAAACGACTGCATGTTTAATGGAGCTGTTCCGGTCGAATTGCCATGGCACTGATCATGGCCGGCAATGAAACTCGGCTCCGGAACATGGCTGGAGCCAGTGGCCTTTTCTTGGTGACCGGCTTTGATAGAGAGAGTGGTGACTGAATCACCATTTAGTTAGTCAGTGGTCAGGTTGTTTCTTTGATTTTAAAAGGCGCAAATGTAACTCAAAATTTCTAGGCGTGTGTGGGTGTGTGTTGTACTCTCTTGTTCTATTAATACAATGATGCACAACCCTTGTGCGTGTTTGAGAAAAAAAAAGACACAGACAGACTTAACTGACTGGTCGTACTCTAATGATCCTTCTATCAGATAAAAGACATTAGCAACAAGTTCTCCTAATCAAGATGATCTACTCTTATTCGATAAACATGAATCACTATCCATCATACTGAAAGCAAGTGCAATCTGCCGACTAACAGAAGGTGTCTCTGAATTGATAGACCCCAAGTAGTATGTTTATTTTAGAGAGAACCTCCCTCTGGGTGTCTTTGATTTGACAAAACCACTGTGCCAATGAGATATTGCCTGGAAAAAAAAATACAGATTGTGGGTCTTTTTGGTGGCGTCAAGTTGGCAACGGAGCAACAGCCTTATTCAGGCATGATTCATGGCAAGGAATAGTTCCTAGAACTGTTTGCAAGTATCAAATGACCTCATGTCAGAAAGTGAGCCTTTAAACATGAATTTTCAGAGCAGTGTAACTAACCCGCATCCGTGGAAGCATGTCGACAGTATCACATATTGAGTAGACTATGACACCACACTGATCTCTATTCACACAACGATACCTGGACATACATTTTGGGAAAATTCTAGCCTCATTCATTGGAGATTCTCACAGTTTGGAGCTCATGGAAGGAAAGAAATAATAGGATGTTCAATAATAACAAAAGAAAGCTTCCACAAGTTTCGATCAAAGACAGTCAAAACACTAGTAGAAATGTGCACACCATTACATTCCAATTTCGTCACAGTAGACACAAATTTCAACATAGAAGGTCTTTTGTGATGATTTTATGATGAATTTGAATTCGTCATAGACCTGCCATCACAGAAGACCTACTGTGACAAATCGTTATATTCGTCATAGAAGATAACCCTTTTATGACAAAATATTTTCGCGTTACAAAATTGATTTCACTTCTATGACGGTGAAAAAAAAACGTCATTGAAGAGGCTCCACGCCACCATGGCGCTGACGTGGCACTGGTCACGTTGGCAAATGATCTGGCAAGTCTATGTGGTGAGGGCCAAAGTGTCGTTTTTGCAGAGTGTCATGTGTCGCCTCCCAGGAGCGCCACGCGTCGCCTTTCACAAGCGCCACGTGTTGTCTCCAAAGAGTGCAGTGTGTTACCAGATGAGGTGGCCATGTGGCGTGTTACCAAGGCATCACGTGTTTTGAAGGTGCCACGTGCCACCTTCTTAAGGCGCTGCGTATCGTCTTGGCTATGTCCCACATGTCCCGTTCACAGAGCTCCACGTGTCCTTTCTTCGGAGCGACACATATCTCTTTCTTAGATCGTCACGTCTCTTGTTTCTAGCTCACCACGTGTCTCGTTCTCAGGGAACCACGTTTCTCTTTTATAGGTTGATATGTGTTTTACGCTGAATGCACAGCGTATATATTTTCTGGTTTGACGCGTGTTATATCGTGAAGCCATCACGTGTCTAGTTGCGATTGGACCTCATGCGCGTTTCCCATAAGACCACGTTTTGGCTCTCAAATTGACAGAAACGACAACATTTTCATCAACAGAATCACATGAGCATCATTTGAGGATGCATCAAAATCACATACACATTAAGAATCATATACACATTATTTCATAGTTCACTCATCATAAAATCACATACACACTATGTATCAGAATGCATCAGAGTTCTTCACAGATCATCATAAAACTTAAGTTTCTGCTACGAGCAACAATCCAACAAATCATCACGGGGCAATTGTAGATTGAGGAGAGCTTCCAACAGCTCTCAAAATGAGGATTTATCGAAGGAGAGCATTGTTCTCTTCCGTCATCTTTTGCCACTCCTGCAACTCCTACCGTGCCTTCTCTAGTTTTTCAACAGCAGCTTCGGCCTTCTTCTTTAGTGCATCCACTTCCACAGAAAGAGAAGTCGTCCCATCTTTTTCAGCAACAAGTTGCTCATGAAGCTCCCGCTCAGCCTCCGACTCATGATGGTTCAATGATATACCAACATTCTTCGGCACAGTGCTGGTGCGGTTGCTCTGGGATAGAACCTTTGAGACAACCTCAGCACTATGCAGTGCTGGCTCCCCATCAGTAGAAGTCTCTTTCTGCATGGTCTTCATAGAAGACTGTAAATTAGAGAGGAAAATAATTTACCGACAGTGTCAAAGACTGAAAATAAAATGAGCAGAGGGACAATTGCAGTGAACATCTTCGGCAACACACATAGACAATATCCGAAGTCTTTGTCAGACTTACATGCAGTCTTATGGATGACCTTGTGCTGACACCACCAACGGCTTGTGATGGGTTGGCTGGCCTCACTCTTTTACTTCGAGTACCTCCAGGACCAGGCATGCCGACGTTGACTTTCGACCTTCTTGCATAGACCTTATGACACGTAGTTTGTACAGGAGGAGTCTGCTGTAGGAAAAATATATTTGTTAGAATTGTGTTATATAATAGTGATGCATGCTAATGATAATATGTCATACAACAATAATGCATCCTAATAACACTGAAGAAATCTACTTTTCCCACCACCATCAGAATAAGCAAAACATCTATCTCAATTGTCAGAGTTTGGGGCTCCTCCACCTCTAAGTCCATATCAACATCTCCCTGAACATGTTTTTCAGCTTTAGGAAGGTAATCTGATGAACCAGATCCTTCCGATAATGGATTTAAGGATGATTCACTAATTCAAGAAGCCCCAAATCAGCCGTTATTTTAAGATTAACCTTGACATTTTGGTCTCACGCTTCCGCTTATAATCAGTGATCGGAGGTTCTTATAATTGGCAACAAATTTTGCACTGGTTGAGGTGAACCTATCATGTTGCGCTATACTGGAGTGGCAGAACAAAATCCACCTTGGACATCCGCTTGTGCGCCATCCGCGACAGACGAGGATATGAGTACAATCAAGCAGCTCTCAGCGGATTCCCTAGGCTTGACCAATGAAGTGCTCCTCGTTCTCCTCCCTAATGCTGCAAACAAAATCAAAAAAGAAAAAAAGAGTCAAAAACGTTTCCAGATAATGAGAAACAATTGCAGGGATGTATTGGACGATGGCAAATTTCGTAGCTGGTCGGCAGTCACCTATCATCATGAGCACACCTCGAATGAGAGAGAGAGAGAGAGAGAGAGAGAGAGAAAGAGAGAGGTATGGAGAGGAAAGTTGAAGAGATTAAATAGGGAGACAGCAACGTGATCAAAGGAAATAAACATCCACACGCTTTAGCTTTCCAAATAAAATCCATGGTGTCATAATTACTTACAACATTGATTGGTCACTTGGGTGGGGCAGCACAACGCACTAACTTGGCGGGACTAGGACAAAGTGGCTAGGGAGTGAAATATTATCTCACACACCGAGGGTGTTGCATACACCGAGGGTGTTGCTTCTGGTTCTCGTACGTGCGCTAGGGTGTGGTCGCGGTGACCCACACTGCTCCGTTGACCTTCGCTGGCACAGGGCTCCGCTTCTGCGACCAGCTGCCACATCCTGGATGTGCTTTCTTTTCCATCTGTTCGTGAAAACAAAATGAAGATAAAAAATAAAAATAGAACACGCAAACGAATATGTGGCGAGGAACCACGTAATTATATTAATCATCATGTTACAAAATACACGGTTCACAAGGCTTTGTCTTCCTTCGTCTTCCACGTTATTGTTTAAGCAGATATCTAACTTGGGTGATTACGTAGTCCGCCGATTCCCGGAGTCTTATAGGGCTCGACCGGTTAATTACATCTACAGAGCGAGTCTATAGAACACCTTCGATTAAGCTGCGCGTAATGATCGTCTCTTCATAGAGTGTTACCCGTCCATGAACAATATGTATGGATGAAACAGAATGATATAGGGTAGCTTTTGCATTGTCAAAACCCGATCATAACGGCGTCGTCGCCATGTCGGATGTAAACGGCAGATGTTGATGAAGAGGATGACTTTTACCTCATCGGTGCCCAGTCATGTATACGCTGATCTTCGTCAACTTGAACGGAAGGTTCGCCTTTGCCTCGTCGGTGCCCGGCAACGATGTGTTCGATCCCGTCTTTAAGGACGTGTTGGTGGAGCAATAACTTGATCTCGTCATTACTTGGCCAATGATTCGTCTAGCCTCGTCGGTACTAGACATCAGATAATGGTTATAAGAGTGCCACATCAGAGTAGCATGGTGGTTGCTGTTTGGACAATGCTTGCCAGGAGGGTCCCTCGTATATATTATCACATGATCATACTTAGGTTTAGATGGACAGAAGCACTGTGTGCCAGTAGTCCTTCTATTGAGCACGTAGAAAATTCTATGCTCAATTCTCTTTAATCTGCTACTTGATAAAGGGCATCTTGCTCCCATGTGCACACTCATGGGGCAAGACAGATGTAGGGTGGCTGTGTGTAGGCACCATGAGTAACGATATTTCGCCTTGCTTTGACAATGCTTGCTAGCCAAATGCATAACATGCAGATCTTGCTCCCATACGTGTGAGGCAAGAGTAATTTTGTGGAGCCTTCCGGTGTTATTATTCTTGATCAAATCATCTTATTTGGATCTTGCTCTGTTGGGAAAGATTATCTTCATAGCGCCTTAATCTTGTGAATGCATCGACGGGCTTGTCTACCCCACCAGGTAGTAGACGTCCAACGACCGGGCTAGATTTCTTTAAAAACGCTCTCATATAGTAGATGTGGTCTCAACTTTTGATCTAAGTCTACCCCGCCAGGTAGTAGACATTCAACGATCGGACAGAATTTGTTTGAGTACGGCTCCATACAATAGATGTCGCTACAATTTATTTTGATCTATATCAGCGCCATCTACTCACCTTGAGTCATGTGCGCGGGAAGATGACGCCTTCCTTCGAAGAGGCCATCATAGAGGCAGAGCTTCGACTGATCTTCTTTGGCGGGGAGCGTTGGGCGATGTGCGTGATGCAACCGACGGACGTCACGGCGAACTGCAGCGTTGATCTGATCTTTAATCTTCAGTGGGGCATGCTTCTTCTTGTGCGTGTACGCGTATCTGAAGAGACGGCGCGTACACGAAGCTGGCGGCAGCGCTTTGGCGTGTTGGCTTACGCGGAACCCGTGTGTATGGCTGGCAAGCAGCGCTTCCGCGTCTTCCTGGCGGCGTGCCCCATTTCAGCTGGAGGCTTTGACCTGTTTATATAGGCACATGCAGGGAGGCTATGGCGCAAGTTTGTTGCAATCTCAACAAAATTCCATCAATCCCTCTCACGTCCGTACTCATCCTTTATGTGTTTGTTCTTATCTCCAGTTGCTTACGCGGTTTCATCTCCTAGAGAATCTTCTTGCTTACGAGAGCTAACCGGCCCATTGTGAGTTACCTGGATACTTAGCAGCCACGGCCCACGTTAATTGGTTTAATCATGATAATGGCCGGGGCTTATACGTGTATAGCATGGCCCAGCTGCCGGTCGGAGTTTAACATAATTTATGCATGCTTCTTATTTACGTGCAAGGCTAGATCTCTATCAACTCTGCCAGCACCTAAGCAATCAAGTAGTAGCACACGTATTTGATGCCAGGTAGGCCAGTAATCACGACAATCAATTGTACGTATTTGATTTCTCATGCATTTGCCAGATAGTATTATACTTGAGATCCCAGCAGAAATATTACGGGCAAGTTGAGTTCTATCTCAAACACATGCACGGTTTCATCTCTAGCCGGCGTACAGCCATACGAGCAAAACGGCCGGTGTACGCACGTATTCGTAATTTACTCTTTATGAGGATTATCAACACAATACTGAAGAAACATCGTGCGATTTTATTTGAGATATCACGCATATATTTCAAATAACTCTGGATCTTGCGTCATATATTGTGCTGAGAGAAAGCTTGATGCATGCAAACTCTAGGCAGCTTGCAAGTCTTATATCTTGTAATAGAAACCCTGAATAATATATTCAAAAGGATTTGGTGTACAAAAATCCATCAAACACCATCGCTGCCTCGGTAATTTGCCATGAGGTCTGCTTTGCCGCACTGTAGTGCCTCCAAACACCGCTCAAAGATTCCATTCAGTCATGTCTTAGTGCATCAACGATTCTCCGCCCAACACTTGCTTCATCCAATTTTGATGCCTATCCTTGTGCTGTTATTCTAATTTAGATTATGAATTATAGAATAATTAAACCATTGACTCTTACAAAATTACTGAGTATGATCGCAAGAGAGAAATGCTATATAATAATTAAACTATTGAAACTTACAGAATTACTGAATAAATTTGTGAAAAAAATACTGAATAATTATAAAAATTGATGAAGCATACAAAATTATTGTGTAAGACACTCACAGAGAAATATTGTATAGTTAAAACTATTGAAGCTTACAAAATTACTGAATAAGAAGCAAGAAAATTACTAAACAGTCTTAAACGGATGAAGCTTATAAAGTTTCAAAGTAAGGCAGAAAGAGAATTACTGAATAATTGAACTGATAAAGATTAAAAATTACTGAAGCATCAAACTACCAATTATGGCCCAGATGGTGTGCTAAGCAGTCAAAAGTGTTGTTTTTTAAAGAGCAGTCAAAAATGTTGGCTAGGCATGAAGAGCACCCAGAGCTCACAAATGGTCTGCCCTAGTTCGCCTTGCCATATGTGTGGCCGTTCGAACAATATAAAAACTTACACATCAGTTGCAATGAATATAGAAGGCAGAGTTTCATGGAGAAGGGAGAAACATTGATCTATGGTACATGTTGCAAAAATCAGTCTTATCTATGAAATTCAGTCCGAAGATTGCATAATGATATAGCATAACTCAATTCAAAGACTTGTAACAGCAGAAAAATCATTCATGTCATTTTGTTGCATTCCTCCATAAACTAGTTCTCTCAAGGACTTTACATAAAGGAAGCAGATGAACAATCTTCAATCTAAATTAAAATAACATCATAACTAAAATATAGGTGCCGATATCCCCTGCTCACAAGAGGCTCCCATAGTCTAGAAAACACAACTCATAAACATACTGCAGTCCATATAACTCATATCTCAAAGCAGTAGTACTGCAGAGTTAAGTACATACATTTAACATGACACACTAAATTATGATACTGCTATAGATTCTTCTACTCCTTGGCACACTAAATTCTCCAACTTCTTTGCACACTAAATTCTTTAACTCCTTGGCGTAATAAATAAACACTAAAAATTTATTAACAAAAAAATACTGACACTGTTGAAAAGAAATTATTGATCTATAAAATTACTAACAAAATATTACTGATACTATTTAAAAAAATTACAGATTCTATAAAATTACTAATTTCATGTGGCAATAAATTCTCTAACTCTTTGTCACATTAAATTCTCCAACTCCTTTGCACACTAAATTCTCCAACTCCTAGGTACAATAAACAAACATTAAAAAAATTACTAACAAAGAATTACTGACACTGTTCAAAAGAAATTACTGATTTCATGTGGTAAAAAACCCTAAATTCTCTAACTTCTTTGCACACTAAATTCTTCGACACCTTAGATGTTGGATTCTAAGTGGGCAACCAAGTAACAATAAACACTAAATTTTACAAGTTCTTTGCATACTAAATTCTTTAACTCCTTTGCACACTAAATTCTTCAACTCCTTGACATAATAAATAAATACTAAAAATTACTAACAACTTCTAAAACTATTCAAAAGAATTTACTCATTCTATAAAATTACTAACAAAGAATTACTGGTAATGTTAAAAAAAATTACTGATTCTATAAAATTACTAATTTTATGTGGCAATAAATTATTCAAATTCTTAGCACACTAAATTCTCCAACTCCTTAGCACACTAAATTCTCTAACTCCTTGACACATTAAATTCTATAACTCCTTTGCACACTAAATTCAATAACTCCTTTGCATACTAAATTCTCCAAGTCATTGGCACACTAAATTCTACAATTCCTTTATACACTAAATGCTTTGCACACTAAATTCTACAAATGGTTTATACAGTGGCGGGCCTAGGATTTGGACCCAGGGTATTCAAATTTTGTAATGATAAAAAATATTTTATGATACCCGAAATTATGGATCTATGACACATAATTAGTGCCAACATCATTGATTAACAAAATTGATTACACCTCAAAATAGCTAACACATAGATGTACTAAATTATCAATATAAAAAAAAAGTGGCAACATGTGGAAAAAATAGAGGGAAAAATAGCAAAATAATAAGAAAACTTACAAATCATAGAATAACTTTCGTTTCTACATACTTTGAAATTGAGTGATGATGTTCTTATCCTTAGCTTACAAGAAGAATTTCCTTTTAATGAATGTGACCAAGCAACCATTTAAATACTTTTGTCCCATTTTGCTTCTTAGCTTGTTTTTAATAAAATTTATTATCATTTTTTTCTTGGAATACCACCATCTGCATTTGGTTTTTATTGAAACATGGAGTAACTTTAACACTTGCTGGTTCAGATTGTTTCTTCTTTGCAGCTGTTCTAGCCAAAAAAGCCCTTAAATCAGTAGTGACACTATTCTTCCTCTTCATGTTTCAAACCTAAAATTAAAATTACATAAATATGACTATATGAGCATTATTGTTCTTTTCCTTGAATAATTGAATCAAATAAGTTTATGTTGAAACTATAATCAAATAAGTTTACTAGTGTACTAGTCACTACACCACACGTTATTAAGAAAAATAAAAATCAAGAATAAGAGTTGGTGAATTAAAAACAAAAATACCTGGACGCAATGGCGTGAGGCATGTTGCTTCGTTGTGCTGCTGCCGGCGAACGATGATCAGCCACAGGCAACGTGTGTCTTGGTGATTGGGCAGGATCGACCAATTAAATCTTGAACGGCGGCGGCGGCAACAGTCGAAGGTTCTCCGTTATTCTTTTCTCCTCACGGCAGTTTCTAAAACCTGATTGTATACTAATTTCTACGAGAGGAATCAGCGCTGCGCCGTCTCGGTGGAATTGAGACTGTAGATCCAGAGTGCTGAGTGGGCTGATTTAGTAATTGGGCCTTTTTGTTTGACACTGCTTTGTTTTTTGTTTTTATTTATATATATATACATACGAGATTATATATATAAATTTTTTTGTCAAAAATAATGGGTATTCAACAAAATACCCGTGAATACATGTGGGCTCGCTCCTCGCTTTGCACACTAAATTCTTCAATGAGCCAACAATTTCTATCACTGTAGGAGACGATGTTGGATTCTAGGGCCCAAATCTAAATTCTACAACTCCTTTGCACACTAAATTCTACAATTGCTTTACACACTAAATTCAACAAATGCATTGCATAACAAAATTCTACAAATGCTTTACACACTAAATTCTATAAATGCTTTGTACACTATATTCTACAAATAGTTGGCACACTAAATTCTTCAATGAGCTGCCAATTTCTATCATCAAAGGAGAAGATGTTGGATTCTAAGGGCTCAAACCATGTGGCAATAAATATTAAATTCTCTAACTATTTGGCACACTAAATTCTCTAACTGATTGACACACTAAATTCTTCAACTTCTTGGCACACCAAATTTCATAAATACTTGGTACACTAAATTCTCCGATGAGCTAATAATTTCTATCTAGAAGAAGAGTTGAATTACTGATAGTATGTTGTAACATTACTGATAGTATGTTATAAAATTACTAATGAATAATATTGCATTGATGTTACTGATAATATGTTGGTAATGTGCAATAAATGATTTAATGGGCGTTGGATACAACTAATCATAGAATTACTGACACTTTGTAATTACTTATTGTGGTTATACTGTTATTGACAAAAGACAATCAATGAAAGTGTTACTGATTCTAAAAAATTACTAACAAAGAATTACTGACACTTTGCACTGGCATACTGAATTCTCCAAGTGCTTAGCACACTAAATTCTTCAAGTGTTTGACACACTAAATTCTACAAGTGCTTGACATACTAAATTCTCCAATGAGCTGCTGATTTCTATCACAGAAGTCAAAAATGTCAGATTCTAAGGGTCCAAACCATGTGGCAATAAACACTAAATTCTCCAAGTGGTTGGCACACTAAATTCTACAAATGCTTGGCACACTAAATTCTACAAATGCTTTGCACACTAAATTCTACAACTCTTTTGCACAATTCTACATATGCTTTGCACACTAAATTCTACACATGCTTTGCACACTAAATTATCCAAATGCTTTGCACACGAAATTTCTCCAAATATATTACACACTAAATTCTACATATGCTTTGCACACTAAATTCTACACATGCTTTGCACACTAAATTATCCAAATGCTTTGCACACGAAATTCTCCAAATATATTACACACTAAATTCTACATATGCTTTGCACACTAAATTCTACACATGCTTTGCACACTAAATTCTCTAATGAATCGATAATTTCTATCACCATAGGAGATAATATTGGATTCTAGTGCTCAAACCATATGGCAATAAACACTAAATTCTACAAATACTTTACACACTAAATTCCACAAATGCTTTGCACACTGAATTTTACAAATGCTTTGCACACTAAATTCTATAATGCTTTGCACACTAAATTCTCGAATGAACCAACAATTTCTATCACCGTAGAAAACAATGTTACATTCTAGGTTCAAAACCATGTTGCAATAAACACTAAATTCTCGAGCTCCTTGGTACACTAAATTCTCCAACTCATTTGAACAATAAGTAAACACTAAAAAATTACTAACAAAGAATTACTGATACTTTTCAATAGAAATTATTGATTCTATAAAATTATTGATTGTCATGTTACATTGGCAACAATTATTGAGCATTACACAAGGAATTACTGATATTACTTATAATAGAAAAACTGAAATAATTAACCGAATGACTTCACTCCACAATTTATTCATCCATAATCCATTTCCATAGTATACCACATGAAAAATATCCATTGCAAACTATTGTATCAAGTAATTCAACTACATGGACCAGTATACTGTGTTTGTAAATTACTAAATACATTTGCACAATTACTGAAGAATTCTTCAAAATTACTGAAATTATATTAAAAAAACTATTGAAAGATTTGGCATGATTACTGAAAGACAATACAATTACTAAAGTGTTTGTAAATTACTGAAATGATTGACAAAAATGACTTTACTCCATAATTTGTTAATCCTGAATCCATTATACCACATGAAACACGTCCATTAGACATGTATCAAGTAATTTAGCTACATGGATAGTGTGTGCCACATCGATTACACAAGTCACATGAATACCGTTGAGTATGCATTAAACAAAATCATTAAACCTAGCAACCACTGATTATAGGTTCATCAATAGATGACAACACCATAGACAAAAAAAAATAACTGAACAGACTCCAGCTTTCTAATGAGAGTAAGTTTCAATAATTTTGTCCTATAACAATTTACTGAAGCTGATTACATAGTATGTCACATGTACAGGGACAAAGCATATTACATAGTATGTCATATGTACACACACAAACAGATTATATTTATTTCCTAAAATACTGACTAGGAATCATCTTTAGAGCTCCTAGGACACACAACTCATAGGGTTGTTGTTGATGGAGGTGTTGACTGCCGAGATCCCGTTGTGCAACAAACATCACCTGAGAAAATCACTTTTTATACTACATTTTAGATCTACCCACGTTGCCTATTTCCATCTGCATCACATAGCTTGGTGTGCCTTCGTATATGAAGAACATGTTGCCACAATACTGCTTGGAGGCAATAGAGATACAAGGTACAAAGGCACTTGTCTTGGAATATAATCAATATAATGGAAAGATTGTTGTGAGAACAAATATACTGCAAGGGTGAATGAATAAGTATACTAGTTGAGATACGGATACTGTATCAATAGAACTAAATTCCCTAGGGCATCAGAATAACCTGCAGTAATGGGATGATTTACTGAATCATGAGTATAAGGAGAAGTACTCATTACGAAATTACCGAAGCATGCACAAAAATAAGAACATGGCTCATAAAAACTGAACCGACAACAAAATAAAACAACGAAAGCATGCTCAATTGGAAGAAAATGGCTGACTGGAGCATGAAAAAAATTATAGCTCGTAATTACTGAACCAAGGAGGAATATTACTTGTAATAATGAACTGAGAAACAACAAAATTACTGAAGTATGCACGGAAGCACTGAATAGAGAGAGAGACTACTGGATTAGAGGACACAAAATTATTGAATAATGGCAACATGATTAAATTACTGATAGAATGAGAATTACTGAAGCATTATTCCAAGAAGAGGAACTATAGGCCTGATGGTGTTCCATCATAACTGTAGAAATTACTGATGATAGAACTATAATGGTTCATGGACAATTTATTTTTATCAGAAATAACTAAGCAGTGAGCAGAAAGCTTAAAGACACAACAACATTACAAGCAAACTGGGACTGATCCCAGAATCATTATAACATGTAAGAAACACAACAATAAAAAACTGAGAGTTATGTAGGATATTACGGAATTGCTGGTGGTTAAAAAGCATATACATTACTTATCTGCATCTGTTTCTACTTTCACAGTATCTAAACCTTGCTGCAGCAGAAATTTGTAGACAATACAAACTTTGTTGAATCTACTGCTTCTTGAGGCATATATATATATATATATGCCTCAAAAAGCAGTAGATTCAATAAAGTTTATATTGTCTACAAATATATGCCTGAAGAAGTAGGAGACACCAATGAAAGATAGTCAGTAATTAGAGCACCAGCAATGTATGCCAAAACCGAACCATGGTGAAGAGAAACCGAACCGAGAACATTAGAGCATTCGAACAATTGGTGTCAGAAGGAAAAAAGCGACGCTCAAACTTGGTTCGGCTCGGAAGCGATTTGAGAGAATAAAATAATCATTGACATGCATGGTTGTTGCTCTACTGCTTGTTTTGGCCAATCGTTTGCATGTTAGAGAGCCGATGCATGACAGATAATAGAGTACTTTAGTTAGCCATGGGACCCACACACACTAGAGCCATCGAACCGTGAATACACGAACCGAACTTTGCTGGCTGGGTTCGATGCAGCATTGATGGTGCTCTTAGGGAGATGAAAATTACTGACAGAATGCACAAGCTACACATGAAAGAAAATTTTGAAGATTCGAATGAAGCATCCATGAAAAATAATAAGCAGTAAGCACGAAGCTGATATAGATACACATTTACAAGGAGACAGAATGGTTCATGAACAATTTTTTTAGAAAAAAAATAAGCAGTAAGCAGTACCTGCAGCTGAACTTGAAATTGCGGTCAACTTAAGCAAATCAAGTCCGCCTGCAGTCCCAAATCAATATTCCGAGAAAACAAATTTACTGCACCACTCAAACGGCCAAAACTACTGAGAATAATGGGGATTAAGCCAAAATTACAAAAAAAAAATACTACCAACGAACTACTGCTGCCCTATCCCAAAGTGATACACGACCTAATATCCTGCATTGCTGCCTGGTCACAATCGAATCTCTAGCAACAAGCAGAATAGACCTAATACTCAATCGGACCATCTACCCCACCTTGTAAGGACCAAAGGTGTACCGAGTGGGAAGGTAAATCAGTAAGCCGCTCACGAATCCAAATACTTCAGTTTACACTACTAGAGCCTAGCAATTGTTGCAACCTAACAAGTCTAATAGGCCAAGACCCTACACATGCTAGTGTTCATGATGATAGCAAGCTCGGAAGCTAAACACACTAGCCTATGCAAGTCACAATTCAACCTAGTTACTAGAGCACACAAATGCGGAATAGTAAAGAGGGGGTCAAGGAATGCTTATGATTTTTTCCCAAAGTCTCGGAAGGATGACGCCTTCCCCTACTCCTCGTTGGACCACTCCCGCCGGAGTCCTGGTCCCTCCCACCACCAATGTAGAGTTCTCGCCCACGAGCCCGCAATAACTCCCGGAGTGAAGATACGGTGCACGTCACCGCTGCCACCAAGGCACAAGCTCGCCTCCCTCTAGAACTTGCCGGACTCCCCGAGCCGACATGGGCGCTCACTAGCGATGCCCCTTTCACCGGCAGACTCAAACCGTGTATAAACGTGTGACGGCCTTCACAACCGATCACGATAGGCTCGATCGCCGACACCTAACCGGTCTAGGTCTCACCATAGACCAAGAGTACCAACCTAGATAACACCCTCAAGGACACCTAGCCTTAGATGTGCAAGATCACTCCTTGTTACTCTCACTAGCACTCTCAAGATATGCAATATCTCCTCCTAGTGCTCTCATCAAATGCTCCAAGCAATTCCACTGGCCAAGAGAGGTGTCCAAGACTCTAACAACGAAGTTATATAGGCTTCCAACCTCCAACTAGTCGTTGCTCCACGAGATCAGCTTTCTAGGCCTACTGACCGGACTGTCCGGTCACTGCCTGTCCAGACTGTCCGGTCAGTGCAATGCTCAGCACCAACGGCTCTGCCCTGTTGAACTCATATACTGACCGGACCATACGGTCAGTTGACCGGACCGTCCGGTCCATTGCTCTCTCCAGTCCAGAAACATTTTGGCGCACTGCTTCCTCGCTGCCCAAGTCTCAGGCCACTGATCGGACCGTCCGGTCTCTAGGTCTTCCAGACTTGACAGTTTCCTCGCTGCTCGCTGTAGGCTTCGGACAAAACCTCTTAGTGACCGTACAGTCCGGTCACCTCTGACCCCTCTATCCGATCACTTCATCCAGAAGCTGAAACTCTTCGTCCTCGCTTGACTTCATTTCCCGGCTTCTCCAAACAGTTCCTTGACATCTCCATTATCACCTAGTGCCTATGATTTCACCGAGCAACCTTGCACATCACCGACTAGACATGACCTAAGAGAAATAATCTAGACCCCCTTGATAGTCCGGTTTTTCCTATGGACTCAAAGCCCTAACAACTAGACAAGTGTTCCTAACACTTGCTCCATAGCTTGTCCTTCGCTTTGATCCATCTCCATCAACCCTTGAACTCCATCAAGCTCACGAAGCCTCCATGCTTGTGGTCATTGTCATCAATCGCCAAGACAACCATCATCCATATGATTTATAATAGAGTTTAGAGATGATTTCTACATAAACAACACTCGTATAGATATTAGCCCACAATTTCATAGTTGTCATCTATCATCAAAACATTCATAACTTGGGTATCCAATCATCAATGGTCATGAAGCATAGTGAATCACTCAAATTAATCAGGCGCATCTGCCACAAATAGACAAATCAATGAATAACTAGATCAAATCAATAACTAGATCGAATCAATGAATCAAAAAGTATTTGGGGGGCATCATAGTGAATCACTCAGATTAATCAAGCGCATCTGCCACAAATAGACAAATCAAACCAAAAGGTCAAGGGGGAAACAAGAGAACAAGAATATCTGGGCATATCAAGGTCATCGATGTCGATGTCGTTGTCGAGGTCGCCGTAGCCGTGCTATGGTTTGGGAACCGCACAAATCCCATGGGGATCGACCGCGCTGTGCTCCAAAACATGCGTGACATGAGCGCACCGCGGTGGCTAAGGAACCTCCGCGCCCCAAAGCTCCGCCATCACCGGAATCATATAGGAAACCGCCTCCGGGTTCAAGATTTATAAAAATTTTAATAAACTATAAAAATTAATATATTTAAAAAGATATATATTGATGGTTTTCAGAGGTGCATGAGACCGTCTATCTCATGCTACAGTAAACCAAGTAGGAAAAGAGAGCATCATAATCGATTCTCAATAAACTTGTTCTAATGTACTTGTGCTACATCATCTCAGGAGACAACTATGTTAGAAACGAAAAACTTTGGCTGGTCAATTGTTGTGTCATCTGAATCTAAATTCTTAACTGACTGATCAATGTTCCACCAAATTGGGAAAATAATACATGACAGTGAAGCACGTAGAAAATAGACTCTTGTATAGATGAATAAAATTAATAAACAATGCATGGATCGGATCACATAGGAATACAGCCTGACGCACTTGATTTTGCTATGATATATATATATATATATATATATATATATATATATATATATATATATATATATATATATATATATATATATATACTATTAGCTTTTAGCTATATTGTTTGATGATGAATAGCAGAGTCAAAGCATTTTTTTTTAGAATAGGAAATTTTATTCCAACCTCTGTAACATGAGTTACATGTAGTCAATACAATATGATCACAAGGATCGAAGAAACAAAAAAGTTTTGTAAAAAAAGGCATCTGCTCTCCTACCAACGAAAGCATGTCGGCCACCAAACTCCACGGCTTGGAAGTGTTGCACTCCTTCACAACACAGAAGATTGAGAGCAGTATGTCTACGATGATGGCTCCATCGAGAAAGCGATGTCATCATAACACCTCCATTGCCTGATCGAACAAAGGTTTTCACCCCAAACAATACAATCACAGTAAACACTATGTCACTATTAACGATGCCTCCAAGAAGAACCTAACGTCCACGGTGGTCGGCATCGTCCAATCTATTGCGATAGACCCGAGTTTTCATCAATAACGATGTCGTTTACCATTAGCAACACTTTTTTTTTTACTGCAGCCACTTAATTTCAAGAAAATCAAAATAAAAAAATCAAATACAATTCTTCATTAAAAGAATCCATGGAGAGAGGGAAATAATATGAGAATAGACTATAATAAAAGAAAAAAGTAAATAAAAATAAAAAACCAAAGTATATATAGAAAATGTGCAATATGTTGTGATAGCTTCATGTAAGAAAGTCTAATTTTCTTATGTAAAGAACTTTATTTGACCATCCTCATAGCCACTGAGGCTAGCAGTTGATCAACTCTACAACCAAAGCCCAACATTGTTTCTAGTGAATAATATTATTCCACCAATTCCTCCTCCCACGTTGGTGCCGCCCGTCCTCCTCCTCCCACGCCGGCGAAACAACAGTCCCCCTCGAGTGCGGGCGGCGGCGGATCTAGGCCCCCTCGGGGCGGGTGGCGGTGGATCCAGGCAACCTCGGGGCGGGCGGCGGCCGATCGGTCCCCTTTGAGTGCGGGCGGCGGCAGATCCAGGCCCCTCGCGGCCGGGCGGTGGTTGACCTGGCCCCCTCGCGGGTGAGCGAGCGGTAGTGGATCCGGCCCTCTCGCAGGCGGGCGGGCAGCGGCGGATCCAGCCCCCACGCGGGCGGGCGATGAGGGATCGATCCGACCCCCTCGATGGCCTCCACCTCCCCCGGCTGGGCCCTCCCTTGACGACGGCCTCCTCCTCCCATGATGGCGCCCGCCCTCCACATCCTCCACCTCCCGCGGCGGCAGATCTGCGACGACGGCGGTAGAGCTGGTGACAGTGCTAGGCGGGGCCCACTTTTTTAATTATTTTTTTGGGTTTATGCGTAGTGACAGGTGAAGATGTCACCCGCCGCTACTATTCCTTCTGTAGCCATGGTTCGTTCCACTTTCAAGACATCCGTCGCTATAGTCTTTTATTTTTAGTTGCGTTAACGTAGCTATGAGGCGGCTAACCCGCCGTTATAGAGGTTTTTGACCCGCCGCTATAGGCTGATTTTGTCGTAGTGAAGAAGGCTCAGTCACTAGGTAGGATCTTTCACTTGGCTAGAGTCCCCGCCACTGCACCCGTCCCAATCCATGCCGCTTCGCCAACCACCGGTACAAAGGCCACTAAGTCAAACAGTCACCGGAACGAAGCCACAAGATCAGGATCCTCCATCCTCCAACAACACACCATCGACGCCATACATTGTGGCCCATCAGAGCAGAAAGGGAGGAGGGACGCCTTCTTTCTCACTGGTGCGCAGCTGCACTTAGGGCGCCATCCCACATGGATTTCCACCACACCCAGGTGTAACGCCACAACGCCGCCATCTGGGAAGCACCAAAGTCTGAATCTCCCATTGAGCAGACGGAAGACAATGACCCACAACGTCGTCCTCACACCATACTGAGTGTCGTAGAGGTAAACGACGACGCACGCATCCATCGAAACTTGCCGATGGCCTAGGAATCATCGCCAATAGCAAATCCCAAAGACCCAAGGACTGGCTGACGAACACCCTATGTAGAACACCCGATCCGACCTCTTGTGGTCCGGATCCGACCATGAGGTCCACGGAATTGAGGTAGGTAGGTAGGGTAGGAGGGGGTGTGGGGGTTAGGGGAGACAAGGCCATGAACAAAGGTCAGCAGGGGGGAGGATGAAGGAGGGGAAGGCCCGGCGGCGGCAGATCGGGGCGCCGCCCGTGTTGCCCCAGATGGTGCGACGCAGAGACGAAGCATAGTGATGCCCAAAGATGGGCATGACGACCCCCCCCCACACACACACACACACAAATGTACTAGTTGGGTCGCTAAATTTCCAAAGGGCAATGATCCCTCTTGTAAAAATAAACTGCCCAAGCTCCGGTCACTGATGAATAATCCTAAAACACTTGCAATATTATATATGTGTTTACACATTATTATGAATCCTGCTAAGAGTGATTATGAATACACCATCAGTCATCATACATCCAGTGGCCTCAAAACTATGGGTAGACCGAACTTGGGTTGGAGTGTTAACAGATCTGCTGGTGCATGCACATACTTAGGGGAAAGTGTGAAGGAGAACTTCTGTAGGATCATGGCCATTACGGACTTTGCTTCCAACATGGCAAAGTTCTGACCGATGCATGATCTTGGCCCTATGGAGAATGCTATAAGAGCTTGTGGGATCTTTGCTGCTTTTGTGACACCATTCTCAAATCTTAATGGCTCAAACTCGTTGGCATTGTTACCCCAAACCTCCTTGTCTCGGTGCAGCATTGGAATGGGTATCACAATTCCATTTCCTTTAGGTATAATGAGGCTTCCCAAGCTTATATCAGAGATAGGCTTTCTTAGCATGAAAATTACAGGGCAATAGAGTCTCAGTGTCTCAAGTAGCACCATTGTCATCTGCAATGCCAATCCTCAACGTTAGCTATAACCTAAAATTACTCAATGCAGTTCTTTCAAGTATGTTGAGTTTTTTTTTTCTCGAACGTGCTCAGGCACGTGTTTCATTAAGAGGAAAGCAACACCAGGTTACATCAATCAAAGACTCGTGCAACACGAGCCCAATTGGCACGCGGCCTAAGCAATACTGGGCGTATGTTGAGTTAAAAAAAAATATATTTGGATAAAAAAAGCCTGCCAAACTTATAAAGATTACCATTAGGAAATTAATGCATGTACTTACCTGTTTCAATCTGCTAAGCATTTCTGCACTGGGATTTTCTTTTCCACATTCTCTCAGGACCTCCTCTCTGAGTCGTTCTTGCCATTCTGGATACACGCTAAGCAAGAACATTGTCCACGTAAGCAAATGGGATGTAGTCTCATGCCCCGCAAAGAAGAATGTCTTGCATTCATCTATGATTTCATCCATGGTCAAAACGAGTTCATCCCGTTTCTCTCCATGTTCTGTTGTAGAGCAAGCTTCAAGCATCGCACCAAGCAGATCATCTCCGTATCCACCTTTTGATGCTAATCGTGACTGTATAATTTCCAAGAGTGTTGTCTTGAGTTTCTTTTGTAGCACCCACTTCGATCTATTTATTTTAGTAGGAAGATACCTAAACCAAAATAATTTACTGGTTAATAAGACATTGAGAATAGAGATTGTAGGTGTAAAATTTTAGACATCGATTTACTTGAATCCTGGTAGTTGCACATTGAGGAGAGTTGCCATGGCAATGGCCAGGAGCTGCTTCTGTGCATGGAAGACTTCCTTGCCCTCTTTATAACGGCTTCCAAAAGCAGTACGGGATATGACATCAGCTGTCAACTCTTGAAACTGCTTGCTGAATTCCACTTCTATTTCTCTGCCCACATGGCTGGATGCCTCATCTTCCCACTCCTTGATCAAACATTCAGTACAGCTGACCATTGTCGTTGTCATCATCTACATTGCGAAAACATAGAAGCATTTTGAGAAATTTTCATCAGTGGGGAATGGAACCAAATCGAGAATCAAGCAGATTTGCAATCACCTTTAGCTTGTCCATGGTGAAAGCTGGGTTGAGAACCCTTCGATGACGCACCCAGTCCGTGTCTTCCACCAATACCAGTCCTTTGCCGATCATGGACAGAACAGCCGGGTGTGCATCGTTCTTCAAGAAATGACCAGACTTGTTCCAAAGAATCTGCCTTACCGATTCGTAATCGGGTATGAAGATCCGAGGCTGCGGACCAAACCAATACAGAAATGGTGTCCCTGTAACACCATTCAAAATGAGTATGAATGAGAAACAGGGCTTCAGATTGATATGTGGTCCTCTGTCGAGAATTCTAGTGCCGGGCAAACAAGTTGTCTGCATTATATACTTTGTGGAGTACCAACAAACCTCCATTTATATGCATCATAATTCCTAACTCCATCCTGGACTAAATTTTACTACAAGTCAGTTGACAAAGACTAGCGACAAAGAAACAGTAGCAGCACCAATTCAAGCTGAAAAAGAAACATTGACAGAAAGATCAAGCACGCACATCTTTGCAGTATGTAGAGTCAGTAAGACACAAACTTAACTGCTTGACCGTCCTGTACTGATCCTTCCATCAGTAAAATTAAAAGAGCAACATTGGAGAAGAATTCCCCTATTCAAGACGCTGTACATAGCTCCAAAACAAAGGAGATGCTCTGAAGTGTTGTTACTAGTGATCAAACGCATTGTACTCTTATTCGAGAAACATGTATTGCTATTGATACTATTAAGCAAGTGCAATCTGCTGTATATTTGTTTTTGAACAAGACATCTTATATATGTGAATGTAAGGTTTTAATATTTACGAATGCAATCCTGCCAGGATAAAAGAGAAAAATAGAAAGCTGCACGAAACAGACAGAAAGAGAGGATTGTAATGAACAGCGTCGAAACTCTCATAGCAGAGCAAGCAAAAGATGATATGCATATACATCATTTCAGGTACAGAGAGAGCAGGAACAGAAGAACAGGATGCCGCCAAAAGTGCATGAACTGGACCATACCGTACTGATCCCTCCACCTGACAAAGTGAGGCATAATCCTGGGGAGGATGTCGTGGTCGCGGACGTCGAGCGTCAGCTTGTCACCCTCCGCCTTCATCCTCCTCATCTCGTCGAGGCTGCCCCGGAGGAACCTGTAGGCCGGGCCGCGGACCCCCTGCGCCCTGAACCTCGCGGCCACGGTGCGGGGCCGCCACACGAGCCGCACCAAGGCCCGGCCCAGCAGCCACGAGGGCGCGAGCACCAGCAGCGCCGTGGAGACCAGCAGCAGAGCGTCAGCCATGACTAATTGACTATGGCCTATGGGGGATGATGGTCGATGCAGAGACGGGGAGAGGAAAGCCAATCTGAAGTGGCGTGGTATCCTGGTCTGGCTGCTTGCTTGTTGCCTGATTTGTCAGTTCTTGGCGTCAGCGATCGGTGTGGGGCCTGCGTGAGACCGCGACCGACTGATAGTCTCGTGGCACCCTTTCGATTATTGTATGGTATCCTCCTTGGCATCTTTCCAAAAAAAAAAAAAAAATCGCTCCTTCTTGACTCTAGTGGAGCTCCGGCAGTCAACTGAGAAATGGCACGTTGGACAACAGGACGAGTAGTGAGAAATACGGCTGCTAATTCTTGTGATGGCTTTGGAGGAGTGATTTTCCAAAGCTAGCTATATATGACTGTTTATGTGTGGTTTATTATGGAGTGATTCTTGTTGATGTGTTGGAACTGATTTTTGGTTCAGTGGAACTTCAGGACATGCCCCCTGCGAAACCACTTGTGGTCCAAATTGTGGATTGTAATAGGTGAATTGGTGATTGGTTCTTTGGATCCTGAGAATTGATTCAGATATCACAAGCTTCAGTAGTTCAGTTTGTACCTGTTTGGTTTTTGGGCAAGTCCAAATTCAAAAACAGAAACAAATAAGACCCAAGTATGGCTAAGAAACACTCCGGTTTGTCTGAATACTCTATTTTGTCGTGGGCAACTCTCATTTTAGGCAGAGCTACGTATGAGCCTGGATGGAACGGAAACTAGAGAGGAAGTTGGAGCACCTTTTGTTGGGTTGATTCTAGCCATCCATTTCTGTTTCAGCCCCGTCCTTTTTCGACCAATACCAAACTAGGAGGCCGTCTTCTCTGCTGACCCAAGCCAACCCACGAAACTTTCGTCCATGCATCGTCCCCTGGCTCCCCTCACCTGCCAACACGCTGCAAGAATCTCCCTCCGTGCTCGACGGTGACCGATCTCCATTGGCACGATATAATTAATACAGGTTCACTCCATCGCCTACGGCTTCTTGCTGGCGCGCGTCGATCGGCCGGTATTGGACCGAGATAATCATGGCGGACAGGGACAATGCGGCGACGTTCATCGACCTCATCCTCGCCGTCATCCTCCCGCCCCTCGGCGTCTTCCTCAAGTACGGCTGCGCGGTACGTTCATCTCAATTTCAAACCGGTCAATTTTCTGTAGATTTCATGCCCTGATCGATCGATCCCAATTTTGCGCGGCCTCGTGCAGATTGAGTTCTGGATCTGCCTCCTCCTGTCCTGCTTCGGCTACCTGCCGGGGATCGTCTATGCCGTCTGGGCAATCATCAAGGAGTAGCTCATCTCATGTCGCAGGATTTTTTTTTAACGCACTGCACGTTAATTACTGTAGGAGAAAAAAAAAAGTTGTTTTTATTTATCATTTCTATGAACCGATCATTAGTCGCGAAGCTTGTCATGTGCAAAAGCCAAAAGAACATTTTGTGGATGACAGAAATAGGTTAGCTATTATAGTAGTAGCATTTTTTGACACAGTCGTAGATTGTCCCTTTTTTGTAGGGTGCAGTTTTTTTGTGTCTGGAATACAATGAACGATGTTGTAATAGAAAAGGCTTCAGCTCATGTAATTTGAAGATGATGTACGGTGAACAAGAACATCCATAATCGTCGAGGCGCGGTGGTAGATTCGCGATGTGATTTTATTTAGCTGGATGCCCGACAAAAAAGGAGGGTCTTGCTGGCCGCCAAAGGCAATCAACCATTTTTTAGATATATGAATCATTGAGGTGTAGACACTTGACCTGAGGACAAAGTCAGGCAGGAGACCCAAAGGAATACCCAAAGCAATCGATCAAATAATTAACAACACACCGAGATCGATCATCAGATTAAAAGGCTCCAGCAATAATGTAGCTAGTACTTGTGGTCGTCCTCCGTCGTGGCGACCGCAGCAGGAGGCTGGTACCCGATGCCGTGGCGGTTGTTTGGGAACACCATGAACACGTACCCGGCGACGCCGCCGACGACCGGCGGGAGCACGGCCATCAGCGTGCGCTCGCTGACCTCGAGCGCCGGGTACAGGCACGACACGGTGTCGGCGTCGAGCAGCGCGATGGTTGCGAAGACGAGCAGCGAGAGGCCCGCGTGGACGAAGTCCCCCGCGCGGAGGCGGTAGGGCGACATGTCCTTGGATGCGGCGGCCGGGTCGGAGGCGAAGGTGCGCATCCCGCGGCGCGTGACGACGCCGTAGTAGACGCGGCCGTCGGCGCCCACGTAGCTGTCGGTGAAGGAGGAGAAGGCGCAGAAGGCGCCGCAGAGGACCACCAGCGCGCCGCTCAGGACCTTGTTGAACACCGACGCGCAGTGGCCGTTGTTGGTCACCAGCGGGCTCAGGAACTGGAACAGAAACACCGTGCCGCTGGGAAGGAGCTTGATCAGGTCAGACATGCCGCGCAGCGCGCGGTCCGCAACGCTCACGCTCCGCGGCGCCGCCATTTTTTTTTTTTTTCCCCTTCTTCTGATCGAGCTTTATTGTGCCTATAGTTCGTCCTGCTGCAAATGGCAATGCGTCTCGATTTATAGTGAGTTCGTACAAGCGAGCGAGCTTTTGCTGAGCCTTGTTGCATGCATCTGCATCTTGTGGACGGCCGGGGCATCGGCGTCTTGTGATTCAAACGGTTGCTTGGAAGCATCTGTTTCCGCGGACCGGCCGGCGTTCGTTTGGTTTGCTTGCACTCCTGGGCGACAGACATGTCTGGATCGGTAGCCTTTTTGCATGCTTTAAGCAGGGATGAGGATAATGCATGCTTCGCAGCCCGTACTTCTAATGGCTGGCCCCTTTCCGGCAGTGACGCAGTTTGGACTTTCCGGCGTTTTATTGTTGTGTATATATGGGAATTGTTCTCTCGCTTTTGCTTTCGGAAGTGCGGGACGCCACGAGTTTCCTTGCTTTCTTTCGAAGATACATGAGTGACGGCACGCGTTGGACGACGTTGCATCTGCTCCTTGCGTGAAAGAAATGACGTCGGCTACTAATGGAACGGCCGAGTGCGAGTGAGCACTCATCCGCTGGTTCGGGTGCGCCTAAACCATCTTTCTCGTAAGTGCTGTTTTGTGAGTTAAGATATGGCTTAAATTGGAAAGATGCAAGGATGCATCCGTAATCTCTGCTACAGAGCACTCCCTACCCCTAGGCCCTAGCTACCTAGAAAGTCAAAAAATATAAAACAAAAACAGGGCTAAGCAAGTCAAAATATAATATCAAAAATATACTGTCACCACTAAGCTTAGTCAGCCACTGTTTTCTTACATTGGGCATGTTTGGATTGGATAGTACATGCTGCTTGCCTGAATTAGGCAGCAGCCTAGGCGCGCTATGATTGTGAGAAAAAACTGTTGTTACCTGTGGTTGTGAAAAACGCAGTTGTGAGCTACGAAAAAATTAAAAGCTGTTTGGTGAATAACCGTGGCTTTTTAGAAAAGAAGTTGTCAGCACGTCCCACATGTTAGCGGGTCCCACATGTTAGTGCCCCACATGTCATTCTCATCATTTTCTTATCTTCTCCAACGCATCGGATCTGGCGGCTAGCCGAGGCAGCGGTGGAGGGCCGAGCTATCCTGTGGCATCGGAGCTCTCGTTGGAGCACGGGAGCTCTCCCGCAGTGGTGGAGCTGCTGCCCAGAGCGATGGAGCACGGGAGCGCTGTCCTTTCGCGTGCAGGGAGCCATCGGTTGGAAAGGGTGCGGCGGGGTTGGGTGCTCATGCGATTGGAGAGGAGGCAGTGGGAACGTAGGGATCTGTCGATCGTTGGCAACCACGGAGCGACAAGCGAGGAGGCGTGTGAACCGCGGCTTCACGTCGAAGCAGCGAATCGGGGACGGTGGCGACCACGGAGCTGCACCTACTCAAAAGCGTCGGCGGTCTGCCGGATCAAGAGGTAAGCCGATGGGGAGAGAGACGAGTTGGGAAAGAAAAGAAACGAATTGTTACCCCAACATAACGGCGGGTAAATTTCACGTAAAGGTCTGCCCCACAACCAGTAGAAGCAGCTAACAAGATGCTGTGAGATTTGGCCTGGGAGAAAGCAGCTTTCTTCGAAAGAAGCTGAAAAAAAAAGCACCCCGTTTGGTTTGGCTTTGTGCTTTTTTAGAAAGTCAAACCAAACAGACCCTTAGTCACATGCCCGAGAACACAACCCAAGCAAAACTTTAAGGCTTCTTTTGGAACAAAGAAAAAGTATAGAATTTTTATAGGATTCAATTTTTATATATAAAAGAATCTTACAAGTGTCTTTGGAACGCATGATTGAATCCTATGAAATCTTTTGAAATTCCTATGGAATACTTTCATGCTAGTTTTGGAGGAAAAATAAGAAATAGATCCAACCTCTCTCTCTCTCTCTCTCTCTTCAAATTTTTGTGTTGCAACCAAATATTTGTTAGGAAATTTTCCATTTTTAATTCCTATAGGATTACAATTCATGACAAACTCAATTCCTGTGTTTTTTTCCTATTCTATGTTTTTTAAATCCTATGTTCCAAACGAAAAGGAGGCCTAATATTTGGTGTAACTTCAATTGTCTAACATTTTAGCTTCTCGTGAAAACAATTTTTTTTCAAAATTTATCTATGTTTAGTTAGTCAAATAACCAGTTACCTAATCAGGCCCGTAGTCAATGAGGTGGGTGTGCTACCTTCAAGACCTCTGCCCTGCAGAAGAACTGAAGTACGATGCGGTGGACTTTGAAGAGGTGTTGATCAGAATTGGTTAAATAATTTCGTGAAAGAAATGACGGCGAGTACTAACGGGAACGGTCCATCGAGTCGGCACTGATTCGTCTGTTCGGGTGCCTGACCAATCGAAATACTCCAAGTGTTATTTAGTAAGTTAACCTATGGCTTGATTATGGCAGATACAAAGACGTACGCACGCATTTGTAATCTCTGCTGCAAAGTAACTGTTTGTTGACATATACTAGGTACCTATAAGCTGTACCCTTGTGTTATGGACGAATCTTTGTTTAGGTAATGCTTTTAGCTGCCAAGGATATGAGCGTTTTTTAGCACGATTCGTGCCTTTTCTCTGGTGCTGCCTTTCGGAGGACGGAGTGCGTTACTGCCTCACGGCCCGGCGGTCGCCCGGCCGGCAGGTTCCCCGGCGTGCCAACATGTTTCTGTGGGCCGGGGGGCGCAAGTTTCCGTGGCCATTTGACGAAATTTTTTAGGAAATGTTTACGCCCGGCACGACCGCTTGCCCGGGAGATTAGAGAGTCGCCCATCCATTTCAGGTACGGTCTGAGCTGGCCCTGCGAGTCATCGCCTTGAGACCAGCATCCAGTCAATCTACAACGTTGAACGTTTAGGGGCTGATTGGTTTCCTGTGCGTGGCCTGACCAGGCCCGCCAGATGCAACCACACAGCGTTTGGTTGTCTGTACGAAGATGTGAGCCTGTCCCATGCCATGCAAAAGCACTGTGCAAACCTGGCTCCCGAGATATGAAATTGAAAACCGTTTCTCCGGAGCCAGGCTATCTCATGTACCCGTAGACTTTTTTAATAAAGGTATTAACAGATGATTAGCATATTTTAAGTCATATTATTATATATTAAAATATATTAAGGGATAATATTAAAAATAAATACTATAAAGTGATTCTAGTAAAATAAATATATATATTTTTTAACATTTAATTCAATACAACATGTAGTCATGCGGGTAACCAAACATCATCCATCCTCAGCCAGGTTAAACATATGGAACTAACCAAACAATTGAACTTGTATGGTCGCAGCCTGTCTCGAGTGAGCCTGGCTCCCTAATACCAACCAGGCTAGGGTCGTTCAAGCAACCAATCACTAAGTGCTTTCAATTTTCTATGCCTCCGCCATTTTTACTTCGGATTTAAATACGCTTTACAAAATAATTATCCTTTAGTGTTTTTTCAAGTTTTCACAACTGTTTATCCCTTATTTCTGTGCATCCCGCGTGATGGTGACAAAGCCTAAAGGCAAATAGATGAATTCAGCCCTCATCTTTTGCCCCAACCTTAAAATAAGTCAGTTTAGCCCCTGAAGTGTGGTTTTGAGCCCAAATGTGTCCCTAAATAAAGTTCATCTATGTACCATTCAAGCGCAAATGAACCTATACCCCACGTACTGTATAAGGCCAACAAATGGATCTTGCATTGTTCACTATGAATTTTTATGTTGTTTTGTACCTAAAGTTGACGATATGATGGCTCACCACGAACATGACATGATAATGTGCCAGACAAGCGATCCATTGGTTGTTAGTCTCATTCTAATAGAGATTTATTTTTGAAGGGAAAAAGTCTGATATGACTGTGGTATATGGGAATGTGAGTTAATGGCACAATACAGAACAACCTTTGCTGAATGGACATGCTAATTAATATGGGCTACCACATTGGATCAAGGATGGATTTGGACTCATCAACACCAAAGTTCAGGACTACCTGGCCTATTTCAAAATTTAATGATAAATTGACCTTCTCGTGAACGATAAGGGGAAAATTTTACTACTATAATGTATTCATATACAACATGAAGTTTTGTGTTTTTTTGTGTAACATGTGTACCCCGGGTACCTTATCACTCGGAGAAGATTGACGTTGACTTGGTTTATTAACATATGAGCCGAGATCCAAAAGGATCACAGTAGAGATGAAGACCTTGAAGATTATTACTCGGATGATACTTGGAGTACATGACAATGTATAGTTAGATATAATTGTTATAGATAGAATCTATTGTAATGGACTAGGAGATCTCTCATGTAACCTCGTCCTATTCACAACAAGAGCCCTAGTCTCCGTGTGAAACGTCATTGATGCAACACACCTCATGCAAGACATAGGATTGTTATCCTCTGGAGGTTCGAACCTGTGGAAACCTTAAGTCTTGTATCAATCGAGTTCTTGAGTTCATACGCACATCTAGAAGTACTGTCGAGCAATACCCTCGACACTTTTGATATTTTGTGAAAAAAATGTCATAAAATCTATGATGAATTGCATGTTTCTGTGCCATTGTTGTTACGAATCAACAAATTTCTTGTACTGTTCATCACTTGAAATAAAGAATTTTTATATGTGTATATAATAGAAATTTTAAACCAAGTTTCTAATCTTCACAAAGTAGTATTTGTAGTTTTTAGGAATAAATTAATGGTCAAATTAAAAACAATGCTGCAAACTTGCACATAGAATTGGTGCAAAAAATAATGGTGTGTTGTCCGAAAGTTTAGAATATTTTAATGTGTGTTAGTTTTATTCTTTAGATCTAAGTCACCAGAAAATATACTTATTAATTTGTGTGTGATCGGTTTACCACCTTCGAAAAAGATCCTCCAAATAATTCTAAGGTTGTACCCACAAATATGCAGTGCATATTATGAATAAAAAATTGTCAAACTCATTGTATGACATATAGTTAGCATATTACGGAAAACAATTTACATATTAAAGAGGCTCGAGAAATATCACCAAACATGACCATTTTTCAGCTGTTTGAATTCGCCCAGTATAAGCACTCAGCTCGTCATACCTGAATTTTGTCGATGGAAAGGCACTTTCTTTGAGCGTAGTATTTTACAAAATGGAGCGAATGACAGGCATCCTACGACTGCATGTGGGCTGCCAATCTTAAGGTTTTTATAATTTTTCAGTTAAAAATTAGTGTAAAAGTTTCTTAACCTTCACAGGATAATGTAACCTATGCAGAGCCCCCGACTCAAAGTCTCGAAACCGCGTTGTTTCTCAAAAAAAAAAAAAAAAAAAAAAGTCTCGAAACCGCGTTACAGATGGCTGCTCTGGGTGAGAGGAAAAAAAAAAACAAAATGGGCCCGGGCCCAGCTGCAGTCGTGCCGCAGCCATCCAAGCAGGCAACCACTCACGGGAAGGATGGAGCGAGGTAACCCTGGTCCGGTTCGCCTAAACCAGACCCCGGTGGATCGGCAAACCCCTCCCGTCCGCAACCCTAGTCCCGAGTCGACTCGGAGCCCACCCATCTCCGATCCGATCCGATCCGATCTGACCCATCCCATGTTCCCCACGGTTGACGACCCCTCCGCCGCCGGCGCCGGCGCCATGGTCTCCTCCTCCTTCCCGGACGCCGACGCCTACGGCAACGGCGACTCCGACGACCTCGACTTCCCCGCCGACCCCAACTCCAACGCCTCCTTCTCCGCCGCCCCCGCCACCGCCGCCGCGGCATCGGCAGGCGCCGCCGCCGGCGGATCCGGCGAGCGGCGGCCGCTGTTCCAGCGGCTGTGGACGGACGAGGACGAGATCGTGATCCTGCGCGCGTTCGCCGAGTTCACGGCGCAGCGCGGCACCGCCTTCGCGTCCCACCAGTACGACACCACCCCCTTCTACGAGGACATGCGCGGCCGCCTCCAGACGGGCTTCACCAAGAGCCAGCTCGTCGAGAAGCTCCGCCGCCTCAAGCGCAAGTACCGCAACTGCGTCGACCGCCTCCGCGTCGCCGGGGCCAGCTTCTCCTTCCGCTCCCCGCACGAGCAGGCCATCTTCGAGATCGCGCGCACCATCTGGCGCCCCGCCTCCGACAAGCACGGCCGCGACTCCGACGACGAGGGGGGCAACGAGGAGGCGCTCGCCATCGACGCCGCCGCGGCGGCGGCAGCCGCCGGTGCCAGGGTCAACGGTGGGGACTCCGCCAAGTCCCCGTCCTCCAAGTCGCGCCGCGGCCGCCGCCGCCGCACGGGCGATTTCCCCGCTGCCGACGCGTCGGCAGAGGCGCTGCCGCCGGCGCCCATGCCGTCGATGACTACCGAGGACACGCTCCCGTCCTTCCCCCAGCCGACGGCCATGGACGGCACCACGATCACCATGGACCACGCCGCTGCCGGGCTGCCGGCGGCGCTATCTGCCGCGGCTACCCGCGCCATGCTCTCAGCCGCAACCCCCGGCAACGGCGAGAACCCCATCCTGGCGCCGCTGTTCAAGGAGATGATCCGCGCGATGCTGAACATCGGCGCCAGCTCCGCGCCGCTGGGGCTGGAGCCGCCGCCGGCGATCCCGGGGGTGCCCATGGACGGGGAGAAGTGGCGGCAGCAGCGGATCCTGGAGCTGGAGGTGTACCTGCGTCGGATCGCCCTGCTGCAGGACCAGGCGCGGGCGGCGCTGGAGGAGCTCAGATCCGCACCACCGCATCCTGGAGCTGGAGGCATGAACACATGAGTCATTCCTGCTTCAGCAGCTTCAGAGTTGCAGTCTTCTTGCAGATAGCAGCACCCATCCGTGCATAAGAACAGGATTTACTTACTGCTAGATTTGTTTAGGCTTCGGCACCAGGGTTTTCGTCTGTAATTCCTCCGGTTATCTGTCAGACTTCAGCTTCGTCTTTTCTAATTTATATATACATAAATTATAAAAATATTATCATGTCGCCTTGTGCCTTTTTCCATGCTGTCTTGAGAGAAAGCATGTGCCTCTAAAACAGTTGTGCCAAGTGCCATCTGGATGAGTGGATAGGGCACATGGAACATCAGTGCCACTTCATTGCACGGGGCAAGAGCATAAGGAGTTTCACTTTCAAAGGACAAGGTCAATCATCAAGCAGCTCGACCAACACGACGGTAGAGCAAAGTGCATCAGATATCCTTCGTCAGTGAAGTGTATCGGAGAATCTTCAATCCATGGATAAACTGACAAACTTTTTCTTGGCATTTGTTTCAGTGTTAAGACATTTGCATATTGTCAGGAGGACATTCATGTTCTCGTTCCGACTGCTGCTCAGAATTCAGAAAGTGCTTTGATACAAGCCAGATACTCGTATCAACTAACCGTCCCTTACGACCTTATACTGAATATAAAATGGATGTACCGCAGTCATAAACTCAGATGACAGTCCTAAAGGGCCACAATCTCAATACTACATCAACGTCAGACAGCTAGTAGCAACAACCTATCACACTGCTGTTCCGGTTGCCCCGTAAGTGAGAGACTATCAAAACGTCACCAAACCCTGCAGCATATAACAAAAGTTGCACCAGTAATACTGAAAAGTAACTCCCTCCATTCTTAAAATTTGTCACTAGGACAACAAATCTAGTTCAAAATTAGACTAAATTTTTTGGCCTAATAACAGTTTAAAAACGGAGCGAGTAATAAAAAGTCCCTATATCTTGAAATGAAGTAAACTTGTTAAGCAAAGTATTGGGCTAAATCTGCTAAATGTACATATAAAAGGAACTGTTGCTCCCTGCCTATAACAAAATCTGAAGGGAAATCTACGACCTTTTTTAGGACACAAAACTCCCTCTCCTATATATTGACACATTACTCTAGTTGACTAGCTCCTAAACTACTGGTGGCATCTCATTGTTGGTGGCATCTCATTGTTTACTGTACAACATAGATTTTACTCACTGACCATCGCGCAACATCCAACAAATCCTCAGATGGATGTAGATCCGAAAGGCATTGAATTATATGGTACCACTGAAAAATGCATCAAGATATTTATCTGACGCTGGCAAAGTGAAAGAACTAAGCTTTCCCGGTAGCATCAGTGGGGGCAATAACCCCTGTTGTGTTCAAGGACAGTGGCTGCCAGCCTGAAGAATGAGGTACAAGCCACTTCTTCCTAACAATTATAATATGCAAAACCTGGAGAACATCACCAAGCGCATACTGTTGTAAACATGATTCCTTCAAAATTGTTGCAGCTTGGTACCTGCAAGGGTGATTCAGATGGGTAACTAAATTAATAAAAGATAAAAGAAGGAATGAATAACATAATCCAGAAGTTCAAAGCCCCACCTTGACTGGGAGTTCTTTACTGCCGAATGGCCATTAACAGATGATATATACTTCTGAACTGTGTCTAGAGCATCTATGGGATTCTTTGCTTTGCTATTTGTAACATTTACACATTTCCAAAGGCTCTCATCCTTTGGAACAAATAATGGCATATCATTTAGTAACTTTTTCATAACGACAGCTTGATGTCGAATGGCAAATTCAAGAGCCTTCTTAACATCAAATCCTGTCAAATTCATCTCTCCATAATGTATACAATCTGCAATATTAGATTCTGTTGGGAATATCTTTTCAGCCTTCAATATGTCCAATGCATGTAATATATGTCCTATAGTACCTTCAGGATCAGGACAATTTGGCACATATCTTGGCCTCTCTCCATGCTGTCCAGGATTAATTTCACTGGTTAGGACAGGCGGATGCAAATTTCTGCATGTATAATCACTGGATGGTTGGCCGGTTTGAGAATTATTAGATTGATTCAGAAAGCAGCTAGTATCTGAACCATAGTGAAAATAGGATCTTGTCTCACAAAGTTTTTTGGAATGTCCAGAAATACTTGTCATTTCCATGGCAGTATCACTAACAGGTTTACCTTGAAACACTGGCTTTACCTCAACAGTTCCTCGTGAGCATTCAGAAATATTTAGTCTACTGATACCATGGCAAATATCATCCAAACCTTGAAAAGTTGAGCCACTGGGGAATGCTTGTATTTGTGTAGAAAATACATTATTAGATACTGCTGACGGCTGAGCATAGCTTCCTAATTGTGAGTTCATCGAGTGAGAATGACCAAATACGTCATGAGGATGAGGAATACTTGAAATATTTTGTTCTGGTAGCAGAGAAGACTGGGACTGCAGATATGTTGGATGGCAATGGCCATTATCAACACCAAAAGCAGAAGTTCCATTTTGGGATGTGCACTGAACTGAAGTGCCATTCTTACCGAAAATGAAACCTGAACAATCTTCATGCAAGTTATCAATGATTGGAGGTGATTGATTCAACTTTGCAGTATGAAGTGTTTCCGAGCTGGAAGATGCTGACACAGACTGACTTGGATGGCTCAAAGTGCTTCCACTAGGATTATCAGGAAATTCACAAACTGGAGCCATTACATTGCTTGTTGAAGCAGACGAAACATCTACCTTTTTTACGTACATTTGTTGTTGATTGAGCTTGTACCCGTTACCTGATTTCCCACTATTACCACGGAGATTGGAGTGAGGATGAATCTTGTTCTGTGCTTCAGAAGATTTGGATTGCTGAGATATTGGATGACAGTGGACAGTACTAACATTAAAACCATGAGCACCATTTGTTGAAGCATGCTCAACTGATATACTAGGCTTCTTAACAAAGATGTATCGATTTGATGCTCTCACTTGATGCATTTGAGCAGATGCTATAGATTTCTTAATTGACGAATGGGACGGAGTAGATGATCCTGGTTGACCTGAGTTTTCTGCTTTTGCTGCCTTCAGTATCTCAGAACTTGATAAAGGTGGTGATGATGAAACTGAAGATCCATCTGCCTCACTTTTGATGTTTACTTTAGGACATCCAGGAACTTGAACCGAATCCACTTTATTTCTGGCAGAACAAAATGTGGTATTTGTCTTCTTTACATATTTCTGAAGTGGCTTCACTCTATACCGACTAGATACCTTCCCATTATTATCACCTATTCTAAACTCAGATGGAAGCTCATTATGGTGCTGACATGTTTGATTATAATGTCTTTTGCTACCACCAAAATCAAGAGTCCCATTTCTTGCCACACATTTGGTTGATGTGCTAGGCGTCTCACCAAGGATAGATCTGTGTGTTGCTTCAACTTGTTGTGGTTGAGTAGACAGCACATGCTCCTGAGCTGATGACTTTGACAAAGCAGGAGTCTCCAGCAAAACTGAGGTATTTGCGCCATCATTCAAATGACAACTTGATGATAATGATAATGGAACAGAAGATTGGTCTAGCTCACTCGATGTGCTCCCTATAAAACCTTTAGAAACTCCAACTGGCTCAACTTGGTCTTGATTTTCTGTGGGACTAGATGCACCAGTCACCTTCTTTACATACCTTTGAAGTGGCTTCGATCTACATTGATTACTTTCTTTCACATTTTCATCACCCTTAACACACTCCAAGAGAATCTTGTTTTGTGAACACTTCAATGGACCAGAATTACTCAAATTTGGCTTCAACACACCTTCATTTGAATTACAACTTGATGACGATGATGATGGAACAGAAGATTGGTCTAACTGGCTCCCTGTGCTCCCTACAAAACTTTCAGAAACTCCTCCAACTGACTCAACTCGATCTTGATTTTCTGTGGGGCCAGATGCACCAGTTGCCTTCTTTACATACTTCTGAAGTGGCTTCAATCTACATTGATTACTTGCCACATTTTCATCACCCTTACCATACCCCAAGAGAATCTTGTTATGCGAACACTTTGATGGATCTGGATTATTAAAATTTGGCTTGCAACCTAGCGCATCATTTGCATTGTGCACATTAAGCTTGCAACCTAGCACAGTACTTGCAGGCGGCGACTCAGGTCGCAACGCGTCTCCGGCTGCAAGGGTCTCCCAGAGCCACACCGTCTTAGCTGCTGCAGCAAGTATTTGAGAAGATGCATTCGAAGGCCGCACTAGCAGGATATTGTAGCGCTTCATCCTAAGCCTATAAAGGAGGTCAGAGAAATCCCGATCGCCCGAGATAAGCAGGAAGTTCCCCGGTGGAGGGTTGTCGAATGCCCAGAACAACATGTCGACAAGCATCCTCTTATCACTCGTGTCCTTGCTGCCTATCAATAGTTCAGGGTGAAGGGAATCTGATTAGCAGCGTGCTCTGGTTAGGCTGCGGCGATGGAGAGGAGAAGAGGGAAGGTCGTTACCGGCGGGGACATGGGTGACGCAGATGCCAGTGGCGGAGAGGGCGTGCAGGATGGGCGGGGCGACGCGGGCAGCGTCCCCATAGGCGGCGATGGAGACGGGGCCCGCGTACCCTGCGGCGGCGAGGGCGCCGATAATGTTGTAAGCGATGCGGTGCGGGTCGCCGCGGCCGCGGGGCACCGCGCACTTGTCGATGTCCCACCATACCGACGTCTTCGCTGCCGACGGCGAGCACTCCCCCATTGGGCTGTGGACTAAGGGAGCTCGGCTAGGGTTTAGCCAGCGCCGGACGGTGGTCGAGACATGCGGCGCCGGCGCCGTTTCCGCCAAGGAAATAAAGGGAAGTTTGGAGACCGATGATGTGGGACTCTGGTCAAAATCGAATAGATCAGACCAAATTCGTGCTCCTTCAATCCTTCCTTTTCCGTGTTATAAATACCGTGTAACGGAGAATTTTTTCACAATTTGTGTGGACCCCTGTATAAACAGCTTTTTTTCATTTCATTTGTGAGAAAAAGAGAGGGACTTTATTGATCATTATTTAACGACAGGAACTTTACTTTTCAATACACATATAAAACGATCATATAACTAGCACTCACCTTTATATTGCTTACGAGAAACATAAAGTTGCATGAGGGAGTTCTCGAGTGCTTGCAAGCTAGAAGTATCTACACCTTATTAATTAGGAAGCGTCTAATTTTTAGTTGATTGAAAATAGAAGTTATTTTTAATCAACGTTTTTAGCCATTTGATCTAAATCCAATAAATATAAAAATACAATTTTTTTATATCTATACATAATATTAATTAATATAAATAATCTTACAAATAGATAAATAACAAAAAGAAAACAATATACATGCACAAATTTTGTCTTCGACCGAAAGCTTGAGGCATTTTCAATCGACTGAACAACAGCTTTCCGTATTAATTACGGTGAAAACGTTAATTACATCAAATTCTGCCGTACGCCCGCCCCTCCCCACCCCCGTCCGCTCTCTCCCACCGTTCGCTCCCCACCCCCGAATCCCCGATCCGGTCCGCCTCAAAAAAAAAAATCCCCGATCCGGTTCGGTGCCCGCAACTCCTCTCACGGCCGACGGCGTCCGCAGCTCCACCCCCGATCCGTCCTCCTCTACGACTACGACATGCGCTCCCCCACGCGGGGTTTCGTCATCTGGGACCCCATCACCGGCGACCAGCACGGAATCCCCGAGGTGGCGGATGGACACGACGGATGGGTGCGGCACAGGACCATTGATCTCAAAAGCTGCTCCCGCTCTCCAATCCCAAGAGGCAACCACGCTTGAGTGGAGTAATTCCTGAAATGCCAACGTCATCTTCGTGAGCACAGAAGATGGTGTCTTCACCATCGACCTCAAGTCATCGAAGGCGAGGAAGGTCTCTCAGATGGGCAATGATGTCATGATTATCTATCCCTTCCTAGGGATGGCAATTTCACCTATGGGTGCGGGGCACGATGAGTTTTGCACCCGATCGGTGCGGGCGTGGGTCTAATTTTTCACCCATGGGTGTCACCCGCACCCGACCCGACAAACACGGGTGTGGGTGCGGGTTTTATTTCTCACCCATGGGTGACCCGTTGGGCCTCGAAACATACTCAAATACAAAATTTAGTCTCATCTCATAATAAGTTAATCCTAAATAAATATAAATGTGATGAGTAATGACTAAATTATTAAGATTTTATGTACAATTACCTAAGTACATATCCATGACTCATTTTTGTTGATTGTTGTGACATATATAGACATTGTGCATTTTATTGACCTCGTTAAAATACTTATTTTAAGATGTTTTTCATATTACATATGAAACCGATGGGCACTCGACACCCACCCAAAACCTAGTGGGCGCGGGTGTGGGTCTCAATTCCCACCCGTGGATACGGGTGTGGGTGTTAATTTCCACACCAAACATTTTTCGTGATGGGTGGGTTTTTGCTCCACCCGACCCGAACCCGACCCACTGTCATCCCTATCCCTTCCTGAGCTTCTATACAGAGACATTGCTGGTATGGTTTCTCTTACTTCTCTGTACTTGGTTGGTTGATTACGATCTGGGAATATATTTAGATTAAATCAGTTAAAGCATGAAGGATGCATGACGGATTTTGCCGATAAACTGAAAACACATCTATATGACACTTATGCTCTTACATAATATTGACATATTAATATATTATTAGTCAGTCAGTCATCTTGCAATGCTGATGTTTTTTGTGGGCAAATCTGTCATCTCGCAGTGCTGAAATTCTTCGTTGTTTTTGCTTCACTTGCCAAAATTTAGTGAGACTTGTTCAGTGTTTTCTCCTAGATTTATTTCTTAGTTTAATATTGGGGCATAAACAAGTCCCTTTTCAGTCCTTGATTAGTGTAACTATATGCTTGGAACTGAATGTTTCATGTCTTTCTTCAAAAAGTAAATCATTGTGGCAGTGACGATATGGCCTGTTGAAAGGAGTCACTACATCCAGTCATCTTGCAATGCTGATGTTTTTTGTGGGCAAATCTGTCATCTTGCAGTGCTGAAATTCTTCGTTGTTTTTGCTGCACTTGCCAAAATTTAGTGAGACTTGTTCAGTGTTTTCCCCTGAATTTATGTCTTAGTTTAATGATGGGGCATATATACATGTCCCTTTTCAGTCCTTGATTAGTGCAACTTACTTGAGCATTGGTTGAATTCTTGTTTAGTATTCCCATTTGAAACTGCCTGGTTTTAGGTCTTTCATCAAGCCTCTAGATTGGAACTGAAAAAATAGTTGAACTTATTCTTCGATTCTGTGCACCAGGTAGCGAAGCTCGATGTTTCTCCTTGAAATGTACGACCACCTTCTTTTACTTGAGACCAGCTGGTTTCATTTGCTGAAAGCCCTTGGTATTAAAACGAGTTTTCTGCATTGAGTGAACTAATTTAGAGGACCGTGATCCGTTACTGTCAGGAACTCCTTTTTGGTTCAAACTTACCTCTGAAACCTAACCTTGAGTTTGGTTCAGCCGTATATGTGATATCATGTGATGAATTAGGGTGTGTTCGTTTCCTTCCTTATAATTTTTAGACCCGTACCATCAAATATTAAGATACTAATTAAAAGTACTAAATATAGATTACTGATAAAATTCAGTCTATAATCCACCCTTTAAATGACGAGACGAATCTATTAAGACTAATTAGACCATGATTAGATAATGTGATGCTACAGTAAACATCTCTTAATAATGACTTAATTAATCTTAATAGATATGTCTCGTAAATTAACATCCAACTGTGCAATTAGTTTTTTATTTAGTTTATTTTTAATTCATGTATTTAGCATTCGAAGAATTAATGTGACAGCACTAAAATTTAGACCCCAAGAAACGAATATGCCCTTAGATAGCACATTATGACATTATTTATAGCTTGTTCATGGAATGACGTAAGCTATAAATTGTCTTTCCATTGAGAATTATATATTGCTGCACTTTGGCATATTGCCATGTAAACTGTGGTATATCTCTTTATAAATGATCGCAGAGACAAAGGATTTCTCTTTCTCGAGAGCTAAACATATATTTTCATCTCCATATTGAAGATGGATGGTCGAAAAGGATCAGGATCCTCTCTCCGTTTTATAAGACCACAGCCAAGAGCTGACGATAATGTAGGTATTTCACCAAGGCTAAGGAATTGCTATATCGGAATTGATGCAAAACTATTCTGTAACATAAATATGATTTTTTACTATGTATATAATTATCTATTCCATGGCATATATGTTGTTTATATATTTTGTTTTTACTTTGAGACGTGGCAACGGACGAACATTTTACTAGTAAAACATAAACTTGCATTAGAGTTTTCAGTATACAAAACATAAAATGTAGGGTTTTTTTTTTGCTGTGAGACATCGTATAAACGTGGTCTTTGCCATCGGATACCGTACAATCTAAACTTTGCTGGCAGACACCGCTCGTTCATGTCTTTTGCTGTGAGATACCGCAACGCCCATGCAAAGAAAGGAATTTTTGTAAATGACAGGCGTGCCCCTTGCTCTTCAATCTTTAATTAACTTCTTTTCTCTCCAATCTTATCTTCACACGGGAGCTCAGCCATGGATGGCCTTCTTCTAGACACAGGAATGTGGTGGCCGTCGTATGGCCTCGTTGCAGAACGAGACGCATCCAGCGCGGCTCGACGGGGCGCCCACAGGGGCAGCGGCTCTGTACGGCGCGCACGGAGACGACTTCATCTGTAGTACGCGACGCGTTTAGCAGCAACTACTCGGGCGGCATTGGTTCGGGATGGTGCGTGCAACGGCAATAGCTCGAGAGGTTCACGACGGGTGTTGGTGATGGAGAGAGAAGACCGCGCAGGAGATCGATGAAGCTGCCCAGGACTAGCGACGCGGAGGAGCACCTTCGCAGTACCGCGTGGGTTCCTAAAGGGTAAGCTGTCCGCCGTTAGTGGCACCACCTTTCGATCTGGGTGAGGACGACGAACCTGCAGAGTTCAACGATGCCATGCACCTGCGCGTGCTTCGCCGCGTTCATCAATTCCCTCGATTCACCGCTGCTGCCGCCGTCGCTTGTTCTAGTCGAACGAGTCCGTGTGATCAAGTGGATAAGATCCCAATTCCAGTTTGGTTTGGTGACCTCAACCAGACAACTTCATCAATTCTAACCGAAGGGTAAAATAGTCAATTCAGCCTCTGCCTGGGCTTTATGGTGTCTCACAGCAAAAGACACGAACGAACGGTGTCTGCAGTAAAGTTGGGATTATGTGGTGTTCAGTGACAAATAATACGTTTGTACGATGTCTCAGAGAAAAAAGCCCTAAAATGTATGTGAAGTCCAAAATTTAATGTTACTATACTACCAGAATGGGGCCTTTCTGTTAAAGTATTGTACGCATGAATTCTGAATGTAAAAGTACAAATGAAACGCTTGCCAAACTTCACCAAAGTTCGCCTAAATGCTGCAATCATTTCTTCCAACTCGTCACACCGCGTACCTCCCAGTTGAAAACTAATTTCCCTATAAAAGAATCTTCGCTCTAGAAAAGGTTTTAAAAGATATCGTCATGAAACACAAGCTGCGGTCCAGTTCAGCTAATGTGGCAATAGATGTCAGCTAAGAACTAAAAGTTTGGATCTACGGACATTTACAAAGTCATCGATATTTAAACTCATCAAAGAGGTGTAAATATTGCCGAGTTGACCAGCATGTCATCAAATCGCTGTATCACAAATTCTTGATGCACAACGGAAGCCAAAAACGTCCCATTCTGAATCTGTCATACATCTCTGGCTCTGAGATGCGACTGGAATCAGCTGCCACCGGAAAAACAAAAACGAATAATCTCAAACCACACCATCCGGGCAACGATGATATATCTTTTGTGGAGGCGTTTAGTTCAGGTACAACAAACTCAATGAAGTTCCGTCCATTTCAACTTCATTTCTTGTTTTATACAATGTTCCATTCATCAAACGGAAAATATGCTCGATTCGGAGTTGAGGTTATCCCATTAATAAAACTAACGCCTCACAGGTGCTCGAGGGCATCTATTTTTAGAGGTTGAACAATTATGGAAACCAGAAGCAAGATGCTTCTGATTTATGATCTGTTGATTCAGGAATGAAAAGATAGACATTGCAACTAGAAAGTCTAGAACATAAGCAGATGAAACTATATATATATAGGAGGCTGGCCTTTGCATACCAGCACAATAATTTGCTAGAGAATCCTAATTACAGTAAAGACCAGAACAGCACACTCGTCAAGGCAAGAGCTTCTTCCATATCACTCAAGGCAAGGGTTCCTCCGAATCACCCAGCCTTGATAGATGGAGATAAGCATCAGTTCCTACATAAAAAGGCAAAAGCATGAGTAAATTTTAGAAAGCTATAAATATAATCAACTGAATGCCAAAGAGTGTTGCTATGCTGTATTTTCCGTATAATCAATCAATATATCAGGAACTGATGCTTCCTGATGCAACATATCAGGAAGCATTTTGACAGTTGTGAATTGTATATGCTCAAAGCAACGGCAAAAAGCATAGGATATGGTAACATTATTCAAAGTTAATCAGATAAAAACAGATTGGACATACCATAACCTTCCATAGAGATTATTTGCAGGTCCCCACCAAAATATCGAGCATAAAGACGACTAATTGGGATCCCATAACCATATCCAGCCATAGTTACTCCTTCATTATGGCCATCTAGATCTGGAGGGTTTTCTGCTGTACTGTAGAGATATGTAAAAATTCTTGAGAGGCCACTCCTTGGTATTCCACCACCTTCATCACTTATCTGCAAAAGAAATTACCATAGTTACAATGTAAACACTAAGCCAAGTTCCTGTAACAAAAACTGTGAGATAGCTATTGTGCAGCACAGAATAATAGTGATCCTCAAATAAAGGTGCCATTAAATTCAAATTTACCAAGATACTTGTATTTGCAAGCACGTATATCCAGTGAAATTGAGATAAATAGATTGGGTTTATTAATTCTAACCTTGTGAATCGTACATTTTTTCGCAGATTACAAAGCTTCCAACAGAACAGGCAACAGGAAGTCTCAGGTACCTTAATAGTTACATCCTCTGCTCCATCAGCAACAATGATTCGAACAGGAGGTGCATGCTTATCAGAGTTCATATATCGTTCCTGTACCGCACGGAGGGAGTTCTTCACCAATTCAAACATCATGAGATGTAGATGTGGTGTAACATATCTGCAATTAAGAGTTCACGTATTATTTTTCTATCAGCTGAAGGACTGGTGAACATTTAGTTAGATTGTTCACCAGACGCACCAGAGAGGTTAAAGTAGAACTACATTGGTTCTCTATACACAGAGTGACAGAGACAATGCAAAGAACAGAAATTTACAGTTCATATATAAATAAGGCAAGCATGACGATCATTGCAAATGGCAACAAAAAGGACAAATGTGATATTATGCATCTGAAATCTGAACGAAATATTGGTGACATATTGAAGCAAAGGGTGGGAACACGCTATCAGAACAGAGACTCACGGAAATGTAAAGTCTGGATCTCCATATATGTCAACATCAGGAGCTGATCCATACTCTCGCATGCAAATAGCACGTGCATCTTCACTAGCAATTCGAGCAACTGTCATGGGGGACAGCTTCGTGTTTATAAGTCCTATCACACCAGGCTCTGGATCAGGATCATGCAAAGCAACATGCTGCCCTGAATTAAACCAAATTGGCACATGGTTAGTAATACATGGACAAAGAAAGTAGCATGGTGTTGTCTTCTTCCCTTTTTTGAATTAACATATACAGCAATCACTGTTCTTTGACACGGAGGAGTATAAGGATTGTAAGCGCTGACCACTAAATTCAGAAGAAACAAAGTTCTTATTAACTACACCCTCCGGTTTCATTTAAAAAAAAAACAGAAGGGAGTAGACAATATTGTTCTTATTAACTACTAACTACTACACTTCGAGGAAAATATGATCTGTATGTTTTCACCTAAAATACTATTTCAAAAATTAAATAAAGGCTGAAAACAAACATCTAACAAAATGATGAGAGATTCAGATATTCTCCTTTATGCAACAAAGAATCAACACAGTGAACTTGAACAGATGGTTGGTTAAGTTTGGGCAGAAGTAGATTGATTTGCTATCAACACGGCATTAATAGCTAAACAAACCAAGACTGGCCACTGTTTTTTCCTTAGAACTGGACCTGAGATAAGGGCATGTGCTAAGTTCACGGACCTATTAGCATCCGGATCCCAATCCTCGACATGTAGAAGCGATCAAGGAACTGATGGATCTCATGGATTCCGGGAGGAAACGCCTTGGGCCCACCCAGGTCCTTCTTCAGCTGCTGCACGCCCAAAGCAATAGTGGGCACCACATTGGTGTGCCGGACCCTGATCATCTTGATCATCTGGGTGAATGCGAGCTCATCGTCCTTGTTCCTAACTTCTGGGAAGTTCCGTATGTCGCGGAAGGAGTCCACATACCAATCTCTCACCTGTACAATAGGAAATAAACCAAGAGTTAGCGCTGTGCATGAATACTTTTATCAGCAAGAATCAGCTGGTTCTATCCAGAGGAATTCTCTTGAGAATATTTGCAACTTTAAGCTGTGGTGCTTCTTATTCCTCAATCGATAAGTTCAAGAAACTCATATGATTGAAAAAGGGCCCACATTAATTTTTTTTCAAGCAAGTTGGCAGGCAGAACGTACCAGGATTCTTTCTTATACTAGGACACAACACAAGAAGGCTACACCTCCAAGAAATGAAGAGACAAGAAAAAGATGCTACAAATGGAAATTTTTCAGACAACCAGGCCAGAATTGGAGAAATGATTTGATGATTCAATTGCGAAATGGAGAGAGAGAAAATGACATTGCACTGTGAAGTTAGTGGAAACTGACTGAATCACTCAATCACTAAAATCCATAGAAAACAGCAGGTTCAAAGAGAGGTATAGAAAGTACTAGATAATTGTCATCCAGGAAATGGGGTCATGCCTACAATAATAGTGGCCATCTGGCCCATCTTTTCTGAGTTCGGTGAGTCATGACCCTTGTTCCTCTTCTCAAGATCCCATCGCATACAACAAACAATAGAACGGGCACATTATTAATTAATTAAATATAAAAGAATTGGAAAAACAGAGCACTGAATCGTAAAAGAAATATTTTAAAATGGTAAACATCCTAGGAGGCTAGGAGAGGTGGAGCATGCTGACGAAACGAAACGGTTATCCGTCCGCAGAAAAGAGGAAAAACGCTGGAACAATCACAGCAGAAGAGAGGGAAAGCGATTGCTACAGCGCGACAAATCGACCAAGGAAAGGTACAATACAACACGTACGCACGAAACAACCGCCCGGCGCTGGACTACAATCTGGGGAGGAGGAGCGGAGGGGGGGAACAGCATCAAACCTTGAGGATGGCGGGCTTGGAGGAGAGTCCGAAGGGGAGCGACTCGAGGTCGAGCGCCCGGCGCGCGATGCGGATGGGGAGCTCCTTGTGCAGGAACTGCGCGGCGAGGAGGAGCGTCCGCTCCGTGGGCCGCGCCCCGAACTCCATCATGTACCGCAGGCTGACCCCGGTCTGGCGCATCGCGCCCCACCGCGCGATCTCCTCCGCCACGGCCCGCGCCACCGGCTCCGACGCCATCTTCTTCTTCCTCCGCGGCGGTTGTGGTGGTGGTGCGTGGCGGGGAAATGGCCGTCGATCCTACGTACGGCTACCGCGGCGCGACGGTGAGCACGCCGGCGCGGCGCATCGACGTCGTATAGATACTGGCGAGGGGAGAGAGAAAGAGAGGAAGGAGGAAGGGTGACGGAAGAGGAGAGCTAAAATGGGAGGCGCCTCGCGCGTGTCTGTCTGTGTACAAGGCGATGCCGAAGGAGAAAGCCGGATGAGGTGGGGCCGGAGTGCCAGAGGGATGGAACGTGGGCCAGGACAGGACTGTCATCATCTCGGTCTCGGGTGCCCATCGTGACGCGCCGAGGCGAGAGGCCGGCCGGAACAGGTGGTGGGCCTGCTTGGGGAGTGCACGAGGGGAGCCGGCTGGGCCCATGACAGGTGGGACCGAGTTTGGTTCGGCGAGTCATATGCTGGGGTGCGGAACATGGCTGGTGCACGATGCTGATGCTCCGAAGCTTCGAGAGGATTCTCTGTTCCACTCGTTGGAAGCTGCAGAACGCTTGTGGTGCCTGGTGCATTCTGCTTTCGCGCCCCTTCTTGGGACGGACAGGCACAGAGAGCCATGTTCCAACCAACAACACGTCTGACACGATGACATTCAAACATGTATACTACTAGTACTCCAGAGAACAGGAGTCTCGTGTCATCAACTGCCCCGATTAGAAGAAAGTGCAATTTGTCCAGTGACGCGGATCGGCTGTCGCTGTGGCACGTCACCCACGCCGAAACGGCGGATGGCTGCAAAGTAGCCGCCGCTTGTTTCCGGCTAATCCAATCCCAATCCGCGGCGGCGTAATGAGAAAAACACGGCACGTCACATCGGAGAGAAGGGAAAGCGCGACCTTTTTGCCGACCACGTAACTGTCCACGGATCGTTTGCGTCTCGACGCTTTCCTCTGCTCTGCTCCTCCTCTGATTACCACCATTAACTGCTATACTTATGTGCCCTGCAGCTTGCCAATTAACCGGAGTACAATGAAAAAAAATTAGTACTAGTGTATTGTTGGCATACTATCCTACTAGTCTTTGTTTGCAGGAAGCAAAAGCAATTGGTTAGTCATCCCTGCCATTCGTTGGGCTAATTAGTTAGTTAACCGAGTGATTGAAGCACAACTACGCGTCCATGCGTGTACATGTGATACATGCACACAAGCTAAGCATCTTCTAGCTGTGACCAATCTGCATGATTAACGCAGGATTCACACTCTATATACATGTATTATTATCAATCTTGATGATTTCGTGTCCACAGCCATGCGTGTTCCAGAAACAGAGATCAATACATGTACATTAATTACATCAATTTAAACAGTTTAATAGAATAAATCAAGCTAATATTTTGTTTGAAGAGGTTAAACGTATGTGGATTGTTCGCGTCAGTAAAATGAGATTCTTTCTTTTATTTTTCTATCATTTCTATTTTTTTATTTATAGCTAGAGAAATTTTTGGATATCTTTATGAAATATTCGTTGGCGTTTGATTCAATTTTCACCTTGTTTTGTGACCTGGTTCCTTTGTCATGGCGCCACAAAAATACACAGATTTGTAATCACTAATGTTGGAAAAATGAAAAAAAAAAAAGAGTCTAACCTACAGAAAAGTAATAAAACTAGGGTAATGCCTACGAACACACGAATAATAGTGTCAAAAATTATAATAAATCTGCATAATTTGCATGATCGTGACATAGATGATTTAGATTTTTAATTAAAAGAGTTTTTTTATGGGAGAATCTTGCTACTGAATGTTTATTTCTTATTACGGAGCAATCACAATGTATAACCATACAATGTTTACAAGTGCATATTAATTTCCCTTTATTTCTTATTATGGATTATTTTTTTAGCACATTGTGATTCCTCTAACCCTAATGATTAAGTTGACACGTCCGCACCAATCATGGATGCAACCATGAGGAGATCGATTGTCCTCCATTGGACGCAATCGTGTGGCAGCATTTGTTCTATAAAAAGTGTGCATGAACCTAGTACCTACTCCTGACTTGCGTATAAAAAGAATTGATAGTACAGGTGAAAATATTCCTAATGAATTCACAGATGTGATAAGCTTTAGCTAGGGCCATGTTTATGACATGCAAGTTGGCGCAGCTGTACTCTTCCATGTTTTTTCTAGAACATGTACTCTTCCATGTCCCAATGCCCAACCACGCAACGTCAATGGGCTCTCCAAGTGATTTCATCATAAACTAAGAACACGGAATTTACCTTTGTGAATAGTAAGTATCTACTTACTAGATAACTTCAAAAGTTCATAATTTTAAAGTAAACTCTGAATCAGGAAATAATTAGGGTATCTGCCTGTTGCCAAAGAAAGATTTAGCACATGTAGCTGATAATGCGATGATCGAGCAACAGATACTTATTCGTGGAGAATATATCGATTATTCCTAGTCATTCAGCAACAGTGTGTTCGGTCGAGCTTTGGCTGTCGAATGGAAATTTTTCCTGTTCTTTGTTGCTATATGGTCCGGTCATGTTATCACATTGTGTTATTGTCTTGTTTGCATAAACAAAACAAAACAAAAAAGCAAGAAAAAGAAAAGACTATGCTCTGTTTTTTGAATTGTGAGTGTGTGAGTGTGGGACCCTTGAACCGTTGACTTGATCATAAAGGTAAGAAAATAGAAACACTCTTGGCTGACAGTGATAACCACTCAATCCAAATTTATGTACGCCTGCGATTGGTTGCAAGCGACCGCTGATCCAACGATGTGCGCAATCTTGTCAGATCATGTATTATTGCCGTTCATGGTCAATAATGTTCAACTTAAACAATCGAACCTAAGCTATCTGATACTGCTAAATGAAAACGACATGTATCGCACAAAGTTGTGAAGTACTCTTAAAACCTGCAAAACATAGACCACCAGAGTTAGAAAAGGAAACGGACTAGCTGACATGGAAGTCACAAACAGAAACAGGTAAACAGTGTTCTCTTTTTCGTTTAAGATGAGATCAAGATGAGGCCAGCACAACGAATGTTGCAATGCCAAGCTGTCAAGTTGGCAGCCCAGCCATGACTCGCGGAAAATGACTGGGATCACGAGCAGAGCGCAAAGACAAATACGTACATGCCTGATGGCTACATCCCTACGCCACGTGGTCGTAACAGCAGACGCAAGGTCGTCGGTCGACATGTCGGTAAGAGATTTTCAGCTAGCGTACAGGGTGATCCATGTACTTGTGCCGTCAAAATCAGCTCCAGAAAAAAGCTTAATTATAGTATATATAACAAACTCCAGAAGAAATCTGTAGCCAGTGTCTCAAGCGTCGATCGCAGCCTCGGATGCCTGGGCGCGAAGCTTGACTCGGGCACAATTTCTAGGAACGTCATCCAAGCTAAGTTCTGGCCATGTCACAGAGCACCCTCAAGACTCCATCCGATTCTAGTGACCAGCATGGCAGAGCAGAGACCGGTAGTATCTTTCCAGACCGGGCCTGCCGAACCAAGAGATACTAGCATCTGTTGTGTTCTACTAAAAATCAGAGAATGACTGGAGGATGAAGCTAACAGATTTTTGTTCCCAGGACAATGACACGTATGGTTGTTTCCTAGTCATCTGGTGGGTCGGACAAATGGACACCTAAAAGCGATCGAATAAGTTGTCGACAGTATGAGAAAGATGATTGAATCCCAGAAAGAATCTCAGTGAATCACTGGCCCGTGAGTAGTCGCGGAGGCCGCAGATTATTGTTAGCGTGGTTGGCAAGCGGAGCATTTTGCTGATTCACGAATCCCCGAATTCCTGATGGCTCGCGTCGCGTGTCCGCAGTAAATATTCACCTCGTATCTTATTTGGCACATTTCTTCAAACAGCTCAACGGCCTCATAGTTGCACAGATCATGGCAGTATAGTGCCCATCACATTCTTTTCAGGAATTTGAGAAAACACACGGGAAGCGTAGTTGAGGCGTCCAGCCTTGGCGTCTGCAAGGCGACCATGCGCACAGGAATCAACGCCGGATGAGCGGCACAGGGACGAGAGCATGACGTTGACGACGTAGAGTAGAGGGGTATTTGGTAGAACAGTTGGTGGGCGGCGTGCTGTGAGATGAGCGAGTAAGAGCGGAGCAGCGAGGAGGTTGGACCTGAGGTGGTGTCGTCCATGTCCATATACCATACAAGTGGGAGATCAGTGGGAGGGAAGCGGCGGCCGAGCACGGGAGAGGCGGCGCGCCACACGGAGCAGGCGAGGGAGAGGCGCTGGGTCGAATACGTTGTGGGCCGCCCAGTCTTTCGGGCCTGCCGGCCCGTGCGATCTGGATCGCCGTATATGACACACCGATTGTACCGTCAACTCTGGTTGACCACATTTAATTTTGGTCTCCTAATAAATATGTAAAAATCCATCTCAAAAGATACGCAAAAAAATCGGTTTCCTACCTGCACATATGATTTTCCATCATATGTTTGTTTGAATTGGAGCCTGTTAAGATATAAATGGCAGTTATTACAAGTCATATATTTAGTAAAGGGCCTAGTATCTTATAAAGAAATTAGATTTATTATTCAAGTTTCATTATGTGTTGGACTTGGACTCTACTTGGCCCACAAAGAATCTTGAAGATAGTTTTCCTTCTGACTAATGCTACCAGTTCCAATCTGTTTAGAACTCTACTTGGCCCAAACAGATCTAGGGTAGTGTCTTTTACAGGACTATAAATATGTGAGATTTGTTCCCTGGACACCCCTTCTCAAATTTTTAGATTTTTATTAAATTGGCTGATGCTAGGGTTTTGGCACTGTCATCAAGGTGATCTTCAGCTGTCAAAATCAATTGGCTTCTGAGAGGACATTCGGGTCTGATCGTGTGAAAGTATTCAAGGTGTGCTTCATCTAATCCATATCAAAGTGAAAAATAACCTCCAGGCAACCAAAAAAAAAAAACAAGATTGAAGTACTTCCTGAGGCATTAGTAAGTCGTTTATCATTCTAATCTCTTTTATTCTTAATTATGCATATACCATCGTGATGTGTTCCTTCGTCAAATTTCTCTCTGTCTTCTATCGACTAATTAGTTCTACAGACTACAGAGGAATTAGACTCCTGTCCGTTTCTCCGTGGATCCTCAGTTTTCTTTTCCTTTTGAATAGTTCTTTGTGTGCTCTAGGTCGTTGGACAGAATACTAGTCCTGTTCCAGCAGATGTGCAAAGCGTAGGTGCTAGCACTTGAAAGCAATTCTGTACATCTTCATGAATTTCATGCGTTGGGGAATATAGCATGGCACAGCGACATTGATAATCGTAGGGTGTTCAGATCCTAGTGTTGTGATTCCTAACATACCATATAAAATCGAACAAATTCATCCAAATAATGAAAAAGGATATTTTCAGTTAGGTCTCATATTTTCTACAACATCTAATTCAGCCTTATAGTTTGTGGGCAATGCGTGATCATTATGTGCCTATTAATATGGATCTTGCTCATTTTTAGCATATTTCCTAGCCTTTCATCGACTGAAAGCTTTCAGTTGATGGTTTGTTACTTTGTATTTTGAATTTTTTTTAAGATGATCTATATAATAATTATAAACCGTTGGATCTAGATCCGATGACTCAAAACATGATTGAAAGTTGGCTAAACTTGTAATTAGCTAAAAATTATTAAGTCCCAATTTTTTGTCATCTGAAAGTTTGGATAACTTTTACTCACCATTTTGAACATTCGGATCTGGACCCATCCAATGGTTTAAAAAAACAACAACATTTTCTATAGTTTATACATTAGCAGATATTTTCCCTCCTCTTACTAATACATATAATCCTATAAAAATAAATACTAGTATACATCTAATACAACTCTAACTATTTTCTAAGTGAACGAAAGTTTTTGGTAACTTTCAGTCACCTCAAAACAAGGAAATATGTATATTGATAAAAAAAAAATCCCATTTACTACATTTCAACAATAAACATAAAACGATTGCAAGCTTAAAAATTATCCATTGCCATTAATCATTTTGTGTTTCATATAAGGAAACTTAATTGTATTTTAATTTTTCATATGTTGATCCATGTTCCCTTTCTTATTACATTGTCATTTATTGATGAATCCTCCCCTATTGTTTCTTTCACACTAGACCTTGTTGTTTCAATAATCTTGCATTGTTGGCATATGAGTTATGATACTGGCCACCCCACACATACCGACTCGTTTGAATAGCTCTCATTGCATTAATCTTCCATTGTATTGATCATAATGGAAAAATAATCATGTTGGAGTGGTTTATACCTGATTTCTTTTAATAAAATAAAGATAGAAACAAGTTCAAAAACTTACTAAACAGAAAATTGTGAAGATATACAATTGAATTATCATTGTTTGAACTTTTTATCATTCAATTCAACCATTCAAGACTATAAAAGTCATCATAGAAAGTCTTTTTTTTTTTACCTTATTTGTATTTTACTTATGTCACTATTTGAAACTGATGTCATATATTTGATTATATAAAGAGAAGAAAAAGAAAAGACTATATATAGCCTAGGTAAAACAAAGGTTGTCCTCATCCAAAATTTTCCCCATCTTCTCTCTCCACTCTCTTTCTCCAAATCTGGCGCTCTTCTCCACTCCCGACCAAATTCAACTTCGATCCCGGCTCCATCAAGGTTAGTACTCGGGGTTTGGCACTCGCTAACTTAGATCTGTGGAGGAAGGGTCGGATCTTCTAACTTAAATCTAGAGAAGATGCACTTAGATCTATAAAGTATGACCAATCTGACGGTGAAAGAGGGATAGGTAGCAAGATAATCAAATCGCCTAACTTAGATCTAGAGAGGAAGACCAGTTTGATGGCCCAAGAGGAATACATAGCAAGACATTGAAATCTGTCATTAATCTATATAGTGGATATGATGATTAAGCATGATCCGAGTGAGAGTGATGAAATACGATAAGAGAATCTATATTAAGATTGTCATAAGATCTAGGGTGTTCCAGTTATATTTTTTTTTCAGGACGTAGAGTTAGAGTAAAGATTAGTTGGATGTGATAGAACAATTTGAAAGTTTGACTTTTCTATAACAAGAAAAAGATGATGATTTAAGAATCATTAGATTTAGATTGAACGAACTAGAAATTCTAAGTCAGGGAAGAGGGGTGGTGACGTGACACGTGGTGAAGCGCACTGGAGGAGGCGCGCTAGGCCGAGCGCCGAGGCGACGCAATAGGCGTGATGCGAGAAGGGGCGCACGGCGTGCACGCATGGCTGAGGTGAGGCAACTCCAGGCTTAGCTTGCGGAGCCATGCGTCATGTTGTGCCTTGGAGCTTGATGCATGCAAGGACGACGCACGTGCCCATTGTTTGATTGGCCAAGTTCATTGCTTGCTGAATTCTAATGCTTTTACTTTCTTTTGTTCCTTGCATGCTCCTTGCACACGCACTCAGTGCTATGACCGAGAGAAATTTTATCTTTCTAGAATGAATTGAAACGTTCATTATTATGCTCCATCTCTTGGTATTGTTGCCTATTGTTTGCCACTCGCCGACTAACCATATCCTCTGCTCATCATATGGAATATGAATTGCTGTATCGATGTGAGAAAGGTCTTGATGGATGCGCAGAGAGACATGAAGCCCTTCTCTGCGATCGCCAGCTGGAATAGAGGGAGGTCTCTATGGGGCCAACACTTCCCTTACGATGGTGTTGCCATTGGGGTGCGGAGGTGCGCGAGGGCTGCCACCGCACTTGCAAGCGGCGTGCGCCCTAAATCGAGCCTCATCCGACCTGTCGGAAGTTGGTGGAGACAGGAGCTATCACGACGAGGTGCTCAAGCACATTTCGGCTCCTCCTCCTTGCTCTGCCCCGCGGACATGTAGAAATTTCTGGAGCGCTGAGGATTACGATGCTGAGGTGGGGCTCTCGACGTGGCAGCCTCAAAGTACGTCGCTATGCATAAGTCTTTCCTTCTAGCCGTCAATTCTCTTCGTACATAGCGCGCCTCTCTATCCTTCGTTGCAACTTCGTTCCAGTTGCAGATGTACAAAATCGGATGTGCGTCCACCCCAAATTTCTCCACTCCAATGCTACTTCACATAAATGGCCCTTTGGAGGTAAACTATTATGTTCTTTCAGGCTTGTTTCAGAATTCAGTTCACATAAATGCTGCGTTCTTACACTTCCTTGTCTTACTGCAGCTGTGGCAGAGTTATTGGACAATGCTGTCGATGAGGTAACTTGGTAGATTCACTGTTCATTTGCATGCTCGATTATTCAGTAATGAATATCTGATTGAATTGTGTTTCATGAAACAGATTCAAACTAGCGGTGCTACTCGAATAAATGTGAACAAAGTCATTGACCACCTTAACGGATCACCAGCTTTACTTGTTCAAGGTTCTGATTGCTACCACACACACTAATATGGTTTCCTTTATTTAATCTGGCTACATGTTTTTAAGTGAAAATTTTCATTCAGTTGTATGCTTTTCTGATCCTTTAATTCAGACTCGCAAATACAGCTCTCTTAATCATTTCTTCGCATGTAATTCTGTCAGAGCTTGTAATGAAATTGCATTTTACACCTGTAAATTTGAAACTAACACAATCCATTATTTCTGATTATCATACAGATGATGGTGGAGGCATGGATCCTGATTCCATTAGGTGTTGCATGAGCTTTGGATTTTCTGATAAACAATCAGGCTCTTCAATTGGACAATGTAAGTGCTTCCAACTCAGTTTTATAACCAGTTAACCACCTCCTCAAAAAAATCCATTTATGTCTAACATATCACTTTTTCCCAAACTGATTAGATGGAAACGGATTCAAGACTAGTACAATGCGGCTCGGGGCAGATGCTATTGTTTTCAGTCGCTCCACAAAGAGTGGGTATGAATGCACTTCTATTTTTTTTTTGCTTATACCAACTAGTTCCATTTCTCACTTGAAATAATGCCATTTTTTTGTTTATTTTAGTGAGCCTACACAGTCTATTGGTCTCCTCTCTTACACTTTCTTGGTAGAAACTGGCCAAAAGGATGTTGTAGTCCCGGTGGTATGCTGCGCCAAATGGTGTTTTAATTTTCTTTGGTGCAAGACATAGAGCATATCACTCTGATTTTTTTTATCTGATGATGTTCCTTTCTCTCCTTAGGTGGATTACAAGTGCAATCTGCTCACCGGACAAACTAAACGATTCGAGCGACATGGTCCAGAGCACTTTTCCTCAAATCTATCTGTGTTGTTGAAATGGTCCCCTTTTTTGACAGAAGAAGAGCTGATGCAGAATGTATGTTTCATTTGACATAATCTTTATTTGGTTAACCAAAAATAAGTAACAGAACGCTGTGTTGCTGAAATTTACAAACTTTTTAGTGTTAGATTAGCAGTTGGACTATTCTTCCTATGAAGTATTTCAGTAACCTACTTTTGGAAGTGCATTTAAATAACAAATGTAACAATCTCATTTTAGTGATAGTTAATAATATACTCTATTCAAATGCTAATGATTTTTTTTTTATCTATTGTTGATGAACAGTTCACTGATATCGGTCCACATGGCACCAAGATTATAGTGTTCAATTTGTGGTCCAATGATGATGGTAATCTGGAGCTTGACTTTGACACAAATCCAGAGGTAAGCGTCAGTTGTTACTACAGTATGAAATTATGTATCACTTTCATGATTTGGTTTGTTTGTGTTGTTTTTGAGGAAACAATTTGTCTTGTTAATATGAGTATATGACAGCCCTAAATTCTAAATTTCTTATTTCCTTCTTGGGATAACTGTAACCATGTTGACTAGATCATCAGTATAAAATGTTAAACGTTTTTTTTTTTCAGTTTACGGTGTCATAGGTTCTTTTCCTGAAAATGACTTACTTTTTATTCGTCCATGTTGCATGTTATCAGAGAGCTTCCTTAATGTCTTTTACATTCCCTGCTGACCTGCTAATCCTAGTTAGTTGTTTGCTTATTTCAGGACATTATGATTCGTGATGCGCCAAATCCAGAAGAAATCAATAACTCTGTAAAAAGGGTTAACGAGAATCATTTGGCAAATCGACTACGGTATTCTCTTCGGGTGAGTGTCATAAGGTTTAATGTTCCTACACAAAACTTGTGGGTTGGTGACTGACTTGGCATGTTGCAGGTCTACACTTCTATCTTGTACCTGCAGTTACCAGAGTACTTCAAGATCATACTTCGCGGGAAAGAAGTTGCGCGCCATTGCGTTGCTGCTGACCTAATATATCCTGAATGCATCAGTTATAGACCCCAAGTTTGTGGAAGAAAGGAGGTTTGTCTTGGAAAAACATTCTTTTTCAGCTTCACAAAATGTTACCTTATGAATAGAGAGCTTCAATTCTCTTGTTCTCATGCATTTCTCCCTTTTGCACCCATTTTGCTTAATTCAGGTAGAGGTTCTTACAAGCATTGGATTTTTAAATGGCGCTCCAACTATTAGCATCCATGGATTTAACATATACCATAAGAACCGCCTTATATTGGTGAGTTTAGTATCCCTCGCAATTGTTTATCTCCAGTTGTTTAACGAGACGGGCATAGACATCGACAATGAAATTAAGCTTATCTTTAGCTAACCTTTTGGTTTACTACCGATATTTTGCAGCCGTTTCATCGAGTTTTGAGTACTGCAAGCAGCAAGGGGAAAGGTGTCTGTGGAGTTCTGGAGGCAGATTTCATCAAACCCACCCATGACAAGCAGGACTTTGAGAAGTCTCAGCTGTATCAGAAGCTGATAAACCGCTTGAAAGACATGACAAACGAGTATTGGTAAGTTCCAACTACTGTTTCAGTGCAAAATATCTATTCTTCCAAATATACAAGCTTCAATGTTTGCTTCAGCTCAATGATCCACATGCAATGTTTCGATGCTCTCTCAGGGATATTCATTGTGATAAGGTTGGATACTCAAAACCACAGCGCTCGCGTGGAACACCCATCTCTCCTACTCCCCTCGCAATGCTTCCAGCAGTGAACACCGTGGTCCCACCATTGGAGGGGAATGTACATGCTCCTGCTATTTCGGTGTCTCCCTTGGGATCCCACGGCAAGGATGCAGTTCCAATTGCCTTTGCTTCCCCTGCTGTTCGCTCAACACCAGCAGCTGCAAGAACAGATGTGGTGGCACCAGGAACACCCATGGGTTACTCCCCGTCAGGTATGCAGGTCATGCAAATTGGCCAGACAAGTTCACCTTCAATGGCGCCTATCACTGATTTGGCAGAGGCAAGAAAAAGGAAAAACGATGATGCGGTTCTGACAACTCCGTATAAAAGGCAGGCCACTCGTGATTTGGCTGCAGGCAGAGGCTCCATGGGCTTAAATAATCAGGTTAGTAAATGAACCAGAGTGCTACCATGTTGGTGTATTTGGTGTACTTGAGAAATTAGCAAGTACAATGTTCATTCAACCAGAGTGCCCTATGCAATCTTGTCTATTTTGTACCGAAAGCTAATGCTTCTGAATAACACAGGCTTGCCAATATATGGGGGAACGAGAACTGAAGGAGTTTTCCTCTCTGATGCTGGAGAATAGGATGCTCCGTGAAGAGTAAGTCTGAACTGAACATTACTCTCCCTTGCTCTGTCAAGATAGCGATTATGGCCTAATCTTGAACAACTTTGTTTTGATTTGATCTACAGTGTCATGCAATTCGAGTCTGGAGTGAAGGAGCTGTCCCTCCAGGTATTTTTTTTTCTAATCCTGCAGCTCTCACGTAATCATGATCCTGTATATAAGAGTGCATTTACCTTGCCGAGTTGCTTGACGAACTTTATCCATTTGGTTGTAACGAACAGGAACAGAATCTACGGCGCGAAATCGAGAAGGCGCAGGAGGAATACAAGAGTCTACTGAACGAATTCGTTTCGTTGTCTGGTGCGAGGAAGACTCGATAGGATTTTCTTTCCTGGAGTCACTTATTACCGCGATTCGGCGTTGCCGCCTTTTCAACAGAATGGCATTCTCAGCATGCCGGGAAACAGAGCATACACAAGGGCACTGTGCACTGTGCAGTACTAGACGGCAAAACTGGGTCAGCGCGAATGACATTCATCCATTATCTGACAGATCCAGAATCAATCTGAGCTTGGTTTTCGTCTGTTTTGTGCAATTGTGTCAAGGAGTTTGTAATTGCTGTTCCTGTGAAGTGAAAACCAAATTGGTCTGTATCTACCTTTCTCGGTTAAACTGAAAAATGATGACCTGGTTGTAGGGGCGCTCTACGTGGGTAACTAATGGTTAGTTATGGGCCAAATGTCTAGATCATTTATTATACTAGTTTAATAAGGTGAGAGAAAATTTTAGTTTATTTTAAAGAGTTTTGGACCGATTCATCGACTTACAAAACATAAAACTTGCATGCTTACCTGATAGTAGTTGCTATACTTCCCAGAATTGCAGACATGGCCCGTGGTAAAGCGCGCACGTCTTTACCATCGCCTCGCTCTACGTGTCCTCTACCTCCTCATCCTCTTCACCTTCTCCCTCCTCTCCATAGCCGCCGCTGTCTACACCATCGCCTCGCTGTACGTGTCCAAGCCAGCCTCCATCGCCTAATCGCTTGTCGCGCTGCCGCCCATCCTGCCCTGCCTCCTCCGTACCTTCCTATGGGTCTCGCTCCACATGCTCGCCTACCACCTTGTCTTCGCCCTCGCCGTCCTCTTTATTCCTCCTAATCATCTTCATCCCCAATGCCATCGACATCTCCTCCCCACCCTTCCTCTCCTTCCTCCTCTTCCTCCTCTTCCTCCTCGTTGTCGTCTTTGTCTTCCTCGGGATCCACATCTACATCTCTGCGCTCTGGCATCTCGTCAGCGTCGTCTCCGTGCTCGAGCCTCTCTACGGCATCGCCACCATGGCCAAGAGCAGGCAACTGCTCCAGGGCCACACCGGCACGATCTCCACGCTCGTCGTCTCCTACTCCTACTTCGCCCTATGCGGCATCGTGTTGTTGCTCTTCTAGGCCACCGTTGTCTAGGAGGGGGGGGGGGGGGGGGAGAGCTTGGGGCTCGAACTGTCCTCCCGCCTGCTCGTGGGCACCGTGCTAGTATGCATTCTAGCCTGCATCCACCTGCTGGGCCTGCTCGTGGGGAGCGTGTTCTACTACCGACCCTTGGAGACTTACTTGTGTATACGGGGAGGCACAGACTAGTGAACGCCATAAGACGTGGGATGTGCTGAAATTCATTAAGGGTGTGTTTGTTTTGAGGACAAAGTTGGATAGGATATGATCATCCATATTTTTCAGTATGAGATGATCCAAGTTATGTGTTTGATTGGGTAGATGTGATGATCCAGTTTCGTGTTTGGTTGGACGGATGAAGATGGATAGAACAAGATCAAATAATAAATTATAAATCTTATTATTAAGTAATAAAAATTAACTATAAACTAATTACTATGATTTATAGTAATAATAATCTTAATTTTATTATAATAATATATAATTAATAATAAATATGTTAATTATCACTAATCTTAGTATGATCAAGCTCTCATCATGTACTAATCAATACCTTATTACTTACTAATCATAATATCATAGTAATGAATATTATTTATTATTAAATCACACTAATAATGCCTAATTACTTTAGTAATTATCATGGTTATACAATTTGAACAGGCTCTTCCGACCATTTTTACCGGACAGACTCATCCACCATATGAAGGAAATATTCCTATTCCAGTCCATCCCTATCTAGCGTGACCGTAAAATAAACACTGTACTGGATGATCGTGTCTAAGCCTATCCAATCCAATCTAGCGAAACAAACACACCCTAAATCTTCATCACCACTCCCTTGGGTGTGCATCGGCGACTTTAGTGAAGTTCTACACCGTTCAGAGCATGACGACATACAGGAGAGGAGAGATGACCATGAAAGGACCTTAATGTTGCCTAGAGGGGGAGGGGGGAGGGTGAATAGGTGATTAAAACAAATTTGCAGCGGATAAATCCGGATAAGTCCGGACAGGGCCGAACTAGTCTTAGAGCTGAATTAGTACTTAAGATTTCTGGACAAATTCAGGATCCAGACTAGTCCTTAGGGTTCCCGGACTAGTTCGGACTGCGCGGCGGAAAGATGAGCAAAAACACGTTTTTAACAATCTAGATACAAATCGACTTCTATCAAGTTGTTCTAGACATATATATGAGCTAATACACCAAATGAATTGAACCAATAACAAGTATAATAATAGAATAATTTGGTGTAAGCAAATCAAGCACAACTATAAAGAACAAGGTAAAGAACTTGCAAACCAAATATGAGACGCGATGATTTGTTTTCCAAAGTTCAGATTCTTCAAGAATCCTATGTCTCCGTTGAGGAGCTCCAAAGAGCCAGGTCTCTTTCAACCCAAATCCTCACCAAGCAATCACAAAGATCGAGCTCGGGTTTTCTTGCTTTCTTTGATTCCTTCCCTTGCAGAAGTGAATCAAAACCTTCACAAACTTCCCGAGGCTCACCACAAAGCTTGGGAGCTCACCGGGCAATGCCTTGCCGTCTAGGGAATGAATCCCCAAGATTAACAAATGCCATAAAGATTGCTTGCTTATGAACTCAAGTGCTCAACAATAGAATTAGCTCTCTTTCACTCAATCTCTCACCCAATCTCACCCACAAGGTCAAACACTAAGCAATGGGAAGTGGAGAGGTTGTTTCTTGGCCTAAATGTGTGTTTCTTTGCTATGGAACCGGCAGCCAACCGTTGGGGACGAAGGGGGGGGGGTATATATAGGAAGTTTTCAAAAACTAGCTGTTATGTTCTGTTAGTGGCCGTCTTAGTCTGGCCACGGGTGCCGTCCTAGTCCGGACCAACTCAGAACAGAACAAATATTACCGTTGTTAGTCCCTCAACCGTCTTAGTCCGGCTGACCCCCGAACCCGTTCTAGTCCGGGTTTGGCCCCTAGTCCGGGTCAGGCGAAAACAGAACCAAAATGGTTTTGGACCAGGCTGAGCCGTCCTAGTCCGGCTGGACCCGTCTAAGTCCGGGAGTACCTAGAAAAAATGACATAACTTTTGCTCCCGAAGTCCGATTTAGGTGATCTTGGGCTCTATGGAACGATAATTTAGAGGGATATCCATCCTCACTAAGAACAAGCCCTAAATGCACCCAAATAAATTTTAAACTCTCACAAAAGTTTGTTATATCATTTTGAGCACCGAGACATAAACAAAGTTATCAACGTTGCATCCCTCTTGATAGTACGACATCCATATACTCAAAAGTAAATAGAAAACTATGCCAATAGGAACACCTTCATGTCATAATATTTCCTTATCTTGAGGGTTGCCAACGCACGAGCATTTCACCATTTGAACATTTAGTTGTTGATCAACTATCGATAAGCATATAGGTCCAACATTATTATACCTTTGATTTGATCATGTCCACTTGAGATTTTAGATTTGATGTTCATAAACTCATAAAGTGTGACCGTAATCTTTCCTTTTCCTTGAGCAAATCCATATGATATTTTGGGCTTGATGTTCATCAAATCATGAAGTGTATGTGACCACTTCCATTTGTTCATCCCACTTGACATTCTTCAACATATGAAATTCAATCATTACTTTTACTTTCAATTTCACTTGATGTGAGTAAACCCATGAATACCATCTTCTTGCATTTCACATTTCAACCATTCTTCATATGAGTGATGCAGATAATCCATAGCTTCACATAGTCTTGCACGGTTTATCGCACTATGCCTACACTTGCTCTTCACCATTGCCTTTGGTTCTTCGGCGCCAAGCCTCTTGCTTGCCATTCACCTTTGCACATGGTCCATCGCAGCCAAGTCTTGCTCAACCTTCACCGCCTTTCCATGTAATGCTACTTTGTATCCATCATCATCAATATGCTCACTATCATTTCAATAATCAAGTTGATATATTCCTTTTCTCAAGTGTCTTGATTTTCTTCTTGTCTTAATAGTCACTTAGCTTCAAGTTATTGTCCAATAATCTCTACTTCAGTTATTAACACATCACCATATTGACATTATCAATTATTGATATTCAATCATCTTCTATGATGTGTTTCTAGCTTCAACCATAGGTGTTGATTATGTCTACCGACACCTTCATCAACACATTGATCACTATTATCCTTTATCAAGCATCTTCATCAAATAACTTATTGAGTCAACCATATTGTCATCAATCTACAATCTTGTCCATGTTGATCCTCGACACTTGTTATAAACGGTTTGATGTCATAGCTTGATCTGCTTGCTTAATGCCAGAACATAACCTATCATGTAAGCTCACAAACTCATATAAAAGGTTAGTTCCAACAACCATTGTCATCTATCACCAAAACTCATCATTACTCCAAGGCTAGAGACCTAGACCTTTCAGACCAAATCGCCGACTTTCATGAAATGGTGGATATTTGTGGCTTTACGGACCATGGATTTGAGGGTCGTGCTTGGACTTTTGAGAAAAAAGTGGCATGGGGATCATACTATCGGACACGGCTGGACCGGGCTCTCGCCACGACGAACTGATGTACAATGTTTCAGGCTTCCTATGTTGAGCATCGATCAGCAGCGTCATCAGATCATGGACCCATACTATTTGCATTGGAAGAAGGAGGAGCCAAGCAAACGAGCAAAGAAGCACTTCAAGTATGAGGTTATGTGGGAGACACATGAGTCTTTCAAGGGAACATTTACAAATTCATGGCAGAACCTTGGTGAAGCAACCACGATGGAGGAACTCCAGCAAAAGCTATCGAACATGGCTAACCGGCTCGGATCCTGGGAGCGATCATCCTTTGGCAATGTTCGTAGAGAGCTGAGGTAGCTAAAAGGAGGTAGATAGAATGCAGGCTGACCCCCATCGTTTGAGGCCATCCCATGTGGACCTAAAAGTTATTGAGAAGATAAAGGAGCTCCATCACAAGGAGGAGATTATATGGAGGCAGCGGTCTCGTATCCAATGGTTGTCGATGGGGGATAAGAACATGAGGTTTTTTCATATCCGTGCTTCACGGAGGAGAAGATACAACAAGATTGTATAGCTCAACAAGTCAGATGGATAGGTTACTACTGACGAACAAGAAATCAGGCGATTAACTACTCAGTTCTACAAGAACCTGTACAGTTCAGAGGGGACTCAAGGAATGGAGGCAGTGTTGGAAACAGTTCCAACCAAGGTCTCGCCCATGATGAACAGTAGCCTTTTGGAGCAATTCACAGAGGATGAGGTAAAAAAGGCATTGTTCCAGATGTTCCCCACCAAGGCCCTAGGCCCGAATGGGTTCCTTGCTCATTTGTTCCAAAGGAATTGGGACCTATGCGGCAAGGAGCTGACAACGATTGTGCTTTAGGTGCTGAGAGGGGAAGATGATCTGGCTATGATTAATGACATTTTCATTGTGTTAATCCCAAAAGTTGAAAGTTCAGAGGAGTTAGGACAGTTTAGACCTATCAGCCTATGTAACATGATATATAAGATTGCATAGAACGTGGTTGCAAATAGATTGAAGCTCATATTGCCAGACATTATTTCTGAAGAGCAATCTGCCTTTGTACCGGGGAGGATGATGTGTGATAACATTATCATGGCGTATGAGTGTCTACACTTTATGAAGTGGAAGAAAGCCCGAGATCTTAGATGTTGTGCTTTCAAGCTTGATATGAAGAAAGCGTATGACCACGTGGAGTGGAGCTACCTTCAGGCAATAATGCTACGGTTGATCTTCCACCATCAGTGGGTTCACTTCGGTATCTTTTTCAGCCCTTTTAAATGGAGATTGTTTGGACAGCTTTAAAATGACACGAGGTATTCGACAAGGCAACCCCATCTCACCCTACTTAATTCTATTAAAGCAGTGGGCCTTTCATGCCTCCTGAAGTCAAGAAATCAATCATCAGTGCTCAATGGAATAATGGTGGCGCCATCGGCTCCGATGGTAAGCCATCTCCTCTTTGCAGATGATAGCCTGTTGTTCTTTAGAGCAAATAGGGAGAGCGCCGGTGTGTTGAAGGACACCTTGCACTTGTACTGCCAAGCATTGGGGAAACCAATAAACATAAAAAAGTCTTCTATTCATTTTGCAAAAGGATGTCGGCAAAGCCTGCGGGATGAAATCATGGCAGAACTGAATGTGTAGAATGAATCCGTAAGTGAAAAATACCTAGGCATGCCATCATGTAGGGGCTGTCACTAATGGGGTGTTCAAGTATCTCAAAGACAAAATTTGGAACAAGATCCAAGGATGGATGGAACAATGCTTATCGGCGGGAGGAGAAGAGGTACTAATAAAATCTGTTGCTCAAGCTATCCCAACGTACTCTATGTTGTGCTTCAAGCTTCCGAGTGGCCTGTGCAATCATATCACAACCCTAATGCAACAGTTCTGGTGGGAGAAGCAAGGAAGGAAAGAGGAATACAGCTTGGGTAGCATGGGATGACATGGTTATGCCAAAATACATGGTTGGCATGGGCTTCCAAGACATTGAGCTTTTCAACCTTGCTTTACTAGTAAAGCTAGCATGGAGAATTCTTCAGGACCCCAACTCATTAAGCTCGCGGATCTTGAAGACAAGCTACTATACAAATGAAGACTTAATGAATGCAAGGCTCAGATCAACACCTTCCAGGATTTGGCGTTCGATTTTGGAAGGTCGAGATGTTCTATCTCAGGGGCTGATACGAAGGATCGGGATGAGGGAGTCAACAAATATATGGAATGATGATTGGCTTCCTACGGACGGTATGCGCAAACCTGTTCGCGTGGGAGATGAGACAGAGTTACCGCAATTGGTCAGCGAGCTTTTAGACCACACGTCGGCAACCTGGGACATGGAGAAGCTTAGCTAGGCTTTCACTTCTACTGACATCAAAACCATACTGAGAATCCCTCTGACCACTAGGCAACTAGATGATCGGTGGGCCTGGCATTATGAAAAGAAAGGTCTCTTCACCATTTGATCAGCATATAAAATGCTCATCGCAAAGAAGAAAATGATGGCAAATCCGGGAAGATCGGATAGGAGGGGTGAAGAGAAGGAGTGGTCATCCTTGTGGAACATCAAAGTCCCCTCCAAGATACGAGTGTTCTTATGGAGATTAGCACGACACTCACTGCCGACCGGGGACATGCTCCATCACAGAAACATGGCGAACCAGTGTGGATGTATGTGCTGTTTGTGGAGAGCCAGACTCTTGGAAACATAGCCTGTTAGAGTGCAATATGGCCAGAAGCGTTTGGGCACTACATTAAGAGGAAGTTACTCAGTATTTGGCTGAGATGCAGGAAGTGGATGCAAGAGGTTGGCTGTCAACAATAATGCAGTTGTTTGAACAAGACGTTCTGAACCAGATTGTTGTGACTCTGTGGGCGATTTAGTACGCGAGGAGAAAGCTCATCCATGAGAATATTTTCCAGTCCATTATCAACCTACAATTTTATGTCCAGATGCGCTGCTGATATTGAGCTGTCGAAGAAGGTGCGGGAGGACAAGGTTGTTCAGGCACAGAGACCTCCTCGCTGGATTCCCCCACCTGACGCCATGATGAAAGTCAATGTAGACGCAGTGCTTTCTAAGAATCTGGGGAAGTCTTCAGCTGCTAATGTAGCCAGAGATTCAATAGGCGATCGCGTGCAGGGAAGGTATGTCCCTGGCGAGTGACTTGGTTCTGGCAAAGTTCCGCCTGGCTTCCGACAATGTGAGCGTGATAAAAACACCTGAAAGAGGTTAGTTGGGGAGTGTATGGACATATCGCACAGGAAGTCAGAATTAGATCGACAGAGTTTGAGTCGGTCGAGTTTATTCATGAAAGCAGGCAATCAAACTGGGGCGCTCACTTTTTGGCAAGGTGTAGTGTTACTTTGGAAATAGGCCGGCATGTCTGGTTTTTAAATCCGCCTCATGGCGTGTGTAATCTGTACAATCAGTCCCATGAATAAAAAGTTTTGAGAGCATCTCCAATTGTACCCTAAAAATTATCCCCCCAAATTCTCTTTTTGGGACAATTCTAAAAACTGAGCCTAGAAAAACAACGCCTCCTCCAACATCTACTCTATTTTAGCTCCCAAAACATTTAAAACTTAACACATCAGCATGCATGCATGCTAACCACCTGTGAAAGAATAGCGCTACAAGGAAATAATTGGCAGGGACCCCACCAAAGCAAGGATTGGGGGCTCCTAAACCTCAACCAAAATTAGCTAAAGTTGAGGTCAGTTTTAGGGGTGTGAAAAGTTTAGGAGTGTTTTAGGGGAGTTGTTGGAGATCATTATTTCTTCTTTTCCCAATAATTTTGATTTAGGGAACGTTTTTGAGCTTCTTTTGGAGATGCTCTTCCCTAAAAAAAAAATACTACGCATGCAAGGCCTTCCACAACCAGCAGATTGACAGGATGGCGCCGTATGAGTACCTTGGAGGGTACCTTGGTGAGTACGTGCCGCTCAACAGCAATATCCAGATGGAGAACCTAGAGCTCGGAGCTTAGAGGAAGGGTAATAAAGCTTCTCACGTCTTTGCTGCATACTGGCGTCTGGCGGATCATACTCTGGAAGAGGAGTATCTTGCTAGATATTGCTAGGAGCAATATTGTATTAGTTTTTAGTAATTTGTAAGTTTGAAGTATGGACAACTCTATGGAATGGAACAGAAAAGTGTGACTGATGGGAGCCTCACCTTATTAAGAAAAACTTTTTGGCTATTTGAAGTATTTTTTTTATTATTCACTCAACAAAGTGTTTATCAAGTGTCCGACAAAAAACACTCGGCAAAGAGACTTTGCCGATCCTTTATGTGCCGAGTGCTGTTTGTCGAGTGGTACCTTTTGTTGAGTGTATCTCGGTCTTTGTTGAGTGCCCCTGGCACTCGGCAAAGATCCAATTTCTGGTAGTGATTGCTAAGAGCCATATTGTACTAGTTTGTAGTAATATGAAAGTTTGAAGTATGGACAACTCTATGGAATGGAACAGAAAGATGTGGCCGATAGGAGCCTCCCTCTATTAAGAAATGTTTTTGGCTATTTTTTGGTATGTTTTATTACTTCAAAAAATTGTTTACCAAGTGTTAGTTTTGGCACTTGGCAAAGTATTTGCCGAGTGTGTGATAAAAAACACTCGACAAAAAGTCTTTGCCGATTCTTTTTATGCCGAGTGGTGCACTTGGCAAACCTTTTGCCGAGTGACTGGGTTTCCGGTAGTGATTGGTAGGAGCAATATTGTACTAGTTTGTAGTAACATGTAAGTTTGAATAATGGACAGCTCTATGGAATGGAACATAAAATAAATTTATTAACAAAATAAATATTAACTTAATTAACAATTAAAAGATAATTTATAAACTTAATTAAATACTTAAAAATCATATAAAATAAATATTAAATTTTATTTCATAATGTGGTAGAGGAAATTATTTGGAACCTAACAAAATTGATTCCAAGAGTTTAGGAAGCTTAATTTATTTGCTAGATTTTTATTTAAACTCTGGAATTAAATCTAAATGAAAAACCTGGGAAAAGAAATGAAAATCAAAACTTGATTTCGGCCTTATGGGCCTCGGGCAGCCCAGCTGCTGCTGGATCGAGCCCAGCCACACAGCTGCGCAGCGCGGGGCATGGCCGAGCTACGGGCGGCCCAGCCGGCGCGGGACGCGGCCCAGCAACGTGACGGCCCAGCCGGGCGAGACGCGGCCCATCGACGTGAGCGCGCGGGCTCTCACGCGCGCGAACGCGGTTCGGCCTGCCAGCCCATTTACGCGGCAAGCCCAGCTCCAAAACGCCCTTCGAGCTCGCGCGACGCTTCTGCCGGCAGAGTTCGAGCTCATTCTCGAGCTTGGCTCGGCCAGCCAACGAAGAGAAGGGGCGGCGGTACTAGCAAGTGGCAGAGGAGAAAAGGGCTATAGCGATGAGCTAATTCATCGGAGCAACAAAGTGGCGGCTGGTGGCGATACGGCTCGGCAACGGCGGCGGAGAAGAAAACGTGGGGCAGAGGATTATCCGGGGTCAAAACCGAGTGATCAAGGTTCAAAGGGAAACATAATCAAGGTACCAACCTTCCGTTACAAGGAATTTGATTAACATTAAGAGTAGCACTCGAATTTTGAGGAGAAGTGGGAAGAGGTCACCGGTGCTCACCGAGCCAAATGACGGCTTCACGTCGTGACCTTCAAAAGGGGGAAACCAGACGGTGACGGAGAGAGGCTGGAGATTCTATGCGGTGGTGTGGGGGCGACGGTTTTGGCCGGGAGACCGACGGCGGTGAGCAAGCACGGCGGGTGACGGCGGTGGCGAAGCAGAGGAGGTGGTAGAAAAGAACGAACGCGTGAGAGAGAAAAGGAGTGAGAGAGAAAAGAGAGAAGAGGAGGCGGTAAAAACTCCTCCCCGATCGACAGCGGCGCCAGCGGGTCCCGCGTGCAGGGTGTCGTGGCGCTTCCGCCGCTCGCGCTCGCACCAGCGCTGCCCCGGCGCGGGCGGTGCACGGCGCTGAGTGTCGGTAACTGACGGGTGGGTCCAGTGGGCCCACTAACAGTAAAGGTAATTAATTTTTTTTAATGGGAATGTCGTAATCCTCCCCCCTTAAAGGAATCTCGTCCCGAGATTCAAGAACGTACCGTACTAAGTAGTCGCTATTTGAAGAAACACTGGGTAGTTTGCTTTAAGAAACTCTTCTTGCTCCAATGTAGCTTCCGCTTCTGAATGATTGCTCCATTGGATTTTGTAAAACTTGGTAGTTCTGTGCCTTGTCACCCGATCCTTCGTATCAATGATTCTGATTGGATACTCGTCATAAGTTAAATCTGGCTGTAGTTGTTCCACTTCTTTGATAACAACATCTGCCGGTGTCTTCAGACATTTCTTTAGTTGAGAAACATGAAAGACATTATGAACTCCGGAAAGATATGTAGGCAATTCCAGTCGATAAGCTACGGGTCCACATTGTTCTTGAATAACAAAAGGTCCGATATATCACGGTGCCAATTTTCCTTTGATTCCGAATCGTTGAACTCCTTTTGTGGGAGAGATTCGCAAATACACCTGATCTCCAATGTTGAATACTAATTTCCTCCGCCTTTTATTTGTATAGCTGAGTTGTCAAGATCTAGCCCGCTTCAAGTTTTGTTGGATCATGCGTACCTGTTCTTCCGCTTCTTGTACTATATCGGGTCCAAAAATTATTCTTTCACCACTTTCAGACCAATTCAATGGGGTGCGACAACTTCGTCCATACTGAGCCTGAAATGGTGACATCCTAATACTCTCTTGATAGCTATTATTGTAAGAAAATTCTGCCAAAGGTAAGCATTTTTCCCAATCTTTGATGTATGTTAATACACAAGCTCGGAGCATATCTTCCAGATATTGATTGATTCGCTCCGTTTGCCCATCTGTCTGAGGATGGTAAGCTGAACTCTGAATTAACTGTGTTCCAAGAGACTTATGTATTTGTTCCCAAAATCTGGATATGAATTGGGCTCCTCTATTTGAGATTATAGTCTTTGGTATTCCATGTAAGCAAATAATACGAGATGTATAAAGCTCGGCATACCTTTCCACAGTATACTGAGTATGTACTGGGATGAAATGAGTAGACTTGGTTAGTCTATCAACAATGACCCAAATGAAGTTGTGCTTTTGTGGGCTTAGTGGTAAACCGACAATAAAGTCCATACTAATATCTTTCCATTTCCAGGCAGGAATGCTTAAAGGTTGAAGGGGTCCTGCTTGTTTTAAATGATCATCCTTTACCCGTCGACAAGTATCGCATTCATTGATATACTTTGCTATTTCTCTTTTCGCAGTCCTGATACATTTTATTTGTTCTGGGATGAATAAAATATTTGGAAGTGTGAGCTTCATCCCAGATTTTCTTACGAAGATTAAAGTCCTTAGGAACTATTATTCTATTCTTAAACCAGACAATGCCTTCATCATCTTCTCTGAAGCATGTGATATCTCCAGTCTTTATTCGCTTCCTTATATGCTGTATACCCATATCCTTCTTTTGGGCTGTCAGAATATCTTCTCGAATTGTGGGAACAAGTGCCAGGTTAGTTAATACCCCATATGGAATAATACGAAGATTCGATTCACTCACTTCTCCCTTTAGTCCCTTGATCATTTTCTGAGGGGTGAGATTATTACAATGCGCTTGTCGGCTCAAAGCGTCTGCTACAACATTTGCTTTACCTGGATGGTAATAAATCTCAATCTCATAATCTTTAATTAATTCCAACCACCTTCTTTGGCGCATATTAAGATCCGCTTGGATAAAAATGTACTTGAGACTTTTATGGTCGGTATAGAGATGCACTAAATTTCCCAAAAGGTAGTGTCGCCAGATCTTTAAGGCTAACACCACTGATGCCAATTCCAGATCATGGGTTGGGTAGTGTTCTTCATGTTTTCTAAGTTGCTGTAATGCATATGCAATTACTCGTCCTTCTTGCATAAGAACACAACCAAGCCCTGTACCCGAAGCATCGCAGTAAACATCAAATGGCTTGGTCAAATCTGGTTGAGCTAACACCGGTGCAGAGGTTAATAGCCTTTTTAAACTTTGAAAAGCTTCTTCGCACTCTTGGTCCCATTCATATTTCCGGTCTTTCTCTAATAACTTTGTCATTGGCTTAGCAATTTTTGAGAAGTTGGGAATAAACCTCCTATAGTAGCCTGCCAATCCTAAGAAGCTTCGAATTTGAGTGACTGATTTTGGTGATTTCCAATCTAATACCTTCTGAACATTATTTGGATCAACTGCTACACCTTCAGCTGAAATCACATGGCCTAGAAAGGGTATCTTTTTCAACCAAAATTCACACTTGCTGAACTTGGCATATAATTGATGATCTCTTAAGCGTTGTAACACAATCCGCAAGTGTTGATCATGTTCTTCCTCCGACTTGGAGTAAATCAAAATGTCGTCTATGAAAACTACAACGAACTTGTCCAATTCCGGCATAAATACTGAATTCATCAAGTACATGAAATGTGCCGGTGCATTAGTCAGGCCAAAAGACATTACTAGATATTCATAGAGTCCATACCTGGTAGAGAAAGCTGTTTTTAGGTATATCTTCGGCTCTAATTCGAATTTGGTGGTATCCCGATCGAAGATCTATTTTAGAGAATACCTTGGCTCTCATTAATTGATCAAATAGAATATCAATCCGAGGTAGTGGATATTTATTCTTGATATTAACGGCATTTAAAGGCCGATAATCCACGCATAACCTCAATGTTTGATCTTTCTTATTGACAAATAAGGCTGGAAAACCCCAGGGTGATGAACTTGGACGTATATATCCTTTGTCTAACAACTCCTGTAATTGCACCTTCAACTCAGCCAGTTCATTGGGAGACATCTGATTGGATCTTTGAGATATAGGTGCTGTTCCAGGTTGTAATTCTATCTTAAATTCTATATCCCGTTCAGGAGGTAATCCTGGTAAATCCTCGGGAAAAACGTCTGGATATTCTGAGACTATAGGTATCTCTTCCAAACTTTTTCCTGTTACTTTATTAACCATTGGCCAAAGGATTTTGGGAATGGTCAAAGTCAAACAATCTTGGCCATGAATAGGAGAATCTAGATGTACAGCTCTAGAAGCTATATCTAGAATTGCCCTATGAAAATGCATCCATTGCATTCCAAGTATTGCATCTAACCCTTGCCCTTCCAAAATGATCAAAGATGTGGGATAAACTTTACTACCTAGTTTCAGGGGCATATTTGCAGCAATTTGATTGGCAAGTATTTTACCCTCAGGTGTAGAAATAAGATGTGGGCATGATAGTTTAGATGGCATGATATGATGTTGTTGAACGTATGCTTTGCTGATAAAATTATGGGTAGCTCCGGAATCAAATAATATCATAGCGGGATGCTCAGTAATAGAAAACATACCCGGAAGAATTTGTCCTCCTTCTGGTACCTCTTCAATTGTGGTGAAATTGGCATGTCCTGTTTTCACCGGAGGATTCTTAGGTCGATTCCTCTGTTGACTTGGTCCTGGTGCTTGTGGACGTGGCGCATTGTTTGTCTTCGGTGGATATGGGCAACTTCGAGCGAAATGCCCGGGACGACCACAATTATAGCAAGGCAGATTATTTGGTGGTGGTGCCGAATAAGATTGTCGAGGCTGTTGCACAACCTGCTGCTGATATGGTGGTCGGAACTGGTATTGTTGTGGCGGTGGTTGAGGTGCTCGATAAATGTTCGGGCGGGAAGGAGTGGCATGGTAACGCTGACCTGTAGGTGATGTATAAACCAGCCTGTATTTAGATGGTCCTCCGCTTCCTTGTCCCATCGATGTTCTTTTCTTATCTATAGCAGCCTTATGGATACGGAGAGAATCTTCAAGGATAATGGCATCACTGACAAATTCGCTGAAACTAGCAGTCCGGTTCAAAACGATACGAGACTGCAGTTTTGTTGTCAATCCTCCTTTGAACCGAGCCTTCTTCTTGCTCTCTGTATCCACATATTCTGGAGCATATTGTGCTAGACGGTTGAACACTTTAGGATATGCATGCACTGTCATATCTCCTTGCTTTAGTGCCAGAAATTCGTTCCGCTTTTGATCAACAAGGCCTTCTGGGATGTGATGGTCTCGAAATGCTTTAACAAATTCTGCCTAGGTGAAGTGATGGTCGGGCGGGTGCATCGCCTTGTGATTTGCCCATTAGGCTCCAGCAATTCCTTGTAACTGTTGAGCAGCGAACAAAGTGTTCTGGGCATCTGTGCAAGGGATCAGCTCCAACTTGGACTCAATCATACGCAACCAATGGTCCGCTTCCAAAGGTTCCCCTACATCTGAAAAAGTAAGCGGACGAGTGGCAATGAAGTCCGGATATGTTGCCTGATTAGCATGATGACCGGGACGATGCTCTGGTGGCGCTGTATTTTGAGCTATCTGCCGAAGCAAGTCTTCTTGTGCCACACCAGAATTTAGTATGGCTGCAATGGCTTGTGCTAGGGTGGGTGGAGGTGGTGGCACTTCTGCCCCTCCTCGCTGAGAACTTTCCGCGCCATTTCCATTTCTTGTGTCACCCATTCTGTTCAAGGAAAAACTTTTTCATTAGCATCCCCAATACTTATGTATAATATAGGAGCAATTGATAACAGATTTTTCATGGCTCAACTTGACATAAAATAGTACTTTATTCCAACTTCTTAAAACCTGACATAAAACATGTGTCGACACACAAAATTCACATCAACCCTACTCGTCCTACCATCTCGAAACTAATATGTTGCTCACTGATCAACGTGAAATGTGGAAGTCACTTCCTAATTCCTAGAATCATTTACTTGAACATTCTCGTCCTGGAGTGGCGGAATCTCCATTGATGCTATTACCGATTCCATGTCCATTATTTCTTCTGGTTCTCCTTCTGCTTCCTCATTTTGCTGCTGCTCAAGTTCCTAGTTTATTAAAATATTATGCATCTGAATCAAATTTTCTTCTAATTGTTGGATTGTAACATTTGCCGTTGCAAGTTGCTGATCCATGTTTGTCAGTTGTTCTACTTGGTTATTTATTTGACCCTCTTGAATGGTCAGTATCTCATCCTTTTCTTGAAGTCGGCTTTCCAGTTCTGCTATACGAGCATCCTTCTCTGGACACAAATAACATTGCTGCCCTTCCGCTTCACCGATGCCATTACCACCACTGGCCATCTCTGCGGAGAAATAAAAATGACATACATCAATATCAGCTTGCACTCTTACTTTAAACATAATCATCTGTAACATTTTTATAAACATCTACTTTTATTTCTTAGTAACATGCTACATCAGTTACTACTATTACTAGTACAAACTGCTATAGTGGGGGTGGTTAGGTCTACTATTGACCCACTATACAATCTGACCTGTGTCAGCAAAAATATGGCAACTATCGCCATCTTACCGAAACAATCCTATCTCCAGTATCCTACCCGATGGCTATACAGTCTGACATTCTGTCAGCAAAAATGGTGCTATCCTCCTACTCCTATCACCCTATCTCTACTCTCGCACTATCACCCTATCTCTACTATGGTGGTGTGTGACTGTCCGCGTCAGAGGCAAGTGCATCCTCAGACTCAGCAGGGGGTCCCTGAGAGTCTAAACCTGACTGGGGAGCGGCCTGTCCCTGCGGTGGCGGTATCTGCTGCTGCAAATGTGCAATCTGCACGTGAAGGTCCTGGTGGTGATCCTCAGTATCTGCTGTGCCTCCATAACGTTCTGAAGCTGTAGCTGAAGCTGGTCTCTCTGGTCGGCAAAATCGAGCATAATCTCGATCGCCTGGTTATGCTGCTGCGTAACCCCCGTAAGCTGACCTTCCACGTTTGTGATCCTCTCTCTGGTCTCGTCAAGCTCCTCAGCAAGCCCTGCCATGTGCTCCTCTAAGTTCAGTGTCTGCTGATGGTAACCGTCTCGGTCCTCTGTAACCTCTATAATCTGTCCCTCTAACTCTGCAATTCGTGCGCTTGACTCCGTGATCCATGCATGTGACTCCCGGATCTGGCGTCCGTCTGCCTCGAACCGCTCTCGAAAAGCAACCTGCTGGTGGTCTCTCTGTTGAGTGACCTTAGCTAGCTGCGCCTCAACGTCGTGGAGCTGACGCTCTAAGGCTGCCATACGCGTCCCCTGCGCGCCTGGCTCACGAACGCGCCTCTGTCCTCGTGGCATCTGCAGGAAAAAGGTTTAACAAGTTAAACACTTCTTCCCACAGTAAAACAAACTAACCAACAGCGAGAGGAAAAACTGACAGTATAAACCAAAACATAACCCTCAAATTTCCAAAATTTTAATTATACAAAATGACATGATGCAAATAATATGCAACTAAAAGTTAATAAGTTAGCAATCAGAATCACGTTCTAAAACGAATAGCACATCTACTCGTGTCTTCTAGTGTCTTTCTACCCTGCCGTTCTCACTCGTGGGGTTCTGAGAAAAATTTTCATAAAGAATTTTGAAAACGGACTTGAGAATGTTATGCCATTGCTCCTGTATTGCTCTAATACCAGCTGTGGCTTCCTTCCGGGATGACCAGAACCGTGTACAGGAGAACACTCGACGAAGCGAGTTAAAACAGCACATATATGCTTACAAGCCCAAATATAATACATCATGGTATAATACAACCAGGTTTTCATAAAAAGATAGACGAGAGTTTGCAGCGGAGAAACATTTATTACAACAAGTTTTACAAACTCAACAAAAGTTTGATCAACATTCAGAACCAAGTTTTGAAACCACGTCTCCCTATAACACTCTCATAGACACGCCTCGGCTTTTAATCTTCCGGAGACGGGATGCGTTCCCACTAAAGGGATCCTCCCTCCGACAGTTGCCCTTCGTCTGGCATGCCTTCTGACCATCCGTAGGAGCTTGGCTCCCCACCTAACAAAATAATAAGTCGAACAAACCCTGAGTATCTAATATACTCCGCAAGACTGACCCGTCAACGTGGCTCGCTAAGGCCGACATCTAGAATGCTTAGGCCTTTGGCCGGTGGGTTGACTCAGATTTTGCGAAAAATAGCACCTACTAGTGGATATCTATTCCATATTTTAGCTCAAGATTATGTTTATCAATTAATAAGTTTTGCATCCTACAACTATTGCAATCAAAATTTATCAGCCAAACTAAATAATTTTAAAGAAAACCTTCTCCTTCTCGATACTCTCAATTATCTCCATTCGCGCCAAGCGAACAAGCGGTACTCATTGCTGCGAGGGACAGCGATTCGAATCAATTTCTACCAGCTAGGTAAAACCCGACTACATGACATATACGTACCACATTGGTTGTATATGACAACTTTTTCCACTAACCCCAACCAGAGGTCGATCCGTTTCCAACTCCCCCGGGAATATGGAGACCCCACTAGATACCCGTCCCAGACGTTATCCATGGGCGACGATCATTTCCCTCCCGTGAGACTTCAATCTCACTAACAGCCAGAAAACAAAAGTTGGCTACGTCCTACCACTGAGGTAGTTAGGGTACATCAGCTTACTGGGTCCCATATACCAGCATGTAGACGGTACTGTTCAACACTTGTTCACGGAGCCGCCAACAGTTTGGTCCTAATTTGACACGGACGGGGCTACCACCTTGCAAGACCCAGTCTTTGCCCTTTCCTCTACGGGGCCCGTTCGGTCTCATCATCATCATCCACCTTCATTTAATTTCTCAAAGATCTCAATCAACTTAAAGCCTCCATGCTTTAAGATTTATCCTATGCAGTGCTACCGACAATCCTACGACATAAGCGTAGCGCCTATCGTGCTACCTGTACCTGTATAGGGTAAAAATATCATAGGATACGGTAGTGATGCAGGTGGGTGTCAATCAATTCCTGGAACCTAATGCACAGGCATGACTCGACTGACTGTGATAATAGAAAGAATTTAAAAACATAGGTGGGATGCACCGGGGCTTGCCTAGGGTTTCGTCCGGGTGTGACGAATCAGGTGCGGGAGCGGTCTCGACAATTACCACCTCGGGCCCACAGTCAGCAGACGGCTCGACAATCTCGGGTCCTATACGATTTGTCGACATATCACAAGTTAGCGCCAACAATGCATGAAATATGACATGCAATGCATTGAAAATGATGATGCGATAGAATATTTAGACTAAGAATTTTAATTACTCTCGTCTGAAGTATTTCCTTCAAAATAAGAGTATTTAAGTCCATTAATGACAAGGGTTTAACATGTTTTAATTAAAATTAACAACCCTTAATTACCCCATTTAAGCATAAAATAAATTTATTAACAAAATAAATATTAACTTAATTAAAAATTAAAAGATAATTTATAAACTTAATTAAATACTTATAAATCATATAAAATAAATATTAAATTTTATTTCATAAAGTGGTAGAGGAAACTATTTGGAACCTAACAAAATTAATTCCAAGAGTTTAGGAAACTTAATTTATTTGCTAGATTTTTATTTATACTCTAGAATTAAATCTAAATGAAAAACCTGGGAAAAGAAATGAAAATCAAAACTTGATTTCGGCCTTATGGGCCTCGGGCAGCCCAGCTGCTGCTGGATCGAGCCCAGCCGCACAGCTACGCAGCGCGGGGCATGGCCCAGCTATGGGCGCCCAGCCGGGGCGGGACGTAGCCCAGCGACGTGACGGCCCAGCCGGGCGAGACGCGGCCCATCGACGCGAGCGCGCGGGCTCTCGCGCGCGCGACCGCTGTTCGGCCTGCCGGCCCATTTACGCGGCAAGCCCAGCTCCAAAATGCCCTTCGAGCTCGCGCTCGCGCGGCGCTTCTTGCGGCAGAGTTCGAGCTCGTTCTCGAGCTTGGCTCGGCCAGCCAACTAAGAGAAGGGGCGGCGGTACCAGCAAGTGGCAGAGTAGAAAAGGGCTACAGCGATGAGCTAATTCATCGGAGCAACAAAATGGCGGCTAGCGGCGATACAGCTCGGCAACGGCGGCGGAGAAGAAAACGTGTGGCAGAGGATTATTCGGGGTCAAAACCGAGTGATCAAGGTTCAAACGGAAACATAATCAAGCTACCAACCTTCCGTTACAAGGAATTTGATTAACATTAAGAGTAGCACTCGAATTTTGAGGAGAAGCGGGAAGAGGTCACCGGTGCTCACCGAGCCAAATGACGGCTTCACGTCGCGACCTTCAAAAGGGGGAAACCAGACGGAGAGAGGCGGGAGATTCTATGCGGTGGTGTGGGGGCGACGGTTTTGGCTGGGAGACCGACGGCGGTGAGCAAGCACGGCGGGCGGCGGCGGTGGCGAAGCAGAGGAGGCGGTAGAAAAGAACGAGTGTGAGAGAGAGAAAAGGAGTGAGAGAGAAAAGAGAGAAGAGGAGGCGGTAAAAACTCCTCCCCGATCGACAGCGGCGCCGGCGGGCCCCGCGGGCAGGGTGTCGTGGCGCTTCCGCCGCTCGCGCTCGTGCCAGCGCTGCCCCGGCGCAGGCGGTGCGCGGCGCTGAGTGTCGGTAACTGACGGGTGTGTCCAACGGGCCCACTAACAGTAAAGGTAATTAATTTTTTTTTAAAACGGGAATGTCACAGGGATCGGTCGGATCCGGTTTCTCTGACCACCGTGCTTGATGAGTGGCTTTCGCACCAGAGAAATCAGCAAGAGCAGGGGGAGGATTGTCACAGTAGAACCACTCGTCCCTCCAATTCTTATTCCCGGTGTTCAGTGGCACATTGATGTATGCCTCCTTCTTGCACAACTGGAAGCCAACTCCACCAATGGCAACTTGGTTTTCCTTAGTTGGTAGCAATCGGAGGACGAAGAGATGACGGAACAGAGTGAAGTGGGGCAGAATGCCCAGAAAAGCTTCGCACAGGTGCACGAAGATGGCAATTTGAAGAATGGAGTTGGGATTGAGGTTGACAGCTCAATCCCATAGAAGAAAAGGAGCCCGCCCAACAAACTGCAGCAGGGAACTCCAAAACCATGGTCGAAAAAAGAGCGAAAAACTACGATCTGTTTATGGATTAGGAGGGGGCGAGTTTCTTTCGGTACCTTCCAATCTATACGCGCCTGCTCCGAAAGGAGGCCATCCATCACCATTGTGTTCAGATTTGTGTTGGTGCGGCTGCTCTTGGAGAACTCCCGCAACTGCTCCGAGATTTCTAGCTCCGAGGAAGACGATTCGGTGGCGGTAGCCTTCTTGGATGACTTGCGAGGCATTGTCGATGAAGAAATGGCGTGTTGGATCTAGAGGAAGGGAGCTAACCCTAGCAGAAGTTGAAAGCTTGTTGTGGAAGAAGGTCTATGGTGGCGGGGGAAAAGGCTAACCCTAGCTTTGAAGCAGAGGAGTCACGGAAGCAGGGGAGGCGCGAGGAAGACGAAGCACTGCGTGCCAAATGGCGGCGTGGACTTGGAGTCAACAGACCTCTGCCCTTTTTATACCTTTGCCTTTTTGACCTAGTCTTTGAGGTCCCCATGGGATTTGGTGGGCCATACAGTGCCAGGCTTTCTCTATTTATAAAAATGGTAAGGCATTATTCTTTAAAAAGAATTGATGCTATAAATTCCTGAGAACTTAATCTCGTGGGCTTGTTTGATGAGAAGCAATGGAATATCCATTTAAAAATATATATACATCCCATATCTCTATGATTTGAAGATCATATAGCAAGAGGACTTGATGGTCATGTGGGTTCAAGTTCACAGGATCCTTATTGATTGAAGTCAATAAAGTAATTACCAACGTTGGGCCTGTTTTGATCCGAGCAATAATTTCTTAAAAAAGACTATACAATGATTGATGTCATTTAGCTTATTTATTATATGATTGATGTCATATAAGTTTGCATATAGATTACTGCATGATTGATGCCATGGAATTTTGGGTCTATAAATCACTCGGCGTAACTTCAAATCAGTCGGCACGATTGATGTCATGTAGACTGATCCATTGGTTTGATGATCAGAGGATTATCAGCTTGAGCTTGATGATTTGGGTTGAATTTACAAAACCAAATGTTAAGAGCTAATATAATTAGACTCTTGCATTATTTGTTAGTCTCCAAATTATACAAGAGTCGGGGGCTACACCTGATCAGGTGCACCTAGTCGGCACACCACATCCATTAGGAATTTTGATCATGAGGTCTTCCTAATTTATGACTTGTTCGCATCAACATTGAAGATCACTCGGCAAGTCACAGCTCAAAATCAGAAAGCACTTGGGGGCTGCTATGGAAGACTTACCTTCCGGGTATCCGTAGATATGCCTAAAGTCGGCAACCGACCGGGTACCTCATTAAAAGAGAACCTACCGAGTCGGCTTGGAGCGCAAGGCAATTAGAGATAGACTTTCTATGTAAATCCTTGTAGACTACGAATAGGACTCTTCATGTACCCCCTGCCGACCGGATATATAAGGCGACAGGGAACCCTTCATCAGGGACACGACACAACACAACATTACAAGCAATACGATCCACAGAACACAGGACGTAGGGTTATTACTCTGATCGAGAGGACCCGAACCATCGTAGTTCTTAGTCTCAACGTAGCCCTATAAATATATTGCCGAGATCAAGTCTCGACACATGTCATGTGAATGCAAGCAATATTAAACAAGACACAAAAGAAACCTAACAGTGTCAAGTTTGAACCCCTCTCAAGCTTACTTACTATAAGCCATACCCTTGCCTTGAGAGCAGCCAAACCACCATCTCAAGCACTCCCCCTTGCTTATAGCTATCTTAAGTGGGTTAGACATTGACTAATTTTTATGTATTTTTCTTTTAGTTATTTACACATGCATGGATGTAAAGCAAACAAGTCACAAAAGAGTCCTAATTACCATGCAATGTAAGAGAAGAAAAGACACAGTATAACTATCAAGAACTAACAAAGTTACCACCCTCATGAGTAGATATGACGTTGAGCTCCATGTCACTTGTGGTGGACTTCACTTGATCTTCAAGTAAGCTCCCGGTCCACCACCATAACCATCTTTTAGGTCTTGTTCTTGGGCACCCACTTGTACTTCATTGACCTCTCAAGATCAACAATGCACTTAGGCACCCATATGTTCTTGACCTTTCTCTTCTTGTTTGGTAGTCCCAAAGCCTTTGCTTTCACCTTGCCATCCTTGTTCCTAAAAAGCTTGAAATGGGTGTTCTCATATAACAAGGTAGCGTTAGGCAAAACAATGGAGCTTCTCACCATAGAACAATCCTTGATGGTGTGGCCATCCTTGCAACACCTCTCGCAATAGTGGTCATCGGCGAGTAGGGGTTTGATCCATGCGGGGATGGAGTCACTCGTCTCGATGATGTCGATGGCGGTTGGATATGAGCCAAGTCCCTGGTGGGAGACATTGTTCATCAGGTTTCTCCCAAGAATCTCCTTGTGAATGGCTCTACCTCGTGTGAGCCTCTCGAAGTCGTCCATCACCATCTTCCTCTCTTTCTTGAGCTTGTGATATTCCTCCAAAACAAAAGGCTCAAGAGAAGAAACCTCGACCGAGGTGGTTAGTTCATCACACATAGTAGAAGCATCACTCTTTGATGAACTAGAGGAGGGAAAGGCAAGATCATCCACATTGATGGCCTCAAAAGTAAGTTCAAGGGCCTCGTACTTCTCACGTAGCTCTACATGATCACCCTTGAGTTTGTCATAACTCTTGTTTAGGGCCTCATGAGATGTGACAAGGTCCTTGAGCTCACTCTCATGCTCACCAACATGGTCCTTAGCCAACTTACACTCTTTTCTTACCACATCCAACATTTTGGATTTCTTGACGGTGGCCATGAGGCACGTGGGAGGTGGAGGAAGAGCTCGTGGAAGTGTGGTCTTGATCATGGCTAGGCCGGCCACTTCTTCATCATCGCTTGAGGAAGAGGATGTGTCACTTGAGTTGTCACGTGTCCACTCTCCAACAAGGGCCTTGCGTGAGAACTTCTTCTTGTGGTCTTGAGTTTTGCCTTTGCCTTTGTTCTTGTCCTTGTTGAAGTAACTCTTCTTCTTTTGCTTGGCTTTGGGGTCTTTATTTTCTTCTTCTTCTTCTTCACTTGAGACTTGGGACTTGAAAGCTTCTTTCTTGGGCTTGGAGCAATCCCAAACAAAGTGGTTCTTAGATCCAAAGTTAAAGCACTTGCCCTTGGACTTGGAAGCAAATTTGTTCTTAAAGGCCCTCATCTTCTTCATGAGAAAAGCCAAGTCCTCAATCAAGTCATCTTCTTCTTCTTCATCATCATCTTCAATGATTGCCTTTTTCTTGCTCTTCTTGCTCTTGCTTTTCAGCTTGAAGAGCAAGGTTGGATGGTTATGGATCATCCAGACCCAACTGGTAGCTTTCGAAGGCAGTGATCTTGCCAAGTACATCTTTTATGGTCTTGGTCTTGAGGTCACCTTGTAAGGTGAAGGTGATGATGGACTCATACGTGGAGTCTTTGAATAGCCTCAAGAATCTTCTTATCACCTCAATAGGCTTGAGCTTGAAGTCATTCCTAAGAGCATTGATCTCCACCACTAGTACATGAAAGCGAGAATAAACAGTGTTAGCTCTCTCATGTGCCAATCTAGTGAAGTTATCATACTTGTTCTTCAGCACATAGTATCTTTCCTCTTTGACATCACTAGTACCCTCATGGAGACCCTGAATATCAGTCCACATACCATGTGCTGTCAAACTTGCATCCAACCTAGCAAAAACATCCTTAGATATGCATGCAAACAGAGCATTCTTGGCCTTAGCGTTGTTCTTAATGAAATCAGGTTCAAGCAGGTTCATATCCGTATCAGACTCATGGGTCACCATCCATATCTCTGGATCAAGGGACTCCATGTAGGCTTGCATACGAGCCTTCCAATACCCATAGTCCTCCCCAACGAATATGGGAACACTCCCCAACTGTCCCGGCATCCTTACTCAAGGCGGTGAAGCCTCAAAGATGAGCACTTGGCTCTGATACCAATTGAAAAGACCGAAGGCGTACCGAGAGAGGGGGGGGGGGTGAATCGGTAAGCCGACCACGAATCCAAAAACTTCAATTCACACCACTAGAACCTAACAATCATTGTAACCTGAACAGTTCTAGTAGGCCAAGACCCTACACATGCTAGTGTTCATGATGAGTACAAAATGTGGAAGCTAAACACACTAGCCTATGCAAGCCATAAGTCACCCTACTAACTAGAGCACACAAATACGGAATAGTAAAGAGGGATCAAGGGATGCTCATGATTTTTCCTGAGGTCTCGGAAGGATGGTGCCTTCTCCTAATCCTCGTTGGACCACTCTCGCTGGAGTTCCGGTCTCTTCCATGAGCTCGCAATCACTCTCGGAGTGAAGACGATGCACGTCACTCTCGAGAACTTGCCGGACTCCCCGAGCCGACACGGGCGCTCACTAGCGATGCCCCTTTCACCAGCGGGTTCAAACCATATACTAACGTGTGACGGCCTTCACAACCGATCACGATAGGCTCGATCACCGACACCTAACCGGTCTAGGTCTCACCATAAACCAAGAATAAAAACTTAGATCACACCCTCAAGGACACCCTAGCCTTAGATGTGCATCAATGCTTAAGTTACTCTCACTAGCACTCTCAAGATATGCAATATCTCCTCCTAATGCTCTCCTCTTTTCCTCTTGGCTCACACCAAATGCTTCAAGCAATTCCACTGACCAAGAGAGGTATCCAAGACCCCAACAATAAAGTTATATAGACTTCCAACCTCCAACTAGCCATTGCTCCACAAAATCAGCTTTCTGGCCCAACTGACAAGATTGTCTGGTCACTGCCTGACCGGACAGTCCAGTCACTGCAGATCCAACTCCAATGGCTTTGCCCACTGCTAATTCTCTATACTGACCGTATGGTCCGGTCAGCTGACCGTATCGTCCGGTCTGTCCAGCTATCGGATATCCTCGTTGGACTCCAGAGAGCTCGCTTCGTCTCTGTCCTCTGCTGATCCATACAGACCGGACCGTCCGGTCTCTATAGACTCCAGCACAGACAGATTCCTCACTAACTCTTCTCTCTGATCCGTCTGTTCCTCTAGTGACCGTACAGTCCGGTCTCCACTGACCCCTCTGTCCAGTCACTATGTCCAGAAGCTAAAACTCCTCGACCTCACTTGACTTCACTTCCCGGCTTCTCCAAATAGCTCCTTGGCTTCTCTAATGTCACCTAGTGCCTGTGATTTCACTGAGCATCCATGCACATCACCGACTAGACATGACCTAAGAGAAATGAACTAGACTCCCTTGCTATTTCGGTTTTTCCTATGGACTCAAAACCCTAACAACTAGATAAGTGTTCCCAACACTTGCTCCATAGCTTGTCCGTAGCCTTGATCCATCTTCATCAACTCTTGGACTCCATCAAGCTCATCAAGCCTCCATACTTGTGATCATTGTCATCAATTGTCAAGGCAACCATCATCCATATGATTTGTAGTAGAGTTTAGTGATGATTCCTGCAGGGATAACACTCATGTAGATATTAGCCCACAATTTTATAGTTGTCATCTATCACCAAAACATTCATACCTTGGGGATTCCTATCATCAATAGTCATGGAGCTTACACCAAGACCTGTCACTCTGTCACAATCTATTCTCACCCCCTCGGTGATTTTTGTTTTATTTCTTGTTATGATTTATGGATTGTTAGCGGCTATTTCTTGTTGTGAGGACAATAATTTTGGAACGAAGGGAGTATTCTTTCAGTTGCATATGTAGAGTAACCGGGTTTGAATCGACAGATTGAAACATAGAATTAGTATGTTTTAACAAATTAGTTCAATGAATTCAAGCTCAAAGTTCAATCATTTGGCGTCTTGAGAGAGCATGAGGCTTACTAGGTCGCTGCAGAGGATGACCATGGCCCCGTTGATGATGAGATGCTTGATGGTGGCACGGATGCAGGTATCGTCAGTGATGTTCTATCTGTCGTCATGGGACACATTGAGGTTGGTGTGCAAGAGCACATGCTTCCCCTCTAGTTCCATGACGGTGAGGTCACCGACGCTCTTCTTCGCCATCGTCGCCACGATGTACGTCCCGCGGAACCCCCAAGACGTCATCACGCGGCAGCGCGTCGCGACATGGATTGCTAGCCGTGGGCCTGCACGATGGAGCGGCACCGTGGGGATTAAAAGCAACACACGGAGGACGGCTAGGCGGACGAGGGAGAGGGAGGACAGCACGACTGCCCATGACATTGCCAGTGAGTGAGGCAAGGAGCTAGAAGGGTTGCTTCGTCGGAGCCTGGAGGGAAGGCACAGGGCAGAAGACATTTTGCTGATTGCGGCGGCCTACAATGGGTTGGCTACGAAGACCAAGGGGAAAGTAGGAGACTAGTCCGACGAACTTTAGACATCCCAGCCGTCATAGTGGAAATAGACGTTTTCGATTGGTTAGAGCGATAGTCAAAAGGGTCATGTTCCTTTGTCCCAGTCAGACATTGACCGAGTTCACGAATATATACGCTTCCCCAAATATTCGTATGCAAATGGGCCAAATGAATAGTGGTACGAGTCGAGCGATCCGTGACCCATATAGTAAATGAACACCAAAATCTCAGCCTGTATATATGATTGCCAAGGCCCTCTATCTCTGTCCGGTTGTTGATCACGATTGCAGCCTCGCTTGCTCCTGACCTTGTTTGAGAATCGAGAGGGCTCCGATGAGGACTTGGTTACTCTGGTTTATTATTTTTTTTATTTTCAGCAGTAATTAATGCAAAATCTTAATAATAATCTTTCTAGTTTTCAAATTTATTCCATATAATTATTACTAGCATAGTGTTCGTGCATTGCCACGGGTTTGTGTATTTTTTCATGTTAATAATAAATTTTAGACATTTGTTTATTTCTATTTAAAAACCTAATATTCTGTGGGTCTGAGAGGTATTGGAAAAGAAACCATCTATAGTTGAGTTGAGCAAGGGCAATGGCGTCAATTCTCCTTAAGGTCAAAACAGCAACATCCGAGTGTCTAGTCTACTTAATACTCATTACTTAATTATAATTTAATATCTGACTTATTGGTGATACTGCTGTTGTTGTGGAGGAGCTTTTAGATTAGATTGTGTTTTGTCTTATTTTCTTCATCTTTATCTGGGAGCATTTTTTTTTTTTTTTTTTTGATATCCATCTAGGAGCATCTTGTTGTAACCAGTGAAGGTTTTCATCAATTATGTCTATAGGTTGTCTGGAGCTGATCGGTACGACTGTTTTGAGCTGAAAGCAGACAAAGTTACCGACCATAAGGCTTATTTATGACGGGCAGACGATGGTGACTGTGTGATGACTTACAGATGTTCCACTTGTTACAGTAAGTCAACAACTAGGGCGGGATGGTGGCTTCATTGCAGCCCTGCGAGGGGTAGATGATAGTGACTAGTTGATGTTCATATGTGTCACTTGTTCGGTAAGTCAACAATTGGTCTGGGATGATGGCTTTGTCGTAGTTCGATGATAAGCAGAAGTCAGTGACTTTTTTATGTAAACTTCTATATGTGTGCGATAAATCTGTTTGTGTACAAAAGTGAATATAGTTTGGATGCGTTCTGTACGTTTGTGTATTTATTTAAAGTGCGTACGGTTGTTCAGCCTAGTGCTACTAGCCTACTATATCTACATAATCCAGATTGCTTGAGGTCCCTGCTTATGCCCATTATTGTTTTTTGAACGCCACGTTACACCGTTCTTCTTTTTTAAAGCCTGCAACATAGCTACATGGCAGAGGAACAAGTGAAATACTACGATTTGAGAACTTAGAAAACATGGAGATCATTATTCATACTTTTAGAAAGGTGTCGCCATTGACGCTTCTGCTTGGAGCTCGACTGTAGTTATTTGATGCTATAAAATTGTTCATTTGGTGGAGTATAACGTGAAGAAATTGTAGTTTCATTTGCTGAGCTGCAAACGGAATTGTAAGTTGGTTTGGGCCGCCTAGAGATTAAAGGCCTCTATTTCTCGTGCCGTTTCGGCCCATCACTTTCTTCTGCGCAACGTGGCCCATTGTTTCCATTCTTCTCCAAACCAACGTGTATAAGTGCTATTTGCTCTATTTCAGGAAAAAAAAAATGCAGCTTGCTGATAAAAACCCTGTCAGTTCTACTCGTCCGTTCAGAAATTGCTGTAGTTCCCGACAGCCGATTTATACTAGCCGTAAGTCAAAAATTTTAGTCGGAATGACAGTATTTCTAAAATGGAAGGAGTACACTTCTAGTAATGATAAACAAGAACATGTTACATGACAGAACGGGGACACAATGAAGAGGCTGAAGAACAACACATCAAGATACCAGCGAGAACCAAACTTCCGCACATCAGTATAAGTCCATCTGCATCTACCTTATGAACAGTGTGTTGTTGTAGTTTTCGCTCAGAAAAAAAGCGTAATAGAGTACTAGTTCCTTAGGTACGAAGTCTTCGCTTTGGGGATCTCGAAATTCCGTAGCGTTGATAATGCAAATAGGACATTGAATGGAAAAGTCTTGACATGGTGAAATGATTTCCCGAAAATTGCAAAGTTTCCTGATTCATGTCAAAGTTGTCATCAACACCTGCGTTAAAAAAAAAAAAAGAAGAGAAAAACACCTGCCCCAGTGCGAGGTGTCCGTCCCATCCTCACGCAGACGGAAAACATCACCCGACGGCGACGCTTACCACGTTGTCATAGCTGTCAGTCACCCTCTCGCCGCGTCGTCGCTTTCTTCGCCCGCGCTGCTTCACCGGATTCTATTCTAAACCCACAGCCAGAGTAATACTGCCAGGAGCCAAGCCCTAGGCCATCAATCCCCTCCCCAACTGCTCCTCCTCCTCGTTCTCTCCTGCAATTCCCCTTCTCGCCTGGTCCTCCGCGGGTTCCAGCCGTCCTCGCCTCCATCTGGAACCGTGCGGCGTCGCGGATGGCGGCGTGAGTAGCCCGCTGACGGGCTAGGGTTGCTTTTTGGGCCGGGAGTGAGAAGAGACCAGCGGTGGCGCACGCCATGGCGAGCGACGTGCCCATGACCCCGGAGCTCGAGCAGATCGACGGCGAGATCCACGACATCTTCCGCGCACTTCAGTGAGTCCCCGCTCCCCTCCCTTTACTACTGCTTTCGTGCTCTACCCCTCTTTGCTTGCCTAGGGGAGCGGCCGCCGACGCGTCAGGGGAGGACGCTGGAGCGCGTGGACAGGTGTTGCTTGTGAAATTGTTCGGTCGTGCAACCCGCCGCCTGCTGCGATGCTTGTGTAATTGCCACTTTTGGTAGGATTTCAGTGGCTTCTGGCTAGAATCGCTCCAAAATGTGTGTTTAGTATAAATGAAAAGAAGAATACAAACAAACTGTGCTGGGAATTGTGATGGTGGGTCTGCAAACTTATCAGCGTAATTTATCGTTGCTGCCACAACTCATAATTCAGCCAAATGCTAGAACTAGCATATACACGAGATATAAAAATTATAGCTACGGGAAGTGATAAATTCACAATAAGGGCTTAAGTTAGGGCTCAGAACTCACAGAAGTAAAACGAGAACATGGTGGAAGTGTAATTGCAAGTTTACACATGACATTCTTTTCTCTAGCTTGCGGGGCATCACTTCAGGTACTAAAGAGTGCCGCCAGTAATGTGACTTGTCTAGGTTGTTGGTTGGTTTACTTGTCTACACATTCTCACAGAATTTGTAACGTTAAGTTTTGCCCTGCTGAATTTGTTGCCTGAGTTCCCTCCGAACTTCAAAATGTGACATCCGGGTAGCAAAGTATATTCAATTTCAGTTCAAACCTACTGTGTGGACGTCATATAAAGTCCAGGTGTAGTTCTTGATAAAGGCAACAGAACCGATCTATCTCTACTTTTCACTTTAACCCTCTTCATTATTTCATTTCTACAAGCGACACGTATGCAAAAGATCTGAAATAGTCTATCATTTTAAACTATGATGTTGCATTGAACACTGCCGTCTTGAATGCTTGTGATAGATTTGAATAGATAGGATTGCTGTTAGCTACAAAAACACTTTTTTTGCTATGTTCAAATGAAAAATCGTCATCTACGCGCATTTCAATATTTAGTTTTGGGAATTATTGTTGCAATGTCAATCCTTCTTCTCAAATGACATCAGGTACTTAAGTTTGAGGAGTTGTTTTGTCAAGTTCAAATGAAATCTCTAGGATTTGATGGAATGAATGGAGAATGATTTTATCCTTCCCACCTTTTCCGCTCATGAAGAACATAAAATGAGTACAAATTGTTTATCTGACCTTCTCCTTTTGATATTAGCTGTTGCTTAAACTTTAAAAATCTTTTATCACATTGCATTTTCAAGATATAGTTTCATGCATGCCTCTGAATTGTGAATACAGTTTAGATCCAATAAGATCAAAATATCTACCCTTGCCAGTTGACCCTTCCAATTGGTTTCAATTGTTGCTAATTCTTGCAGGCTATTTTTGGCATATCTTGATTGTTAATTTCTAGCTATGTCTTTCAATGTGCGCGTCCTTGTTGTAAAACGAAACCGATCCTGTAAATCTATATTATAATTCCAGCCCCTCTCTGAACTCCAATCCAGAGTTTCAAGTTGCCAATACCAACACGTTCACCTTTGCATGACACCATGAGGGTTGTGTTTATGCAGTGATGTAGGAACTAAATGATTTTTTTTTTTCACATTTCTTCTTTCTAACCTCTTTTCATTGCATTCAAAATACTATTGAGTTGTTAGCTGATTATCTATGTATAAGGTATCCTGGCTCCTAACATGAATCATTATTTAATGATACGTTCTTTTCTGCAGAAATGGATTTCAAAAGATGGATAAGATTAAGGATTCAAATAGGCAAGCTAAACAGTTGGAAGATCTCACAGGGAAAATGAAGGAATGCAAGCGGTAGGTCAAGCTGAACGCTGCTATTGAATCTCATACACATACCTTTTCAATTCATGCTTTAAAGTTACTTGTTCATGCATGTGCATGTCCGTTCTACTGTATTTACTCTATTTCTGACTATAATGTCCTCTTTGAGTGAACTGCTGAATTAGGAATGTATTATCTGTATTTACTCTCTTTCTGATTATAATGTCCTCTATTTGCGTGAACTGCTGAATTAGTAGTGGTATTGTCTGATCTTTATCTGCCGCAAATATCCCCCTTTTAGATGACTTTCTTATGCTTTCTATAATTCAACTTATTTCTTACCGCTTTTTCAGCTTGATCAAAGAGTTTGATCGCATTTTCAAAGATGATGAGTCGAACAATCCTCCTGAGATAAACAAGCAGCTAAATGACAGAAAACAGTTCATGGTTGGTTGACTCATGACTGTTGCTCTGCCGTATTTCAATTTTCAATATTTTCACTTGCTCATTCCTTCTTGTAATGTTTCTTCTGTGCTGTACAGATCAAAGAATTGAATTCGTATGTCACATTGAGGAAAACGTAAGTTATGTCCTGTTTTTTTTTCCTTACATGCTGCCTTAGCAAGTCATTGCCTTGTTCCGTTTATTTCATGATCTCCGTTATGCAGATATAATATCTTTTACCATTAGGATTACACTTTTTTGAACCCTTGTAGCCCTGTACATCTTGGGCCTCTTGGTAGTTTTAAGTCTAAGTCGTAAGGCCTTTTTTTCAGATACCAAAGTAGCCTTGGTAACAATAATAAGAGGGTTGAGCTCTTTGATATGGGTGCTGGAAGTAGCGAGCCTGCTGCTGAGGACAATATTCAAATGGCATCAGGTAAAATCAGTTACTAACTTTGTGACGAACTTATGCTATGGGCTGTTGCTTTATGAAATTTCAAGATTCTGAAATGTCTTAGATAACGTAGAATCATATCCAAAATAGTTGAAATCATGAACTTTTGAACTTTGACATTAGAACAGCTACTGCCAGACAGGCTTTCTGGAAAGGCCCGCTTATGTGATTTTTGTTAACCAAAGTAAATAGATGGTTGAGTGAATGAAGATTGTAAGCGCTTCATATTTTCCTGGTTAAGATGCACTAGTCTAAACAACAAAAGTGGAACAGATGATGCCTAAGTTTTCTTGGTCCATTTGTGAACGAGTTATAAATGCCTAAGACCCAGTGTGATCTGTAAAACATGTCACAAAATGAAACTCAAAGAACCGTAACTATAAAATATGATCTAAGACCCATTGTGGTCTTAGCGGTTAGTTCTGTTATTCGTAACCCTAAAAGAAATAAAATGATCTGGCGCAAGGTATTTTAATTGGTTCATCTGGTAAGCTTTGCAGCCATGACGAATCAACAACTCATTGATGCTGGAAGGAACCAAATGGATCAAACAGATCAAGCTATTGAACGTTCAAAAATGGTTTGCCTTTTTTATTATGCTTTTCCAATTCCTTTCAGTGTGCACTTTGAGGGCAAAGTTTACAGGACATTCTTCTTGTAGGTTGTTGCACAAACTGTTGAGACTGGAACTCAAACTGCCCAAGCACTATCACAGCAAGTATGTTTCTCTTTTACTAGTGTAGCAAAATTTTCACTTCATAAGTGTGTTTTCTTCTTATGGTATATGGGCATACTAAGCTTGATCTATAAATTGTACCCATTTTTCTTTGACATAATTAATCGGATTTACTTTTGTCATCTCTCCATGCCATTCCTTTTCTATTGTTAGTCCATCTTTGGCAATCGGCCAAAACAATCGTCTTATTATCATCCTTTCAATAATTTGAAAATCAAGGTCTAGATCACAGTTAGACTTCAGAATTGTGGTTGAAACGCTAATACGCTATTGCCCCTAACAACTAAGGTTGTACAAGAAGATTATAAGTAATTCCTGGCACTAAAAATCATCTTATTTACAGACAGAACAAATGAAGAGGATTGGCAATGAGCTGGATTCTGTTCACTTCTCACTGAAGAAAGCTAGCCAACTAGTGAAAGAGATTGGTCGCCAGGTTTGGTCTCTGGCTTGCCTGTGCCAGGAAGGCACACACGCACAGTATCACAGATGCATGCTTCACATCTGAAAGTTAACCCTTTTATGCAGGTTGCGACGGACAAATGTATCATGGCATTTCTTTTTCTGATCGTTATAGGTGTGATTGCAGTAATTGTTGTTAAGGTATGCAATGCATTTTTACCATTTGTTTCCTGATATTACCATCCAAAAATGAGAATCGAGTCATTAAACTACTTTTTTCTTCGTCCAGATTGTCAATCCACATAACAAAGACATCCCAGACATTCCTGGACTGGCTCCGCCTGCTCAAAGTTACCAAATCAACAACAGGAGATTGTTGTGGGCTGAAGCTTTCTGACGTATTTGAGATGTTTGTGCATGGAGGTTCCCTCTAGCTGCAGTGTTTGCGAATCAGTAGCTATCCATAAGGCACAAGATGCGTCGTAACAATTCGTTGAGTTGTATTTATATTTTTTGTGTTGACTACTAGATCTGGATTCGGGAGTTCTTAGCATAGGGCTCGTGTTGTTTGTGCATCCTGGCCCATCTGGTTGTGTATATGTAGTAGAGGTGAGATATTGAGTCATTTTACGGATACCGAGTCGGAGACTTCTGTGCTAGTTGATTCTTGTATCACTTTATTTTATTATGCTTGGGGTGAAGCCAATTCGTGGTCGCCGTTCTTATCAGAGTATATAGATGCTTCTCTGTCATCGCACGCAGGCAGGGAATGAACAAATTTTAGAGCAAGGCCAAAAAGCTCTGTATTAATTCATACACTAGCGGACTAGCGAGAGCTGGCGGCTAGTTCTCAGAGCCGACCCAGCTGTAGGCAGCGTCTTTCAGCACGCCTCGCCGTTTCATCATGTCTCTAACACTGTGCACGCCGTCCCACTTCCCCGCCGCCGCGAGCGTGTTGGAGAACGCCATGTATGCTCCTGGCCTTCCCGCGCGGCTGAGCTCGAAGACTTCTTTCGCCGCGATGTCGGCCATATCGACGTCCCCGTGCAGGTTGGCCGCCCCGAGCAGCGCCGCCCACACATCGGTGTTTGGCGTCGCCGGTATCCCCCTGATGAAATCGTAGGCCTGCCGCACGCTGCCGAACCTGCCGAGGAGGTCCACCATGGTGGCGTAGTGCTCCATCCGCGGCTGCAGCGAGTACTCACTCTCCATGCTCTGGAACACCTCCTGCCCCTGGGACAGCAGCCCGGCGTGGGCGCACGCGGACAGAACGCTCAGGAAGGTGGCGTGGTTCGGCCGGACGAGCTGCCGCCTCCGCATTTCGGCAAACAGCTGGAGGGCCTCGTCGGAGAGGCCGTTCTTCCCGTACCCGTCGATCATCGACGTCCATGTAATGACGTTCGTCGCGGGCATCCGGTTAAAGACCCTCCGTCCATCCTCGACCCGGCCACACTTGGAGTACATGTCAACGAGCGCGCTCCCGGTCTTGATGTCAGCGGCGAGGCTGACCTTGACCGCTTGGCAGTGCACCTGCTCCCCGAGCTCCGGTGACGATAACAATGAGCACGCGCCGAGCACGCTCACGAACGTGGACACCGTCGGCCGGTGCCCCGCCCGCTGCATCGCCTTGAACATCTCCAGCGAGCACTCGGCCGTCTCCTCCGCCGTGCTGTACCCCTCCACCATGGCGTTGAACGCCACGACGTCCTTGTCCTCCATCCCTTTGAATATCGCCTCCGCCTCCTCGCACAGCCCGTCGTTCATGCATCCGACGAGCAGCGCCGTGGAGCAGACCACGCTCGGCGCGGGCATGAGGCCGTGCACGCGCCGCGCGTAGCCCAGCGACCCGGTCTTCACGTAGGCGTCCACCAGTGCCGCGGAGAGGACCTCGTCGTGCCCGGCGACGGACCTGACCACACGCGCGTGGACCTCCCGCGCGGCGATGCTGGGAAGCGTCAGCGCCGCCGACAGCTTCAGCGCCATGGACAGCGCGAACACGTCCACCCGGCCCGTGCACGCCGCGAGCCGCCGCACGACGGCTAGCGCCTCGATGGGTTTCCCCCGCCGGAAGTACCCCGCGGCGAGGTAGTTGTGCGCGGCGTTGGTCGGCCTCGGCATTCCGTCGAACACCGCGCGGGCGTTGCGGACGGAGCCGCATCGGAGGTGCAGGACCAGGAGCTTGACGGAGAGGTCGGCGGTGGCGGGGATGCCCGACGCGAGGAGCTGCGCGTGGAGGGTCTGCGCCTGGGCTCGCGGCGGGTACGCGTTGATGAAGCCCTGGACGGCGGCGGCGAGCGCGGCGGCGGAGCGGAGGTGGCGGGGCAGGCGCGGCGGGTGCGACTGGGCCGCTGCCGCCTCTCGCATATTTCGGGCCCAACGAAACGAACGTGCGCAGCCTGGACTCTCGTTTAAAAGGCAAGTCTTCCAATCTCCAAACTCTGGCTTCCCCGCGGCACATAAAAGGCAGGAAAGATTTCCCATCCGGAGCACACGTCCGCGCAATGGAGACTCCTCCTCCTCCCGCCGCTTCTTCTTCTTTTTCTTCTTCTTCCTCCTCTGCTGTGACGTCAGGCAGCGCTCACGGTTCTAATTCCTCCCCCGTCGCCTCAGATGGTGGTGATAATGCTGCCTCGGCGGCGCTCATCAGGCAGAGGTTCTCTCTGAACCTGCCTCCCGGCTTCCGCTTCGTGCCGACCGACGCTGAGCTTATCGTCCACTTCCTGCGCCCTAAGCTCGCCGGCGAAGTGCTCCCGCTGCCAATCTTCTTCGACGAGCGTATCCTTGATTACCATCCGGAGCAACTCGTCGGTACTACTATACTACTACTACTAATTAAGCTAACCACCACCGTGCAAATTTAAATTTCCTCTGTTCGGTTCGGTTCCTTTATTAATGCTCAAATCATCAAGAACAATTTGCCGATTCTGATGAACCAGCTGTCGTGCGATCTGATTGATACTGCAGAGAAGTACAGGGAGCACGGCCAGAACCGGTGGTTCTTCTTCACCAGGAGGGAGCGCAAGCACGCCGGCGGGAAGCGGCCTAACCGGACCACGCCGGGCAACGGCCACTGGAACGCCACGGGGAGCCAGAGGCCGATATACGCCGACGGCGAGATTGTTGGGTGCGTGGGGACGCTGGTGTTCTATGAAGCCTCACGCAAGAAGAAGAAGGAGGACATCGTCGCCGCCGTCACGGCGGCGGCTGAGACGACGGCGGCTTCCCCGGACGAGGACAGCGGGAAGACTGATTGGACCATGTATGAGTACGAGAGCCTCACGTCCAAGGCTGAATTCGATGCCAAGAAAAACGGCGAAGGCAGGGTGAGTACCTACCTACCTCTATTTTCATTGTGCTATGGTTGAGACATCATCATGTTGGTCTTGTTTAATTTTATTCATCTATATGCAGATAGATGAGCTGGTGCTCTGCTCGATTCAGAAGAAGAAGCATTGCGAACAGAGCAAGGAGGGGGAGGTGGTGAAGGGCAACAAGAAGAAGAGGAAGAAGGAGGACCAGGAAAGCACACCTTCTGCCGGCAACAGCGAGAAGAAGCGCACATGTGTTAAGGCCAAAGATCAGGAAAGCAGCCATGTCGGTGGCAACGGCGGCAGGGAGAAGAAGAGCACCCAGGTCGGCCGCAAAAATGAGCAGAAGGGCAGCCCTGCTGTCAGCAGGAAAAAGAGAAAGACCAAGAAGGAGATAGCCCAGGAACAGGAGGCTTATGTGAAGAGATCTCTGATGGCCCAGGAACAGGAGGATTATTTTGTGAAGCGATCCCTGATGGCCCAGGAAGAGGAGACTTATTTGGTGAAAAGATCACTGATGGAAACACCGCAGCATGAGCCGGTGCAGGCGCCTCCTGGAGCTGAGGTTGATCCAAACATGGACATGCTGCATTGCTCTGTCACTGCACTAACGCAGCCAACAATGTCTTACCTGAACATGATGCTATTGCCTGATGCTGGAACACAGAGCAACATTCACCCAAACTATGTGACGCTTCACAACTTCATCCAACCCATGGAATTTCCGATGATGTTGCAGGGACAAGAACATTATTTTGCATATGAACAGCCCAACATGCAGCATATGCAACTCAATACGATGGCCCTTCCTGAAGTTTACGGACCTGGCTTGGGTCCAGAATATCCCAGCTATGGTTACGGCAATGGCGACCACCTTCATGGGACCAACATGGATCACCATGAGCTCTCGAGCTTCCAGTTCCCGCCGCAGCCATCTGATGGAGTTGAAGGAAGCACCAGCACTCAAGGTACTGTTATGCCGTTATGAAACCTTACGTCCTTGGATGTGGAAGTAAGTACTAAGTGTTAATCTTCATTAGGATCAGTATATGGACGTGTCCTGTCATTTATCTTTGTGTGGGTATGTGCGAGTCCTTCGTATGAGGGTCGTTGTGGTAAAGGGTAATTAGGCTACTATGTCATCGTTGTTCATTGGGATGTTGAGTGTCACTCTACCATGTTATTGTTTGGTCCATTGGAGCTATATATAAAATAGAAACATTGTGTTGTTGAGATTTTGGCTTTTCAAAGCAGAGACTATCAAATACTGAGTTTATTGTTGGCATCAAATTCGAGTCATGGTACAGTGACACAAATTTCATAAACGTTATAAGGTTTCTGGAAAAGTGTTATCGACAGACCACTAAAGCACGTGACAGGCACTTGTTACGGTGCAAGTCGACTCCTAAATAAGTGAGTGGCCCCAAGGGTGCCCTTCAATTTTCCTTAATAGTTCAAGATAATTAACCAAACTGAGCCCAATTTTTTTAAGAAAAAACTAGTTCAAAATCTTAAACTGAGGATGGCTACAAATGAAAATGATTGCTTTTGAACTACATGGCAAAATTGTTCTTCTCTGAAAAAAAAAGGGCATACTCGTCAATCTTTGACAAACATATTTTTGAGGAAGCAAAAGGAAAGACATGGCCTCGACGACATGGGCTGGAACAAGAGGATTATTTTGTGAAGCGATCCCTGATGGCCCAGGAAGAGGAGACTTATTTGGTGAAAAGATCATTGATGGAAACAACGTAGCATGAGCCGGTGCAGGCGCCTCCAGGAGCTGAAGTTGTCTACACTGATCCAAACATGGACATGCTGCATTGCTCTGTCACTGCACTAACGCAGCCAACAGTGTCTTACCTGAACATGATGCTATTGCCTGATGCTGGAACACAGAGCAACATTCACCCAAACTATGTGACGCTTCACAACTTCATCCAACCCATGGAATTTCCGATGATGTTGCAGGGGCAAGAATATTTATCTATTATATATATATTTGACCAACAAAAGAAGCCACTATGTTCGCTCTTAAAGTCAAGAAATTCCCACATTAATCGGAGAAAATAAGAAAAAAAAATTACCCACCACTACCATTATAAAAAATTAGACTAAAATATGCTTTAGAAAGTTATTAAACTACCCACCACTGTCATTATAAAATAATTATACCAAAATACCTCTAAAAAATTAATAAATTACCCACCATTGTCATTATAAATAAATTAGAATTAAATATTTTTTTAAAAATATATTTGTAAAAACACCACGTTCATCTAGATCTCTCTCTCTCTCTAAAACACCACGCTCATATTAATTGGTGAAATCACTACTATTATAAAAATTAAATATTTATAAAATATTTGTAAAAGCATCACGTTCATCTAGATCTCTCTCTCTCTCTCTCTAAGACACCACACTCATATTAATCGAAAAAAATCACTACCACTATAAAAATTTATACGTCGCTCTCAAAGCCAAGAAATTCCCATATTAATCGGAGAAAATAAGAAAAAAAAATTACCCACCATTATCATTATAAAAATATTAGACTAAAATACCCCTTAGAAAGTTATTAAATTATCTACCACTGTCATTATGAAACAATTAGACCAAAATACCTCTAAAAAAGTTATTAAATTACCCACTATTGCCATTATAAATAAATTAAAATTAAATATTTTTTCTAAATATATTTGTAAAAGCACCATGATCATCTAGATATCTCTCTCTAAAACACCACGCACATATTAATCGGTGAAATCACAACTATTATAAAAATTAAATATTTCTAAAATATTTGTAAAAGCACCACGTTCATTCAGATCTCTCTCTATCTCTCTCCCTAAAACACCACACTCATATTAATCGGAAAAATCACTAACATTATAAAAATTTATACAAAAATACCATTTAGAAAATTACTAAATTACCCACAACTGAAAAAATTAAACTAAAATACATATAAGAAAGTTATTAAATTACTCACCACTGCTATTATGAAAACAATCGGACCAAAACACCCCTAAAAGTTATTAAATTACCCATCACCGCTATTATAAATAAACTACAATTAAATATTTTTTTCAAAATATATTGGTAAAAGCACCACATTCATCAAGATATATATATCTCTCTCTATATATAAAACACCACACTTATATTAATCGAAAAAATCATTACCATTATAAAAATTAAATATTTCAAAATATATTTGTAAAACCACTACGTTCATCCAGATCTCTCTATCTCTCTAAAACACCATATTCATATTAATCAGAGAAATCATTATCATTATAAAAATTTATACTAGAACGATACTAAGAAAGTTATTAAATTATCTATCTAAGAAAATTATTAAAACCCTGTTTCGATCCCCGTAGTTACTTAAAAACTTATTTTTTTTCATTTTCTAAATAAAAACTAGATGGAGATGTTTGGATCCTAATTTTTATATTCTATAAATTAGCTTTTGGTTAGTGAATGCATCGAAATGAGGCAAAAACTGGCATTAGCTGGTTTATAGAAACGGACATAGAACCTGGTCTATTTGGAGGCCCTCCAGTTTCTACAAACCAATTTCTTAGAAACTAGAAAGGTCCAAACAAGGCCTAAATTATCCACCATGATCATTATAAATAAATTATGATTTAATATTTCTAAATATCTTCACCTCAATCTATTTCTCACTCACTAAAACACCACATTCATAAGCGGATAAGACTAGAAAACCAATCACATTATATGGCATTTAAATATCAATAAAAATTACCATCATCCTCCCATCATCAAATATTGTTGTTGTTTTTGTTTGTTGGTTGATGATGATTATCATTAGTATAGTCATAATTAGAGGTCATGCCAGATCGTGGTCACTATGCCACTATGGATTAAGTATTCCATTGCCATCATGACAAGCTTTAGGGAGAGAGAGAGATCGTTGCTGGGGTCTTAGAGACCTCTCTTTGCCAGTGAAATTGCTTGGAGCATTTGGTGAGAGCCAAGAGGCAAAGAGGAGAGCACTAGGAGGACATATTGCATATCTTGAGAGTGCTAGTGAAAGTAACATGGAGTGATCTTCCACATCTAAGGCTAGGTGTCCTTGAGGGTGAGATCTAGGTTGTTATTCTTGGTCTATGGTGAGACCTAGACCGGTTATGTGTCGGTGATCGAGCCTATCGTGATTGGTTGTGAAGGCCGTCACACGTTTGTACATGGTTTGAGCCCGCCGGTGAAAGGGGCATCGCTAGTGACCGCCCATGTCGGCTCGGAGAGTCCGGCAAGTTCTCGAGAGAGACGAGCTTGTGCCTTGGTGGTAGCGGTGACGCGCATCATGTCTTCACTCCGGGAGTGATTGAGGGCTCGTGGGCGAGAACTCCACATTGGTGGCGGGAGGGACCGGGACTCCGGCGGGAGTGGTCCAACGAGGAGTAGGGGAAGGCACCATCCTTCTGAGACCTTGGGAAAAAAAATCATGAGCCATCTCTTATTCTACTCCTTACTATGATGCTTTACTTTTCGCTCTTACATACCGTGCTATTTCATGCTTGTGTGCTTACCTTGCTCTAGTTGACTACCTAGTAGACTTGCATGAATAGGCTTCTTTACTTGCTAGTAGTGGTTAGCTTTCATACTTGATCACTAGCATGTATAGGAGTTGCTTTGGCTTGTTTGATCAAGCTAGTATGTATCGTGCTACTCATGCTTGTGTGCCTTCCATGTACTTGTTGATTTAGTAGCTTTGCATGAGTAGGCTCCTTTGCTAGCTTGTTGTGTTCTTCCGCGTGTCTTCAATAATAGCTTGCATAGGAGTTGTATTGCCTTGTGTGATCCACTAGTATGCTTAGGTTGTTGTTCCTTTCATAGGTTCATTATCTTGCTAGTGTGATCATCACTAGAATTATGTAGGAGTTGTTTTGAGTGGTAGGTTTTAGGAATTGGCGAATTTGGTACATAGTATGAGCTACTGATTCAACCCCCCTCTCGGTCACTCGATTCTTTCAAGTGGTATCAAAGCCAAGTGCTCATCATAAGGCTTAACCGCTTTGAGTAGTGACTGTATTGAGTTGGGATGTCATCCCATTCGGGGCCGGGTCATGGATCATAGAAGGATCGATTGAAAAGCTACCTAAACGCCATGATTCTAGATGAGTTGATGGACAAACTTGTGGACTTTGCCAATACCTTTACCGATGATCATGTATATGATGATGATTGTATGGATGTGTGATGTGAACAAGGGTTCCCGATCTTCCGAAAGGTTCTTGGTAAGTTGATTTGGTCGGAGGCGACACACAAATCGATCCGGCTTCAGAACAGCACGTTCTAAACCCCGCAATCGCAGCACGACGTCTCCTCTGGTTATCAACCGTCCAAAAGACGATTGACCTCGCCGAGAAGGCTGATCCCTGCCTGCGAATCAAGAACACAAGCAAGAACAATGAAGATTGCAACATAATTGCAGATGTATGATTAAACTCTCGAAGTTGGGGTCTCACAAACCGATGAACGGCGAAACTGTTTATGAACAGAATTGATCTAAGCAAAACCCGAACCCTAATGGTGCGGCGGCGGCTGTATATAAAGACCCTAGGGTCGTGCAAGACCCTCTGGACGCGCCCCTAATTGGGCTCAACTAGATACAAAGCCCAAAGGCCAAAAATAGGCGACGCAGCACCGACACAGATTCTGGACTCTGTCTTGTTTTGACGATTCCCGATGACTCCGGATGAATTTTGACATGAGGCCGGCGGCATTGGAAAGGTCTTCTCCTTATCTTTCCGTGCATATGTAGAACGTCCAAATCCGAGTCCGTATGCGTCCTGGGCAACTGTTTTAGTACAGACTGGTCCTGGGCCCCGAAACAGACTCGAAGTCGGTTTTGATTGGGCCTCCACTTTGGCTTCCAAGCTCTTGCTGGTCCTCCACGTTCCCAGCTCCTTCTCCCATCATCTCCTGGTCTTCTCCATGGTTTCTAATCATAAAATAATCATTAGGTAGCAAACCATTCTCAAAAGTAACATATAGCGAAGAACGTAGGAACGAGCTCACCTCTAAATTTAGTCGTCGTGCACGAGCTCTAGTCATTGGACCTTGCAAGTCCAGATTTGGAGGAGTGTTGTGTGTATCCATAGGAGTGATGTCCTCATCAATGTGCCTAGTTATAGTGAGTGCCTAGATTCTACTAGTGATAATTTGATAGGTTGCTCTACTAGTGTGCCTACTGTGATGATTGGTGATGTTGGCTCTCTTGATCTTACTTGCTTTTCTAGTGTGACTAGTACTGATGATGTTTGTGAGTCATTTATTGATCATGCTAGTGTTGGTCGTACCTACGCACCCACTTATATACCGCAAAAGGACGGTGTACGATTGTAGCACTTTTTCCCTTGAATTGAGTATCCCAAGGTTTATCGAATCCACTGAGACCTTAGGAATAATTAAACAAAGTTAACAATAAAAGATCTAGTCAAAGCTACTGTCGAATTTAGGTTGCGTGAGGGGGAGACTGGCCAGCGCAAAGGTGCGCCAGACAGTAAATCTGTCGTTGCGCCGATCGGCGCAGGAGTTGAGCCGATCGGCACACTAGTGAATCTAAGCCAAAGTGCGCCAGATGCCTTGTAAACCTATGCTGTTAAGTGAGTAACCAGATATCTACTAGTGAGATCGTAACTAGAAAGTCTAATTAAATAGCATCATAATGGGTAATTACATAGATCAATGAAAACCTATAATGAATAAGACCACCCTGCTTTCTGAGCGGCTCCCGATTTATCCCTGCCGAGAGGAAACCCTTAATCGCGCGAGTATCTTACCCTACTCAACTATCCAATAGTGCTGCGCAGGCTTAGTGCTGTCACCGCTAAACCACACTAGTAGCATCATCAAGCAACCATAATCAATACAATATCCGATACTATCCTAATCACCACGATCAAGATAATATCAACTTACTTAGCCTAGAACTAAGCAATTGGAATAAGCACATGCATGATTATAGAATCAAGACAGACAAATCACCAAAACCATCATCAACATATTCAATCATCCTTTAGATACATAGAGTAAGATTCATCCCCCTCAAGATGGCCTACCTTGACGGATCAACTCTTAACACCAATGGTTCTTGAAACTCAACTAGAAATCTATTCTAACGGGGCAAGCCCCGGTGGCTCTAACTCACGGATCTGTTGTTCCTCTGTTGCCTCTCTCTCTCTCTGCAGCCAGGGTTTACAAGTATTTATAGGGGTTCTACTCGTAAAGGACTCGATTTCTAGCAAATAAGGCGGTTGCGCCAATCGGCGCAGCATTGCGCCGATCGGCGCAAGCCGTGTCTTCTCTTGTTTCTTCTCCGAGTCGGTTCCTTTGTCTTCCACAGCTGCCATGTGGGCCTTTTCCTTCGAGATAAAGTCTTGTACTGCACGTTACGATCTTGAAGTTCCATAAATCTTCTAGGCAAATATCTTCAAGTGTCTTGCGCAGATGAACTTCCATAAACATGTGGAATGGGCCTTGGTCACTTCTGTGAGCCAAAACACCCTAGCGCCGACCGGCTCATGGACTGCACCGATCGGTGCACTGGGCTTCTTCAGTGCTTTTCGTCGATTTTACCTGTCCTCTCCAGCATCACTTTAATCACCAATTTTACCTGTTTCTGCAATAAAGCTCCAAAACAACGCATATACAAATATATAGACAATATCATAGGTAAATGGCCTAAATTAGTATCAGTTATGCTCTAATTGGGGTAATATTCACATATAAAAGGGGCATTTGGGAAGTGCCAATAGTTCCCCTACACTTACACCTTTACTCGTTCCGAGTAAAGTAAAAGAAAGAAAAATAAAAAAAACATACTCTTTCCATCATAAAAGATATCTCAAATCATCAAATGTTGAGCATTGTTCTATTGTGGTGTATTTCATATTGGTATTCAGCAAAATAGTTCTAATATGGGCATAAAGCTTAAAGTTTCTCCCCAAAGCAACAGATCATGTCCAACTCACAAATTATAACTTTTCCACACATGTAGATTACTTAAAAGATTGTTGTGAATATAGAGAATCTATCTTCCAAATAATCCAAGGCAATAACTCATCTTTCAAATCACTCAACCTATATCCTACAACATAATGATCAAATAATATTAGTGTAAGGCTTATATGAGTAGCTAGGTGAGGTAATTCAAGGACTGCAAACATAAATCAATAATATATTGTAAAGCTAGGAGATTATTCTTTGTTGGAATTATAGAAACTTATCAAGATGGCCATTAAGAAAGAAAAATTTAAGAAAGGACTCACACTTTGGATATGTGGACATGTGCATAGCAAAAATTTGATCTTGGAAGATTGCACATGGTTGGAATGATTCATGGCTATATTAGAATGAATTTCAAGAATAAGCATGTCATATACCATCCCCCCACACTTAATATTTTGCTAGTCCCTTAGCAAACAGCAGAGCTTTTCTCCTTTTTTTTTCACTTCTTGTTTCTCCCTTTTTATTTTATTTTGCTCTCTGCTACGCCGATCGACTCGGGGTGCGCCGATCGGCTCTCAACCCAAATTCATCAACATTTGTTGATATTTGATCCGTCTGACTTGAACATTTTTTCAAGAATTAAATAGCCAGAAATATAGGATATGGTCAAGGAATGATACTCAACAAGATGTTTTGGGCTAATGGTAGTGTACTCAGCGGAACTGAATTTTTGCATGAGTAATTCAAGGCTAGAAAAAGATACACAAAGAATTGCCATCTTAGTAAAGTTCATACAAAAAAGAATTAAATCCTAACCGAACTCAACCATCAATTCAATGTTTATCAACATATCAAAGGTTCATGAGTATTGCTCAAAATATGGCATTGGTAGGTAAGGATCTTGAAAACAATAAATTCCAAAGTTCACAACATGAAAATTTATTTATGAAAAGATTGGTACTAAGTTATCATCACAAACTGGACAACACAAATGAAGTACATGGGTACTCAAAATTGCTCCACATAAGACATATTTGCCGAATAATCATTAAGTGTAAGTTCGAAATTTTATTCAATGTTCAACATTATTTGGTCCTCATCAACACTTTTTAAGAAAGAATAAATAATTCAATTCTCCTAAAAGAGCATAACCGCCACCATTATATTAAGATCGAAACTTGAATACATGGTGATGATTTTCGCACACACTTGTATGAAAATAAAACTACTACTAACACACTTGCATGAAAATAAAACTACTACTAACACACTTGCATGAAAATAAAACTACTACTAACACACTTGCATGAAAATAAAACTACTACTAACTACTACTAACACACTTGCATGAAAGTAAGCACACCCGATACATGGTTTCCCAACCCGCTCACACACACATAAGAAAATAAAAAAAAAGATTGCAAAAGATAAAAGAAAACACAAACCAGGAAACCGATACACGTGCCAACTCCTAGGCACTCTAGTCATCCGAAACTGGAGGCGGTGGCTGATCGAAGCCATAGCACCGCGCCTTGAGTCGCTCGAACTCCTCCACCATCGCATCGTGGTTGTCTCTCCATTGGGACGTGGCATCCTCGACGCGCTCGATGTAGTGCATGTTGTTGTCGAGGTACCCCTGCATGGACACGAAAAAGTCTGCACCGGGCACAGGAGGCACCACAGGTACATGCCCTTGGTACCTGTAGTCGATACTCGTGCTGAAGTAGGGAGCGCCGACCGGCGCGTCGCCTGGGCCGACTGGCGCAGAGGGCTGTGAACCGCCCGCTGTGTTGCTCCACCCTGACTGGTACTGCTGAGGCTCCTGGCGTGACCCCCAGGAGTCCTACTTGCCGTCGGCTGCTGTAGATGTGTCCGGCTGTCGAACCCGCCCACGACGGTCCTTGAGAACTCGGCCCCCCCTCCAGGAGACCTTCCTCAAGCCAATTTCCTCCCTCCAGCTTGCGAGGGAAGAAAACTCCTAGCTCTGCACACGGGAGCTTGACGTTGGTGCCACCGACATGGAAGCCGGCGCGAACACTTCCCGTGACAATATTGCCACGAGTCATATTCTCGCCGATCTCCGTCGCGCACTCCCACTTGTCATCGCGCCCTCCCGGTCCGTTGCCGTCGCAGATGAGGGTTGCTAGGCGTTGAAGATAGGCCCGAAGGCCAACTTCTTGCTTGCCTTGACCCTCTTGTCAAGCCGACCCCGCACCATCACCGACATGGGGTTGCAATGAGATGGACTCACGATGGCGTTGTAGAGCCACCGCAAGTCCGCATCGGTGACGTTGCTGGAGTCGACTTTGTCGCCTATGCACGCCGCCAACCACCGATGGAAGACTTGAATGGTCGGGTTGTGGATGTTGCCGCGCTTCATCTCTTCTATGAACGAGAGCCGCCTCCAAAAGGAGTCCAACTCCCCACGTCCCAAGATGTCGGCGATGTCGGCGTTGACGTCGAAGCCGAAGGCTTGAGCCGCCGCCTCCATGGTCACCGTGTAGCTGATGTCGCGGACGCGAAAGTTGACGGTGTCATTGCCATCTTCGACGGTGCCAAGCCTCATTGTAGAGGCAACCTTGGTGATGACGTCGAGGTTGTAGTCCATGGGAAGAAGGTGGAAGTCCACCCAACCGAGATTGTTGAGCATCCTCCTTATGTCCTCCCACAGGCCGATCAAGGTGAGGAAGGTCTAGTCCAAGTCGAAGTTGGGGATGAACCTTCCCCTCACCACGAGGTAGTGCCGCTGTTCCTCCACGCTCAGGAGGGTGAAACCCTCCTCCACCGTGCGCGGCATGAATGCCGGCGGTGGTTGTGACGTGAGAACCCCACGGCTTGCCGTTGTTTGGCTCCTCGTAGCATGGCCCGTTGGAAGGGACGTGCTAGAGACGGAGTGGCGGGCACGGATCTTGTATGTCACCGCCACCGAGCCGGTGGATGCACCTCCCACCAACATGTCATCGTGAGCGTCAGAGCCACCCCTCGCCGAGGAGTCACCGCTCGACTTGCCGCTGCCGCCGGAACTGCTTCCCCGGTGCAGTCTCTTGCCCAACTTGCCGATGGAGGAGCGGAGACGATCCATCTGCGAGGAATGCGGAACGTGTGCGAGATCGTGGGTAGTGGGGAAGGTGGAGAGATTACCGGGATGGTGTGCCAAACTGGAGGCACCTGACCTCCCTTTTATAGTGTGGGAAACTTCCAGGAGAAGGAACCGCCAAAAAATTTCAAAATTTGAGAGCGCGCCGATCGGCATGACAGTGCGCCGATCGGCACAATTCAAATTTTGAATGCTCTGACCACTCTGGCGCTTGATTCCCATCCTTTATGTTGCTTTCTGGTACATCATGTTGGTTGGTAGGGGAACAGCACAGAATCCTGATATATTTATTGACTGCGCCAATCGGCGCGCACCCGTGCCTATCGGCGCGCCGTCTCTTTTTAAGCTTTTGGTCAATTCCGTGTCTCCTCTGCACTGCACACTTGCATAATAATCATACATGTTCCTCAAAATTAATGTCTGCCGCCTTTGTTGTCCATTAGGGAACCGCATGGGTACCTGCGCTGATCGGCGCAGTAGGGCGCCGAACGGCGCAAGTCCCTTGCACCTCGTCTTTTGGTCCGGCGCCGATCCTGATGCCTCGTGTTCATCTCTTTCACCTAATTTTTCCACTTTTTCCGATGTTCCTGTAGTATTGACATATGTAGCGGGGCTCATTTGGTGACCGCGCCGATCGGCGCTGACATGCGCCGATCGGCGTGACGTCCATTCTTCGCTAGATGTTGCTCTTCGTCCTTTCCTGCGTCATTTAGTAACCATTTTGCACATAAAAATTAATTCAAAAAGATTTTTCATTACCTTGGAAATAGCTCCGTCTATGAAAATTATTGTGCTGGTTGATATTTAGCACCCCTTCAATTCTGGGAGTCGTCAGGCTTCCGTTCTGACTTGGGCAATAATGCGCCGACCGGCGCAGAAGTGCGCCGATCGGCGCAAGCTCTGTTCCTTCCTGTTTTTGGTCTTTTTTTTATATTCCTGCATTGTTAGTCTACAGTATGTATATACACAGTTTTGCTTGAATAAACAGACAACGCAAGAGCACACAAGAATTAAGCACACATTTTTCTATTGCCAGGAATAGCCCCTTTGTTGCCTTGAATGGCTTGCGATAGCTGTCCCATCTATTGCTCCATAATCTTGGTATACTTCAAAATCTGCTCATTGGAGCTCCCAATTTCTATCACCTTGTCATTAATTCTCTCAAGGACACGATCACTCTCCTTGAATTTAGCTTGATTGTCCTTGTTGATCTGCCCTTGAGCTTGGAAGAACTCATGACATTGGAGACGAAGTGGGATAGAATTTTGCATGGACGAACTAGGAGAGAAAGAAGTCCTTTCTTGCTGATATTGGGGCTTCCATCCACTATTCTTCATATATTCTAGCATCTTCATCTCTGTAGGGCAATCTTTCTGCACATGACCAAATTCTCACACTCACTACATGTGGAGCGTGATTCCGCCTGCTTGAGTGTCTTTTCCTTAGGGATATGAAGATTATTGTCCAACCTCCTTTGAATAGCATCGAGGCGATCTATAATCAAGTCTTCCTGAGTCTTCTCAATCACACTCTTCGCTACTCCTTTTAAAGGTTGAAAAATCCTTGAGCTTCTCTCACCATCCCACGATTGATTTTCAACTAGCAACTTGATCAAATTCTTAGCTTCGGTAGGGATTTTTGACATGAATGATCCTGCAGCTGAGGCGTCCAAGTGTTGATGTGATAGAAGATTCAATCCTGTGTAGAACTTCTCAACAACTTCTCCAACCGTCAGACCATGATGAGGGCATGCATCCATATATTCATTGTATCTTTCCCATGCTTCTCCAATGCTCTCATCAATATTCTGTGTAAATCTAAGAATCTTATTTTTCAAAGCTTGAGTCTTACTAGGAGGGAAGTATTTGGCCATTAATTCAGCTGCTAACGTGTCCCACACCGTTTTTACTGGGTTTTCCAATCCATTGTACCATTGCTTGGGGCGTCCAACTAGAGAGAAGGGAAACAGCCGCACACGTGCTTGGTCTCCTGTCAATTCTGCTATCTTGAATGTACTGCAAACCTCAAGGAAGTGTTGCAAGTGATGGTTGGGATCTTCCGAACCTGTGAACGGTTGTTGCGCCACTATTCCAACATATCTCACCAATTGATACGGAAGTTGATCTTGAGCTTCTTGGAAATCTGTTTTGACAATACTAGTCAATTGTGGCTTGAGACGATTAACCATAGGTTCCTCTACCATCTCCTCTTCTTCTTGCTCTTGAACTGGGTCTTCTATTGTGAATAATACTCGAGGTGTTGCGCGGACTGCTTCTCTAGCTAAACCTCCAAGTGACTTGCTTCTCTTCTCCGCTGTTCTCTTCTTGTGAAATAGTCTTTCTGGATCATCAGTGTAATTAGAGGGTTCGTTTGACTTAGGACCGTCCATACCTGTTAGTTTCACTTAACAAAATATATGTACTAGAGAGACAAGTAAAGCACAATTACTAAACACTAATACATCAAACAATGTTTAAAAACCTGCTATGGTCCCCGGCAACGGCACCAGAAAAATTAAGCTTGTTGGTCGTACCTACGCACCTACTTATATACCGCAAGAGGATGGTGTACGATTGTAGCACTTTTTCCCTTGAATTGAGTATTCCAAGGTTTATCGAATCCACTGGGACCTTAGGGATAATTAAACAAAGTTAACAGTAAAAGATCTAGTCAAAGATACTATCGAATTTAGGTTGCGTGAGGGGGAGACTGGCCAGTGCAAAGGTGCACCAGACAGTAAATCTGTCGTTGCACCGATCGGCGCAGGAGTTGAGCCAATCGGCACAATAGTGAATCTAAGCCAAAGTGCACCAGATGTCTTGTAAGCCTATGCTGTTAAGTGAGTAACTAGATATCTACTAGTGAGATTGTAACTAGAAAGTCTAATTAAATAGCATCATAATGGGTAATTACATAGATCAATGAAAACCTATAATGAATAAGACCACCCTGCTTTTCGAGCGGCTCCCGATTTATCGCTGCCGAGAGGAAACCCTTAATCGCGCGAGTATCTTACCCTACTCAACTATCCAATAGTACTGCGCAGGCTTAGTGCTGTCACCGCTAAACCACACTACTAGCATCATCAAGCAACCATAATCAATACAATGCCCGAATACTATCCTAATCACCACGATCAAGATAATATCAACTTACTTAGCCTAGAACTAAGCAATTGGAATAAGCACATGCATGATTATAGAATCAAGACAGACAAATCACCAAAACCATCATCAACATATTCAATCATCCTTTAGATACATAGAGTAAGATTCATCCCCGTCGAGATGGCCTACCTTGACGGATCAACTCTTAACACCAATGGTTCTTGAAACTCAACTAGAGATCTATTCTAACGGGGCATGCCCCGGTGGCTCTAACTCATGGATCTGTTGTCCCTCTGTCGCCTCTCTCTCTCTGCGGCCAGGGTTTACAAGTATTTATAGGGGTTCTACTCGTAAAGGACTCGGTTTCTGGCAAATAAGGCGGTTGCGCCGATTGGCGCAAGCCGTGTCTTCTCTGGTTTCTTCTTCGAGTCGGTTCCTCTGTCTTCCCCAGCTGCCATGTGGGCCTTTTCCTTCGAGATAAAGTCTTGTACTGCACGTCAAGATCTTGAAGTTCCATAAATTTTTTAGGCAAATATCTTCAAGTGTCTTGCGCAGATAAACTTCCATAAACATGTGGAATGGGCCTCGGTCACTTCTGTGAGCCAAAACACCCTAGCGCCGACCGGCTCATGAACTGCACCGATCGGCGCACTAGGCTTCTTCAGTGCTTTTCGTCGGTTCTGGATTCCTGTCCTCTCCAGCATCACTTTAATCACCAATTTTACCTGTTTCTGCAATAAAGCTCCAAAACAAAGCATATACAAATATATAGACAATATCATAGGTAAATGGCCTAAATTAGTATCAATTATGCTCTAATTGGGGTAATATTCACATATAAAAGGGGCACTTGGGAAGTGCCAACAGCTAGTGATTAACTTGTTGAGGAGTTCTTTACTTTTCATGCTAATGAGAATGAGGACTTACTTGACTCTCTTATTCGGTTGCGAGGTATTGTGGACAGAATTGGAGTAACTACTTTCAGGCTTCCCAAGATTGTGATAGTCGAGAAGATCCTCACCTTGCTCCCTAGCAGCAAGCTCCTCTACATCACCCTTGATCTCATCATGGAGAAGAGTCTCTCCGTCGAGGATGTGATTGGGTTGCTCTTTGATGATGAGAAGATCACCGCAAGCTGGACTGGAAAGAAGACTTCCAAGGCAGACAATGGAGCATCCTCAAGAAAAGGGAAAGAAGTAGCTTCGAGCTCAAACTTCTTTGATCCCTCCACTAGATTGCCTTGCAGCAGCTTCTACAACCCTGTCGGATCAAGACCTACACAGATCTCTTCATCAGGCGCTTCATCAAGCTTTACCCCAAGTGTCATTCCAAGTTCTACTCCAAGCATTTCGGGTGGACCACGCATTGGTATAGGGGGAGCACCAACAACAATGCTCACACGATCATTGGAAATGATCAATCTCATCACTACGGCTCTGGCGCCTCCACCTCCTCTGCCACAAGATCAGCTTTGGCATCTTCGTCGAGCTCACCAACAGGATCTCATCTTTCAACTTGGTGAATTTGTGAGAAATCCGAATAATGACCTTTGTGATACTCTCTTAAGCATTTATGATCTTGTGTGTAGGATAAACTCATTCAGAGGTTTTCAGAGGATCCCATCATATGAAGTGATTGATAGACTCCTCTTGCAAATCACAATTCCTGAGAGGGGTTTCTTACTTGAGGAGGTATTCAATAGAAGGCATGAGCTCTCAATTAAGAGGGCAACAGAGATGATACTAGTGCTCCACTCACAAGTGGGACATGTGCTTGAGCACATCACTGGCCTCTATGATCCTTCCCATTATTATATCGACCTCGACAATGTGCACATGGGGGATGGTCATGGACATTAGAGGTATCGTGCTCCTCACTATCTCATCAGAAGGAGACTTCGGGAAGGAATTGCAAGAATCCCTATCTTTGAGGATGGACTTATTGCTCGATGTGTTGAGGTTAGTGCTAGTCAATCAAGTAATTTCTTGAATACTAACGCTTCTTCCTCTAGTGCTTGTCTTATGGTTACCACTAGGGTCAACTACAAGAGTGGAGGTACTCATTGGATTCTTGATAGTGGGTGCACCCAACACATGACCGGGAAGCCAACCATGTTCACTAACATTGATGAAGATGAAGATAGTGAGAAGGTGACTTTTAGGGATAACTCAAAAGGGAGAGTCAGAGGATCAGACAAGGTGGCCATTACTGAGGACCTCCATCTCTCCAAGGTCTTTCTTGTGGAAACCCTCAACTTCAACCTCGTGTCTATTGGTCAACTCTGTGACATGGGTTTCAAGTACATATTTGATGAGGATAGTGCAATGATTGAAAATTCAAAGAAAGGGCTAGTATTTCATGGAGTGAGCCATGGGAACTTGTATGTCACGGACTTCATATCAAGTAACATGCCACTAAGTACTTGCCTCTTCACTAAGGCAACTAAGGGATGGTTTGACATAGAAGACTGGCACATGTTGGAATGAATCAGCTCAGAAAAAGTGGTCAAAAGGAATCTGGTTGAAGGAATCAAGGATGTGACCTTTAAGAAGGACAAACTGTGCAGTGCTTGTCAGGCTGGAAAGCAAGTTGCATCTTCACATCCCACCAAGTCTTTCATGTCTACATCTCGTCCTCTGGAGCTCTTGCACATGGACTTGTTTGGGGCAACACATTACAAGTGATGAGGACGTCACTCTTGTGGATACACACAACACTCCTCCAATTCTGGACTTGCAAGGTCCAATGACTAGAGCTCGTGCACGACGACTAAATTTAGAGGTGAGCTCGTTCCTACGTTCTTCGCTATATGTTACTTTTGAGAATGGTTTGCTACCTAATGATTATTTTATGATAAGGGACCATGAAGAGGACCAGGAGATGATGGGAGAAGGAGTTGGGAACATGGAGGACCAGCAAGGGCTTGGAAGCCAAAGTGGAGGCCCAATCAAAACCGACTTCGAGTCTATTTCGGGGTCCAGGACCAGTCTGCACTAAAACGGTCGCCCAGGACGCATACGGACTCGGATTTGGAAGTTCTACATATGCACGGAAAGATAAGGAGAAACCTTTGCAATGCCGCCGGCCTCATGTCAAAATTCATCCGGAATCATCAGGAATCGTTGAAACAAGAGAGAGTCCAGAATCTGTGTCGGTGCTGCGTCGCCTATTTTCGGCCTTTGGGCTTTGTATCTAGTTGAGCCCAATTAGGGGCGCATCCAGAGGGTCTTGCACGACCCTAGGGTCTTCATATACAGCCACTGCCGCACCATTAGGGTTCGGGTTTTGCTTACATCAATTCTGTTCATAAATAGTATCACCGTTCATCGGTTTGTGAGACCTCAACTTCGAGAGTTTAATCATACATCTGCAATTGTGTTGCATTCTTCATTGTTCTTGCTTGTGTTCTTGATTCAAAGGCAGGGATTAGCCTTCTCAGCGAGGTCAATCGTCTTTGGACGGTTGATAACCTGAGGAGACGTCGTGCTGCGATTGCGGGGTTTAGAACGTGTTGTTCTGAAGCTGGATCGATTTGTGTGTCGCCTTCGACCAAATCAACTTACCAAGAACCTTTCGGAAGATCGGAAACCCTTGTTCACATCAAGTGGTATCAGAGCTTCAGGTGCACCGTCAGGTTCACACTACCCATTAGTTTTGTTTTCGTGTTCTTCCTATCGTCCACAGAAAAGCAAAAAAAAAAAAAAATTCCCTCACCCATAACCACGTGTTTAGCCTTTGCATATTTCAATGTCAAAGTCCGTAGCGTTGAGTTTGTGCCCTAGTTCTTGTTTAGTCGCTGGTTTAGTTTGTGTTTTTGTCGTCAGTAGTTGTTTCCTTGCAACCCTAGCCCCCATTCCCTTCACCATTCTCGGTTTTGTCGGCTTTGTGTGCTAGGGTTGATTGATCAACACGCCCACCCTAATCCCACCCTAGACCCACCCTCACCACCTCGGACCAATCCTCACAAATTCCACATTCCACTGCATCCACCCCACCAAAGAAATCCCTACCCGACCCTAAACCCGACTCGGGTTTCACTCAAACCCCGGGTTTCTTGATAACCGATTCCGACACCCCTTCGGTAAAACGGCCATAACTTTTCGCTCGGTTGTCCGTTTTGGCTGAAATGTTTACAGGAGATTCTTGACAAAAAGTTGAGGTGACCCACACCTTGTGTGCCCTCGTCAAAAAATTCAAAAAAAATCGGGAAGATAAAGAAAAAATTCATTCAAGTTGAAACCCGACGTTTTCAAAAACTTCAAGAATTTCTGTAGGCCACGTCCTAGCTCTGTTTGAGCTGAATTTTTTTGTAGTTTCTCCCCCATTGTTAGTGAGTTGGAGAAAAATATCAAAAAAAAAAAAAGAAATTTGGGATTCCTACTAGTGCTCCATCTAGCCCCCAGGAATTTCTGAGTTTGGCTATTTTACACTTAGCCCCCTGTTATCGACTATGTGCCTTGGTCTCCTTGTTTCTTCTTTGCTATCACTACTGTTCTAGGACATAGTTAGAGTAGCAACTAGGGACAAGTTACTTGGACACTTATTCAGCTTTACTATCTGTTTTTGATTATGTGCCACTCACATATATATATTTGGCCTTCCTAGCTCTACATACTTCTTCTGGACAGCACATAGGTTATTTTATAACCCCTTGCAATCGTGGAACACACCTCCCTGGTATCCTTCGCTTTGTTGTTTTCAGAACTTTGTAAGAGCTTTGCAAGAAGCTTCCTTTTGCTGTCTTGAGAGACACCACTGCTTAGTAGTTTTGTAGGGATAACTTTCACTTTTTATTTCCTGTTTTGGTGTTTCTGATGTCAGGAAGCGATGGAGAGGGTGCTTCACCCTCAAAATTTGATGAGTGCGTGAGCCAAAGTCAGCTACAGAAGGCTTTGCAGGTGGTTCAGAGTGATTTGGCAGAGACGATCACCAGGGCCGTCACCGACGCCGTCACCAAGCTTCACCTGGGAGAAAGCATTGAGCGGTTGGATAAGAGAGTCTCTAAGTTAACCGATCAGGTTGTCGAATTGGAGACCGCTCACAAGACCATCAACACCAATACCAATACCAACACCAACACCAACACCAACACCATAGATCAGTTTCCTTGATTGGGAAATGACGGTAGAACAAAAATTTAATGCCCACCTTGTTCCTGAACAACATGGAGTTAGACAAGCCATTAGTGAGTTTAAGGACTTTGCTATTGTTTGGTGGAGTGGTCTTGCTGCTGAAACTGATTTGCCTACTACTTGGGAAGAACTTAAGGTAGAAATGCGTGATCGTTTTGTTCTTCCTTCTTTTTATAGAGAAATTCGTAATAAACTGCAGCGTTTAGATCAAGGAGATAAAACTATTCAGGAGTATTTTAGTGAGCTTCAGAAGGGTTTGATTCGTTGTGCTGTGGTTGAAAAAGTAGAGGATCAGATTTGCCACTTTTATTCTGGTTTAAGAAAAGAAATCCAGGACATCCTTGATTATAAAGAATTTTATACCCTCAACCAGTGTTTCTAGTATGCTATGCTTGCAGAGAAAGAATCACAGGGACTTTTCCAGGCTTTTGAGGAGTACAGCAAGTCCAGAAATTTCTACCCACCATGGCCGACGGGGACTTCGGGGCTGCCCAAGCCATCTTTCCGGCCGCTCCCACCAGCTAGCGTTGTTTCTGCAGCACAAAGATGAGCCCCTGCCCCTTCTACATGCTCAGGTAAAAATTCTGTGCAGGTACCGGCTAGTAGTGCCTCCTCTGTTGCTTCGACGGGATGCACTATAGGGATTCAGTGCCACCGCTGCCATGGTCTTGGTCATGTGCAGAAAGATTGCCCAAGTAGGCGGGCATATGTGGCGACAGATGATGGCGGTTACATAAGCACCTCTGATGTGGAGGATGAGAAGGAGGATGTCGTTGCCACCAGCGGTGACCTCATCCTTGGAGGCAGAGATACCACGAGCTACATGAATATTATTGTGCAGCGTGTGCTTAGCACATAAATCCAGCAGCCCGAGACGATGCAGCGACATAACTTGTTCCAGATTTTCTTCGTCATCAAGAACCGCCGAGCACGTGTCATCATTGATGGAGGAAGCTGCAACAATTTGGTGAGTTCTGATGTGGTTAAGAAGCTTGATTTGACCACACGCCCACATCCACATCCATACTACATTCAGTGGTTAAATGACTCTGGAAAAGCTAAGGTAATACAAACTTGCAAAGTTCCTTTTTCCATTGGTTCCTATGTGGATTCTGTTGATTGTGATGTTGTACCCATGCAAGCTTGTTCACTTTTATTGGGTAGACCTTGGGAATTTGATAATGATGCTGTACACCATGGTAAAAGTAATAAGTACACTTTTATGCATAAAGGAACTAAAATTACTTTGTTACCAATGACACCTGCTGAAATTGTACAAGCTGATTTAGAACGAGCTACTAGTTTAAAAAATAAAGGCCCTGAAATTCAGCAACCTGTTAATTCTAATTCTACACCAAGTAATGTTAATGATTCTTCAAGTTCTAAGGGTGCTGGAATTAAATTACAAGGTCGTTCATGTCTTGCCACAAAATCTGAGCTTGCTAAATTTATGCTGATGATATTTGCTATGCTTTGATATGCAAACAAGCCTTGTTTTCGCTTGTTGATATTGCTTCTAGTGCTTTGCCTCCTGCTGTCACTAACCTTTTGCAGGAGTATGAGGATGTTTTTCCAGCTAAAATACCCCCGGGATTGCCAACTTTGAGAGGGATTGAGCATCAAATTGATTTGATTCCTGGTGCTACTTTGCCAAACCGTGCTGCTTATAGGACCAACCCTGAGGAGACTAAGGAGATACAACAACAAGTCCAAGACCTTTTGGATCGTGGGTATGTTCGTCAATCACTTAGTCCTTGTGCTGTTCCTGTACTTTTGGTTCCTAAGAAAGATGGTTCTTGGCGTATGTGTGTAGATTGTAGAGTCATTAATAACATTACTATTAGATATCGTCATCCTTTTCCTAGGCTAGATGACATGCTTGATGAGTTATGTGGTGTTATAATTTTCACTAAAATTGATTTGCGTAGTGGCTACCATCAAATTAGAATAAAACTTGGAGATGAATGGAAAACAGCTTTCAAAACCAAATTCGGGTTGTATGAGTGGTTAACTAATGCACCCAGTACTTTCATGCGTTTGATGAATGAGGTTTTAAGACCTTTTATTGGCAAATTTATGATTGTTTACTTTGATGATATCTTAATTTATAGCAAATCCATGGATGATCATATGATTTATTTGCGTGCTGTTTTTGATGCTTTGCGAGTTGCACGTTTATTTGGTAACCTTGAGAAGTGCACCTTTTGCACGGATCGAGTCTCTTTTCTTGGCTATGTTGTGACTCCACAGGGAATTGAGGTGGATGAGGCGAAGATTGAAGCCATAAAGAGCAGGCCTGTACCAAAAACTATCACACAGGTGAGGAGTTTTCTTGGTCTTGCAGGTTTCTACTGCCACTTTGTCAAAGATTTCAGCACCATTGCTGCACCATTGCATGAGTTGACAAAGAAGGGTGTTAACTTTCATTTTGGTAAGGTACATCATGAGTCTTTTGATGCTTTGAAGGACAAACTTACACATGCACCATTGCTGCAATTACCTAATTTTGATAAGACTTTTGAGCTTGAATGTGATGCTAGTGGTATAGGCATTGGTGGTGTTTTGATGCAAGATGGTAAACCTATTGCATACTTTAGTGAGAAAATTACTGGACCTGTTTTGAATTATTCCACGTATGATAAGGAACTATATGCACTTGTACGTTCTTTAGAGACGTGGCATTATTATTTGTTGCCCAAAGAATTTGTTATTCATTCTGATTATGAATCACTTAAGTGTATTCGTTCTCAATGCAATTTGAACCGTAGACATGCTAAATGGGTTGAATTTATTGAGTCTTTTCCTTATATTATTAAACATAAGAAAGGGAAGGATAATGTGATTGCTGATGATTTATCTAGGCGATATACTTTGTTGTCTCAACTTGATTGTAGAATTTTTAGACTTGAGGCAATTAAAGAACAATATGTTACTGATGTTGATTTTAAAGATGTATTGCTGCACTGTAAAGAAGGTCGTGCTTAGAACAAATTTGTGTTGAATGATGGTTTCTTGTTTAGAGCTAACTGCCTATGCATTCCAGTTGGTTCTGTTCGCCTTTTGTTGTTGCAGGAGGCGCATGGAGGAGGATTGATGGGTCATTTTAGTGCTAAAAAGACGGAGGATATTTTGGCCACACACTTCTTTTGGCCAAGGATGAAGAAAGATGTTGAGCGTTTTGTTGCTCGCTGCACTACATATCAAAAAGCTAAGTCTCAATTGAATCCACATGGTTTATACATGCCACTTCCTGTTCCTTCTATTCCTTGGACGGATATTTCTATAGACTTTGTTTTAGGACTGTCTAGGACTAAGAGGGGGAGCGATAGCATTTTTGTTGTTGTGGATCGTTTTTCTAAGATGGCACACTTTATACCATGTCAAAAAACTGATGATGCTAGTTATATTGCTGACCTCTTTTTCAAAGAAATTGTACGTTTGCATGGTATGCCTTCTACTATTGTTTCGGATCGTGATGCAAAATTCTTGAGTCATTTTTGGCGCACGCTTTGGAATAAGTTGGGTACAAAGTTGCTATTTTCTACAACTTGTCATCCACAAACTGATGGACAAACTGAGGTTGTGAACCGCACTTTGGGCACTATGTTGAGAGCTATTTTGAAGAAAATTTTGAAGCAATGGGAAGAATGCTTGCCTCATGTTGAGTTTGCTTATAATCGGACAACACATTCTACTATCAAGGTAAGTCCCTTCAAGGTAGTGTATGGTTTTGATCCCCATACTCCACTTGATATACTTCCTCTACCTATTAATGAGAGAGTTCATGTTGATGCTAAGGAGCATGCTGAATTTATTTTGCAAATGCATGAGACCACTAGACTTAGCATTGAAAAGATGAATGAAAAGTATAAAATTGCTGGTAGTAAAGGTAGAAAGGAAGTAAAGCTTGATGTAGGTTATTTAGTGTGGTTACACTTGAGGAAGGATAGATTTTCAGAATTGAGAAAGTCTAAACTAATGCCTCGAGCTGATGGTCCATTCAAAATAATGGAGAAGATTAATGATAATGTATACAAACTTGAGTTGCCTCCCTTGTTCGGGGTTAATCCTACTTTTAACATTTCAGATTTGAAACCATACTTGGGAGAAGAGGATGAGCTTGAGTCGAGGATGACTCCACTTCAAGAGGGGGAGGATGATGAGGACATCACTCCTGTGGATACACATAACACTCCTCCAATTCTGGACTTGCAAGGTCCAATGACTAGAGCTCGTGCACGACGACTAAATTTAGAGGTGAGCTCGTTCCTACGTTCTTTGCTATATGTTACTTTTGAGAATGGTTTGCTACCTAATAATTATTTTATGATTAGGAACCATGGAGAGGACCAGGAGATGATGGGAGAAGGAGTTGGGAACGTGGAGGACCAGCAAGGGCTTGGAAGCCAAAGTGGATTCCCAATCAAAACCGACTTCGAGTCTGTCTCGAGGCCCAGCACCAGTCTGCACTAAAATGGTCGCCAAGGACGCATACAAACTCGGATTTGGACGTTCTACATATGCACGGAAAGATAAGGAGAAGACCTTTTCAATGCTGCCGGCCGCATGTCAAAATTCATCCGGAATCATCAGGAATCGTTGAAACAAGAGAGAGTCCAGAATCTGTGTCGGTGCTGCGTCGCCTATTTTTGGCCTTTGGGCTTTGTATCTAGTTGAGCCCAATTAGGGGCGCGTCCAGAGGGTCTTGCACGACCCTAGGGTCATTATATACAGCCGCCGCCGCACCATTAGGGTTCGGGTTTTGCTTAGATCAATTCTGTTCATAAACAGTGTCACCGTTCATCGGTTTGTGAGACCTTAACTTCGAGAGTTTAATCATACATCTGCAATTATGTTGCATTCTTCGTTGTTCTTGCTTGTGTTATTGATTCGCAGGCAGGGATTAGCCTTCTCGGCGAGGTCAATCGTCTTTGGACGGTTGATAACCAGAGGAGACGTCATGCTGCGATTGCGGGGTTTAGAACGTGCTGTTCTGAAGCCGGATCGATTTGTGTGTCGCCTCCGACCAAATCAACTTACCAAGAACCTTTCGGAAGATCGGGAACCCTTGTTCACATCAACAAGAGTCTGGGAGGGAACGTATATTGATTGGTGATTGTGGATGACTTCATGAGATACACATGTACCTTCTTTCTTGTGGACAAGTCTCAAGCAAATGATATCTTCAGAAAGTTTATAAGAAGAGCAAAGAATGAATTCAAGGCCAATATTGTGAAGATAAGGAGTGACAATGGGACTAAGTTCAAAAATACAACAGTGGAGGAATATTGTGACAAGAAAGGAATCAAGCATAAATTCTCCGCTACATATACTCCCGAGCAGAATGGAGTAGTGGAGAGGAAGAACAAGACACTCATCACTCTTGCTCATCCCATGTTGGATGAGTATGGAACTCAAGAGAGGTTTTGGGTTAAAGCAATCAACACAGCTTGCTACACCTCAAACCGTGTTTATCTCCACCGGCTATTGAAGAAGACACCCTATGAGCTATTGGTTGGACGAAAACCGAATGTTTCCTATTTTTGGGTCTTTGGCTGCACTAGCTACATTCTCAAGAAAAGGAGGAAGCCCGGGAAGTTTGAGAGCAGAACTGATAAAGGCATTCTTGTTGGGTACTCAGGGACTTATAAGGCATATAGGGTCTACAACTCAGCCACAGGTTGTGTGGAAGAATCCTATGATGTGCAATTTGATGAGTCAAATGGTTCTCAGAAGAGAGATGAATTTCATGAAGTGAACATTGGAGATGAGCCTATGAGGGAAGCTTTGTGGAACATGCCCGTGGGCGAAGTTTTACCCCACGAGGCCAATGATGATGATATTGGTGAACCCTCTACTGCACCACCTCAACCAACCTCCTCCTCTGAGGTGCAAGAACCAGCCCAAGATGTCATTAACACACCCACTAGCTCCTCCCAAGATTCTTTGAGAGTGCATCCACCTATCCAAGAGGAAACACAAGTGAGAAGGAAGCCGCAAACCTCCCCACATACCTCTCCTCAAGCCACTTCTCCAAGCTCCTCACATGACACCCCCTCATCCACTCCAAGCTCTAGTTCCAAAAGGAAAAATCATATGAGTGATTCCTCCACCTCACTAAGAACCCAAGACACTCCTATATCAAGAGAGCAAGCAACTCATGATGCACAAGATACATCACCTAGACCTCCTCCCACTCAACAAGAACATCATCCTAGACCCAAAGCCATAAACAAGGATCATTCTCGTGACTTGATCATTGGGAGCCCATCTCAAGGAGTGAGGACAAGGAGAAATCAATACAAGCCCATCTATGTGAATGAAGAAAATGATGAAGGAAGTGTTGAGGAGGCAAATATTGCAATTGAGAACTTCTCTTTTTTCTCCATGATTGAGCCCACAACAATGGAAGAGGCAATGAATGATCACAAGTGGGTTATTGCCATGCAAGAAGAATTGAACAACTTTCAGAGATGCAAATTATGGAAGTTAGTGGAAAGGCCCAAGAATCATAATATGGTTGGACCAAGTGGGTCTTCAAGAATAAACAAGATGAGAAAGTGGCTAAGGGATATTCTCAAGTGGCGGGCATTGACTTTGAAGAAACATTTGCTCCCGTGGCTCGCCTTGAGGCAATCCGGATCTTGCTTGCTTATGCATCATATAATGGCTTCAAGCTCTATCAAATGGATGTGAAAAGTGCCTTCTTGAATGGAGAGATGAATGAGAAAGTCTATGTGGAACAACCTCCTGGGTTTGAGGACCCTAAACATCCAAGACATGTGTACAAATTGAAGAAAGCTCTCTATGGCCTCAAGCAAGCACCAAGGGCATGGTATGAACGTTTGTAAAACTTCTTACTCAAGAATGGATTCACCATTGGAAGCATTGAGAACACCTTGTTCACAAGGCATGTTGGGAAGGACCTCTTTATGTGCCAAATCTATGTGGATGATATCATCTATGGGTCAACCAATGAGAAGTTCAATGAAGAGTTCCGGGAGATGATGGCTAAGGAATTTGAAATATCAATGATTGGAGAGTTGCATGTGTTCCCTGATTTTCAAGTCAAACAATTAAGAGAAGGGAACTTCATCTATCAATAGAAGTATACCAAGGATCTTCTCAAGAGATTCAACATGGAAATTTGCAAGCCCTTGCATACACCTGTGGCAACTAGCAAACCCTTGGATGATGATGCAAAGGGTAAACCGGTGAACCCCAAGCTCTATAGATCAATGATTGGGTCCTTGCTCTATCTCACCGCCTCAAGACCGGACATCATGTTTAGTATGTGCTTGTGTGCACGCTATTAAGCAAATCCAAAGGAGTCCCACTTGAAGGCCGTAAAGAGAATATTGAGATACCTCAAGTACACACCTACCATGAGATTATGGTATCCTAGAGGAACAAGCTTTGAGTTACTTGGGTATTCGGACTCGGACTTCACGGGATGCAAAGTGACTAGGAAGAGTACATCAGGAGATTGCCAATTTCTTGGAAGATCTCTAGTATCTTGGAGCTCAAAGAAGCAAAACTCGATGACTCTATCTACAGCCGAAGCGGAGTATATGGCAGCGGGAGCTTGTTGTGCACAACTTCTCTACATGAGGCAAACTCTCTTGGATTATGACCTCAACTTCACTCAAATGCCATTATATTGTGATAGTGAAGTGGCAATCAAGATGGCCCTCAAAACTAGAGATCATGGTCATGCAAAGCATATTCAAGTCAAGCATCATTTCATAAGAGACCATGTTGAGAAGAAGGATATTGAGCTAGTGAGTGTGCGGACTCATGAACAATTGGCGGATATCTTCACCAAGCCACTCGACAAGAAGACCTTCAACAAGCTAAGGGGAAAACTCAATGTTCTTGACCTTTCAAACTTCACATGAGTAACCCTAAAGCTTGTCTCTTGTAAATATGTATAGCCTTGTTTTGTTTTGTTTGTTGTTTGTGCCTTTGGTTTGTGTTTGTTTCTCTTAGCTTGTAGGTCATCTTCGGACCTCCTTGAGATAGCAATGGACATGGGTTAAGATTGGGATGGTGGTTCATGGTGTGCTCAAGGCTTTGAAAAATGGTCCATTGTGAGTAACCTCAAGAAGGGAACAACTCATCGTTGGCATTTTGGTTTGTAGCCTTTCTCTCTCTTTCCTTTAGCATCGCATCATGCATTTGTATACTTGTTGCATTTGCATTTGCATTCTTTGCATTCATGCATTTTGCATTGTCATACCTTATATGCTTCCAAGCATGTTTCTAGGGGGAGTTGCTTATTTACAATGTCAGTATATGACCCTCTAGATGATCACATAGTGATCTTTGTGCTTCATGCTCATTGAGTCATGTTCAAACAAGCTCCAAGGTTAAATCTACTCGCGCGGCTCAAAGACAAATGACTCATATATTCCCAACACACTAATGACAAACCATTGCATCTTTGAGGAAATATTTTGTTGAGTCTTGTGTGTAGGGGGAGCTATGGTGAAACACTATCGTGACCAAGAAGGAGCACCATAAAGGGGGAGTTTTCCTAACTCTTGTCATTTATTATTTGCTCGTTGGTGTCTTGTATTTTTGTCTTTGGTTTTTTTGGTGATAGGTGACAAAGGGGGAGAAGGACATGAAGATCCAAAACCCAAAAGGACATGAAGATCCAAAAGCCAAGTCTAGATTGATAACACAAAGGGGGAGAAGAACATAAAGATCTGAAAGCCAAGTCAAGAGGAGAAGGAAAGATGGAGAACAACAAGAAGATCCAATAAAGATGATCAAGAACAAGAAGATCAAATGAAAATGATCAAGACAACGGTGCATGTTCACTTAGAGTACATATGAAGATCATGACAAGATGAACATATACACCAACATGGAGAATAACAACAATGGTGCATATCTACAACAACAATGAACACCTACACCAATATGAACATCTACGTCCTTGGTGCGTGTCTACTTCGACAAGATCATCAACCACGACACCAAGACGGGCACAAAATTCAACTCAAGATAGATATCTAGTGCCCTACGTGATTGGGTAGTTCTCTCTCAACACCTAGCACATTCCAAGGGGGAGACTACTTCCAAGGTAAGGACCAAGGTAATTCTTTCATTCATTTCTTTTCCTTTGGTTCCTTGTTGTTCGTCCGTTTTGGATCATCATAAGTAGTGGTTGTCATCCATCACCAAAAAGGGAGAGATTGTAAGGATCATGACTATTCAGGTCATCCCAAGGTATGAATGTTTTGGTGATGAATGACAAACATGAAATGTGACTAATGTCTACACGAGTGTTGTTCGTATAGGAAACCTCTTCTACTCTATGATGATTGTTGACGGCGGCCTTGGCGATTGATGACAATGACCACAAGCATGGAGGCTTGTGAGCTTGATGGAGTCCAAGGGTTGATGGAGATGGATCAAAGTGAAGGACAAGCTATGAAGCAAGTGTTGGGAACACTTGTCTAGTTGTTAGGGCTTTGAGTCCATAGGAAAAACCAGACTATCAAGGGGGTCTAGGTCATTTCTCTTAGGTCATGTCTAGTCGGTGATGTGCAAGATTGCTCGGTGAAATCACAGGCACTAGGTGACAGTGGAGAAGCCAAGGAGATGTTCGATGAAGCCAGGAAACGAAGTCAAGCGAGGACGAAAGCTTTTGGACGAAGTGACCGGACAGAGGGGTCAGTGGTGACCGGACTGTACGGTCTCTAAGAGGTTTTGTCCGGAGCCTACAGCGAGCAGCGAGAAAACTGACAAGTCTTGAAGACCTAGAGACCGGACGGTCCGGTCTAGTGACCGGACAGTCCGGTCAGTAGGTCTGAGACTTGGGTAGCGAGGAAGCAGCGCTGGAAATATTTCTGGACTGGAGAGAGAAACTGACCGGACGGTCCGGTCAGTGGAAGTCAGTAGAGGGGGCAGAGCCGTTGGAGCTGAAGTCTACAGTGATCGGACGGTCCGACAAGGCAGTGATCAGACATTCCGGTCAGTAGGCCCAGAAAGCTGATTTCATGGATCAACCACTAGTTGGTGGTTGGAAGCCTATATAACTTCGTTGCTGGGGTCTTGGAGACCTCTCTTGGCCAGTGGAATTGCTTGGAGCATTTGGTGAGAGCCAAGAGGCAAAGAGGAGAGCACTAGGAGGAGATATTGCATATCTTGAGAGTGCTAGTGACAGTAACATGGAGTGATCTTGCACATCCAAGGCTAGGTGTCTTTGAGAGTGTGATCTAGATCGTTACTCTTGGTCTATGGTGAGACCTAGACCAATTAGGTGTCGGAGATCGAGCCTATCGTGATCGGTTGTGAAGGCCGTCACACGTTTGTACACGGTTTTGAGCCCGCCGGTGAAAGAGGCATCGCTAGTGAGCGCCCGTGTCGGCTCAGGGAGTCCGGCAAGTTCTCCAGGGAGGTGATCTTGTGCCTTGGTGGCAGCGGTGACGCGCACTGCGTCTTCACTCCGGGAGTGATTGCGGGCTCGTGGGCGAGAACTCCACATTGGTGGCGGGAGGGACCGGGACTCCGGCGGAAGTGGTCCAACGAGGAGTAGGGGAAGGTGCCATCCTTCCGAGACCTCGGGAAAAAAATCATGAGCCATCTCTTACTCTACTCCTTACTATGATGCTTTACTTTCCGCTCTTTCATATCGTGCTATTTATGCTTGTGTGCTTACCTTGCTCTAATTGACTACCTAGTAGACTTGCATGAATAGGCTTCTTTACTTGCTAGTAGTGGTTAGCTTTCATACTTGATCTCTAGCATGTATAGGAGTTGATTTGGCTTGTTTGATCACCCTAGTATGTATCGTGCTACTCATGCTTGTGTGCCTTCCATGTGCTTATTGATTTAGTAGCTTTGCATGAGTAGGCTCCTTTGCTAGCTTGTTGTGTTCTTCCGCGTGTCTTCAATAATAGCTTGCATAGGAGTTGTATTACCTTGTGAGATCCACTAGTATGTTTAGGTTGTTATTCCTTTCATAGGTTCATTATCTTGCTTGTGTGATCATCACTAGAATTATGTAGGAGTTGTTTTGAGTGGTAGGTTTTAGGAATTGGCGAATTTGGTATATAGTGTGAGCTACCGATTCACCACCTCCCTCTCGGTCACTCGATCCTTTCACTGTGATAACTATTAGTTACCTTTGTCGAAATCATAGGTCACTTCCCCATCAACATGCAGCCACCATAATCGATTCTTTGTTTATCATATCTGATGGATCATCCATATATTGCTGCGGTTGTAGTGTACAAGAGACTAGTCCATTGTCTTTGGATCGCTATGGATCATGGTGGTTGTGTCATCCATACAAATTTCTCTTTCATTTTTTTTATCAGTCTACCGCATATGTCTATTGCATATTGTTATGCAATTCACACAACCAACCATGACCAAGAACAAATGATAGATGGATCCTTACGTACTAGACACGCCACTGCATGATGCTCATGACTAGCCAAGATAAAGAAACAAATAGCTTTTAGAACTCCATTCACGCTAGGTATGGTAACCAGAAGATCAGCGAAGTCACAAGAGACATGGACGTCAGAAGGCAGTGCATCGAGTGCAATTTAGTATATCAATTGCTCATGCTAAAGAAGGTAAAGGCATGTGGGTCACACAACTATTATGATTCATGTTGAATGTTTCAGTTGGTATAGTCTGACGATTTTGAGGGATAGATACGATACGTTGGTTCTGTGTAAGTGATAGAAGGAAGTATTGAGCCATGTTTTTTATACAAATATTCAAACTTATAATCTTTCAAAATAAGCAAAAATGAGAGAGTATCACTAGAAAGATGATGACACTTTATTCGTGTTAGAGATAGTAACCAAAAGGTCAGTAAAGTCACAAAAGACATCAACATCAGAATTCAGTGTCTCGAGTGTAACATAGTATATGACATATGTTCATACTAAAGTAGGTTTAGACATGCATGCTACATAGTTATAAGTATTTGTGTTGAACATTGCAATTGGTAGGGTTTGATATATTCTTTTTTATTTTAATGCAAATGGTACGAGATCTTATTATATTTTTATACGGTAGATACGATATATTGGTTATGAGTAATTGATAGAACGAAGTCTTGGGGTCAAAATTTTCAACACAAATACTTCCTATTATCATTATAAAAAAGTATTATTAAGACAAATAAATATTTACCCTCTATTATATTATAATTTAATAATTTGATTTATATTAGACATAGTATAATTAAGAGATATTATATTTATAATTGTTTATATTAAGATATAAATCCTAGCTACGCAAATGCACGGGTTGATTGACTAGTTATTTTGTATATGAACAACCCAACATGCAGCATATGCAACTCAATACGATGGCCCTTCCTGAAGTTTACGGACCTGGCTTGGGTCCAGAATATCCCAGCTATGGTTATGGCAATGGCGACCACCTTCTTGGGACCAACATGGATCACCATGAGCTCTCGAGCTTTCAGTCCCCGCCGCAGCCATCTGATGGAGTTGAAGGAAGCACCAGCACGCAAGGTACTGTTACGCCGTTATGAAACCGTACGTCCTTGGATGTGGAACTAAGTCCTAAGTGTTAATCTTCATTAGGATCAGTATATGGACGTGCCCTGTCTTTTATCTTTGTGTGGAAATGTGTGAGTCCTTTGTGTGAGGGTTTGTGGTCAAGGGTAATTAGGCTACTATGTCATCGTTGTTCATTGCGATGTTGAGTGCCGCTCTACCATGCTATTGTCTTGTCCATTGGAGCTATATATAGAATAGAAACATTGTGTTGTTGAGATTTTGGCTTTTCAAAGCAGAGACTATCAAATACTGAGTTTATTGTTGGCATCAAATTTCGAGTCATGGTACAGTGACACAAATTTCATAAACGTTGAGGTTGCTGGAGAAGTGTTATCGACAGACCACTAAAGCACGTAACAGCCACTTGTTACGGTGCCCTTCAATTTTCCTTAATAGTTGTTCAAGATGATGAACCAAACTGAGCCCACTCTTTTTTAAGAAAAAAACTAGTTCAAAATCTTAAACTGAGGGTGGCTACAAATGAAAACAGTGGTTTTTTGAACGACATGGCATATATACTCGTCAATCTTTCATAAACATTTTTTTTTTGAGGAAGCAAAAGGAAAGACATGGGCCTCGATGACATGTAGTACCGGAAAACTAAAAAATGCCAGAGTGTCTAAAAGTTTGCCGAGTGTTCTTCTTTTGGCACTCGACAAAGATAAATTTAAATTATATTTTAAAATTATAAATTAGTTCAAATTAAAAAAATTAATGACAAAGTTGTATAACTTCTGAAGATGTAGAACTTTTATTTTGATTATTAGTTTATTACTCAAATTTATAGTAACATTGTTCACGAAATTCATACTTTCTCTGTTCCAAAATTATTGTCAGCATTGACTTTTTTTATTATTTTTTATCATTCATCTTGTTCAAAATATATATTTTAAATATGAAAAGTTATAAGTTATGTTTAAATTTTGTCTAATAATAAAACAAATTATAAGAAAATATATAATATTTTTTGTAATTTTTTAAATAAGATGAATGATCATAGGTAATGAAAAAAATTAACGATGACAATAATTTTTGGAACGGAGGAAGTATGTCTCATATAAGATCTTTGTCGAGTTTTTTTGTTGCTTTGCCAAGTGTTTGTGCCACGACAAAGATGGGATTTGGTGTAGTGATGGGCTGGACAATTGCCAATTCATCTATGTTTGAAATTAAATTCCTCTAGCCTAGCCGCGTGCTCTGTTTTTGGAGTTTGATCGCCAATAGTACGATTTATTGTCTTGAATGGCTCCTGCGGCTAGTTGACGAACTGGAGTACTATCGCTGCAATGCAGCACGTACAGGGCCGGCCACGCACTGTGGTCGTCGTCTTCTTGGCCGCTTGTAGTGCAAAGCATGCAGAGGTGGTCCTTGTCCTTGTGCCTGGATCACTGGATCGATCCTCGGGCATTGAAGAGAGAGTTGCCTCTTCAACCAGCAAAGTTCGTTGGCATTTTGCGCGCGCCTGCTTTTACAGCCACCACTTCAACTACTATGGTGGAAACTTAAGAGATGACATTTTGATTTTAAGAGATGACATTTTGATTTAAGAGGAGGCAAATAATAGAAGCACCATGTTATCTCGAGATGTCTTATTGCTGGCCATCCCTCTAGCTCCCATTCACCGCCATCCCACTTGTAGTTCTAGCTAGGCAGTCTACTGTAGCTTTCTTGCAGAATGGATCCCTCATCCAAGACGCTGCTTCCTGCGCTATCAGCGGTGGACTTATCGCTCGCGTTGGCGCCGACGGGTCATCATGAGGATGACACGTTACCAGAGCCAAAAGAGCTCGTCGGCGGCAAGGAAATACGGCTGTTCCCGTGCCTGTTCTGCGACAGGAAGTTCAGCAAGCCTCAGGCGCTGGGCGGGCACCAGAACGCGCACAAGAAGGAGCGCGTCGCTGGCAGCTGGAACCCCTACATTTACGGCCCCAGCAACTACGCTGCCCCTGGCGACGACGGTGTCAATAGTGCACCAATCCGGATTGCGTTACACGGCGTCAACGTGGCGTGCTCGTCGCCGGCCGCTGACGTCAAGCCAGAGATGAGGCTGAACGTCCACACGGTCGACATGCTCAACTGGACAAGGGCCTCTGTTTCTCAGGACGGTCAAGAGGGAGCCAGCGTCGACAACACGCTCTACGGCGCCGCTGAGGAGCCGGACCTTGAGCTACGACTCTAGAATCTGGAACACGGTCCGGGCATCTCGCAAAGGTCATATCAGTCTAGATCTTCTTGGCTATATATCTGTCTACCTTCATTCGATGTCGCGTGTGCTTAATGGACAGTTCAGCTTTGCCCTTAACCCGGGGATCGAATCAGATATAATTTGGTTTCGGGTGTTAGATCCTGAATTTTGTTTCTGGTATTGCAGTCTAAAGCTAGTTGTATGTGTTGTAAAATCGAACTATTTGTTTTGAAATTCATTTCTGATTCCTGTGAGTTCTTATTCTCCTATCACATTCCTTCGTAACAACAAATAATTGCAACGAAATGAATAAATAAATAAATAATACATTACCGATCACAAATACTGTATTTTTTTCTTTGTTCAATGTTTACCATAAAAGATAGATCAAAACATAAGATGATCTTCATATAGAAAGAAAGATTATTGCCTTTGCAACCTTCATTATTGAACCTGTCCGTGGTGTGATCATTAGCTTCTGGAGTTAATGTATCTTGATGAGGGCATGGTGGGCACATAATTCACTTTTTGATCGCATTTGATAAGATATAGTTTTTTTTTCTTGAGCATATGATTCTTGTGAACATAGATAGAGACACATGGTGAGTCGAACCCAGGTCTGCAGCATGCTACTCAGATGCTCTAACCACTAGGCTAGAGATCCTTTCACTAGAGACACATAGTTGCAGCAACAATCATCATTTGCTTATCCATGGAGTAGTTCAGCATCTTGAGAAGTGTTCCCAACTTCATTTTCAACATATCAAAAAAAAAACACCATCCTTTATTTTCAACATATCAAATATGGACTCTACCACATTATGGGTATTTCAATGTAAATGATTAAAACGTTCTTGCTTATAACATGGTGCGGATCCATCCACCAATCTGAAATATGGTATCTTTCACCTTTATTTGGTGCCATGCTTCTCTATGATTTGAATATCCAACATCAACATGATAATATTTGCCTAGATACACTACCAGAAACCAGCTATTTACCGAATGTCCGATGGTTTGCCGAGTGCATTCTATCGTGCACTCGGCAAAAAGCACTTTGCCGAGTGACACACTAAAAATACTCGGCAAACATTTTGCCAAGTGTTTTTGTATTTGGCACTCGACATACTTGATGTTTGCTGAGTGTTTTTTCTAGGCACTCGACAACAAGTACGTTTGTCGAGTGTTTTTTCTGGGCACTCGGCAGAAAATTTCAAATCATATTTTAAAGTAGTAAATTAATTTAATAATTTTTTTTCAACAACAAAGTTGTATAACTTCTAAAGATGTACAATTTTTATTTTGGTGATTTCTTCAATCGACAAAGTGATAGTAATATTGTTCATAAAATCTATATCTCTCATATAGTATCATACAACTAGAAGAGAGAGATATAAGATTTGTGAACAATGTTACTATCACTCTATCGAATGAATAAATGATCAAAACAAAAGTTGTAGATCATTAAAAGTTATACAACTTCATAGTTGAATATTTTTTAATTTGAATTAATTTTGTCAATGAAACATACATTTAAATTCTCAAATTTGAAAAATTTGAAATTTTCAAACGACCTCGGATGGAGAAATAGTCAAAACAAAAGTCATATACATCAAAAAGTTATGAAACTTTGTAGTTGACAACGTTTACATTTGAAATCATATTGTCAATGAAACATAAGTTTGAATTTCTCAAATTTGAAATTTAAATTTTGTAAACGATGTCGGATGAAGAAACTCCTAAAATGAAAGTTGTAGATCTCGAAAAATTATAAAACTTTGTAGTTGATAACGTTTTAATTTGAATTCATTTAGGGTTTTAAATAGCCAAGTTACACTCGGTTTAATATAATATGTGAGGAATGATAATGAAGTGTAGACTCAAATGAGTGTGATGTAGTGGTAAGGATGGTTACGTGAGAAGGAGAAGTCGTGGGTTCGATTCCCACCAAACACGTAGTGCATGAAAAATGATACGACTTGCAACCTGAGATGAAGAGGAGCGGTTGTGGCAGTGTTTGTCACGCGTCCGACAAAACACACTTGGCAAAGAGTCTTTGCTAACTCTTTTTGTGTCAGAGTGCTGTTTGTCAAGTGATACACTCGGCAAACATTTTTACTCAGTGCATTTACCTGACACAAATATGTAATATTATAGAATAATATGTGCGTTAGGCATACATATATGACAAAATCATACAAAAAATAGTTCATACCTAGAGGGAGAGCATGGAGGTTTGCCAACATAATGCTTCGAAGCATGTAAGAGAACACTACTTTGATGCATATATCCGGTCTATCCAATTGAAGCATATGCAAACCGCAAGTTAATCAACCATTGCTAGAATAATTTGGGTTGGTTTACCGCTTATTGGCTCTTGCAATGTATCTAACATAACCAATGGAACAGCATGTAAGAGAGCACTACTTTGATGCATATATCCGGTCTATCCAATTGAAGCATATGCAAACCGCAAGCTAACAACCATTGCTAGAATAATTTGGGTTGGTTTACCGCTTATTGGCTCTTGCAATGTATCTAACATAACCAATGGAACTGCAGGTAATTTTGCACCTCTTTTGGGACGGGTGGGGTGTGGTGTTAGTGTGAGCCACGTTTTCTCTGGCTTGGCTTCTCCAATACAAAAATTAAAATGAACTATAATTACTTTTGGTCATAAGCTGTTTTACTTTCAACCTTTTTGGCATACTTTGTGGCATGAGCTAGGAAAAGCTGTTTCATAAGCCATGCCAAACATGTCTTAACTCTAACTTAATTTTCTAGATTCGTGTCTGCTGAATATAGGTCACAACTTTTAACTTTAAAATATAATATATGACAGCTTTTGTGTTCAATAATAGAGAAACAATATTAATGTTAATAACTTTCCATATACGAATTGTTCCTTGTTTTGAATATGGGAGTAAAATATAAAACATATATTTTATTTACAATAATGAGTTTAAATATGAAGCTTTTGTACATGTTGGTCACTATCACATCTACATGTGTGAGTTTGTTTTTTCATAATTTTCTTAAAATTCTAAAGGAAAAAAAATCTTAACTATATCCGAGCATTTTTATAGGCCCTAGCACCTGATTTTTATTCCCTTCCCATCATCCACCCCGTTTTCAATGTCTGGTAAGAGGAAGCTAATTTTTGCCAGTGAGGTTAAGATGTTGAGTTTTTAGGGTTCCCGGTTGGGGGGCTCACTGGAATCTGATGACCTTAGAAGGGAGCTTGATGGTGGAAGGTGAGGCTGATGATGGTGACAATTGGTGGATCAGGCATGTCCGAGGAGGCATGGTGGTGGATGACAACAGTTTGGCGGGATTGGGGTGGGCGACGACTGTGACACCCCTGGTGTCACATTATCAACCCTAAGCAGTCAAGGAGGAGAAACACGGGAAAAATAACAAATTAGAAACTCAAGTTTGAAATTATTTGAAATTGGTTCAAATTTGACTTGATCTAGAACTGCAAATTCTCACATAAAAGTGACCCAAATAAATTTCATAATCTTGACCTATGTACCAAATAAGAATTTTAGATAATTTTGGATGATTTTATCTCATGGGTAAGTAAGTCAAATAAATCACACAACATTCAAAAACAAGGTTAATTTAAAAATTCAAATTTCAAATTTTAGAAGAAATCATCAAAGCAGATCATACTCATAAGTGATATCCCATCTTTAGGAGGAACATATAATTTTGACTTGAATTGATAATATCAGGAGAAATTACTTTTGAAATTTTTGGCAAATACCAACTTTCTATGAAGAATCCCACCTTAGCAACTAAGAACTTTTGAAATTGTATCATTACTACATAATTCCACTTCCAGGGCTACATACTCAATTCTTAGTTAGTACAAACATTGCTCATTATATATGTGCAATAATATTCAAAGTTTGAACTCAGTTGATGTCTCAATTTGATTTTGCAAAATGCTTAAGTGATCAGGTTTCCAGGCAAACAAGAAATTCTCCAAGTTTTCCTTAGCAGAAAGCTATTTTCAAAATTTAATATCTTACAAACTATTTCACCTCCCCTTGTGCATGTCATCCAAATGATAGTACAAATCGTGCTCTACAAGGGTATGCAAAAACATTTGGCATTTGAATTAATTTAATGCTCCAAAAATATGGTTAAAATCACCTAAGCGTTTCTGTTTTTCTGGCAATTAAAATCGCATGGGGCCTGCCTGTCAGCCTCACCGCGCGCGCTGGTACTGTGTGCCGCCCGCGGCGCCGTCGCTCCTCCCTTTTGCTCCCGCAAGCCGCCATTGCCGCCGCGTCAGCTCCTCGGTCTGAGCTCGCGCGCGCGCGTGACCTGCCTTCCTCCCCACCTTCGAGCACTCCCAACCGCTACGCCAGAGCCCCCTCTGCCTTTCGGTGCCCCGACGCCTCTCTATTCACCGCCGACCGCCAGAATTTGAAATCTTCTTCTTCGTCGCCGACCACTGCCTCGCCGCCTCGTCCTCCCTCGTCGGTGAGAAGCCCCTCGATTCCTCACACCCGGAAGCACTTAGCCACTTTGCGCTTTGATTTGGCCCACTCCGGTGCCTTGTTTTCAGTGCGTCGTCAGGAACACAGCTCCTCGCTGTCGTCGTGCATCTCCGCGGGCCACCTCGAGGCCGCCTTGTGCCGGTGAGCCTTTCCTCCATCGTCTTGTCCCGTCAAGTGCTCCTTGTCGCCGTGAAGCTCCGCGCTGGAGTTGGGAGCCCTCCATGCCGCCGTCGGCTCGTCGTGGCCACGCCACCGAGTCACGCGCGCGCGGTCGCGGACGCCATGGCTGGCTGGCCAAGCCAGCAGCCCGGCTGGGCCGTTTCGGTCGTGGGCCACCTTCTCTCCTGGGCCAAATCTAGCCTGGGGGACTCGTCCCTGCGCCTGGGTCAGTTAGGCCGAGCGAGAATCGGCCCAACCATTATTTGAATAATTAGCCAGATAATTATGTACACGTTCAGAAACATGCACACAAATGATTACTGGGACTAAAAATACATAAAAATACTTTTTGGACTCCCTGCCGTATTTAATATTTTATAAAAATACTATGACACCCCTCAAGTACACATTTATTTATACATGTATTTAATGGCAAAATAAATCAAAATAAAATTATAATTAATTTTCAGTACATGATTTATTTATAAGATTTTGCATGCATGACCATTTCATCATTTCGAGTCATTTCACCAAATTTCATATTTAAATTGTAAGAATTTATTCTGTAATGATTATTTTAGTGTTTGCACCATTTTAATTAATATAAATGATTGGTGCATTTCTGGGCATCACATTTGGTACAAATAAATCCTGCTTAGTGTCCCACACCACATATAATTTGTCCACTGGATTTTACCTTCCATGAACCCATGTAATCTTAGTAGCTTCGATTTAATTCTAGTAATGACATAAATGTAAATATAAGTATCTACCACCTAAAGGTTTGTGTTGCAAATCATAAAAACAACTTACTCTCTATTATTTTGGGTTTTTATTTATCTTAATTTGCCTCTGATCATCATGTCATGCTCATCTAATTAGTGTACACATGGTTCACCATTTACAATCATTATCACTAAAACCACGTTCGCATTTCACGATACTAAATGAAAGTAATATGAGAAATCTCCATGTACTTCTCCAATGCATCCCTGTACTTTGATACATGCATTATGTCATAGCCTGCATTTGTTCAAGAAGTGCCATGAATCATCTCCTATTCTTATTTGCATTGCATTCATCCAATAGGACTCAACGACGGGAGCTTGGAGGTGGAGATAGTTCTAGAGGAGCCTGGAGCTGAGACTAATCCGATTGAGAGTACTTACATTGATCTGAACCTAGGCAAGCCCCAATGCACTCCTATGTTTCAAAGTTTTTATTTTGTATCACACGTATGCGTGTCATGTATTGTGCATTACGTGTAGGAAATGATTGAAACCCTAGTTGCATGTAGTTACACCAAAACCTATGGGTATCGGATTAGTTGTGCAACCTCGTTAGAAATGCTAAACTTAATTGTGAGTCTAGATGATAAGTATCGAGTAGTTCGGGAATTATTTGGTATCAGGTGACTTAGTTACTGTTACACACTTGAGCTTATGATGAGAAAGAAATTAAAATAAGGCCGAACAGGGAAGTGCATGTGTAGGATGAGGTGACAAGGTTGGATCTTGGTTGCCATAGCCCCGTTTGTGCCGGTTAAGGACTGCTTCGTATGGACCTGTGACCAAGTTTGAACAGTACCAAGTGCATGCTAGTGATATGGGCACTAGTAAGCCGACGTAGTTTGATTACCGCAGTGGTAGGACAATACCCTACTCTTCTTCTGGTGATGAAGCGGGTATGGTGGAATGTGGGTATGTGTTGGAAGGGAGAGTGCATGGGCTACCCATGGATGGCTTCGACGGAAGCATCGCATAGGGTGACGTGTACTCGAGAAAAGTGGGACCCGGACCGACCGTGTTGTGTCTCGTGAAAGATTGTCATACGTGACTCCTCGGAGTGTGCGTGCGCCGTGTATTTGGGTTTCTCCTACAGGATGTAAATTGATTCGAGTCATCGTCCCTCACAGTTATGGAGTACCACTTGTGAGATCGCTGCCATATCGAAGCAATAACTTGAATGATGATGATTATACTTGTTGTATTTTAATTAATTATATTTGCAACCATGTTTACTATAGTGTAGCCGCATAATATTTATCTTATGTAATAACCCTCTTAATTTGGCTAAAATATGAAAACTAAGGATCAATTATTAGTGCGGTCTTTGCAATTATTCCAATAACCTTTGGTCAGCCCCCTGCATATTAGGTGTCGGCCTTAGCGTGCCATTTTGACAGGTAAGTCTTGCTGAGTATTAGTTGCTCAGGACTTCGCTCTATGTGGTTTTGTGCAAGTGTTCTTCTTGATAATGAGGCACGTCTTGATATGCTTCATGATAGAATTTTAACGTGAGATATATTGCTTCTGCTATTTATGTTACTAAATTTCAAACTTGTTTACATACTCAAATCTGAACCAAAGTTGTAATAATTAAATTCTAACATTGCACTATTCTTTTATGCTCATATGTGTGTACTTTCGGATTCTTGCTTCGTCAAGACGTCACCTGATGATTGATCCTTTGACTATTCCTCCTAATTCGTGGGGCAGGGATGTCACAACGAGCATGACGATGACGTAGTTGTTGAGGTGGTGGAGGAAGTTGACAACAGGTGCGGTTGCTTAGCGATATGTTGGCGTGGTGCTACGGTGAGACTCTATCCCGTCGAGGCAGGGCGACAACAGGGTGAGGCAGCTTGGGAAAGAGAAGGTTGAAGGTTGAAGAAAACTAGTGTTGTTTCATCTCTGATGACCTTAGAAGGAAGCATATTTTGTTATGGAGTTTTGGTTCTCCATCTAATGGGTGTGGTTCACACTTAATAATTTTGAGCTAATTGCATAAAACATTTCAGAAGTCACTTAGAGTTTGAGATTCCAACCCATAAGATTTTTTGGAAACCCTCACCCCGTGTATTTTGTTATAAAAACCACCTTAACACATTTTAATTTATTTCATATGATTTACCAGTATAAATTAAAAAAACTAAGTAAGTTTAATGTTGTTAAAGATTTTGAATGAATCTAATTCATCTGATTTTTTGAATGGAAAAAGGTATCTAATCTCAAACTTTGTGAGACACATTTCAAACTCTAATTCATATTTTTGTTGCATATTCTCAAAAAAGCTCGAAGATTACACATTCAAAGTTTTGTGTGTTTAATAAGAATACCATGGGTTGCTCCAACAGAACAAAAATGGGTTGAATCAATTAAACAAATACAAATTAGAAAAACTTAGTAGGTGGGTGATTATATATTTGTAGCAAAATAACTTATAGAGAGTCTCCAAGTGACATATGGGATAGTTTGTGCACTTTGCACTTATCCCTAATATTCTTTACGTATTATTCCAAGCTAAGTCATGTGCGAAGATAAGAGTATGTTTTTAGGACCACATCCATGTGAAACAACACTTTAACCTCAGTATAAGTAGCAAATCGGGCACATCGTGACACCGCAAGCTGGACCAGCGGCATCGTACAGTATATATTTTGGCATGCACTATTATTGTTGAATCGATGTACATCGGTCCTGGTTGAATTTGGCATATTCGTGAGCTCATCTGTGGCCAATAGGCAATCGTACGCTTCAATGGGGGGATACAAAAGAGTTAACAGGTGGCCGCAAGTTTTTTTTTTCGAGGGAACATGTGGCCGCAAGTTATTAGCCACCCACGTAGCTTGGATAAAGATTCATGAATCAGGCGTGGACCAGTTATGCTGTTGTCAGAAATATGTTTTTTTAAAGATAAATCGTATGAGCTACCTCTCTTGTGCAAAATATGTGTACTCTTTAATCTTTTTATTAGCAATATTGGTCTATCGTTGTCAAAATATGTTATCTTGTTCATTTTGCTTTTGATTCTGAAATATACTATGATCTTATTTTTCATTTGGCTGCAAATTCTGGAAACACGCGAGATAAAAAAAAAAAGAGACAACCAAAATTCTTTCTCTAGGAGCGAGCTGCGATGGGCCTCGGGTAATCTAGTTTACACGCTGGACACATTGGCCACGGGACACTCCTGCTTTCTGTGCGACTTTTTCTGAAAACCACAGGGCACCACTCGTTCCCGACAAAATAAATGCCCCCCTACAAATCATTCCCTTGGAATTTTCATTGGGAAATCTATTCCCTACTCCTCTATTCCATTTTTATTGTTGCCGGTTAGTTCAACTTTAAACTAACCAATAACAACAAAACATGAACGGATGGAGTACCTTATTTGCCATGTTTCATACAATATTTGTCTCTAGGAAAATGGGTGATTCCGTAGTGTAGGGGGATTGGGGATCCCTTATCTAGCCTTATCGGGTTCGTGCTTAGCCTGCACTGATGATGGCTCTAGGTGCAGAGAACAGACGACACCAGGCCATGGATGGAGTACTACCGATCGAATGCGAAGCAGAAGTTAAACATGTGATCGAGGTCAAGTTGGGGGATGGCGCATTATGCTACTTCTGGACATATCGGTGGTTGAATAGACAATCAGTGCAATGCTTGGCACCGGATCTCGTTCGGGTGATAGCCACAAGAACTCGCCGACAAAGAACAGTCCATCAAGCGCTGTTGAACATGCAGTTCATTAATCATAAAAGATATAACTGGACCGCTCATAGTCACAGTGCGAAGAACGAATCGAACGATGAATACGTCCTGCATACAAGCAGGTGAGATTTTTGCTATTTTGCCCATGAAACCGGTAAGATTTGTTATAATTCCCATGTCATGTTGGGCTTCGTTAATATGCCCATAAAACCAATGTACCAACCGATAAAATATCCATATTTAGTTTTACGAACGAAATTGTCCTGACTCTGTAAGCTTCATTACCAATGATAATTGGATCTCTGAGGTATGAATGTTTTGGTGATTAATAAAAACTATGAAATTATGGGCTAATATCTACACGAGTGTTGTCTATGCAGATATCATCTCCAAACTCTACTATAAATCATATTGATGATGATGGTTGCCTTGGCGATGGATGACAATGACCATAAGCATAGATGCTTGATGAGCTTGACGGAGTCCAAGAGTTAAAGGAGATGGATCAAGACTAAGGACAAGCTATGGAGCAAGTGTTTGGAACACTTGTCTAGTTGTTAGAGCTTTGATTCCATAGAAAAAAAACAAAACTATCAAGAGGGTCTAGGTCATGTCTCTTAGGCCACGACTAGTCGGTAATGTGCATGGATGCTCAGTGAAATCACAGGCACTAGGTGACAGTGGAGAAGCCAAGGAGCTATTCGGAGAAGCCAGGAAACGAAGTCAAGCGAGTACTAGGAGATCAGAAGGAGTCTGCGAGGAATCTGTGAAGTCTGGTAACCCTAGAGACCGGACGGTACGGTCAGGAGGGTTGAGGCTCAAGACACAGAGGAAGCAAACTGGAACTCTCTGGAATGCATAGAACACAGAGAGACCAGACGGTCCGGTCAGTGTAGGTGATCAGCTGGGCAGGGAGCCAACGGCTCTGGAGGAGCCGATCTGTAGAGACCGGACGGTCCGGTCAGGCAGTGACCGGATTGTATGGTCACTAGGCCCAGAAAGCTAATTTCGTGGAGCAACGACTAGTTTGAGGTTGGAAGACTATATAACTTCGTTGCTGGGGTCTTGGAGACCTCTCTTTGCTAGTGAAATTGCTTGGAGCATTTGGTGAGAGCCAAGAGGAAAAGAGGTGAGCATTAGGAGGAGATATTGCATATCTTGATAGTGCTAGTGAGAGTAATTAAAGCATCTTGCACATCTAGGGCTAGGGTGTCCTTGAGGGTGTGATCTATGTTGTTACTCTTAGTCTATGGTGAGACCTAGACCGGTTAGGTGTCGGTGATCGAGCCTATCGTGATCAGTTGTGAAGGCCGTCACATGTTTGTACCCGGTTTAAGCCCGCCGGTGAAAGGGGCATCACTAGTGAGCGTCCGTGTCAGCTCGAGAAGTTCGGCAAGTTCTCGAGGGAGGCGAGCTTATGCCTTGGTGGCAGCGGTGATGCAACCGTGTATTCACTCCGAGAGTGATTGCGGGCTCGTGCGCGAGAACTCCACTTGATGGTGGGAGGGACCAGCACTCCGGCTAGAGTGGTCCAACGACAATTAGGGGAAGTCCATCCTTCTGAGACCTCGGGAAAAAATAATGAGCATTCCTTGACCCTCTCGTTACTATTCCATAATTGTGTGCTCTAGTGGGTACGTTGAATTGTGGATTGCATAGGATAGTGTGTTTAGCTTCTGTATTTGCTCTCATCATGAACACTAGCATGTGTAGGGTCTTCCTCATAGAATTGCTTAGGTTGCAATAATTGCTAGGATCTAGTAGTGTAAATTGAAGTATTTGGATTAGGGAGCGGCTTACCGATTAACCCCCTCCCCCTCTCGGTACGCCTTCGGTTCTTACAAGTGGTATCAGAGCGAAGTGCTCATCTTTGAGGCTTCATCGCGTTTAGTAAGGATGTCGGGACAGGTGGAGAGTGTTCTCATTTTCGATGGGGAGGACTACGGGTATTGGAAGGCTCGCATGCAAGCCTACTTGGAGTCCCTTAATCCAGAGATATGGATGGTGACTGATGACTCTGATGCGGATGTGAACCTGCTTGAGCCTAATTTCATTAAGAACAATGCTAAGGCGAAGAATGCTCTGTTTGTATGCATATATAAGGATGTTTTTGCTAGGTTGGATGCTAGTTCCACAACACATGGTATCTAGACTGAGATTCAGGGTCTCCATGAGGGTACTAGTGATGTCAAAGAGGAAAGATCTTATGTGCTGAAGAATAAGTATGATAACTTCACTAGATTGCCACATGAGAGAGCTAACACTATTTATTCTCACTTTCATGTACTAGTGGAGGAGATCAATGCTCTTGGGGATGACTTCAATCTCAAGCCTGTTGAGGTGAAAAGAAGATTCTTGAGGCTATTCAAAGCCCCCCCAAGTATGAGTCTATCATCACCTTCACCTTGCAAGGTGACCTCAAGACCAAGACCATCAAGGACGTACTTGGCAAGATCACTGCTTTTGAGAGCTATCAGTTGGGTATGGATGATCCACAACCATCCAACCTAGCTCTTCAAGCTGAGAAGCAAGAGCCTATCAAAAACAAGAAGAGCAAGAAGAAAACAATGATTGAAGATGATGATGATGATGATGAAGGACTTGAGTGAGAACTTGGCTCTTCTCATGAAGAAGATAAGGACCTTCAATAACAAGTTTGCTTCCAAGTCCAAGGGCAAGTGCTTCAACTGTGGGTCCAAGAACCACTTTGTTCGAGATTGCCCCAAGCCAAAGAAAGAAGCTTTCAAGTCCCAAGACTTAAGTGAAGAAGAAGAAGAAGACCCCAAAGCCAAGCAAAAGAAGAAGAGGTACTTCAACAAGGACAAGAGCAAAGGCAAAGGCAAAGCTCAAGACTACAAGAAGAAGTTCTCTCGCAAGGCCCTTGTTGGAGAGTGGACAAGTGACAACTCGAGTGACACATCCTCTTCCTCAAGCGATGATGAAGAAGTGGCTGGCCTAGCCATAATCAAGACCACACTTCCACGAGCTCTTCCTCCACCTTCCAGGTGCCTCATGGCCATGAGCCATCTTGGGAAGAGTGAGGATGAGAGCAGCACCGACAGCGATGATGAGGAGCTCTCTTCTGCCGAGCTTTGGAGTATGTTTGAACAAGCTTGTGACATCACCATCAGGAAATCCAAAATGCTAGATGTGGTAAGAAAAGAGTGTAAGTTGGCTAAGAACCATGTTGGTGAGCTTGAGAGTGAGCTCAAGGACCTTGTCACATCTCATAATGCCCTAAACAAGAGTTATGACAAACTCAAGGGTTGCCATGTAGAGCTACATAAGAAGTACGAGGCCCTTGAACTTACTTTTGAGGCCATCAATGTTGACAACCTTGCCTCTCCCCCCTCTAGTTCATCTAAGAGTGATGCTTCTACTATATGTGATGAACTAACCACCTCGGTCGAGGTTTCTTCTCTTGAGCCATTTGTTTTGGAGGAATATCACAAGCTCAAGGAAGAGAGAAAGATGCTGATGAACGGCTTTGAGAGGCTCACACATGGTAGAGCCATGCACAAGGTGTCACATCCTAAAATTTCCTATTTTGGAATCTAAATCACATTCAAAAAAATATATTTAGATTTCTTAAATTTTGAAACTATTTATAAGAAACTTTGCAAATTAACAAAGATTTTGTTGGGTTGAAGTAATTGCTCTATGTCATAAATGTTTTCTGTTTTGAACAAAAACCTTTTTAAATAAGTTAAATCATTTTATTTATTTGATTTCAATATTTTGTCATTTTTTGATTCCTTGTTAATTTGAGAAAATTGAAATCCTTTCAATCAAATTTTATGAATTTACATTTTATTTTAAAATGGGGCTCAACTATCATTGTCTCCGTGACTCACGTGAATGCATCGTCGAACACTTTCTTCCAAACTTGTTTCATCACATATTTCACCCTACACGCTGTTGATGTATCTATCTCATTTTCATCCTAATTCATTTCACCTACCGCATGGACATACCTAGACGTCAGACATTCCATGTTTGCCCCACCTTCCATAAATATTCCTATGGAAAGAAACCCCTCCTTCTATAAACATTCTATGGAAATAAACCCACCTTCCATAAACATTTCTATGGCAAGAAATTCCACCTTCCATAAACATTCATAAGGAAAGAACAAGAGAATAATATCTTTTTCATATTTTTTATGCCTTTCATGTTTGCCTCCAATAAATGCATTAATTCCTCTTGATTGTCTTTCCATACTCTTTCCCTACCTGCCCCACCCCTCCTATAAATACTAGTCCCTCTCCCACGTCCTCCCCACCACCTCAAACCCTCACCACGCCGCCAGGCTGCCACCATGCCACCCTACCCTTGTGTCCAGCAACAGTTCTGCCGGTCGGCTTTGGCGTTCCCGGTGATCCACATATCCAAATGCCACCAAATTTTACATGGAGGTGCGCCCAGATGTCCACTACAACATATCCAGAAATCAGCACCATTGGACATTGTATGCCTCCGAGATCTGCATCGAAATGGCAGCTGCTCCCTAATCTGGGCGAATCCAGCACGCGTGACGGTAAAACCATCTCATTTTCTCCTACTATATAGATGTTCATGATACAACCGATGCTCCTAATTGTGTTCCAGGGTCTTGTGATCATATCCATCATAGGGTTCTCCTAGAACGGCCCAGGTGCGATGAGGAACGTGGTCCGTGCTCGATCTGCCGCTGGACGACCTCACCATGATGCGGCCAATAGATCTCTAGTATAGGTGACTTCTGAACCAATTCACCTTGCGTTTCACATGTTTCACGTCACTAGGAATATTTCTGTTCAAATTATTCCTTGAGAACCAGATCAAATCATTGGGAACACATACAAATGTTTTGTACTGTCTGTGCATAGCCGCAATCCTTGCAGCTTTAACTTTGCATATTTTTCGATCCACAACCCCAATTCAGATGATTCTTCCACATACATTCTTGTATCCAAATAACTATCTAATTGCAACCTTTTTCTAACCATACCCAATTGTCTCATACCTTGCATTGTGTATTTATTGTGTGTATGCTTTGTGCGTCTTGCACGAATAGGAGTTTTACGCACGGGAATCGTACGAGGACGAAGATCAAGATTTCTAATCACAAAGCAGCAACATCTAATTTCAGGTAAGTGTCCTTGATGCATTTTGCACCTATTATGAATGATTATTTTAGAATTGCATGCTTGTGTCAAATGAATGGGTACCTATTATTAGGGTTGACTAGTATTGCTTTATCTTGTCCTTGTCGCCTTGAACTAGAGGTTTAATTAGTTATGGGTAGATAATGCTTAGGTTGCTTGTGGGATGTTGGGTTAATATTAATCTTGATTAATAAACTATATCACTTCATGGGTGGAATGGTAATTTATGTTAGCAACATGGACTTAGGGATCTATGCAAGCCGGATGGAATGGATGTGGTGTCGTGGGCACGTGGTTGGTGGTGGTAGGCTTGTTGTAGATCCTAGGAACTGGTTCTTGGAGCGGTAACCGAGGACAACAGTGCCATCACAAGGCTGCTATGGAACAGCTTGGCTGATTAATTAGGAGTTCTCCCAGTGTCGGTGCGGCATTTGGTGGAGCGGGGAATGGAAGTCAAGAGGATTGTTCTTGTATCCGAATGGCTCAAGAGGGGGCTCCTGGGGTGATGAGCTACTTGTTGATGGGCTATCACTTATGGACAGGAGTGGAACCTTAGTGGCTAGCATGTACTAGGAGACCCTTTGTAAAAGTCTCGTAGTGATCTCCTAGCCGCACACCTAAGGAAGTGTGCTAGTGCTTGGCCAGCATGACAACATGGAGATTCTAGTCCACCTGGCAACAGGGGACGAAATTATGACTTGTGGGTAAAGTGGTGCAACCTCTGCAGAGTGTAAAACTGTCATGACAGCCGTGCTCACGGTCACGAGCGGCCTGGAATCCTCACAAGATTAGTTGGTTATGGGATTGGTGGTTTGGATTGGACTTGGCTTGAATAGCACCCTGTGGATTGATGGTTGGGATGACCTCACCTAGTAATTAGGATGCTTAGGAAATTAAAAGCTCATGCAATAAGCCCCCTATAAGCCTTCCTTGTCTTTAGCCCCATATCATCTTTTCCCCTACTTGCTGAGTACGATATGTACTCACCCTTGCACTATACCACATTGCTGCTCAGCTACAAGAGAAGGATGGTACCACTATGAAGATAATGGAGGAGAGCTCTAGGCCTAAGGTCTTCCGGTCGACTTCCTGTGGGAGCTGAAGGACGCCAACGCTTAGTTTATTCCACTGCAATGTAATATTTTTTTTCCTTTGACCTACGGGTCACCATTGTAATAATATTATCGATTTAATAAACATATTGTTCTTTTATCACATATATTGTCCTGTGTGCGTGGAAACTTGATCCTGGGCATGCATACAAATGCATTCAGTTTCGGTCGTTGGAACCGGGTGTGACACAAGGAGATCCTTAGGAGAAACCTTATGAACAATGTCTCCCACCGGGGACTTGACTCATATCCTGCCGCCATCGACATCATCGGGACAAGTGACTCCATCCCCACATTGATCAAGCCCCTACTCGCCGACGACTACTATTGCAAGAGGTGTTGCAAGGATGGTCACACCATCAAGGATTGTTCTATGGTGAGAAGTTCCATTGTTTTACCTAATGCTAACTTGTTCCATGAGAACACCCACTTCAAGCTTTTTAGGGACAAGGGTGGCAAGGTGAAAGCAAAGGCTTTGGGACCACCAAATAAGAAGAGAAAGGTCAAGAGCATATGGGTGCCTAAGTGCATTGTTGATCTTGAGAGGTCAACAAAGTACAAGTGGGTGCCCAAGAACAAGACCTAGAAGATGGTGGTGGTGGTGGACCGGGAGCTTACTTGAAGATCAAGTGAAGTCGACCACAAGTGACATCGACCTTAACGACATATCTACTTATGAGGGAGGTATTCGTGTTTGTTCTTGGTAGTAGTAGTATGTTCTTTCTTTTCTTGTATTGCATGGTAATTAGGACTCCTTTGTGACTAGTATGTTTTGCATCTATGCATGTGTAAATAACTAAAAGAAAAACACATAAAAATTAGTCAATGTCTAACCCACTCAAGATAGCTATAAGCAAGGGGAAGTGCTTGACGTGGTGGTTTGGCTTCTCTCAACGCAAGGGTATGGTTTATAGTGAGTAAGCTTGAGAGGGGTTCAAACTTGACATTGTTAGATTTCCTTTGTGTCTTGTTTAATATTGCTTGCATTCACATGGCATGCTTACTTTCATTGCATATGTAAAATGCTTGTTACATGCATCATATAGGAAACACAAAGGAGGCTTGTCATATTTAGAGATATTTGTGCCTCATGATCTATATGAGATTACATCTCCACAAGTGTGATCAAAGTAAAGGATTGTGCTTCATGCCCATTGAGCAAGCTCTTATGAACTCCGAGGTTAAACCCACTCATGCGGTTCATGGACTAAGGCTCATACATACCCATTTGGTTTTTAATTGCCTTGGTTCTTATTTGCTCAATTCTTCATTTAGAATTTGTGAAAATTATAATGCCATATAGAGACACTATTTGAAAAGGAGTGTTTGAGTGTTCCCTTCATGCACCAAGTGTAGTGTTTGATTGGTTGGTTAAGTGAGGGCACTGGGAAATTGGAGAAGTTCCTTGATTCTGCGAAATCCTGGTAGTGACCGTACGGTCCGGTCATTAGACCATACAATCCGGTCTGTGCATCAGTGCACAGTGCTTCGGGAAGAATGAAAATGGAGACCGGACAGAAACTTTCCAAAGATCGGATGGTTTGGTCTGTACAAGTCCCGGTCTTTCCAGAACAGTGATTTTCGGAACCCCGAAGTGACCGGACGGTCCAGTCTGGAGATCGGATGGTCCGGTCACTACGGTTGATCGTGCGAGTATGCTTTCAATCTTGATCACTGACCTGTTCCTTGTTGATCTCGGCCGTTCATTGCTTTTTTAGTTAGGTCAATTTGATCGATGCTTCGTCTCTTCCTATCTCGACGCCGAGAACATGAACTCGCCCCGCCGCCGATTACACCGTCGTCTATCTCTCCGGGGAACCAAGACGCCGCCAACACCCTCGAGCCGAGCTCACCCACGCGCATGTGCTGCCGCTTCCCCCGCACCTACTTGCCCGCGCGCTTGTGCTTAACCCTAGCGCTGCCACGCAAACTCAGCCGCACTGCCGCTGCCATGAGCTCGTCGTCGTGCATGTTAGGCGCCACAAGCCACCGCTGCTCCTCGCCCTCATGCATGCTGCCCATAGAGCCAAATTCCACCAATGATTAAGGCAAAGCTTGCCTCTTTTCCCCTCCTCTATTGCCGGTGTCAAAAGCTTCACCTTTTCAGTAATCAGTCGCGTGTTCTCCAAGTTACTCATCGTTGATTTTTCCAGGGTATTGAGCCTTTCTTCCTATTCATTGTTCATGCCCTGAATTTGTGAGCATTGCGCTTAATTAATGAAATTTGGAGTAAATGCCTAGTCTTTAGTTACATTAATTAGTTAATGGGCTCAACCTAGTTTGCAATTAATCCCATGCATATCTAGGGTTGTCGCCTGTCTAGTCTACAATTAGATTAATTGGCCATTATTTGACTGTACACTAGATGACTCGCACCAGCTACTTATAGTCGATGATCATAGTTGTTACATTGCTTTATTTGTCTAGTGATCATGTCTTTCATCTCAGTGCTAGGATTTCTATTGCGCATTCTTACCTAGCGGTGCTATGCTTGTATATTTATATAGGTTCCATCCTTATCCTATCTATACCTACATGCGTGCAGTGACACTTGACAACAATAGACATGGCAGGAACAGGTGATCAGGACAAGGAAAAGGGCAAGGTGACAGAGAAGCCCAGAGGCAAGAAGAGGACTAGACTAGACCCAGAGTCAGAGAGAGCTAGACGGGTTGCCAGACACCTAGATGCCATGGAGGCATCACGCAGGACACCAGGGACCCAATTGATTATTGAGCAGACAGATGACACCCAGGGTGTGAGGAGGAGTACCAGGAGGAGGACACCAACTTTGTCCACAGGAGTTGTACCACCAGCTTGGTCGTAGGGTACTCCGACTTCTCGTCAGGGGAGGTCGTCAAGATCTGCGGAACAGGGATCCTCCATGCAGCAAGAGGAGTCTAAGCAGGAGGAGTCAGAGGAGGATAGTGAGTCAGAGTCCGAGGAGTCTGAGAGATTTGAGGAGGAGGAGCCAGAGCAGCCACAACAACAGAGGTCAGTGCACCAGGCTAGAGACCCGCACTGCACGTGTGTTGTGTGCATTAGGAGACTACAGAGACTGGTATCTACAGCTAGAGAGTGTGACATTCTTAAGGTTCCTGCTAAGGACCCTAAGGTGAGTCGTCTCGTCCCCTTCGAGCAGTGGGTTCCAGTTCCCAAGGACCCAACTGGAGGAGAGAGGTACTGGACTGGTCTCCAAAGGAGGATTGGTGAGGGCCTGAAATGTTACCTTGCCAGGAAGGGCAAGTCTGGACTGTTCGTGCCTCAGTAGTACACCACCTACCAGGCTATGAGGAGAGCCACAGGCATGGACATGGAGCGATATTTCACCTACTTGCCTAGACTTGCAGACTTGGTCACCAGCCCCTACAGGTTCGAAGAGGATATAGTGCTGAAGTTCTATGCTACACTATGGGTGGCGAGAGATCGTTATGAGATCTGGTTCATGATCAGAGGAGAGGCCCAGTGCTTGACTAGAGAGGATCTGATAGCTGCACTAGGACTTCTTGCTTCAGATCTATAGCTGTACAAGAGTGCCTACGGGACCTTCGCTCCACCCCACAGACCACAGGGAGGGAAACTACCTCCGGATGACATAGTGTTAGTTGCTTTTCCACCACCACACACTCTAGGCTTTGACAGACGCCCTACGAGCCTTACCGCAGAGGCGAAGGTGGTTAGAGCGATAGTCACCAGGACTATCATTCCTAGGTCTAGGTACAGAGAGGAGTTCACACTCTTGCACCAGTGGGCAGTGATAGCTATACTCAGGAGACAACAGTTTGACCTTGCAAACCTATTCATTGCTGAGATGGAGGAGGTTATTTCTGAGAGAGTTGGAGGATGACACCTAGTCTATGGTCCCTATATTTTCTATCTTTTGAGGAGACTAGGACTTGTGACAGAGGAGCAGTACGACATGTTCCCTGAGGTGACCACCAGCTATGCACCTCGAGTCCCTAGGAGATCTCAGTCAGCCTCGAGTCAGCAGACAGACGAGCAGGAGTCACCGCCAGCCACACACGAGCATGAGGCTCATCCAGAGACGGTGGTTCCTGAGTCAGCCAACACTGGAGCACCACCTCAGCTAGCCGGTGCACAGTCTAAGGACGCCACTACCATAGCAGCGCTTGCAGGACGCCTTGGTGATTTCATCCAGAGCTGAGGTGAGGAGAGGCGTCAGATTATGGTGGTGATCAGAGGTCAGGCAGAGCTTCAGAGACAGTAGATGACGTTTTTGACCACCCTGATGACTCAGATGGCTGAGCTTACCAGAGGACAGTCTAGCCAGCAGGCAGGAGTCCCTATGTTTTCATAGTTTCAGCAGCTCCAGACACAGCCAGGGCCTTTCACTGCCATGATGACAACCCAGTCTAGTGGTTTGTCATCACACTCAGGTGCATTACCGATAGAGGGAGCAGGACAACCTTTCTCGCCAGTTACACAGTTCTCCCCTGTGTTAGCTTTCTCAGTCTCTGTGTTGTTCACATCGCCAGCTCGGTCTACAGCTTCGTAGAGGGCAGTACCTTCTACCTCCTAGCAGCAGCCACCAGTCATCTCAGATATAGTACACACCACTCGAGAAGATCCACAGACAGAGATTCTCCCAGAGACAGCTACAGCTCTACCCTCTTCTGCTACAGACTCTACGCTCGTTATACCTCAGGTAGCAGAGGATCTTGTCCGTAGAGGTTTCACTCAGGAGGATGTGGATGACCTTGCTCTTCTTCAGGCGATAGTTGCTGAGGAGACATCCACAGTCACACCAGCAAGACAGGATAGAGGGTCTGAGTCACTAGTAGACCTTGAGTACTTTGAGGAGCTTGACGCTCAGGTGATACAAGCTTAGGGAGAGCAGCAGAATCCAGCACAGGAGCAGCCTGGAGCAGAGCCCTCAGAGGACGTTGCTGCACCACCTCCTTCGACCATGAGCGCTTAATTGTTTTTCCTTCTCTTTTTGGTGCTTGTTGCCAAAGGGGGAGAAGATATAGAGATAGGGGGAGTGTGATCCTGTGACGATTGAGAGATAGTAGCATATATCTAGGGGGAGCATACGTGTACATGGGTTTTGGGAGTTAGATACATTTGGATCTTATTTTGATGGATTTATCAATTTTCATGAATTTTGATGAGTCATGGTTTTTCATTCGCTTGTGCTTGACTCGTCATGATGTCACCTCGCTTATTTTCATACGTAGTGCTTTTTCTTTCATTATTTATCTTGTATGCCTATGTATGATTCAATGATGATGATTGCTTGCTTTTAATTTCTATGCATTGCCATGCTATGCAAATGTCTTTCATTGCATGTCTTTATGCTTTCTTTAAATATCCTATCATGACATACATGCATATCATCTAGAGTGTGCTTTTCTCTTTTTATTCTCTTAGCTCTTGATGATGCTTGATTGAGTAGGACCTTGTTTGTTCTTTGCTTATGCTTTTAAGGTTCCTCTCGATCGTAGTGTAGCTCTTTTAGCCTTGATGTTTTATGGTAAGTAGTGGTTGTCACCAATCACCAAAAAGGGGGAGATTGTAAGCTTCATAACCATTGATGATTGGATCTCCGAGGTATGAATGTTTTGGTGATTAATGACAACTATGAAAATGTGGGATAATATCTACACGAGTGTTGTCTATGTAGATATCGTCTCCAAACTCTACTACAAATCATATTGATGATGATGGTTGCCTTGGCGATGGATGACAATGACCACAAGCATGGAGGCTTGATGAGCTTGAAGGAGACCAAGGGTTGAAGGAGATGGATCAAGGCTAACAACAAGCTATGGAGCAAGTGTTTGGAACAATGTCTAGTTGTTAGGGCTTTGAGTCCATATGAAAAACCAGACTACAAAGGGGGGTCTAGGTCATGTCTCTTAGGTCATGACTAGTTGGTTATGTGCATGGATGCTCAGTGAAATCACAGGCACTAGATGACACTAAAGAAACCAAGAAGCTATTCGGAGAAGCCGGGAAATGAAGTCAAGCGAGGACGAGAAGTTTCAGCTTTTGGATATAGTGACCGGACAGAGGGGTCAGTGGAGACCAAAATGTATGGTCACTAGGAGATCAGAGAGGAGTCTGCGAGGAATCTGTCAAGTCTAGAAACCCTAGAGACCGGACGGTACGGTCAGGAGGGCTGAGACTTGGGATAGAGAGGAAGCAAACTAGAACTCTCTGGAATGCGCAGAACGCAGAGATACTGGATGGTCTGGTCTACTGATCGGACAATCCGGTCAGTGTAGGTGATCAGCTGGGCCAGGAGCCAACGGTTCTAGACAAGCCGATTTGTAGAGACCGGATGGTTCGATTAGGCAGTGACCGGACTGTGTGGTCACTAGGCCTAGAAAGTTGATTTCATGGAGCAATGGCTAGTTTTAGGTTGAAAGCCTATAAAGCTTTGTTGTTGGGGTCCTAAAGCTTCGTTGTTGGGGTCTTGGAGACCTCTCTTGGCCAGTGGAATTGCTTGGAGCATTTGGTGAGAGCCAAGAGGAAAATAGGAGAGCACTATGAGGAGATATTGCATATCTTGAGAGTGCTAGTGAGAGTAACAAGAGAATCTTGCACATCTAAGACAAGGGTGTCCTTGAGGGTGTGATCTAGGTTGTTACTCTTGGTCTATGATGAGACCTAAATCGGTTAGGTGTCAGTGATCGAGCCTATCGTAATCGGTTGTGAAGCCCGTCACATGTTTGTACCCAGTTTGAGCCTGTCGGTGAAAGGGGCATCGCTAGTGAGCACCCGTGTCGGCTCGGGAAGTCCGACAAATTCTTGAGGGAGGCGAGCTTGTGCCTTGGTGGCAGCGGTGATGCAACCGTGTCTTCACTCCGAGAGTGATTGCGGGCTCGTGTGTAAAAACTCAACTTGGTGGCGGGAGGGACCGACACTCCGACGGGAGTGGTCCAACGAGGATTAGGGGAAGGCACCATCCTTCCGAGACCTCGGGAAAAAATCATGAGCATTCCTTGAACCTCTCTTTATTATTCCTCAATTGTGTGCTCTAGTGAGTAGGTTGAATTGTGGCTTGCATAGGCTAGTGTGTTTAGCTTCCGCATTTGCTCTCATCATGAACACTAGCATGTGTAGGGTCTTGGCCTCGTAGAATTGCTAAGGTTGCAATGATTGCTAGAATCTAATGGTGTGAAATTGAAGTATTCAGATTTGTGGTCGGCTTACCGATTCACCCCCCTCTCGGTACACTTTTAGTTCTTACAGACTCTTCTTCTTCCTCCCATTTCCCCACAAAATCCATCTCCATTGCCAGCCAAGCTCGAAGCTCGTGGACGGTGGTCGACAACAAGCTATGCCCCAAGGCCGAGCACTCAAGCAGGGCGGGCTCATGGGCAAGAGCTGGGCGGATGGGCAAGGAGCTGCCGGGGGTGCAGGTAGAGCGGGCTCCTGAGCACGCAGGCAAGCCACGTGTGGGTGGCGACGACGCCTAGTCCATAGCGTAGCGATGGCGGCCGATGTGAGCACGCTGCTGAAGAGTGGACATTTTACGTCTAAGAACTTGTTCTTTGACATTTTATCGGTGAATGCAATCATTTCGTGGACATTTAGGGAAACCCAATAGAACATGGACATTTTACGAAAACCCACCGGCTTCATGGGCAAAATAGCAAAAATCTAAGTCCCACATGGATCGATCTATTTATAGAAAGTCTTGCTTGATGCCGTCAGATGCCCCCGCACGAGGTCTTAGTACTATTTCTGAAAGCAAATGTGCTGAAGCGAAGCCAATCTCTATTGCTATTCGCGAGGCTGTCACCCTGTTGGACTGCTCAAGGCTCTAGGTTTTCAAGTTGATTCTTCTTTCACATATAGAGGATTCAAGGACTCCTCACTACATTCGGTAACACTCTCAAGTCACAAGTCCTTGTATATTTTTTGTGCACTACGTGGCTAAGTGCACCCGCCAATATTCGAATCCAGGACTTCCTCTTCGTATGTATAGTCCCTTACCACTATATCACACATTCACTTGTGACTACACCCTATTTTCACTCTTTTTATATTTTACCTCTTTGTCGACTGTATTTTATCAGGCACTCGGCAAAACCCATGTTTGGCTAGTGCAAAATACAATACACTCAACAAAGATAATTTTTGCTAAGTACCAGAACTTTGTTTTGATTCATATTTAGGAATTCAAACATGTATATGCTCCCCATTCTTAATCCAAATAAAATGATTCTTTTTTGTACAATCTTAGAAAATACAATCTATCACTTTGTTTCATTTTTATGATTATAAATTATTTCTAATTTGAATTTATAGAGTCATGTCACTTTTTTTATTTTCTTAATTGATTTTTTAACAACTTTAATGATTTTACGGTGCAAATTGGTGTGTATGCAAAAATCATACACATATGTGAGTGCAAATTTTAGTTAAAATTTAAAAATAATTTATAGTTTTGTTTTGATTCATTACACATAGACTATGACTATATGTTTTCATAACATAGTAGTCATATAGTCTCATTTCAAAACATATTTTTGGTAAAATAATAAAAAAATGAAACAAAAATATAAATGGGTTGGAATTGTCATTAAACAGTGACATGCCAAGTTTGAGGTCAAAATTTAACATATTGTTTAATTTAAAAATTATCAAAATAATTAAAAAATAATCTTTACGGAGTGCGTGAGGAATACAGTTGGCAAAGATCTCACTTTGCCAAGTGTCATGAAAAAACACTTGGCACATATATCTCTTTACCAAGTGCCAGCCAAAAATACACTCAGAAAAGTGTTTGCTGAGCGTTTTTTTTTTACACTCAACAAAGAACCAGTTTGCCCAGTGCCCGATAGGATGCACTTGGCAAACGGCTGGTTTCCGGTAGTGGCCTGGAGGAACTGCAGTCTAACGCTGGAGAAATCTATTTTCACTTTATAAACCAATCGTTAGTCAGGTATTTGATCTTATATTATTGGTACTAGTCCATCACACTTATTACTAGTACCTATTGCGTAGATGTAAAATTCATTAATTCACTCTTGTTGCACGACATTTTTTTTTGTTTTTTACTCATCTAGCTCTACTAGTAGTTGATATTTATTGTCAAGTAAATGATGAGTGGTCGCAGTTAGCAACAGATTAGGACTAGTTTTACAACTAATGTTATTTTTTTTAATAAAAACAAAGTTAAATTGATTATGATTAGGAACGGAGACATAGCCTCTCTTTTCCAAAAGCATGCCGCAAAGAAGGCATAGAATGTATGATATGGTTTACTCGCTTCTCAAATTGGTACTGTTTTTTTTGGTGGCAACAACAAATGTCAAAAAAAGAATAAGAGGAGTGATAGTCTTTTGAATGATTGCGTGATCACATTCATTGAGCGAGTTGTTTCTTTTTCCAAAGTGGATAAAGATGTTATAATAGAGAAATTCATGTGTTTAGAAAGTGGTGTTTAAAAAAGTCAGACAAGTAATATTGTAAGCGTCTTTTATTTATGCTAATATTTTACTTTATCAGTTGCACTTGTACTATTTATACTGTAATTTGTTGGATTAAAGACTTGTCATGTTATATATGTAGTGTCCGTATAGCAATTTTTGTTGTAAAGTTTACAATTGTTACATATGATTTTTTTTTACCGACATACCATTTGGTAATCCCTGGTCCGCCACTGTTTCGTTAATGCCCAAAGATATGAAAAGCTGTCCTGGCTTATGACAGCTTCTGCTCCTTTTCCTTTACTCTCACATATCCATTTAAAATATGCTCGAGCGGAGTCGTTTTACCTAGCGGTTCTCTCGCCTTCTCCAAACACTGTACCACGTTACAAGAATAGTAACCTAGGATCAGACGGTAAAGCTGCCTTCACCGATTCCCCGTTGGTCAGTAAAAATCTGTGCCGACTTATGCATCAGAAGAAGCAAACTAGCAGCCAAACGGCAAGAACACACCTCCTGTTCGTTGCTCTCTATTATTCATCGTTGCGGGCGGACGGCCACCAGTACTGATTTGAGGGTGTCGGCAGGATCTTGGGTTCAAGCAACCAGCAGATTTTTTTAGATACTGGAAGAAACTTCCCGCCTCTGCGAGTCCGCACACAGCGTTAAGCTTATTACAAAGTTTAGCATCAGCTGATTTCTCTAAGGGAACATAGGAAAAATTAAGCGGGACTTTAGATTTTCATCCGTGTGAAGTAAAAAGCTCCAGTATCGTAGTCTCCAGCATCCTACTGACCCGTCGGAATGAATCCTTTGTCTTATCAACGCGCTGCAACAGTGCCTAGAATCGCATCTAATATGTTCATCTGAAGATAGCCTGCATAAAAAATGTATGACGACAATTTTCAAATATGAGATCATTACGACATGTCTAAATTGCCTAATATAATACATAAACTCCAACCAGAATATTGCTTTTTTCAGTCATATTAAAATTAGAAAGCCAACTCCCTAACAACAACCAGCAGATTTAGGATGGGAACGACTAGATCTGGTCCAAGATGGGGGCGAGAATCAGGTGTTAAAATTCCCCAAGTAGCTGTCATGCGACCTCAACGATGACCACACTGCATCTCACTTCAAATCCTTGAACAAGACCTGAGGACGGCGGCTGCAGCAGATTGAGTGCGGCGACGGCTGGGATTAGGATGATGGTGGATGAGCAAGCAGGGGAGCGGTAGAGAAATGCGTGTGCGAAGGAAATCGACGGGTGTGGCACAGAAATGCATGTGTGAAGGAAATCGGGCACGAGAATAGAGTGTTGAGTCTAGATTTATTGTATGGAAGTGACAAGAGAGGTGAGGAATTTTTTGAGGGTTTGGCATTTAGCTGCCAAGAATTCACGCACAAAATTTCTTTCTCCTTCTTGATTCCGAATAAAATATCATATATATCTTTACCGACCGGTCGTGTGATGTAACATACAATATTTACCGACCAACAATATTTATTGCTATATATAAATACAATTATGGACTGCCTGTGGCTTGGTAAACACGGAATTACCGACCCATCGTTTGTCATTGACCTTTACCGACCGACCGTGTATCACTCATAATCTCTTTTAACAACTGACATGAGTCGTTAATGTTGTACCGTGGTGTAGTGAAATGACATTGGCTTTACCAGAAAAAAAATCTTCTTCAACAGATAGTCAAAGCCAAAACTATCTTATTATCATGAGCCGAACCCCTGAGAAGAGGGTTTCAAACCAGAATGATCCAGGTGCCCAAAATCACAATTGGACATTGAACCAGGGGTTGAAATACAATTGCCCAAGTTATATATCCCTGCAATGATTTGCCCAAGTTATATATCCCTGCAATGATTTGTTGAAGAGTGAAGCAAGTGCATGCTAGGGACTAAAGTCAAGGCATTGTCTCTTAACAACTTATATGTGTTCTTCACTGCGGTTGGGACGGAGTTTATTTATCTGTCTTCAACAGCCTTCTACAATGTATGTATAACCTATACAACAATATGATTGACATGCATATTGTTTTTGCACGGTTTAAGTTTCAATACTAAGACTTAGGACATGACAAAATTGAGACGCATGGGCAGTTCTCACAACTGGCTAAAGCCACCAAAAAATACATAGAAACAAAAAAGAAGCTTGAAAAAAAATCTAACAACTAGCTCAATAATGTTTTGGTTAGTTGATTTGATTGATCAGCACAGTAATGGTGGTCGGATATGTTGTCTTGTCCATTAGCATGAACTATAATTTTTTCAGATCCCTAAATAGAACAGCATCCACTCGGATTCGTTAACTGATGCTAGCTTTTGCACTCTGCACTACTAGAGCATTTGTGCTTGCATACTTATGCATGAATTATGTGTAGTCGTTATTATGATACCTGTATCGAATTATTGTTTCACAGATATACATGCATAAGGAGCGTTGGTAATGGTAAGGAGATGCTCAATCGTGAATACAGCTGACGCCCAATCCAAAATAAGTTTTCGTTCAGAAAGTATCCAAATTAAAGCTAGTGACGCCAAGAGCCGATTGTACATATAGAGTACTATATCGCACAGTCGTACACAATAAAAGATTGAGCAAGTCTATGGTTGACAATTCAGTTTTCTGGAAACAAAAGAAAGAAAAGACAAGAAGAGTTAATGAGTTTTACAGTTTAGGATTTGGGAGTTTAATTTAGGAATCTGGTCTGTTATTCATCCATGGCTACAATTTGTCGACCATCTGAATAAATGGACACATGATTTACCTTTTTTTTGAGCAATTCTCGTCTTTTTCTTCGTTAACATTGAAGTCTCGATTAGTAAATATATAAAGATGCGTATTTGAAGAGAGAAGGAAGAGAACCTGCGACAAGCCAGAAAGTCTCACAACTCACATTACAAAAATCTAAAACAACATTTTTTTTCTGGCTTGACATGAGCCATAGCCATTTTACTCATTTGTTTGGTACAGCGTATGCCATTGTCCAGAGTAAACAACGGGTCCTAAGGATAGCAGGACGTTCGTAAGGTATATATTAAACTACCCTACCCCGTTAACTAACTGATTAGCATTGCATTCAATGGTCAAAGACATGAGCTGTATGCAAACAACCACGTGCAGCGCTAGCTTGCCTCCGCCACATGCCTACTTACCGAGACCTAAACAAACATTAAGAAAGGAACCCTTCAGAGAAACCTCGCTTTAGATTGCCACGCTATAAAGAGACTTGAGCAGGAACATCACTTCACCACACCTCAGCCTAGCTCAGTAATCTACACTGAAAGGTTCTGAGCTTCTCAGACTAGGCCAAGACCAGGTCCGGTAATCCAGAAACCATGGCGAACAACGCGTGAACCCTCCCCAGTCAGAAGAAAATCTTCACCGTTTGACATTTTCGTGAACCCTCCCCACTCAGAAGAAAATCAGAAGGAAAACAAAGGAAAAGGCGCCAGCACTAGCTTTAGGGATGAAAGCGGTCGGAAACGATTGGAAAAAGGTTCAATTATTTTTGCTTTCATATTTTTTTCATGGAAGTGAAATCAATAACGGTACTGATGTAAACGAATATGGTGTCGGTATTTTGTTTTAGACTAGAAGGATTACTTGACTTTTAGAGATATTTTCTATAATCAAAACACTCAATATGGTAATTATATACATTGCTCTACGTAATTTCCATGTTAAAATGGAAATTTATGAAAATGATCGAAAGACTTCAAAATTATTTTCACTATCATTTTTGCTTCCACTTCTTTGGAATATTATTTTCACATGCCGCGGTCGATAAAATGCGAAAAAGAGCATCGGTAAACCAATAATTACCACATTTGCTTTCAACAAATGTTTCATATTCTCAGTAACATTTTGATAGTGGCGGACGCAATGCTGTCACTAAGGGCGCTTACACTCCGTTGCTGAAAATGCATATTGTAGTAGTGAAATGTGATGTCCAGCCGATGTACACTATATATAGATATTTCATAGAATATTCACTTGAGACATCTTAGCATTTGACATTTGGCACATGTAATTAACTAGTCAATCTACCTGCTCATTTGCGCGCATTGCCTTGATTTTTTATTGTAGAAATTAATCATGGTAATCTCTTTTGGATTTTATATTATACAATTTATGTATAAAAGATTTATATACCTCGAACCCCTACGGTGGTACAAATTTTATTATATGTATGTTCAACGACACAAACTTTTGGACCATATGGTCAAATGTCCACTTATGAGAGGTGTTGTGATTTAATTTAAACCTTTGATACATTGCTACTTCAACGGTTGGGCATTTGTCCCTATACGTATGAAATCTATTATCGAAAGTTATTATAAATCCTATTACCCATGTGAGATATCAATCTAGTGTAATATTAGAAGAGAAGGCAAAATATAGCTTTTCTTATTGTTTTCTGGACACTTGATCAAATATTTGCTTCATTGAACTTTTAAGATTGATTTTCCTCTCTTCCTCACTTCAACTCATGTCAACATCAAATCAGTTAAAAATATTTTGGAAGAGACGATTAATTGATCAATTTATCTTGCCTCTTGATAGCACAAAATTACTTCGTGCTTTGATTGTTTTCACACCGGCAGTTCAAGATATCCATGGATAGATGGTTTTCTTGTCACACACCAGTATTGCTCTTTTCCACCTTATCAATAATTCAGCAGTGTGCAAGTTACAACGCTCACATAAAAACATTGTGGAATTAATAACTCAGGAGAAACTTTCATGAAATTTAATTGTTAAAGCCTTGCAAACATGGATCTAGCTGTAGTGTTTGTCCTATTTGACCAATGATTGCGTGCTCACCACTAAAGTGTTTTCTTACTTGGTTTGTCCGGACTAAGTTGGTGACTAAAAGAAACAAATTTAGATCGCTTTTAGCTTGTTAAATGAGAGAGGTGGATAAATTGAAATTGGTTTACCTGCCTAATAATTACTAAAAAGAAGTGAGTCTCATAGATAGATGGAAGACGTAGATAGATGCAAGACGTAGTTATTGAATAAAGGTATTTCTGATGAATTGTTTTAATATTAATAGTGGGTAATTTTCAAACCATATATAGGGGTATTTTGGTCTAGTTTTTTATAATGGCAGTGGAGGGTAAATTTTTACTTTTTTTTTCTTTGATTAATGGAGTAATTTCTATCACTGAAGAGCGAACATGAAGACTTATTTTCTTGGTAAAAATATATACATATATATAATAAATAAAATAGCCAGGATACTCTCATTAATCTTCACCGTTTGACATTTGCGTGAACCCTCCATAGTCAGAAGAAAATCAGAAGGAAAAAAAAGGAAAAGGCGCCATCACTAGCTTTAATCTGGATATTTTTTTTGAATTTCTTTTTTTGGATTAAAAGCAGTGAGTCCTTTTTATGATCGAGTATATATATATATTTTTTTACCATAACCAGTGCTCCGTATGCATATATTTTGAAGCACTGATACTAGTACAGGGTGCAGAAAGCTAGCAGTCAACGACACCCTGTGGATGCTGTTTTTAGGGCTCTACAAGCATGGTTGTTATTTGTTAAGGCTATTAGACAAGACAACATATCCGCCATCATTATTGGGCTGATCAAATCAATCATATATATATAAACGTACCTAGAACTTTGTTTGTGTTATCCATGCATGCACCGTGGGTAGTTGTTAGAATCCCTTTTTTCACGTTCCTTTTTGTTTCTATGTACTTTTTTTGCACGGAAGCTGGCCAGCCAGTTGTATTAGACATGCCTATGCGTCCCAATTTTATCACTTTTTTCCTTTACTCGAATCAAACGTATACCATGCAAATCCAAACAATAAAACGCATGTCAACCGAATTATAATACAACCCTGCCTCCTCAGCCCGCTTGTTAGTCGGCCACACGAATCGTCCTACCAATTGTGTCTTTTAAATATCCAACCGCAACGAAGGACACATCAGTTGTTAAACCGATCGACGGACTTCGGTCCCTTTCACTTGCAAGCGCGACGCTTCAACCAATCAATATAGAGACGTATGGTTCATGCATTTGGGTTCTTTTTTGTTCGAAACTGTCCTTGTAGATTAAGGATATGAAGACCTACGTTGGTACGGGAACGGGATCATCTGCCTTCAAGATCTCAACGTCAGATCACAGTACTCATCGAATCGGCCGTCCAACTTAATCGAACGGCGGACGGCAGTGGAGGCTCGTTCCCCCACGGTCCCTGCGCAGCGCCCGGCCCATCTGCAATTGCACAGCGAGGAAGAGAAGGCAGACGATCCCGTTCCGTACGTACTATACTTACTAACCACCTTGTTTAACGAACTGAATAACAATTTAACGTCTCATTCATCAGTGGTCAAGGGCATGAGCTGTTCCCAAACAAAACAGCCACATTCCGCGCTGGCGTTGCCGGCCGATATGACGACTTGCCGAGTTAATTAAACAAACATTCAGAAGGCTCCCTTGCATTGGCACGCTATAAATTGACGACAGACAGAAGAGCACTTCACCACACCTCAATCTGCTCAGTCAACACTGCAACTTGTGAGGGTATACGATACGACGATCAGGTCAAGCAAGCATGGCGAGCAACGCGGCTGCCGTGCTCACCTCATGTGTGTTGCTCTTGGCAGCAACATGCCAGCCAGCAGCCGCCGGTTACTACAAGCCTGCGAACCCTGATACGTGTGGCCTGAAGGTTGGTTACTACTATGACAAGTGCCCGGCGGCGGAGAAGATCGTCAAGCACGTTGTCCGAGCCGCCGTCCGCCAGAACCCCGGTATCGGCGCCGGCCTCATCCGCATGCTCTTCCATGACTGTTTCGTCGAGGTATGTTAATTAATTTATTCGTGTACTAGCACACAAGCCACCAGCACAACCAGCAGAGATGTAAAAACATTGTCCTTTGCATCCGCTTCTTATGGGCTCAAACAGAAAGATTCAAAATTAGCCAAAAAAAAAAAACGTAGAGGTCGGTAGGAGCTGAAAAATGTCACGTGCAATTTGTATTCTAATATCACACGAATACGACATGGTAAACTGGGGCATGCTGGAATCGACCTCAATTACCGGGCGTTGCCTCATCATGCAGGGTTGTGACGCGTCCGTCCTCCTGGACCCGACGCCGGCAAACCCGCGGCCGGAGAAGCTCGCCGCGCCAAACAACCCGAGCCTCCGCGGCTTTGAGGTCATCGACGCAGCCAAGGCCGCCGTCGAGAAGGTCTGCCCAGGCGTCGTCTCCTGCGCCGACATCATCGCCTTCGCAGCCCGGGACGCCTCGTACTTCCTCAGCAACGGAATGGTCGACTTCGACATTCCGGCCGGGCGCCTGGACGGGCGAGTCTCCCTCGAGTCCCGCACCAACTTCCTCCCGCCTCCAACCTTCGTGCTGTCCCAGCTCATCGACAGCTTCCGTGTCAAGGGCCTTAGCACCGACGACATGGTCGTGCTCTCCGGCGCCCACACCGTCGGCCGCTCCCACTGCTCCTCTTTCGTCCCTGACCGCCTCGCCGTGCCCTCCAACATTGACCCGGTTCTCGCTGCATCACTGAGGGGTCAGTGCCCGGCTAACCCGGATCCCAACGGCAACGACCCTACTGTTGTGCAGGACGTCGTGACGCCTGCCAAGCTGGACAATCAGTACTACAAGAACGTTCTGGCCAAGAAGGTGCTCTTCACCTCTGACGACGCACTCGTGACCTCGCCGGAGACGGCTAAGATGGTGCGCGATAACGCTTACGTTCCCGGGTTGTGGGAAAAGAAGTATGAGGCAGCCATGGTGAAGATGGCCAGCATTGAGGTGAAGACTGGCAGCGCCGGTGAGGTCCGGAGGAACTGCCGGGTTGTCAACTAGACCTGATCATCGGTCGCGAGCATAATTTCTCCAAGCCTGCTTCACTACTGTCGTGTGTTAATATCATCACAAGTTCTTGCATTTCCCATTGTTGCATTTCATTTTTGTGTAAGTTTATATCATGATTTAAAATGATCAGTTGATAAGTATCGAGAACTATTCCATCAATCCTCTCTGAGCGGACAAATTCAGCTGTGCAAAAACTAAAAGTGAGACATCAAAACATTGAACTACTAGCTAGAATCGCTAAGCAGACGAACATGACACGCACAGATACACATACTTGCATGTATCCTACCTGAGATTACAAGGTCAAGCACACATGCACTGCAAGGCACCCGCACTCACACACTTGTCTGCTCTCATAGCTAGAATTTGCCTTTCGTTTGCAAAGTATATTTTTCTGTTGTAATGTAAATATTGGTTTTATAAAAATTTATGATGCTGCATATACGTATGGTGGCAAGACGCAACCTAGAATGCTGAGGTAACGATGCTTCCTTCGCTTCATTTTCAGATTCTCGGGTGGCTTCTAATTTAGATAAAAGCTGGCTAGTTGAAAAGCTTGTTGCTGCAGTAGTGATTGTTGGCTTTTATTATAATATATTTTTGGCTTCTGCACCCTAAAAGGTAGAGAAACAGCTCTTGGTGAGCTCTTCAGCTTTTAGTTTATTTTGTTAAAAACAGGGTTACTAGTGTTCCAAACGCAAGATTTTTAGAACCCTATATGTTTCTGTTGAACCATAAGTGAATTATCCACCATTTCTCATCAACTTAAGCTTCTGGATGCAACTAGTCGGTGCATAATAGCTTAACATGGTATCGAGCAAAAGGTCTTGAATTCAAGTCCTGGTGATCGTATTTTCCGCTGCGCCGCTCCTATTTTCACGTTTGACATTGCGTGAACCTGTACAATCAACACAAAAGCCAAAAGAAGAAAAAAAAAGGCATGTGTCACTTCATTTTTTCATGAATTGTCAGCCATCCATGATTGCCACAAATTTGATTGTTGTGTACAACCGTATGTGATAAAATATTCTCTGCACAACTGGCTCTTGACTTCACTGGCTTAAATTTGGACATGTTCTTAAGCAGTCAGTAACTTTTCATGCATGTTCGAGTATCTGTAGTGCAGAGTGCAGAACAGCCAGCGATTCCCAGTGGATGATGTAGCTTTTTGTAATACTACAAAATGGTTGTTCAGGCTAATGGACAAGTAACATTTCGGACCACCATTAGTTGGCAGATCAATCAAATGAACCAACAAAATCTTTGGTTGTATTATATATCCTTGCATCGGCAAGTTGTAAGATATTTTTTTTTCAAGGTCCGCTTTTTTTTTTTTTGGCGGCTGGTTAGCCAGTGTTAGTAGACCTGCCCATGCATCTCAATATTGTCGTTTCCTTTACTCCTACATATTCAAACGTATACCATGCAAATTTAAAGCAATATGCCGCATGTCAGCCAAAGTATAGTATATATAGCTTATACACAATAGAAGTTCGTTGAAGGGAGATTAATAAAACCCAACCTCAACCTTGTTAGTCCGCCACACGCAACCTATGTCTTTTTAGAAATCCAACCGCAAGTGTGGTAAGAGCCATGTCTTGACTTTTCAACCCCAAACCTTAGTCCCTCTAGCTTGTTCTTGCTCGGTTCTTCAACCAATGATTACATACAGAGTTATATCTTTGATCTTATTATATACGTTGTCATGGGACATCACTCTTTAGTCTTTATGCATATACTTTCTGATATTTGTTTTCATTTCGGATTAGAGTCCCAAGGAAATGGTTGGCCATATAACAACCGAGCCTAAATCTTTTTTTTTCAGTGAGAAAGTTTAATGAAGCCGGACACCAGAACACAAAGTTGCATCTGGACTTCATCCATAATTATTCTGTGTTACTAGAGGTAGAAAAAAATGTTACATATATAACACATTTAATAAGTGATCTATAGGTACTGATATTACTAGAGTAAGATTTTTTGTAGCATATGTATGTGTTACTACTTGTAAGTAAAAATAACACAAGTAAAGCTTGCTATGTGTCGTGGCTTGCTGATGCTGTAGAGATGGCACGTGCTCCTGCGGAATCAAAGAAAACATGCGTTCACATGATATTTAATTTATTTTCTTATTTGTATTTCACATAATTAGCTGCTAAACTATGCATGACCCTTATTAACAAGTTTTTTAGAAAATAAAAAATAATGCATCATGAGATATCTCCTTTGAATTTTGTACTGCTCTCCTTTACCTCACATCGCATATCCAATAAAGGAGCTAGACAGCGAGTCATTTAGCCGTACATTTTTTTTCAAATTACTTTAGATTAACCAGAAATGCTTTGTCACTGACAAGCCAGAGCCAAAACTGTTTAGCATGAAACAATATCCTTTTCGAGCCATCATGTAGAAGATTTGGAGTATTGTTCTAGAGACGCAAACATGGTGCTTAAGTTAAAAGGATGCATTGATTATCGCGCAGTCCATAGATTACTAGAGGTAGGGAGTAGGTGGTGACAACCCTATCTCTACTTTGAAATCCTCCACGTTTGGCTACACAGTATGCTCTTAACAGGCATCGTCAATGGATGTAGGAGTACACCCATGCGCAATGTGCTTGTGCATAAAGCCTAAGTTATGTAAGAGTGCATATGTATACCATGCAACTATATTAGAAGTGTATCATAATGAACTTTGCTTCTTTTCTTTGTCCTTTTCTTCACTATGCTCAATTGGTGTTTCAATATACTTTCATATATATGAAATCGTGCCATGAAAGGCATTTCATCTCTTTCATCTTAATTGAAGTGTCATGTCATCTATTCTGCCGATGTGGCGTATCACTTAATGCTGATGAAAGGCCCATTGAGACTGGTCTTATGTTTTGGTTGGTTTGACTCCCGACCTGAGGTAACTTAAGACATACATCTTTAGTTATGCTTATGACAACACACACATGTACATGAAGCTAAAGTGGACAAAAATAAAGCAATCCACCTCTACTATAATCAAACTCTACATCCATAGCATCTTGCAAGCTTCATGACCTCTAATGATTGAATCCCCAAGGTATGGATGTTTTGGTGATTAATGACAACTATGAAATTGTGGGCTCATATCTACATGAGTGTTGTGTGTGTAGAAATTATCTCTAACACTACTACAAATCCTATTGATGACAATGACCATAAGCATGGAGGCTTGATGATCTTGATGGAGTCCAAGGGTTGATGGAGATGGATCAAGCCTAAGAACAAGCTAGGAGCAAGTGTTTGGAACATTTGTCTAGTTGTTAGGGCTTGTGTCCATAGGAAAAACCGGACTATCAAGTGGGTCTAGGTCATGCTAGTTGGTGATATTCATAGATGCTCAGTGAAATCACAAGGCACTAGGTGGCAGTGAAGAGGCCAAGGAGCTGTTGGAAGAAGCAGCGAACGAAGTCAAGCGAAGATGTGGCCATTGATGATTGTAAGCTTCATGACCATTGATGATTGGATCCCCAAGGCATGGATGTTTTGGTGATTAATGACAACTATGAAATTGTGAGCTAATATCTACATGAGTGTTGTGTGTGCAGGAATCATCTCTAACACTACTACACATCCTATTGATGACAATGACCATAAGCATGGGAGCTTGATGAGCTTGATGGAGTCCAAGGGTTAATGGAGATGGATCAAGGCTAAGGACAAGCTAAGAGCAAGTGTTTGGAACACTTGTCTAGTTGTTAGGGCTTGTGTCTATAGGAAAAACTGGACTATCAAGGCGGTCTAGGTCATGTCTCTTAGGTCATGCTAGTCAATGATGTGCATAGATGCTCAGTGAAATCACAAGGCACTAGGTGGCAGTGAAGAGGCCAAGGAGCTGTTGGAAGAAGCCGGAAAACAAAGTCAAGCAAAGATGAGGAGTTTCAACCTCTAGAGATAGAGACCGGACAGAGGGCCGTAGAGACTGGACTAAAACTCAGATCAAAGGACCGTTTGCTGTGAGGAATCTTTTGACGTGAAGACCTATACAGATCGGATGGTACGGTGTAGAGACCAGATGGTATAGTCTATGTGGATGGGAAGAAAACAGAGAAGAAGCAGTTTGGACAATGTTCTGGAATGGTGAAAGGACCGAAGGCCTACCGAGAGGGGGGGAGGGGTGAATCGGTAGCCGACCACGAATCCAAATACTTTAATTTCACACCACTAGAACCCGATAAGCGTTGCAACCTAAACAGTTCTAGTAGGCCAAGACCCTATGCATGCTAGTGTTCATGATGCAAAACAAAACGCGGAAGCTAAACACACTAGCCTATGCAAGCCAAAAGTCACCCTATCAACTAGAGCACACAAATGTGAAATAGTAAAGAGGGGGTCAAGGAATGCTCATGATTTTTTCCCGAGGTCTCGGAAGGATGGCACCTTCCCCTACTCCTCGTTGGACCACTCCCGCCGGAGTCCCGGTCCCTCCCGCCACCAAGTAGAGTTCTCGCACACGAGTCTACAATCACTCCGAGAGCGAAGACACGGTGTGCGCCACCACTGCCACCAAGGCACAAGCTCACCTCCCTCTAGAACTTGCCGGACTCCTCGAGCCGGCACGGGCACTCACTAGCGATGCCCCTTTCACCGGCGGACTCAAACCGTGTACAAACGTGTGATGGCCTTCACAACCAATCATGATAGGCTCGATCACCGACACCTAACCGGTCTAGGTCTCACCATAGACCAAGAGTAACAACCTATATCACACCCTCAAGGACACCTAGCCTTAGATGTGCAAGATTGCTCCTTGTTACTCTCACTAGCACTCTAAAGATATGCAATATCTCCTCCTACTGCTCTCCTCTTTTCCTCTTGGACGTTACCAAATGCTCTTAGGTATTCCACTGGCCAATAGAGGTCTCCAAGACCCTAGCAACAAAGTTATATAGGCTTCCAACCTCAAACTAGCTGTTGCTCCATGAAATCAGCTTTCTAGGCCTACTGACCGGACTGTCTGGTCACTGCCTGACCGGACCGTCCGGTCACTGCAAACCTAAACACCAACGGCTCTGCCCTGCTGAAATCCTATACTGACCGGACCGTACGGTCAGTTGACTGGACCGTCCGGTCCATTTCTCTCTCTAGTCCAGAAAGATTTCCAGCGCTCGCTTCCTCGCTGCCCAGAGTCACTTGTATAGACCGGTCTCTACAACCTCAACTCTGGCAGTTTCCTCGCTTGTTCGCTATAAGTCCCAGACAACTTCACCTAGTGACTGTAAAGTCGGGTCACCATTGACCCCTCTGTCCGGTCATTATGTCCAGAAGCTGAAACTCCTCGTCCTCACTTGATTTCGTTTCCCGGCTTCTCCGAACAGCTCCTTGGCTTCTCCACTGTCATCTAGTGCCTGTGATTTCACCGAGCAACCTTGCACATCACCGACTAGACATGACCTAAGAGAATGACCTAGACCCTTTTGATAGTCCGGTTTTTCCTATGGACTCAAAGCCCTAACAACTAGACAAGTGTTCCCAACACTTGTTCCATAGCTTGTCCTTCACTTTGATCCATCTCCATCAACCCTTGGACTCTATCAAGCTCACAAGCCTCCATGCTTGTGGTCATTGTCATCAATCGCCAAGGCAACCATCATCCATATGATTTGTAGTAGAGTTTAGAGATGATTTCTGCATAGACAACACTCGTGTAGATATTAGCCCACAATTTCATAGTTGTCATCTATCACCAAGACATTCATACCTTGGGGATCCCATCAACGGTCATGAAGCTTACAATCTCCCCCTTTTTGGTGATCTACTTATCATAATCTTATCAATGAACAACAAGGCTAAAAAAGCTACACTACGATCGAGAGGAACCTCAAAAGTATAATAGAGAAATGTCCAAGGTCCTACTCAAATAAGCATCATCAAGAGCTAAAAGGAATAAGGAAGAAAAGCGCACTCTAGATGATATGCATGCATGTCATGTCAAGATATTTAATAAAAGCATAAGGACATGCAATGCAAGACATGAATGATGATATGCAACAGGTTAGCATGACAATGCATAAGAATTAAGAACAAGCAATCATCATTATGGAATCATATACAGGCATACAGGATAAGTAAGGAATACAAAGCACTGCATATGAAAATAAACCAAGTGAGATCAAGATGAGTCAAACACAAGCGAATGAAAACCATGACTCATCAAAATCCATGAACATCGAAACATCGAATAACTCCATCAAAATAATATCCAAATGTATCTCTCTCCTAAAACCAATGTACACGTATGCTCCCCCTAGATACAAGCTACTCTCGATCCCACAGGATCACACTCCAACTCCCCCTAGACCTATGACTACTTCTCCCCCTTTGGCAACAAGCACCAAAAAGCGGAAAAGTGAACATCTACGCGCTCGTGGTCGAAGGAAGTGGTGGAGCGACATCCTCTAAAGGCTCTGCTCCTGACAGCTCCTGTGCTGGATCCTGCTATGGTCCCTGAGCTTGTGCCGCCTGAGCATCTAACTGCTCGAAGAAGTCAAGGTCTACAGGCGACTCAAACCCTCTGTCCTGCCCTGCTAGTGGGACCGTGGATGTCTCCTCGGCAACAGTCACCTGGAGAAGAGCAAGGTCATCCACGTCCTCCTGAGTGTAGCCTCGGTGGACCAGATCCTCTGCTACCTGAGGTGTAAGAGTGCTGACTGTAGCAGTGGAAGGTGGAGCTGTAGCTGTCTCTAGGGCTGGCTGGGAGTCTACACGAGTAGTGTGCACTATGTGTGAGAACAGACTCCTGACTGGTAGCTCGGAGGTGAAAGGTCCTACCATCTGTGAGGTCGAAGAGTGTGTCGGTGAGGTGAACAACGCAGACACTGAGAAGGCGAACACGGGGGACAGCTGAGTCACTGGAGAGAAAGTCTGTACTGCTCCCCCTGTCGGTAACACCCCTGAGTGTGACAACCCACTGGACTAAGCTGTCATCATAGCTGTGAAGGGTCTTGGGTGTGTCGGTAGCTGCTGAAACTATGGAAGTGAAACTTGTGCCTACTACTGACTGGCCTGCCTCTGAGTCATCTCTACCATCTGAGCCATCAGGGTGGTCATCATCATTATCTGCTATTGTTGAAGCTCTGTCTAACCCCTGATAACCTCCATCATCTGATGTCTATCCTCAGCTATGCTCTGAATGAACTCACTCAGGCGTCCTGCTAGTGCTACTATAGTGATAGCGTCCTCTGTCTATGAACCCGTAGGCTGGGGAGGTGCTCCAGTGCTGGCTGACTCAGGGGTCACCGGCTCTGGATGAGCTGCCTGCTCGTGAACGACCGACGATGACTCATGCTCCTCCTCTCCTGCTGCTGACTAGAGGCGGACTGCAATCCCCTGGGGACTCGAGGTGCGTAGCTGGTGGTCACCTCAGGGAATGCGTCGTACTGCTCCTCTGTCACTAGGCCCATCCTCCTCAGGAGATAGCAAATGTATGGGGCATAGATCAAGTGACGTCCTCCTACTCTCTCAGAAATAACCTCCTCCATCTTTCCAATCAATAGGTCTGCCAGGTCAAACTGCTCTCTCCTCAGAATAGTGCTACAGACCACTGGTGAAGTAGTATGAACTCCTCTCTGTAGCCAGACCTGGGGATGATAGTCTTGGTGACTATCGCTCTAACCACCTTGGCCTCTACGGTGAGTCTCCCAGGGCCTCTCTTAAAGCCTAGGGTGTGTGGTGGTGGAAAGGCAATCGACACCATGTCGTATGAAGGTAGCTTTCCTCCCTGTGGTCTACGAGGTGGCTCGAGGGACGGGTAGGCACTCCTGTAGAGCTGAAGGTCTAAAGCAAGGAAACCAAAGCTGGCAATGAGATCCCACCTAGTCACACGCTATGGCTGCCCTCTGAACAAGAACCAGAACTCTGAGCGGTCTCTGGCTATCCATAGTGTAGCATAGAACTCTAGAACAATGTCCTCTCTGAACCTGTAGGACTCTATGACCAGCTCTGCAAGACCAGGCAAGTATGTGAAATACTGTTCCATGTCTGTCCCGGTGGCCCTCCTCATGGCCTGGTAGGTAGTATACTGCTGCGGCACAAACACCTTATCCTTGCCCTTCATGGCGACATAGCGTCTCAACCCCTCTCCAATCCTCCTCTAGAGGCCTGTCCAGTACCTCTCTTCTGCAGCGAGGTCCCTGGGGACTGGAACCCACTGCTCAAAGGAGACGAGACGTAGTGCCTTAAGGTCCTTTGCAAGAACCTTAAGTATATCTGGCTCTTCGGCTGCCTCAACAAGTCTCTGTAGCCTCCTCGTGCACACTGCAGAGGTGCACCTCGGGTCTCCTGCCCGGTGAGCTGACCTCTGGGGTCCTGTCTGCTCTATCTGTGCTGGCTGCTCCTCCTCTGACTCTGACTCCTCAGATTCTGAGGTCTCCTCCTCCTCTGACACCTCCTCCTCAGACTCCTCCTGCTGCCTGGAGGATCCCTGCTCTGCAGGTCTCGACGACCTACCCTGACGGGAAGCCGGAGTACTCTATGACCAAGGTGCCGTAGTGACTCCTGTGGCAAGCACTGTCCTCTACTGGGTACTCCTCTTGAGTCCCTGAGTGTTACCAAACGGCTCTAGGATCAGCCGTGTCCCTCGTGTCCTGCGTGACTCCTCCATAGCATCCAGGTGCCTGGCAACCCTCGGAGCTCTCTCTGACTCAGGGTCTAGCTTGGTCCTCTTCCTGCTCTTCGGCTTCTCAGGCATCTTACCCTTGCCCTTGTCCTGTCCTGAACCTGCCATCTCTAACTCTGCTGACTGCTGTCACTGCACGCACGTAGGTATAGACAGGATGAGCATAGAGCCTAATACATCTATAAGCAAAGCACCACTAGGAAAGATTGCACAATTGACATCCTAGCACTGAATGAAGGAGATGATCACTGAATAAACAAAACAATGTAATCAATAGTGATCATCGATTATATGTGGCTGGTGCGAGTCATCTAGTGTCTAGTCAAATAATGGGCAATAAATCTAACTGTAGACTAGACAGGAGACAACCTCAGATATGCAATTAACAGATATGCAGGGAATTAATTACATCTAGGTTGAGCCAATTAGCAATTAATGCAACTAAACATGGACAGTTAATCATAATTGCATTAAAAAATCTAATTGCTTGGGATTCAGGGCATATATTGATGAACGGGAGATAAAGTACGATACCCTGGAGAGGAACGAGGTCAAACACCGAAGGACTCGCAGTCGATCGCCGAGGAACACCGGAGAGCAGTAAAGAGGGCAACTTTCTCCTTTGCTCCGGTAGAAATTGGCTCTAATGGACACTTGTGCAGAGGCGGCGCACAACGGTGAGGCACACGGCGGCGGTAGCAGCTCGGCGATGAATGCGTGGCGGCAAAGGCTAGTGCACGGCGCGGCGGCAGTTAGCGGTGGCGACGGCTCTGGACTTGGTGCAGGCGGCGGCTCTACTAGGGTTTGCGGGCGCGGCGCGGACGTGCGAGTGCGTGAAGGTGAGCGGTGTCACGGGGGAAGCCGGTGAGGTGTGCGCGGGCAAGGTCGGCAATGACGAGATGGAGACGTCGGCGATAAATGTGGCGGCGAGTTCGTGCTCCTTGCTTGGTCACAAGGAACGGAGATAAGACCAAAAGAGCTGACTCAATTTTGACCTAGGTCAGAGAAGAATGGATGACCGAGATCGAACAAGAACAGATCGACGGCTCAGATTCGGAAGAGCATCATGCGATCAAATGAACTGACCAGACAGTCCGCTCTTTACACCGGACAGACCGGTCACTTCGGGAAAACTAGAAACCAAGGTTCTGGATGAACAAAAGTGGTATTGATCGGACGGTCCGATCTCCAGAGAGAGTTTCATCCGGTCTCTATTTCCAGTCTCTCGAAGCACTGTGCTTTAGGCACAGACCGGACTGTATGGTGTAATGACCGGACCATACAGTCACCTCCAGGAATTCGCTGAGTCAAAGAAAATTCTCCATTTTCCAAGTGCCCGCACTTCACACCCAATTAAACATTGCACTTGGAATATGAAGGGAACTCTCAAACACTCCTTTTCAAATAGTGGCACTCTATGGCCTTATAATTTTCACAAATGCCAAATGGAAGATTGAGCAAATAAGAACCAAGGCGAATAAGAGCCAAATGGGTATGTATGAGCCTTAGTCCATGAACCGCACGAGTAGATTTAACCTCGAAGTTCATAAGAGCTTGCTCAATGGGCATGAAGCACAATGCTTTCCTTTGGTCACACTTGTGGAGATGTAATCTCATATAGAGCATGAGGCACAAATTTCTCCAAGTGATACAAGGATCCTTTGTGTTTCCTATATGATGCATGCAACAAGCATTTTACATATACAATGAAAGTAAACATGCCATGTGAATGCAAGCAAGTTTAAACAAGACACGAAGGAAACCTAACAATGTCAAGTTTGAACCCCTCCCAAGCTTACTCACTATAAGCCATACCCTTGCCTTGACGGAAGCCAAACCACCATCTCAAGCACTCCCCCTTGCTTATAGCTATCTTGGATGGGTTAGACATTGACTAATTTTTAAGTGTTTTTCTTTTAGTTATTTACACATGCATGGATGCAAGGCATACTAGTCACAAAGGAATCCTAATTACCATGTTATGCAGGAGGAAGAAAAACACACTACAACTACCAAGAACTAACACGGTTACCTCCCTCATGAGTAGATATGACGTTGAGGTCCATGTCACTTGTGGTGGACTTCACTTGATCTTCAAGTAAGTTCACGGTCCACCACCACCACCGTCTAGGTCTTGTTCTTGGGTACCCACTTGTACGCAGTCGACCTCTCAAGATCAACTATGCACTTAGGCACCCATACGCTCTTGACCTTTCTCTTCTTGTTTGGTGGTCCCAAAGCCTTTCCTTTCACCTTGCCAATCTTGTTCCTAAAAATCTTGAAATGGATGTTCTCATGGAACAAGTTAGGGTTAGGCAAAATAATGGAACTTCTCACCACAGGGCAATCCTTGATGGTTTGGCCATCCTTGCAACACCTCTCGCAATAGTAGTCATCGGCGAGTAGGGGTTTGACCCATTCAAGAATGGAGTCACTCGTCCCAATAATGTCGATGGAGGCGGGATATGAGCCAAGTCCACGATGGGAGACATTGTTCACAATATTCTTCCCAAGAATCTCCTTGTGGATGGCTCTACCACGTGCAAGTCTCTCAAAGCCGTCCATCATCATTTTTCTCTCTTCCTTGAGCTTGTGATATTCCTTCAAAACAAATGGTTCAAGAGAAGAAACCTTATTCGAGGTGGTTAGTTCATCACACATAGTAGAAGCATCGCTCATTGATGAACAAGAGGAGGGAGAGACAAGGTTCTCAACATTGATGGCCTCATAAGTAATCTCAAGGGCCTTGTACTTCTCATGAAGCTCTACATGATCACCCTTGAGTTTGTCATAACTCTTGTTTAGGGCATCATGAGATGTGACAAGGTCCTTGAGCTCACACTCAAGGTCAACAACATGGTCCTTAGCCAACTTACACTCTTTTCTTACCACATCCAACACTTTAGATTTCTTGATGGCGATGTCGCGGACTTGCTCAAGCATACTCCACAACTTGGCATAGGTGCGCTCCTCGTCATCGCTGTCACTACAACTCTCGTCCTCACTCTCCCCAAGGTGGCTCGAGGCCATGAGGCACGTGGGAGGTGGAAGGAGAGCTCGTGGTGATGTGGTCTTGATCATGGCTAAGCTGGCCACTTCTTCATCATCGCTTGAGGAAGAGGATGTGTCACTCGTCCACTCCCCAACAAGAGCCTTGCGTGAAATCTTTTCTTGGAGTCTTTGGCTATGCCTTTGCCCTTGCTCTTGTCTTTGTCGAAGAACCTCTTCTTCTTTTTCTTGGTTTTGGGGTCTTCATCTTCTTCTTCTTCACTTGAATCTTGTGACTTGAATGCTTCTATGTTGGCCTTTGGGCACTCTCGGACACAGTGATTCTTTGAGCCACAATTGAAGCACTTGCCCTGGACTTGGAAGCAAACTTGTTCTTGAAGGTCTTCATCTTCTTCATGAGAAGAGCCAAGTCCTCGGTCAAGTCACCTTCATCATCATCATCATCATTAGTGACTGCCTTTTTCTTGTTTTTCTTGCTCTTGCTTGATTCTTGCTTGTCAGCCTGTAGAGCAAGGTTGGATGGTTGAGGGTCATCCATCCCCAACTGATAGCTCTCGAAGGCAGTGATCTTGCCAAGTACATCCTTCATGGTCTTGGTCTTGAGGTCACCCTGCAACGTGTAGGTGATGATGGACTCATACTTGGGGTCTTTGAAAAGCCTCAAGAATCTTCTAATGACCTTCACAGGCTTGAGCTTGAAATCATCCCCAAGTGCATTGATCTCCTCGACTAGCACATGAAAATCCCAAGTGCATTGATCTCCTCGACTAGCACATGAAAATGAGAATACACAGTGTTAGCTCTCTCATATGGTAATCTAGCAAAGTTATCATACTTGTTCTTCAACACATAGTATCTTTCCTCTTTAACATCACTAGTACCCTCGTGGATACTCTGAATCTCAGTCCAGATACCATGTGCTATCGAACTCGAGTCCAATCTAGCAAACACATCCTTAGAGATGCATGAGAATAGAGCATTCTTGGCCTTAGCGTTGTTTTCAATGAAATCAGGTTCAAGAAGGTTCACATACGCATCCGATTCATGGGTCGCCATCCATATCTTCGGATCAAGGGACTCCTGGTAGGCTTGCATATGTGCCTTCAATACCCGTAGTCCTCCCCATCAAAAATAAGAACACTCCCCACCTTTCCTGACATCCTTACTCAAGGCGGTGAAGCCCCAAAGATGAGGACTTGGCTCTAATACCAATTGAAAGGACCGAAGGCCTACCACGAGGGGGAGGGGTGAATCGGTAGCCGACCACAAGTCCAAATATTTTAATTTCACACCACTAGAACCCGACAAGCATTGCAACCTAAGCAGTTCTAGTAGGCCAAGACCCTATGCATGCTAGTGTTCATGATGCAAAACAAAACGCGGAACCTAAACACACTAGCATATGAAAGCCACAAGTCACCCTATTAACTAGAGCACACAAATGCGAAATAGTAAAGAGGGGGACAAGGAATGCTCATGATTTTTTCCCGAGGTCTTGGAAGGATGGCGACTTCCCCTACTCCTCGTTGGACCACTCCCGTCGGAGTCTCGGTCCCTTCCGCCACCAAGTGGAGTTCTCGCACATAAGCCCGCAATCACTCCCGGAGTGAAGACACGGTGTGTCACTACTACCATCAAGGCACAAGCTCGCCTCCCTTAAGAACTTGCCGGACTCCCCGAGCCGGCACGGGCGCTGACTAGCGATGCCCCTTTCACCGACGGGCTCAAACCGTGTACAAACGTGTGATGGCCTTCACAACCAATCAGGATAGGCTCGATCACCGACACCTAACTGGTCTAGGTCTCACCATAGACCAAGAGTAACAACCTAGATCACACCCTCAAGGAGACCTAGCGTTAGATGTGCAAGATCGCTCCTTGTTACTCTCACTAGCACTCTCAAGATATGCAATATCTCCTCCTAGTGCTCTCCTCTTTTCCTCTTAGACCTTACCAAATGCTCTCAGGTATTCCACTGGCCAAGAGATGTCTCCAAGACCCCAGCAACGAAGTTATATAGGCTTCCAACCTCAAACTAGCTGTTGCTCCACGAAATCAGCTTTCTAGGCCTACTGACCGGACTGTCCGGTCACTGCCTGACCGGACCGTCCGGTCACTGCAAACCTGAGCACCAACAGCTCTGCCCTACTGAAATCCTATACTGACCAGACCGTACGTTCAGTTGACTGGACCGTCCAGTCCGTTTCTCTCTCTAGTCCAGAAACATTTCCAGCGCTCGCTTCCTCGCTGCCCAGAGTCACTTGTACAGACCGAAATGTACACCGGACTGTCCAGTCTCTACAACCTCAACTCTGGCAGTTTCCTCGCTTCTTTGCTGTAAGTCCCAGACAACTTCACCTAGTGAATGTACAGTCCAGTCACTATTGACCCCTCTGTCCGGTCACTATGTCCAGAAGCTGAAACTCCTCGTCCTCGCTTGACTTCGTTTCTCGGCTTCTCCGAACAGCTCCTTGGCTTCTCCACTGTCATCTAGTGCCTGTGATTTCACCGAGCAACCTTGCACATCACCGACTATACATGACCTAAGAGAATGACCTAGACCTCCTTGATAGTCCGGTTTTTCCTATGGACCCAAAGCCCTAACAACTAGACAAGTATTCCCAACACTTGTTCCATACCTTGTCCTTCGCTTTGATCCATCTCCATCAACCCTTGGACTCATCAAGCTCACAAGCCTCCATGCTTGTGGTCATTGTCATCAATCGCCAAGGCAACTATCATCCATATAATTTGTAATAGAGTTTAGAGATGATTCCTACATAGACAACACTCATGTAGATATTAGTCCATAATTTTATAGTTGTCATCTATCACCAAAACATTCATACTATGGGGATTCCACCAATGGTCATAAAGCTTACAAATGGACAAGAGTCAGAGAGACCAGACGGTCTGGTCTATAGACTGGGCAGTACAGCCTGTACAACAGGAAGCAGTGGACAGAATGCAACGTCTTTGGAGGAGCCATCCGGTGGAGACTAGACTGTCCGGTCTGGATAGAGACTGGATTGTATGGTCTATACGTCCAGAGAGCTATTTCGTGGAGCAACAGCTAGTTTGATGTTGGAAGCCTATACAAACTCGTTGTTTGGGTCTTGGAGACCACCTTTGGCCATTTAGATAGCTGGGAGCATCAGTAGGGAGCCAAAGGGAAAAGTGAGGAGCATTAGGAGGAGATATTGGATATCTTGAGAGTGCTAGAGGGAGTAACTTGACCATCTATTCACATCTAAGGCTAGGGTGTCCTTGAGAGTGTGATCTAGGTTGTTAATCTTGGTCTATGGTGAGACCTAGATCTATTAGGTGTCGGTGATCGAGCCTATTATGATCGGTTGTGAAGGTCGTCACATATTTGTACATGGTTTGAGCCCGTCGTTGAAAGGGGCATCGATAGTGAGCGCCCGTGTCAGCTCAGGGAGTCCGGCAAGTTCTTGAGGGAGGCGAGCTTGTGCCTTGGTGGCAGCGGTGATGCAACCATGTATTCACTTCGGGAGTGATTGTGGGCTCATATGCGAGAACTCCACTTGGTTGCGGGAGGGATCGACACTCCGGTAGGAGTGGTCCAACAAGGACTAGGGGAAGGTGCCATCCTTCTGATACCTCGAGAAAAAATCATGAGCATTCCTTCACCCTCTTTTTACTAATCTGTAATTGTGTGTCCTAGTTGATAGGTTGACTTGAGGCTTACATAGGCTAGTGTGGCTTAGCTTTCGTATTGCTTGCATCGTGAACACTAGCATGTGTAGGATCTTGGCCTCCTAGAATTGTTAGGTTGCAACAATTGCTAGGGTTGAGCGAGGTAATTGAAACATTTGTTGAATGTGGTCGGCTTACCGATTTCCTCCGCCTCTCAGTACGCCTTCGATCCTTATATTTGGTATCAAAGCCAGGTCTACTATTGGCCATCGATGTAGACATTTTGACAACGTGGTCCTTATTCTCCTCCTCCGGAGACTGCTGGTGGCCGTCATCACCAGCCTGTAACAATGCCAGTATGCACTAACACTGTCACAAAGTAGAAGCGGCATTGCAAGAAGGCATGTTTCAGCAAGGGAAGCGTATATCTTAGTATTATGTTTTTATGTTTTGCGATGGCCCACAGGACAGTGTAACAAACTTGGCTTTAGGCGGTATCCGCAGTTGTGGTAAAAAGTAACAAAGTTTTGCACAAGTTGTCACATCTGTTGCTTATAAAATAGAATCTCCTAGGAAGATCCAGAGTACTGAGAAGTATTCGTTAAGATTTGGAGTCACATTCACGTTCGAATTTGACTTTGACTTCAACCATTTTTACATAGCCATTCGATCATATAGATTGTGTCATGTCAAACTTTGGTAAATTTTCGGACCTGTTTGATAATTTATAGTTTTTTTTTACAAAATTAGAGTTTTATTTGAAATACGTAGAAATTAAGCTAAAAATGTGTGAAATAATGGAATTTTTTTGGATGAACATAAATATGATTTCTTTAAGTTGATTTGGTAATATTGTTTTAATGTACATTGTCTAAATTTACTTGACATTTGGAAAACGATGGAAGTTATATTATTTGTTCCTAACTTGATTCTCATCTCACACATGCAATCTTTTTTCCTCTATGCAGAATCAATCGGCAGCATCGAATGACCACCCTCAGGATCAAGATTTGTCGTCATCATGGCCACAATGGCCACCCAACTAAACTTGTTGTGAGATATACTTGTGTCTATGTTGTTATTTGCGTTATGTGATGACTAGTGGACTATTTATGTTGAAATCTATTGTGAGATAATGTTTGTGACGGGAGTATTGTGTTGATACTAGTTGTGGACTACTAGTGTGATGATATAATATTTGTGATGATCTATTTTATGATTGGAAGTATTGTGATTTTTTTGGTCTGGGAAAAGCAAAAAATAAAAAAGGTTTTGGCGTAGGGCAGCCTCTTCGCCGAGTGTTAAAGCCAATACACTTGACAAATAGTTACATATTCACCAAGTGTATTAACCATAACACTCGGTAAAATTATGATGTTTGCCGAGTGTGGGACTTTGACACTAAGCAAAGGTTCAAGGGTTTTCCAAGTGTACTTTGCCCAGCACTCGGCAAACCCTTCGTTAGGGTAGCCGTCTCCGTTAACTTGTTGCCGAAGGTCACCTCGGTACTCGGCAAAGGCTTTGCTGAGTGCTCGAGGAAAAGCACTCGGCAAAGACGTCTTTGTCGGCACCTCTTTTGCCGAGTCCCCAATGACGAGGACGGCTCTCGGCAATGTCTTTGCTGAGTGCTAGGGGGCCTTCACCGAGTATCTCCGACACTCGGCAAACTTGGCGTTTCTTGTAGTGGCATTGTATGGAAAACAACTATAAGTCTGTGTGGATTCCATATTGAATCTTGGAATACTCTAAAGAAAAAGATACAACTATGTGTTTGTGAACATGTAGTTGCGTCAACAGTTTCTACCATAGAGATTGAAAGCTTGATTAAAAGAAATTGTTTCTTGGATCTTCCCTTGGAAGCACTGATCACAGGATCAGATGGTATATGCAATACAACTCAACAAATCATGGTATTAAGAAAATATTTTCTTGAGCAATTTTATCTATGCGATCTCCACAATTACAAAAGTTCTGTTTCATTTTTTGAGTGTTTTACATAAAACAAAAATATCACATTGTTTACATTATTACTACTCGTCCGTTTGCAAATTGTTGTCGTCTGCCAGTTCATTTTTGAACTGGCCGGCGACAAATAAAAAACGGAGGAGTATCTGTATTTCTGATTCGTAACTATGAAGAGTAGAGAGCACCGAACATATAGCGCTGCAAATCCATATGACCCCTTTATGTCTGTTGTGCAGCATCTGATGATCTGGCCCCCGGCAAACAGTCTACAAACTAGATAAATATGGAACTCTGACTCATCTGCTCATTCGAAATCCTTAGGCCTGCACAAACGTAAACATCATGGTTGAAACCGCTACGGGGGATGAGAGGTAAATCAATTTAAATGGCTTCCGATCTACATTTTTCTTAAGTTTATAGGCCGATTTGAACGGAAACCTTAGTGTTGGTGTTGGTGCAGAGCCAATCCATTGCCTCGTAGAGGCCTTCGCCTGAGGTTGCAGAACCACTCTGAATGTGCCTGAAGAACCACCACGCAGTTTGGTTGATCCTTCGGAACTAAGACAAGTAACCGAAAAAGGAGAGGGACAAAGGGGGCGCAGATTGAGACCATCTACGGTTGCGGATACACTGGAGCCCAAGCTTCTTTGCTATCTCTTCTGTACCCATGGCAGTCGGAAGGTCCTGCTTATTCGCAAACACGAGCACCGTACCATCCTTTGCCTCCTCCTGCACTTAAAGCTCAGACCCCATATATGTATCTCTTCAGAAGCCAAAACTATCACCTACTAGCTTGTCGCTATTGCGCATATATATACATACAGTAGCTAATCTACTCCGTATCTCCATACCGCGTTGAGGATGATGTTCAGATCATTCCTGGCATCAATAATCCGCTCTCTGTCGCAGCTGTCGACGACAAAGATGATTCCCTGTGCCTGGCCTCCATGGAACAAGTGTCTCAACCAGGGCTGGAACTGCAAATTCAATCTATGAGAGGGATAATCACGAATGCGATCCAAGCTAAGTTAGATACTATTGGGCTAGCTAGCTGTCTCACAGAAAGCAAATGCAACCTAGTGCATTTATAGATAAGTATATACCTTGATTTGGCCACCGAACTCCCAAAATGTGAAGCTGATGTTGTTATACTCAACCGTCTCAATATGAGGCCCTAAAAAAAGATACTATGTTAGTAGATCTACCAGCTTAATTAGCTCTGAGAGTTGACATATATGTGCAAGTGTGCGGTAGATGAATTCACACTTGAGGTTGAGGGAGAGAGAAAAGGGCATAGCCCACGCTTGTCTGAACTCTGGGATCTATATATCCTAGTGCGCATATAGAAGTAGACATTCACATCTGGTACGGCACACTTATAAGAGATACTAAGGATGCATGGTTGATGATTTGAGAAACGAGTTTGAAGATCTTCAGTCCATCTTCAAGTGAATCAATACATGTTGTATTTATGTACGCACGTACCGACAGTTGGGATGGTGTCGACAACCTTGCCGAGTTTGAGCTTGTTGATGATGGCCGTCTTGCCCGCGATGCCAAGGCCCAAAATCAAGATCCGCACCTCTTGCTTCCACCCAAACAGCTCCCACAAGTTCAGGTTCAGCAGCCGCCCCATCGCCGTGCCCATTGGTGAAGCCAACAATTAGGAATTTATTTATGGTGATTTCAAGGCAAGGCATAGATACTCTTTTCTCTGTAGTTATATACTGCTACTCTGTGGAACCACTACTTGGTTTGACCACTGATGGCTGATTGATTCTCACAATAATTTTGAAGTACCCTGATTAGCCTTGATCATGTGCAACCACACAGCAAAGTCGTCGTCAACCTTGTCTGGTAGCAATACGTACTTCAGCCTTAAGGAATAAGTTTTTTTTTCTGCGAAGTTAAGGAATAAGGAAAAGTTATGAAGCAAATAATACTCTAAGCCAATTAACTGTTGCCTTGTGCGGTTGTGCCCCAGCTACGTACGTGCTGCGCATCGAGCGAGATATGGTTTTGCCTTCCGCAATCGCCGCGATTTTAATTTTTTTTTTCTTAAACTAGGCAAGTTGCCCGTGCACATGCAGCTATCTTTGCTCTTCTATACTAAATTAGCATTGTCCCTTATAGAGTTATAAGTATAATATCTAAAAAATCGTTGCAATGATAGTTGTATTTCTTTTCTTCTAAGAAATAAATCATGCTTCATATTTCTTAGTTTTTAGTTTGAGCTCATGCAGAATGAGAGATTGTTTGCATCACCACAACTTAGAAGAATTTTATAGAGATTAATTTATTGAGGAATTTTAATCTTGTAAGTCGTTGGGGATACTTTCATTGCAATGTGATTGAGGTTATTAGAGTGACAAACAAAACTAGCAGACAATGCATTTACTTATTTGAATCTAGCTTCCTTCACTCCCTAAGTGTAGTACAGGAAAGAGAGAAAGAAATGTACAATCAGTTTATAGAATTGGATCCGGTGTTCTCTAGGATTCATAACACATCAGTCGCCATACCAAATAAGCTATCTGGTTATCAAATAGCCGGGCCATATAGGTTTACCTTAGGAGAGTGCTTAGTTCAGTCGTACAACTTAGAATGACACATTAGTAATTTCCAGTATGTGATGATAAGCCCACTATGAGAAGAATACACTTTATAAAGCTCTGAAAATCAAGTGGGTAGTTTTACATACTCTTTATAGTGAACGAGACCTTTTTCCATTATTTAAAATATATGCTTTATAGTAGTATACATGGCCTTCCTTGACATTTTTTCTTAATGTGTTTGTACTTGGCTTTTTAGGATGAAAATAGGGCATTCGTTTTTACCATCTGTAATAGAGTTACCGCCGATTATACAATAAAATAGCATTATAGATTTAAAATTTGGTACCATGCAAGTTATAGTTTTTCTAGCACTTGGTACATTTCAAAGATGCCAATAACAAAAAGCTCTATCAAGATCTATAATAATTACTTGTTTGCACATTAAGCATTCTAATATGTTTATGTGTAATGGTAGTACAAACTTTCTACTAACCAAGGACTTAGGAAAATGAAAGTAGTAATTAGTAGAAGGAAAGTGCTGTACGTAGTAATAAAGAAAATAGGAACTACTACATCGATACTTTAATTAGTAGAAGGCAAGTCTCGTTCCTAAATATATTACTAAAGTCTAAACATGAAACCGACATGAAACATTATTACATAATAGAAAGGCTTGTAAATTTCAATACCTGAACTGGAATTGCGCAGCTGACCTACCCCTCGGCCCTGGCATGAAGATCGACAGGATCCTCAACCAACCCCATTTATGATCTCCTCTTTAGATTATCGCCGTCCTGTTGTAGCCTGATCCGATCCCTGCAATTCCATGACATCCTTAAGCATGTTCAATTTCGCGGAAGCCATAGCAAGTAAAACGACAACCTCCCAACTCCTAACCATCAGTCGCACGAACAGCAAGATTTGTGTGCTGCTTCTTGTAATGTTCTTGTTTCTGTTGAGTTATCAACGATCGTAGGCACGTAGATCGAAGTAGAGAACAAAAAATAAAAGTAACAAGAATAGAGAAGACAAAATTCTTTATTGAATAATTCTGGCGAAACTACAAAGGGGTGTCTCCTCAACTATCTATAAGGGAAAAACTCTACTTCGCGTTGGGCTAGGATTAGATAAGGAGCTCACATGTGCTAGGAGACCTTCTTCTAGAAGGTGGGCCTGACCCATAAGCGTTTTACAACACTCCCTCTTGGGCTTTTTATCACAATAAATATGCCTCATTAAAAACTCCTTAAAAACCCAGTGAGAAAAATGAAGAAAAAAGCACATATTACCATCACTTGTATTGTACGTATTACCTCATCAAAAACCTTAATGAGAAAACTTCATATGAAAAACTCATAAGGGAAAAAGAGTAGAATGCTTTAATCTTCATGATTAATGCTTATCAATCTTCATGAACGACATGAATTATCTTCAAGATGATTCTTTAATTCGGGAACGTGATATACTTAGGGAAGTTCTCCCCTTGTTCCAAGCACTTCTCTAAGTCTTCTCATGTCAATACCATGTCGATACTTCTCAAGAGTGCAAGCTGGTAGTGTCTTTGTGAACATATCTGCAAGATTATCACAAGATCGGACATGAGTTACCAAAATTTCTCCCTTCTCTTGCAATTCATGCGTATGGAAGAATTTAGGTAACATATGCTTTGTCCTGTTTGACTTTATGTATCCCGATTGTATTTGTACAACACAAGCGTTATTATCTTCATAGATAACTGTAGGTGATGGAGTATACGATACTCCACAACTATCCATTATATATCTTGACATTCTTCTGAGCCAAGTGCATTCCTTGACAGCTTCAAATAATGCGATGATCTCTGAGTAATTTGTTGATGTAGCAACAATCGTCTGCTTTGTTGACTTCCATGAAATTGCCGTTTCACCAAATAAGAACACATATCCAGTCTGCGAGATTGACTCGTGTGGATCAGATAAGTAGCCAGCATCAATATTGATGAGGACATCACTTCTGTGGATACACACAACACTCCTCTAATTCTGGACTTGCAAGGTCCAATGACTAGAGCTCGTGCACGACGACTAAATTTAGAGGTGAGCTCGTTCCTACGTTCTTCGCTATATGTTACTTTTGAAAATGGTTTGCTACCTAATGATTATTTTATGATTAGAAACCATGGAGAGGACCAGGAGATGATGGGAGAAGGAGTTGGAAACGTGGAGGACCAGCAAGGGCTTGGAAGCCAAAGTGGAGGCCCAATCAAAACCGACTTCGAGTCTGTTTCGGGACCTAGGACCAGTCTATACTAAAACAGTTGCCCAGGACGCATACGAACTCGGATTTGAACGTTCTACATATGCACGGAAAGATAAGGAGAAGACCTTTCCAATGCCGCCGGCCTCATGTCAAAATTCATCCGAAGTCATCGGGAATCGTCGAAACAAGAGAGAGTCCAGAATCTGTGTCGGTGCTGCGTCGCCTATTTTTGGCATTTGGGCTTTGTATCTAGTTGAGCCCAATTAGGGGCGCGTCCAGAGGGTCTTGCATGACTCTAGGATCTTTATATACAGCCACCGCCAAACCATTAGGGTTTGGGTTTTGCTTAGATCAATTCTGTTCATAAACAGTGTCGCCGTTCATCGGTTTGTGAGACCCTAACTTCGAGAGTTTAATCATACATCTGCAATTGTGTTGCATTCTTCGTTGTTCTTGCTTGTGTTCTTGATTCGCAGGCAGGGATTAGCCTTCTTAGTGAGGTCAATCGTCTTTGGACGGTTGATAACCAGAGGAGACGTCGTGCTGCGATTGCGGGGTTTAGAACGTGCTGTTCTGAAGCCGGATCGATTTGTGTGTCGCCTCCGACCAAATCCACTTACCAAGAACCTTTCGGAAGATCGGGAACCCTTGTTCACATCAAGTGGTAATCAGAGCTTCAGGTGCACCATCAGGTTCGCACTACCCTTTAGTTTTGTTTCGTGTTCTTCCTATCGTCCACAGAAAAGCCATAAAAATTCCCCCGTCCATAACCACGTGTTTAGCCTTTGCATATTTCAATTTTAGAGTCCGTAGTGTTGAGTTTGTGCCCTAGTTCTGGTTTAGTCGCTGGTTTAGTTTGTGTTTTTGTTATCAGTAGTGTTTTCCTTGCAACCCTAGCCGCCATCCCTTCGACACCCTCGGTTTCGTCGGCTTTGTGTGCTAGGGTTGATTGATCAACACGCCCACCCTAATCCCACCCTAAACCCACCCTCAACACCTCGGACCAATTTTCATAAATCTCTATGAAACCCCGACTCGGGTTTCACTCAAACCCGACTCGGGTTTCACTCAGCCGCCATTCCACTTTCCGCTGCATCCACCTCGCCAAAAAAAATCTCTACCCGACCACAAGCCCGACTCGGGTTTCACTCAAACCCCCGATTTCTTCATAACCGATTCCGACACCCTTTCGGTAAAACGGCCATAGCTTTTCGCTCGGTTGTCCGTTTTGGCTGAAATTTTTACAGGAGATTCTTGACAAAAAGTTGAGCATACCCACATTCGGCTATGCCCTGTGTGCCCTCTTCAAAAAATTTAAAAAAAATCAGGAAGATAAAGAAAAAATTCATTCAAGTTGAAACCCGACGTTTTCTGAAACTTCATGATTTTCTGTAGGCCACGTCCTAGCTCTGTTTGAGCTGAAAGTTTTTGTGGTTTCTCCCCCATTGCTAGTGAGTTGGAAAACAATATCCAAAAAATAAAAAAAAAAAAGAAATTTGGGATTCCTACTAGTGCTCCATCTAGCCCCTTGGAATTTTTGAGTTTGGCTGTTTTACACTTAGCCCCCTGTTATCGACTGTGTGCCTGGGTCTCTTTGTTTCTTCTTGGCTATCACTATTGTTCTAGGACATAGTTAGACCAGCAACTAGAGACAAGTTACTTGGACACTTATTCAGCTTTACTATCTGTTTTTGATTTGTGTGCCACTCACATATATATATTTGGCCTTCCTAGCTCTACAAACTTCTTCTGGACAGCACATAGGTTATTTTGTAACCCTTGCAATCGTGGAACACACCTCCTTGGTATCCTTCGCTTTGTTGTTTTCAGAACTTTGTAAGAGCTTGCAAGAAGCTTCCTTTTGCTGTGTTGAGAGGCACCACTGCTGAGTAGTTTTGTAGGGATAACCTTCACTTTTTGTTTCCTGTTTTGGTGTTTCTGATGTCAGGAAGCGATGGAGAGGGTGCTTCACCCTCAAAATTTGATGAGTGCGTGAGCCAAAGTCAGCTACAAAAGGCTTTGCAGGCGGTTCAGAGTGATTTGGCAGAGACGATCACCAGGGCCGTCACCAAGCTTCACCTGGGAGAAAGCATTGAGCGTGTGGATAAGAGAGTCTCTAAGTTAATTGATCAGGTTGTCGAATTGGAGACCGCTCACAAGACCATCAACACCAATACCAACACCAACACCAACAAGGACGTTGAAGACGATCATGATGAAGCAATGGTGTATAAGGCTGATGGCACTGTCGATAGGTCAGCTACAAGGACCGCAAGGTTATGACGTCGTTTACAACGTAACCCTCAAGGTATGGGTGGTTTCCACAATCACAACCGTCGCACACAAGGTAACCATGCTCCAGATGACCCGTATGCTAAAATTAAGTTTTCAATTCCTTCGTTTTCAGGTCAGTACGATGGTGATGCTTACCTTGATTGGGAAATGACGGTAGAACAAAAATTTAATGCCCACCTTGTTCCTGAACAACATAGAGTTAGACAAGCCACTAGTGAGTTTAAGGACTTTGCTATTGTTTGGTGGAGTGGTCTAGCTGCTGAAACTGATTTGCCTACTAATTGGGAAGAACTTAAGGTAGAAATGCGTGATCGTTTTGTTCCTCCTTCTTTTTATAGAGAAATTCGTAATAAACTGCAGTGTTTAGATCAAGGAGATAAAACTGTTCAGGAGTATTTTAGTGAGCTTCAGAAGGGTTTGATTTGTTGTGTTGTGGTTGAAAAAGTAGAGGATCAGATTTGCCGCTTTTATTCTGGTTTGAGAAAAGAAATTCAGGACATCCTTGATTATAAAGAATTTTATACCCTCAACCAGTGTTTCCAGTATGCTATGCTTGCAGAGAAAGAATCACAGGGACTTTTCCAGGCTTTTGAGGAGTACAGCAAGTCCAGGAATTTCTACCCATCATGGCCGACGGGGACTTCGGGGCTGCCCAAGCCATCTTTCCGGCCGCCCCCACCAGCTAGTGTTGTTTTTGCAGAACCAAGATCAGCCCCTGCCCCTTCTACGCGCTCAGGTAAAAATTTTGTGCAGGTACCGGCTAGTAGTGCCTCCTCTGTTGTTTCGACGGGACGCACTACAGGGATTCAGTGCCACCGCTGCCATGGTCTTGGCCATGTGCAGAAAGATTGTCCAAGTAGGCGGGCATATGTGGCGACAGATGATGGCGGTTACATGAGCACCTCCGATGTGGAGGATGAGGAGGAGGATGTCACTGCCACCAGCGGTGACCTCATCCTTGGAGGCGGAGATACCACGGGCTACATGAATATTATTGTGCAGCGTGTGTTTAGGACACAAATCCAGCAGCCCGAGATGATGCAGTGACATAACTTGTTCCAGATTTTCTTCGTCATCAAGAACCATCGAGCACGTGTCATCATTGATGGAGGAAGCTGCAACAATTTGGTGAGTTCTGATGTGGTTAAGAAGCTTGATTTGACCATACGCCCACATTCACATCCATACTACATTCAGTGGTTAAATGACTCTGGAAAAGCTAAGGTAATCCAAACTTGCAGAGTTCCTTTTTCCATTGGTTCCTATATGGATTCTGTTGATTGTGATGTTATACCCATGCAAGCTTGTTCACTTTTATTGGGTAGACCTTGGGAATTTGATAATGATGCTGTACACCATGGTAAAAGTAATAAGTACACTTTTATGCATAAAGGAACTAAAATTACTTTGTTACCAATGACCCTTGCTGAAATTCTACAAGTTGATTTAGACCGAGCTGCTAGTTTGAAAAATAAAGGCCCTAAAATTCAGCAACCTATTAATTCTGATTCTACACCAAGTAATGTTAATGATTCTTCAAGTTCTAAGGGTGCTGGAATTAAATTACAAGATCGTTCATGTCTTGCCACAAAATCTGAGCTTGCTGAAATTTCTGCTGATAATATTTGCTATGCTTTGATATGCAAACAAGTCTTGTTTTCGCTTGATGATATTGCTTCTAGTGCTTTGCCTCCTGCTGTCACTAACCTTTTGCAGGAGTATGAGGATGTTTTCCCAGCTGAGATACCCCCGGGATTGCCACCTTTGAGAGGGATTGAGCATCAAATTGATTTGATTCTTGGTGCTACTTTGTCGAACCGTGCGGCTTATAGGACAAACCCTGAGGAGACTAGAGAGATACAATGACAAGTCCAAGACCTTTTGGATCATGGGTATGTTCATCAATCACTTAGTCCTTGTGCTGTTCCTGTACTTTTGGTTCCTAAGAAAGATGGTTCTTGATGTATGTGTGTAGATTGTAGAGCCATTAATAACATTACTATTAGGTATCGTCATCCTATTCCTAGGCTAGACGACATGCTTGATGAGTTATGTGGTGCTATAATTTTCACTAAAATTGATTTGCGTAGTGGCTACCATCAAATTAGAATAAAACTTGGAGATGAATGGAAAACAGCTTTCAAAACCAAATTCGGGTTGTATAAGTGGTTAGTAATGCCTTTTGGGTTAACTAATGCACCCAGTACTTTCATGCGTTTGATGAATGAGGTTTTAAGACCTTTTATTGGCAAATTTGTGGTTGTTTACTTTGATGATATCTTGATTTATAGCAAATCCATGGATGATCATATGATTCATTTGCGTGCTGTTTTTGATGCTTTGCGAGTTGCACGTTTATTTGGTAACCTTGACAAGTGCACCTTTTGCACGGATCGAGTCTCTTTTCTTGTCTATGTTGTGACTCCACAGGGAATTGAGGTGGATGAGGCAAAGATTGAAGCCATAAAGAGCTGGCCTGTACCAAAAACTATCACACAGGTGAGGAGTTTTCTTGGTCTTGCAGGTTTCTACCGCCGCTTTGTCAAAGATTTTAGCACCATTGCTGCACCATTGCATGAGTTGACAAAGAAGGGCGTTGACTTCCATTTTGGTAAGGTACATCATGAGTCTTTTGATGCTTTGAAGGACAAACTTACACATGCACCATTGCTGCAATTACCCAATTTTGATAAGACTTTTGAGCTTGAATGTGATGCTAGTGGTATAGGCATTGGTGGTGTTTTGATGCAAGATAGTAAACCTGTTGCATACTTTAGTGAGAAAATTACTGGGCCTGTTTTGAATTATTCCATGTATGATAAGGAACTATATGCACTTGTACGTTCTTTAGAGACGTGGCGTCATTATTTGTTACCCAAAGAATTTGTTATTCATTTTGATCATGAATCACTTAAGTGTATTCGTTCTCAATGCAATTTGAACCGTAGACATGCTAAATGGGTTGAGTTTATTGAGTCTTTTCCTTATATTATTAAACATAAGAAAGGGAAGGATAATGTGATTGCTGATGCTTTATCTAGGCGATATACTTTGTTGTCTCAACTTGATTGTAGAATTTTTGGACTTGAGGCAATTAAAGAACAATATGTTGCTGATATTGATTTTAAAGATATATTGCTGCACTGTAAAGAAGGTCGTGGTTGGAACAAATTTATGTTGAATGATGGTTTCTTGTTTAGAGCTAACCGCCTATGCATTCCAGTTGGTTCCGTTCGTCTTTTGTTGTTGCAGGAGGCGCATGGAGGTGGATTGATACGTCATTTTGGTGCTAAAAAGACAGAGGATATTTTGGCCACACACTTCTTTTGGCTAAGGATGAGGAAAAATGTTGAGCGTTTTGTTGCTCGCTGCACTACATGTCAAAAAGCTAAGTCTCGATTGAATCCACATGGTTTATACATGCCACTTCCTGTTCCTTCTATTCCTTGGGCGGATATTTCTATGGACTTTGTTTTAGGACTGCTTAGGACTAAGAGGGGGAGCGATATCATTTTTGTTGTTGTGGATCGTTTTTCCAAGATGACACACTTTATACCATGTCATAAAAGTGAAGACGCTAGTTATATTGCTGACCTTTTTTTCAAAGAAATTATACATTTACATGGTATGCCTTCTACTATTGTTTTAGATCGTGATGCAAAATTCTTGAGTCATTTTTGGCGCACGATTTGGAATAAGTTGGGTACAAAGTTGCTATTTTCTACAACTTGTCATCCACAAACTGATGAACAAACTGAGGTTGTGAACCGCACTTTGGGTACTATGTTGCGAGCTATTTTAAAGAAAAATTTGAAGCAATGGGAAGAATGCTTGCCTCATGTTGAGTTTGCTTATAATCGGGCAACACATTCATGAGACCACTTGATATACTTCCTCTACCTATTAATGAGAGAGTTCATGTTGATGCTAAGGAGCGTGCTGAATTTATTTTGCAAATGCATGAGACCACTAGACTTAGCATTGAAAAGATGAATGAAAAGTATAAAACTGCTGGTAGTAAAGGTAGAAAGGAAATAAAGCTTGATGTAGGAGATTTAGTGTGGTTACACTTAAGGAAGGATAGATTTCCAGAATTGAGAAAGTCTAAACTAATGCCTAGAGCTGATGGTCCATTCAAAATAATGGAGAAGATTAATGATAATGCATACAAACTTGAGTTGTCTCCCGAGTTCAGGGTTAGTCCTACTTTTAACATTTCAGATTTGAAACCATACTTGGGAGAAGAGGATGAGCTTGAGTCGAGTACGACTCGACTTCAAGAGGGAGAGGATGATGAGGACATCACTCCTGTGGATACACACAACACACCTCTAATTCTGGACTTGCAAGATCCAATGACTAGAGCTCCTGCACGACGACTAAATTTAGAGGTGAGCTCGTTCCTACGTTCTTTGCTATATGTTACTTTTGAGAATGGTTTGCTACCTAATAATTATTTTATGATTAGAAACCATGGGGAGGACCAGGAGATGATGGGAGAAGGAGTTGGGAACGTGGAGGACCAGCAAGGGCTTGGAAGCCAAAGTGGAGGCCCAATCAAAACCGACTTCGAGTCTGTTTCGGGGTCCAGGATCAGTCTGCACTAAAATAGTCGCCCAGGACGTATACGGACTCGGATTTGGACGTTCTACATATGCATGGAAAGATAAGGAGAAGACCTTTCCAATGCCGCTGGCCTCATGTCAAAATTCATCTGGAGTCATCGGAAATCATCGAAACAAGAGAGAGTCCTGAATCTGTGTCAGTGCTGCGCCGCCTATTTTTGGCCTTTGGGCTTTGTATCTAGTTGAGCCCAATTAGGGGCGCGTCCAGAGGGTCTTGCAAGACTCTAGGGTCTTTATATATAGCCGCCGCCGCACCAATAGGGTTCGGATTTTACTTAGATCAATTCTATTCATAAACAGTGTCGCCGTTCATCGGTTTGTGAGACCCCAACTTTGAGAGTTTAATCATACATCTGCAATTGTGTTGCATTCTTCGTTGTTCTTGCTTGTGTTCTTGATTCGCAGGCAGGGATTAGCCTTCTCGGCGAGGTCAATCGTCTTTGGACGGTTGATAACCAGAGGAGACGTCGTGCTGCGATTGCGGGGTTTAGAACGTGCTGTTCTGAAGCCGAATCGATTTGTGTGTCGCCTCCGACCAAATCAACTTTCCAAGAACCTTTCGGAAGATCGGGAACCCTTGTTCACATCAAGTATACCCAACCAAGGTTACTTCTGCATTCTTCTTGAAAAATAATCCGAAATCTTCAGTTCCTCTCAGATATCTTAGTACTTGTTTAATGCCTTTCTAATATCGTATAGTTGGTGCCAAGCTGTATCTAGCAAGTAGGTTAACAGCAAAAGCTATATCAGGCCTCGTACCATTTGCAAGATACATCAATGCTCCAATAGCACTGTGATAGGGATATTGAGGTTCCAATAATTCCTCACCTTCCTCATTTGATCTAAATGGGTCTTCCTCTGCATTGAGTGATCTCCAACCATAGGGGATCTGAGTGGGTATGCATCTTTCATATTAAATCTCTCTAATACCTTCTTGGTATAGTTTGATTGATGCAATAATATCCCTTTATGGGTATGCTCAAGCTGCAAGCATAAATAATATGCAGTCTTACCTAAATCCTTCATTTCAAATTCAGACTTTAAGTGAGAACATGCATCTTCGACGTCCTGTGTAGTGCCAATAATATTCAAATCATCAGCATAAATAGAGATTATGCAATAACCTTTCTCTGATTTCTTAATGAATACACAAGGACAATCATCATTCTTTAAGAATCCTTTTTCCAGTAAAAAGTTACTGAGTTTGTTATACCACATTCTTCCAGATTGCTTAAAACCATATAGTGACTTCTGAAGTTTGACACTATACAATTTGCGTTCTTCTTCATTCGGGACTTTGATTCCTTCTGGAACTTTCATATAGATTTCTGTATCTAATGTTCCATACAAATATGCAGTGATGACATCCACAAGTCACATTTGCAAATTCATATTCACTGCCAATGATATTCAATACCGGAAAGTAATTCCATCCATTACAGGAGAGTAGGTTTCTTCGTAGTCAATTCCTGGTCTCTGCGTGAAACCTTGATCTACGAGTCTCGCCTTGTATCTAGTCACTTCATTTTGAGCATTTCTCTTCCTGATAAACACCCATTTGTGACCCACTGGGAAGATACCTTTTGGTGTAAGGCTTACATTGCCGAACACTTCTCTTTTCTTTAGCGAGTTCAACTCTGCACAAATTGCTTCTTTCCACTTTGGCCAGTCAGGACGCTTCTTGCATTCCTTCATTGACATTGGTTCAGGTTCCAAGTCAATCTGTGTTGCAATTGTGTCAGCAAAATATGAGTCAACTTTCATTGTCTTTCTATTGTATACTACTCCCGTCTCAACATAATTCGTTGAAACTTCTTCTATTATTTCATTTTCTTGATCCACATCACTCAGAGGTGTGTTTAGATCAGGATTTTCCGGTAACCCGTCGTGAGTTTCAAGTGTACGCACATTCTCACTTGGGATTTCTTCTTCAAGGCTCACCACTTCGTGTGGTTTGCTTTCACCTTCTATATTCATCTTTTGAGTAGTTTGCTTAGGCTTCTTCTCCGCAGGACGTCTCCTAGGAGCTTTAGCTTGAGCTTGTACTCTAGGCTTCTTTGGTGCACTTGTAACCGGATCACTCCCCCTCTTCCTAGCATTCGTTGCTTTTGAGGAAGGAGGCTAGAATTCCATATAGTCATCTTCTTCAAATGGGATGCCTATTCTTTCAGGTGCATTTGCAGCCGGTATATGAGACTTCACAATATCTCTTGTATTGGTGAAAGCTTCTGGCAGTTCATTAGCAACCCTCTGTAGATGGAGGATGTTCTGAACTTCGAGCTTAATTTCTGTAGTGCGAGGATCCATTCCTTGAATTCCTTTAGTTTCCCATTCTATTTCACGGCATTCATCCCGAGAGAGATACTTTCCTCTCCCTAATGCCGGGAAATGATCTTCATTAAAGATACAATCAGCGAAGTGAGCCATATGTAAATATCTAGTGGATGGCTCTAAATACTTGATTATGGATGCACATTCATGTCCAACGTAAACTTCGAGTTTCCGTTGTGCACCCATTGCAGTTCACTGAGGCGGAGGGATAGTGTCACGGACCCGCCTTACCACGGAGACGGTTCCGTTCCAGGATCTCCCTCGGGTGGCGACACGCGCTGTGGCGCCCCAATAGTACAATACATGACAGAGAAAATAATTGCAACAGGAACATAGGTGGGGAAGGAGAGTTTACATAAATCCGAAGTTATATTACAAACCGGAGTTTTGACAGAAATAAAATGCGGAAGCGAAATGTTCAACCTTGGTTCACCATTTCGACGGAATGGCTAAGATACAATCGCCCTCTCACGGTGACACACAGGGATCATCCGGCCATAATAGGTGCCTTGGCTAAGCACTGTACCGGCAAGCAAAGATCTAATCCTCGTCTTCATTTGTGCACAGCTCCCACTCGATGTTCCAACCATCGGGACGCTGACCCTCCCAATGGAATCTCCCTCCACAGTGGCATTCCCCGACCTGGTCATCTGAAAACCACATAGAGCTACGCCCTGAGTAACTAATTTACTCAGCAAGACTGACCCGTCAAAATGGCCAACTACAGCCGACGCCTAGACATGCAAAGGCTGGGAATAGGGTTTTTATTGCCAGAAACCCGCCTAAGAGTGGATCCCTAATTTTTCAAGTTTTAGCATCAAGTTGGGTTGTTATGCAGAGAAATAAATTTAGTTTGCACTAGAGCTATAACAAGCATAGTTGCAATACAATCTTAATAATTTCAAACAGCAGTATTAAACCCACACAGCATCTTAACGGCTTCCGGCACTGTTCCGTAGCAGCGATCAAGTGGTACTCGTTACTGTGAGGGGCAATGACTCGAATCGATTTACATCCTGCAGGAGAAACCTGCTTGCACGACCCATACGCGCTTCCGGGAAGCTACATGGAGCAACCTTTCGCTCACGGTACCGCAGGGTCTTTTAGGTCCAGACTCCCCCGAGAAGGGTCCCCCATCGCGATGCGCCCCGTGCCGCCATCCGTGGGTGGATTGCTCCCTCCTCTCAGCCCCAGTTCCACCAAAGAAGGGAGAAGGCTATCTTCAGACCAAGCGGTAGTCGTAGCTACATCGGTTTACTGGGCCCATATCTTCAGCATGCAAACAGTACATTCAAACTTGATCCCATGGGCCGGGCACGAGGCGTACCCTTAGGTGACTTGGACAGGGCTACCTCCTTGAAGACAAGCTGTCCTTCCCTTTCCACCTAGTTGCCCGTCCGGTCTTCATTGTGATTCCATCCACTCTTTCCTTCATCCGATATCATTCCCCAGTGATAATATTTCCTATCTACGAGTGGTCTCCATACCACTCGATGAGTAGCCGTCCTAATTTAAGCAGAGCGACTACCGTCCTGAGGCTAATAATCAGAAAGAGGGACCTACTGCACGCTAGGGTTGCAATCAACTCCTATCACTTAATGTACAGTCAAACTTACATCCCTAGCTAGTGACAGAATAAAAATTTAAAACGGGTTATGCACCGGGGCTTGCCTTGGTTCTGCTCTTGGTCAGCCACGGCACCTCCGGCTTCTTCTGGATCCTGCTCCGGTCCTGCCTCCACGTGGTTCACGGCGTGATCTATATGATGCAAGAGGGAATGCTATGAGAGAAGATTCATGGCACTTCCTCAATAAATACGTTAATGCACGCTGTCAGTGGTGGAAATAAACGGTGCGCGGAGAGGCGTTCAAGAGCATCACTCATAGAGTGGGGCACAGGGTGAGGGTGTTTCGTGTATTTCCTTCATGGACTCCAGTACTTGACCGCGACGACGTCGCATCCAAGTACGGTGTGTCTGGGCGTGTGCCGGGGCAAGGCTGTGCAAGTGCTGCCCCGAGTTCGCAGGTGCTAACCAATTAGCACTTAGCGGGAGTAAAACCCTCGCAAGGTACGAGTACCCGCGAACGGCCCTAAAGCGGATCCATATTATCAACGGTTAAAATTGCACTCGGGGCACAATTGATTAAGTCGACAAGGTTCTGCTCTTCAAAAGGGCAGGGGTGATTAATTAAAATTAGGTTACACCAGGAGTGATTTAATTGTTAAGTTTCACTATCAAGCACTAAGCCAAAGATTAATTATTAATTATTATAAGGAAAAAGGCATTAAATTAATTTCAGCTAATAAACAGAGAATTTCTTTATGAAATAATTCCAGGGAGACTAAAACTGAAAATCCTACTTGGAGACCAATTTTTAATATTTTATCAGCTCTCCACAATTAATTAAAATTCTATTAGTGTTTTTCCTATTTCTTTTAACCCTGGTATAAAAATTACCATGCATGTGGCATTAGCATTTTTCTACAACAGTACAAGTTCCCACAAAGCTAACAAAATTTATTTTGCCACAAAATTCCTATTATTCAATTTACTATGCAATTTACCAGTTTAACCTATTTTTGGAAATGATTTAAATAAGAAAATTCGATTTTTACTTCGCCGGCCGCAATCAGGCAGCCCACTGGGCTGAGACTCGCGCGGCCCAGCGGGCGAGCACAAGCGAGGGGGCGCTTCGGCCGAGCGCGACCCGAGAGCGAGGCCTGGCCCACTGGCCTTCGCGGCCCACTGGCCAGCGCGGCCGAGCCGAGCGCGCGCGCACGCGACGGCTGCGCTCGGCCGTGCGCGGTGGCGCGAGCACGGCAGCCAGCAGGGAAGGCGGCAGCGGCAGCATTGCCGGGGTAACCACCAGCGAGCTCTGAGGGATACGCGACGCGCAAAAAGAGGGAGGGTGGCTCACCGGGGTTGGCTCGGTGACGACGAGGCGGAGCTCCGGCGGTCGGCGGCGGTGTTCCGGATGAATGGCTGCGCGGGGAAAGGCCGAGTGAGGTCGGGAAGGGAAAGAAGAGGCATCCACTCGTGCCCGTGCAAGGAATCGGCCAGGGGCTCACCGCGGGGGTCGGGCGACGCGGCGGGGCGGCGGTCGGAGACGGGGAGGAAAAGGTCGATTTGCGGCGGCTCGATGCGGAAAGGGGAAGGTGGCTTCGCGTGGAGCTTGAAGACGCCGAGGCGATGCCGTGGACGTCGACGAGCACCTGGGAGCGACGGCGAGGCGGCGGTGGCGCGGAGCAGCACCGGGCGGCAATGGGGCGCGGCGCGCGGGCGGGAGAGAGAGAGAGAGCGAAGGAGTGAATGCGGGGTTCGGACAGCGCGTCGGTCGGCAAAAGAGATGTCCGAACGCGCGCGTGGGGCCGTCGATCCGCGGCAACGGCCGTTGGCCGTACGCCGGCGACCACGCGGCGCGCGACGGGCGGGGCAGCGCGGCTGCGGTCGGTGTGTTTTCTCTGAGTCGCTGACAGGCGGGTCCCACGGGAAGTTTTTCTTTTTCAAATCTTTTTCCCATCCTATCAGCCGACTGCCTTTGCAAAATTTGTTAGAATTAATCCAAGTCTGCTAAAATCAGACCAAAAATAGGGTAGGCTTCCCATAATGTGCTGGTTTTAACAAAAATGCTAACTACCAACAGTTCCCACTACAAAAAGCTCAGGAATTTAATGAACAGAGCTGGTTTTTAACCATTCTAACATTTATTGGAGGCCTTTATTGATGGATTAAAATTCTGAGAAAATTCCCAAAATTCTAATTGACCAAGACAATCAACATATAATTTTTACAAGGTGAGTGTTACTGAAAATTTGGGACTTGCAGTACAAAGGTCATTCAATTGGGTTTGAATTCAATTGAATTGCAATTTGAATTTAAATTCAAATGCCTGGTGTTCTGATTTTATGCTGCCTAAGTGACACCCTTGGGACCCTAATGACACTTGGAGTGTCACAGATAGGGACATACACATCACATCCAAATCTCCGCAAGTGAGAAACATTTGGTATTGTACCACGCACCATTGCTAATGGTGATTCTTCATGTGGAGCAGATGGCCTCAATTGAATTAATGCTGCTGCGTGCAACAGTGCATGCTCTCAATAAGAGGTAGGCAATAAGCAATTCTGCAATAATGGCCATGCTATCAACTTGATCCTCTTAATTCATGATTCTACAAGTCTAGTTTGTATATGCACATGTGGTACAGAGTGTTCGACTTTGATACCCAAACTCATACCACTTTGATCCTCTTAATTAATGATAATGCTGGATATGTCTCCTTGAATTCGTTCAAGGAATGCCATCGATTCTGCTTGAATCTTGACCTTTGAGGGTCGAGTAATGAGCTTCCCTTTTGCACATGCAAAGCACAAAAAATCTTCTTGATTTGGGAAATCTTTTGTCTTCAAGTTGTGACCATTCAAATTCTTCGTGATTCTTTACATCATATTGAGGCCTGGATGACCAAGTCTATCGTGCTATGTTCGATAGGCTTCTTGGTTGCTAAATATGGTCTTGAACGCAGCAAACTCCTTGTGTGGTTTAACATAAGTGTAGTACATGGTTTCTTTCATGGTTAGAAACGACGATAGTCTTGTGCTCTCCATCTTTCTTGGTCATAATGAGACATTCTTTGCCTTTATCATCATTGGTTTCTACGTGAAATCCATTTGCACGGATGTCCTTGAAGCTTAACAATGTCCGTGTAGACTCAGGATAAAGCAATGCTTCATGGATTACTAGCCATGTACCATTCGGTAGGACGATTGTGACCCTGCCTATGCTAACAATCCTAGTGTCATTGCCAATGATAGTAGTTATATCTCCATCATACTTTCGAAGTGTTTGGAAATAACTAGTGTCCCTTAGAACGGTAGTGGTAGTGCCACTGTCTACGAGACAGAGCTCCTCTTGAATAGCCATGTACTCCACAATTCTGTAATTAATACAATAATGTATAATCAACAGAAATAATAATACAAATAATTTCCACACCAATATGATATATTATTGAAAAAATGTCTTCTCTTTATGAGATTACATAAATAAACTACTGCTAAAACTTAATGCACCCTTATTACTATTGCTTAATTCTAATGAAGAACTTTTGATTCTAAGTAGTCTACGAGACTAGTGTGAATCTCCATGCAGGTCCTCCTCATCCTCTGCCATAAGGTCGTCATCAAATTCAATATCGGAGACCTTGCTTGGTTCTCCATGACCTTGAGCTTTGTCTAATGTACCAGAATCCATCTTCGTGATGTCTTCTTTGGCTTGTGGAGCTTCAACATAGTTGGCTTCATGCTCCGCAAGCTTCTTCCTGAGTTCTTGGTACATGTTAACAACGTGCTTAGGCGTGCGACAAATTTTGGACCAATGTCCGTTCATGCCACATCTGTAACATTTCTGGTCCTGTTTCCCATATTCTCCTCCTGAAGGCGTCTTCTTTGACTTCCCTTTATAGTTCTTCTTGAACTTGTTAGGGTTGTTTTGCACCTTCGGTGGTGCCTTCGGAGCTCCTTTACCCTTGTTGTTATTCTTCTTGAATGACATGGCATTTGCTTCTTGCGGTGCCATGGAGCAAGTAGGACGAGACAAATGATTCTGCTTGATCAATTCGTCCTCCTCCTGATCTTGCTGCAATGCATTGCTCAAGGCGACATAAGAGTCATATTTGTCCTTCTTGTACTGGCGGCTCACATGGGTGAGTTTAGGGTGAAAGGTAGATAAGGTCTTGTGGATGAGGTCTTTATCTTTAAGATTTTTACCACATAGCTTCATACGTGATACAATACCATAAAGTTTGGTATTATATTCTTCCACAGTCTTGTAGTCTTTGAAACATAGATATTGCCATTCATGCTCCACTTTAGGAAGTAAGACTACTTCAATTTGCTCAAAGCGATTACACAGTGAGTCCCACAAGACCTTTGGGTTCCTTTCGGTCATGTACTTATTTTACAATGTAGTACATAAATGATGCCTCAGGAAATGCAGGGACTGAGCTTGCTCCTCTGTTGTTGCAGCAGGTTCTCCATTTTTGGGCATAATTGTCTTTAAGAGATTTTTGCTACTAAGAAGAATTTCAGCATCAAGAGCCCATGACAGGTAGTTACTTCCATGGGGGTAAGCACATCAAATTCTCTCTTCACAAGGTCAGACATCTGTATAATATCATGGTGCAAAAATTACTTCGTGTATATGCAAATAATATCTCCAAGTAATAGGGGGCACAAGTAAAGTGGTATAACAAAAACTGCATGTTTAAGTTATCTTTATTGGTATTTCTGTATAAAAATAATCAATAAACCGTGAAAATGGAATAATATAAGGACTATAGTCCATCTTGATATAAATCTAGAAAAATCCAGGGTGTTATATGCAAAATAACACATTCCCGTGAAATTTCTTTTTTCTGTGATTTTTTGGTAATTTTCATAATTTCTAGGGGCCTTCTGCAAAAATTGGGTCTGTTTCTGCAAAAAACAGAAAATCCTAAAATTTTGAGGACTTCTTTGCAAAATTTCCAGATATTTTTCGCTGATCGGGCTTTTAATGGGCCAAAACCCGGCCCAAAAATTAAGCCCGGCCCGTCTTCCTTGTAAAGAGTATAAATAGGGTTAAAACCCTAATTTTCTCCACTCTCTCCCTCACTTTCTCCTCCTAGCCGCAACTCTTCTGTTCCCTCTCTTCTTCTTCCCCCATTGCTTTGTTCCACCGACAACCCACAGCGGCAGAGCCAGGCGCGACACGACAGTGCTCACCTACTCGCGCGAGGGGGGGGGGATCACGCCTAGCCCGCCGGATCTGGCCTGGGAGCGGGTCCGCTGGCGCCCGATGGACGCTCGGTCGTCACGCACGTGGTGGCTGGCGCTCGCGCCTCAGCGCCGGGCGGGGGGGGGGGGAGCAAAGCGGCACCGTGGGCTGCTGCTGCGTGCAGCGGTGCGGGAGGTCGGGCCTGCGCGTGATTCGCTCGGGTGTCGGCCAACCAGCGTGGCCATGTCGGCGGGGGGGGGGGGGGGAGGGGGGTTCAAGCTGGGCGCGCGCTCGGGTCGAGGCGCCGCCATGAGCGCTGGCTTGAGTCTCGCTCGCTTCGTGCACTAGACTCCATCGGGGGGGAGGGGGGGCTGGAGGTGCGGCGGGTGGGTTCGGATCTCGTCGAATCTTGCCCTTCCCCTTTTTTCCTTTTTGTTTTTTTTTCTTCAACTTTCTGTGATGTTAGATCCGGTCACCTTCACCACTAGGTTTAGGGTAGATCAGGTGGCGGCGACATCGAATCTTGAGAGATTTTTTTTCTTTCTTGTGATGTTGGATCTGGTGGCGGCGACATCGAATCTTGAGATTTTTTTTTCTTTCTTATGATGTTGGATCTGGCGGCCAACCGCTAGATCTGATCTTCGTGCGCGGCGAGATGGCTCTCACGCTTTTTGGGCGCAGGTCGCAGGGTGCGCCGAGCCACGCGGTGCTCGACGCCGCCACTACAGTTTGCTTGCTTGTTTTTTTTCGACGGGAAGAATATAGCGCAGGTCGCAGGGGACGACGAGCCACGCGGTGCTCGTCGCACGATCTGTAGTTTACTTGCTTGTTTTTCTTTCTTACATCTAGACAGCAACGTGTCTGGATCTTGATTTGCACGGTGAACTTGGACAGATCTTGACTGCATCGAGTCAAGATAAAAATTCATTCGAAACATACCTTAAATCGCCGATTAGATGCGCCGGCTCGATTAGAGCGTGCTGATAACGTGTTGAGTTATCGACGATCGCAGGTGCGTAGATCGAAGAAGAGAACAAAAAATAAAAGTAACAAGAATAGAGGAGACGAAATTCTTTATTGAATAATTCTGGCGAAATTACAAAGGAGTGTCTCCTTAACTATTTATAAGAGGGAAACCCTACTTCGTGTTGGGTTAGGATTAGATAAGGAGCCCAAATAGGTCAGAAGACCTTCTTTTAAAAGATAAGCCTGGCCCATAAGCGTTTTACAATAGTTTGCTACAAATTTGGCACATCATTGAGTATGCTGAGGCGGTGGCCAGAAGTGTGGGTCCAGCCTGCTCTAGTCTGGGACAGAATTCTGGAGTTCTTTGTACATTGTCCTGCAATAACCGAGGAATCTGATGTGGTGTCACCTCAACAGCACAGCCAAGCAGGCACGCTTTGTCCTTCTTGTTCCATCCGCATCGTCTATAGGTAAGGTACAGTGCACCCCATCCGCCCTCGCTCTTCGCACTACAGTGCCCCCAAATCTTTTCCAAATCGCCCGTACGAGATTCAGTTGGTGACGCTGATGATTTCACCTGCGATCAAATCGGCAAGCCCTCGCCAGGTTATGTTACTATGCGCATTGATCCATAATGAAATCAAACTACAAATTAGATCAGAACCTTTGCTTATTGCTCACATGTCGTAGAGTCATCACGCAGGATGATGCCTGCCACTTGCTGTTTCTTATCAATTCTGACTGTGTTTTGAATCGTCGGATGTATTTGAGCAGGCCTGTGTGACACTCCGTGTCATTTTCAAGTAGGGAATTAGCCTCCAAATAGGATGGAGATGGTAATAGTAATAAAGTTGTGAAAAATTTTGAACTTTGGATTTAATTTCATATTCGAGCGAAATAATGCCTGAACTAAAAGTTAAAATTTCAAAATAAAAGTGACTCAATCAAACTTCACAATCTTAATCCAGGTATAAAAATAGATTTTGGAGAAAATTTGAGCATTTTATTTCCTTTCTAAGTTGGTCAAATAAAGCAAACAAGCGAAGAAATGATACCCTTTTCAAATTTAAATAAGTCAAATTCTGAAAATGAACATGGGACTTTATCTTGCCTACCATTTACTAATCAACTTTATGAGCATCATATACCCTGGGTTTGAATTTATAAGTTCAAAAAGACCACATTTTTGGATCTCTAACAAAGCAAGTTTCAATGAAAGTTCCAACTTAGAATCAATTCCAAGCCACTGTGCCCACTTAGCACTTTTGGGAATTTAATAAATACCTCTATGTTTCACTCTCAGAACTACATCATCCATACTCAGATGCTACACCTATTGATCTACCAATATGCCAAGTCTCATAAAATTTGGACTTGGTTTGGCACCCCAAGTCTTAATTGCAAACTGTTTAAGTGTTAAGCATTTTCAGGCATCATGGTCATGTACCCATGTTCTAAATTATTTTACTTTCAACCTGTTCCATCCCTTGAACTATATCATCCATGTTTTGGTTCTACACATCCTTCTCATCGTGTATGCCAACTCCCTCTTAAGTTTGACTTTATTTTATGCCTCACTTGGACTTTCAAAGTCCCCACATTTACAGCTTAACCAGACTCCCTAAAAATGCACCAAATCTACATGGACAGTTGGCCCTTTTGTACATTCCCTAAATTTCTGGTACCTTGGTTTCCAAAAGGACATCATCAATGGTAGTGTTCTACATATATTGGTCATCAGGTAAGTGAAGCCCATCTCGAAATTTGACCTTGGTTAATGCCCTAAATTAGGGTTCCAATTTGCTTTACTGGTCACTATTTTCAGTCTTTAAGAAATTCTCCAAGTCACCTAATCAATTGGCTATTTTTAAAATTCTTTAGCTCCTGGATCTGACCATAAATATTATGCATGTGTACGCCCTTCTCTTCTCCACTTAGTACTCTACAATATGGTAGAATTGAAACCTTCTGCAAAATTATTTTTGGTCTTGAACATATGGTTTGAAAGTGGCTAAATGCTATGTTTCTTGAGCTTTTGAACTCGAGCGGGTCCCACCTGTCATCCTCCAAGAGAAAACAAACTTGTTGCCGCCGTCGCTGCTGAACTCCCGCCTGCCACGTGGTCGTTGATGGTCAGCCAAGGTGCACCTGGTCCGGATCGACGCCCCCACCTCGAGGCTTTGTCTCCCCACGATCGGCCCTCCTCACTCTCTCTCACCCATTCCTTCTCTGCTCTCTCTCTCGCTGAACCAGCCCCGCCATGGCAGCCCATGCGGAGCACGTGTCGCCCGACCGCCCTGGTCTTCCCCCACCTTGCCTGAGCTGCCCCACCGCTCCGCCATGACTTCCTCCCCCTCCCTGCAAAGCCGTGGCACCCTAATCGTTGTCAGCGCAGCGAATCGAGCCGACAATGGAAGCTTTCCCCTTCGTCGCTGGCCAATGCTCCACCACCGGATTCTCTCTCTACGGCACGCCTCTGTTCAATTCACTCATCTAGGTACCTCCTCCCTCCATCTCGCACGCCTCGGACCCGCCTCGGCTTGGGATCTCACCGCCGCACATCACGAACGCGGCGTTTGCCGATGCCGGCCGCCCGCGGGCCGCCTCGCCTCACCGTGCATAGCCTTCGCGCGACCTCCCCTTCCTCTCAGTCGCACCGCTCCTCCGCCTTTCCCTTGCTGGACCCGTCGTCAAAGCCGCGTCCCTCGCCGGAGCCCTGCCTGCCCGCCACGGCCGCACTGCCGCTGAGCCGCGCGCGTGCTCTAGCTCGCACCCGGGCTGGTCGAGCGAGGCGCCTGCGCCGCGTTGCCGTGGGCCTCGGCCGGGCGGGGCTAGGTGGCCACAGTCCGCTGCACGCCATGGCCAGTTTCGGCCCAGGGAGCCCTCGCCCCTGCAGTCGGCTGTTGGGCCGGGGACTTTCAGCCCAATGGCCAGGGAAATTCCCATCTCCGTTTTAAAACAACAGAATAAATGTTTTCAATTCAAAAATGCATACAAAAATGTCTACTTGAAATAGAAAGGCATAAAAATATGTTATGAGATCCTAAAATTTATTCTTAGTTTTATAAAAATGCTAAATAACAGAAACACCATATAGTTAATTGTACATGCATTTGTTAAGCAAAGAAAATGGTTTTAACCTCAAAATGCATAACTAAATACGTTTTTTGAATTTTGGGGCAAGGAAAATTTCTCGGGAATCCAGTAGACTTGTACTATTTTAGGAAAAAGATAAATCCCATTGCATGGTAATATTTTTATCAAAATCAAATTAATTGAGCAACACCCTAAATAACTCATAGGTACTTCCGTGTAATTGATAAACTAATGAACTTGGTATGTAATCCTAGTTGGTCATGCCTAATCATTCTAAAAAGTGACAACTGTTAGTTCTCTGCATGTGACCTCCAGAACCATGCTAAAGAATTTAGTTGTTGTATAGGGTTAGTATTCCCCAATTGATCTATAATATAATTTAAGGTTCATATCACCTAAACGTATCTCATGCATAATAACCTTTCCAACACACTGGAAATAATATTTGTTCTGCACCCACTCACCATGTACTTTGTATAGTTACGCCAATCATGAACACACAACACACTCGTACTCCTATACAAAATTACCTGGATTAAGTACTAGAGTCCATGAAGAAAATACACTAAACGCGCTCACCTTATGCCTCTACTATATATGTTATATTTACTGAACTAATCAATACACCCCGTGCTCATCATACCTGTCAGTGTTACTTTAATGGACAGCCATGAATCTTCTCTCATACACAGTGTCACATTTGCATCATGTAGATACCGAGGTAAACCACGTGGAGGCTGGACCGGAGCAGGAGCCAGAAGAACTCGACGGTGTTTCAGCTGACCAGGAGCAGAACCCAGGCAAGCCCCGATGCATCCCATCTGTTTTAATATTTTTACTTTATCACTAGTTAGGAATGTAGGCTTTTCTATGTATTAGGTTTACAAAAGTTATTTGAAAACCTAGAATTGCAATAGGTCCCCTTTACCCGATGATAGCCGTAGGACGTTAGTCGCCCTGCTTAATTTCGGACGACTACTCATCGAGTGGTATGGAGACCACTCGTAGACAAGAAATATTATCACTGGATAATGATGTCGGATGAAGGAAAGTGTGGATGGAATCACAATAAAGACCGGACGGGCAACTAGGTGGAAAGGAAAGGACAACTTGTCTTCAAGGAGGTAGCCCCGTCCGAGTCACCCAAGGCCACGCCTAATGTCCGGTCCTACGAGGTCAAGTTTGGACGTACTGTTTGCATGCTGGAGATATGGGCCTAGTAAACCGACGTAGCTACGACTACTGCCTGGTCGGAAGATAGCCTTCTCCCTTCTTTGGTGGAACTGGGGCTGAGAGGAGGGAGCAATCCACCCACGGATGACGGCACAGGGCGCATCGCGTTAGGGGACCCTTCTCGGGGGAGTCTGGACCCGGAAGACCTTGTAGTACCGCAGCAAAAGGTTGCTCCATGTGGCTTCCAGGAAGCGCGTATGGGTCGTGCAAGCAGGTTTCTCCTGTAGGATATAAATCAATTCGAGTCGCTGCCCCTCACAGTAACGAGTACCACTTGATCGCTGCTCCGGAACAGTGTCGGAAGCCATTAAGATGATGAGTGGGTTTAATACTACTGTTTGAAATTACTAAGATTGTATTGCAACCATGATTGTTATAGCTTTAGTGCAAACTAAATTTATTATTCCGCATGACAACTTAACTTGATGCTAAAATTTGAAAAATAAGGATCCACTCTTAGGCTGGCTTTCTGGCAACATAAACCCTACCCCTAGCCTTTGCATGTCTAGGTGTCGGCTGTAGTTGGTCATTTTGACGGGTCAGTCTTGCTGAGTAAATGAGTTACTCGGGGCGTAGCTCTATGTCGTTTTCATATGACCAGGGTCGAGACTGCCACTGCGGTGGGAGGTTCCACTGGAAAGGTCAGCATCCTGACTGCTGGAATATTGAATGGGAGCTTTGCACCAATGATGACGAGGAGTAGGCTTGTGTGCGCCGGTATGATGTCAAGGGCCTGACACCGATCAAGGCCGGCTTCTACTTCTATGTATTCGCCGTGAGGGGGCGATGTATCTTACTTTCGTCAAAACTCTTAGTACTATTGAATTATTTCTCTTCCGCACTTTGAAAACTCTAGGTTGTAAATTAAATTCGGATTTATGTAAAACTCTGTACTCCACCTATGTTCTTGTTGCAACTATATTCTTCTGTCATGTGTTGTACTATTGGGCGTCACAGCGCGTGTCGCCACCCGAGAAAGATCCTGGAACGGAATTGTCTTCGTGGTAAGGTGATTCCGTTACAGCCTGAATAATTCATTGTGCCATGGCCTGGAATCTCATCTGCTCATCTGTATGCATCTAGGTCGTAGTCAAGGATTCGTGGATTCATTGAGAACCAATCGGCAAAGAAATTAATCAATGGAGCTGAGATGCTTGCCTGGTTGACATGCATGTTTGGCGTGCATTGCTACGTGTATGCGTGTGTGCTTATAGGAGCACCACGCGATGGAGATCTTTGGAGCCAGGGCGATCGGTTGCTCCAGTGCTGTATGTGCAGGTTAGGACGAAGACACGATGAGATCTCCGTGCCATGCACTACCACAAAAATGGCTTTTAGTGACGGGTTAAAGTGTATTGTAGCAGCGGGCCAACCAACCCGCCGCTACATAAACGCAACTAAAAATAGTTGTTTCTTGCGGCAGTTCAACAGTGAGGCAAATAAACCGCCGCTAGAACTAGCATTGTAACGGCGGGTGACGTCTTCACCCACCGCTACTCTTAGAACCGAAAAACAAAGAAAAAAGAGGTGGCCCTGGTCTTGGGCCCATAGACCCACTGAGGCCCCCGGCCCCGCGCATCACCGTCGGAGGAGGGGGAGGCGCCGGATCCGGCCTCCCCTTGTCACGCGCCGCCGTCGAGAGAGGGGGAGGCGCCGGATCCGGCCTCCCCTTACCTCGTGCCGCTGTCAGGAGAAGGGGAGCCGCCAGACCGGGCCTCCCCTTGCCGTGTGCCGCCATCGGTGGAGGGGGAGGCGCCGGATCTGGCCTCCCCTTGCCTCATGCCGCTGTCGGTGGAGGGGGAGGCGCCGGATCCGGCCTCCCCTTGCCGCGCGCCGCCGTCAGTGGAGGGGAGTGGGGGCGCCGGATCCAGCCTCCCTTGCCGTGCGCCGTCGTCAGGGGAGGGGGAGCATGCAGCATCGATTGTCGGCGAGGGAGCGTCCGGCCAGGAGCACGGCAACATGGAGGGCGAAGGCGAGGAGGCGCGCGAGAAGAAGTTGCTCAGGGGAGGGAGGCGGCGATGGCAGCATGGAAGCGGCGGGGTGGGAGAGGAGGGAGGCGGCACGGTGGGAGAGGAGGGAGGCGGTGGGAGAGGAGGGAGGCGGCCAGAGAGGGGAAGGAAATGGGACGGCTAGGGTTTTTCAGTCTTTTATAGTGGTCGGTGAGTGAAGTGGGCTGGATATAGATTATAGGCCCAAATAGCGGCGAGTGAAGAATTAGCCCGCCACTTCAAATCATTAATTCTTTTTAGCAGCGGCCTATTACGCGAACCGCCGCTAAAAATTGTTTTTTAGCTGCGGTTTAGGTCTTAAACCTCCATTAGAAGTGTCAAAAACACCATAGCGGCGGGGGATAATATTACCGCCGGTAGGCTTGTTTTTTAAGCGCCACTAAAGATCACTTTTGTGGTAGTGATGGGTTATTGCTTCGTACAGAATATCGTACGTAGGTGGTTTGTTTGATAGTAGATCGATCGTAAATCACATAGAGGAAGTACGATAGGGTAGGAGAGAGGAACGGTCGCTGAACGGTTGGATGATTATATGATATTACATGTTAAACGGATTAACAGTCAGATGTTTTGTTTTTTAAAGAGAATTTCTAATCTATTTCTCTTTTTTTTCTAGCCACCGTGATGAAAAGTTTATTTCCTTTTATTAATAAATAGATGACTATGCCTTCATTTTTAACCATGTATGCTCGGCACTGTGACTCGTCACTACCACGGTTATCCGCTGCTAAAGGAATTATATGTTCTGATAAACTAGAGCATCATCGGCTACAAGAGAGTATACAAAGATCGGAGCACAGTCGACCCAGGGACTCAAATTCGCTATCTTCTAAGCTTGAATGCTCACTAGCAATGTCTATGGGCAACTTGCATCATTGAAAGACCGCAATTAGAAAATTAATCTCTCCAAACGAGCCAAAAGCTTGTAGATATGCTACAGTTGCGAAGCTCAGGTGGTTAGGTTGATTATGATGAAACCAATTAATCTATTTAGGTTCAAATCATAGATATGATATGTGTTGCTTTTAGGGCTAATTATTCTTTTAGGAGAAAGCGACATTCCTATCGACAATGAGGCGCATGTGGTGACTTTGTAAAATCGTAAGATTAAACCGGTCCAATCTTTAAAAGGCTCTTATAGGGGTGGGTTGTGTGTGTATTCATAGGGGTAATTACTTATGCGTATATGTAAGTATTTGCATCTGTAGTGTGCTCAATTCATTAAAAAAAAAAGATGAGATCTTTTACGGTGTTTGCAAATATTGTGGACCATACATTCCCTCTAATCTAACGTTCCACTACTAAAGCTACCAACTAAAAAATACTAAAATATGAATGAAGATATTTAAGTATCAGGGGTAAGAAGGTCACTTCGTCCATTGACTTATCTGGAAGGTTAGAAACAATGAAACTGATGAGCTTGTATTTACTCATTGCGATTGTGTCTCTGGTTAATGATCAGCTTGTCAGCCTTCTCATGTCTTTCTTGCTTGCCTGCCTTCTAATGTCTTTCTTGCATCCAATCTCGCATTCTAATCCAGCATTCCAGCTCTTCTAATTTTATGTGCCACATGTCCATAATCATTCGAGACATGATGAGAAATCGAGTAATTAAACAGAAAATCAAGTATTTCATTAGATTATTTGTAGAATGTACAAATGTGTAGCTCTGATTGTACTGCTCATGACTTGCCTACCATTCTCAATTATTTTTTAAATCATAATCCACCTGAGGCCTTGCGATAAAACACACATCTCTCACACGACATGGCTGCCCATTCTTAAGTGGCTCTTAAGTTGTCACGCGTAACCAGAGAGAGAGAGAGAGAGAGAATAAATAAAGAAGATAGTAACTCAATAAAGACAAGGTTCTTAGTTACTATATTATTATCTATATATTACCGACTATAGTAATTTTTATTTCCATATCTTGCTCCTCTCTTAATCAGCGGTTCAGATTGAAGTACTTCTTGGTACCTCTAGGTACCTCGCAAATATCGTAAAAGATCTCATAGGCTACAGCTGCAGCATGTAAAGCTTGAACCTAACATAACCTCTTAACCATTATTACTTCTTATAACGAGACCTCAGGCACATAACTGGCACCATCATATAATCTTTAGATAATCCTCTCCTAGGGTTATTCCATATTTGTGGAATACTTATCTTCCTATGCTAAAGTAGGTGGGCAAAAGGATGACCCACAAGGAGGAACCTACCGAGTCAGCTGGACACGCAAGGAAGCTAAAGATAAACTTGCCATAATCTGCCTTGTAGTATACGACTAGGACTCTTCATATATACCCTTGAGGACATCACGTGTTATAGCAATCATCAATACAATACCACATACAGGACATAGGAATTTTACTCTAGCCGAGAGAGCCCGAATCTGTCTAAATTATCTTGTGTGCTAACCATCAAGTTCTTGATCCCATGCGTAGCCCTATGAATATATTGCCGAGATTAAGACTCAACAGTTGGAATGCCAGGAAGGAGACAAGACACGTCGGGATCCTCCATCGACCTTAATGGCTGAGATTCCAAACATCCAGTTTTCATCGAACTTCAAGATCACCTTCGAGTCACTCGACTTTGCAGTCCACACTGTCGAAACCCTGGGCCTGGAGATGGGATCCAACCCTACCGCAACCTATTCTATGGCGCGATCATCAGGCTCGACAGATCTACCTCCACCACTGAAGCCACTTGGACTCGACGAGATAGACCAACCTATCGGATTCGACTCCAAGTCAGTCCAGTGCTAAGATGTGGGCTCAAACGGTTCTTCCTGTCTGTACCCACGAGTCATGTAGATGGTAGAGCCACAACATACCCCGCCGGCACCAGATGACGGAGAAGCAGACAATGATGAAGCTCTATCGAGGCAACACTGACCGCGATGACCGAGAGGATCTTCTGATTCCCATAGCGTCAGGCGGGAGCTATGCATCGAATATCTGGAGATCGAGATGGACGGCGAAAAGGTCTACACCACCCTTGAAAACAACATCACCAGGGATAGAACGATCCTTGATGGCTTGATGGCCGACAAGGCATTTCAGACCCCCGTGATGAAGAAAGTGGTGGCCATGCTCAACGCGACCGCGCTCCAAGACCAAGCTGGGGCCTAAGTTGCAGCGACAGACTAGCCGGCTTAGTCGGTCGCAAGTTCTGGGCAATTGGGACACCCTAGCCGACAAGGGTCTCGCGATCTAAGGGACTCCCTTGGCAATCGGCATGGCCGCCAGATCATCAACACTTACCATGAGGAGTGGATCCGTGATGATCAACGTCACTCTGAAGAATGACACAATCGGAGGGAGAACCAACACCATGACAAATGCCGAGAAGACCGATGCAATGATTGACCACGAAGGGAAGACCGCGATGACCGACATCGTCAGGATGGTTAGGACCGACGCGATGACCGTGATGAGGACAACCGTCGACACTGCCATGACGATGATGTTGGGCCCCAATATCAGCGCCGGACACCTTCACCCTCACTCTCTCCTCACTATCAGCATCGATCAACCACGTGTGAGGATGAAGAGTTTGACGGGATCAAAGCTTTCGTGCCTGAACTTCGCATATGCAAGTGGTCGAGGGGCTTCAAGCTGGTCGATATTGAGAAGTATGATGGCCAGACCAACCCTCGAGAGTGGTTATAGATCTATAGCACTGTTATTCGATCAGCTGGGGGAGACACCTTCGTGGTGGCCAACTATCTGTCGGTCTGCCATGAGCTAGCTGTTCGGATTTGGCTCACGTCTCTCCTAGATAATTTAGTAACATCTTGGGGAGATCTCAACAAGAAGTTCATTGAGAACTTTCAATCTACCTACAACCGGCCGAACAACCACTTCGACCTCACTTGGATGAAGCAGAAGTCGGACGAATTCCTGCGGGAATACATCAAGCAATTCTGTGCCAAGAAGACTGAGATCCCCAACGTCCTGAATCAATAGATCATTGCTACCTTCCAAGGAGGGTTACAACGCGATGAGCTAGTTCAGGAGATCGGTCGGCGCAATCATAACCTTGAGCTGACCACTTGGGAGTGCTTCAAGATCACCGACAAATACACCTCAGGAGAGTCCGCACTATACGACATCAGAGGAAAGGGTAAGGAGAAGCACCACCAAGACAAGCCGGAGTCCTCCAAGAAAGACAAGAAAAAGAAGAATGACAATCTCGTGGCTGCTGTTGATTGAACCATGAAGAACCCACGGATGAATCAGTAGTCCATGGATGACTTGTTGTTCGGTTCATTATGGCACACTAAAAGAATCAAGTGACCGAGAGGGGGGGGGGGGTGTGAATCGGTAACTCGCTATATGTACCAAATTCTCTGATTCCTAAAACCGAACAACTCAAACAACTCCTAAACAATTCTAGTGGTGATCACACTAACAAGATAATAATCCTATAAAAGGAAAGACAACCTAAGCATACTAGTGGATCACACATGGAAATACAACTCCTATGCTAGCTAGCAATTTAAGAACATGCGGAAGCAAACAAGCTAGCAACGGAGCCTACTCATGCAAAGCTACTAGATCATCAACAAGTACAAGGTAAGCACACAAGCATGAGTAGCAAGGTATGTAAATGTGGAAAGTAAAACATCATAGTAAGGAGTAAGAGTAATAGATGGCTCATGGTATTTTTTCCCAGGGTCTTGGAAGGATGGCGAATTCCTCTACTCCTCATTGGACTACTCCCGCCGGAGTACCGGTCCCTCCCACCACCAAGTGGAGTTCTCGCACACGAGCTCGCAATCACTCCCGGAGTAAAGACACGGTTGCGTCACCGCTGCCACTAAGGCACAAGCTTCCCTCCCTCGAGAACTTGCCGGACTCCCCGAGCTGACACGGACGCTCACTATCGATGCCTCATTGAACGACGGGCTCAAACCGTGTACAAACGTGTGATGGCCTTTACAACCAATCACGATAGGCTCGATCACCAATACATAACCGGTCTAGGTCTCACCATAGACCAAGAGTAAAAAACCTAGATCCTCTCAAGGACACCCTAACCTTAGATGTGAATAGATGCTCAAGTTACTCTCTCTAGCACTCTCAACATCTTCAAATCTTCTCCTAGTGCTCCTCTCTTTTTCTCTTGGCTCCCTACTGATGCTCCCAACTATCCCAATGGCCAAGAGAGGTCTCCAAGACCCCAACAACGACCTTATATAGGCTTCAAACCTCAAACTAGTCGTTGCTCCACAAAATCAGCTTTCTGGACATACAGACCGTCCAGTCTGGTATCTGCCAGACCGGACCGTCCGGTGTCTTCTAGACGAGCCCCTCTATAGTCGTTGCGCAATGTCTAGTTTGATGTTAGACGGCTCCTCCATATGGACGGCTCTTCTGGACGGCTCTGGAGGAGTCATTTGGATGGAGACCGGACGGTCCGGTCTGACAGAGACCGGACTGTACTATCTCTACGTCCAGAAAGCTGATTTCATGGGGCAATGGCTAGTTTGATGTTAGAAGCCAATATAAGGTCGTTGTTGGGGTCTTGGAGACCTTTCTTGGCCATTTGGATAGCTGGGAGCATCGGTAGGGAGCCAAGAGGAAAAGAGAGTAGCACTAGGAAGAGATTTGAAGATCTTGAGAGTGCTAGAGAGAGTAACTTGAGCATCTATTCACATATAAGGCTATGGTGTCCTTGAGAGTGTGATCTAGGTTGTTACTCTTGATATATGGTGAGACCTAGACCGGTTAGGTCTCGGTGATCGAGCCTATCGTGATTGCTAGTGAAGGTCGTCACACATTTGTACATGGTTTGAGCCCACCGTTGAAAGGGGCATCGATAGTCAGCGCCCATGTCAGCTCGGGAGCCTAGCAAGTTCTCGAGGGAGGCGAGGTTGTGCCTTGGTGGCAGCGGTGACGCAACCATGTCTTTATTCTGGGAGTGATTGCAGGCTCGTGTACGAGAACTCCACTGGGTGGCAGGATGGACCGGCACTCCGGCGGGAATGGTCTAATTACGAGTACGGGAAGGCGCCATCCTTCCGAGACCTCGTGCTTCACAGGCACATTTTGAAGGTCCCAAGTCCTTCTAAATGCTGGCCTAAGGGGCTCAGGAAGGATTTGCTAATCGGTGCAAGGGGTTCACCGCCTATGAAAACGGTTGCAATAGATTTGGATATTAAATATGCATCGATTATAGGACTGAAAAGAACATTCACCTTTATCCCTCATACATGGCACTGAATGGTTGAGAAAGGGGGTCTTACCCAAATTGTCTCAAGAGAGTGGGTACCCTCATCCAACCATTCACCGCTTGGCGTGCCAGAGCACTCCCTCTCATTGTCTTGGAGGAAATTGTCCTCTAGAGGATCGGGAGGAGAGATAAGAACTGGGATCTTTCTTGCAAAAACAATTTGAGGTGTCCCTGTGGTCTTGCGAAAGACCTTCCTTGAACATGAAAGAGAACTGAGGGGAATTTTCTGATTAAGACATTAGGACAGAAAAATGTCTTCCCAGAGTTCGATGTCTAGCATCTCCTTCGTCGGTGCACCAGAGAAAAGTCTCTCCATGGGATGCCCGATTAAAATGTCAAAGTCATGGACTTCGAACACATGAAAGTCAAGGAGAGTTTCAACATCTTTGTGCCATAAAGACACATTTTGCAAAATCCCATATCCCTCTGAGATGGGTCCGGAGGGACATTGAAGAAATTTGCAAGTCGGTGCCAAGGGTTCTTCACCCAAAATGGCAGAAGCACAAGCATCAGAAATGATGTTGGCACCGATAGTGGGTCTGTAAAGAAGATTCACCTTTTCTCCTCTTATGAAGCATTGAACATAAGAGGAAGGGGAGCTAATCCGAATTAGGTTCAGAGAAAGCTCAATCTCCCTCGACCACTCATCGCTCACACTTGATGTTAACTCCTTTACCATCTCTTGGAACAAAGGCTCCTTAAGAGGTTTGAGAGAAGATACAGGAGTTGGTGATTTCATTTGATAGCGATAATTTGAGGGTTTCCCATGATCTTTTTCAAGATTTTCCTCGAATTGGAAAGGGAGCTTTGAAGGTTGAATTTCTTCTTCCTCCATTACTTGTTGTTCGGTTGAGGTCTCACTAGATGAATCAATGGATAGGCAAGGATTTGGCTTAAGTTCAACTAGTGGGTGACCTTAATGCTCGACGAAGCTTCCTCCTAAGGGGGCTCTCTACAGTTGGCTAGGAAACAAGTGTTTTCGTGAATAAGGTCTAGGATAGCTCTTCCTTCTACAGACGTCTTATGGACGAACGAACCTTCGGCGGTGACTTCGAGATATAGGGCAGAATCCTTGCTTAAACCCAGACAAAAGTGTTGCAACAACACGTGGTCGGGCAGAGACAAGTCACGGCCAGAAGTGGTTAACAAGGAAAACCTGACCCATGCTGCACCTATGGATTCCTTCTCGATTTGCCAAAAGTCGAGAATCTCCCTTCGCAAAGAGACAATACATGATGTAGGATAAAAAGGAAGACAAAACTTATCTCGGAGCATTTTACAATCACCATTCGTATTCTCAATGAAATGAGTGTACCATTGTTTCGCATTCTCCTTGAGAGAAAAGGGAAATAATTTCCACATGAGAGTATCTTGAGTCATGACTTTGATTGATAGGCATGAATATAAATGCTTGAACTTTCGCAAATGATTGAACGGGTTTTCGCTATTTAAACCAGAGAAGGATTGTTCTCGAATCATGGCTATAAAGCCAGGGCGGAGTTCATAGCCAGATGAATGAATTGGGTCTGCTGAAACCGGCGGCTCGAGGAACTCGCCCTTTGGAGCTGAAAGGTTTTGAACTGTAGGTTGCTCCAATGGATAAAAGAGATGAGAAATAAATAAAGTGAAATAAAAAGACACGAGTATGAACTAAAAGTCAAAAATCAAATCAAAACTTCCTTCATAAATCCTTTTGGCGCTTATTGCTATATCACTATGTCGTTCGATCTGAAAAATGTTGGCGCGACTTGCCAACGCGGTACTCAACACTGCCTCAAAACTCATATCGGTCGGAATGCGGAGGCTTACATCGATGATATTGTTGTAAAGACTCAGAATACAGAAGAACTCATCTCTGACCTGGCAGAGTTGTTCGACAACCTGAGGCAATACTCAATGAAGTTGAATTCAAGAAATGCATTTTTGGTGTACCTTTGAGAAAGATGCTCGGTTATATTGTTTCCAAGAGGGGCATAGAAGCTAACCTAGAGAAAATTAAGGCAATCCTTGACATGGGACCACCGAATTCTCTAAAGGGATATACAGAAGCTGACTAGATGCATGGCAGCCATGAGTCGCTTCATTTCTAGACTAGAAATAGTAGGTCTACTGTTCTTCAAGCTATTAAAGAAGAAAGACAACTTCGTCTGGACAGACGAGGCTCAGTCGGCCTTGGACGAGCTGAAGGATCACCTCAGCCATATCCCGGTCTTGGTGCCCCCGAAGCTAGAAGAAAAGATCCAACTCTACGTCTCAGCGACGACACAAGTGGTGAGCACCGTTGTAGCGGTCGACCGAGAGGAAGAAGGTCACGTACAAAAAGTACAACACCCGGTGTACTTCTTCAGTGAGATCCTTAGTGCCACAAAAGTATGATATCACCAAATCCTGAAGCTGCTATATGCACTCCTGATTACCTCAAGGAAGCTGAAACATTATTTTCAGGCTCACCCAATTGAAGTTCATACATCTTTTCCACTCGGAGGAGTACTTCACAATCGCGAGGCGGTGGGCAAAGTTGCCAAGTGGGTTGTCAAACTTGGTCAGTATATCATAACATTTGTAGTCCGCTCAGCAATCAAGGGACAAGCTTTGTAAGTCTTTTTTCGAATGGATAGAAGTTTAGATGCCGCCTGCACCGCAAGACCTGAATACTAGAAGTTATACTTTGATGGATCCATTCAGTTATAGGGCGCAGGGCTGGCGTCATCCTCATATCACTTAGATACGTCCTCCAAATGAATTTCCGAGTTTATAATAATGTTGTAGAGTATGAAGCTCTTCTTCATGGTCTATGCATCTCCATATCACTCGACATTCAACGGTTGGACATATTCGGTGATCCGGGTCTGGTTATCAACCAGGTCACCAAAGATTGGAACTACATGGACAACAACATGGTCTCTTACTGCCAAGAGGTCAGGAAGCTTGAGAATGGGCTCACGCATGTCCTCCGCGATAACAATCAACCTGCCGATGAATTTACAAAGATGGGTTCATCAAGATCAATGGTGCCCCCAGTTGTGTTCTTACATACTTTGGATACCACACAAAACAATATTTTCATGGCTTTCTTGATTTATCATCAGTTTCATTTACAAAAGAAATCGAAACAAAATTCGTGTGAAGAACTCACTATCCACATGGCTGGAATATCCCTTTGGCATTGACACCATTGCATTCAGTGCAAAGAACTCATTTCTCATAGGGTTTTTAATTATTAGCCTCACTTGGGTCAAAAGTATTCTTCTACTAGTTGTAACTAAGCCAGCGAACCTAGTAATGGCACGTACAACGGGTGTCCTTCCCCCGTCTCCATGCTGGCATATTTGCAAAATCCTCCCCGCCTTAGCCTAGAGACGGGAGTCCTGTCGCCTCGTAAGGCGACGCCGAGCGCCCGTGCTCCGAGGCGGAGGCGACAGCCGCGGCTCCGTTGTACGGGCTCGTCTCCCCGAGGCGACGGTGTGCTCGGATTCTATTTGTTGTTTGATCGTAGCTACATGCAAAGCATTAAACAGTTTATAAACGGATTCTTTGTCTGTGGATTATATGAGCTATTTTTATGTCTGTCTGCATGATAAATTCGAAATTGCGCAGACGACCTATCATTTCTGAGTTGTACATGTCCTAAGCAATTTCACCTTCTTTATGATCAATGCCGTGAAAGAAATGCAACAGAGAAGTGGCCGTTGTATTTATGGAGCCAATCAACAAAAAAGTGCCGGTGTCAATTGCTACAATATCACTAGTAAAGAACAGAATCTCCAACATAGCATCAGTAAGACAGTATCTGGCGTCACTCCAAAAGACCATCCATTAGTCCCTCCCGGACGACACCATACCATTACCGGATTTTCTCTTTTCTTTCCCTCCTAATCTGGTTACGAACTTTAAAAAAAAAAAATAAACTGGTAACGAACTGACAAAACTGCCCCTCCCTCATCCCAGACGCGCGCGTCAAACCTAGGTTTGGGCATGGACGGAGCGGCGGCGGCGGCGCGCTTGGACGGCGGCAGGCGGGGGTGGGACGCGAGCGCGGCGCTCGGCTGGTCAGCCCGAACGTTGCAGCGCTCGGCAGGCGAGCGCGCTCTGCAGGCGGGCAGCGCTCGGTGGAGCAGCGCCAACACGCGGCGGAGCAGGCGGCGCTCCGCAGGCATCGGGCGCGGCAGTGCTCAGGCAGGCAGCGGGCGGGGCAGCGCTTGGCAGAGCGGGCGGCTCTCAGCGTGTGGGCGGGTGCACGGGCGCTGACGCTGAAGAAGGTGCGGCCCAAGCCAAAAAATATTTTTCAATTAACAAAATATCAATTTGCAGATTTGTTTTGGATTTCTATGAATTTCAAGTCAAAATTAAAGATTTATAAGTTTGTTGGATTTTGAGGCAGTACATGTTGAAATGGAGTTGGGGCAAAATGATCATTCATTTGAGGCTTCATGAGTTTTGATTATTGGCTACAAGGTTGCATTTAGGAGTGACATTCTAGAGTGACGTTCTTTACTAATGCTATTTTGAAAGTGACACTCCTTATCAGTGCTATTTTGACAATTGATCCCAACAGAACAAAGTTAAATGTTTCCAGTTAAGAATAATCTGTAAGATGAGTTTCGTCCACTGAATGAATTTAACTTTTCCACCTCAAAAGTGAAGCGCTGCTACATATATCAACAAAAAGAATAAAGACCACTGGAACTGAGGCTGAAGCTTTGCTCTCAACATAACATATACTACTGTAATATAGATATAAAGCTCATAAACTCGCATTTAATATTATATGCATGTGTTCAAAAATCTATTTTATTATTGTGATTTTCCCAAATAAAATTTTAGACCCTAGACTTGAAGCATAAGTTCAATTCTGTCCAACAAACTACTATCTAGCCTCAATGATCTGAAGATTCTGATGCTCCTTACAAGTAGTAGGATGACCTGACCTACAATAGGGTACACAGAATTCATTAGCTTAAAGGAAAACAAAACAAAGTTAAGACACATACTTATACACGTCCATGTCCAAATGGATAATCGACACTCCTTAATAAAACACAGAATATAGACCATCATTGTATACTAAGCCAAGAATACAACAATACACAGCACTACTACAATGATACTTTATAGTAGCGGAAGTAATTTTTGCCTTAATAGCCGGCCGTTGAAGAGTCCGCAACTAAGTGCAGAACAGTAGCCGGACCTCAACTACGACTACAAAAATAGTCGCGGGCATAACAGGCCCACAACAACGGACCAAAGAGCCCGCTACTAAACTGAATAACGCTCTATTAGGCCCACAACTAAAACCTAAGTCTCATTTAGTTGTGGACCTGACAACGTGACCCGCTACTGCCAACCGCCCCCTTTTAGGGTTAGGGTTCATCCTCCTCCTCTCCTCTGCCGCCAGCTGTCCTCCTCCTCCTCCGCCTCCGGCCGCCTCCTCGATCTCCTCCACCTTTTCCTCTCCTCCACCTCCATGGCAAAGACGACGAAGAGCCGTCGTCGTTGGGGCCGCGCGAGGTGCGTCTGGCGCACCTGGTACCGACGCGCCGTCGTCATCACCAACGCACCGCATCCTCCTGCTCCGGCTCCCGACCGCCGTGACACACCGCCGCGTCGCCCCACGGGTGGATCTGGCAATGTTTGCCACCAAATCGATCCTTGAGGGGGTGATAGCGACGCCTTGGGAGGGGGCGCGTCGGCGGCAGCGGTGAAGGTGGCGCCTAGGGCGGGGGCGCGCCGCCACGAGCGCACTCCCCCTCCTCCTTCACAGGCTTCGACGGTGGTCGTGGCGTGATGTTGTGTGGCGGACAGGTGGAAGGCGGACGAAGACAGGCAGAAGATGGGCGCGTGTAGCTAAGGCGCTGACGCATGGGCATTGGCGGCGACGCGTCTATAGGGCGGGTCCGAGCAATAGCTGGGATCCACCCTTTTATTTTGTTGTATATTAGGGCCTAGGTAGCGGTCCTTACACCGTTACTAACGTTTTTTTAACTAAAATGTAACCTAGGACAGTAGCGGTCCTTAAACCGCTACTGACGTCTTTTTTTAACTAAAATGTAATCTAGAACAGTAGTGGTCCTTAGACCGCTAAAGGCCCTGTGGCGATTTTATTGTGTTCCACTGAGCCCCTTTTAGCCCGCTACAATAGAGCTTCATTGCAGTAGTGCAGAATAATGAACAAGTACATCATGCACACACAAAAGTATATACATTATTTCTTCCATCAAATAGTCAACTGAAACTTAGTTCCTATGCGTTGTACCTATATACATTCAATTTGCAACCTAGCTTTCTCACAAACTGTCATCTTGCTTGGCAGTCAAAATATAAGCGGCACATCATGGTTCTCTATCCACGCATAAACAAATATGAATATCTCTCTATAGGTTATGGGTATCAGGTCAGCCTTATTAGGGAACCCTTCCTTGCAAGGAAAAAAATTTCGGTGAAATTTCAACGAACTATCCGAAATATTGCATTTATCGGTGAGGTCCGATATAATTTTTATCGCCGACATTTTAATATTAACTATGTTTATTTAAGAAAAACTACTTTCCTTATATATGTAACTATGATAGTTTATAGATAAAAAACAATTTCTTCTGAAATCATCTAAAACATTTTGAAAAATAATTTATCTTATCACCGAAATTACCAATATTTTCGAAATATCGTGTTTATCGGTGACCTCCGATATTTTTTTTTGTACCGAATTTTTTTTCCTATCCTTCTCACTCTACCTTTTGATTTGCAAGTTTGCAGCATAGTTTTGTCACACATAGTCAACTGACTTAGCAGCAAAATGTAAGTGGCATACTGTTGTGGCACGGGGATGGGGCCTCCGCTCACGTCACAAGAGTAGAGCAACCCATTGCATGCCTCCTAACAGATTGATATGCATCAAACTAAGTACCTAAGCATGCGCCCTAGACACACTTCTCTAACAAACTAACCAATCCTCCATCTAGTCTGCATAACTTGATGTAACTGCTGCTTATTCCCTTGTGGCCTTCACGCCACAACACTGCACCACTCCCCAAAGATAGCTCCTATGGTGCCCTTTCTTTTGCTGCCCTTCCCCTGCCCTGCCCCTGCCGCGCGACACGGTATGCTTGAGCCATTAGCCTGCTAATGCATCATTGCTGAAATGTATTGTTGCTGCCTTGCCATATGACCATTCTGCTGCCCTTGATCCATGGTCTACGACCCATAACACTACACCGCTCCCCAAGGACACAACTTGTCCGCGAGCTGTCCAATGACAGTGATGGATGGCGTCAACAATACGGGAAGCTTCCCTCTTATAGCATTAAACTGTTACTAGAACCTTTCCTTTACCATTATGGTAATATTTTAACTGTTATATCTCTATCAATAGATGTAAAAGGACAAAACTACCCCTAACCCCTCTCTCTTGCATAACAGAGGTTGCTTTGCACCTGTATGCACATTGCAGCTCAAAAATAAAATTACAATTCATTAAAAGACATGGACATCCAATCACAAGGTGAAACAACTAGACATTTTCATATGCGACGACATTCCCACATAAAAAAGAGCGAAATATGTTGTCCACTTCAAATTAGTACAACCCAACTGTTCCTCACTAGGTAGTTGTAATCATCCTTCCTCGTCACAGCTTTCTTCAATTTTTATTGTATTGCATCCCAATCGATAAGTAATGGGGTTGGTGTTTGCATACAAGTGGAGGCTTCTACCAAAGCCAAATCAAGCCTATGTAACAAAATAGCAAATAAACAATGTTACAAACACTACTACTCGGGGTAGGCAAAGAAATGAAAACACTACTGCACATACATACCCTAATTCTTGAGGTGTTGTTCATTGGCTGTCTCCTTAACATGAATTGCATCTACATTGTAAAGGAAAATCAGAACTGAAAACATACAAGAACATGCCAAGGTAAGTTCTCACCAAATGAGTTGTCCATAGCACCTAGGACCTCAACATCACCCGCAGCAGCTCCGCCTACAGCCGCCATGCCGCCTGCAGCTTCACCTTCCCCTACTCCCGCATCGGTGCTTGGAGCTCGCCATCGTCGGGGGCAGCTCGCCGTTGGGGGCGACGAGATTGGCGGCAGTGTCTCTTGCAGGGGCGCGCTGAAGAACGGGAGAGAAAGAAGAAGTTGGTCTCGATTCGATTCGGTTTGGGAGTGCTGATGCTAAAGTGTTCGAGGGCATTTTGGTATTTTCTTGTGCCTGATAAGTGGGTAAAAAGATAAATTATAATTAAATTTTACCCAATGGTATAGGAAAGAATCGCAACAATAGTTTGTGGTATAAGGGGGAAGCCCAATGTTATCATGCTATAAGAGTAAACCCCAACGTTAGCAATAGTAAAATAGCAAAAATCTCCAATACGGGAGGTGTCAATAATGCAGTTGTTGTTGGTGCAGAATAGGCAGGCGAGGATCAAGGACGGAGCCACATAGATAAGGACCAATTGCTGGCTTGCCACTAATGTTGTCATTGTTAGTACAGAAACTCGTGGAGAGTAGCACCAGCAGATAGGCAGATCTCTCCAGGTTCCCACGAAAACATCCTCTGGCATGTCTGAAGAAACAGATAGTCCTTTGCTTCTTTCACAGGGCACCAAACCAGTTGTAATGTGAATTCAGAAAAAGAAAATCAGCTGTAAGAGCATCATCAGCAAGGCAAGCAAAATTGGGCTTCCAAATCTCATTTTGCAGGTTCACTTGCCAAATTTGGGAGCCTAAATGTGCACCCAACTCCAATGGAAACCTGCATATGGGCTCCTACTCCTTATGGGGTCCGCGTGTCAGAAATTTTTTTTGCAATCTCTTCTTCAATCTGCACCGCATGCCAGCGCCCTGCTCTCGTCGCATCCCGCCCCCGACGCCGCTATCCCGATCCCGCTCTCGACGGCGCCGCCCTGGCCCCGGTTCCACTCTGCATCTGGCATCACCGCCCGCTCCCTCTTCGATGCTCGTGACCTCTCCCTCTCCAGCTCCCTCCTCTCTTGGAAGAAGGGAGCTCCCTCCTGGGAGCGATGGCCGACGAGCAAGCAGGGGCGCAGGAGGACGAGATCGAGGCGACATCCCTAGAGAAGAGAAGAGGGAGGAGGAGTGCTCGAGCCCGCCCCTGGCGTACGGCGGCTGGGCCACTGGGAGAACGAGAGTCCAGAAGGGAAAGGAGTCGCGCCCATTGGCACTTGCGCCTGTGTCCGCACCACCACGCCCGTCGCGCGGCCCGCCGCCCCGCTTCCGCCGGTGCACCTGCCCCCGGAGCCACCTGTCTACGGGCGCCACGAACGCGCCCATTGCTGCCACTGCGGCCGACACCGCCATGCATGCGTCGGGATCTCCGCCGCTTCTGCGCCCAGCGCACCGCCGCTCTGGGAAACACCGCCATCCCCACCGCCCCACTCGTGGCCCAAATCCCTAGATCTTGTCGTGGTTTGGCACTGCAGCTCACGCCCGCGTTGGCTGTTCCGCCCCGCCCGCGCCCACAGCCCGCTGATCTGTGGATGCCTGACACGGCCCTCGTTCTCGGGTCTGAATTTCTGGGTGTCCCGACACAGCACAAGGAGGCTATGTTTCTAGGCGTCAGGGTGCTCCGAATTTCTGGGCGTCCCTGTTGCCTTGCCAGGAAAACACCCAAGGCTAGGGAGAAAGGGAGAAGACAACAAAAATAGGGTGGGAAGGGGCTAGCAAGGGCAAGCAGATCCAGACAGAGGGAGGGAGAAGACAACAAAAATAGGGTGGTATATAAGGGGCTAGAAGAGAGAGAGAGAGAGAGGCGGTGCTGGCTTGGAGATCGAGAGCCATCGAGGCATTGGGAACATGTACGGGTCAACGTGTGCACATGGTGGATGAAAAGTTATTGGCCCTGGTCATGGGCTGGCTTTCTTGTCCTTCCAGCTTTGTCTCTTTTTTTTTCGTTTTTTCCTTTGTTTTTCTTTAGAGAATGCACGTATCCTTTTTTTTAGTTGGGTATGGTACTATGGTGTCGCTTCACCCCGCCTTATACACGCCTAGGTGATTGGAAGGCGGTGAGCCGTCACGTCTTGCTTTTCCACTTAAAAACATAGTAAGGAGGACCTAGACTCCCACCACGATATACTATATTTTGTTCATATTATGAGCGCCTCTAGATCTTAGGGTGTGTTTGGCAGGGCTTATGGAGTGACTTATACCGTGATAAGTCACAAGTCCTGTAAAACAGTTATTTTGCATAAGCACTTATTATAATAAACCCTTATAAGTCATTTATCTTTTTATACTACAATAATAAAGCTAACAAGCACTGACCTTTTGGGCTTATGGACCATTGAACATGAATAAGCTATTTCAGAGAAACAAGATAAGTTGTTTTGTCAAATGACTTGATAGCTTATGCTATATTAAGTTAGATACGCACTTTTCACATATAAGCCAAAATATAAGCCATTTTCAGCATAAGCATAAGCCCTGCCAAACACACCTTTAATATTTCAGGTGGTCATAGGAAATGAACAAGTAATAATGTGTGTTGTTTGGAACCATATACTAACACTACAAGAAAAAGGCCCTCTAGACATGATTATGTTGTTACGTTTTTTTAAGTGTTACTATATCAAGACCTAAATATGCTTTTTGACATGTTTTTAAGAACGTGTTAACGAGACATGATATTAGATATGTTTTAACGTTGCTAAAAGGATAAACATATTTTTGATATGTTTTTTAGCACGCCTCAAATTGACACGATAGTAGACACGTTTTAAACTATCAATAGCCATCATAGTAATGCTCTTTTGATATGTTTTTGAAAATATCTCAAAATGACATGATATTAAACATGCTTTGGACCATCACTAGTCCCCTCAAATACGACTATTGACATGGTTTGAGAATATCTCAATATAATATGATATTTAGACATGTTTTGACCATATCTAGCCTTAACTAAAGACACTTATTGACATGTTATTCAGAACATATAAAAATAAAATGATATTAGATACGCTACGATATTAGATACGCTTTGGTTTTATATAGTCTCATCTAAAGATATTTTTGACACGCTGTTAAGAATTCTTGAGACGTCAAAACACCTAGAAAACATAAGTAGAAAAGAAAAGATGTCCAAATTACAATCAAAATTACTTACTTAGATGAGATGGTTAAGTGTGTTTGTAAGAAACAATGAGGACATGGATTCAACTCCTACTACTTTCATGAGTAAATCACTCATTTAGGACAGGTGCTATTTTTTAAAATATTTTACAAACCATGCCTATGTTAGTAGATATGTAATAAAAGTGGATCAACCAAAATCATGTTTAACTTTATTAACACGTCATAAAAATGTGTCTAGTATAGTTGGTATGTCATGTAAATGTAGTTATGAAAGCATACATAGATGTGTAAACATGTTTATATCGTCTCAAAAAAACATCTTATATGTTCTAGATATGTTTTTAAAATCCATATTTACAAGCACATGACACGGTCCGTGCGGAGACGCCTCCGTCACGTTTTACAAAAACGTCTCTAGTTTTGCATAGAGATGAAAAAAATCATATCTAACACTTAAATAAAACGTATGTACAAGGGTATTTTTCTAGTAGTGTAATATGAACAACAAACATATCATAATGCATTATTAGTGGATCTGATTCAAAAAAAAAAAGACTCACACTTAAAAACCTAATCCCCACAAATCAAATAACAGAACTAATCGTGCAGTTATTATTCAAGCATACGAGTTAATGTCAGCTTGTGCCATAATTTAAATGCAGTACCAAACTATCAGAAACTGTGTTAGCCCTGAGTGGATGACAAAAGCCAAAAGAAAAACTTGTCTTTTGGCCCATAGGGATTATTCATGTTTCCAGTAGTGCTAGGTACAGGAAATGCAAAACAGAACACTATTTGCAGTTGCAGTAGAGGCAGTGTAACTGGCAATTTTCAAATTGGCTACCTCAAAATACGAAGGCTCACAGGCAAGCGGTGGCGTGTGGGCGAGCGCAAAAGCAATAGAGAGCAGGGCGAAGCACGGCGAGGCGAGCACAGCGGCAGCTCCCAACTAAGACGAAGGCGCTTGGTTTTGATTTGAAAATTTTACCTGAGGTTAGGGTTTAGTTACGGTGATATTAGGGTAAAAACCAACGGATGGTCAAGATTCATCAAGGAATAAGTCAACTGCACAGATCAAGTCCTGGAGAAACATGTTTCAAACAAGTCGCCGTAATATACGGTGATGTCCCCGAAACATACGTTGACTCAAAGTCTTCACGGGACCATATTCACCATAATGTACGGTGACCATCGGAGGATGTTGTTGTACGCTACGGTGACCATCGGAGGATGTTGCAGTATGCTACGGTGGTTGTCCCCGTGCAAGACTGAATCTGAGTGCAAAGTGTGCATTGCACCGGACGTTACTGTGACCCCACTGTAAATTATGGTGAGTACAGAATAAGCTGATCTCAAGGATTTCTTCCAAAGTTCAAGTGCCTCGCCAAGAACACAACAAAAACTCCAACTTGAACTTAAAAGGGAACTCTCAAACACTCATTTTCCGTATAGTTAGCCCATGGGCTTAGTAGTTTTTGCAAAAAGCAAATGAAGAATCAATTGAATAAGAAGCAAGGCAAATAAGAGCCAAATGGGTATGAATGAGCCTTAGTCTATGAACCGCACGAGTGAGTTTTATCCTCGGAGTCCATAAGACCTTGCTCAATGGACATGAAGCACAAATCCTTTCCTTTAGTCACTCTTACGGAGATGTGATCTCATACCACACATAAGACACAATTCTCCATGAGTGTCAAGCCTTCTTTGTATTTATCTATATGATGCATGCAACAAGCAAATGTACAATGGAGGAATTTAAACATGACATGTTGATGGAAGTAAGATTAATCATGACACAAAGAAAACCTATCAATGTCAAGTTTGATCCCCTCTTAAGCTTACTCACAATAAGCCATACCCTTCACATCAGAGAACCAAACAACCAACTCAAGTCTTCCCCTTGATTATAACTATCTTGAGTGGGTTAGACATTAATTAATTTGTATCTTTTTTTATGTATTTTTATTTTAGTTATTTACATATACATGGATGCAAATCATACTAGTACACAAAGGAGTCCTATATTACCATGTAATGCATAAGAGAATACACAATACCACTACTATTACAAGGGATACCTCCTTCAGGAGTAGTTATAGAAATTCATGTCCATGACAGTTGTGGTTGACTTCACTTGATATTCAAATAGGCACACGGACCACCACCACCATCCACTTAGGTCTCCTTCTTTGGGATCCATTTGAGCTTTGAGACCGTTCAAGGTCTACAATACACTTGGGCACCCAAATCTTCTAAGTCCCCCTCTTCTTGTCTGGAGGTCCCAATTGTGTTGATGCGAAAATCTATACACGCGACCTGGGAGTTCTGCTTAGCTCCAGTGCAGGCTCAATATAGAAACCGGAGCATGCCAGTCGATTTTCTCTGCAAATCGACAAAGAATGCAAACGGTCAAATTCCCTAGGTCACCGGCCCCAGACAGGTCGATGAGGAAAGCCGATAGTCACTATTCGTAAAAACCAGTCGTTGTTATCAGATAATAAAAATATCAGAATAAACTAATTGGCTAATTAAATTGGCTTATCGGCAAGCTTAATTAAACATGAGATAGTAGCACATTTAACTAGTGCCAAAAAACAAAGTCGATAGAGCAGAGTTGATAGATTTACAACAGTCGTTCAAAGACTCGCTCAAAGTAATAACCTATCGGCTAAACGTCCCGATAGAACCCTATCGACTCTTCCTATAATCGGATCGGATCTAGCCCTATCGACTCAGTGAGGGATCAAAGTCGATGCAGCCTCACTCGAGTAATAGATCTTAACCATGTTCATTAAATCTATTAAAATCATAGAAGATCAGACCTAACTGAGACAGTTTTACAATACAAAGTCAATAGAACAAACCAAATAAAGATCTAATTACCGGATACCTAGCAATTCCAAGGATAACAACTAGAATATCAAATCAATAAGAAAGTACTAGTTGAAGTCGATGAAATTACCGAGGGTGACTAATCCAAGTCTCTCGCTGAGATCGGAGCCGATGCAGCCCACGCAAGACGAGGATTTCATCGAATAGGAAAAGAGTGGCGATCCGCCAAATTGTATTAAACGAAGGTGTTAATCTCTTTCGTACGGACCCTATTACATATTTATAGCCCCATGCAAGGGGATTCTCACCTGATTCGGTTAGAACTTTTTTTGTTTCCTAACAAGTAAACCGACAAGATTTATCTCTAAACAAAATCTAACTAAAAAAAAAAAGAAGAAAAAATAGTCCTAGCGGGTCCACTTTATTCCCTTTGGCCGTTGAACCTCTCTGACTTGCCGAGTTATCCACGCCTCTGACTATTAGAACCGGTCCAAATTCCTGTGCCAACACATGCCCCCCGAGTCCGGGGTATGAAATCTTTGTGCGCCGGATTTTATCGCCTCGTTTACCATGCGCTTTTACCGCGACCTACCAACATCCCATCCTTATAAATGCATCTTCTATTCCCCTTCATTTTCACCTAAGCTTGAGCCTTTTCACCTTCTTCTTTCCCTGCTTCACTGGCGCACTCTTCACCCCGGACGGCTTCAACTCCAAGCACCGACGAGCCCCGACGACCTCAACCTCCTGCTTTAGCAATGGCGACCCCGCACCAAGTTCCGGAGCTAACTCTCTTCCGCTTTCTTTTGGCTCCTTAGGGTTCATCAATCTGTATTCGTGTGTTCTTCATCACTGTTCATAGGTTCATGTTCACTGTAGCAATCCCATGAATTTATCAATAACATTCATTTTTTGCATTTCACTATGTCGAAGACCACTTAGCTCCTTTATGGATACTAGCTTTTCTATTTCTCTCTAGGAACTTAAGAACCAGATTTGCATCCCATTTGCTGTCGAGGCTAGCCGCTTTTATCTAGGCCCATGTAATCATTCAGACCCCATGGATTTCATGAACCATGAAACCAACACAATCCCGTTTAAGTCCGCCCTTGCCACTCCTGAACCTTGGAAAGGAGTCTTCAGATCTTGGCCATCAGAAATAAAGGGCTGGAGAAATTGGTACCGTAGGGTCACGAACTCCCGTGCTGCTACTCTCTTGGAAGCCCAAATAGACGAAGTGCTGCAATTGTCTTTGGTTTATATGGCAAAGAATGAGCCCATATTAGCTGCAACTTCTTACTTCTGGTCCGATGCTCTGAACGCCTTCTTATTTCATCAAGGACCCATGGCTCCTTCTCTCATGGATGTTATCATGTTGACTGGTTTGAATGTCGATCAGTGTTTTTGATCCCTTCCTCATCTAGAACACTCAAAAGCAACACAAATTGGACACCAAGAGTGCAAATAGTTGGCCCAGATACATTGCCGCATACAAGAAAACTGGATCAGCTTCCCGTAGCGAATTAACTGCATTTCTAAACCTCTGGTTAGAGCATTTTATTTTCTATGGGTCCTCTTGCATTCCCACTACCAATTTCCAGGGCATTGCTGAAATCTTGGCCGATGGTAAAATGTTCCCTTTAGGTCAATTTCTTCTTGGCTCAGTGTATCAACTCTTGCACCGTACCGTTGTCAGCCTCCAGCTCAACCAAACTATCACAGCAGGGGGTCCATGGTGGTTCATACAACTATTGCTCACAAGACATGGAGATAGCCCCCTTCACAGAAAACTCCTTCCCATCCACAGATGCATCAGAAGGTGAAGAAATACTAGAACGCCGCACATCATTGGGTGAGGCCTCCATGGTGGTCTCTAGATGCAGAATGGCAAGGGAGGACTTCAATGCTTATTTCACTCTCTTCTACAATGGTATCCAAGTGCAGAAGCAAGTTTGGTTCACTTATCAAGATTTCGATTTCGAGAATCCCTCCAGATTCTACCTTGACAATCCCTTCCACGACAGAGTCGACTCTCATCCTAGAAGCTTGCATCAGACCTGGCATCCTCCCCGTCGACTTTCATGGTGGGCAGTGTAGAATTTGCTCTTATGAGTTTTATAACCCATCGTCGATATCTTGTCAGCTTGGATTTGGTTTGCTCTCTGCCGGCTGCTTCTACATTGATCGACTCTGAGCCAGACAGGAACTCAAGGATCATCTGGAGTACAAGAAGATCTACAACATGGCTACATATATCCCAATGGGCAATATTGTTGATCTAAAATTATTTCCCTCCTGCTCCACATTGTTCAAGAGCTGGTGGAGGGAATGGAGGAAGCACCTTTTCTGCAACCAGCTAACCAGCCACCTGCTTGGCGTTGAAGATCCAGTAAGTCACTTCAACTTTCTCTGGTTCATATTAATCTCTCCTTGACTCTTAATAATTTGTACTTAGACAATCTTTCACTTCATCCTGCAGGTCCTGACAAGTATTCCTCCAATCATGAGCAACAGCGGGAAGCCGATCAGATACAGTCAAACGGCAAACAACCCAAACATAGGTTGTGATGCTCCTACTTCTGCCCAAATCCTAAGCGGTCGAGGCTTGAAGAAAGCAGCCCGAAAGACTGTAAGGAAATTGCCAGAGAAGAGGAAAGATAGCCCCACAACTCGATCGACTCAAGCAGTTGAACAACAGAAACGTGCTCGAGTTGCGGCATCTTCATCGATTTTGACCACTCCTGCATCAATAGTCCAGATAACAATCCTTTAGCTTTTAGCATTATGTGCATAATTACCAAATCCTTATTCCCTTTGGTCCATCAGACTGCGGCACTAGCTCCAGTCCTTTTTCAGACGCTACCATCGACTCCCGCCATCTCATCGACTCCTGAAGTTCCACCATCCATGATTGCCCCATCGGCACCGGCAACTGCATCAGCAGAAGAGTCGATGAATCCTTCCGAGCTGATGGAACAACCTTCTTCTTCGATAGCCACGGTAACAACACTTCTTCATTTTAAATCTCTTCCCCGTAATATGTTGTTTACCTTTCATTTTTTTAGGAGATCATGAACAACTCTGAAAGTCGATCTAGCAGCGCATCTTTATGAGATCACCCCTCACTACACATAGCCTCCATCGACTCTCAAGATGCTGACACAGCAAACTCCGAGGCGGCGACCAAAGATCAAATTCCTACTGCACAAGCTTTATCAACTCTAGCTATCATCCCTTGGGTTGATCCACAAGTACCATTTCTTAAAAATCTCAATAATTAATCACTTCACATCTTAACCCCTTGTATTCTCAGGCATTTGCCTGATTCATATCTTTGTAATCTTCTCCTCTTCCTTTATAGGCTGAGATCTCCAGGCGCAAATCCTCTATATGCTTTCCTCCAGAAGTCCAAGCTGCTCTTCAAGACATCCGTCGACGACTGGACATGATCCCAATTGAATGACTGGTTCTGGATGCCAACCCAATCAGGGCCCGGTACTTGGAGATCAAAGACCACCTGCATGTAGGGCTCATCTCAGTGCTGCACCCAGTTGCCTATATCGAGTTTCATCAACTCCAAGTACTCGAGGTGCAAGCCCGCATTGAACGTCGATTAGGACAGAGAAGCCAAGCAAAAGCCGCCGATAAAAGAGCAAAAGAAGAAAAGAACAAGTATGCTACTCCACTTTCCAAAGAGGCTGACCTTGAGGCAAAGCTTGATGACTTGCAGAGGGAACGAGATGAACTCCAAGCAGCTCTTGAGGCAAAAAACAAACAGATAGCCGATGCAGAGATAGCTCTCGCTAGAGTACCACAGGAGATCATAGCGCAAGAGGGCATCACTACATCGGCTTACGAACAAGCCACCAACTTATGGAACATCGCCTCCAGCACACCTGGCTCTGTCAAGGAAGATGCCTATGCTGTCACCCAAGTCGATGAATTCTGAATGCAAGCCATCAACATCATCGACTTCTACTGCCCACAAGAATAGACATAGGCTGCTTTGTTCTATATTAAACAATATTTTGACTTGTAATATTTTTTGAACTAAGGGCGATATTCGTAGTATCGGCCATCTGAAGTCAATGTATGAACATCAGCTATAGAACACTTTTCTTTCTTTAATTTTTTCTACTAAGGATGATATTCTTCATATCGACCATGATCAAGCACTCGAGATCATGAGCCAACCCAAACGTTTGGATGATATTTCTTCAAATATTTGCCATTGATTGCTCTGCCAAATTCTTCTCCATCTAACTCTTGCAAAAAATAAGCATTGCCTAGTGCACATCGGCTCACTTTGAATGGCCCTTCCAAAGTTGGCGACCACTTACCAAATATGTTATCTCTAGAGCCGACAAGCATAATTAACTTCCAGACAAGATGTCCTTCTAAAATACTTTTGGGCACCACCTTTTTATTGTAAAATCTAGATACATGAGCTTTATTTTCTTGAATTTTCTCCAGGGCCTTCATCTGATGTTGTACGACATCTTCTAACTCATCATACATGGCCCACCTATAATCATCGGCTAATAGCTGATCTTGTAATTCTGTTCTTCTGGACCCCAAATTTGTTTCCGAAGGCAAAACTGCTTCATGCCCATACACCAATTGATAAGGTGGCACCTTTATCGACCCATGACAAGCCCTCCTGTATGCCCATAATGACTTAGCCAATGTTGTATGCCATTTCTTTGGTTGCTCATCTATCTTCCTCTTGATCAACTTGATCAATTTTTTGTTAGACGCTTCTGCTTGACCATTGGCTTGAGCATAATAAGGCGATGAATTCAGCAACTTGATACCTATACAATCAGCAAAGTTTTGAAACTCTTCCGAAGTAAAAACAGAACGTTAGTTAGTAGTAATAGTCTGTGACACACCAAACCTGTATATGATGTGTTCCTTAACAAAAATAATCACATCATTGGTCGTCATGTTCTTCATCGGCACTGCTTCAACCCACTTTGTGAAGTAATCGGTTGCCGCCAGAATATACTTATGGCCCTTGCTTGATGCCGGATGAATTTGGCCAATCATATCCATACCCCAACCTCTAAACAGCCATGGCTTAATGATTGGATTCATAGCTGATGCCAGTGCCCTCTGAATTGCTCCAAACTTCTGGCAAACCTGACAACCTTTGTAATACATGTAGCAATATTCTAGCATAGTAGGCCAATAATATCCGGTCCTCTTTAACAACCATCTCATTTTATGGGCCAATTGATGTGTACCGCAGATGCCTTCATGCACCTCGCACATAACCACTTTAGCTTCTTGATTCAAGCATCTTAGCAGCACACCATCAATCGTCCCATAATAAAGTTTTTCTTCTAATAAAACATACCTCAATGCCATGTAACGAATCTTTCGAGGAGTACGTTGAGTCAGATCCTTAAGATACTGAACAATTTTGGAGCTCCAATCTTCTTCATTGACATCTGCTATCTCAACAATAGTACCACTAGTATTCAACTGATAGCCTGATGCCTTCTGTGCCAAATCATTTGCTTCCATGTTTTGCTTCCTTAGGTCATGCTTGAAGCTCACTGCTTTGAAGTGTTGTATCACATCCTGACACTCGGCATAAAACAGCCTTAATATATCATCTTTGCACTCAAAATATCCTGCTAATTGCCCGAGTACCAGCAAGGAAGCACCAACGACTTCAACAAAATCGACTCTAGCTTCTCGCAAAATCTGCAAACCCTTGAGCATAGCTCTATATTCTACTTGATTGTTGGTCGACATCTCCACATCAAATGCATATTCAAACCTTGCCCCCTGAGGTGAAATAATTATGAATCTGATGCCACATCCATTCTTGCATACAGAATCATCAAAAAATAGTAACCATGGCACCGGCTCCACCATGGATACATCTGAACCGCAATGCTCAACCACCAGATCAGCCAGAACCTGACCCTTGACTGCTTTAGGAGATTTATAAGTTAAATCATACTCAGCCAATGCTAACATCCACTTTCCAATACCGTCCTTCAAAATTAGAGCCAATAGCATATACTTGATGACATCGGCTTTGCATACCACCATGCATTCGGTCGACAATAGGTAATGCCTCAACTTCACAAATAAGAAATATAAACACAATTATAATCTTTCAATCTCAGTGTACCTGGTTTCAACATCAATCAATCATTGCCTTAAATAAAACATGACCCTCTCCTTTCCATTTTGTTCATGAACCAAAGTTGATCCAATCGGCTTCTTATCGGTTGTAAGGTATGGCTTAAAGGGTAATCCTTCTCTTGGTGGTATTAGTTCAGGAGGTGAGATCAGATAATTTTTGATATCTTCCAAGGCCTTCTGATGCTTAGGTTCCCAGACGAATTTTTGATCAGCCTTCAACCTCAACAACGGAGTGAACACATCAATCCTTCTTGTCAAATTCGAGATGAATCTTCTTATGAAATTGACTTTGCCGATCAGAGACTGTAGCTCAGTCTTATTAACAGGAGGCTTGATATCATTGACAGCTTTGATGCTCTTCGGACCAATCTCAATTCCTCTTTCACACACAATAAAGCCTAGAAACTAGCCTGCCGAAAGCACACTTTTTAGGATCATCTTTAAACCATACCTCCTGGTTCTCTCAAGTGCTTCCTGCAAATCAACTATGTGAGCTTCTACTCTTATGGATTTAACTACCATGTCATCAAAATAAATCTCCACTAACCTACCAATCAAGTCATGGAATATGTAATTCATAGCTCTCTGATACGTGACTCCAGCATTCTTCAACCCGAACGTCATAACGACCCACTCATACAATACGATAGCCCCTGGACACCTGAAAGTAGTCTTCGGTATGTCTTCTTCTGCCATAAAGATATGATTGTAACCAGCATTGCCATCCATGAAACTCACAATCTTATGCCCTACTACCACGTCAACCTGAAGATCTGCTATCGGCGTCGGGTAATCATCCATAGGGGTGGTCTTGTTTAGTGGCTTGAAGTCGATACACACCCTAAACTGCCCATTTTTCTTGAACACAGGCACAATATTTGAAATCCACTCTGGATATCGACAAGGCCTAATAAACTTGGCATCGTACAACTTAGTAATTTTGGCCTTGATATCATCATATATCTTCGTATCTATTCTCCTCGGTGGCTGCTTATACGGACGATATCCAGGTTTGGCTAGAAGGCGATGTTCAACAATGGATCGGCTAAGACTGGGCAACTTAGAATAATCCCAAGCAAAACAATCCTGATACTCTTTAAATAATTTTATTAATTCAACTTTAAAACCCTCATCTAATTTCTTACAGATGATTGTCAGCCTAGGCTTATCACCATCTCCTATATCAACCTCTTGTAGCTCATCAGCCGACATAAATCCTTTCCCTAACTTGCCGTCTTCTACAAATTCCATTACGGCACCTGTCAGAGAAACAATTTTCAATTTGATTGGTCCGCCACCTCAAGACCTTGGGTAGTAATCTTGACGCAGTCTCCATACCAAATCTTGCCAGACAGACACTCCATATCATCTGCATGCCGTGACGCTAAATCAGCCGAAGCAACATTGACGGTCTCATCGGTCGGGACCACCTCAACTTGATCATTGATCCACTGGACAAGAGACTGGTGCATAGTTGATGTATGCAACAATTCCCATGTATCCAGTCATGGCCCAACAGAAGGTTGTAGGTTCCCTTTCCATCAATAACAAAGAAAGTAACCGTCAAAGTTTTATTGCCGATTGTAAGCTCTATATTCAAGACTCCTTTGGCTGCTACAGTATGAGCACCATCGTCTCGCAAAATCATGTTAGTATCAATTAAATCATCATCAGTCTTACACAACTTTCTGGCGGTGGTGATCGACATAATGTTGACTGTAGCACCTCCATCGACCATCATCTTTCCCATCCGCATCCCATTAACAAATCCTTTTAAATAAAGGGCCTTCAGGTGTCGATGTTTAGACTCATCTGGTTTATCAAACACTGCCTGCTGTATATCAAATACTAACTGGGGCACATCGTCTTCATCAGCAAACAGTTCCTCTTATGAAGCCATAAACTCTTTGGGCAACATCATCACCATACCCACAGTGGCACCCGACACTTGTACCTGCGACTTCACCTTGGGCCTCTAGACTTTCTTGGGTGGCTGATCATCTTCTTCATTATAATACTATCAGCCAATCCTTATCTGCTTGCAACACATTCTCTGAACCCTGCGCTTCTGGCTTTTAGAGAAAATACCAGACGGACACCACTGATTGCTTTGTTCTTGCTCTTCTTGTAGCTCTTCATCAACTTCTTTATCGAAGTGGGCTTCCTTTTCCGTTTTCTTGGTGCCCAAACGATCGAACGCCGACACCCTGCCATGCCCATCGGCCACACCGACCATCGACTCTCTAGAATTGCCTTGCCAACGTTGGTGCCGATGGTTCCTTGGGGCTTCCCTATACATCTGATCCGCACGTTTGCTACAACCAGAACAATTATTAATCGAAGGGAGCTTCATGTTGTGGTTCCAACAATACTGAAAGAACAGACACTCCCAATGCGGATCAAACTGCGACTCCTTCACTTCTCTGTCCCTCTTCTTTTGATATCGACTGATGAAAGCTTCTACATTGTTGATACCATCCATGTTGACATTTGCAGGGAATGGATGTCCATCAATATTTATGGTTCCTTTAGTGAACTTAATCTTCCCTTGCTCAATTGCCAACTAGATCTGTCTTCTAAATACCTTGCATTCATTGGTATGATGAGACAGCGAGTTGTGCCACTTGCAGTACTTTCTCTTCTTTAATTCTTCAGTAGGTGGAATCACATGGTTAGGTGGAATCACATTGAATGTATTTCTCCTATAGCAGCATATCGAATATCCTATCGGCTTTGGTGATATCAAAATCATATTTCTCCTCTGGTTCATTCTGCTTTACCCAAGGACACGACAAAACATTCTTATTCCTGGTCCATTCAGCCACATAGACATCCTCAGTTTCTTCATTGGTCTCAGACTTATAATCATTGTAGTTGAATCGGCCTTGACCGTGCCCTCTAAGTCAGGTTCTCCAGAATCGACACCTTCTGCACTAGTTAAGATAAGCTTTCAAATTCTGCTAAAGGAATCTTCTCTCTTAAGGACGCGACCATTCCATTAAGCGCAATCTCTGCATCTGCGCATTAGTCAACTGCAAGCTAAAGCATTTACTGCTGTTGGTCGTACCTACGCACCCACTTATATACCGCAAGAGGACGGTGTACGATTGTAGCACTTTTCCCTTGAATTGAGTATTCCAAGGTTTATCGAATCCACTAGGACCTTAGGGATAATTAAACAAAGTTAACAGTAAAAGATCTAGTCAAGGCTACTGTCGAATTCAGGTTGCATGAGGGGAGACTGGCCAGCGCAAAGGTGCGCCAGACAGTAAATCTGTCGTTGCGTCGATCGGCGCAGGAGTTGAGCCGATCGGCACACTAGTGAGTCTAGGCCAAAGTGCGCCAGACAGTAAATCTGTCATTGGGGCCGATCGGCACAGGAGTTGAGCTGATCGACACACTAGTGAATCTAAGCCAAAGTGCGCCAGATGCCTTGTAAGCCTAGGCTGTTAAGTGAGTAACCAGATATCTACTAGTGAGATCGTAACCAGAAAGTCTAATTAAATAGCATCATAATGGGTAATTACATGGATCAATGAAAATCTATAATGAATAAGACCACCCTGCTTTCCGAGCGGCTCCCGATTTATCGCTGCCGAGAGGAAACCCTTAATCGCGCGAGTATCTTACCCTACTCAACTGTCCAATAGTGCTGCGCAGGCTTAGTGCTGTCACCGCTAAACCACACTACTAGCATCATCAAGCAACCATAATCAATACAATGTCCAAATACTATCCTAATCACCACGATCGAGAGAATATCAACTTACTTAGCCTAGAACTAAGTAATTGGAATAAGCATATGCATGATTATAGAATCAAGATAGACAAATCACCAAAACCATCATTAACATATTCAATCATCCTTGAGATACATAGAGTAAGATTCATCCCCGTCGAGATGGCCTGCCTTGACGGACCAACTCTTAACACCAATGGTTCTTGAAACTTAACTAGAGATCTATTCTAACGGGGCAAGCCCCGGTGGCTCTAACTCACGGATCTGTTGTCCCTCTGTCACCTCCCTCTTCTGCGGTCGGTGTTTACAAGTATTTATAGGGGTTCTACTCGTAAAGGACTCGGTTTCTAGCAAATAAGGCGGTTGCGCCGATCGGCGCAAGCTGTGTCTTCTCTGGTTTCTTCTCCGAGTCGGTTCCTCTGTCTTCCACAGCTGCCATGTGGGCCTTTTTCTTCAAGATAAAGTCTTGTACTGCACGTCGAGATCTTGAAGTTCCATAAATCTTCTAGGCAAATATCTTCAAGTGTCTTGCGTAGATAAACTTCCATAAATATGTGGAATGGGCCTCGGTCACTTCTTTGGGCCAAAACAGCCTTTGCGCCGATTGGCTCACGGACTGTCACGGAACCGCCTTACCATGAAGACGGCTCCGTTCCAGGATCTTCCTCGGGTGGCGACAGGCGCTGTGACGCCCAATAGTATAACACATGACAGAACAAATAATTGCAACTGGAGCATAGGTAGAGTTCAGAGTTTTACATAAATACGAAATTATATTACAAACCAGGGTTTTATCAAAATAAAAATACAGAAGCGAAATTTTTCAATAGTGATTCAAATAGTTCGACGAGATAGATAGGATACAATCACCCTCTCACGGCGACATACAGTGAACAACCCGGCCATGATAGGTGTTTTGCCCAAACACTGTACCGGCAATCAATGGACTACTCCTCGTCCTCGTTCATGCATAGCTCCCACTCGATGTTCTAGCAGTCGGGGCACTGGCCTTCCTAGTGGAACCTTCCACCGCAGTGGCAGTCTCCACCCTGGTCCTCTGAAAACCACATAGAGCTACGCCTCGAGTAACTAATTTACTCAGCAAGACTGACCCGTCAAAATGGCCAACTACAGCCGACACCTAGACATGCAAAGGCTAGGGATAGGGTTTATATTGCCAGAATGCCAGCCTAAGAGTAGATCCTTATTTTTCAAGTTTTAGTAGCAGGTTAAGTTGTCATGCGGAATAATCGTAAATTTAGTTTGCACTAAAACTATAACAATCATGGTTGCAGTACAACATTAATAACTCCAAACAGCAGTATTAAACCCACTCATCATATTAATGGCTTCCGATACTGCTCCGAAGCAGCGATCAAGTGGTACTCATTACTGTGAGGGGCAGTGACTCGAATCGATTTACATCCTGCAGGAGAAACCTGCTTGCATGACTCATACGCGCTTCCGGGAAACCGCATGGAGCAACCTTTCGCTTACGGTACCGCCAGGTCTTCCGGGTCCAAACTCCCCCGAGAAGGGTCCCCCAACGCGATGCGCCCCGTGCCGCCATCCGTGGGTGGATTGCTCCCTCCTCTCAGCCCAGTTCTGCCAAAGAAGGGAGAAGGCTATCTTCCGACCAAGCAGTAATCATAGCTATGTCGGTTTACTGGGCCCATATCTCCAGCATGCAAACAGTACGTTCAAACTTGATCCCATGGGCCGGACAGGTGACTCGGACGGGGCTACCACCTTGAAGACAAGCTGTCCTTCCCTTTCCACCTAGTTTCCCGGCCGGCCTTCATTGTTGTTCCATTCCCACTTTCCATCGTCCGCCAACATTCCCCAAGTGAAAAGTCCTGATCTATGAATGATCTCCATACCACTCAACGAATAGCCGACCTTAATTAAGCAGAGCGACTACCGTCCCGAGGCTAATACCGGATACAGGGATCCTACTGCAATTCTAGGTTTTCAAACAACTCCTGTAAACCTAATGCACAGATAAGCCTACATTCCTAACTAGTGATAAAGTAAAAAGGTGAAAACTGGGTGGATGCACCAGGGCTTGCCTGGATTTTGCTCTTGCTCAGCTACGACACCTCTAGCTCCTTCTGGATCCTGCTCCGGTCCCGTCTCCACGTGGTTCACTACGTGATCTATATGATGCAAAAGGTGATGTAGCTGAGAGAAGATTTATGGCACTTCCTCAATAAATATGTTAATGTACACTATTACTCATAGAAGTGAGCGGGGTGTGTTGATTAGTTCAGCAAGGTAACGTATTTAGGGGAGGTACAGGGTGATGGCGTGTCTTGTATTTCCTTCATGGACTCCAATATTTAATCGCGACGATGTTGTACCGAAGTATGATGTGTGTGTGTGTCGGTCGGGTCAAGCTACATATGTGGGGTCCATGGCAAGTAGGTGCTAATTAAATAACGTTTTAGTGTGTTGAACATAACCCTTGCAAAGAACTAAGCACCTAGGAAGCAACCCTAAGTTGGAACCATATCTATATTAAGGATAATATTACACCTGAGACACAATTTAATAAGTTGACATGGTTCTCATCATCAAACAAGCAGGGGTGATTTAATGTAGTTAGATGATACCAGGATTGAATGATTGGCCAAGTTTCGTTAATTTACCACTTACAGGGAATTACTTATAAGCTATTTAGTTTTCACTTAACTAATTTAGTTCCGTTGAAAATACTAACATGCAAGAACGTTTGACATTTTTCCCCAACAGTACATGTTCAGAGGAGTCCAGAGAATTTTATTTTGCCTCAAAATACCTAATAATGAATTAGTTATGAATTTCTAAGGGTTTTTATTACATATTTTAACACTGAAAATAAAACTAACATGCAATGTGATTTAGCATTTTTCCCTACTAGTACTACTCCAAACAAAGCTAACAAATTTATCTTGCCTCAAAATCCCTATTAATTACTTTACTATGTATTTACAAGTTTTACACTTTTCTGGAAATGAATAAAATGAGAAAACCGAATTTTATTTACGCGGGCCGCCTCGAGGCAGCCCAGCGGGATGAATCTTGAGCGGCCCAACGGTCGAGCGTGCGCGCGGGGGCGTCCTTGGGCCAGATGCGGCCCGAGAGCGAGGCGGCGCCCGAAGGCCATTGCAGCCCAGCAGCCATCCCGGCCACTGGCCAGCTCGGCTGAGCCGAGCGCGCGCGCGGCGGCGCGGGCACGGCGGCCGGCTGGGATGGCAGCAGCGGCAGCATTGCCGGGACAGCAACCGGTGAGTCCCAGCGGACATGCGGCGCGCGAAAGGAGAGGAAATGGCTCACCAGGCTAGTGCGGCGACGGCAAGGCGGAACTCCGGCGGCCGGTGGCGATGTTCTGGACGATTGGCTGCACGGATGAAAGCCGAGTGAGGCCGGGTGTGTGCGCGGGGTGAACAGGGTCTTAGCTGCCCGCGGAATGGAAGTGCGACTCACCGTGGTGGAAGAGCGAATGGTGGGGGTGGGTGGTCGGGGTCGGGGAAGACGACACTGATTCCCGGCGGCTCGAGGTCGGAGAAGGGGAATGGCCTCGCGCGGAGCACCGCGGCGTCAGGGCGGGGCTCTGGGAGGCGCGGTGCGGTGGACGAGCGGAGGAGGCGACAGCGAAGCAGAGCTCGGCTCCGAGCGGCAATGGGGTGGCGAGTGGGAGAGAGTGAGAGAGAGAACGACTGGGGGAGAAAAAGACCGTTCGGACAGGGAGAGTGGGCGACAAAGCGGATGTCTGAGCGGCGGGTGGGGCAGTCGATCCGTGGGCGCGGTGGATGCCGAGTTGTCAACGCCCACGCGGCGTACGGGCAGTCGGGATCGCGGGGAGGCGCCGGTGTGTTTGTTTGAAGTCGCTGACAGGTGGGTCCCACAGGGAGTTTTCTTTTTCTTTTATTTTTCCAACCCCGACAGCCGGCTATGTTTAATCTTTTTGCGTGAATTAATCTAGAGTTGATAAAACTAAACCAAAAATAGGGCAGGCTCCCCATACTGTGGTCGAATTTATAAAAAGGCTAACTTTCAAAAATCCTTTATAGATTTTGAATGGGAATTCTGTAAACAGGGGTGGCTTCTTGTCCATTAACCATTTATTTAGGGCAACAAATAAAGTAATAAAATTCTGAAAAATTCTGTAAAATTCTACTCCACCATGAACATCAACATATATTTTTTGTGGGTATGAGTTGTGTGGAAAACTCTGAACTTGTAGTTCAAACTATATTCAAGTTTGCTTGAATTTGGTTCAATTTGGTTGAAAACTTCAGTTTAAATTTTTGTCCTAAGTTCTCAGGCTTGTGGGGAATGACTTTGATGTGTTTTTCATAGGAACTCCGGACACCCCAAGTGTCACAACCTTCCCCCCTTAAAGAAATCTCGTCCCGAGATTATAGGATGTGGTAACGAGTTACCTAAGTGGTGGCGCAGGAACTCGAGGTAGTGGCTCTGCAGGAACTCCTTAGTTTCCCAAGTAGCCTCCCTAGCGTTATGGTTGCTCCATTGAACCTTATAGAACTTGAGTGTCTTCTTACGTGTAGCTCGTTCCTTCTCATCTAGCACCTTCACCGGACGCTCTGAATACGTTAGGTCGGGTTGTAGTTGTTTGGTGCTCTCCAGTGGAATGTCTACTGGTGTCTTTAAACATTTTTTTAGTTGGGACACGCGGAGGTAGACCATATCGCCGACCCTGAATTCCAATGGGCAGCGTCTTTTATCCGCATAACTTTTCTGCCTAGATTTTACCGCTCGTAAGTTTGATTGGATTTCAAGCACTTTCTGCACAGCTTGCTGTACTAGTTCCAGGCCAAATATTACCCTTTCCCCTGACTCTGACCAACTCAGTGGTGTGCGACAGTGGCGCCCATAGAGAGCCTCGAATGGTGCCATCTTGATGCTTTCCTGGTAACTATTGTTATAGGCAAATTCTGCCAAGGGTAGAGACTCATCCCACTTTTTGTTGTGATTCAATACGTACGCCCTCAATATGTCTTCCAATATCTGGTTAACTCTTTCCGTCTGACCGTCTGTTTGGGGGTGGTACGCGGAACCTCTAATCAACTTGGTGCCCAGTGTCTCGTGTAGCTTCTCCCAAAAGCGTCCCACAAACTGGGAGCCTCTGTCGGATATGATAGTCTTGGGCACTCCGTGTAAACACATGATTCGCTCAATGTATAGTTGCGCATATTTCTGCATCTTGAACCGCGTCGACACAGGGATAAAGTGGGCGACCTTTGTCAACCTGTCAACAATGACCCATATGGAGTCGAATTTATGTGACATCAGTGGTAGACCAACGATGAAATCCATGCTGATATCTTCCCATTTCCAGGGTGGAACACTCAAGGGCTGTAGTAGGCCTCCCTTCTTTAGATGATCGGCCTTGACTAGGCGGCAGGTATCACACTCTGTGACATATCGTGCTATTTCCCTTTTCATACGAGTCCACCAATATCTGGATCTCAAATCATGGTACATCTTGTTGCTGCCTGGATGCATAGAGTACTTTGTAATATGAGCCTTGTCCAAACTTTTCTTGCGGAGTTCCATATCCTTAGGCACCACCAGTCGATCCTTGAACCATAAAACACCTTCTGCGTCTTCTCGAAAGCATTATACCTTAGCGTCGCCCTCTTTTAGTCTCCTTCTGAGATGTGTTATGCCAACATCGTTTTTCTGGGCTGTTACTATTTCTTCCCGTAAGGTAGGAACTAATGCTAAATTGTAGAGGGCTCCGTGGGGTGTTACTTGAACATAATGGCCATCCTGGACTTGCGGGCTGACCAGGATGTGATGGCACTGAGCCTTGCGGCTTAGCGCGTCAGCCACGACATTAGCCTTTCCTGGGTGGTAGTGCACTTCCAACTCGTAGTCCTTAATCAATCCCAACTAATGGCGCTGTCTCATGTTCAGGTGGTCTTGAGTGAAAATGTACTTCAAGCTTTTGTGGTCGGTATATATACGAACTAAATTCCCAAGGAGGTAATGTCTCCACATCTTTAAGGCTAACACCACTGTTGCTAACTCCAGATCATGTGCGGGGTAATTCTGTTCGTGCTTCCTCAATTGCCTTGATCCATAAGCAATGACTCTCCCATCTTGCATGAGCACGCATCCTAATCCAATACCCGAAGCGTCACAATAGACATCGAACGATTTCTCTAGGTCCGGTTGAGCTAATACTGGGGCCGCGGTCAGGTGCTTCTTCAAGGTTTGAAAAGCACTTTCGCAGCCTTCATCCCATATGAATTTCTTGTCCTTCTTAAGCAACTCGGTCATGGGCTTTGCAATTTTGGAGAAATTAGGAATGAAACGGCGGTAGTAACCAGCTAATCCCAGAAAACTGTGTATATGAAATACGGTCTTCGGTGTCTTCCAATTCAGTACATCTCTTACCTTGCTGGGATCTACCGCGATGCCTTCTTCCGAGACAATATGGCCTAAAAATGGTACTTGCTTCAACCAAAACTCGCACTTGCTAAACTTAGCATATAGCTAGTGCTCCCTTAACCTCTGTAGTACCACACGAAGATGCTTTGCGTGTTCTTCTTCTGATTTTGAGTAGACCAGGATGTTGTTAATGAACACCACTAAAAACTTGTCCAACTCTGGCATGAACACTAAGTTCATGAGATACATGAAGTGCACCAGTGCGTTTGTCAAGCCAAACGACATCACTAAATACTCATATAGTCCGTATCGGGTAGAGAATGCTGTCTTGGAAATATCTTCTGCACGGATTTTAATTTGATGGTATCCAGATCGGAGATCGACCTTGGAAAAAACCTTAGCTCCTATCAACTGGTCAAAGAGAATGTCAATACGGGGCAGTGGGTATTTGTTCTTGACAGTCACTGCATTGAGGGGTCCGTAATCAACACATAGCCTCAAGGTCTCATCTTTCTTTTTCTCGAATAGTGCCGGACAACCCCAAGGTGAGGAACTTGGTCGAATGAATCCCTTATCCAGCAGCTCCTTCAGCTGCTCCTTTAACTCTGCTAGTTCCTTGGGCGCCATTTTATGCGGCCTTTTGGATATAGGTGCCGTCCCCGGTTGAAGCTCAATCTTGAACTCAGCGTCCCGGTCCGGTGGAAGTCCAGGAAGATCGTCAGGGAATACGTCCGGAAATTCCTTAACCACTGGAATGTTCTTTATCTGCCCGCTGGTGGTGTGGTGAATGCTTGGTGCGGCCAGTTGGGAAGGTCGTACCCGGAAGCTTACGCTATCAAGGGTGGGAGAGTTTAGGTGTACAGTGTAGGCGTCTATGTCCAATATAGCTTTATGTTGCCTCATCCAAGGCATGCCCAGAATTATGTCAATGTTGCACCCTTCTAAGACCATGCACTTGGTAGGGTAGACTTTTGATCCTAGGGTTATTAGGAGTTTCTCTATTTCATATAGAGCAGGGGTTTGTCCACCAGCTGATCTAATGGTGTATCGTGCTTTCATAAGGGTGCGAGGCAGCCGGTACTTATCAACGAAGAACCCACGAACAAAGCTATGTGATGCTCCTGAGTCAAACAGAACTAGTGCGGGGTGGTCTCGAACAGAGAACATACCAGCAAGGATGGGGCTGTTCTCCGGAATCTCCTCCAGGGTGGTGTTGTTCACGCGGCCAGTACGGACTGGTCCTCGGTTGCTGCGGTTGTTGTTGTTGCTGTTGTTGTTGTTCCTTGGCGGGTTCTGGCCAGTGTTCTTCTTGGGGTGTGGGCACTCCCTCGAGAAGTGCCCCAGACGACCGTAGTTGTAGCATGGGAAAGGTCCGGTCTGAGCGTCCGGCTGCTGTAGCGGGCGAAACCCACCTTGGCCCTGCTGCTGACGTGGCGCCGGGGGTCGCTGCTGTGCTGGCTGAGGCGGGCGCACAACAGGTGCCGGCACGGGGGCGGAACGGTACCTCTATCCCGACGGGGTGGTGTACACCATGCGAAACTTCTGCGGGGGTCCACTGGATGGCCCCATAGCACTTGCAGACCGCTTCCGTTCTGCCATCACCTTGCGATATCCGTCTTCCGCGATGATAGCGTTGTTGACAAACTCAGCGAATGTGCCACCCATGTTAAGGTTGAGGCGGTCCTACAGCTCTGCACTTAGCCCCTCCAAGAAATGGTCCTTGCACCTGGCGGGGGTGTCAACTTGTTCCGGGGCGTATAGCGCCAACCGGTTGAACTCTTCGCAGTACTCCTCGACGCTACGGTCGCCCTACTTTAGAGCGGCGAATTCACGTGCCTTCCTACGAACGAGCCCCGCAGGGATGTAGTGAGCACGGAACGCATCTTTGAAGTCATCCCACATAATCTGTTAGTCCGCACCCACAAAGGTGACATGGTTGGCCCACCATGCCCCAGCCACACCATGCAGCTGCTGCGCTGCGAACAACGTCTTCTGCACAGGCGTGCAGTTAAGGAGCCCAAATTTGGACTCGAGCATGCGAACAAAATTCTCCGCCTCCATGGGCTCAGTGGTTGAGCTGAATGTGGGTGGCCTGGTGGCGAGGAAATCAGCGTAGGAGCTGCTCTGCGGTGCGCCGTCGTTGTGGCCTCTAGCATTTCGGGCTGCTAGGTTCTGCTGCGCCAGCTCCTGCATGAATTTCCCCTGCTGCTGCTGGCTCTCCATCATAGTAGCGAAAAACTACGCCATCATCTGCATGAGGTTGGGTGGCGGCGGTGGTGGTGGAGTCGCTCAAGGAGAGTCATTTCCCCTAGCCCTGGAACCTTCGGGCTGCAAGCCATGCAGCTCATTGGTATTGCAGGTGCGCACCTTTCTGAAATGTAAGAATAAGGATTCCAATTAGTCTCTTATCCAACATGATCATTACAGGTTACCAAATCATATAATTCAGCACCACGGGGCAGCACTTTAGTAGACATAATGCTGATAAAAGCTAAAATTTTCCAAGTTAACATGGTTCGAATACAAGCCAACCGTTCCATGCTACATAAACTCGGAATATGTGGCCATCGAGTTTCCAAAAGCTATCCACACGGGTGATCCCAAAATACAACAACCACACGTGGAGCGTCCAAATGCTACCCATCTACCATGCCCTACATGTACGACCTAGTCGTATCTACTATGACTACTACGCCCTGTCTCTGGCGGTGCCAGAGGGTCCTGGACGGTTTGCGTCTGTCAGAGCAGGTGGCTCGTAGTCCACGTCGGACTCCTCCTCCACGAGTGCTGTCGGCGGTGCATCCATCGCGTCCAAGTGAGCCTGGAGGTCCTGGTTCTCGTGAGCCAGGGTCTCCAGGTCCTCCGCCATAAGGTCCATCTCCTGCTAGGCACCCGCTAGCTGCTGCTGCAGGTGCTCGTTGTGGTTGGCCCGCTGCTGCATAATCATACCTCGTCTGTCCACCTCCTACGCGAGAGTGTCGCGCTGCTCAGTGACCTCCGACACGCGAGTCTCACTCGCCTCAAGAGCAGTGGTCAACCGCTAAATCTCTCTCTGCTGTGCATCGACCTGTGTCTGCAGGTCGTTCTTCTGCACCCACACTTGCTCAGCATCCGCCAGCAAGATCCTGCTACGGCAGCTAGGCTGCTCATCCAAGTTGAGGAGGTAACCGGAGTAGTGAGCTACGCGGTGGTATCCCACGTGGTACTCCGGGTAGTCATCACAAGAGACGCGTCTCATGTGCCTCTGCCATACCGGGTCAGCCTGGTGCCAAATGGGGATCATCTCGAACGGAGTCCCCGAGAGCGCTGCTATGTTGCGCTCACAGAAGTGAGTAAGAGCCCGGTGGGCGACTCTCTCCAGGCCCTCCCTGAGGCTCCCAGCCATGACTGTGCTCTCCATCCCCACCAAGTCGGGGTTGCACGGGTGTGGAGCGACGCTGACGTGCACCTCTACAAACGGCACACCGTGGCAGCGGGTCTCACGCCCACTGTATGAAGGCTGCTCCTCGTAGCCCAAGGCGCGCAGCATCTCCCACAGGAGAGTGGGAAAGCCACGGTGGTGAAGACCGGTGGTATAACGCCACCCATCGTGCTGGAACACCTCAAACCCGTGCTTGTCCATCTAGAACACAAACCCCAATAGTGAGTACTTGTTCCAACGCAGAGAGTGCAAGTCAAAATAAAACAATATGATGCGATGAGTGATACGCAGAATTTAACCACCGCAGGTGGTTACATATTCTAGAGGGGAATTCAATTACTTCGCTAAATGGTACGTTCTGTCCTAGGGTATAGCAGCCACTTCGTCGAGCTTTTAGGCAACCTTACTTACGGATTCTGGACAATGATTGAATACTAAAGTGGTCGGGTTTTTCACCACCTTTCCGACAAGTTCTTACTCATCCCCGTCCGATGTGGCAATCAGGAGTTATGAATTTTCTAAGGGACAAGGTAGAATCTGAAAATTTGGTCTCTTGCATAACGGAGTTCACTCTGGAAATGTTCTGTAATCTGGAGTCCCCAACCAAATATTCTGGAGCATTTTATCCATATTTTAGAGAATTTTTAATACCTTTCTAATGCATATTTATGCACCTCCATCCGATACCTGGAACTCGAGATATAGAATTTGCAAGTTGCTATTTGACTGCTGAACTATTTCTAGGCACACATTGATGTTCCTCTGAAAATAAGTTCATAAACATATCTTACAGGCCTAGAAAAGAAATGGTCAGACTACCAAAGTTTTAGAACATTTCACCCTCTTGCCCAAAAAGTACTCATACAGTCCGGGAGGTGGTTCGAGCGAAAAGTTATGGATCTTATAAGATAAGTCAAGAATCTGAATTTCAGACTAACCCGAGTTCGACGTGCTGACTCGAACGGCCAAAATGGTATTGTCCGGAAATTTTTAAACCAAATTTTCTTGCTGGACGTACAGAGAGTTCGTTCATGATTTCAATAAGTATTTATTTGCATGCTTCTGACCCACGAGTGAGAAAATATCGATTTTTATGTGGACAACATGTTTGCTGAAATTTCAGTTTCATGTTAATGTCTTGCTGCTTTAATGTTTTATATGATGCACATGCTTTCGGCCTATACATCCTCACAAAAATAAAAGTTGGCCGTGAATAGGACCATACGCATAGTCGGTGACAGGCGACCTCTCAAGTTAGTCGTATGCTACCTGTTTCTTACGAGAATCGTGGTTCGCGTACCTGCAGAAGATTCATTCCAGAAACAATACATCAAATCAAAAGAAACAAGCGGAAAATAATCCCTTATTATTATCCTAGGGCAGCACACTGATGTTTTACGCAATCAGCCCGCGTTCACACCATTGTGCTAGCTTCCCATGTTACAGTCCACTGGACGGGACACATACCTGCATTGACGATGCCGTAGATGCAGTATTTAAACAAACAACCTCTTACAGTTAGCTTTGCCACCTGGAATCATAACTAATAATATCCTATTGGGCACGTCGTCACATGTTCGTTACGAGTTTTTCAAAAATATGTCTTTGAATGTTGCACTATCCCGAGATAGCTCTGATACCACGCAGTCACGAAACCGCCTTACCATGGAGATGGCTCCGTTCCAGGATTTTCCTCGGGTGGCGACACGCGCTGTGATGCCCAATAGTATAACATATGACAGAACAAATAATTGCAACTAGAGCATAGGTAGAGTTCAGAGTTTTACATAAATATGAAATTATATTACAAACCAGGGTTTTATCAAAATAAAAATGCGGAAGCAAAATTTTTCAACAATGATTCAAATAGTTCGACGAGATAGATAGGATACAATCGCCCTCTCAAGGCGACATACAGTGAACAACCCGGCCATGATAGGTGTTTTGCCCAAACACCGTACCAGCAATCAATGGACTACTCCTCGTCCTCGTTCGTGCATAGCTCCCACTCGATGTTCCAGCAGTCGGGGTGCTGGCCTTCCTAGTGGAACCTTCCACCGCAGTGGCAGTCTCCACCCTGGTCCTCTGAAAACCACATAGAGCTACGTCCTGAGTAACTAATTTACTCAGCAAGACTGACCCGTCAAAATGGCCAACTACAGCCGACACCTAGACATGCAAAGGCTAGGGATAGGGTTTATATTGCCAGAAAGCGAGCCTAAGAGTAGATCCTTATTTTTCAAGTTTTAGTATCAGGTTAAGTTCTCATGCGGAATAATCGTAAATTTAGTTTGCACTAAAACTATAACAATCATGGTTGCAGTACAACATTAATAACTCCAAACAGCAGTATTAAACCCACTCATCATATTAATGGCTTCCGATACTGTTCCGAAGCAGCGATCAAGTGGTACTCATTACTGTGAGGGGCAGCGACTCGAATCGATTTACATCCTGCAGGAGAAACCTGCTTGCATGACTCATACGCGCTTCCGAGAAACCGCATGGAGCAACCTTTCGCTTACGGTAGCGCCAGGTCTTCCGGGTCCAGACTCCTCCGAGAAGGGTCCCCCAACACGATGCGCCCCGTGCCGCCATCCGTGGGTGGATTTCTCCCTCCTCTCAGCCCCAGTTCTGCCAAAGAAGGGAGAAGGCTATCTTCCGACCAAGCAGTAATCATAGCTACGTCGGTTTACTGGGCCCATATCTCCAGCATGCAAACAGTACGTTCAAACTTGATCCCATGGGCTGGACACGAGGCGTAGCCTTAGGTGACTCGGACGGGGCTACCACCTTGAAGAAAAGTTGTCCTTCCCTTTCCACCTAGTTGCCCGACCGGCCTTCATTGTTGTTCCATTCCCACTTTCCATCGTCCGCCAACATTCCCCAAGTGATAAGTCCTGATCTATGAATGATCTCCATACCACTCAACGAATAGCCGACCTTAATTAAGCAGAGCGACTACCATCCCGAGGCTAATACCGGATACAGGGATCCTACTGCAATTCTAGGTTTTCAAACAACTCCTGTAACCTAATGCACAGATAAGCCTACATTCCTAACTAGTGATAAAGTAAAAAGGTGAAAACTGGGTGGATACACCAGGGCTTGCCTGGATTTTGCTCTTGCTCAGCTACGACACCTCCAGCTCCTTCTGGATCCTGCTCCGGTCCCGTCTCCACGTGGTTCACTACGTGATCTATATGATGCAAAAGGTGATGCTGCTGAGAGAAGATTCATGGCACTTCCTCAATAAATACGTTAATGTACACTATTACTCGTAGAAGTGAGTGGGGTGTGTTCATTAGTTCAGCAAGGTAAAGTATTTAGGGGAGGTACAGGGTGATGGCGTGTCGTTTATTTCCTTCATGGACTCCAATATTTAATCGCGACGATGTTGTGCCGAAGTACGATGTGTGTGTGTGTCGGCCAGGTCAAGCTACATATGTGGGGTCCATGGCAAGTAGGTGCTAATTAAATAATGTTTTAGTGTGTTGAACATAACCCTTGCAAAGAACTAAGTACCCAGGAAGTAACCCTAAGTTGGAACCATATCTATATTAAGGATAATATTACACCTGAGACACAATTTATTAAGTTGACATGGTTCTGATCATCGAAGGAGCAGGGGTGATTTAATATAGTTAGATGATACCAGGATTGAATTATTGGCCAAGTTTCGTTAATTTACCACTTACAGGGAATTACTTATAAGCTATTTAGTTTTTTCTTAACTAATTTAGTTCTGATAAAAATACTAACATGCAAGAAGGTTTGACATTTTTCCCCTACAGTACATGTTCAGAGGAGTCTAGAGAATTTTATTTTGCCTCAAAATTCCTAATAATGAATTAGTTATGAATTTATAAGGGTTTCTATTACATATTGTAACACTGAAAATAAAACTAACATGCAATGTGGTTTAGCATTTTTCCCTACTAGGACTACTCCGAACAAAGCTAACAAAATATATCTTGCATCAAAATCCCTATTAATTACTTTACTATGCATTTTACAAGTTTTAGACATTTCTGGAAATGAATAAAATGAGAAAACCGAATTTTATTTATGCGGGCCACCTCCAGGCAGCCTAGCGGGCTGAATCTTGAGCGGCCCAACGGCCGAGCGCGCGCGTGGAGGCGTCCTTGGGCCAGATGCGGTCTGAGAGCGAGGCGGGGCGCGAAGGCCATTGCGGCCCAGCGGCCATCCCGGCCACGCGCGGCTGCTCGGGCACGGCGGCCGGTTGGGGTGGCAGCAGCGGCACCATTGCCAGGACAGTAACGGGTGGGTCCCAGCGGACATGCGGCGCGTGAAAGGAGAGGAAATGGCTCACCAGGCTAGTGCGGCGACGGCGAGGCGGAACTCCGGCGGTCAGCGGCGGTGTTCTGGACGATTGGCTGCACGAAGGAAAGCCGAGTGAGGCTGGGTGTGTGCGCGGGGTGAACAGGGTCTTAGCTGCCCACGGAATCGAAGTGCGAGTCACCGTGGTGGAAGAGCGAATGGTGGGGGTGGGTGGTCGGGGTCGGGGAAAACGACACCGATTCCCGATCGCTCGAGGTCGGAGAAGGGGAATGGCCTCATGTGGAGCACTGGGGCTTCAGGGCGGGGCTCTGGGAGGCGCGGTGCGGTGGATGAGCGGAGGAGGCGACGACGGAGCGGAGCTCGGCTCCGAGCGGCAATGGGGTGGCGAGTGGGAGAGAGTGACAGAGAGAGCGAGTGGGGGAGAAAGAGACCGTTCGGACAGGGACAGTGGGCCATAAAGCAGATGTCCGAGCGGCGGGTGGGGCAGTCGATCCGTGGGCGCGGCGGATGCTGAGTCGTCGGCGCCCATGCGGCTTACGGGCAGGTGGGAGCGCGGGGAGGCGCCGGTGTGTTTCTTTGAAGTCGCTGACTGTTGGTCGTATCTACAAACCCACTTATATACCGCAAGAGGACGGTGTACGATTGTAGCACTTTTTTCCTTGAATTGAGTATTCCAAGGTTTATCAAATCCACTGGGACCTAAGGGTTTTATTAAACAAAGTTAACAGTAAAAGATCTAGTCAAGGCTACTGTCACGGTCAGGTTGCATGAGGGGGAGACTGGCCAGCGCAAAGGTGCGCCAGACAGTAAATCTATCGTTGCGCCGATCGGAGCAGGAGTCGAGCCGATCGGCACACTAGTGAAACTAAGTCAAAGTGTGCGAGATCTAGTGAATCTGGGGTTGCGCTAATCGGCGCAAGAGTTGAGCCGATTGACACACTGGTGGATCTGTGGTGGCGCCGATCGACACAGGGGTTGAGCCGATCGGCACACCAGTGAGTCTAAGCCAAAGTGTTCCAGATCTTGTAAACCTATGCTGGTACGTGAGTAGTCAGATATCTACTAGTGAGATCGTAACCAGATAGTCTAATTGAATAGCATCATAATGGGTAATTACATGGATCAATGAAAACCTATAATGAGTAAGACCACCCTGCTTTCCGAGCGGCTCCCGATTTATCGCTGCCGGGGGGAAACCCTTAATCGCGCGAGTATCTTACCCTACTCAACTATCCAATAGTGCTGCATAGGCTTAGTGCTCTCACTGCTAAACCACACTACTGGCATCATCAAGCAATCATAATCAATACAATGTCCGAATACTATCCTAATCACCATGATTAAGATAATATCTACTTACTTAGCCTAGAACTACGGAATTAGAATAAGCACATGCATGATTATAGAATCAAGATAGACAAATCACCAAAACCATCATCAACATATTCAATCATCCTTGAGATAAATAGAGTAAGATACATCCCCGTCGAGATGGCCTACCTTGATGGATCAACTCTTGACTCCAATGGTTCTTGAAACTCAACTAGAGATCTATTCTAACGGGGCAAGACCCTATGGCTCTAACTCACGGATCTGGTGTCCCTCTGTCACCTCCTCCTTCTGCGGCGAGGGTTTACAAGTATTTAAAGGGGTTCTACTCGTAAAGGGCTCGGTTTCTAGCAAATAAGGTGGTTGCGCCGATCGGCGCAGGATTGCGCCGATCGGCGCAAGCCGTGTCTCTTTTGATTTCTTCGTCGAGTCGGTTCCTCTATCTTCCACAACTGTCATGTGGGCCTTTTCCTTCGAGATAAAGTCTTGTATTGCACGTTAAGATCTTGGAGTTCCATAAATCTTCTTGAAGTTCCATAATTCTTCTTAGATAAATATCTTCAAGTTTCTTGCGCAGATAAACTTCCAGAAACATGTGGAATGGGCCTCAGTCACTTCTGTGGGTCAAAACACCCTTGCGCCGATCGGCTCATGGGCTGCACCGATCGACGCACTGGGCCTTTTCAGTGCTTTTCGTCGGTTCTGGACTCCTGTCCTCTCCATCATCGCATTAATCACCAATTTTACCTATTTCTGCAATAAAGCTCTAAAATAATGCATATATAAATATATAGGCAATATCACAGGTAAATGGCCTAAATTAGTATCAATTATGTTCTAATTTGGGTAATATTCACATATAAAAGGGGCACTTGGGAAGTGCCAACAGTTCCCCCACACTTAAACCTTTGCTCGTCCCGAGTAAAGTAAAAGAAAGAAAAATCAAAAAACATACTCTTTCTATCATAAAAGATATCTCAAATCAACAAATGTTGAGCATTGTTCGATTGTGGTGTATTTCATATTGGTATTCAGCAAAATAGATCAAATATGGGCATAAGTTTAAAGTTCTCCCCAAAGCAAAAGATCATGTCCAATTCATAAATTATAACTTTTCCACACATGAGAATCACTTAAAAGATTGTTGTGAACATAGAGAATCTATCTTCCAAATAATCCAAGAACTCATCTTTCAAATCACTCAACCTATATTCTACATCATAATGATCAAATAATATTAGCGTAAGGCTTATATGAGTAGCTAGGTGAGGTAATTCAAGGATTGCAAACATAAATCAATAATATATTGTAAAGCTAGGAGATTATTCTTTGTTGGAATTATAGAAACTTATCAAGATGGTAATTAAGAAAGAAAAATTTAAGAAAGGACTCAGACTTTGGATATGTGGACATGTGCATAGCAAAAATTTTGATCTGGGAAGATTGCTCATGGTTGGAATGATTCATGTCTATATTGAATTTCGAGAAGAAGCATGTCATATACCATCCCCCCACACTTAAAATTTTGCTAGTCCCTTAGCAAACAACAGAGTTTCTTTTTTCTTTTTTTTTCATCTTGTTTCTCCCTTTTTTTTATTTTGCTCTCTACTGCGCCGATCGGCTCAGGGTGCGCCGATCGGCTCTCAACCCAAATTCACCAATATTTGTTGGTATTTGATTCATCTAGCTTCAACATTTATTCAAGAATTAAATATAGCCAGAAATATAGGATGTGGTCAAAGAATGATACTCAACAAGATATTTTGGGTTTATGGTGGGATACTCAGCGGAATTGAATTTTTGCATGAGTAATTTCAAGGCTAGAAAAAGATACACAAAGAATTGCCATCTTAGTAAAGTTCATACCAAAAAGAATTAAATTCTAACTGAACTCAACCATCCATTAATGTTTATCTACATATCAAAGGTTCATGAGTGTTGTTCAAAATATGGCATTGGTAGGTAAGGATCTTGAAAAACAATAAATTCTAAAGTTCACAACATAAAAATTTATTTTTGAAAAGATTGGTACTAAGTTATCATTACAAACTAGACAACACAAATGAACCACATGGGTACTCAAAATTGCTCCACATAAGACATATTTGCTGAATAATCGTTAAGTGTAAGTTCGAAATTTTATTCAATGCTCAACACTATTTGATCTACATCAACACTTTTCAAGAAAGAATAAATAATTCAATTCTCCTAATAGGGCATAACAGCCACCATTATATTAAGATCGAAATTTGAATACATGATGATGATTTTTGCACACACTTGCATGAAAACAAAACTACTACTAACACACCTTCATGAAAATAAAACTCCTACTAACACACTTGCATGAAAATAAAACTACTACTAACACTCTTGCATGAAAGTAAACACACCTGATACATGGTTTCCTAACCCGCTCACACACACATTAGTAAATAAAGAAAAAGACTGCAAAAGATAAAAGAAAACGCAAACCGGGAAACCGATACACGTGCCAACTCCTAGGCAATCTAGTCATCCGAAAGTGGAGTCAGTGGCTGATCGAAGCCATAGCACCGCGCCTTGAGTCACTCGAACTCCTCCAACATCGCATCGTGGTTGTTCCTCCATTGGGATGTGGCGTCCTCCACGCGCTCGATGTAGTGCATGTTGTTGTCGAGGTACCCCTGCATGGGCACGAAAAGTCTGCATCGGGAACAGGAGGCACCACTGGTACACGCCCTTGGTACCTGTAGTCAATGCCTGTGCTGCAGTAGGGTGCGCCGATTGGCGCGTTGCCTGCACCGATCGACGCAGAGGGCTGTGAACCGCCCACTACGTCGCTCCACCCTGACTGGTACCGCTGGTACTCCTGGCATGACCCCCAGGAGTCTCACTCGCCGCCGGCTGCTGTAGATATGTCCGGCTGTCGAACCCACCCACGGCGGTCCTTGAGAACTTGGCCCCCCTCCAAGAGACCTTTCTCAAGCCAATTTCCTCCCTCCAGCTTGCAAGGGAGAAAAACTCCTAGCTCTGCACACGGGAGCTTTACGTTGGTGCCGCCGACATGGAAGCCGGCGCGAACACTTCCCGTGACAATATTGCCCCGAGTCATATTCTCGCCGATCTCCGTTGCGCACTCCCACATGTTATTGCGCCCTCCCGGTCCGTCGCTGTCGCAGACGAGGGCTGCTAGGCATTGAAGATAGGCCCCGAAGGCCAACTTCTTGCTTGCCTTGCCCCTCTTGTCGAGCCAACCCCGCACCATCACCGACATGGGATTGCAATGAGACGGACTCACGATGGCGTTGAAGAACCACCGCAAGTCCGCATCGGTGATGTTGCTGGAGTCGACCTTGTCGCCTATGCGCGCCGCCAACCACCGATGGAAGACTTGAATGGTTGGGTTGCGGATGTTTCCGCGCTTCATCTCCTCTATGAACGAGAGCTACCTCCAAAAGGAGTCCAACTCCCCATGTCCCAAGATACCGGCAATGTCGACGTCGGCGTCGAAGCCGAAGGCTTGAGCCGCCGCCTCCATGGTCACCGTGTGGCTGATGTCGCGGACGCGGAAGTTGACGGCCTCACTACCGTCTTCGACGGTGCCAAGCCTCATCGTAGAAGTAACCTCGGTGACGACGTGAAGGTTGTAGTCCATGGGGAGGAGGTGGAAATCCACCCAGCCGAGGTTGTCTAGCATTCTCCTTAAATCCTCCCACATGCCGATCGAGGTGAGGAAGGTCTCGTCCAGGTCAAAGTTGGGGACCAACCTTTCCCTCACCACGAGGTAGTGCTGCTGTTCCTCCGCATTCAGGAGGGTGAAGCCCTCCTCCGCCGTGCGCGGCATGAATGCCGGCGGCGGTGATGATGTGGGAACCCCACGTCTTGCCGCCGTTTGGATCCTCGTAGCACACCCTGTTGGAAGGGACGCGTCAGACACGGAGTGGCAGACGCGGACCTCGTATGTCGCCGCCCCCGAGCCGGTGGATGCACCACCCACCGACATGTCATCGCAAGCGTCGGAGCCACTCCTCGCCGAGAAGTTACCGCTCGACTCGCTGCTGTCGTCGGAACTGCTCCCCCGGCGCAGCCTCTTGCCCAACTTGCCGACGGAGGAGCGGAGACGATCCATCTGCGAGGAATGCAGAACCTGTGCGAGATCGTGGGTAGTGGGGAAGGTGGAGAGATTACCGGGATGGTGCGCCGAATGGGGGCGCCTGGCCTCCCTTTTATAGTGTGGGAAACTTCCAGGAGAAGGAGCCGCCATAAGATTTCAAAATTTGAGAGCGCGCCGATCAGCACGGGTACTGCGCCGATCGACACAATTCAAATTTTGAATGCTCTGACCACTCTGATGCTTGATTCCCCTCCTTCATGTCGCTTCCTGGCACATCATGTTGGTTGGCAGGGGAACAGCACGGAATCCTGATGTCTTGTTAGCGGCGCCGATCGGCTCAGGCCCGCACCGATCGGCGCGCCGTCTCCTTTTCAGCTTTAGGTCAATTCCGTGTTTCCTCTGTACTGCACACCTGCATAATAATCATACCTGTTCCTTGAAATCAATGTCTGCCGCCTTTGTCGCCAATTTGGAAACATCATGGGTACCCACGCCGATCGGCGCAGAAGGGCGCCGAACGGCGCAAGTCCCTTGCGCCTCGTCTTTAGGTCCGGTGCTGATTCTGATGCCTCGTGTTCTTCTCTTTCACCTAATTTCCACGTCTCCAATGTTCCTGTAGTATTGGCATACGTGTCGGGGCTCATCTAGTGACTGCGTCGATCGGCACTGACTCGCGCCGATCGGCGTGACGTCCGTTTTTGCTTCTGGCCCCTCGCTTCTTCGCTAGATGTTGTCTTCATTCTTGAAAATAGCTCTGTCTCTGAAAATTATTGTGCTGGTTTTAGCACTCCTTCAATTCTGGGCGTCGTCGGCCTTCTGTCCTGACTTGGGCAATGCTAAGCCGATCGATGCAGATGTGCGCTGATCGGCGCAAGCTCTGCTCCTTCTTGTTTTTGGTCTTTTTTTTATACTCCTACATTGTTAGTCTACAGTATGTATATTCATGGTTTTGCACGAATAAACAGATAATGCAAGAGCACACAAGAATTAAGCACACACTTTTCTATTTTTTTTTATTCGGGAGATTATTTTTATCACAAGCAAGCAAATTTAAAAACACCGGGTTGCCCTCCCGGCCAGCACTAATTAACTAAATGAAATGGGTTGCCCTTCCATAAGCACTAAATAACTTCTAAATCCCCCGATCATTGGGTTGCCTCCCAAGAACGCTCTAGTTATTTAGAGGTCAAAGAGCTCGACCTCCCCGCAAACAATCAATCCTTATTGTCCCGGTGCGGGATGTGAGGCCGCGACACTACTAGGTTATCTTATCTCCATGGTTCATATAGCTTGGATGACCTATCCATACATCCCCTCCAATTACTTTCGACGCCTTGATGCCACGGTGTCTTGTATCTCTTCACTTCATCAATAGCACGACACTCTTCTCCCTTTGGGCGAAACTTGAAAGAGTAGGGAGTCCCACTTATATCGAAGCTTATCTCACCACTCCCAACATCAATACTTGCCTTTGCTGTCCTCAAGAACGGCCTTCCTAAGATCAACGGGGTCCTCGTCCTCTGATCCATGTCAAGCACAATAAAATCAACAGGGACGATATGATCTCCAATTTGAACAGGCACATCCTCAGCAATTCCATCAGGGAAGCGTACCGATTGATCGGCTAACTCCAAACACATACCCGTAGGCTCTAATTCAGGCAAATTGAGATTTGTGAATATATGACAGGGCATAACACTTATGCTTGCTCCAAGATTGCACAAGCACCTATCAAATATCCTTGTTCCAATCATGCATTTGATGCTTGGTGATCCAGGGTCGGGTTTCTTCTCCAGTGCAACATCATTGATTGCCGCTGTTAGTTCCTTAGTGACCTTCACAACCTCCTCAGAAACTAGGGACTTCTTGTTTTGCATCATGTCCTTAATGTACTTGGCATAGGTGGGAACTTGGATAGCATCAACAAAAGGGACATTGACGTAAAGCTTCTTCATAATATCAATGAATCTTGCAAACTGCTCGTCGTGTTGTCGCGCTCTTTCTGCCTTCGTCAGTAGTTGAGTATCTAAAAATGTGGCAGGGCCATGCTCTTCTGTCTCCACGCCCATCTTCAGACCAGAGAGATCATCATCCTCCTTGCGCCGATCGGCGCTTTCAGGGAGCCGATCGGCTCCGACAGGGTCATCGTGCCGATCGGCGCCGGGTGTGCGCCGATGGGCGCGGGACTTCCTTGCTCCCGCAGAGTGTTCTGGATCTTCTATTTGTTTTCCTGATCGCGTACCTATTGCCTTCAGCTGTTTTGCAGACATCGTACTGCCAGGAATAGCCCCCTTATTGCCTTGAATGGCTTGCGATAGCTGTCCCATCTGTTGCTCCATAATTTTGGTATGCTTCAAAATCTGCTCATTGGAGCTCCCAATTTCTATCACCTTCTCATCAACTCTCTCAAGGACACGATCAATCTCCTTAAATCTAGCTTGATTGTCCTTGTTGATCTTCTCTTGAGCTTGGAAGAACTCATGACATTGGAGACGAAGTGGGATAGAGTTTTGCATGGACGAACTAGGAGAGAAAGAACTCTTTTGTTGTTGATATTGGGGCTTCCATCCACTATTCTTCATATACTCTAACATCTTCATCTCTTCAGGGCAATCTTTCTGCACATGACCAAATTCTCTACACTCACTACATGTTGAGCGTGATTCCGCCAGCTTGAGTGTCTCTTCCTTAGGGATATGAAGATTATTGTCCAACCTTCTTTGAATAGCATCGAGGCGATCTATAATCAATTCTTCCTGAGTCTTCTCAATCACACTTTTCGCTACTCCTTTTGAAGGTTGCAAATTCCTTGAGCTTCTCTCACCATCCCACGATTGATTTTCAACTAACAACTTGATCAAATTCTTAACTTCGGTGGGGGTTTTTGACATGAATGATCCTGCAGCTGAGGCGTCCAAATGTTGACGTGACAAAAGATTCAATCCTGTGTAGAACTTCTCAACAACTTCTCCAACCGTTAGACCATGATGAGGGCATGCATCCATATGCTCATTGTATCTTTCCCATGCTTCTCCAATGCTCTCATCAATATTCTGCTTAAATCCAAGAATCTTATTTTTTTAAAGCTTGAGTCTTACCGGGGGGGGGGGAAGTATTTGGCCATGAATTCAGCTGCTAATGTGTTCCACACCGTTTTCACTGTGTTTTCCAATCCATTGTACCATTGCTTGGGCATCCAACTAGAGAGAAGGGGAACAGCCTTACACGCGCTTGATCTCCTGTCAATCCCGCTATCTTGAACGTACTGCAAACTTCAAGGAAGTGTTGCAAGTGATGATTGGGATCTTCTGAACCTGTGAACGGTTGTTGCACCACTATTCCAACATATCTCTCCAATTGGTACGGTAGTTGATCTTGAGCTTCTTTGAAATCTGTCTTGACAATACTAGTCAATTGTGGCTTGAGACGATAAACCATAGGTACCTCTGCCATCTCCTCTTCTTCTTGATCTTGAACTGAGTCTTCTATTGTGAATAATACTCGAGGTGTTGCACGGACTGCTTCCAAATCTCCAAGTGACTTGCTTCTCTTCTCTGCTGTTCTCTTCTTGTGAAAGAGTCTTTCTGGATCATCGGCGTAATTAGAGAGTTTGTTTGACTTAGGACCGTCCATACCTGTTAGTTTCACTTAACAGAATATATGTACTAAAGAGACAAGTAAAGCACAATGACTAAACACTAATACATCAAACAATGTTTAAAAACCTGCTATGGTCCCCGGCAACGGTGCTAGAAAAAAGGTAGCTTGTTGGTCGTATCTACGCACCCACTTATATACCGCAAGAGGACGGTGTACGATTGTAGCACTTTTTCCCTTGAATTGAGTATTCCAAGGATTATCGAATCCATTGGGACCTTAGGGATTTATTCAACAAAGTTAACAGTAAAAGATCTAGTCAAGGCTACTGTCAAGGTCAGGTTGCATCAGGGGGAGACTGGCCAGCGCAAAGGTGCGCCAGAGAGTAAATCTGTTGTTGCGCCGATCGGCGTAAGAGTTGAGCCGATCGACACACTGGTGGATCTGTGGTGGCGCCGATCGGCGCAGGGGTTGAGCTGATCGGCACACCAGTGAGTCTAAGCCAAAGTGTTCCAGATCTTGTAAACCTATGCCGGTAAGTGAGTAGCCAGATATCTACTAGTGAGATCGTAACCAGATAGTCTAATTGAATAGCATCATAATGGGTATTTACATGGATCAATGAAAACCTATAATGAGTAAGACCAGCCTGCTTTCCGAGCGGCTCCCGATTTATCGCTGCCGGGAGGAAACCCTTAATCGCGCGAGTATCTTACCCTACTCAACTATCCAATAGTGCTGCGCAGGCTTAGTGCTGTCACCGCTAAACCACACTGCTGGCGTCATCAAGCAACCATAATCAATACAATGTCCGAATACTATCCTAATTACAACGATTAAGATAATATCTACGTACTTAGCCTAGAACTAAGCAATTGGAATAAGCACATGCATGATTATAGAATCAAGATAGACAAATCACCAAAACCATCATCAACATATTCAATCATCCTTGAGATACATAGAGTAAGAGTCATTCCCGTCGAGATGGCCTACCTTGACGGATCAACTCTTGACTCCAATGGTTCTTGAAACTCAACTAGAGATCTATTCTAACGGGGCAAGCCCCGGTGGCTCTAACTAACGGATCTGGTGTCCCTCTGTCACCTCCTCCTTCTATGTTGAGGGTTTACAAGTATTTATAGGGGTTCTACTCGTAAAGGACTCGGTTTGTAGCAAATCAGGCGGTTGCGCCGATCAGCGCAGGATTGCGCCAATCAGCGCAAGCCGTGTCTCTTCTGATTTCTTCCCCGAGTCGGTTCCTCTGTCTTCCACAGCTGCCATGTGAGCCTTTTCCTTCGAGATAAAGTCTTGTACTGCACGTTAAGATCTTGGGGTTCCACAAATCTTCTTGAAGTTCCATAATTCTTCTTAGACAAATATCTTCAAGTGTCTTGCACAGATAAACTTCCATAAACATGTGGAATAGGCCTCGGTCACTTCTGTGGGTCAAAACACCCTTGCGCTGATCGGATCATGGGCTGCACCGATCGGCGCACTGGGCTTCTTCAGTGCTTTTCGTCGGTTCTGGACTCCTGCCCTCTCCATCATCGCATTAATCACCAATTTTACCTGTTTCTGCAATAAAGCTCCAAAACAACGCATATACAAATATATAGGCAATATCACAGGTAAATGGCCTAAATTAGTATCAATTATGCTCTAATTGGGGTAATATTCACATATAAAAGGGGCACTTGGGAAGTGCCAACACTGACAGGTGGGTCCCACAGGGAGTTTTCTTTTTCTTTTATTTTTCCAACCCTGACAGCCGGCTACGTTTAATCTTTTTGTGTGAATTAATCTAGAGTTGATAAAACTAAACCAAAAATAGGGCAGGCTCCCCATACTGTGGTAGAATTTATAAAAATGCTAACTTTCAAAAATCCTTTATAGATTTTGAATGGGAATTCTGTAAAGAGGGGTGGCTTCTTGTCAATTAACCATTTATTTAGGGCAACAAATAAAGAAATAAAATTCTGAAAAATTCTGTAAATTCTACTCCACCATGAACATCAACATATAGTTTTGGCGGGTATGAGTTATGTGGAAAAATCTGAACTTGTAGTTCAAACTATATTCAAATTTGCTTGAATTTGGTTCAATTTGGTTCAAAACTTCAGTTTAAATTTTTGTCCTAAGTTCTCAGGCTTGTGGGGAATGACTTTAATGTGTTTTCCATAGGAACTCCGAACACCCCAGGTGTCACACGGACTGCGCCGATCGGCGCACTGGGCTTCTTCGGTGCTTTTCATCGGTTCTGGACTCCTGTCCTCTCCAGCATCACTTTAATCACCAATTTTACCTGTTTCTGCAATAAAGCTCCAAAACAACGCATTGTTGACGGCTGTTAAGTACCATTTTCAACCGTCAACTATACTCAAATAAAGGAGAATTTGGCATTTCATACACGCATGCTTTATCACAATAATATAGTTCCACTTGTACTTGGAGAACTTTGTGCATGCAGGAGGAAATGTGAAGGAAACACCTCAAAAGGCAAGAAAACACACTTTCGACCAATCAGAGAGTGCCACATGGACGTCACACGGATTGAAGGGCCCATTTTCAGCACTTAACCGACGTAACTCCCTGCAATACCGCGCAAACCAACGTCAGGGCCCACAGGACAGCCACCTGGAGAAAGCACAGGCCAGGAGGGGCCACCCCCAGGTCGGCCGACCTGGTCAGGTCGGCCGACCCAGCCGGGCGCCCTCTCCGCCTGTGCTTCCACGTGTTGGCTCCTCCGCGACTCCTGATGACGGTTTGAGGTGCCTTCCGTGGCGGTTACTCTCCCTTGCCGACCTATTGAGGCTATAAATAGGAGGGTGTGCCTTCACACTCAACACACACCACAAGAAGCATTTCTCTCTTGCTAATAGTAGTTCTTGGAGTTTTAGTGGAGTTAGGCTGAGTCTAGAGCTCTCTAGTCCCAAGTCTTCACTTGGAATTGGTATGGCTCTTGTATCTTTTCCCTTTTGTAAGACTTTGCTCTTATCAATATATATATCTTTTCTATATAGTTGTGCTTGGGTCATGAGTTTCTTGTTTGATTTTGTGATCCATATATGTGATAGTATAGTCTACTTGTGTGATAGTAGTTTATATTTATTATACTACTATTGTCATGCTAGTTATATACCGTCACTATAGTCTAGTTTATATGTTATAGTCTCTATGCTTAGTTTTAGCTGATAAATTATAGCATGGGTTTGGTGATCGTATTCGTACGGTAACTCTGCCTCGTTAATAGTAATCGCGGAGGGGCAGAGTGCTCTTTGGTCATGCAAGTATGGTACTTGGGTGACTGATTTGCATCAATTATTCGTTAGTCTACTGGTTCGTTAAAGTAGGCGGCAGGTGGTGACAGCCCTGTCCGTCCTTTGAAATCCTCCCCGCTAGGCTAGTGCGTAGGCTCTTGGCGGAAGTCGCCTGTGGATGCAGGGGTAAGTCCGTGCCTGAAGTGCTATACTATTGACTGCTGAACCTGAGTGTGGGTCTGTATGTATTCTACTTAGGCTATGCAACTGTATAGGAATGCATAGTAGGAGTAGCTTAGCCTAGTCTTTCCTCCACTAGACTTTATTTATTTAGTAGGAATCTTCTGTGTGTGTCACACTACCCGGTTATTATTATGTACCCGCCTGTCTTGGTTAGATATCCTTGCTAATTGTTAACATGATCTTATATGTTAGTAACGCTTCTTGATCATACCCTTCCTTTGGGATAAACAAATACGATACCCTGAATACTTCCGGGTGAAATGCTACAGCGGTATTCTCCGTGCGCTTGCGGATTTTACCTACTTGACTCTGGGACATATTAGTGAACCGTTTCTGGCCCCGTGCCGGGAATGATTTATTAATATGGCTTAGCAAAAGTCAACAAGCATTTCTGGCGCCGTTGCCGGGGAAGGCGTATGATTAAGAAAAATTACTAATGTATATAGTAGTGTTGCAATTATTAAGGCTATCTCCTAGGCAGGCTAACCTTGCTTTGTTTTCTGCATTTTGTATGAAAACAGGGTAGTGTGTGACTGGTTTCGACTTGCCGACAAACTTCACTGAAGATCCTGAATCACTCCTGAGAAGGACACGAGCCAGGCTCACCCCTCCTCGTAAGGAGACTCGGCCAATCGAACCTGTCATTCCCGCACCATCAAGCTCTGAGCAAATGGCCGACAAGACCCTCCGCGAGTTCTCCGCTCCCTCCGCTGCCAACATCCCTACGGGACCAGCTGGCAATGTGGGAGATGCGAACTTCGAGATCAAGACCGGTCTCATCACCATGGTGCAGGCTAGCCCATTCTGTGGGAAAGCCAATGAGGACGCTAGTGCTCATCTCCAGCAATTCCTGGAGATTTGCAACACGTTCAAAATGAAGGACGTCACCCCCGACGCTGTTCGCCTTTGACTGTTCCCGTTCTCTCTCCTTGGGAGAGCGAGACAGTGGTTCTACGCAAACCCTGAAGCTGTGAACACTTGGGAGAAGTGTTCAGCTGCGTTCCTTGCAAAGTTCTTCCCGCTGGGCAAGACCAATGCCCTCCGCGGAAGGATCTCAAGCTTCCAGCAGGAGTCGATTCCTGAGGCATGGGAGAGGCTCCAGGAGTACATCCTGGCATGTCCCCACCACGGGATGGATGATTGGCTGATCATCCAGAACTTCTACAACGGACTTACTCCGTCGGCCCGCGACCACCTCGACGCTGCTGCTGGTGGAGCCTTCTTCTCGCTCACTGTGAGCAAGGCAAAAGATTTGATCGAGAAGATGGTGTCCAACCAAGGTTGGAATGAAGAACGCCTCCAACCTCGCCAACGAGGCATGCACTCCGTCAAGGAGGTTGACATGCTCGCCGCCAAGATTGACCTTCTCATGAAGAAGATGGACGACCAAGCCAATGGAGAAGTGAAAGCCCTAGATGCTCGAATGACTTGCGAGGTCTGTGGCAACACGGGACACTCGGGCAATGACTGCCCTGAGACCCGTGAGGACGCAATGTTCATGGGCAACAACAACAACAACGGCTACCGTCCACAAGGAGGTCAAAGTTGGGGTCCACCACGTCCCAACTACCAAGGAGGTAACTCTGGCAACTTCTCTGGTTTTAATTCCGGTTATAATCAGCCCTCCTTGAAAGATCTTGTGCTTGGTCAAGCTAAGGTTAATGATAACATCAGTAAAAAGCTTGCCACCACTGATAGGACTCTTGAGAGCATCCACAGTAAGATAGAGGGTGTTTCCTCTGCTCTCAAGAATCAGCTGAGCTTTAATAAAATGATAGAAACCCAATTAGCTCAGTTAGCTACTGCTGTTCCTACTGCTGAGTCGGGGAAAATCCCGGGGCAACCCGAGACCCCCTTAGAAAATGTTAATGCGGTTACCACGAGAGGAGGTAAGTCCACTCGGGATCCGCCATACCCTAACCATGCAGGAAAGGACACATCAGCTGAGAAGCCGACAGAAGAAGAAGAACTGCCACCCAGGAAAACGGCCCCACATGAGTTCTATGACACGAACCTCATGCCGTTTCCCGAAAGAAGAAGGAAGCCCACCGTGGACGAGCAGTTCACACACTTCGTTGAGGTAATCCAGAAGCTGCACATCAACGTGCCCTTGCTGGATGCGATACAAGTACCCACGTACGCTCGCTACCTCAAGGATCTTATCAGCAACAAGCGCCCACTACCGACCACAGAAATTGTCAAGCTGACAGAAGAGTGTAGCGCTGCTATACTCAACCGGCTTCCTGAGAAGAAGAAAGATCCAGGGTGTCCCACGATCACCTGCTTGATCGGGACACAGAACTTCGACCATGCCTTATGTGATCTTGGGGCAAGTGTGAGCGTCATGCCGAAGGATGTCTTCGACAAGCTCAACTACACCACACTATCCCCCACGCCGATGCAGCTGCAGCTGGCCGATTCAACGGTCCGCTATCCGGCGGGGATCGCCGAAGATATTCCGGTGAAAATCTGGGATTGCTTCATCCCCGTCGACTTCGTAGTGCTTGATATGGACGTCGGGAAGAGCACACCGCTCATCCTAGGACGCCCATTTCTCAGCACTGCGGATGCTCGCATCGATGTAGGAGCCGGAGAAATCCGCTTCCACATCAATGGCAAGGAGGAGAAGTTTGACTTTCGGCCAAGGAAAGAACAGTGCAACATGATCCGTATCAAGTACGGGCCGAACCCAAGCAACATCAAGGAAGTGGAGGTCACTCCGCCAAAGAAGGACAGCCTCATCACATTCATGAAGAACTTCCTTGAGAAGGAAAAGGCTGCACAGCAACAACTGATGAAGGCAAGGAGGCAAAGGTCACACATTAAGCAACAGCCTCCGAAGTCCCCAAGGCAGCAACCTCCGAGGTCTGCAAAGAAACAGGCTGTGAAGCCTGCAAAACCGCAGCCTCCGAAGCCCGAGAAGCCACCGACCGCAACAAAGACCAAGAAGGTGTGGCGAACGAAACAAGAAGCATCATCCGTGTCTTCATCTCCGGGACCGGACAACGCTTCATCGAGCTGAACGCCGGAGAAAAGTCCCGCTCGTCGGACTTTAAAAGGTGAGTCCTCGCCGGGAGGTTAAACCGGTAGTTATCCATATTTGCTCTTTTAATTGCATATTTGCTTTCCACCACATTTTGATTTTTTCCGACCACTGCATTTCTGCATTTTTGAATTTTTCCAGCCACCTTGGAATTTTTCAAAACTCATTTGCATTTTTGAAAATTTAGAAAATAGGTTTTTGGGCTTTTCATTTTGAAAAGATTTTTTGTCGAGCTTTTTGAGCAAAAAGGCAGCAGGGGACAAATCCCCTAGCCGTTGAAGAACACATAGGAAAAAGGGGGCTGCCAGGAGGCCCACCTGCCAGGTCGGCCGACCTGGTGAGGTCGGCCGACCCCCTGGCCCCACCTTTTCCTGTGCTCCTTTCTCCCAACGGCTATATGGCCGTTGCTCTGTCCTTTTATAACGGCCATCTTGCTTCCTTGGCTATAAAAACCGCCCAGGAGGAGGAGTTTCACCATTCCAAGCTCATCTTTCACTCCCCTCCTTTGCTCACTTGTTTCTCTCCCAAAATTTCATGTTCTTCAACTTTACTACAGCCCCAAAAACCCAAAAAAATATTTCCCCTCTGTTTTAGTGCATTTGCAAGTTGTTGTGAGAAGAAAACCAATTTCGGAGAAGCTCGGGTTTGTCGTTTTCACTAACGCTCACCCGAACACTTGTTCGACCTTGTTTTTGTTCTTGTCTTGTGTTTGTTCTTGTGTGCAGCCATGTTCAAACGAATGAAGCAAGTCGCCGGAATCAAGCGGAGAAAAAGCACTCGTGCAAGCACGAGTCAAGCATCCTCCGTCGAGCTCACACCAAGTCCGGGGCATGGTGACCCCGAAGCTGAAATTCCGGAGGAAAGGCCGGCCTTGCTCATCACCGAGGAGCATCTCGACATCAAGGATGACCGCGAGGGCCAAGCCATCGCGCTCATGAGAGAACGGCCATTCGCCCACACCCGACGCTTCGATCCGGACTTCCTCGAGAAAATAGGTATGAGAGAAGAATTTGCCTCTATTTTTCGCACTATGGGTTGGCTAAATTTCGTAGAAGTAGATGAGCCGGGTTCTCGTTTGCTTACTATGCAGTTTTTATGCACCCTTAGAAAGTATGATGAAGGCATTTCTTTTCGCTTGTTTGGGCAAGAGCGCTTGGTCACATGGGGTGATCTTCATGCTATGCTAGGTCTAAATCCTAAATGTAGGCTAGACTTAGATAAAGCGCTAAAGGGGTTCCATAAAGAAAGTTTTTGGAAAAAAGATTTCCGGAAACGAGTGGGGTCCCAAGCCTAGAACAAGTGCCATCCATAATCCTACACTTAGATTTATGCATGTGTGGTTGGCTATGACCTTGTTTCCTCGAGGTGACATTAGGGTTGTCCGGCAAGATGAATTGAAAATACTTTATGCCATGGTTAAGAAAATTAGGGTGTCACCCGCGGAATGCATGATTGATCAATGGTTAGATAATATAAAGTTGACAGGACCAATTGAGTGCACCTCTTTAGTTACTCGCATTGCGCAGAAGTGTGGTCTGCTTGAGAATGTTCATGTTGAATATTTGACGGTAGATAGAGAATTTCTAGGCGAGGACTATTTTGTGCAAGGACATACTTTGAAACATGGTCCAAATAATACCTTGATCTATCACTTTCCCGGGTATACAAACGAATTCCCGTTACCTAACCCGGGTCTTCGTTTGTATCACTGTCGGGCACTAACCCTCCCACTTGAGCCAGTGGGAGAAGTTCGCAGGCATAGTGTTTCAGGGCGACCGACACGTTCCCGTAGGCATATAGAGCCTACACCGGAGTTTCACACTCCGACCGGAGATCCGGTATGGGAGCAGCCCCCGCCACAGGACGAGGCGGGTGCATCAACATGGCAGGCCGGAGCATGGGAATCTCAGTACGATTACCCCATGCAGACATCATCAAGTTCAAGCGGACCGCCATTCTTTGCCACTCGGTCATTCTCATCCCGTGGGTTCCGTGAACTCAACTATGGGATGGCCGAGTTGACAAGGAGGGTGAACGACATTGATTTGCGCACCGAGAGCATGCAACAAACTCTCACGCAACATGTCACCGACACCCAGCAATGGTAGAATTTCAGCGACAATCAATTCCGCCAACTGAACGCGATGATGGCTCAGAATCAGAGCAATTGGGATGCCTTCTTCCGCTCCCAAGGCTACGACCCGAACCAGCAGATATGAGCAAGAACAAGCTTGGGGGAGGACCTCCCTTCTCACGGTAACTTGTATCTTTCCCCTTCCCTTTATTTCTTGCATTTGCTAAATCTGAAAATCCATAAAAATTTGCAAAATATAAAAAGAACAAAAATATTTCCCTTTTTCATGCGCGGTATGAATGTGTATAATTTTCCTATGTTGAGATGATGAATAGTTGCTCTGTCCTTTATTCCTCTCTAAAGCTAGTTTACAACTTAGTACTCTCTCAAGAGTTAGGTTTGTTGGTAAATCTTGCCTTGAACTTGAATCTTGTGGGTAGCATATGCATTCTCTAGTTCTAAGTTGTTGAGAGGTATGATATGATAGATAGGGCTGCTATGATCTTGCTCAACGTAAAGCTTGAATTTCGGAGTTTTATTTTTTAAAATGACAAATTGATAAGTTCCTCAATGATGAAATTCCCACCACAGCCATATGTAGTGTTTACATTTGAAAACCTTTACACATATGCTGCTTGTTTCACATTGAGCTTAGTCAAAATTGTTGTGACCCTAGTAGAACTCTTTTCATGCTTTCTTGATCAAGATCATATACACACATCCACCGCCATGAGCTATCCTTCTAAGTCAAGAAGATAGCATCCACCATATCCACCATATCCACCGTGAGCTATTCTTCTACACCGGAAGAAAGCCACTATCCATCCATCCATCCAAAGAAACACTCCATATATCCATTGCAAAATTCCTCTCTCAAAGTATTCATTGCAAACTAGGACTATGGCTATGCAAAAAAAAAAAAAAAAAAAAAAAAAAAAAAAGCTCAAAAAAGGGAGCAAGCAAAAGATAGCCATAGCCTAGAAACTCCAAAAAAGAGAAGGAAAATTCAAAAAGGAGTTATTTCTTCCCATCCACCATTCCTCCGTTCTCCCACACACTTGCACATCTTGATCAAGATTGTTTGAATTGATGTTTTTCTTGGATCCGGTCTTTTGACATAGCAATATTATGTGAACATGAGTGCCTCATATATCCCTACCTTGAGCTCCACATAAAGCCTTATTTAGAAGTAGGTGATTATAGGCAACACTTTGCCTTGGTGAGGAATCATACACATATTGAGTGATCCGAGAGAATCATTTGAGGAACTTGGTTTTTATTTTCAAAATCTTTTGAAAACCTCCGGAACAACATAGCGGAATCTAGAGCAAGTGATTGGTGCCCTGCAATTGTTCTATCTCTCAACCGCCCAAGACAATGAGGTGTAAAAGCTCCATGGATCAAGGTAAATGGGTAAGTTATGCGCCAATATATTTAATTCTAGGAAGAGTACTTTGTTGTGCGCATAGTATTATTGAGGAGTAGGACATTGTAGCAACTCCTGATCAACAACTTAAGTTTATCTTTGCTTCGGGACGAGCAAAGGGTAAGCTTGGGGGAGTTTGTTGACGGCTGTTAAGTACCATTTTCAACCGTCAACTATACTCAAATAAAGGAGAATTTGGCATTTCATACACGCATGCTTTATCACAATAATATAGTTCCACTTGTACTTGGAGAACTTTGTGCATGCAGGAGGAAATGTGAAGGAAACACCTCAAAAGGCAAGAAAACACACTTTCGACCAATCAGAGAGTGCCACATGGACGTCACACGGATTGAAGGGCCCATTTTCAGCACTTAACCGACGTAACTCCCTGCAATACCGCGCAAACCAACGTCAGGGCCCACAGGACAGCCACCTGGAGAAAGCACAGGCCAAGAGGGGCCACCCCCAGGTCGGCCGACCTGGTCAGGTCGGCCGACCCAGCCGGGCGCCCTCTCCGCCTGTGCTTCCACGTGTTGGCTCCTCCGCGACTCCTGATGACGGTTTGAGGTGCCTTCCGTGGCGGTTACTCTCCCTTGCCGACCTATTGAGGCTATAAATAGGAGGGTGTGCCTTCACACTCAACACACACCACAAGAAGCATTTCTCTCTTGCTAATAGTAGTTCTTGGAGTTTTAGTGGAGTTAGGCTGAGTCTAGAGCTCTCTAGTCCCAAGTCTTCACTTGGAATTGGTATGGCTCTTGTATCTTTTCCCTTTTGTAAGACTTTGCTCTTATCAATATATATATCTTTTCTATATAGTTGTGCTTGGGTCATGAGTTTCTTGTTTGATTTTGTGATCCATATATGTGATAGTATAGTCTACTTGTGTGATAGTAGTTTATATTTATTATACTACTATTGTCATGCTAGTTATATACTGTCACTATAGTCTAGTTTATATGTTATAGTCTCTATGCTTAGTTTTAGCTGATAAAGTATAGCATGGGTTTGGTGATCGTATTCGTACGGTAACTCTGCCTCGTTAATAGTAATCGCGGAGGGGCAGAGTGCTCTTTGGTCATGCAAGTATGGTACTTGGGTGACTGATTTGCATCAATTATTCGTTAGTCTACTGGTTCGTCGAGGTAGGCGGCAGGTGGTGACAGCCCTGTCCGTCCTTTGAAATCCTCCCCGCTAGGCTAGTGCGTAGGCTCTTGGCGGAAGTCGCCTGTGGATGCAGGGGTAAGTCCGTGCCTGAAGTGCTATACTATTGACTGCTGAACCTGAGTGTGGGTCTGTATGTATTCTACTTAGGCTATGCAACTGTATAGGAATGCATAGTAGGAGTAGCTTAGCCTAGTCTTTCCTCCACTAGACTTTATTTATTTAGTAGGAATCTTCTGTGTGTGTCACACTACCCGGTTATTATTATGTACCCGCCTGTCTTGGTTAGATATCCTTGCTAATTGTTAACATGATCTTATATGTTAGTAACGCTTCTTGATCATACCCTTCCGTTGGGATAAACAAATACGATACCCTGAATACTTCCGGGTGAAATGCTACAGCGGTATTCTCCGTGCGCTTGCGGATTTTACCTACTTGACTCTGGGACATATTAGTGAACCGTTTCTGGCCCCGTGCCGGGAATGATTTATTAATATGGCTTAGCAAAAGTCAACACGCATATACAAATATATAGACAATATCATAGGTAAATGGTCTAAATTAGTATCAATTATGCTCTAATTGGGGTAATATTCACATATAAAAGGAGCACTTGGGAAGTGCCAACAATAAACTTCCATAAACATATGGAATGGGCCTCGGTCACTTCTATGGGCCAAAACACCCATGCGCCGATCGGCGCACTGGGCTTCTTCAGTGCTTTTCATCGGTTCTGGACTCCTGTCCTCTCCAGCATCACTTTAATCATCAATTTTACCTGTTTCTGCAATAAAGCTCCAAAACAATGCATATACAAATATATAGACAAAATCACATGTAAATGGCCTTAATTAGTATCAATTATGCTCTAATTGGGATAATATTCACATATAAAAGGGGCACTTGAGAAGTGCCAACAACTGCGTACTTCCCTGAACCTCTGCACGTAATCATGCATAGATTCTCCAGCTTTGTGTCTCACAACAATCAAGTCTGACAACCTTAATTCTCTTGTCTTGGCGAAGAAATACTTGTGGAATTTCTGTTCCTGATCGGGCCACGTGATGATAGAGTTTGGAGGTAATGATGCAAACCATGAGAAAGCCAATCCAGAGAGCGATAAAGGAAACAGTCTGATCTTCAGTGCTTCAGTAGCACCAGCTTCTCCACACTGTACTGAAAATCGGCTAATATGCTCTATAGTAGTAGTATTATCCTGACCGATAAACTTAGTAAATTCTGGTGTTCTATATCAGTTAGGCATAGGGATCAACTCATAGCTAGGCGGGTAGGGGGCTCAATACATATAGGTCTGCTATGTCGGCTTCAACCCAAACTGCTCTCTCATTACCTTGGCAATCTTCACCGCCCAGTCATCGGTCGCCACATTGGCCTGAACTGTAGCTGATGCGAGATCAGATGCTGGAACTCCAGGAGCAGTCTATGACCCATAATTAATCATGGTGTGTTGAGCTCCCTTCTCTCCTGGAGCGCAGACGATGATGGCATCCCAAACAAACTTGGCTCAACATTTGGAGCAGTTCCATAAGTCATGTTTGGAGTAGCCGACATTTCTTGAGTGTAGTGTTGCGGTTGTGTCTGCGAAGTTGTCCTCTATAGAATGATGTTGTTGCCAGACCTAGGCGACCTCCCTATTGTGCCACCACTGATATTCCTTGGAGGTGGAGTAGCAACTTCAGGTACTGGTCCCGAGTCTGTTGCAGGAGTTGTAGTGCTTGTACTGGGCTGCTGCCGACCAAATGCTTCAATGGCCGGATGGGGATTATTTCCGGTGGCATGGAAATACATCACTCCGTGTGCTGGATCATTATATACACAACCCTCCACTGTCTGTATGATTAGAGCCCTCTTATGGTCAAACCAATATAGGTGATTGGTTGATCAGTGCGTGATGCACGGCTGTATGGATCATATTATTCAGTGTGCCCTCATCAACAACTTGCGTCGTAGGTTGGGCAAGTTGTTCCTCAGTAACCTCTTCAATTAGGGCAGGAATGGGCAACTTTCCTTTCTGAATGATTTTGTCATGCCTAGTCTTGCTGAAAGTTCCCAACAGAAGGTTCTCAAACTATGCAATCCTTTCGCCGATCTGCGCCTTCACCTCATCACTCAAATCATCACAATCAATAGGGAGCATGTTTTCTTCTTTCAGATCCCCACTAACATCGTGCTTTGGTGGAGGATTCGTAGGTTCCTTTGGCATTCCAGACATGATGCTAATCTTGAAGTTCTTGGTCCCACCGAGCGTGCCAAAAAGCAGGTTGATACGAAAATCTAGACGCGCGACCAAGGAGTTCTTCTTAGCTCTAGTGCAGGCTCAATACAAAAACCGAGGCATGCCAGTCAATTTTACCTGCAAATTGACAAAGAAAGCGAACGATCAAATTCCCTGGGTCATCGGCCCTAGACAAACCGATAAGGAAAGCCGATAGTCACTATTCATAAAAACTAGCCGATGTTATCAGATAATAAATATATAGGAATAAACTAATTAACTGATTAAATCGGCTTATCGACAAGCTTCATTAAACATGAGATAGTAGTGCATTTAACTAGTGCCAATAAACAAAGTCGATAGAGCAGAGTCAATAGATTTACAACAGTCATTCAAAGACTCGCTCAGTCGATAATGTAAAGTCGATAGATCTGATGGCTGGTATTGCAAATATACCTTAAAATCACAGATCTAATCTATTCAAATAGAGGGGGCGACCGACTACCAAAAAAATTAGAATAATCAAGTAAAGTACCAGGAAGTCGATCGAACCGTGATAACCTATCGGCTAAACGTCCCGATAGAACAAACCAGATAAAGATCTAATTACCGGATAACTAGCAATTCCAAGGATAACAACTACAATATCAAATTAATAAGAAAGTACTAGTTGAAGTCCATGAAATTACAAAGTGTGACTAATCCAACTCTCTCGTTGAGATCGGAGCTGATGCAGCCCACGCGAGACGAGGATTTTGTCGAATAGGAAAAGGGTGGTGATGCACCGAATTGTATTGAATGAAGGTGTTAATCTCTTTCGTACAGACCCTATTACATATTTATAGCCATATGCAAGGGGATTCTGACCCGATTCGATCAGGACTCTTCGGTTTCCAAACAAGTAAACCGACTAGATTTATCTCTAAATAATATCTAACTAAAAATAGAAAAAGATAAAATAGCCCTAGCGGGTCCACTTTATTTCCTTCGCTCGTTGAACTTCTCTGTCTTGGCCGAGTTATCTCCACGCCTCTGACTATTGGGACCGGTCCAAATTCTAGTGCCAACAAATGGTTTTGCCATCACCTTGTCATCCAAGTTCCTAAAAAGTTTGAGATGAGTGTTCTCACGGAAGAAGTTCGGGTTAGGTAAATCCTTGGAATTTCTTGTCATGGGACAATCCTTATTGGTGTTACCATCCTTGTAGCATCGGTCACAAAAGTAATCATCCACAAGAAGGGGCTTGACCCAACATGGAATGTCACCACTCTTGCTGATGGTGTCGTTAACGGCTGAGCAGGAGCCAAGTCCACAGTGTGAGGTGTTGTTCACTAGGCTCCTTCCTATTATCTCCTTGTGCATGGCTCTTCCTCTTGTGATCCGGTCAAAGCCATCCAACACCATCTCTCTTTACTCCTTCAGCTTGTGATATTCCTTAAAAATAGAATGCTCAAGGGTGGAACACTCACATAAAGGGATTAGTTCATCATGAATGACAGAAGCATTAGATTTTGATGAACTAGAGGAAGGAGGAGGAATGTACTCCAAGGTTATATCATTATAAGAAAGTTCAAGACCCTTGTACTTCTCAAAAAGCTCGATGTGATCGCCCTTGAGTTTGTCATAACTCTTGTTCAGAGCCCCATAAGAAGTGCCAAGTTTCTTGAGCTCACCCTCAAGCACATCAACTCAGGACATAGCGGACTTACACTCTTGTGTTACCTCTTTGATCCTTTTCTTTTTCTTGATGATGTGCTTGTGGGCCATCTCAAGCTTGGTGTACACCTCTTCATAGGAAGGTTTATCATCTTTATCATCATCATCATCACTATCATCATTACTTGAAGAGTCACTTGCTCCACCATATTCGTTCATGGCCATGAAGCACATGGGTGGTGGAGGAAGGAGTGAAATGTGTTCCACAAGTGCAAGTCCAGCCATTTCTTCTTCTTATTCATCGTCACTTGAAGATGATGAAGAAGAATCACCTATCCATTTTTCAATGAAAGCCTTGCAAGAGTGCATCTTCTTCTCCTTGCCTTTGCCCTTGCGCTAATATTTACTCTTGCGGTGTTGCTTCTTTATGTCATGTTTGGGCTTGGGCTTCTCTTCTTCATCTTCACTTGAGGAGTGTTGTTGTCTCTTCCTATCTTTTTTGGGCTTTGGGCAATCTTTGATGAAGTTCCCACTCTTACCACAATTGAAGCAATCACCACCTTTTCTTGAGCTTCTTCATCTGAAATTCATTCTTCTCATGACAAGGGCAAGATCAGCTTCAAGTTCTAGTTCTTCATCCTCCAAGAGCTGCTTTGTCTTCTCCTTCCTGCCACACTTGTTGGTTTGAACATCTTCAACTTGAAGTGCTAGCTTTGAAAGTTGAGTGTCATCCATGCCTTCATTGTAATTCTTGAAGGATGTGTGCTTGCCAAGGATCTCATTCATTGTCTTGTTCTTCAAGTAACTATTGATGAGGAGAGTGACAATGGTCTCATAGTTGCTTGGAAATAGCTTCCCAAACATTCTCTTGACATCATCATCCTTGAGCTTTAAGTTTGGGCCGAGTGCATTGATTTCCTTAACAAGAACATGGAAGTGAGAATAAATAGTGTTAGCTTTCTCATTTGGGAGCATCCTGAAGGAATCAAATCTATTCCTAAGCATATAAAATTTTTCTTCTTTCGTGTCTTCAGACGCCTCTTGAATATTCTTGATTTGAGCACAAAGCCCCCAAGCAGGAGCAGTAGCATCCAAGCCAACAAACACATTCTTAGTAATGTATGAGAAAAATAGCATTCTTGGCTGGAGCATTCTTAAAAAAGCTGGCATCATGAGCTTTGTTAGCTTGAGCTTCACCAAGAGTCACTTCCCATGCTTGTGGATAAATGGACTCAAGGTAGGCTTGCATACGAGCCTTCCAATAGGAGTAGTCCTCTCCATCAAAGATATGCATGTTCCCCATCTCTTTCGGCATTCCTACTCTAGGCGGTAAAGCCTAATTATGAGCATGAGGGTCTGATACCACTTTGAAGGGGCGAAGAATATCAAGAGGGGGGATTAATTGGATCAACATGGATCATCCACTCAAACTTCAACTTAATCAAATGACACCACCTCCTGACGTCAAGTCCTATGCAGATCTCCTAAGCCAAGATCCTAACAAGTTCTAGAAGAATGATGCAATGCTAGGGGTGCCAGGCCAATCAACAATCATGCAAGCCTATGGAAGTCCTATCTCTACTTACACACTAGTGTGGAATTAAAGACGATAAGTAAGGAGAGGGTTTCGAGAATGTTCTTCGATTTTTAGCCCGAGGTCTTGGAAGGATTGCGTCCTCCCCTAATCCCAGCTAGATCAACTCCCATCGGAGTATTGATCTCTCCTGTCACTCAACGGTGGAGTCCTTGCACACAATCCTGCATCACACCAAGTGAAGACACGGTCGCATAACTGCTGCCACCAAGGCACAAGCTTGCCTCCCTCAAGGACTTGCCACACTCTCCTAGTGCAAGCACAGGCGCTCTCTTCTTAAGGCTCCTTTCAAAGTCAAGCTCCCGCCATGTACAAACATATGACGACCTTCATAGCCAATCAAGATAGGCTTGATCACCAACACCTAATAGGTCTAGGCCCTGTCATAGACCAAGAGTAACAACACGAAACACTCCTTATAACCTCACTAGGCTAGAGATGAAGATATGCTCTTATTATTTTTCTAGATACTCAAAGATAGCTCTCAAATCTTTGCACATGTGTGCTCTGTTCTCCTCTTGGCCCTCTACTAATTCCTCTAGCAATCCAAAATTGTCAAAGGAGCTCTCCATGAGCTAGGCAACATCTATTTATAGCTCTAACCTCTCCACTATTCATTGCTAAAAAGCTCACTACAGAGGAATCACTCATCATAGCTTAAGGTGACCTATCACCGTAACTTATGGTGACCACAAAGTATTCAAATTTTGGTACTAGCAATTGAATGGCCAAGTCACCGCAGCTTTCGGTGACTTCTTCTCCTCCTTCCGGCAATTGCTGAAACTCTATGCCTCTCTGCATTGTTTCCTCTTTGGTCCATCATACCACACGACGATTGCGATGTATCTTCAACAGAACCATCCTCGTTCTATTTCTCTTCTCCTCCTATGGTGACCTCGCCGTCACTTCAACAAAGACATCCATTTTTCTAATATTCATATTGTCTGCCTTATCGTAACTTATGGCGACCCCGTCATTCCTTATGTTGACCTTCTGTGCCCCTGTCCAGAGACTTGCACCTCTTTGTATATTTTTTCCTAGCACTCACCGTAGTTTACGGTGACTTAACCTCCATAGCCTATGGTGACACCCACATACCTGTTTGTACATAGAGTCTAGCTCTCCTTGGACTAGTCACCGTACCTTACAGTGACCTCTTCTAGACCGGTGACCTCAGCTGTCAGACTCCTTCTCTAAGTTACTCATCATAGCCTTCATCGTGTCCTACGGTGACCACACTGTATCTTATAGTGACATGTCCTAAAGCTGAAACTTCTTTGTCCCCTTGACTTTGTTTCCTAGCTTCCCAACCTTGGTCGATCCATCTCCACTGCCTCTTCTAGTGTCCAAGAGACTCACTGAGCATCCCAACACTTCTAACACTAGTGATACCTAAGAGAATGATTCGTGCCCTCTTGATAATCTTGTTTTTCCTATAGACTCAAGCCTACACACAAGCCAAGTGTTCATAACACTTGGACCTAGCTGTCCTTAGCCTTGATCCATCTCCATCACCGTGATTCTCCATCACGATCTTCATGACAATCCACCGAGTCCACATCAATCACCAAGTCAACCAATCACAAATATCATGTGAAGATAATAAGTTTGTTTCTATATCACAACAGTAGATGTAGGCTTTAGCTCATATTCATGTTGGTACTCAATCCTCAAAACATTCATACCTCTGGGGTTTCATACTCCAACGATCATAAAACATACAACATGGAACAAAAATACAAACTAAAATGTTTTGGACTCCTCAAAATGTGTACTATTTTAGTAAAATAATAAATCACACCAACAACTTTTGACCTGCAACATATGCTTTTCCCTTTGGCATATGTCTTCCGGAATCATGCTAAATAATGGTAGAATGTTTCATCTCTAGTTAATGGCATAATTTTTAATATGTGTAACTTGAGCTTATATGTTTTTGTTACAATCACATACACTTTGCTCTCTGTTGTTTAGGTATTTTTAAATTGTTTTGCCTCTGATCATCATGTACATGCACATTTAGTTGGTATGAATGCTACGTCATTTGCATCAGTTATTAGTAGAAAACTCACTTTGCATTATACGAGACTAAATGGAGGGAATATGAAAAATCATCTATGTCATTTCCTACTACACAGACTGTGTTTTTATTACATGCTCATGTCATATCATGTACTTATTCAGGAAGTGCCACGAATAATCTTTGATCCTCATTTGCGTTACATTTCATCCATACGACTCAACGACGGGAACGTGGAGGTTACATTTCATCCATACGACTCAACGACGGGAACATGGAGGTGGAGATCATTCCAGAGGAGCCTGGAGTTGAAATTAACTCTCTTGACAGTGCTAGCTACAATCAGAACCAAGGCAAGTCCCGGTGCACTCCAATGTTTTTATATTGTATGACATGTATGTGTGTCGTGTATTGTGCATTAAATATAGGATATGATTAAAGCATTAGGTGTATGTAGGCAAAATAAATCCTATGGATATTGGTTCGGTTTTTACAGGCCTGTTAAGTGCTAAGCTTAATTTTGAGTCCCGGTAGCATGTATCGAGTAGTACGGAGACTACTCGATATAGGTTGATTTACTTATTATTACTTCTTTTGAGATATTACATGGTGATGAATTAAAATGAGACTGGGTGGGGATGTCCATGTATAGGTTGGGGTGAAAAGGATGGTCCTTGTTTTCCATAGCCCTGCTTGTGTTGATTAAGGACCGTTTCATATGGACCTGTGACCAAGTTTTAATAGTACCAAGTACATACCATTATATGGAAACTAGAAAACCAATGTAAGTTGATTATTGAGGTATTGGATGGCACCCCACCCCTCATTTGGTGATGAAAATGGCTATCGTGGAATTTGAGTATGTGTTGGAAGAGAGAGTGCACGGGCTACTCATAAATAGCTCCAGCATAGGCATCGCATGGGGTGACATGTACTTGGGAGAGGTGGCCTGGCCCAACTCTATGGTGTCTTATGAAAGGTGGTCGTGTGTGACTCCTTGTGAGTGTGCGTATGTCATGTTCTTGGGTTTCTCCTATAGGACATAAATCGATTCGAGTCCGTCGTACGTAGCGGTCATTGAGTACCACTTGTGCAATTGCTGTCATATCATAGTAACAACTTGAATGATGATAATTATACTTGTTGTTTTATACTTAAATTTAATTGTATTGTAACCAGGACTGATGTAGCTTAGTTTCACAACATTTATTTTATGCAAGATCCCTATTAACTTGGTTAAAACATAAAAATAAGGATCAACTACTAGTGCTATTTTTGCAAGTTATTATCTTAACCCAGTCAGGCCCCTACATGCTAGATTTCGGCCTTAGCATGCCATTTTTAACAGGTACAACTTGGTCAGTATTAGTTGCTCAGGGTTTGTTGTTTTAAGTTTTGTATAGGTAAGTCGCATATTGTTTTCTCTTACAGTGTTAACAACAATGAGTGGGGTGGTGAACCCCCAAAGGAGTGTGCTGTGGAATGGGTTTCCGTTTTCCCCACTCAAGATGAGCGTGGTGAATGATTCATGGTTATAGGCTGCCGTGAATTGATGTATCACTTGTATCATCGAGACTCTATCGCGTCCACTATCATTTCATTTGTCTGTACTGATGGACTCTTGCTTCGTTAAGATGTCATCTGAGGATCTATCCTTTGACTAACCCCTCATTTTGAGGTGGCGACGTCACACAAGTCATGGTCTAAGAATATAATAGTATCATCTGCATATTATAGTATCGAAAGACCATCATCTAAAGGTGGGGATGATCATGAAATCAGATCATCCTCCTTAGCTCTTTTAATCAGAATGGCCATCATATCTGCCACTATGTTAAAAAGGATGGTTGACATAGGATCGTCTTGTCTGAGGCCCTTTTTGGTTTGGAAGAAGTGGCTGATTTCATCATTTACTTTGACCCTTGCACTCCCACCTGTTACCATACCTTCAATCCATCTATAGCACTTGGGGACGAACCCTTTCATCTGTAGTGTTTGTGGAAGGAATGACCATTTGAACTTGTCCAAGGCCTTTTCAAAGTCAATCTTAAAAAGAACATCAACCCTTTTCATTGTATGAAGTTGATGAATGGTTTCATGTAACATAACCACTCCTTCCATGATATTTCGACCAGACAAAAAGGCAGTTTTAGAGGGACTCACTATACTCTGAGCCACCCTATTTAATCTGTTTGTGCCCACCTTTGTAAAAATCTTGAAGCTGACATTTAGGAAACAAATTGGTCTATATTGTTGTATCTATTTAGCATCCTGAGTTTTGGGTAGTAGAGGAGTTACCCTGAAATTAAGACTAAAGAGGTCAAGGCGCTCATCATGGAAATCTCTGATAAGCGCCATCAAGTCTTCTTTTATTACCTCCAAAAAGACTTGATAAAATTCTGCTGGGAAACCGTCGGGTCCTCGAGCCTTATTATGCTCCATTTGGTAGACAACCTCCTTGACCTCTTCATCCGTAAAAGCGGAGGTTAGAATCTCATTTTCTGAAGGAGTAAGTTGTGGAATATATTGTATCCGACTTTCCACTAGAGTTATATTGGTCTTTTCGGGCTGGCCAAAGAGTTGTTTGTAGTAGTAGGTGATATACTTTTTGAATTAAGTGTCACCCACAATAACCCATCCTCATGTTCTAATCTAGAGATGTGTTGCTTGTGGTGTTTGCCATTGGCCACTAAATTGAAAATTCCAGTATTATCATCCCAATAAAACGAAGTCTTAACCTTTGCCCTTTCATACCATTTTATATCTTCTTCCTTAAGGATGCAGACTAATATATCTTTCAAATAATGTTTCATTTATCTCTTTATCCCAAAGCATGTTCGTTTCTGCCTTTTTATGTAGCATATCCAACATTGAGATGAGACGTTTCTTCTCTTTTCTATAGTTACTAGCGGTATGCTTGGCCCAACCCCTCAGATGTCATCTGAGGCACCTAATCTTATTTTTGCCATCTTTCTAAAGCAGTCCTATTGTGACACTTGGATAGCCAAATATCTACAACCATATCAAAGAACCCGTCCCTAATCAACCAACCCCTGTCAAATTTGAAGGACGGTTGGGTATAATGGGGGGTTGAGGACCCTGTATTGAGAACCAGAGGAGGGTGATATGAGATATTCCTATCTCTGGTTCGAACAGTCGACAATGGGTATTTATCTTTCCATTTAGTACTGACCAGTACTTTGTCCAGCTTCTCAAAGGTAGGATCATCCCCCGGACCTGCTCAAGTATACTAGCGTCCGGACATGACTATCTCCTTGAGATCCAAAGCCTCAATGACCGCATTAAATATAATAGATTTGGCCTTCTAAAGTTAAAATTATTTGTGCTCTTATTTTTTGGGTGTCTCATAATATTGACCCCCCCCCCCCCCGCCCACACACACACAAACAAAAGATAGGTTAGAGATTCCCGAGAACAGGTATGAGCCAAATCAATCAAGAAAACCTCCTTGTCATATTGCGGCCCATAGACTGCATAAAGAGCAAACTTCAACCCATCCGATTTATATCTAAGGATGGATTTGACATAAAAAAATCCCCTTCAACTATGGCTCCTATGTCAAAAAAGAAAATTCAAGTTTACACCGCCGCCTGATCGATCGTGAGGAGCCATGCAGTGCCACAGAAAATCTTGGCCATCACCGAGGCTCTTTAAAGTAGATCTGGCCATGTCTAACAGAGCTATAAAATTAATCTACACTTCTGATAAGAACACGACGACGGTGTCCGGATTTTATCCCAATCTTTCATGGTACAGCAAGTACTAGCAAGTATATATAGGTATTGAAACTTGTTATCTCAGCTATGAATAGATAGAACAACAATCTCAAGCTCAATGATCCAACAACCACAATAAAATAGACACCACAGATTTGTTATCCAATAGCAATCATAAACCAGCTAGAACACGATAGGAAAATACCGGCTTACAAGAACTTGATGTAGATGCAAACTAGTAGAGATAAACTCTCCAACTCATTACTTAGACAAGCATGATCTGGAGATGGGGAACCACAAGTTCCAGCACGCACCCAAGAGAAGAATCACTTGATCACGCACTTCAGCGACCGGCAGAGATCGGCGGCAGCAACCGGTAGAGGAGGGCAACACCTCTAGGGTTTTTTTGGAGGACACCACGACCAAAAACACAATACAATCACGTCCTAGCTTACAGAGGCGCTGGCCCTAGGCTATATGGCATGCAAGCCAGCCAAAAACCCAGTTCGACTCGAACACATCTAAAAACAGACTCGGACTCAACACAACTCAGAATTGTTTTGATTATTGAGACCGCTAGAGAATTTATTTGACTATGGGGCCAGATCCGTTGGAAAGGTTATCAAATTATCTTTCCAACGAGTATTTACTCAGCCCAATCCGACTCCGTATGGCCCAGTTATGCTACTTTTACTCCGCACCTGTCTGGCTGATCCTAAACCGAGTCCGAACTGATTTTGAGTTTCCATATCTTCTGATTTCGTGACTGGGTGGACTTGAGACCGTGTAGACTTTGAAAGTAAAGTATTGCATACCTTTGGGAAGGCCTGTAACACTAATATATGTTCCTTACATTTCACAAGTGGCACAACCATTGATCCAATCATAACATATTCCTTCGTTTCTCCTTTCTTTTCCTCAACCTTCAGATTGGTCCCACTGAAAACATTGCATGGCATAGAATAATTGGCTAGCAAATCCTCACTTCGCTCTTCATTATTCATAATATTTGTCAAAGATCCAAACTGAATGTTGGAGTATTTTGACACATCATGTTCTGCAATAAGTGTAAAATCATGCTTATTTTCAGAATACGTAGTTCTAATGACTCGATGAGCCATGGGCTCATCAATGATGACGGATATGTTGTCTTGTCTAATAGCCTTAACAAATAACAACCATGCTTGTAGAGCCCTAAAAACAGCATCCACAGGGTGTCGTTGACTGCTCGCTTTCTGCACCCTGTACTAGTATCAGTGCTTCAAAATATATGCATACGGAGCACTGGTTATGGTAAAAAAAATATATATATACTCGATCATAAAAAGGACTCACTGCTTTTAATCCAAAAAAAGAAATTCAAGAAAAATATCCAGATTAAAGCTAGTGATGCCGCCTTTTCCTTTTTTTTCCTTCTGATTTTCTTCTGACTATGGAGGGTTCACGCAAATGTCAAACGGTGAAGATTAATGAGAGTATCCTGGTTATTTTATTTATTATATATATGTATATATTTTTACCAAGAAAATGAGTCTTCATGTTCGCTCTTCAATGATAGAAATTACTTCATTAATCAAAAAAAAAAGAAAAGTAAAAATTTACCCACCACTGCCATTATAAAAAACTAAACCAAAATACCCCTATATATGGTTTGAAAATTACCCACTATTAATATTAAAACAATTCATCAGAAATACCTTTATTCAATAACTACGTCTTGCATCTATCTACGTCTTCCATCTATCTATGAGACTCACTTCTTTTTAGTAATTATTAGGCAGGTAAACCAATTTCAATTTATCCACCTCTCTCATTTAACAAGCTAAAAGCGATCTAAATTTGTTTCTTTTAGTCACCAACTTAGTCCGGACAAACCAAGTAAGAAAACACTTTAGTGGTGAGCACGCAATCATTGGTCAAATATGACAAACACTACAGCTAGATCCATGTTTGCAAGGCTTTAACAATTAAATTTCATGAAAGTTTCTCCTGAGTTATTAATTCCACAATGTTTTTATGTGAGCGTTGTAACTTGCACACTGCTGAATTATTGATAAGGTGGAAAAGAGCAATACTGGTGTGTGACAAGAAAACCATCTATCTATGGATATCTCCATCAACCCTTGGACTCCATCAAGCTCATCAAGCCTCCATGCTTATGGTCATTGTCATCAATAGGATTTGTAGTAGTGTTAGAGATAATTTCTACACACACAACACTCATGTAGATATGAGTCCACAATTTCATAGTTGTCATTAATCACCAAAACATCCATACCTTGGGGATTCAATCATTAGTGGTCATGAAGCTTACAAGATGCTATGGATATAGAGTTTGATTATAGTAGAGGTGGATTGCTTTATTTTTGTCCACTTTAGCTTCATGTACATGTGTGTGTTGTCATAAGCATAACTAAAGATGTATGTCTTAAGTTACCTCAGGTCGGGAGTCAAACCAACCAAAACATAAGGCCAGTCTCAATGGGCCTTTCATCAGCATTAAGTGATATGCCACATCGGCAGAATAGATGACATGACACGTCAATTAAGATGAAAGAGATGAAATGCCTTTCATGGCACGATTTCATATATATGAAAGTATATTGAAACACCAATTGAGCATAGTGAAGAAAAGGACAAAGAAAAGAAGCAAAGTTCATTATGATACACTTCTAATATAGTTGCATGGTATACATATGCACTCTTACATAACTTAGGCTTTATGCACAAGCACATTGCGCATGGGTGTACTCCTACATCCATTGACGATGCCTGTTAAGAGCATACTGCGTAGCCAAACGTGGAGGATTTCAAAGTAGAGATAGGGTTGTCACCACCTACTCCCTACCTCTAGTAATCTATGGACTGCGCGATAATCAATGCATCCTTTTAACTTAAGCACCATGTTTGCGTCTCTAGAACAATACTCCAAATCTTCTACATGATGGCTCGAAAAGGATATTGTTTCATGCTAAACAGTTTTGGCTCTGGCTTGTCAGTGACAAAGCATTTCTGGTTAATCTAAAGTAATTTGAAAAAAAATGTACGGCTAAATGACTCGCTGTCTAGCTCCTTTATTGGATATGCGATGTGAGGTAAAGGAGAGCAGTACAAAATTCAAAGGAGATATCTCATGATGCATTATTTTTTATTTTCTAAAAAACTTGTTAATAAGGGTCATGCATAGTTTAGCAGCTAATTATGTGAAATACAAATAAGAAAATAAATTAAATATCATGTGAACGCATGTTTTCTTTGATTCCGCAGGAGCACGTGCCATCTCTACAGCATCAGCAAGCCACGACACATAGCAAGCTTTACTTGTGTTATTTTTACTTACAAGTAGTAACATATACATATGCTACAAAAAATCTTACTCTAGTAATATCAGTACCTATAGATCACTTATTAAATGTGTTATATATGTAACATTTTTTTCTACCTCTAGTAACACAGAATAATTATGGATGAAGTCCAGATGCAACTTTGTGTTCTGGTGTCCGGCTTCATTAAACTTTCTCACTGAAAAAAAAAGATTTAGGCTCGGTTGTTATATGGCCAACCATTTCCTTGGGACTCTAATCCGAAATGAAAACAAATATCAGAAAGTATATGCATAAAGACTAAAGAGTGATGTCCCATGACAACGTATATAATAAGATCAAATATATAACTCTGTATGTAATCATTGGTTGAAGAACCGAGCAAGAACAAGCTAGAGGGACTAAGGTTTGGGGTTGAAAAGTCAAGACATGGCTCTTACCACACTTGCGGTTGGATTTCTAAAAAGACATAGGTTGTGATGTGAACAAGGGTTCCCGATCTTCCGAAAGGTTCTTGGTAAGTTGATTTGGTCGGAGGCGACACACAAATCGATCCGGCTTCAGAACAGCACGTTCTAAACCCCGCAATCGCAGCACGACGTCTCCTCTGGTTATCAACCGTCCAAAAGACGATTGACCTCGCCGAGAAGGCTGATCCCTGCCTGCGAATCAAGAACACAAGCAAGAACAACGAAGATTGCAACACAATTGCAGATGTATGATTAAACTCTCGAAGTTGGGGTCTCACAAACCGATGAACGGCGAAACTGTTTATGAACAGAATTGATCTAAGCAAAACCCGAACCCTAATAGTGTGGCGGCGGCTGTATATAAAGACCCTAGGGTCGTGCAAGACCCTCTGGACGCGCCCCTAATTGGGCTCAACTAGATACAAAGCCCAAAGGCCAAAATTAGGCGATGCAGCACCGACACAGATTCTGGACTCTGTCTTGTTTTGACGATTCCCGATGACTCCGGATGAATTTTGACATGAGGCTGGCGGCATTGGAAAGGTCTTCTCCTTATCTTTCCGTGCATATGTAGAACGTCCAAATCCGAGTCCGTATGCGTCCTGGGTGACTGTTTTAGTACAGACTGGTCCTGGGCCCCGAAACAGACTCGAAGTCGGTTTTGATTGGGCCTCTACTTTGGCTTCCAAGCCCTTGCTGGTCCTCCACGTTCCCAGCTCCTTCTCCCATCATCTCCTGGTCTTCTCCATGGTTTCTAATCATAAAATAATCATTAGGTAGCGAACCATTCTCAAAAGTAACATATAGCGAAGAACGTAGGAACGAGCTCACCTCTAAATTTAGTCGTCGTGCACGCGCTCTAGTCATTGGACCTTGCAAGTCAAGATTTGGAGGAGTGTTGTGTGTATCCATAGGAGTGATGTCCTCATCATCCTCCCCCTCTTGAAGTGGAGTCGTCCTCGACTCGAGCTCATCCTCTTCTCCCAAGTATGGTTTCAAATCTGAAATGTTAAAAGTAGGACTAACCCCGAACTCGGGAGGCAACTCAAGTTTGTATGCATTATCATTAATCTTCTCTATTATTTTGAATGGACCATCAGCTCTAGGCATTAGTTTAGACTTTTTCAATTCTGGAAATCTATCCTTCCTTAAGTGTAACCACACTAAATCTCCTACATCAAGCTTTACTTCCTTTCTACCCTTACTGCCAGCAATTTTATACTTTTCATTCATCTTTTCAATGCTAAGTCTAGTGGTCTCATGCATTTGCAAAATAAATTCAGCACGCTCCTTAGCATCAACATGAACTCTCTCATTAATAGGTAGAGGAAGTATATCAAGTGGAGTACGGGGATCAAAACCATACACTACCTTGAATGGACTTACCTTGGTAGTAGAATGTGTTGCCCGATTATAAGCAAACTCAACATGAGGTAAGCATTCTTCCCATTGCTTCAAATTTTTCTTCAAAATAGCTCGCAACATAGTACCCAAAGTGCGGTTCACAACCTCAGTTTGTCCATCAGTTTGTGGATGACAAGTTATAGAAAATAATAACTTTGTACCCAACTTATTCCAAAGCGTGCGCCAAAAATGACTCAAGAATTTTGCATCACGATCTGAAACAATAGTAGAAGGCATACCATGCAAATGTACAATTTCTATGAAAAAAAGATCAGCAATGTAACTAGCATCATCAGTTTTATGACATGGTATAAAGTGTGCCATCTTGGAAAAATGATCCACAACAACAAAAATGCTATCGCTCCCCCTCTTAGTCCTAGGCAGTCCTAAAATAAAGTCCATAGAGATATCCGCCCAAGGAATAGAAGGAACAGGAAGTGGCATGTATAAACCATGTGGATTCAATCGAGACTTAGCTTTTTGACATGTAGTGCAGCGAGCAACAAAACGCTCAACATCTTTCCGCATCCTTGGCCAAAAGAAGTGTGTGGCCAAAATATCCTCTGTCTTCTTAGCACCAAAATGACCCATCAATCCACCTCCATGCGCCTCCTGCAACAACAAAAGACGAACGGAACCAACTGGAATGCATAGGCGGTTAGCTCTAAACAAGAATCCATCATTCAACACAAATTTGTGCCAAGCACGACCTTCTTTACAGTGCAGCAATACATCTTTAAAATCAACATCAGCAACATATTGTTCTTTAATTGCCTCAAGTCCAAAAATTCTACAATCAAGTTGAGACAACAAAGTATATCGCCTAGATAAAGCATCAGCAATCACATTATCCTTCCCTTTCTTATGTTTAATAATATAAGGGAAAGACTCAATAAACTCAACCCATTTAGCATGTCTACGGTTCAAATTGCATTGAGAACGAATATACTTAAGTGATTCATGATCAGAATGAATAACAAATTCTTTGGGCAACAAATAATGACGCCACGTCTCTAAAGAACGTACAAGTGCATATAGTTCCTTATCATACGTGGAATAATTCAAAACAGGCCCAGTAATTTTCTCACTAAAGTATGCAACAGGTTTACCATCTTGCATCAAAACACCACCAATGCCTATACCACTAGCATCACATTCAAGCTCAAAAGTCTTATCAAAATTGGGTAATTGCAGCAATGGTGCATGTGTAAGTTTGTCCTTCAAAGCATCAAAAGACTCATGATGTACCTCACCAAAATGGAAGGCAACGCCCTTCTTTGTGAACTCATGCAATGGTGCAGCAATGGTGCTGAAATCTTTGACAAAACGGCGGTAGAAACCTGCAAGACCAAGAAAACTCCTCACCTGTGTGATAGTTTTTGGTACAGGCCAGCTCTTTATGGCTTCAATTTTCGCCTCATCCACCTCAATTCCCTGTGGAGTCACAACATAGCCAAGAAAAGAGACTCGATCCGTGCAAAAGGTGCACTTCTCAAGGTTACCAAATAAACGTGCAACTCGTAAAGCATCAAAAACAGCACGCAAATGAATCATATGATCATCCATGGATTTGCTATAAATCAAGATATCATCAAAGTAAACAACCACAAATTTGCCAATAAAAGGTCTTAAAACCTCATTCATCAAACGCATGAAAGTACTGGGTGCATTAGTTAACCCAAAAGGCATTACTAACCACTCATACAACCCGAATTTGGTTTTGAAAGCTGTTTTCCATTCATCTCCAAGTTTCATTCTAATTTGATGGTAGCCACTACGCAAATCAATTTTAGTAAAAATTATAGCACCACATAACTCATCAAGCATGTCGTCTAGCCTAGGAATAGGATGACGATACCTAATAGTAATGTTATTAATGGCTCTACAATCTACACACATACGCCAAGAACCATCTTTCTTAGGAACCAAAAGTACAGGAACAGCACAAGGACTAAGTGATTGACGAACATACCCACGATCCAAAAGGTCTTGGACTTGTCGTTGTATCTCCTTAGTCTCCTCAGGGTTGGTCCTATAAGCAGCACGGTTTGGTAAAGTAGCACCAGGAATCAAATCAATTTGATGCTCAATCCCTCTCAAAGGTGGCAATCCCGGGGGTATCTCAGCTGGGAAAACATCCTCATACTCCTGCAAAAGGTTAGTGACAGCAGGAGGCAAAGCACTAGAAGCAATATCACCAAGCAAAAACAAGGCTTGTTTGCATATCAAAGCATAGCAAATATCATTAGTAGAAATTTCAGCAAGCTCAGATTTTGTGGCAAGACATGAACGACCTTGTAATTTAATTGCAGCACCCTTAGAACTTGAAGAATCATTAACATTACTTGGTGTAGAAGCAGAATTAACAGGTTGCTGAATTTCAGGGCTTTTATTTTTCAAACTAGCAGCTCGTTCTAAATCAGCTTGTACAATTTCAGCAGGGGTCATTGGTAACAAAGTAATTTTAGTTCCTTTATGCATAAAAGTGTACTTATTACTTTTACCATGGTGTACAGCATCATTATCAAATTCCCAAGGTCTACCCAATAAAAGTGAACAAGCTTGCATGGGTACAACATCACAATCAACAGAATCCACATAGGAACCAATGGAAAAAGGAACTCTGCAAGTTTGTGTTACCTTAGCTTTTCCAGAGTCATTTAACCACTGAATGTAGTATGGATGTGGATGTGGGCGTGTGGTCAAATCAAGCTTCTTAACCACATCAGAACTCACCAAATTGTTGCAGCTTCCTCCATCAATAATGACACGTGCCCGACGGTTCTTGATGACGAAGAAAATCTAGAACAAGTTATGTCGCTGCATCATCTCGGGCTGCTGGATTTGTGTGCTAAGCACACGCTGCACAATAATATTCATGTAGCCCGTGGTATCTCCGCCTCCAAGGACGAGGTCACCGCTGGTGGCAGCGACATCCTCCTCCTCATCCTCCACATCGGAGGTGCTCATGTAACCGCCATCATCTGTCGCCACATATGCCTGCCTACTTGGGCAATCTTTCTGCACATGGCCAAGACCATGGCATCGGTGGCACTGAATCCCTGTAGTGCGTCCCGTCGAAGCAACAGAGGAGGCACTACTAGCCGGTACCTGCACAGAATTTTTACCTGAGCGCGTAGAAGGGGCAGGGGCTGATCTTGATGCTGCAGAAACAACACTAGCTGGTGGGGGCGGCCGGAAAGATGGCTTGGGCAGCCCCGAAGTCCCCGTTGGCCGTGGTGGGTAGAAATTCCTGGACTTGCTGTACTCCTCAAAAGCCTGGAAAAGTCCCTGTGATTCTTTCTCTGCAAGCATAGCATACTGGAAACACTGGTTGAGGGTATAAAATTCTTTATAATCAAGGATGTCCTGAATTTCTTTTCTCAAACCAGAATAAAAGCGGCAAATCTGATCCTCTACTTTTTCAACCACAGCACAACGAATCAAACCCTTCTGAAGCTCACTAAAATACTCCTGAACAGTTTTATCTCCTTGATCTAAACGCTGCAGTTTATTACGAATTTCTCTATAAAAAGAAGGAGGAACAAAACGATCACGCATTTCTACCTTAAGTTCTTCCCAAGTAGTAGGCAAATCGGTTTCAGCAGCTAGACCACTCCACCAAACAATTGCAAAGTCCTTAAACTCACTAGTGGCTTGTCTAACTCTATGTTGTTCAGGAACAAGGTGGGCATTAAATTTTTGTTCTACCGTCATTTCCCAATCAAGGTAAGCATCACTATCGTACTGACCCGAAAACGAAGGAATTGAAAACTTAATTTTAGCATACGGATCATCTGGAGCATAGTTACCTTGTGTGCGACGGTTGTGGTTGTGGAAACCACCCATACCTTGAGGGTTACGTTGCAAACGGCGTCGTAACCTTGCGGTCCTTGTAGCTGACCTATCGACGGTGCCATCAGCCTTATACACCGTTGCTTCATCATGATCGTCTTCAACGTCGTTGTTGGTGTCGTTGTTGGTGTTGGTGTTGGTGTTGGTGTTGTTGTTGTTGTTGTTGTTGGTCTTGTGAGCGGTCTCCAATTCGACAACCTGATCGGTTAGCTTAGAGACTCTCTTATCCAACCGCTCAATGCTTTCTCCCAGGTGAAGCTTGGTGACGGCGTCGGTGACGGCCCTGGTGATCGTCTCTACCAAATCACTCTGAACCGCCTGCAAAGCCTTCTGTAACTGTTCTTGGCTCACGCACTCATCAAATTTTGCGGGCGAAGCACCCTCTCCATCACTTCCTGACATCAGAAACACCAAAACAGGAAACAAAAAGTGAAGGTTATCCCTACAAAACTACTAAGCAGTGGTGCCTCTCAACACAGCAAAAGTAAGCTTCTTGCAAAGCTCTTACAAAGTTCTGAAAACAACAAAGCGAAGGATACCAGGGAGAAGTGTTCCACGATTGCAAGGGTTACCAAATAACCTATGTGCTGTCCAGAAGAAGTATGTAGAGCTAGGAAGGCCAAATATATATATATGAGTGGCACACAAATCAAAAACAGATAGTAAAGCTGAATAAGTGCCCAAATAACTTGTCCCTAGTTGCTGGTCTAACTATGTTCTAGAACAGTAGTGATAGCAAAGAAGAAACAAAGAGACAAAGGGACACAGTCGATAACAGGGGGCTTAGTGTAAAATAGCCAAACTCAGAAATTCCAGGGGGCTAGATGGAGCACTAGTAGGAATCCCAAATTTCTTTTTTTTTTATTTTATTTTTTTGATATTTTTTTCCAACTCACTAGCAAACAGGAAGAAACCACAAAAAATTTCAGCTCAAACCGAGCTAGGACGTGGCCTACAGAAAATCGTGAAGTTTCAGAAAATGTCGGGTTTCAACTTGAATGAATTTTTTCTTTATCTTCCCGATTTTTTTTGAATTTTTTGACGAGGGCACACAGGGCGTAGCCCAGTGTGGGTATGCCCAACTTTTTGTCAAGAATCTCCTGTAAAAATTTCAGCCAAAACGGACAACCGAGCGAAAAGTTATGCCTGTTTTACCGAAGGGGTGTCGGAATCGGTTATGAAGAACCCGGGGGTTTGAGTGAAATCCGAGTCGGGCTTGGGGTCGGGTAGGGATTTTTTTGTTGGTGAGGTGGATGCAGCGGAAAGTGGAATTTATGAAAATTGGTCCGAGGTGGTGAGGGTAGGTTTAGGGTGGGATTAGGGTGGGCGTGTTGATCAATCAACCCTAGCACACAATGCCGACAAAACCGAGGATGGTGAAGGGGGATGGCGGCTAGGGTTGCAAGGGAAACACTACTGACGACAAAAACACAAACTAAACCAGCGACTAAACAAGAACTAGGGCACAAACTCAACACTACGGACTCTGAAATTGAAATATGCAAAGGCTAAACACGTGGTTATGGGCGGGGGAAATTTTTTTTTTCTTTTTTGGGTATTTTCAGTGGACGATAGGAAGAACACGAAAACAAAACTAAAGGGTAGTGTGAACCTAACGGTGCACCTGAAGCTCTGATTACCACTTGATGTGAACAAGGGTTCCCGATCTTCCGAAAGGTTCTTGGTAAGTTGATTTGGTCGGAGGCGACACACAAATCGATCCGGCTTCAGAACAGCACGTTCTAAACCCCGCAATCGTAGCACGACGTCTCCTCTGGTTATCAACCGTCCAAAAGACGATTGACCTCGCCGAGAAGGCTGATCCCTGCCTGCGAATCAAGAACACAAACAAGAACAACGAAGATTGCAACACAATTGCAGATGTATGATTAAACTCTCGAAGTTGGGGTCTCACAAACCGATGAACGGCGAAACTGTTTATGAACAGAATTGATCTAAGCAAAACCCGAACCCTAATGGTGCGGCGGCGGCTGTATATAAAGACCCTAGGGTCGTGCAAGACCCTCTGGACGCGCCCCTAATTGGGCTCAACTAGATACAAAGCCCAAAGGCCAAAATTAGGCGACGCAGCACCGATACAGATTCTGGACTCTGTCTTGTTTTGACGATTTCCGATGACTCCGGATGAATTTTGACATGAGGCCGGCGGCATTGGAAAGGTCTTCTCCTTATCTTTCCGTGCATATGTAGAACGTCCAAATCCGAGTCCGTATGCGTCCTGGGTGACTGTTTTAGTACAGACTGGTCCTGGGCCCCGAAACAGACTCGAAGTCGGTTTTGATTGGGCCTCTACTTTGGCTTCCAAGCCCTTGCTGGTCCTCCACGTTCCCAGCTCCTTCTCCCATCATCTCCTGGTCTTCTCCATGGTTTCTAATCATAAAATAATCATTAGGTAGCGAACCATTCTCAAAAGTAACATATAGCGAAGAACGTAGGAACGAGCTCACCTCTAAATTTAGTCGTCGTGCACGCGCTCTAGTCATTGGACCTTGCAAGTCAAGATTTGGAGGAGTGTTGTGTGTATCCATAGGAGTGATGTCCTCATCAGGTTGCGTGTGGCGGACTAACAAGGTTGAGGTTGGGTTTTATTAATCTCCCTTCAACGAACTTCTATTGTGTATAAGCTATATATACTATACTTTGGCTGACATGCGGCATATTGCTTTAAATTTGCATGGTATACGTTTGAATATGTAGGAGTAAAGGAAACGACAATATTGAGATGCATGGGCAGGTCTACTAACACTGGCTAACCAGCCGCCAAAAAAAAAAAAAGCGGACCTTGAAAAAAAAATATCTTACAACTTGCCGATGCAAGGATATATAATACAACCAAAGATTTTGTTGGTTCATTTGATTGATCTGCCAACTAATGGTGGTCCGAAATGTTACTTGTCCATTAGCCTGAACAACCATTTTGTAGTATTACAAAAAGCTACATCATCCACTGGGAATCGCTGGCTGTTCTGCACTCTGCACTACAGATACTCGAACATGCATGAAAAGTTACTGACTGCTTAAGAACATGTCCAAATTTAAGCCAGTGAAGTCAAGAGCCAGTTGTGCAGAGAATATTTTATCACATACGGTTGTACACAACAATCAAATTTGTGGCAATCATGGATGGCTGACAATTCATGAAAAAATGAAGTGACACATGCCTTTTTTTTTCTTCTTTTGGCTTTTGTGTTGATTGTACAGGTTCACGCAATGTCAAACGTGAAAATAGGAGCGGCGCAGCGGAAAATACGATCACCAGGACTTGAATTCAAGACCTTTTGCTCGATACCATGTTAAGCTATTATGCACCGACTAGTTGCATCCAGAAGCTTAAGTTGATGAGAAATGGTGGATAATTCACTTATGGTTCAACAGAAACATATAGGGTTCTAAAAATCTTGCGTTTGGAACACTAGTAACCCTGTTTTTAACAAAATAAACTAAAAGCTGAAGAGCTCACCAAGAGCTGTTTCTCTACCTTTTAGGGTGCAGAAGCCAAAAATATATTATAATAAAAGCCAACAATCACTACTGCAGCAACAAGCTTTTCAACTAGCCAGCTTTTATCTAAATTAGAAGCCACCCGAGAATCTGAAAATGAAGCGAAGGAAGCATCGTTACCTCAGCATTCTAGGTTGCGTCTTGCCACCATACGTATATGCAGCATCATAAATTTTTATAAAACCAATATTTACATTACAACAGAAAAATATACTTTGCAAACGAAAGGCAAATTCTAGCTATGAGAGCAGACAAGTGTGTGAGTGCGGGTGCCTTGCAGTGCATGTGTGCTTGACCTTGTAATCTCAGGTAGGATACATGCAAGTATGTGTATCTGTGCGTGTCATGTTCGTCTGCTTAGCGATTCTAGCTAGTAGTTCAATGTTTTGATGTCTCACTTTTAGTTTTTGCACAGCTGAATTTGTCCGCTCAGAGAGGATTGATGGAATAGTTCTCGATACTTATCAACTGATCATTTTAAATCATGATATAAACTTACACAAAAATGAAATGCAACAATGGGAAATGCAAGAACTTGTGATGATATTAACACACGACAGTAGTGAAGCAGGCTTGGAGAAATTATGCTCGCGACCGATGATCAGGTCTAGTTGACAACCCGGCAGTTCCTCCGGACCTCACCGGCGCTGCCAGTCTTCACCTCAATGCTGGCCATCTTCACCATGGCTGCCTCATACTTCTTTTCCCACAACCCGGGAACGTAAGCGTTATCGCGCACCATCTTAGCCGTCTCCGGCGAGGTCACGAGTGCGTCGTCAGAGGTGAAGAGCACCTTCTTGGCCAGAACGTTCTTGTAGTACTGATTGTCCAGCTTGGCAGGCGTCACGACGTCCTGCACAACAGTAGGGTCGTTGCCGTTGGGATCCGGGTTAGCCGGGCACTGACCCCTCAGTGATGCAGCGAGAACCGGGTCAATGTTGGAGGGCACGGCGAGGCGGTCAGGGACGAAAGAGGAGCAGTGGGAGCGGCCGACGGTGTGGGCGCCGGAGAGCACGACCATGTCGTCGGTGCTAAGGCCCTTGACACGGAAGCTGTCGATGAGCTGGGACAGCACGAAGGTTGGAGGCGGGAGGAAGTTGGTGCGGGACTCGAGGGAGACTCGCCCGTCCAGGCGCCCGGCCGGAATGTCGAAGTCGACCATTCCGTTGCTGAGGAAGTACGAGGCGTCCCGGGCTGCGAAGGCGATGATGTCGGCGCAGGAGACGACGCCTGGGCAGACCTTCTCGACGGCGGCCTTGGCTGCGTCGATGACCTCAAAGCCGCGGAGGCTCGGGTTGTTTGGCGCGGCGAGCTTCTCCGGCCGCGGGTTTGCCGGCGTCGGGTCCAGGAGGACGGACGCGTCACAACCCTGCATGATGAGGCAACGCCCGGTAATTGAGGTCGATTCCAGCATGCCCCAGTTTACCATGTCGTATTCGTGTGATATTAGAATACAAATTGCACGTGACATTTTTCAGCTCCTACCGACCTCTACGTTTTTTTTTTTTGGCTAATTTTGAATCTTTCTGTTTGAGCCCATAAGAAGCGGATGCAAAGGACAATGTTTTTACATCTCTGCTGGTTGTGCTGGTGGCTTGTGTGCTAGTACACGAATAAATTAATTAACATACCTCGACGAAACAGTCATGGAAGAGCATGCGGATGAGGCCGGCGCCGATACCGGGGTTCTGGCGGACGGCGGCTCGGACAACGTGCTTGACGATCTTCTCCGCCGCCGGGCACTTGTCATAGTAGTAACCAACCTTCAGGCCACACGTATCAGGGTTCGCAGGCTTGTAGTAACCGGCGGCTGCTGGCTGGCATGTTGCTGCCAAGAGCAACACACATGAGGTGAGCACGGCAGCCGCGTTGCTCGCCATGCTTGCTTGACCTGATCGTCGTATCGTATACCCTCACAAGTTGCAGTGTTGACTGAGCAGATTGAGGTGTGGTGAAGTGCTCTTCTGTCTGTCGTCAATTTATAGCGTGCCAATGCAAGGGAGCCTTCTGAATGTTTGTTTAATTAACTCGGCAAGTCGTCATATCGGCCGGCAACGCCAGCGCGGAATGTGGCTGTTTTGTTTGGGAACAGCTCATGCCCTTGACCACTGATGAATGAGACGTTAAATTGTTATTCAGTTCGTTAAACAAGGTGGTTAGTAAGTATAGTACGTACGGAACGGGATCGTCTGCCTTCTCTTCCTCGCTGTGCAATTGCAGATGGGCCGGGCGCTGCGCAGGGACCGTGGGGGAACGAGCCTCCACTGCCGTCCGCCGTTCGATTAAGTTGGACGGCCGATTCGATGAGTACTGTGATCTGACGTTGAGATCTTGAAGGCAGATGATCCCGTTCCCGTACCAACGTAGGTCTTCATATCCTTAATCTACAAGGACAGTTTCGAACAAAAAAGAACCCAAATGCATGAACCATACGTCTCTATATTGATTGGTTGAAGCGTCGCGCTTGCAAGTGAAAGGGACCGAAGTCCGTCGATCGGTTTAACAACTGATGTGTCCTTCGTTGCGGTTGGATATTTAAAAGACACAATTGGTAGGACGATTCGTGTGGCCGACTAACAAGCGGGCTGAGGAGGCAGGGTTGTATTATAATTCGGTTGACATGCGTTTTATTGTTTGGATTTGCATGGTATACGTTTGATTCGAGTAAAGGAAAAAAGTGATAAAATTGGGACGCATAGGCATGTCTAATACAACTGGCTGGCCAGCTTCCGTGCAAAAAAAGTACATAGAAACAAAAAGGAACGTGAAAAAAGGGATTCTAACAACTACCCACGGTGCATGCATGGATAACACAAACAAAGTTCTAGGTACGTTTATATATATATGATTGATTTGATCAGCCCAATAATGATGGCGGATATGTTGTCTTGTCTAATAGCCTTAACAAATAACAACCATGCTTGTAGAGCCCTAAAAACAGCATCCACAGGGTGTCGTTGACTGCTAGCTTTCTGCACCCTGTACTAGTATCAGTGCTTCAAAATATATGCATACGGAGCACTGGTTATGGTAAAAAAATATATATATATACTCGATCATAAAAAGGACTCACTGCTTTTAATCCAAAAAAAGAAATTCAAAAAAAATATCCAGATTAAAGCTAGTGATGGCGCCTTTTCCTTTTTTTTCCTTCTGATTTTCTTCTGACTATGGAGGGTTCACGCAAATGTCAAACGGTGAAGATTAATGAGAGTATCCTGGCTATTTTATTTATTATATATATGTATATATTTTTACCAAGAAAATAAGTCTTCATGTTCGCTCTTCAGTGATAGAAATTACTCCATTAATCAAAGAAAAAAAAAGTAAAAATTTACCCTCCACTGCCATTATAAAAAACTAGACCAAAATACCCCTATATATGGTTTGAAAATTACCCACTATTAATATTAAAACAATTCATCAGAAATACCTTTATTCAATAACTACGTCTTGCATCTATCTACGTCTTCCATCTATCTATGAGACTCACTTCTTTTTAGTAATTATTAGGCAGGTAAACCAATTTCAATTTATCCACCTCTCTCATTTAACAAGCTAAAAGCGATCTACATTTGTTTCTTTTAGTCACCAACTTAGTCCGGACAAACCAAGTAAGAAAACACTTTAGTGGTGAGCACGCAATCATTGGTCAAATATGACAAACACTACAGCTAGATCCAAGTTTGCAAGGCTTTAACAATTAAATTTCATGAAAGTTTCTCCTGAGTTATTAATTCCACAATGTTTTTATGTGAGCGTTGTAACTTGCACACTGCTGAATTATTGATAAGGTGGAAAAGAGTAATACTGGTGTGTGACAAGAAAGCCATCTATCCATGGATATCTTGAGCTGCCGGTGTGAAAACAATCAAAGCACGGAGTAATTTTGTGCTATCAAGAGGCAAGATAAATTGATCAATTAATCGTCTCTTCCAAAATATTTTTAACTGATTTGATGTTGACATGAGTTGAAGTGAGGAAGAGAGGAAAATCAATCCTAAAAGTTCAATGAAGCAAATATTTGATCAAGTGTCCAGAAAACAATAAGAAAAGCTATATTTTGCCTTCTCTTCTAATATTACACTAGGTTGATATCTCACATGGGTAATAGGATTTATAATAACTTTCGATAATAGATTTCATACGTATAGGGACAAATGCCCAACCGTTGAAGTAGCAATGTATCAAAGGTTTAAATTAAATCACATCACCTCTCATAAGTGGACATTTGACCATATGGTCCAAAAGTTTGTGTCGTTGAACATACATATAATAAAATTTGTACCACCGTAGGGGTTCGAGGTATATAAATCTTTTATACATAAATTGTATAATATAAAATCCAAAAGAGATTACCATGGTTAATTTCTACAATAAAAAATCAAGGCAATGCGCGCAAATGAGCAGGTAGATTGACTAGTTAATTACATGTGCCAAATGTCAAATGCTAAGATGTCTCAAGTGAATATTCTATGAAATATCTATATATAGTGTACATCGGCTGGACATCACATTTCACTACTACAATATGCATTTTCAGCAACGGAGTGTAAGCGGCCTTAGTGACAGCATTGCGTCCGCCACTATCAAAATGTTACTGAGAATATGAAACATTTGTGCTAGGCTACACGCCCGCCACTAAGAGCGTCATTAGTGACACAAAATAAGGTGTACTACTCACGAGTACTGCTTGTCATTACCGCTTCATCAACCGAGCTAAAAAAGGATCCGCCCTAACCCTAAGATACTGTTGCCACTGCCGCCATCTTGCTAGCGGCCACCTTCACCGTCTTTTGGGCTCGGACCGCCACAACAGCCACATGGACCGTCGCCCATGCCAGCTGCGCCGCCTCTGCCGCTTTGTCTCCCACCACGAAGGTCGCCACCTCAGTGGCATCAGTGGCCGCCTCGACCATGGCCTTGGCCACTGCCACCACCGCCCTGGCTGTGGCCTCCGTAACCACCATTTCTGATGTTGCAGTAGCCTTCTTCATGGCTGAGGAGGAGCTGGCAAGGTGGCATCACCGCCATCGTTGCTTGGGTCATGATCATGGCGGTGCTTGGCAGGGCAGCTATTGCTAGATCTAGCTGCCCTGTGCTTCTTCGTGTGGGCCACCTTGGTCAGCGGGGATTGCCGCGTGAAGGCCCAGCTGCGCTGCGGCAAGATCTAGTGTAGCCTCCCGACGAAGGGATGGAGGAGGCGGTGCTTGAGGGCCATCGGCGCGGTGTCGCGGTGGAGAAGAAGCAGCACCTCGGCGTGGTGGAGAAGGGGAGCGGGATAGGGAGGCGAAGTGAGAGTGGCGGTAGAGAAGGTGTGCTGAGGAGAGACAATAGGATTGCCCTCCCCTTGTCCTCTCCTTCTATAGGAGGTAGCACAAGTTAGTGACGAGCCACAGTTACGGCCCACCACTAATTTGTACTACCTCATTTAGTGGCGGTTGAAGACATGCCTATCACTAAGCAACACAAATTATGGGTGGGCATGCGCCTCCCCACTCATTTTAGTAGTGGGGCGTAGGATGCTTGCGCCAAATCTCCAACGGCCTTTTGTTGCTGAAAATCATTATTGTAGTAGTGTTTCCAAGTCGCCTGAATGGCCGTCATCAATACATTTGCCAAGGTTTTGTGCACAAATAAGTGTAAGGTTGACATAGTGCTCTGTTGCTTATATATAAACTATCATTTATTATATACTCCCTTTGTACTAATATTGATGTTGTTTCAACCGTGTTAAGTAGTTCTTTCCCACATGCACTAGTACAAAAGGGTTCTTCAGTGGTGGCCACCACGGAGGCCCTGCCACTAGAAGTGAATAGGGTCCAGTGGCGGGTTTGGATGCCTCCACTAGAGGCCCGGACCCAATGGCAGTGGGATGACACCATATTCCACTGCCACCGGGAAGACAATCCAAAAACAAAAAAGGTGGGTCTCAGCGGGCCGAGCCTGATCTTAGCCCCGCCCAACCATGAAATCCTAGCAACAGATATTGCTGCCTTGGACCAACGGAGGCGCGCCACCCAAAGCTGCGCGTCGTTGACGACCAACCTTGAGCCCGCTGGATCCATGCGGATAGAGGTCGGATTTGTGTGTGGGGAGGTTGGATCCACTGCCTTGAGCTCATAGGGAGGAGGGAGGAGGCTGGTCAGTGGTAAGCGCGTTAGCAGCGGCACCCACACGCACGGAGGAGGGAGGCGGTCAGCTCGGCACCAGCGCGTGTGGGGAGGAGGGTGCCGGTGGCGCTAGCATGCGTGGAGGAGGGAGGGGGCCGACTCAGAGCCTATGTACATAGGGAGGAGGGTGGCGGCAACGCTGATGCGTGCGGGGAGGAGTGTAGCGTGGTTGCGCCTGCATGGGTGATGGGAGGGAGGAAAGAGGCAGGGCCTCTATAGTAGGTGTATGTTTTTTGGAGACACCTTTGTGTTTTCAGTAGTAAACATCGATAATGACTACTAAGTAAGTTTGACTACACATGGATACATGCAAAAGGGGAAGTATGACTGACTCATAGCACAAGATGTCTCTACTCCAGTTATCCGGATGTAGTATAATTGCAAGGTCAGTAGAATCTATAAAAAATGTAGTAGGTATGTTGAGAGAGGAAATAACAAACTTTTGGCTTTATAGTAAAATAAAGATTTACATCTAGATGAGAAAACATTTTCTAGGGAGGAAATAACAAACTTTTGGCTTTATAGTAAATATAGTAGGTATGTTGAGATGACTGAATGCGGTGATGAAGTGCATGATGCCTCCAAATGTCAATGGGGGGATTGGCTAATGGTTAAATACTCACAGCGGTGGAAGAGGAGGTGTATGGGGTCATGGTAGAGGGAGAGGTCGAGGTGTAAATGAATATTTTGATGGTATGAATTTTTTTGATGAGCAGGAGGATGAGTAGTTGAATGATTTCTCAGCGAGGAAAAGACCAGGTTATGGAGCCGGGCAGGAGATCGATGAGGTAGGTAATAACAGAGATCAAACATGTGGTTTAGTGGTTGAGGCAGTCCTAATGCTGGAAAATACATACAAAGGAGAAGAGGACATAGCCCGCAAAAAATTCAGGAGAAAAAGAGACACAAGAAGGATGACGCTAATGCAAATGCGGTAAGCAATTGAAATTATCGGCATCCTCCGAGGAGGAGGTTTGCTGGGCACAATGATAATACTAGCTTGGAACTATTGCAGGCTTGCTAGTGCCCGGTCAGTTCATGCGCTTCTAGGTCTCCAGAGGCAAATAAAATCTAATGTGTTGTTTCTGTCTGAAACATGTTTGGGAAAATTTAGGCAGAGCAAATTCAAAGGAAGTGTAATTTCAACCATTTGATTGTTCATGAGAGTGATGGTCGGAGCAGGGGACTGTTGATGTTGTGGAAGGATGAGGTAAAAACTCAGGAGCATGCGGCCACAGAGAACTGCATCGATGTGGTAGTGGATAATGAAAATAAATGGAAACTGACTGGGTTGTATGGAGAACCTACTTGGGAGCACAAATTCAAAACATGGGATGTATTAAGGAGTTTGCATGGGATGATGAATTATCTGTGGTTAGCCCTAGGTGATTTCAACGAGATACTTTCAACTATGATAAGTAAGGTGGATGTCCAAGGAGACAACCCTAGATGTAATGTTTTCATGTTGCATTAGTGGATTGTGGTCTTAGTGATATTTGTTATGAGGGAGACATATATATTTACAGGGAGAAGAGGGAAAATTCGAGAGAGACTAGATTGAGGAATTGTAAATATCACTTGGAACTCACTATTTCCGGAGGCTAGGTTGATAAACAATTATATGACTAAATCTGATCATTGACCTTTGGTGGTGGACATGGAGCAACTTTTAGGATTGCATGGAGAGGCAAGCCGAAACATTTTGAGGCGCGACGGCTGCGGGAGGTAATAGTGGAGGAGGTGGTGAAAGCTGCATGGGCTCATCCAGCTATGAGGGGAGAGGGGCCATCACTAAAGTAGAAAGTCAATGACGTCCATGAAGAGTTACATGTGTCAGACAAGGATTTCTTAAAAAGTCCTCTTAAGCTGTTGAAAAAACTTAAGGAGTTGGAATTGCTACGAAGAGGACCAATGTCGGATGAATCTCTGGCTAGACAAAAGGAACTCATGCTCCGCATTGAGTTGCTCTTGGAGTAACAGGAGATGCATTGGGTCCAGTTGGCCCGTGCAAAATGGTTGATGTTTGGATAACACGTGTTTCTTCCAAAACTTTGCATTCGCTAGGAGGAAAAGAATATGGTAAAGGGATTGCGTGATGACCAAGGTTGGCATGAAGATCCTGATATGGTTATGAAATTAGTTGAAGCCTACTTTCAAGATTTGTTCAGAGAGCAGAAGTGAACGAGCCACTAGACTCGGTTTTTGCTAACGTGCAGCGTAAGGTGATAGCAAATATGAATAGGGGTCTTACGGTGCCGTTTATGGCAGATGATGTCAGGAAAGCACTTTTCAGTATCAGTGGCATTAAGGCACCTGGACTTGAAGGTATGCATGCCATCTTCCATAAAATGTTTTGGGGCCTAATTGGTGATTATCTAGTGAAAGAAGTCCTAAGGGCAGTTAACGAGGCTAAAATAGATTTGTGGAATGACACTTCGATAGTGATGATTCTGAAAGTGGAGAGTCCTGAAAATTATCCCAATTTTTGCCTCATTAGTTTGTGTAATATCACTTATAAAGTCATTTCGAAAATGCTTGCAAATAGATTGAAAGATCATATTGCCAGACAACATCAGTGACCACCAGAGTTTTTTTCTCCCTGGTAGGCCAATCCCAGATAACATATTGCTAGCATATGAGAGTGTGCACACAATCAAAAGGAAGAAGGGGAAGCAAGGCTTGTGTGCAGTAAAATTGGATATGCATAAGGCTTACGATAGAGTTGAATGGAGCCATTTGCATAAGATTATTTTGAAAATGGGATTTGATAGAAGTCCAGTTAAGCTCATTATAACGTGTGTGTCCTCAGTGAGATACAAGATGAGGTTCAATTCAAGGGAGACTGCAGAATTTACACCAACGATAGGCATCCACCAGGAAGATCCATTATCTCCATATATGTATCTATTGGTGGCCGAAGGTTTCTGAAGCCTATTAAAAAGTGCTGAAGAAAGAGGAGAACATGGAGGAGTGACATGCCCCAATGGTCTCGCATCTTCTATTTGCTAACAACTCTCTCATCTTATTGCATGTGGATAAGCTCATCACACATAGACTAATTACACCGAATGAATTCATAAGAGTTGAGAGTTTACATAGCTAGGGTTCCTTCCCCACGGGAGAGAATATGAAGACTACTCACTCATCCTATCAGTATCAATGATATGGTTTGATGGATGAGGGAATACATGTGGGATGCACAGGTGCCGATCGGCACGGCAAGGTGCCGATCGGCACGACCTTCCTTCCCGGTGATGGTGATTGGTGTTGGCCTCTATCGCCGCCACAACTCCTCCAAACCCTAGGTCATAAGTTTTCTTGATCGATCCCCTTCGAGAGATGATTGCTTCTCCTTATATAGTCATGTCCTGGGTCTAGCTACGCTGATACCGACTCTAATTCCGTGTCGGGTCTTAATCTTGTAGAATTATTCTCTAATTCGGGCCTGCTCCATATGTGTCGATCGGCACGTGGAGCGTGCCGATCGGCACAGCCTTTTTCCTTCTACGACTTGGCCCAATTTCATGGCTCATAGTCCACAATTCCCCTGTTTTCACCTATTTCCTTTATAGGACACAGAGAGCCAGAAAACCACAGATATATGCAATATTTGTGGGTTCTTTGTTAGTAAACTAATAAAATAAAGTGTAGAACAGTCTAAATATTGTCTAATGATGTGTATCTAGAAAGTGCCAATAGCTCCTCCACACTCAAACCATTGCTAGTCCTTGAGCAATATCCATTTCCCCAATCAATCACCACCTCGTATAAACAAAATATGAGGTCAAAAATTCACAATACTTCTCATTCAATAAGTGTTAGTCATTGCATCAACTCGTATGCCCCACAAAGATTTTCTCTTAATTTAAAATTTATCGCACCTCAACACTTGAATTAATCAAATCATCACAAGGCTCAATGTTAGAACAAAAATTTATTCTCCCTTCAAATCATTCAGATGAAGAATACATAGATTTCACTCGTTCGCTCAAATGTGTATCCTTCCCTCCTTATTCAATATACGGCTTGTATGTGGATCTCGAAGGGGAAATAACCAATTGAATCAGAAAGTTATCTAAGTCAAAAATATGCTCAATCATGCCTTCTAAAAGGGAGAGACTACCAAATGATGACAATATGGAGGATTAATAGACAAAAGAACTAGGAAACAAAGATAAAGAATGGGACCAAACAAAATCGTGCAATATGGATTTGGATTTTGTCCTTTTAAATGTATGACCTTCTCCTCTAATCTTTATATGTTTCTTCATTCATTTTTTATTCCTTTTTTTTCTTTTATGTGCCAATTGGCACGTAATCGGTGCCGATCAGCACACCTCTTTGTTTCTCTCTTTCATTTTTTTCTTTTTCCTCTTCACCAGTCGATTGCACTTTTGATTGTAGGTTGTATCAAGGAGGGGGGTATAGGGAACAAAGAAGTATGCATTTCTGGATAGAAAAGGAACAATTGTGGATGGCTAGAAAGAATTTGTGATGAACAAATAGAATCTCCCTTCTAGCTTAGTCATAATCATGAGCACAAGGTTGACAAAGACACTTCTTAGCAAAAGATTCATATGTTGTATAATCTCTAACTCACTTGGCTAAATGTAATAGGTAAATATAGTAATCTTGATTCAGTGCATCAACTCTTATGAAACAAGGGGCTTTCAAAAACTAAATAATGAGCCAAGCGACATTCAACAACTCAAGCAATTTATGTGAAACAATTGTCAAACCAAGATATAAAGCATGGGGTTTTCACATTGATTTGACAACTAACACTCACTTTATTTAAAGCATCATAAACCTTGACTTCATAATTTAACTAAGCACTTGCTATATAAACTCTCATGCCACAAAATACTAAGACTCACGACTCACAAGACTCAAAACAAACGACTCTAAAAGTAAAGTCAATCCTCCCCCACACTCAAAATTTGCAATGTCCTCATTGCAGGAAAGAAACACCTAAACTGACCTAAACTTACATGCCATTCTTTCTCAATATGCAAAAGATTTGCCGAATATTCTGATTTAGAAAAGTGTAATCTACCTCAATCATATCCATCATGTCTTGAACTTGTCGATGAACATCTTCAATATTTCTGCAACATCTATAGCAGCAACTTGGAGCAGAAGGGCCATCACTCGTAATATGAGAGGTAGAGGCAACATTCTCGCCATGGGCCGATCGACACGTAATCGGTGCCCATCGGCACCGATCTTGATCAGCCTGATATCCCTCCTCTCTATTACTGCTTGGAACCTCATTCTTTCCTGAGTCATCAGAAGCGTCCTCGTCCACTTCTTACATCTGAACCACTTCCATTGGCTACTCTTCTTCATCTTCTTGAGCCTGAACTTCCTCCATTGGCTCTTATTCTTCAATTTTTCCTTCTTTGACCTTATTATCCGAATCGCCAGCTGCCAATGGTGCTTCAATATCTAAAAGAGTTTTGAAGCAGTACAAATATTAGGAAACGTCGCTTCCCCAAATAGAACACTGTCTCCGTGGTTTAGTTGAAAGACGAACATAATGAGGAATTCCCTCAAAGTCTTTGCATCTCTTTGCATCAGGCTCTTCGTCTAAATTATTATTGCTTAGATCGACAAAATCAACCATCTTCAAGTCGTGTCGATCAGCATCACTACCATGCTGATCGGCATCTGGAGCAGCCCCATCCAAGGTAAGTATGAAGCTCTTCCATATTTTTCTTTTGCCGCTTCTCAGCTTCACGTGCCCACTGAATGCGTTGCGGGATCTCATAATTAAGCTCACATGGTAATTGATGCCCTTTTGCAACTGGAAAACCATCATCAATACAAAATTTCCATTGATAAATTTAGGATCATTATTCATAAAATTTTTGATCTGCCTCTAATAATCGTTCATGCAGTAGAAACATTTTCATCCCTGTACTGTAGATTCCTTATGAATGCGACTCTCCTGAAAAATCTCCCAAGTTGTTAAGACTCGCGGATGGGCTTCATGCCGATTTGCATTAGTATCCTACCGATCGGCACGGTCACCCTGTTGACCTTGTCCTTCCTCAATTTCTGTAGCTGTGCTATACAACTCAATATGATATTCACTATATAACCTCGCTCTATGAGTTGGTAGGAAAAAATCTTGATCTAGGGCTTTTTTTCTTCAGCAAAAAGCATCTCCTCGAAAGCAATAAAGTATTGATAGTTCAAAGGGCGATTATAAGCGAGAAGGCTTTCCATGGTATACCTCTCAGAGATGGCTTGGCGTTCATCAAACACCATAGATTTACCCTTGCGGATCAATACTTCCTTAACCTTCTTCTGAAGAGCTGCAACCATGTCCTTCTTCTCTTTGTTCCACTTGTCGGCCTCGCTCTTGCACATCCATGCTTGCCGAAGAGGTGACCACACGATTGGATCATATTCGAGTGGGGAAGTCAATCTATCTCCCACCCATGGCATCATGGAGTCCATGGGAGAAAAATCTCCTCCATGCCGATCGGCATCTGAGGAGTGCCGACCAGCATCACCGTCGTGCCGATCGGCATCACCAGAAACCCCACCAGATCCGCCGCATTGCATTGCTCTAGGGTTTAGGTTTCTACCAAAAACTCAGGTGTATAGAATTTTGATGTTGAAACCCATGGTTCCCTCAAATATTTATATGCCTTGAATCCTTGGTCGTATTGCACTCCAACTCATAAGTATGGCAATTTGAAAAACATATCTCGAAGGAAGGCGACTCGCTGACTCGAAACACAATCAAACTCTACCGTGCCGATCGGCACATGGTGCGTGTCGGTCGACACGCTGGCAAAATTGACTAAACCGACTCAAATAAAATAAAATCACACAAAAACAAAGAAAACAAACAGATACAATGCCTTTGTTTTACGTTTTTAGGCTCGACCACCCAATTGTTCACTCAACAAAATAAATATCAAAAGATTTAAGCTCCAAAATGTCGGGTTCCAGATGTACCTTTATCGTTGACCATTCACCGTGTATTCATTTCGTTGCCCATCCATGATGACAACAACTCCTGATTATAAAACTTGACGAACAAGATACGGACCGTCCCATTTGCTCCTGAACTTGCCCTTGCCAAATAACCGAAATCTAGAATTGAAGAGAAGTACCCTATCTCCTTTGTGGAATTCCTTTTTCAATAATTTCTTGTCATACCATCATTTTGTCTTTTCCTTGTAGATTGCAGCGTTGTCATATGCCTTCAGTCTCATTTCCTCAAGCTCGCTAATCTGGATCTTTCATTTCATTGCGGTGGCATCCAAATTCAGATTCATTTCTTTTGTCACCCAATATGCTCTATGTTCCAATTCCACAGGAAGGTGACAAGTTTTTCCATAAACAAATTGGTAGGGTGTCATACCAATTGAGTTTTAAATGTCATATGATAAGCCCAAACTGCTCCATTTAGCTTATTGGACCAACCCTTCCCTTCCTTTGTCACTACCTTCTGAAGAATACTATTTAATTTCTTATTGGATGTTTCTGCTTGTCCATTGGTCTGCAGATGATAAGCAGTTCCAATTCGATGCTCAATTCCCATATTGCCAAAGCTTTGGAAAACTCACTTCCAGTAAAATGACTACCTCATTCTGTTATGATGACTCTAGGAACTCCATATCATGGAAAAATGCAATCTAAGATCATTCCTTTAGATTCTCTTATAGAGCTAACTCTACATGTCAAAGCGTTGACCCATTCTGATACATAATCCACAACAACCAGTATATATTCAAAACCATATGAATTAACAAATGGTCCCATGGAATCCATTCCCCAAACATCAAATATATCCACTTGCAAGTTATACTAGAGAGGCATAGCATTACGACTATTTTTATTTCTGACACTTTGGCATTGAGGGCAAGATGCAACATAATTTTAGCATCTTCGTGCATGGAAGGCCAATAAAATGCGGTTGCCCATACCTTAGCCTGCATTCTAAAATGTTCATAGTGTCCGCCGTATTCCAAAGAATGACACTTCTCAAGGATACTAAATCTCTCATTACGAGGAACACATCTTCTAACACCTCCATCTTCACAATAACGATATAAGTAAGGGTCTTCCCAGATGAATTTCCATATTTCACTCTATACCCGTCATTTAGCATTCCTTGTCGGTCCATGTTTCCTTGAAATCCTAGTACAATGTCATTCATCCAATTATCCCTAGTGTCATATAGATCATATAAATGTTCCTGCTTCATTTCACCAGCAATATGTGATGTGAACAAGGGTTCCCGATCTTCCGAAAGGTTCTTGGTAAGTTGATTTGGTCGGAGGCGACACACAATTCGATCCGGCTTCAGAACAGCACGTTCTAAACCCCGCAATCGCAGCACGACGTCTCCTCTGGTTATCAACCATCCAAAGACGATTGACCTCGCCGAGAAGGCTAATCCCTGCCTGCGAATCAAGAACACAAGCAAGAACAATGAAGAATGCAACACAATTGCAGATGTATGATTAAACTCTCGAAGTTGGGGTCTCACAAACCGATGAACGGCGAAACTGTTTATGAACAGAATTGATCTAAGCAAAACCCGTACCCTAATGGTGCGGCGGCGGCTGTATATAAAGACCCTAGGGTCATGCAAGACCCTCTGGACGCGCCCCTAATTGGGCTCAACTAGATACAAAGCTCAAAGGCCAAAAATAGGCGACGCAGCATCGACACAGATTCTGGACTCTCTCTTGTTTTGACGATTCCCGATGACTCCGGATGAATTTTGACATGAGGCCGGTGGCATTGGAAAGATCTTCTCCTTATATTTCCGTGCATATGTAGAACGTCCAAATCCGAGTCCGTATGCGTCCTGGATGACTATTTTAGTACAGACTGGTCCTGGGCCCCGAAACAGACTCGAAGTCGGTTTTGATTGGGCCTCCACTTTGGCTTCCAAGCCCTTGCTGGTCCTCCACGTTCCCAACTCCTTCTACCATCATCTCCTGGTCCTCTCCATGGTTTCTAATCATAAAATAATCATTAGGTAGCAAACCATTCTCAAAAGTAACATATAGCGAAGAACGTAGGAACGAGCTCACCTCTAAATTTAGTCGTCGTGCACGAGCTCTAGTCATTGGACCTTGCAAGTCCAGATTTGGAGGAGTGTTGTGTGTATCCATAGGAGTGATGTCCTCATCAATATGTGTTCCCTCTTCCTTAATCATAAGACGCGATAAATGATCGGCTACAAAGTTTTTGATCCCTTTTTTATCCTTTATTTCCCAATCAAATTCTTGCAACATCAAGACCCATCAAAGCAACCTTGGCTTAAACTCCTTTTTGGAAGTAAGATATATGATAGCAACATGATCCATATAGCCAATGATCTTAGAATTGATAATGTATGATCTAAACTTCTCAAAAGCAAACATTGCTACCAACATTTCCTTCTCTGTAGTCATATAATTGATTTGTGCTCCATTCAGAGTCCTACTAGCATAGGAGATGGCATGAGCTTTACCTTCTTTACGCTGTCCTCAAACTGCGCCTACCGCATAATCACTCACATCGTACAAAATTTCAAAGGGGAGATTCCAATCAGGTGGTTGCATAATAGGAGCAGAACATAAAGCTTCTTTTAATTTCCTGAAAGCGCATAATCATTCATCATCCATCTCAAAAGGTACATCCTTTTGCAACAACTCTATCAATGGTTCAGCAATCTTGGACTAGTCTTTAACAAATCGTCGATAAAAAGTTGCATGTCCAAGAAATCTCCTTAAGGTTTTGAGATCTGTTGGTGGTGGTAGCCTTTCTATAGTTGATATCTTGGCTTTATCAACTTTGATTCCTTTAGTAGAGATAACATGACCCAACACAGTCCCTTTTGTTACCATAAAGTGACACTTTTCCCAATTAACGACCAGGTTCACCCTCAATATATCATTTTAAAACCTTCTCTAAGTTGGCCAAATAATTGTAAAAATTGGTTCCATGAACAGAGAAATCATCCATAATACCTCCATGATGTCTTCAATAAACTTTGTGAAGATTGCATTCATGCATCTCTGAAAAGTTGCTGGTGTGTTGCAAAGTCCAAATAGCATACGTCGATAGGCATAAATTCCATAAGGGCAAGTGAATGCGGTCTTATGTTGGTCTTCTGGTCGAACATATATTTGAAAGAAACCACTGTATCCATCTAGAAAGCAAAAGTAAGAGTTTTTGGCTAACCTTTCGAGCATCTCATCGATGAATGGTAATGGATAATGATCCTTTTTCATGGCCGTGTTAAATTTTCTATAATCAATGCACATTCTGCAACCTGTGACCATTCTTTGAGGAATTAATTCATTGTTTTCATTTGGCACTACTGTCAGGCCTTCCTTTTTGGGTACACAATGCACAACGCTAACCCATTCACTATCAGGTACCGGATATATCATTCTAGCATTTAGGAGCCTTAAAACTTCCTTCTTGACCACTTCCTTCATACCTTCCTTCAATCTTCTCATTCCTTCAACCACCGGTTTAGCAGAATCCTCGAGATTGATCTTATGTGTACAGAATCCTGGGTTGATCCCTTTGATATCGTCCAAGCAATATCCAATAGCTTACTTATACTTTTCAAAACTGCCAGAAGCCTTGCTTATTCATTCTAGTTTAAAGCATTGTTTACGATAATAGGATAAGTTTTGCTTCTTCCCATATACTCGTACCTCAATCCATTACGAAGCGGCTTTTGCTCTACATCAGGTGCTTCTCCGGGGTCTAAATCGCCCAAAGGTTCGAATCCCTTAGATTTATCTTTGTGCCGATCGGCACTAGGAATGTGTTGGTTGGCACTTGACCCGTCTTGATGTTTGTCTTCTTTGTCTACTTCCTGGAATAGACTATTCAGAGGATCTGAATACTTGATATTAATTTCGTCATCCTTTTCTGGGAGAAATTCTTTCAGGGTGGGGGGGGGGGTCTTTCTGAAAATTGAAAAGAACTTCTTCTCCTCCTAATGTAAATCTGAGATTTCCTTGCCCTGCATCCTATGCTGCTTGTACCAATTTTAACAAAGGTCTTCCTAAGATGAGATCTTCTACTCCCACTTCTTATTCGTCAAGAACGAATATATCAACTAGCATAGTGTGTTTTCCAATTGCTACCTTTGTGTTCTTGATAACTCCTAGTGCTTTGGTTCGTCTCTCATTTTCCATAATTAATTCCAATTTTGTGCCAACTAGACGTCCTTTAACCTTTTATGGTATCCTTACAAATGCTTCATAGGTCATAAGGCTAACACGAGAACCGAGATCACATAAGGTTTTGGAAACTCTGCACCTTCTATTTTGCATTGTATGTGGGGAGCTTCTTTTGTCTCCATAGTAGTACCAAATGCCTATACGCCGCAGAGTCCTTCATATGGCAAGGGAGCAAATCAACAATCGAGCAATCTCTTTGCTTGCCTCATTTCATAATCTTTTTACTGCAGAGTCCTCATCATATAATTTCCCTAATACTTCTCCAATTAATGTCTCATCCAAAATTTTAGACGTCTTGGTATTGGCAGGAAAATTATATTCGATACCCAGCATAGAGGCATACTTCAGATCAAATGTCCTTCTCATTTTCAGCAAATTCTTAGTCAAATCAATGGGGATCCAATCCAATGGTTCAAATTCACTTAATGGTTTTGCATCTTCTAAGGATCTGAATTTGTCTCCTGTTGGCATAGGAAAACTTTCTAAATATTTCTTGTGATGGTCATTTTAAATAGATGCTTCGGTTTTGGAGGAATCTCTGCCAAGTGTATCCGTGTCGATCGACATGGGAGTAGTACCGATAGACACTTCTGTTGTGTCGACCGGCATCTGAGCTATGCTGATCAACACATCCCCAGACTCCAACCTTGTTTCTTGAGAGTTCTTCCATGGGTCATCCTTCACATTGACCTTCAGCACAGATATCTCTGGCACTGTAGGGACATTAACTCGTGATTGTTCTCACAAGGAGCCTGAATCTTCTTCAAACTCATCCCAATGTCTGTGCAATGCTTTCGTGCTAGCTATCTTGATTAAAAGGTCCATCCCTACCTTTGTTGTCACATCTAAGAAACTTCCTCCAGCTGAACTGTCTAGGTGCATTATCGATAGCCCTTTGAGAGACATATAAAACGTTTGCACTAATAGATTATCATCCATTCCCAAATCAGGTCCTTTTTTCAACAAAGATTGAAAAAGCGACCATGCTTGGGCAAGGCTCTCTTATGTACTTTTCTCAAAGTTCACTACCTCCCTTCTCAGCCTTTGCACCTTCGGCAATGGAAACAAATGTAGGCAGAAAGCTCCTATCAATTTCTCCTAATTTCCCTTTGCATCTTTGGCTGTTGATTTATACCACTCCTTTGCCTTCCCGGCAATAGAGAACGGGAATATCAGCCATCTATGCCAATTCTAGGGCACTCCCTCATGCTTGAATGTTTGGCAGAGAACCTCTAAATCCGGAAGGTGCGTGTAGGGGTTTTGTCCTTTGCTCCAGAAAACGTTTTCTCTTCGACCATACCGATGATGATTGGATTTAGCACATATGATGAAGCTGTTACTTTTTCATCTGAAACCTACGGGACCAACAATCCCGGAGATGGTAGTGAGTGATTGTAAGGACCAAAGGCGTACCGAGAGGGGGTTGAATCGGTAAGCCAACCATGAATCCGAATACTTCAATTCACACCACTAGAACCTTGCAATCATTGCAACCTAACAGTCCTAGGAGGCCAAGACCCTACACATGCTAGTGTTCATGATGAGAGCGAATGCGGAAGCTAAACACACTAGCCTATGCAAGCCACAATTCAACCTACTCACTAGAGCACACAAGTGCGGAATAATAAAGAGAGGGTCAAGGAATGCTCATGATTTTTTTCTGAGGTCTCTGAAGGGTGGCGCCTTCCCCTACTCTTTGTTGGACCACTCCCGTCGGAGTTCCGGTCCCTCCCGCCACAAATGTGGAGTTCTCGCCCATGAGCCTGCAATCACTCCCGGAGTGAAGACATGGTGCGCGTCACCGCTACCACCAAGGCACAAGCTCGCCTCCCTTGAAACTTGTCGGACTCCTCGAGCCGACACGGGCGCTCACTAGCGATGCCCCAATCACCGATAGGTTCAAACCGTGTACAGACGTGTGAAGGCCTTTACACCGATCACGATAGGCTCGATCACCGACACCTAACCAGTATAGGTCTCACCATAGACCAAGAGTAACAACCTAGATCACACCCTCAAGGACACCCTTGCCTTAAATGTGCATCAATGCTCAAGTTACTCTCACTAGCACTCTCAAGATATGCAATATCTCCTCCTAGTGCTCCTCTTTTTTCCTCTTGGCTCTCACCAAATGCTCCAAGCAATTCCACTAGCCAAGAAAGGTCTCAAGGACCCCAACAACAAAGTTATATAGGCTTCCAACCTCCAACTAGCCATTGCTCCAGGAAATCAGCTTTCTGGGCCAACTAATAGAACTGTTCAATCACTGCCTGACCGGACCGTTCGATCACTACAGAAACAACTCCAACGGCTCTGCCCACTGTTGATCTTCGTACTGACCGAACCGTACAGTCAGCTAACTGGACCGTCTGGTCCATTTCTCTCTCCACAACTCAAACATTTCTAGAGCCGCTTCCTCTGTGCCCTGCATTGTCCTGTATAGACCGAACCGTCCAGTCTCTATAGCTTCCAACACAGGCAGATTCCTCGCTGAGTCTTTTCTCTTGAATTCCTGTTCTCCTAGTGACCGTACAGTCCGGTCTCCACTGATCTCTCTATCCGGTCACTCTGTCCAGAAGCTGAAACTCCTCGTCCTAGCTTGACTTTGTTTCTCGGCTTCTCCGAACAGCTCCCTGGCTTCTCCACTGTCACCTAGTGCCTGTGGTTTCACTAAGTATCCATGCACATCACTGACTAGACGTGACCTAAGAGAAATGACCTAGACCCCCTTGATAGTCCGGTTTTTCCTATGGACTTAAAGCCCTAACAACTAGATAAGTGTTCCCAACACTTGCTCCATAGCTTGTCCTTAGCCTTGATCCATCTCTATCAACCCTTGGACTCCATCAAGCCTTCTTGCTTGTGGTCATTGTCATCAATCGCCAAGGCAACCATCATCATCAATAAGATTTTTAGTAGAGTTTAGAGACGATATCTGCATAGACAACACTCATGTAGATATTAGCCCATAGTTTTATAGTTGTCATCTATCACAAAAACATTCATACCTTAGGGATCCAATCATCAATGGTCATGAAGCTTACAATGTCCCCCTTTTTGGTGATTGATGACAACCACTACTTAGCATAATTTTATCAAGAAACAACAAGGCTAAAAGAGCTACACTACGATTGAGAGGAACCTCAAAAGCATAAGCAATGAACAAATAGGGTCCTACTCAGTCAAGCATCATCAAGAGCTAAGAGAATGAAAAGAGAAGCTCACTCTAGATGATAATGCATGCATGTCATGGTAGGATATTAAAGAAAGCATAAAGACATGCAATGCAAGACATGAATGATGATATGCAACATGATAGCATGGCAATGCATAGGAAATAAAAGCAAGAAATCATCATCATGGCATTATACACAGGCAAATAGGATAAATAAAGGAAAACAAGGCACTGCGTATGAAAATAAACAAAGTGAGATCCAGATGAGTCAAACACACGTGAATGAAAATAATGACTCATCAAAATCCATGAACATCGTGATAAATCCATCAATATAAGATCCAAATGTATCTATCTCCCAAAACCTATGTGCACGTATGCTCCCCCTAGATACATCCTACTACCTCTCGATCACACTCCCACTCCCCCTAGACCTATGACTACTTCTCCCCCTTTGGAAACAAGCCCCAAAAAGAGGAAAAAGGAAACGCCCGTGGTCAAAGGAGGTGGTGCAGCAACTTCCTCTGAGGGCTCTGCTATGGGCTGCTCCTGTGCTGGGTCCTGCTGCTCTGCCGGAGCCTGCGTCACCTAAGCGTCCAGCTGCTCAAAGTACTCAAGGTCATGCCTAGTTGGTGGGACTGTGGATATCTCCTCAGCAACTGACGCCTGAGGAAGAACAAGGTCATCCACGTCCTCCTGAGTGAACTCTTGGCGGACAAGATCCTCTGCTACCTTAGGAGTAACAAGCGTAGTGTCTGTAGCAGAAGAAGGTGGAGCTGTAACTGTCTCTGGGGAGTCTGTGAGTCTGCTCGAGTGGTGTGCACTATGTCTGAGAACAGACTCCTGACCAGTACGTGCTGCTGGGTGGAGGGTTCTGCCATCTGTGAAGTAGAAGACTGAGTCGTCAAAGTAAACAATGCAGATACTGATAAGGCGGACACAGGGGAGAACTGAGCTGGTGAGAAAGTCTATTCGGCTCCCCCTACCGGTAACACTCCTGAGTGTGATGACAAACCCCTGGACTGGGCTGTCATCATGGCAGTGAAGGGTCCTGGTTGTGTCTGCAGCGGCTGAAACTGTGGAAGTGCATAAGGTCCTGGCTGCTGACTGGCCTGCCTCTGAGTCATCTTTGCCATCTAGGTCATCAGTGTAGTCATCAGCATCATCTGCTGTCTTTGAAGCTCTGCCTGTCCTCTGATGACCTCCATGATCTAATGTCTCTCCTCAGCTGAATTCTGAATGAAGTCACTCAGTCGTCCTGCAAGTGTTGCTATGGAAGCGGCTTCCTCTGACTATGTACCTGCAGGCTGGGGAGGTGCTCCTGTACTAGCTGACTCAGGAACCACCATCTCTGGATGAGTTGCCTGCTCGTGAGTGACTAGCGGTGACTCCTGCTCCTCTTCTCCTATCTGCTGACTTGAGGCTGACTGCGATCCCCTGGGGACTCGAGGTGAGTAGCTGGTGGTCACCTCAGGGAATGCGTCGTACTACTCCTCAGCCACAAGCCCTAGTCTCCTCGGAAGATAGCAAATGCACGGCCCATAGACTAGGAGTCTTCCTCCAACTCTCTCAGAGATCACCTCCTCCATCTCAGCAATAAAAAGATCTACAAGGTCAAAGTGTTGTCTCCTCAGGATAGCTGACATTGCCCTCTGGTGTAAGAGCGTGAACTCCTCTCTGTACCCAGACTTAGGAATGATAGTCCTGGTGACAATCGCTTTGACCACCTTCGCCTCTGCAGTGAGTCTTGCAGGGTCTCTGTCAAATCCTAGGGTGTGTGGTGGTGGAAAGGTGACTGAGACCATCTCATCTGAAGGTAGGATCCCTCCCTGTGGTCTGTGGGGTGGAGCAAAAGTCCCATAGGTGCTGCTGTAAAGCTGCAAGTCGGAAGCAAGGAGCCCTAGCGCAGCTATGAGGTCCTCCCTGGTCAAGCGTTGGGGCTTTCCTCTATATAGGAAATAGATCTTTGATCGGTCTCTGGCTACCCACAGTGCAGCGTAGAACTCTATGATGATGTCCTCTCTATATCTGTATTGAGCAGTGACTAACTCTGCTAGTCTAGGCAAGTACGTGAAGTACTGCTCCATGTCGGTGCCCGTGGCCCTCCTCATGGCCGGGTAAGTCGTGTACTACTGCGGCACAAAAAGTCCAGCCTTGCCCTTCCTGGCAAGATAGCATCTCAGACCCTCTCCTATCCTCCTCTGAAGCCCTATCCAGTACCTCTCTCATGTAGTAAGGTCCCTGGGAATTAGAATCCACTGCTCGAACGGGACAAGACGACTCGCCTTAACGTCCTTAGCAGGAACCTTAAGTATGTCTCCCTCTCCGACTGCTGCTATGAGTCTCTGCAGCCTCTTGTTGCACACCTCACAGGTGCACTGCGAGTCTCCTGCCCGGTGAGCTGACCTCTGGGGTATAGTCTGCACTGGCTGCTCAGTCTTCCCCTCCTCAAACTCCTCAGATTCCTCAGACTCCGACTCTAAGCTCTCCTTCTCCTCCTCGGACTCCTCTTGCTGCCTGGAGGATCCCTGCTCCGCAAGTCTCGATGACCTCTCCTGACGAGAAGCCAGAGTACTCTGCGACCATGGTGGTAGCCTCACTCCTGTATACAGCGCTGGGGCTGTTGTCCTCGGCTTGGTGCTCCTCCTGTGACCCTGGTCATCGGTCTGTGTACCCGTGATCAACAATGATCCGGGTGTCCTGCATGAAGTCTCCATGGCATCCAGGTGTTGTGCCAACTGTCTGGCCCTCTCTGACTTTGGTTCCAGCTTGGTCCTCTTCTTGCCTTTAGGCTTCTCTATCACCTTGCCCTTTCCCTTATCCTGATCACCTGCTCTTGCCATCTCTGCTATTATCAAGTATCACTGCACGCACGTAGGTATAGACAGGATAAGCATAGAACCTATATAAATCTACAAGCAAAGCACCGCTAGGTAAGAATGCACAATAGAAATCCTAGCACAGATTGAAGGACATGATCGCTAGACAAATAAAGCAATGAGACAACAATGATCATCGAGTATAAGTGGCTGGAGTGAATCATCTAGTGTACAGTCAAATAATTTGCAATAAATCTAACTGTAGACTAGACAGGAGACAACCCTAGACATGCAATTTCAAGATAGGCATGGAATTAATTGCAAACTAGGTTGAGCCAATTAATTCTAATTAATGCAACTAAACATTGGAATTAATCCAATTGCAACAATTAAGGCTAATTGCTCGTAGTTCAGGGTGTAAATGATGAATGGGAAGATAACACGATACCCTGGAGGAAGAATTAAAGCCGAACACTGAAGAACGCGCGACTGATCGCCAAAAACCTCAAAACTTGGGGTCGCCAGCAATGGAGGTGGAGGAAAAAGGGGCACCCTTGCCCTAATCAGAGATGGAGCTCAGCGAGGTGGCACTGAATGTGTGTGCGCGTGCGGGAGCGAGAGTAGGTAGGAGCGGCGGCGCGTGGCGACGAGCAAGCAAGGCGGTGCGGTGCCAGCTCGGCGGCGCTAGGTCTTCTCGCGGGCGTGGGCAAGCACGACTGCGGCTGCGCGCGGTAGAGCGGGGGGAGAGAGTGACAGTGAGAGTGAAGGCGAGGCAGCGCTGGCTCAACGGCCGGGGCGAAGCCACATCGGCGAGGCGTAGGGAGCGACGACGATGAGGACGAGTTCGACGAGGCGAGGGCGAGTTCTCGGCTTCGGTCGAGAGAACAGGGATACGACCAAATTTGATTTTGACCTAGGTCAAAGACTGATGGACGGCCGAGATCTCATCAAGGACAGATCAGCGGTCACAATTGAAAGGCATACTCGCGTTTTCAACATAGTGACCGGACGGTACGGTCTCTTGACCGGACAGTCCGACCAGGTCCTGAGTCTGCTAGTGACCCACACAGACCGGACGGTCCGGTCTCTAGGACCGTTCTGTCTGGACTCTATGACCAGACTGAATCGAGACACTATGCACTCGGCACTGACCGGACTGTACGGTCCGGTGATTGGACTGTATGGTCACTCTGGGAATTTCATAGAATCAAGGAGTTTCTCCAATTTCCAAGTGCCCTCACTTGACACCCAATTAAACACTGCACTTGGAGCATGAAGGAAACTCTTAAACACTCATTTTCAAATAGTGGATCTTTATGGCCTTATAATTTTCGCAAATGCCAAATGAAGAATCAAGCAAATAAGAACCAAGGCAATAAAGAACCAAATGGGTATGTATGAGCGTTAGTCCATGAACCGCGCGAGTGGGTTTAACCTCAGAGTTCATAAGAGCATGCTCAATGGGCATGAAGCACAATCCTTTCCTTTGGTCACACTTCTGGAGATGTAATCTCATATAGATCATGAGGCACAAATATCTCTGGATGTGACAAGCCTCCTTTTGTGTTTCTTATATGATGCATGCAACAAGCATTTTACATATGCAATGAAAGTAAATATGCCATGTGAATGCAAGCAATATTAAACAAGATACAAAGGAAACCTAACACTGTCAATTTTGAACCCCTCTCAAGCTTACTCACTATAAGCCATACTCTTGCCTTGAGAGAAGCCAAAACACCATCTCAAGCACTCCCCCTTACTTATAGCTATCTTGAGTGGGTTAGACATTGACTAATTTTTATGTGTTTTTCATTTAGTTATTTACATATGCATGGATGAAAAACATACTAGTCACAAAGGAGCCCTAATTACCATGCAATGCAAGAAAAGAAAGAACGCACTACAACTACCAATAACTAACACGGTTACCTCCCTCATGAGTAGATATGATGTTGAGGTCCATGTCACTTGTGGTGAACTTCACTTGATCTTCATGAAGCTCCTGGTCCACCACCACCACCATCTAGGTCTTGTTCTTGGGCACCCACTTGTACGTAGCTGACCTCTCAAGATCAACAATGCACTTAGGACCCATATGCTCTTGACCTTTGTCTTCTTGTTTGGTGGTGCCAAAGCCTTTGGTTTCACCTTGTCATCCTTGTTCCTAAAAAGCTTGAAATGGGTGTTCTCATGGAACAAGTTAGCGTCAGGAAAAACAATGGAACTTCTCATCATAGGACAATCCTTGATGGTGTGGACATCCTTACAACACCTCTTGCAATAGTAGTCGTCGGCGAATAGGGGTTTGATCCATGAGGGGATGGAGTTACTCGTCCTGATGATGTCGTTGGCGGCGGGATATGAGCCAAGTCCCCGGTGGGAGACATTGTTCACAATGTTTCTCCAAGGATCTCCTTGTGGATGGCTCTACCTCGTGTGAGCCTCTCAAAGCTGTCCATCACCATCTTCCTCTGTTCCTTGAGCTTGTGATATTCCTCCAAAACAAATGGCTCAAGAGAAGAAACCTCGACCAAGGTGGTCAGTTCATCACACATAGTAGAAGTATCACTCTTTGATGAACTAGAGGAGGGAGAGGCAAGGTTATCAACATTGATGGCCTCAAAAGTAAGTTCAAGGGTCTCGTACTTCTCACGTAGCTCTACATGATCACCCTTGAGTTTGTCATAACTCTTGTTTAGGGCCTCATAAGATGTGACAAGGTCCATGAGCTTACTCTCAAGCTCACCAACACGGTCCTTATCCAACTTACACTCTTTTCTTACCACATCCAGGATTTTGGATTTCTTGACGGCGATGTCATGGGCTTGCTCAAGCATACTCCAAAGCTCAGCGCATGAGAGCTCCTCATCATCGCTGTCATCATTGCTCTCATCCTCACTCTCCACAAGTTGGCTCATCGCCATGAGGCATGTGGGAGTTAGAGGAAGAGCTCGTGGAAGTGTGGTTTTGATCATGGCTAGGCCGGCCACTTCTTCATCATCGCTTGAGGAAAAGGATGTGTCACTTGAGTTGTCACTTGTCCACTCTCCCACGAGAGCCTTGCGTGAGAACTTCTTCTTGTGTTCTTGAGCTTTGCCTTTGCCTTTGCTCTTGTCCTTGTTGAAGTACCTCTTCTTCTTTTGCTTGGCTTTGGGATCTTTTTCGTCTTCTTCTTCATCACTTGAGTCTTGGCCTTGAAGGCTTCTTTCTTGGGGCTATTATGTTTCTACCCCTGGAACCGGTTCCAATTGTGATTTTACCCCCCCCCCCCCCCATTTTAGAGTTTGTGATTTTACCCCTCTTTTTTCAAATCGAACAGAAAAGTTACCCATCTTCTGTTTTGGGCTGTTCATGGTGTAAAACATGACATAAAAAGACAAATATGCCCTTGTGTTTTTACTCCTGCTTGTATCAATCATTTGTGATTGTATCCCTATTTTCATATACTCAGTAATAATAGATATAAAATATATTTAAACCATAATTGCTATAGAGATTATTTTCATATATTATAAATACTTTAAATTTTAAAAATACAAATTTTGTCATGACCTTTTGACACAAATTTAAGTAGCATTCCAGCAGAGCATTTCAATGGCAGTTTGATAGGATTTCCGGCAACATTTTGGCTGGATTTCAGCAACAATAATTTTACAACAATGATAGACATCAAATAGAGCACTTAATCACGTAGTGACATTATGCAAGTCCAACAAAAGCAACCTAACATGTTCAAAAGATGCACGACAACATGTCCAACAATAGGCCCTACTTATTACATGTCTAACAAAAGTAACTCCTAAGTAGCATCATCATTCAAGTCCAAACCATGTTGCTGGCCTCCCTCCTCTTCCACGTCTTCCTCCTCTTGCCCTTCCCCTTCCTCTTCCTCTTCCTCTTCCCCTTCCTGCAGTAGTAGTAGCAGTTGCGCTTGTAGTAGCAGTAGCACTTCCGCTTGCAGTAGCTGAAGCTGTAGTAGTAGCAGTAGCACTTGGGCTTGCACTTCACGTAGGAGGAGTAAACATGAGTTAGATGACAAGTTTATAGTAATGTAATACAAAATTCAGCAGTAATTAATTCAAACAAAGCTTACTTCTTTGTGTTTCCTAAAGATGAAAGCCTCATCCTCTTTTCTTTAGTTGTGGGACCTCCTTGACAATACTTGACTGTATGGCCAAGTTCACCACATCCAGTACATTTCCTCTTCTTTGTGGCAACCTCATCAGATGCTTTGATCCTAGATGTTCTTGGCCTCCCTGGTTTCCTCCTCAATTTAGGCTTGCAGATTTTGTAGGCTAAATCAACACGTGTCCTCTGATGCTTAGACGCCATTGGATTGAACAGACCTGCAAATGTGTTCCTCAACCTATCAACAGAGTAATATTCATGGACAAAATCTTCCATGTGGACCTCTGTACTAAGTTGTCCAATCAAAGCTAAAGCATGGTTGCATGTTTTTCCAGTGACTTGCCAAGCCCTACAGCTACAAGTCTTTTGTTCCAAGTTGACTGCATGCCTTATTGTGGACACAATTCCTTCAGCAGTTACACCTCCACATATTAAGACCTCATGATCCTTTATAGCCTTGCTTTTAGCATTCAAATCCTAAATAATAGATGGAATTATTGTTCCCTCCATTTTTCTAGCAAGTTCGGCCCTCTCAACAAATCTAGTTATGATCATTTGCCTTATTTTGTCATGCATGTCTACAATATGTTGGTCCTTGGTTTTTGACACCCAACTATTGAAACATTCAGAGAGGTTGTTATTGATGTAATCTACCTTGGATTCTTTGTTGAACTTACTTCTCGTCCATACAAATGAATGGTGATCATCTAACCATGCAAGGGCATTTGGAGCCTTCTCCTCTATCTTCCTCATGTGGTACTCATACTTGTCAACAGTGAAACATTTAGCAGCAGCCCACATATTTTGAGAGAAAAGTGGCCCATGGTAGAACTTCTTCATATTCTTCCATAAGTGTCACATGCACTCCCTGTGTTCCACACCCAGAAACACTTTGTGTACAGAATTCTCAAGTCCTTTGCATGCATCCGTACTAATAACCAAACCTGTATGTCACAATAAAATCATGTTAGTAATTGAGGTGTAGGAAACTAGACAAATAAAAGTAGATTAAAATGTATGATTCACAAACCTGTAGGATGACCAATTGTTTTCTTCAAATTCTAGATGAACCATGTCCAACTTTCTTCTGACTCTGTCTCTATCACTCCATATGCCACTGGAAATAGCCAATTATGACCATCCACTGCAACAGCTGATGCCAACTGACCTCTTGACCTTCCTGTCAAGTGAGTAGAGTCCATGGCGATATAGGGTCTACACCCATACACAAAACCATCAATGCACGGTTTGAGGGCAACAAAAAACCTTCTGAAACACACATTACCAGCATGTGTTTCTATATCCAACTCAACAACACACCAGGAACTATTCTTAGAAGTTCGGCTTGATAAGTAGGCAGCAAGTCATAGCTATCGTCCCATTTCCCATTTATCATGTCCAATGCCCTCTCCTTGCCTCTAAAGACTCGATCATATGGAACTTCAAACTTGTATTTCTTCTTCAACTAATCTTGCAACTCCTTTGGCCCCACTGTAGGATCATCCTTTAATAGACCAACCGACCTATCTGCAACCCATTTATTTGATGCCATTGTGTCACCACACTTGTTGAATGAACCACAAGTGTGCTTCGGACCATTTCTCTTAACCTGTATAAAAAAGATAGGAATTAGTAGCCATTTATCTTGCTGTTAGAGGCATGAAACACTAAAAAAATTGAATTTACCTTGCAACTACTATACTTTATCTTGCTGATAGAGGCATGAAACCGCCACTTGCAACCCTGCTCAGCTCTCTTGCAAACAGCTGTAAATCTTGAACTATCTATCTTCAGAGTATCAAAAGCATGGTCATTTAGAATAGCATGGTCATTTAGAATGGCATGGTGCAACACTGCTGACTTTCACTGCTTAGTATCTGGGAATACCACACCCACACCAATTGTTGGATCATCAACATCATATGCAAAAACAGGAATGTCATCCACATCGTTCTCATGAACAATTTCAACGTCTGAATCAAATTCGGGTCAGAATCAAAGTCAGAATCTGAAGATGCAGCCAATTCGGTGTCTTAACTGGTATCACTTAGCACTTTAAGTGACTCTGTGTCAGAGGAGGCAACCTTTGTTTTAAATTTCTTAGTTTTAGCATCAACCATCTCATTTGTGGGCTGTGATGGATCAACAGGAGGATCTATATTTACTGGTGGAGTATTCTTTGTTTCAACCATTCTCATCCTCACTTTAGGGTGCAACCGACGTTTAGTTGGTGAACATTGCAATGGTCCATGAAAATCTTTGATTTCAGCATCAACACACATGGCACCTTTCTCACAGTTAAGTTCAAACCATTCTGCAAGTTATTTATCAGATTTTATCTCAATTGCAGCACCATTATCCATAGAACGCCACAATGTTATGTATTGCTTGGAACCCCATTCACAACTCACTCCTATGTAGTTTACCAAATTCAGCAGCTCACAATTGTGTCTCTCAATAACAAAGGATGGCAAAGTAGTTCTTTGACAATAGTGTTTTGGCCCCCGCATTAGGTAAAGCAAAATATGAACGAACTTTAATTGTAACATGCAATTCATTTTTAGATGACCTACAAATCACGACACACACATTGAACAACTTCAAATTCAGAGAGCATTTGTACTACACGTTGTGCTACAGACCTAAACAAGTAGGCACAAATCTTATTAGGTGACGGAGATATCTTACCTCAGGAGCTCTTTGTTGGACTCCATCTCCCGGGTGCAACACTGGTCGCGCGTTGCCTGCCCTTGCCTCCAGCTGGCTGTGTGCTGCCTGCAAGGCCTGTTCACTCACCCGCCCTTGCCTCCCGCTGGCCGCGCTCTTGCTCCCGCCCTTGGCTCCCTCTAGTCGCGCCCGCCTGCCAGGCCCGCCCTCAGCTCCCACTGGTCGCGCCCGCTAGGTGCTCCTGCTGGCCGCGCCCGCTAGGTGCTCCTGCCTGTGTGCCCGCCCGCCTACTGTGCTGCCGCCTCTCACCGTCGTGCAGCTCCGGTCCCGCAGCCGCCGCTCATCATAGCTAGGGTTAGGGTGTCGGGCTCGGATGTGTTGAATGAGTGAGAAATTTGGCCGATCCTGTGTATAGTGAGTAAGGGTATCACAGTCTTCCTATTTTTAAATTACTTTTTTATTTTCTTTTAATCATTATATCTCACTTGTGCCGACGGTGTTAAAAAGGAGGGGTAGACAGCGTGTTCGATTTGAAAAAAGAGGGGTGAAATCACAAGCCCTAAAATCGAGGGGTAAAATCACAATTGGAGCCGGTTCCAGGGGTAGAAACACAATAGCCCCTTATGTCTTTGGCATGGGGCAATCTCGAACAAAGTGGTTCTTGGATCCATAGTTGAAGCACTTGCCCTTGGACTTGGAAGCAAACTTGTTCTTGAAAGTCCTCATCTTCTTCATGAGAAGAGCCAAGTCCTCACTCAAGTCATCTTCATCATCATCATCTTCAATGATTGCCTTCTTCTTTCTCTTCTTGCTCTTGCTAGATTCTTGCTTATCAGCATGAAGAGCAAGTGTGGATGGTTGTGGGTCATCCAAACCCAACTGGTAGCTCTCGAAGGCAGTGATCTTGCGAAGTACATCCTTTATGGTCTTGGTTTTGAGGTCACCTTGAAAGGTGAAGGTGATGATGGACTCATACTTGGGGTCTTTGAATAGCCTCAAGAATCTTCTTATCACCTCAACAGGCTTGGGCTTGAAGTCATCCCCAAGAGCATTGATCTTCTCCACTAGTACATGAAAGTGAGAATAAATAGTGTTAGCTCTCTCATGTGGCAATCTAGTGAAGTTATCATACTTGTTCTTTAGCACATATTATCTTTCCTCTTTGACATCACTAGTACCCTAATGGAGACCTTGAATCTCAGTCCAGATACCATGTGCTATCAAACTCGCATCTGATCAAGCAGAAACATCCTTAGATATGTATGCAAATAGAGCATTCTTGGCCTTAGCATTGTTCTTAATTAAATCAGGTTCAAGCAGGTCCACATCCGCATCAGACTCATGGGTCACCATCCATATCTCTAGATCAATGGACTCGAGGTAGGCTTGTATGCGAGCCTTCCAATGCCCGCAGTCCTCACCATCGAATATAGGAACACTCCCCACCTGTCTCGGCTTCCTTACTCAAGGCGGTGAAGCCTCAAAGATGAGCACTTGGCTCTGATACCACTTGTAAGGACCAAAGGCATACCAAAAGGGGGGGTGAATCAGTAAGCCAACCACGAATCCGAATACTTCAATGAACACCACTAGAACCTAGCAATCGTTGCAACCTAACAAGGAATGCTCATGATTTTTTCTCGAGGTCTCGGAAGGATGGCGCCTTCTCCTACTCCTCATTGGACCACTCCCGCCAGAGTTCCGGTCCCTCCCACCACCAATGTGGAGTTCTCGCCCACGAGCCCACAATCACTCCCCGAGCCGACCGTGTACTGTCAGGCTCCAACCGTGTACATGTGACATCCTTCATAACCAATCATAGTAGGCTCGATCACCGACACCTAACCGGTCTAGGTCTCACCATAGACCAAGAGTAACAACCTAGATCACACCCTCAAGGACACCCTAGCCTTAGATGTGCATCAATGCTCAAGTTATTCATACTATCACTCTCAAGATATGCAATATCTCCTCCTAGTGCTCCTTTCTTTTCCTCTTGGCTTATCACCAAATGCTCCAAGCAATTCCACTGGCCAAGAGAGGTCTCCAAGACCCCAACAACGAAGTTATATAGGTTTCAAACCTCTAAATAGCCGTTGCTCCACGAAATCATCTTTCTAGGCCAACTGACCGGACCGTCCAGTCACAACAGAAATAGCTCCAACGGCTCTGCCCATTGCTGATCTTTGTACTGACCGGACCGTCCAGTCCATTTCTCTCTCCACAACAGAAACATTTCTAGAGTCGCTTCCTCTCTACCCTATGCTGTCCTGTACAGACCGGACCATCCAGTTTGTTGACCGGACCGTCCGGTCTCTACAGCTTCCAACATAGGCAGATTCCTCGTTGAGTCTTTTCTCTGGAATTCCTATTCTCCTAGTGATTGTACAGTCCGGTCTCCACTGACCCCTCTGTCTGGTCACTCTGTCCAGAAGCTGAAACTCCTCGTCCTCGCTTGACTTCATTTCCCATCTTCTATTAATAGCTTCTTGGCTTCTCCATTGTCACCTAGTGCCTGTGATTTCACTGAGCATCCATGCACATCACCGACTAGACATGACCTAGACCCCCTTGATAGTTTGGTTTTTCCTATGGACTCAAAGCTCCAACAACTAGACAAGTGTTCCCAACACTTGCTCAATAGCTTGTCCTTAGCCTTGGTCCATCTCTATTAACCCTTGGACTCCATCAAGCCTCCATGCTTGTGTTTATTGTCATCCATCGCCAAGGCAACCGTCATCATCAATAAGATTTATAGTAGAGTTTAGAGATGATATCTGCATAGACAATACTCGTGTAGATATTAGCCCATAGCTTCATAGTTGTCATCTATCACCAAAACATTCATACCTTGGGGATCCAATCATCAATGGTCATGAAGCTTACAGTGATCCCTGACCATCTAAAGCGGTCCTAACGTTCCTATTCTTAAAACACAAAAAGAAAACACAAAAACACAAAACAAGAGAAGAGAGGATTAGAGGTTAGCAAAATAAATAGATAGTGAAAGAACTGGCTTTCTCCACGGCAACGGCCCTAGAAAATAGGCTTGTTGGTCGTAGTTACACACCCACTTATATTCTGCAAGAGGATGGCGTACAGTTGTAGCTTGTTTTCCCTCAGAGTATTCCAAGGTTTAATCGAATCCATAGAGAGCAGGCGGGACATTCACTATTATTTAGTTTACCAACTAAAATACAGTAATAAGGTGAATGTATGATTAAGAAGAACTAATTGAACATAAAGAACTTAAGGTTTCATCAAAGTTATGAAAGTATTCCCTTCTATGGTTCAGGTAACTAGCATGCAACTCACACCCATAGATTCATCTAGTGAATTTAGTATTCTACAAGACATGGTGGTTCCGCTCATTCTGGCCCTGTCATGATGAAAGCTAATAGTTCCCCACTGGTTTCTTGCACTATGTGATCTTCACAGCAAAGCCAGATGCCTAGCAGTGCTAATAGATTCATAAATGAGATCATGCACTATCTCATAAGGAATAACCTCATCACACATAGACTAATCACACCGAATGAATTCATAAGAGTTGAGAGTTTATGATGAGTATATAACACTCATGGATATACACAACACTCCTCCAACTAAGATGTAAGTTCATGTGCATCACCTGAATTTACAGGTGAGATCGTTTCTAATATTTTTATTATGTGGTTTTAAGAATAGATTGCTACCTAATGAATTAGTTATTGTTAGAAACCATGGAGATGATGATGAGATAGCTGGGGAGGTGATTGGAGACGTCATGGGCCAGCAAGGACGTCCAAGCCAAGGTGGAGGCCCAATCAAAACCGACTTCGAGTCTGTTTCGGAGCCCAGGACCAGTCTGCACTAAAACGGACGCCTAGGACGCATACGGACTCGGATTTGGACGTTCTATATATGCCTGGAAAGATAACAAAAATAAATTTCCAACCCAACCGGTTCCATGTCAAAATTCGTCCCGAGCCGTCGGAAATCACCAAAACAAATCAACTTCCAGAATCTATCCTGGTGCTGCGACACCGTAATCGGTCTTTGGGCCATGTATCGAGATGAGCCCACTTAGGGCTGCATCCAGGGGGTCTTGCACGACCCTAGGGTCCTCATATACAGCCGCCGCCTCTTCATTAGGGTTTGGGGTTTTACTTAGATCAATTTTGTTCATAAACAGTGTCACCGTTCATCGGTTTGTGAGACCCCAACTTCGTGAGTTTAATCATACATCTGCAATTGTGTTGCATTCTTCGTTGTTCTTGCTTGTGTTCTTGATTCGCAGGCAGGGATTAGCCTTCTCGGCGAGGTCAATTGTCCTTGGACGGTTGATAACCAGAGGAGACGTCGTGCTGCGATTGCGGGGTTTAGAACGTGCTGTTCTGAAGCCGGATCGATTTGTGTGTCGTCTTCGATCAAATCAACTTACCAAGAACCTTTCAGAAGATCGGGAATCCTTGTCCACATCAGTTTACATAGCTAGGGTTCCTTCCCCACGGGAGAGAATATGAAGACTACTCTCTCATCCTAATAAGATTGTCACGGACCCGCCTTACCACAGAGACGGCTCCGTTCCAGGATCTCCCTCGGGTGGCGACACGCGCTGTGGCGCCCAATAGTACAACACATGACAGAGAAAAATAATTGCAACAAGAACGTAGGTGGGGAAGCAGAATTTACATAAATCCGAAGTTATATTACAAACCAGAGTTTTGTCAAAAGTAAATTGCGGAAGCGAATTATTCAACACCGGTTCACCAGTTCGACGAAATAGCTAAGATACAATCGCCCTCTCGCGGCGACACACAGGGAACATCCCGGCCATAATAGGTACTTTGCCCAAGCACCGTACCGGCAAGCAAGGAACTACTCCTCGTCTTCATTCGTGCATAGCTCCCATTCGATGTTCCAGCAATCAGGGTGCTGGCCCTCCCAATGGAATCTTCCACCGCAGTGGCAGTCTCCGTCCTGGTCATCTGAAAACCACATAGAGCTACGCCCTGAGTAACTAATTTACTCAGCAAGACTGACCCGTCAAAATGGCCAACTACAGCCGACGCCTAGACATGCACAGGCTAGGTATAGGGTTTAAGTTGCCAGAAAGCCTGCCTAGGAGTGGATCCTTGATTTTCAAGTTTTAGCATCAAGTTAAGTTTTTGAGCGGAATTATAAATTTAGTTTGCACTAAAGCTATAACAATCATGGTTGCAATACAATCTTACTAAATCCAAACAACAGTATTAAACCCACTTATCATTTTAATGGCTTCCGACACTGCTCCGGAGCAGCGATCAAGTGGTACTCGTTACTGTGAGGGGCAGCAACTCGAATCGATTTACATCCTGCAGGAGAAACATGCTTGCACGACCCATACGCGCTTCCGGGAAGCCGCATGGAGCAACCTTTCGCTCACGGTACCGCAGGGTCTTCCGGGTCTAGACTCCCCCGAGAAGGGTCCCCCAACGCGATGCGCCTCGTGCCGCCATCCGTGGGTGGATTGCTCCCTCCTCTCAGCCCCAGTTCCACCAAAGAAGGGAGAAGACTATCTTCAGACCAAGCGGTAGTCGTAGCTATGTCGGTTTACTGGGCCCATATCTCCAGCATACAAACAGTACGTTCAAACTTGATCCCATGGGCCGGACACGAGGCGTAGCCTTAGGGGACTCGGACGGAGCTACCTCCTTGAAGACAAGCTGTCCTTCCCTTTCCACCTAGTTGCCCGTCCGGTCTTCATTGCGATTCCATCCACCCTTTCCTTCATCCGATATCATACCCCAGTGATAATAATTCCTATCTACGAGTGGTCTCCATACCACTCGATGAGTAGCCGTCCTAATTTTAAGCAGAGCGACTACCGTTCTGAGGCTAATACTGGGTACAGGGATCCTACTGCAGTACTAGGTTGTCAAACAACTCCTATAAACTTAATGCACAGGCAAACTTACATCCCTAGCTAGTGATAGAATAAAAATTTAAAGCGGGGTTATGCACCGGGGCTTGCCTTGGGTCTGCTCTTGTTCAGCAACGGCACCTCCGGCTCCTTCGGGTTCCCGCTCCGGTCCCGTCTCCACGTGGATCACAGCGTGATCTATATGATGCAAAAGATGATGCTATGAGAAAAGATTCATGGCACTTCCTCAATAAATACATTAATGTACACTGTTTCTCATGGAGGTGTGCGGGGTGTGTTGATTAGTGCAGCAATATAGCGTATTTAGCGGGAGCACAGGGTGAGGTCGCTTCGTGTATTTCCTTCATGGACTCCAGTACTTACTCGCGACGACGTTGCACCAAAGTACGGGGTGTCTGTGTGTGCCGGGGTGAAGCTATGCAAGTGATGCCCACGACCAGTAAGTGCTAAATTAATTAGTATTTTAGTGTGTTGAGCAAAACCCTCGCAAGGTACTAAGTAGCCGTGAACATCCCTAAAGCGGATCCATTTTTTTATTAACGGGTAAAATTGCACTCTAGGCATGAATTATTAAGTTGACATGATCCTGATCTTCAAATAGGCAGGGGTGATTTATTGTAATTAGATTACACCAGGAGTGATTTATTTGTTAAGTTTCACTATCATGCACCAAGCCAATAATTTCTATTAATTATTATAAGGAAAAAGACATTAAATTAATTTCAACTAATATACAGAGAATTTCTTTATGAAACTTTTTCAGGGAGACTAAAACTGACAATCCTACTTGGTGACCAATTTGTAATATTTTATCAGCTCTCTGTAATTAATTATAATTTTATTAGTGTTTTTCCTATTTATTTTAACCCTGGTATAAATATTACCATGCATGCGGCATTAGCATTCTTCTATAACAGTACATGACTAGGAAAACTCAGAGAATTTTAGTTTGCTCAAAAATACCTAATAATGAATTAGTTATGGATTTTTAAGTGTTTTCCTCATTTAATTAAATCCTAACAGTACAATTAACAAGCATTGTGATTTAGCATTTTTCCTTATTAGTACAATCCTAGACAAGGCTAACAAAATTTATTTTGCCACAAAATTCCTATTATTCAATTTACTATGCATTTTACCAGTTTAACCTATTTCTGGAAATGATTAAATCAAAAAATCCGATTTTAACTTCGCGGGCCGCGATCCCGGCAGCCCAGTGGGCTGGGACTCGCGCGGCCCAGCGGGCGAGAGCGAACGTGGGGGCGCTTCGGGCCAGGCACGGCCCGAGAGCGAGGCCAGGCCCACTGGCCTTCGTGGCCCAGTGGCCAGCGCGGCCGAGCCGAGCGCGCGCGCGCGCGCGACGGCGGCGGCGCTCGGCCGTGCGCGGTGGCGCGAGCACGGTGGCCAGCAGGGGAGGCGGCAGCGGCAGCATTGCCAGGGTAACGACCAGTGAGCTCCGAGGAACATGCAGCGCGCAAAAAGAGGGAGGGTGGCTTACCGGAACTAGCTCGGCGATGACGAGGCGGAGCTCCGACGGTCGGAGACGGTGTTCCAGACGAATGGCTGCGCGGGGAAAGGCCGAGTGAGGTCGGGAAGGGAAAGAAGAGGCATTCACTCGTGCCCGTGCAAGGAATCGGCTAGGGGCTCACTGTGGGGGTAGGATGGCGCGGAGGGGCGGCGGTCGGAGATGGGGAAGAAACGACCGATTCATGGCGGCTCGGTGCGGGAGGAGGAAGGTAGCTTCGCGTGGAGCTTGAAGACGCCGAGGCGATGCCGTGGACGTCGACGAGCACCTAGGAACGACGGCGAGGCAGCGGTGGCGCGGAGCAGCACCGGGCGGCAATGGGGCGCGGCGCGCGAGCGGGAGAGAGAGAGAGCGAAGGAGTGAATGGGGGGGGGTGTGCGTTCGGACAGGGCGACAGAGGGGATGTCCGAACGTGCGCGTGGGGCCGTCGATCCGCGGCAACGGCCGTTGGCCTTACGTCGGCGACCACGCGGCGCGCGTCGGGCCGGGCAGCGCGGCTGCGGCCGAGTGTGTTTCTTCAGGGTCGCTGACAGGTGGGGTCCGCGGGGAGTTTTTCTTTTTCATTTCTTTTTTCCAATCCTAACAGCCTACTGCATTTGTTATTTTTGATAGAATTAATCCAGAGCTACTAAAATCAGACCAAAAATAGGGTAGGCTCCCCATAATGTGCTGGTTTTTATACAAATACTAACTACCAACAGAATTTTATGAACAGAGCTGATTTTTAACCATTCTAACATTTATTTGACGCCTTTAGTGCTGGCTTAAAAATCTGAGAAAATTCTCAAAATTCTAGTTGACCATAACCATCAACATATAATTTTTGCGGTGGTGACTTTTACTGAAAATTTGGGACTTGCAGTACAAAGGTCATTCAATTGGGTTTGGATTCAATTCAAACTGAAAAAAAATTTAAATTCAAATTCTTGGTGTTATGATCTTATGTTGTCTAAGTGAAACCCTTGGAACCCTAATGACACTAGGAGTGTCACAAAGATCCATGATATGGTTTGATCGATGAGGGAATACACGTGGGATGCTAGGTGCTGATCAGCACGGCAGGGTGTCGGTCGGCACAACCTCCCTTCCCGGCGGTGGTGATTGGTGATGGCCTCTGTCGCCGCCGCAACTCCTCCAAACCTTAGGTTAAGAGTTTTCTCGATCGATCCCCTTCATGAGATGATTGCTTCTCCTTATATAGTCATGTCCCGGGTCCAGCTACGCCGATACCGACTCCAATTCCATGTCGGGCCTTAATCCTATAGAACTCTTCTCGAACTCGGATCTGCTCCATATGTGTCGATTGGCACAGCCTTCTATCTTCTATGACTTGGCCCAATTTCATGGTTCCTGGTCCATAATTCCTTTATTTTCACCTCTTTCCTTCATACAACACAAAGAGCCAGAAAACCACAGATATATGCAATATTTGAGGGTTATTTGTTAGTAAACCAATAAAATAAAGTGTAAAACACTCTAAATATGGCCTAATAATGAGTATCTAGAAAGTGCCAACACTATTCTAGGAAACCATTGTGCAAGCTCGGGGCAGATTGTTAGCGCAGCAAAGTCCAGCATTTTCTTCAGCAAGAACACAGATGTTGATGTCAAAGCTGAAGTATGTGAAGCTCTTAACATCATGACAGAATCACTGAGCGATAGGTATCTGGGTTTACTTGCAATGGTCGGTACCGATAGAAGTGATTGCTTCAGACATTTGGTTGATAGAGTATGCATGAGAACCAATGAGTGGAAGGAAAAGATGCTAAGCTTAGGAGGGAAGGAGGTTCTTTTCAAGTTGATAGCTCAGGTTGTACCAGTATACGTGATGGGTGTCTTCAAAATTCCAAAAAAAAACTGCAAAGAAATTTCGGATGCCATTGTGCAATTTTGGTTGGGAGATGAGGAAGACCATAAGAAAATTCATTCGAAGGCTTGATGGAAGATGTGCTTGCCAAAGTTGAGTGGTGGCATGGGGTTCGGAGATTTACATTGTTTAACATTGCTATGCTAGCAAAGCAGGTGTAGAGATTGCTAAGTGATTTAGACTCGTTACGTGCTAGAGTCATGAGAACTCGATAATATCCTAATGGAAAATTGTTAAAAGCCAAGAAAAATGTGGGAGTTCATTTACTTGACAAAGCATATTAGCGGGCCTGGAATAATTCTGTAAGAGAGGCTGTATATGGGGAGTAGGAGATGGAACACATATCAAAATTTGGGAAGATAACTAGATTTCATTGAGCTACAATCTAAAGATTATCACACCGAGAGGGAATAATTTGGTGACAATAGTGGATGAACTAATTAATCTGGTCGATGGATTGTGGGATGAAGATCTCATATATAAGATCAAAATTTTGGCCAGTGGATGTACAGCGCATTTTGCAAATCCCATTGTCAAGTGGAAGAGATGATCTGGTGGCATGGATAGTAGCAGGTAGCCCCTAGGGGTTACATTGTCACGCGTAGCAAGCACTATAACAAGTTTCTACTATTGAGGCGGGTCAAAAAAGACAGTGAGGACATGGTAAAAATGAATGACACCAACGATGGGTCCGTAACCCCGCCACAAAAAATAGAAATGTAGCGGGTCACCCACCGCTATAAGTCAATCGAGAAAATAAAAAAAAAAGTTGCTCTAGCCGCCGCCTGCGCCATCAAGCTTCTTGGGCCCCATCACGCCGACCGAACAAGGGAGCAATCAAATCTGGCGGCCCCGCATTGCTTGGAGGGGGTCGGATCTGCCGCCACGTGCCTCCTAGAGGAGGGCCCCCACAGTCGTGCGCCTCCCGAAGAGGGGCCACCTCCATTGCACGCCATCAGGGCTAGAGGCGGCCAGATCCGGTGGCTACATGACGCTCCTAGAGGGGGGGCGGATCTATGATCATGCGTCTCTTGGAGAGAGAGAGAAGGGCCCCCGCCGCCACCAGGGTAGGGGCCAGCTGGATACAACGACACCGCGCCACCTCTTGGAGAGAGAGACAAAAAGTCATCACACGCCTCCCGAAGAGAGAGAGAGAGGAAACGTTGTTGCATGCCTCCTGGAGAGAGAGAGAGGGCCTGTCGTCATGCTCCCTCTTGGAGAGAGAGAGATCTGCCACCATCGCGCGCCTCCCGGAGAGACAGAGGAAACGTCACCACATATCGCCCATAGAGGAGGTGGCCGGTGGTTTGAGAGCGAGAGAGAGGGGGGGGGGGAGGGGAGGGAGGGAGAGAGAGAGAGAGGGAGGGACGAAGGAGGGTGGGTGACGGCTGAACGGTGGAGGATGGAGAGAGTTAGGGTTTGGGAGGGTTTGGACAACTATTATATAGACGATATTAGACCAGGTCAATTTTTAGAGGCGAACAATATTGTGATCCGCCTCAATAAATAGCATTGATTTATAGACACAGAGCGTAATATGATCTGCTTTTAAAAATTAATTTTTAGAGACAGATCACTTTACAGTCCACCATTAAAAAATATTATATCTTTATAGCAGTGGGTTTCTTTGAACTCACCGTTACTCGACTTTTGGTACAGCCGTTACATGCTTTTTTTGTGGTGGTGAGGTAGTCATACCGGCCTGCTACTGATGTGCCATCGCAGGACACGGTAGCAGGCTGTACTGCAACCGCAATTGAAAATCCTTTGGGCACCACTTTTCAGTTGTAGTATTGTTGCATTGCAAAGTTTAGCAAAGCAATGAAACAGTGAACCCTGCAAGATATATCAACTAAATTCACATAATTACATTTACAAAAGCTGAAATGTTATTCATCTTTAAACATTTTCCATATTCCCACGAGAGTGCATAAAGTTTCAAAATGGATATCTATATGCGTGATGATTTATTTATGTGGCGCAGTCGCGAGGTTCAATCCCTTCAGTGTAGATATTAAGCTGATTTTACTTGCCATGCTGCTTACAGTGGCATGCAAGAAAAAGAAATTGCATAACTTTGTAACGCAAAGATAATTCATATTATTTCAAGGAAGCTAATGCATTGCTACTATAATTTAATCAATTTAATTGAGCAAAAATTTCTGTGATTTCGTGGCACGCTACATCATCCTAATAATCAGTTGGGATCTATGATTGTATCACAAGTATTTCCGAGACAATACCCTAACAAATAATTCAATAAACAAATTTGTATATGAGTGTCTGTCAGTATACACATAAATAACGAATAGTATGATAATATATTTCAAATCACACAATTAGGTCAATAGAAACGTAAATTCCAATAGACACAATTGTAACATATTAAGTTTAAATAATATGCATTCCATGTTTTTTTAACTCACATAAAAACTTATATTATTGGATACGCCTACAAAAACTTATTGAATGCACCAAGTCAACAATTACGTACACAAACCTCGCTCCTGGCTTTGAGGAAATAAATTAAAACAAAGAAAATGACAGAAACACAAACATAATACAACATGCAGTTGTCAACTACAGAAGCACGACGCTAAAAAATCACGAGTGGAGCCAAGACTACCGAGAAAAACCACAACACATTGTTTCAACGTCATCCTTGATGAGTAGCTGCACGGGTTTATTAGCGATCAACTAGTAGTGGTTGATCGCCCTGCAGTTCTTCCTGATCTGCCCCTGGTAACCGGTCTTCACCTGGATGCTGGCCATCTTTACCATGGAGGTCTTAAACCTGTCCTCCCACCACCCCGGGATCTTGGCGTTGTCCACCACCATCTTCCCCGTCTCCGGCGACGTCATGAGAGCCGCGTCGGAGGTGAACAGCACCGTGTGCGACAGCACGTTCTTGTAGTACTGGTTGTCGAGCTTGTTGGGCGTCACCACGTCCTGCATCACCGTCGGGTCGTTTTCGCTGGTCGGGTTGGCCGGGCATTGGCTTCGCAGGAATCCAGCGAGCCCTGCGTTGATGTCAGATGGGACGGCGAGGCGGTCGGGGACGAAGGACGAACAGTGTGAACGTCCGACCGTGTGTGCACCGGAGAGGATGACCAGGTCCTCCGCTGACAACCCCTTCACAACGAAGCTGCCGATGAGGGTACTGAGGTTGGACGTTGGTGCGGCCAGGAACTTGAGGGGTTCTGAGGCGTTGGAGAAGGTCCCGTCGAGACGGCCAGCCGGCATGTCGAAGTAAACCTTGCCGCCGCTGAGGAAGTAGGACGCGTCACGGGCCGCGAAGGCGATGATGTCGGCGCAGGAGACCACGCCGGGGCAGGCAGCCTCGAGGGCGTCCTTGATCGCGTCGATCAGCTCGAAGCCGCGCAGGCTCGGGTCGTTGGGCGGGCTGAGCTTCTCTGGTGTTGGGCTGAACGGGGTCGGGTCCAGGAGGACCGATGCATCGCAGCCCTAGTTGACAGCAGAAGCAAGAAATTAAGTAAATCTTATATCGTTCGAGCGAGAGAAAGCAAAACTTATAAGTTGTGATATAATCAATGTTCTGGACTGCGACTCCACGATTTGCACCTCCACAAAGCAGTCATGGAAGAGCATTCGGATGACGGCGGCGCCGTTGCCCGGGTTCTGGTGAACGGCCTTCTCCATGACGGCCTTGACGATGGCCTCAGCCTGGGGGCACTTGTCGTGGTAGTAACCCATCTGCAGCGGGTAATAAGGGCTGGCATGGCACGCCACTGAAAGGAGCAGCAATGTAACTGCCGCCAAAATGGCAGAACTAGCCATGTCTGCAAGAAGCTTAATTAGTATCTCTCTCGCACTGAAGGGTACCAATGAAACAGAAGAATGTAATAAGGATCGGGAGAAGGGACGGAGACTAGCTGCTCCAGTGGCAAGCTATTTATGGGTCGAAGAGGGCCAATATTGACCTTGCCAGTGTCGAAAAATATATACATGTGTACACTGTCAGCTTATTCAAATATAAGGGTTTGGTTAGCAATTTGCGTGAATATTTTACTTTTCACGCTGGTGCAAGGATTGAAGAGTATTTAGACTGTCAGACAACAGCACTTCACTAACCGGGACAACGGCTGCTCAACGAATGATATCCGGAGGCAGCCAAAACGCTAGAATTAGGACCCAGCAATTGACCTTGATTTACAATGCATAACTTTGGGTTTGCTTACTTATTATCATGCAGGATATTATCGAATTGATTCACAGTGCATCTTGAATAGCAAGTACAATGGGGGTTGCTTATTAGAGGAAGTGATTACAGAAAAAGTCACCTTATTATATTTATTTTTTGTGAAACACAATACAGACGTAGACATCCACAAATATGCACCAGTACTCATTCCTATAAACAGACACATTCACACTCTACCCACCAGGTCTCTTGCTATCGACGAGGACATCGCCTGTCACTTATCTTTTTGAGATTTGTTAAGGTGCTTGAGGGGAACAGGAGGTTGCTCCCTCTGATTTAATATCAACCCTTGATATTAGAAAATTGATCATCAACCAAATTAGTTTTAATTCAGGGCAGTTTAGTAATTGCAACCCGGCCGTCCTCTACCCCATGAACCGAAACAGTCGATGGGCTCCATTCATACGCTCGCATTAACCTCTCTCTTGCTGATCGCATCACCGCCATGTCAAAGCCCAGCATTGCTCCTGTCGTTCGCTGCAGTAGAGCCCCTTCCTTGCTGCACCCCTAGTTGTCTAGTTTGCCGTCAATCTGGCTACTCGCCTACTCCTGTCATCCTAGCATGGATTGGTGGCCACCGGTGTCTTGTGCGTCAACCATCAGCTGTGTTTGCAGCTCCATTGCTTGCAGCCCCGGCCTCGTACTTGAAACTCTCCGTGGTGCTTCTCGCGCGCGTAGCACTGGCACGGTTGTTGCAATCATCATCGTGGCAGTTCTCAGGGAGGAGTTGAGCAGGTAGGTGTTAATGAGGTCGTATACGATCAGCACCCTCCTGATGCTGTCATGGCTTTCCCGCTTGACCGCGCCGCTGGCAGCGGCAGCGAAGCGCTGAGCTGCGAGAAGCCGAAGGGTGTAGCTGTGGGAACACTGGTGCTTCGCCTTCCAGGGTGGCAGGCCAGGACGGTGCGATGTTGGAATCCACGGCAGCGGTGCGAGCAGCAGAGGTGGCGTGGCAACGGAGGGATGCACGAGGAGGCGGCTCGGGCGCGACAGCAGCGACGGCAGCAGAGGAACGAAGCAGCGACGCTGATGGTGACGCCTAATACGTGAAAAGTTCTAAACTACCCTTTATTAACTTAGAAAAAAAGAAAATAATTAATACTGAACCTACCAATTTGAGGTACTGATCCACAACTTAAAATATCTCTTAGTAGGTACCTCCCTATTTTTGACCATTAGATCTAAATAAATGGACGGTTACTATTAATTCCAAGCATGTAACAAATCTCTATATTTTTTCATCTTGTATTAAGGTGTGTAACAAGACAATTGGGCCTAAATTAAGCACTCATTGTATCCATTGAAAGTGTTTTTTCTATAGGCAGTGCCTTCTAGATATGTGCGCAATGGCCGGTTGAAGTCTGCACTCATGACTAAATACCCTGGTACATGACCTAGTAATTTGCTATAATGAATGAGTAAGGAATACCGATTGTAATGTACATTCACCAAATAACGGGTGCAGTACTCTTTTTCTTTGTTTCCCTTTTGATGTGGCACGAACGTTCTTTCTATTCCTATACGTGGCATTCTCACGATGAGTCGTGCCAAATATACGGCAGCAGCGTTCAACTTGCCATGATATGGCCTTCTGGGCCGCCTAACTTTAGCTTTCATGCTTAAGCCGCCGGTGACGACCCCGCAGAGATAATGCTGACATAGGTGGACTCATATTTTAGCTAGCCAGTCACAAGAAGCGCCAATAACTAAGAACAGTTTTGCTTCCATTTTTTCCTCTCGTTGCCCATTCTGTTTGATGAACAATATTCCAGTTGGCAGCAATGGTGACGGATGCTTATGCTTACCCATTAGACGTTAGTTGAAACGTCGTCTGGTCAATCGGAACGTTTTCACTGACATGGTGACGCGGGGGCCGCCGGGTCAGACGTATCAATGATGTTCAGTATCTTCACGGCTTGGCGAATGGTAGTTAACAACCCTCAATATACTACTGTCCCAATCCGTGCTGACCAGAGAATATACCTACTTCAATCATTTCCCTTTTGAGTACCTTTTTTAGACATGACACATATGCAGATACCCCGAATGCATACGGACGCAAACGAGAGCTTGGGACTGTAGGTCTTGAGGTTGGCAAAGCCACCATTGCTTTTTTTTGCTGTCCATGTATAGGTCGCTTGTTATAAAAAGAATATTAACAGTAAATAATGCACAATTAAGTTACTCAAACCGCAGCAGACTGGATCCACCATATATAGGAAGCATTATCAACTAAGCTCAAGTCTCTCTTTTTTTTGTTTACATCCACTTAGCTAGCTAATATCGATAGTTATTTACCGGTGAAACGTAGTTTTAGCATGAAACGTCAAAAGGTTAACCAGTAACAACTTTGCACTGAACGCGCATCGTGTTTAATGGAATGTGCATGTGCTATTCCACTTGTCGATTCGTGTGTGAGGTGCTAGCGGCCTGATAAAAGTTGGTAACATGACATGTCCGGTAGTTCGAAGGTTGCTTCCTCCACTTTTATCAAATTCGTATAGACACCGTGTTTTTAGTCTTGATCCTCCTGCGACTAGCTGGCTGTTTCTTCCTGTCTTGCTGTCACTCTTTGGTTCAACGAAAAAAAATTAGGGGATGTAAATTGGTGTTTGAAAGATTATGTCATTTGTTTGAACTAAAACGATCTGGAGGTAACATATGTTCTCCGTTACTTTCTCTGTTTTTAAATCATTATCGTCATTGATTTTTAATTAATTTTAATTATTTGTGTTATTCAAAATATTATTTTACATATGTAAAATTATAAGTTATATTTTAAATTTTTTATAATAAAACAAATCATAACAACATATGTGATACTTTTTGAATAAGATAAATGATTAAAATTAACTAAAAAATTAATGCGACAACTATTTAAAAACGGAGAGAGTACTTGTTAGTGGGGAAGAAAATGTGCATTAGAAAACGAATAGATTTTAGTACGTACGGCTGGAAGTCTGGAGGAAATGAATTAAAAAGAGAGCACCTGTTGTTTCCCCTGAAATATGAAGCGTAACTAAGAAAAACAGAAACAAAAGTTTACACAGAACATGGGGAGAGGTATTGTCCTATAAAATCATTACCTTAGGGGCTTGGCCATTCGTCTAGTACCAAAGTAGATTTATCCTGAATTTAATAGTTCTCTACGTGACTGCAGAGCATTTCTTGTGACACATGATATCCTATTTGATCAGAGACGAGCAGATGACACGAGTTCAGTATAGTGTAGCTATTGGCTACCCTTCAGAAGTTCTAAGCTGATAATGAACTTGCATTTGGCTAATCAAGAAGAGGTAGTTGCATATAGATAAGTATAAAAGAACTGAATAGCTAGAGGTGCGTTCCTAGTCAGAACTAATTGGATAGCAAACTAACTTTCGTTAATCTATGATGTATCTAATTATTTTTATGTTACCCAGATGCTTGCTCCCGTTCAGTGTCGATGGAAATGTTCAGATGATTCATCGCGACTACTCAACAAACAGGGGGATATATAACCGTCCCCACCATCTGCAACTACTCAATTGTTGTATCATACTGCAAGTCATGCATATCAAACACAGCAAAACATAACGGAATAACCGATCTAGTAGCATTATCTAGTACAATGTTGCTTTAGGGACGCTGATAATAAGCTAACAATGTTATTAGGAGGAATGAGAAAAAATGACTAGGAATAAACATCAGAATTTATAAATAAATACTCCTCTGTTTCAGTGACGTGGGCTTATGGGAAGGAAACGTCCACCTGAATAAATGTGAGAACCAGCATGTGAACCCGGTATAGGCTAGCTCTTTTTGCGGCTTCTGAAGAAACCTTTAATTAAAAGTGACATAATAATACCTGCCCTTAATTATTAGACCCTGTTTGGATCTCTTCAGTTTTTTAAAAAATTGATTTTTAGAAACTGAAGAACTTCCAAACAAGTCAGTTTTTATATCAGTTTTTATAAATCAGATTATGTGTTTCCATGAAACCCATAATCTGTCTCAATCTATCTGATGCTAGTTTTTACCTCATTTTAATACATTAACTATCCAAAAGCTAGTTTGTAGATTATAAAAATAAGGATCCAAACATCATCACCTAGCTCTTGTTTAGAAACCAGTTTCTAAAAATAGAAAATAAAAATTAGTTTTTAAGAAACTATAATAGATCCAAAAAGGGCCTTAATCATAACAATGTTGTTATGAAACCAGCATCCAAGATCGATTTTGTATTTTATGATGACAATAACTATTGAGGATTGTAACATATGTTTTGTTTTATGACTGAAATTATTATTTTTTATATAATGAAAAGATTGTATTAATCCTAGCCTCGAATATCAAGGAAGTTATAACCGCACTGTCCTTTACTTTCAAGAAAGTAACGGCCAAATACAATCAACGACAATAGTTGACCATCATCAGAAGTACCTGACCTTATGAAACACTACTAAAAAAAAGAAAGAAAACCTCCTATATTTGGTTTTCTGGGGTAAGGTCGATCCTTCATGCTGTCAATCTAATGATGAATTACGCCTCTTGATTCAAGCTAGAACCAGCCACCACACATCATTGGAAAAATTGCATTCTCATTGATCATTTGAGAACATCCACAATGACAACAAACTTTGGCTGCAAGAGACATATCACCACAAGACTGATGAGCTCGGCCAACCGAACATATTTGAATTGGGGAGGAACTCCTGCGCGACACCTCCAAGGAGGATACGACATTATAGACATCATCGCTACCTGTCAGAATCTCAAATTTAGGCTTCCACTCGAAGATCCAAAGTGGCGAAGGTTTTCAGACAATGCCTCAAAGAAAGGGCATGACGCTGTGGGCATCATTGTTGTCAGCAATTAGAAATGATGGCTTTCGCATAATCGATCCCCATCACTACGCCATGAAACGGGAGCAAGGCAACCTTGTCCTTGACACAAATCCATAGCATGGCGTGTCCTAGCAATGCTAGCCATGCTCGCGATGTAGATCCGCCACTTTCGGCTTCACATAAACGGACACTCCCACCCAAAAGATCGCTCGATGACGGTGAGGCGAACTGGCAGCCTGATGATTTGGATCTGCCACTCATGACTGCACTTGAGCAGGATTCTCCCGCCTGGAGTGCATCACAACCCAGAGACAACAACACATACCGGTGGAAGGAGCTCACTGAGAAAGATTCACATCCTATGCGGCTGCATCAGGCCACCCATGGTTGACCTGTTGAGATTCTTGTTGAGAAAACGGTAGGGTGGATGGGGAAGATGATGTTGCCCTCTGCCTCTACCTTCATCGTTGTTATACCGGTTTCCATCCTCGAGCTCCAGTGGGGCCAGGGTGAGGAGATGGCGGCGATGGGCCTTGTGGCGGAAGATTACAGGTTGCCGCCCAGAAGAGGACTACGCGGGGGTGGCGGTTTCCTAGCTATCTCCAAAAAAATGATGTACGTACTGTGGCAAAAAAATTACAAAATAAAGTGGATGAAATAAAGATGTCTCTGAAGCATCAGAAGAAGGATGAGGATATAGAAAGGACGAGATTCATAAAAAACAACGTCCCCTGAACTCCATATCCATCGAGCCACTAGATCCCAACAATGATAACGACTCTGCCTCCGATTTTGGGCGTTTCATGGAAATCAAGGCTTGTTCTCATCGTGAATGTTGTTCTTGTTGTTGACTTGTCAATTTTGGTTCGTCATCTTTATTCACCCGGCTCCTTTGGTGCCTTCCTCATTGGGACGTGACCGCGCGCTTTCACCAGGGACGCAGCCCTTGGTGCCACTAATTTCTCTGCTGCTGAGCCGTGTGCTTTGAGGCAGTTGATTACGCTAGGGGAACCGATATCTGATTTCCCCATAGGTGGCTGTTATGTTCCCAATACTTTTTTTTTAAGAAAGCACTATTTCATTGATGAATGTGTATTACAATGGGTGTACATTAAGGCAGCCTATCCCAGTTTCTTCAAAGAAAAGCATAGTTAGTTGGTCTACGATCGATAGTAAAGTTGCTATACTTGCATGAAGAGGCTAAGAAATTGTATTTCTGACAACGGTTGGGCAAATTGGAAGTCAAATCTTGGGGGCAAAAATCGGTACATAAAAAAATTGAGGGCACCAATAAAAACAAATTTTTAGAAATTTTGGCAAACAAATTTAAATATTTTGAAAACAGACATGGTTTCACAAGAAAAGGGTTTTAACTAATAAAATATCAAGCTTGGATATACAAAAAAAGCAATTTGAATTGATAAAAGGTAGTAATAAATTATGAAATTTTGGACCTCATTGATAAAAAAGATATTTTGGACATTTTGATGAAATTTCATTGAAATGTTTTTCCTGTCGCATACGTTTTTATTGTGTTGAATTGAGAGACCCAAAATCTTACTTGTGGCCTCGAGTTCACCTTCGTTGAGCAGGCTTTGTCCATGGTTAGTGAACTGGTGTTGTTTAACAGTCTTCAGTGCCCTTAATTTACTCGCACTTTGATTCTCAAAAAAGAAAAATTACTGGCACCTACAAGAAACATTCACTAACGGACGCATAAATTGGCCAAAATGCTTATGAAACTCAACCTTAGAAATAAAAATTGCAACAACATGTTTGTTGTGTATGTTGATTATGTCAGGGGAGTCAGGGTTGAAGTCCATACTTGCCCTCTTCAGGCCTATAACCAACTTCCTGGTGCAGCAGCCACTCTCTATGATCCTCATCGCTTGGGGAGCTTGGTACACGCATGCTGACCTCCACAACGTCTCGAGCAGAAGCAACTCGGAGTGACACCACCCAGCTGCCGACCAGACCCCACCACCACCCACATTGATGGCCACCGCCGGCCGCGGCGGCACTAAAATAAAAGGCTGCCGTCCGTGGCCCCTCCCACCAACCTGGATTTTTTAACACAGCCGGTAGCTACCACCCCTTATCAATGTCAGCAAGTAATTAGTCAGATTAACATGCAAAAGTGCTCAACTAAAGTAAAACATGGTTCATGTCCCGATGCCACTGCATGCAGCTGTCTGCATGATTCAAAGTATTTATTTTTAATATGGGTAGTTGAATGTTGTTGGTTCTCCTACTATATCCCATATGCTTTGAATATTAACGTTGCCTCTTAGATTGGCAATTCGTTTATATCATTCCCAAATTTCTTTTGTTTCTGATTGAGGAAAAAAGTATCCTATTTAAATTTTCTAGAATCCTATTTGCACTCCCTATTTCCTAAAAAACAATATTTTTAAAATTTTCAGAGTGAAATTACTGTTGAAAATTTTCAAAAATTTAAATTTCTGTCTAAACATTATAACATAGTTCAAATTGCTGCTAAAATTTTATTACAGTTACACAGACACTAGTCAAGTTTTGGTGTTTAAAGTAGGTTCATTCCAGTAGCTTACATATACAAAATAGGGCCAACGATGCAAGGATAAAAATGTCTCTGTACCATGGATTTAACACTGTTAAATGGTTCTAATGCAACAGGGTCAAACCATTTCTTCTATTTGAAAAAAATAGGGTCAACCATGCAAACCCTAAAATAAGAGAAAAATATAACCATGCAAACCTAAAAAAGGAGGTCAACCATGCAATTAAACTTGAAATTAGGGTTAGTGACACAATCGGCCCCTCAATATTACAATCATACGCATTGCTCAATGAGATAATATTTTTGAAATTTCGTGGTTTCACATATTGGATTTGGAATACTTGGATAAATGGTGTAATTTTGGAAAAAATCTATAATTTCTAGTGCCACAATTATGGATTTTTCTTCATGATTTCATTATAAAAATCATACCATGAATAAATTTTTGGGTACTCAAATTTGTATACGTGTGTTCAACTTGAGATGGAATATGAATCTAATAAATCTTAATGCACATTGCATAGTTTCAATCCTTTCAATAACCAACCAGATTCGGTGTTGTTTCGAAGGACGAGCTTTGATCTCTGGAGTGCAATCTACCAGCGTTTGCTAATCACACGAACTAATCACTTGTTGACTAGACTAATGATGCACACTTCAACACTATAGATGTGAATCGTAAAGTAAAGAGAGCCATTCGATAGAGGGTGGTAGCTACCGCATATGTTAGAAACTCGTTTTCACCCTCCAACCAATCCTCACCATCCAAAATCCCATCTTTCCTTCTCCTGCATCACGTCTCGGCCACCACCGCCACAATTTGTGCCATTACCGGTGCCCAACTGACCGGATCCAGTCATCTTACAATCGGATCTAGCATTTCCAGTATCACTCAGAGCTAGCTCCTGTATGCACCTTTGCGTGCTTCGGTGGCGGGTGTTCAAGGGAAGATTGCGAGTGGCTGGCCACCATAGAGCTTTGGAACAGCCATCTATGGCCAGATCTGCAGTCCTGAGTCTGGTTTGGTAGCCCGGCAAATCGTTGTTGTGGGTGGCAGGATTGGTCTTGTACGTCTTCTGGTGGTCAGGCTCTGTTGACAGTCGTTAAATACCAATTCCAACCGTAATATAGTCATAAATAAAGGAAGACTTAGCATTTCATACACGCATGCTAGCTAGAAATAATAAGATTTTACTTGTCCTTAGAGATTTATGTGCATGCAGAAAAAATATATAAAAGAAGTGGAGAAATATAGCAAGATCCGTAAAATAACATTCCGACCAATGGGAGAGCGCCAACCGGACTCCCCACGGATCAATGACATGGCTGCACAGGATTTCTCCGAAGAACACCGACCTAAATCAGAAAAGGACCCACCTGTCAGCCACCTCAAGAAAGCACAGGACCAACGGGCCCAACTCTTGGTCGGGCGACCAGGCCCTCTGGTTGGCCGATCGGGTCTTGAGGCCTTTTCGGCCGGGCTTCCATGTGTCGCTCCCTCAGCCCTTTGCCAACATCAGTGTGCCGAGGTTCCGTGATAGTTACTCCTCAAAACCGACCTTTGGACACTACAAAAGGAGGGGAGTGCCTCCCACTTCAACACACACCAAGAAGAGTCCATTCTCTAGCATTACACTTAGTCTTCAGGTCCTAGTTTAGGATAGAGGGGAGCTGCTTTGAGGTCCTCGACCTAGTCTTGGAGAGCTTTCGGGTTAGTTCTACTCTAGTCCTCTCTTGTAATACTTATTTACTTTAAATATTATTATCTTCTTTATTGCTTATGCCTTGTCCTTATACTAGTGTGATAATTATGTGTCTTTTATATGGTTATTTCCTAGTCATGTTAGGTTGTTATACACTACACATACTTATAATAGTCGGTCTACGCTTTTACACTCGTTCAATGTATATTGTGGTTAGACATGCTTTAGTCCATAACTTATTAATCCATAGGATTAATGTTATGTGTGCTATAGTCTTTAGCTTGATGATCCGTAGGGTCGAAGTTACGCATGTTTTAGCCCTTTACTTGTTGATCCGTAGGATCGAAGTTATGAATTCTCTAGTACTTGATTCATTGATCCGTCAGGTTAGAGTTAAGTGTACTCTTATTCTAGACTTGTTGGTCCGAAGGGCCAAAGTCCCATGAGAATCGAGAGTATTATTTAGAAATATAAGCATGGTGCTTAGGTTGGTAAATATCTTTGAGTGCTTGGTTGCCCCACGGATAGGAATAGGTGTGGTGGTAAGGACTTAATTGCCTTTTGCCATGTATCCTAGTGAAGGATTGCCAGTAGGTGGTGACAGCTTTGCTGTGGTTATTAATCCTTCCTGTCTCGGCTTGGCATAGGACTTAGGCTTGCATGTGGTACATTTATCTAACCTATAGGTAGGAGTATAGAAGTACATAGGGACCCAGCTTCACTCTTCCTAACCCACTTAACCTAGACGTTGGACTAATGTTAGATTGGATTGTTCTGTGTGTCACTACCCACTATCATTTATTATCCTTACCCCTATCTATGACTTTAGTATATTATTAGTTATATGGTTATGAACATGCTATCTCTTGACCGCCGCTTCCCTTGGAAGAACTATAAATAACAACCATTGGAGTAATCCAATGGGGAAATGCTATAACGGATGTCCGTGCGTTTACGGATTTAACTTGCCCACACTAACCATTTGTTGAGTTCTACCAACAAGTATTTCTGATGCCTTGCCCAGTCTATTTATTTGGTGTGACTTAGCAGATGTCAACAGGCTCATTCTCCACGTCATTGCAGCGACGATGAGGTTGATCTCATGGAGCAGCACAGCGGTGGTGGAACCAGATTCACGGGCTCTACCTCCCCTTGGTTTAATCAAGCCTGAGCCATGAGCAAATCCACATAAATGATGCCATGGTGGTGCTGGCCACCAGGACCTTCTCCTTTCTTCATTAAGTTGTTTTGCTAGTAGTTGAATTTGTTCATGCCTCATGTGGTGCACTAGCTGGAAGCCTTTGCTGCTCCTCTGACGGTGAGCACTTGTGCATGTTTTTGTTGTGGCAAGTGTCATGTCCACACACATAACCCAAGCATACTGGTCGTGTTTGGGGCTTTGTTTGTCGTCAAGCAATGGTTGGTGGGTTGTTATGGTGACCACTCTTCTCTGCTTCTTGTCGTTTGAATGGATTGTCATTACGATGAAGAAGGTTGCAATGTATGCTGATTTTATGCAATAAAAGTGTCGCTCTCAATGCATGGCTGGGAGGTGGTTCACCTCTGCCCAACTCAATATTTTGTTGCTTGTTGACACTTCTTAACATCATATCAAGAATATCACTATTCCTGGTATGGCACCAGAAATGATTGTTGGCGCTTGTTATGCTTTAAGAGTAAAATGAATTAATCTGCAAGCGCACGGAACACCATTGTAGAATTTCACCCGGAAGTATTCCAAGGTATCATATTTATTTCCCTCAGGGAAGCTAGGCGTAAGATTATCTTGATTTAACAAAGATATAACTACTAGAATCATACCAACTAACAAAAGACGGGGGTAAGGATGTTCAATGATAGAAGTGGGGGAAGTAACATAGGAGAAATCCACACTAAGATAAATAAAGAGATCGGTTAAGCTTGCCGGGAGGACAACGAGTCTAAGTCTAAGATTCCTAAAATATATCTTCCTAATACATCTAAGTCAAGCGTCAAATCCTAGTTACTCGGGTTGAGCGCTTACACGAATTTCTTGGTACAACCTCGAGTCTTTCACCTGTTAGCTCACTTCTGGGCATGAAAACGATCCACTAATGTGGGTCGGTAACTAACCTCTATACTAGTGGGTACGCTATCGCTAGACAACACTGCTTGAGACTTCCCGAACGTGGTGGATTACTAAAGGGACGGACAGGACTGTCACCACCTATCGCCTACCATACAGCCCATGGGGACGAATGCAAATGCAGCTAGCGTTAACTTAGGCACCGCGCCTATGCCTTCACTAGATATTCCTCCGTTGGCCTAGCGGAAGAATAGCCGGGAAATAACCAAGTCTAAGTCCCAGAAAGAACTAAAATTAATTAAATCCTAGCCGAGAAACCCGTGAAGTACACAACAATGTTTCTTTCCGATGATTGTAACTTAAGGAAATGACTAAGTTAAAACAAATACTTGAGAAGATATAAAGGGAAAAGATATTTATATTGATAAAGGATAAGTCTCACAAAAAGACATAAGATACAAGAGAGCTCATACCAAGACTCCGAGATGATTCCGGAATCTCGAGCAATGCTCTGGACAGGACTCTTACTCCCGACTAACCTACTCTACTAAGTAGCACCAGTAGTGGAAAATGGACTCCTTGATGTGTTTGTTCGTTCATGTCCTTCTTCTGCCGAATTTACCCTCTATTTATAGGTGGCGATGGGCCAGGAGGCATTTGTAGGTAGAGTAGAGTCGGTAGGCCGAAGTCGGTTCGCCGGGCGGGGGGCCATGCCGGGCGGCCACTTGTGCCAGGCGGCTGGGCATGCACTGCCGGGCGGCGGGCAAGGCCGGGCGGCCCCTTGGATCGTGTCGGTTCCCGACCGACTCTTCTTGGATGGCTCGAATTTGGTCCCGATTGCGGTTATTTAGTCGGTTGCCACCGACTCTCTTCTTTTGGGGCCGGTAGGCCTCATGGGCTTCATGGGCTGGCAACCCGAGATCGGGCGGCTGGCCAAGCCGGGCGGCAAGGGGGTCCGGGCGGCAGCCTATGCTGGGCGGCGTGCTAGGCTGGGCGGTGGCCTTGGCCGGGTGCCGACCCTTGTCGGTTGCCCCTTGACCTCTTTCGGTTAGGCCACTTGATGGCCTTGTTTCCTTCCCCATATTTCACATGTCGGCCGTGTCCTGATTTCAGCCTGAAAACGACCCTGTCGGCCGATGAAATGGCTGTTTCACAGTGGTGATCAGCCGATGGGGCGTTTCTTCATGTTTTGCATATTTTGTCCCTTTTATATCTACAAACACATATCTCACCAAAACTCGTGGAATCTTATTAGTTTAAATAAATATTTATTGATCTTAGGTCTTTACCATGCATTTCCCAATGGGTTGGTGGTCGATATTGGGTTTTACAGGCCGCCAACATTGCTTTACTTTGACCGGGTAGCAAAGTTGTCTATGCCCCGTGCATGCAGACATGGTGCATCTTCGTATGAAAGCTGCTTTATTGGAGAACTATGAGTGTTCTTGTGTTCCTTCTCCTCTCATAGTGTCCACGGATCTTGCCTATAGCCTTGATCTTGGTTTTCATTTTGGTTTGACGAGCATTTTTTGTTGATGTCTCTGCTTCGTCATCAAACTCTTTGTTGATGATGTCATCAAACCATATGTCGTGTGCTTTCATGCTTGATGACCCTCTCTCCTTAGTGGGTTCCTCTCCCACAAAAGGCATCGGATAGCGTGCTTCGTGGAGATCAAATGCTCTTGTAAAGTTGTCACCATTAGCTTCAATGGTGATTGGCATTCTTTGGCTCACAGTGGATGGTGTGTTTCTAAAATGGACATAGGTAACCACAATCTCTTAAATTTGATCCAGATTCTATAATTCAGTTCAAAGATATAACTACAATAGTTGGGTACCTTTCAACATGTGTATTCTACATGACTAGCAAGATCTTGAGGTGCGCTACCTCTCCATCAGGTCATGCGATGATAGTTATCATCTTTTGATGCTCCACCATGAAGATCGTGAATACAATGGTGCAACTTGTATGACCCGATCTTCATGGTGGAGCATCAAAAGAAGATAACTATCCTTGCATTACCTGATGGAGACATAGTGCACCACGAGATCTTGCACCCATGATGAACTACCGAGACATCTGTCCTGCCATGCACCGCCGAAACCAGTCCACACAATCGTACCATATAGACATGAAGCACAAACTAGGTGAACCAAAGTTCGGTGTTCTACAATCCCCTCAGGAACTAAAAGAATGAGGTTGCAAGACACTCACGCCTCACCAAAGGTTTCCAAATATTCTCTGCATGAGAGAAGAGGAACACACACAAGGTGGATGCTTTTTCAATAATCGAAGGCTCTTTTACATTGGAGGATTACATGACTGTTTATACTAGGAAGAGCATGTGAAAAGTTGAAACTGAACTTGAATGTTGGCCACTATACCAAAGGCCCTCTTAGCTTCTGATAACTGAAGTGGAAACTCAAGCTATCTTCTGAATTCTCGCGGAGGGGCTGGACTTCATCTGGACCTTCCACTAAAACAGCCATTACTCATTCCTCAAACAGCCATTACTCATAGCTCTGAAGTCCAAATAATGCACCATTTGTTGCATGTGAAACTAGACTTAAATATCTTGCTAGTGATGTAGAATAAACATGCTGAAATATATCCAACTATTGAAGATATATCTTTGAACTCAATTATAGAATCTGGATCAAATTTGAGAGATTGTGGTTACCCTTGTCCATATCATTTCTTCCTCCCTTCAAAACGAGTTGCCCTCCACTCGTGCTTATAGCAGAGGCATTGGATGGAGAGTATTGGTAACTAAACTCAAGAACCAACAAAAGAAAAAAAACATACTCATCTAGAGACACAAGATAACTATAAACTTGAGTGCATATTGAGAACAATTCCATGTAGCAAGAACCAAACAGTTGAATTGACCCTACACAACGAGAGGAAACAAATATTTTAATCTCTGAAGACACCCTATCAACGTTCTGGTTCAACTTCACATTATTTAGTGATTGAAAATAAATCTGCGAATGGAGCTGTTGGCGTATAGATCCACGGAGCGAATCTATACGACGACAAATTGAGAACTTCGGGAATCGAAGTCCCTATAGAACTCGAGGATGAAGGGAAAGTGTCCTATCTAACATTTCATTCCTTGAACCTCGTGGGATTACAATGAATTGTCATGGTTACAAAGAATTACAGTGTGTTACCACCACCCACCCCCTCATGGGCACTCTGGGGTCCCCTTTTATAGCTCAAGGTGCCCGCTACACTAGTCAATTGGACCGTTTTGCCCCTGAGAACCCTAAACCGTTTCTTGACCTGGGAGACTCGCCTCGGGGGTACTCTGGTAATTCAGCACTTCCTCCTCCTGTGGTCCTTGGCTCCATGTTAACGCGCGCTGAAGTCTCTTGTGCCGCTTCCGCGCCGGTTCTCCAGATCGAAGTCCGTCCGAAGGCTTTCAACGACAGAGAATGCCTGCCAGTTAACCAGCGAGGCGCAGTGACACCTCGCAGAGCGCCGGGACTTCGCCGGGATGTTGAGTATCTTTCGCCTGAAAAGAGTGGTTAGTTGAGACAATACCAAGGGTGGACCTCGTAGGAGTGGGGCCGACCGATGCCATTGCATCACGCCCCCAACAGTAGCCCCTTGGGGGATGAGGTCTACTTCGAAGGGCTCGATCCCTCGCACTATTAGCGATATCGCTACTACGAGGTCCTCATTTTAACTATTCGGTTGACAATGACCAGTTCTTTGGGCAAAATGCCCCCTCCACTTCGAAGTTTGTCCGCAAATTGTTTTAATAGAAGTTGGGTTTCGTAACAGTCATTTTTTATTTTTGGCGGCAACTTTGTGACCGTTACGGGTGCCCTGATATAAATACCGAGGGCGGGGCTGTCCTTTCACGAGCTGACTCTCTTTGTTTCCTTTTTGCAGCATATGATGTTATCGCTAGTCTCAAATCGTAGCTCTACCTCGTCCTCCTCTGGATCTTCGAGGTCGGAGTCCGATTCATCTTCTTCTTCCTCGAGAGCTTTGCACACAAGTGGTGCGATTTTGCCCTTGATTAATATTTGTTATTTTTATATATTTTTATTATCTCGAGGTATTGTCCTTTTTTTAGTAATGCATTTATGTCTTGTCTTTACTCTGCCATCGTTTCTTGCGCCAACTACCGCTATTGATTTTGTTTGATGCACCGCGGACTCGTGTCCATACATTGAATGTCTAGTCTCGTTTTTTCACTATAAAACTGGGGGTAGGGTCTTTGTGGCGAGCCCCCGCCATTCATTTGCTCCTAAAAGCTTTGCACTTCCTGCTTTGAGCTCCCTGCTTTGCGCTACTGCAAACTTCGCTTCCTATTCCGGTTTGTACTTCGCTGCTATTTTTTCTTGATTTTGTTGCTTCGACATCGTTCGTTGTTTTTAATTTTGCTGTTCTAAATGACTTCGCCACTTCTTTATGTCCAAACAAAATGGCCCGAATCAAGGAGACTGGTACACTTGAGACCTCGCATGCTGACGGCACTGCTCCGGGAAATCACGATGAGCATGAGCTAGTTCACAATGAAGGAGATGCTGATGATGCCGCGAGATCGGGAGGCAATGTGGAAATCATGGGGACCTCGGATGACAAAGATTCTGAAACTCTTAGGGCCCGAAGTGTAGGTCAAGTCCTTCAACCTCTTGAAGGTTCTGACGATAGCGGCGACGAAGAATCGAAAAATGAGTCTAGTCAAGAAGAAGAAATTTTGGCGGATCCTATCGATGCTACTCCCTTATCTTTTGTTGCTCCGGCTGAGGGCTCCCAGAATTCGCCCGAAGTAGTTCCGAATTCGGCTGGCGCGGCTTTGATGAACAAGCGAGGGAAGAAAGCTAAGACGGTGCTACCTCCAACTAACTGCACTCGGGCTTCGCAATTCAACCCCAATGCAATTCCTGAAATGGTGAAAGTGAACTATTTTCCCAAGGACTGCGCGCGGGTTCCTGATGACGAAGAGACAACTCCTAACCCTAGACCAAATGAAGCTGTTGTCTTCGCGGAACTCTTTGAAGCTGGGTTGAGGATTCCGTGCCAAACCTTTGTTGGGGATGTGCTGCGAAAATACAATATAGAGCTACATCATCTGACTCCAAGCGGAGTTGTGCAACTTTCTAAATTCTGCTAGGCTATGAAGTCATATGGTGGGAAGCCTGACACCGAGGTGTTTGCAAAATTCTTCTCCCTGCGCTATCAAAAGCGCATCATTACTCACAACGAAGTTAAATGTGCTGCTAACTATGGTTGCTGCTCCTTCAAGGCTCACCCCAAATGTGACATAAGGCTAACCCCATGTTCACGAAACAAGTGGACTGACAAATGGCACACTTATTGGTTTTACCTTCGAGTTGCACCCAAACCTTCCAAAGATAGCGACGTTTCCCTCAGCCCTCTAGCATCGACCATGAAACCCTTCGCCGGCGTTTGCGATCCCGACTTCGAAGTTGGTCGGGGAATCGCATGGTCGCTGTTTTTCGTGATGCATGCCATTACAGCAGTGGCCGCGACCTCGTGGAGGAATATTGTGTTGCATCTTCGCAGCCTTTAAAGATCTCCTTTGCTATTTCCAAATTTAAGAGCAAAGTATTGGCTGATGGGAAAACGAAGATTCCTTTGCCTGTGCTGAGAGTCAAGAAGGGAGTCCATGACGACACGTCCTTCATGAAAAGGGTTGAAAGAATCGGAGTGTACTACATCGGGAAGTACACCGGCTGAGCATAAAGCTATCGTTGATCATACGTTCTATGGGATGAGGTTCAACCATATTTTTGAAATTAACCAGATTCCAAATGGACCTTGCCACTGTCCTGGTCTTCCTGCTGGCCGATCGCGCGGCTGTAAGGAGTCCCAAGCGGGTTTGAGTTTGACCACTACCGAATGAACTAAGACCTATGCCAAAAGGAAGAGGATGACCCCAGAAGATTTGTCTTCCGATTCTGACTCTCCTCGACCTCGCACTAGGCATCATGTTGAGAATCCTGTGGTTGATGCACCTCGCGCTAGCCTCAAAGAGGGTGCTTTCGTCGAAAGAATGACAGGTGCTCTTTCTGACTACGAGGATAGCGAGGGCGAGGAGGCGCATGAAGCGATTGTTAAACCTTCAACTGATACTGCACTTCGCGTCAATGAACCTAGTGCATCACTTCGCCGGCCCCTAGCCGTGAGTGTGTTGTTGCCGTTGCTGGTGGTAAGTGGGTTGTGTATTAAGCTTTTGTTATTTTGTGAATGCTTACTTTGCATCTGTTTCACCCGTGATGGTTTATTTCAGGATCTACCTCTGCAAAGCGAGGTGCGTCCTCCTCAAGGGTGGATTTTGGGAATCCGAGGAATGGGATTTTTTTTGACTCCATGGACGAATCTAGTTTGTGTGCCACTTTGCGACTTTGTTTGTTTTTCTTATTGCTTTGACATTGATGTTGACTGGTTTTCTTTTTGCAGAACTAAAACAGCATGTATCTGGTTTTTCTCTTGAGAAGTTGAATAGCTTGACTTCTACAATGCTGCAACATGTAAGATTGTGTATTAAGCTTTTGTTATTCCGTGTATGATTACTTTGCTGAAAATATTTCTTTGCTTTGCGCAGAACCTTGCTCTCTCTGAGGTCATTGGTGAGAAAGTTGATTCTGTCAAATCACAAGCGTCAACTATCAAGTCTCAAGCTGTCACGATCAATACTCTTCGCTCTGAGAACGAGACTCTTCAGCGGGAATGGAATAAAGCTATAGATAAAGCCAACGATTGTAGGGAAGAGATCACGGCACTTTGGCAGAAGTTATCGGAGCTGGAGAAAGAAAATCAGGAGTTGAAAATTTCGCTTGGTGCAAAAACGCGAGATTTCAACTCTCTGAACGACAAACTGGGTGAGATGGAGGAGACATCGCGTCTTAATGCTAAGGCATTTTCTGATCGGGCCTCCCAGATTTGTGCGGCATATGATGAGGTGCTTCACCGGGTTGGTGCAGAGTGGTGACCTCGTTCGCAACCATGACTTGATCAGTCCATCATCTTTCTTTGACTGTTTGGATGGCGAGGTCGCCGCTCTGCCCACTATAATTGACCGCTGCTCCGATTATGGTGCTCTGCACACAGTAGAAGCGGCGCTAAATATCTTGAGCCAGCAAGGATGCGACCATATCACTAATTTGGGGTCCTCATCAGTGGCTGTGGATGAGAAACTCGATCTGGCATATCGGGCGCTATTCTTGCTGTGTCTAAGAGAATTGCCGCGAAGTATTGGAAAAAGCACGGACGAGAGGCGACAATGGATTCTACTCGGGCCAAGCTGATAGAGGTTAGTTTTTTTGTACTGATTGGTTTGTTTTTATTAGTTGAAAAGGAAAGCGTCTCTTCAGCGCTCCGGGGCTCCAAGCACCAGCTCGACTCCCGCGGAATGCCCCGTAGCTGTTGACGCGACTGATGATGCCATCATTGCTTCGGGTGGCGCTGGACGTGAAGGTCATGGCGGAGAGGTTTAGAATAGCTGGCCTTGCTTACAATTTTAGTTTTAGGAAGTCTGATTTTTGTAACATATTTTGTAATGAATTTTAAATCTGCGTAGGTTTCTGCTGATGAGCCTGCGGAGAATGTGGATATCTGTCCCATAGAGTTGTCCAACGACAGTTCTAAGGTTGCTTCGAAAATTGCGCATGCTTGTCGTTTTCCGCCTGTTTGGCCTAGTACCCCACCTGGCTGTGGTGACAGCAGCAGTTCCGACCTCAATTGGAGTGTTTTCGATGAAGCTAAAGTGCGCCCCGCGCTTCGTCTGCGACTCCTTTAACCGGAAACACTGCTGGTACTGGTCGTGCAAGTGATTGACCAGTAATGCGTGCCCGTCGGCTAGCTGTTAGGAAAATTCCTGCGAGCAGGATTCGTTCTCTGAATGATTCAGGTGTACCCCACATTAAATAGGGTACCGATCCTTCTAATTTTCGCGTGAACTTGAATCCTCGCAATGATGCAGGGGCCTGTAGTTCTCGTTCTGCAACTTTGTCTGTTACGGACAATTATAGGTTGTTTGGGAAGATACCTCGCGCTCCCACTGGTTATACTCAGGAAGAGTGGGATAGAATATTTCCTCAGCTTATCGAATCTAGAATTTGTGTAAAGGAAGAGACAGACTAATGAAGAGTGCTTGTTGTATGAATGAAAATATTGACTGGAAATAAATATTTTGTTTCTTTGTCTTATTTTTGTTTAAGAATGAGCTGAACCCCTTTTGTGACTTCAGCGTCGTTTAGAGCAAAAAACGCCCCCTCCCCCCTTTGTCGTTTTATGGGCGAGGTTCTTTACAGACAAAAAATGCGCCTAGCCCCTTTTGCGACTTCGATATCGTTTAGAGAAAAAAACGCCCCCTCCCCCCTTTGTCGATTTAGGGGCGAGGTTCTCAACAAAGTAAAAATATGTCGAGCCGCTTTTGTGACTTCGGTGTTGTTTAGAGCGAAAAACGCCCTCTCTCCCCTTTGTCGATTTAGGGGTGAGGTTCTCAACGAAGTTAAAAATGTGTCGAGCCCCTTTTGCGACTTCGGTGTTGTTTAGAGCAAAAAATGCCCCCTCCCCCCTTTGTCGATTTAGGGGCGAGGTTCTCAATGAAGTTAAAAATGTGTCGAGCCCCTTTTGCGACTTCGGCGTTGTTTAGAGCGAAAAACGCCCCCTCCCCCCTTTGTTGATTTAGGGGCGAGGCTCTCAATGAAGTAAAAATGCGTCGAGCCCCTTTTGTGACTTCGACGTTGTTTAGAGCGAAAAACGCCCCCTCCCCCCTTTGTTGATTTAGGGAAGAGGTTCTGAACGAAGTAAAAATGCGTCGAGCCCCTTTTCTGACTTCGGCGTCGTTTAGAGCAAAAAACGCCCCTCCCCCCTTTGTCAAATTAGGGGCGAGGTTTTCAACGATTGATTGATTTTTGGAGAGCAATCAGCTGTTTGTCGAGTTTCTTGACTTGTTCTCGCTTCTGGAGACTTTGAGCTTTTTAGCTCGTTTAGTTTTCAACTATAATTGATTATTGATGGTACTGATATTAAAAATTTGGAGTCGGGATAGTAATGCCATTACCTTAATGGCGCTACATCCTGCTCTGTTTTACGATTTTTTGTCGAATGCCAGAACTTCTCTTTGTGAGAAGTTCTTTCGACTTGCTGGGATTTTGCGAAGTGTTTTGGGGAATGACTAGCCTTTGTTTTGCTAGGGATTATATTTTGCCGCCTCGTTAAAAACCTCACCCCATTGCTGGGTTCCCCTATGAGGAAAAGAGTACGGACTTTTTACAGAAACTTGAAGGAAAAAGAAACTACTAAAAAGAAATCACTATCGTGCCCGTTAGCTTATAACTCCGCGAGCTGCATGCTAACCCTATAGCTTTTCAAAGGTAAAATTTGCGGAGGTTGTCTGCGTCCCATGAGTGGCGCAGTTCTTTTCCTTCCAAATTTGCCAGTCTGTATGTGCCCGGCCAATTTGTTTTTGCGACGAGGTAGGGGCCTTCCCACTTTTGTTCTAGCTTTCCTTTGTTTTTTGTTCTTGGTGTTCTGATCAATACAAGCTCTTCTGGATTGTACTCCCTTGGAACTACCTTCTTGTCCCTCCAAATTTTCGTCTCAGTTTGATATTTTTTCAAGTTGTGCACTGCCTGCAGTCTATCCACTTCGACCAACTCTTTGATTTCTCCCTCTTCCAATTGTATTTCAATGTTTGTGGTTCTCAGGCTTTTGTTCGTGATTTCCTCCGGAATGACTGCCTCTTCGTCGTATAACAGTCTAAAGGGTGTGAATTTTGTTGCTCTGGACTTGGAAGTGTTATGGGACCAAACTACTCGTGGCAACTCTTCTGCCCATTTTCCCTTTTTCTGGTTAAGCACAATCTTCTTGATTGCCTTGAAAATTAGGTCGTTTGCTCTCTCGGCTGCTCCGTTAGACTGCGGGTGATACAAAGGTGCAAACTCAACTTTTGTGCCTATTGATTTGCAGAATTGGTTAAACGCATCATTATCAAACTGCTTTCCATTGTCCATTGTGATCTCTTTTGATATCCTAAATCTGCGTACAATATTTTGCCAAAAGAATTTTTTGATAGTTGCCGCTGTAATATTTGTGATTGGTTTTGCCTCTATCCATTTTGTGAAGTATTCTACTGCAACCAAAGCATACTTGTAATTTCCTTGTGCTGTTGATAATTCTCCCACTATATCGATTCCCCATCTTTGTAATGGCGAAGACGGTGATATGAGCTGTGTTAACTGAGATGGTGCTGAGTTTTTCTTTGAAAATTTTTGGCAAGCTTCACAAGAGCGGACAACCTTGACTTCATCATGTACTGCTGAAGGCCAAAATAAACCTTGCCTAAACGCTTTTGCTGCGAGTGCTCGAGGTCCAATATGAGAACCACAGAATGCTTGATGTACTTCTTTTAAAAGTTGTACTCCCTCGCTGATAGATAGGCATTTTAAGAGCAGAGTACATATTCCCTTGTTATACAATATGTTTTGTATTATTACATAATTCCTTGATCTCTGCTGCATTCTTTGCTGTTCCGCTACACTTTGAGGCTTGAAGTATCCTCTGAGATAAGCCATGATTTGTGCTCTCCAGTCTTTGCTATATATTGCATGCACCAACTTAGGTGTTTTTTGCACGACTTCGATTGATGGCTCTTGTAATGTTTCAAAGAACACATCTGGTGGTAATTCTAGTTTTCTAGACGCTGCTTTTGCTAGTTCATCCGCTTCATCATTGTGTTTTCTCTCAACAAATTCAATGTCGAATCCCTTGAAATACTTGTCCATACTTCTGACTGCCATCAAGTATTTTTCAAGTTGTGGGTCTCTTGCGATGAAATCTTTGTCCACTTGCTTTGCTACTACTTTGGAATCTGTTTTGACTTTACAGCTTTGCACCCCTAGGGCTCTTATTTTTCTTAAGACCAAAAGTACTGCTTCGTATTCTGCTATATTGTTGGTGCATTTGACTTCGTCATCATTGAATTCCAATCTTACGGCGTACCTCATTTTTAATACCATTGGCGAGGTGATTACTGCTGCTATTCCCGTAGCTGCTGCTCCCCAAGCACCATCGCAATATATTGTCCAGTATTTCTTGATCACTTCTCCATCGCCAAAGTATCGAGGCGAGGTCCAATCTGCGACAAAGTCTGCTAAGACCTGAGACTTTGCTGCGCTTCTTTTCTCGAAGTCTATGACGTGCTCAGATAATTCCATCGCCTATTTTCTGATTCTTCCTGAGGCGACACGGTTTTTGAAGATGTCGTTTAGAGGCTGATTTGTCATGACTTTTTATTCTATGCAGTTCAAAGTAATGGCTTAGTTTCCGAGATGCCATCACAATTGCATATGCTATTTTTTTCATTTTTGTGTAGTACACTTTGAACCCTGACAATGCTTCACTGACAAAGTACACAAGGAATTGTTGATGTGATTCTTTTAGTTCTCCTCTAACTGTTTTCGTTACCCTTTTCTCGACTACTAGTGCAGCACTTATGGCAAACAGGGATGCCACGATGTATAGCATCAGGGGTACTCCGGGTTCCGGGTTTGTCAATTTTGTTAGCTTCTTTAGATACTTTTTCAGCTCGTCAAATGCCTCTTGCTGCTCATGTCCCCATTCAAAATTTTTGGAACCTCTCAACGTTTTAAAGAATGGAAGACTTCGCTCTGCAGATTTTGAAATGAACCTGTTCAGCGCTGCCATTCTTCCGGTTAACTTTTGCACTTCTCTTTTGCTCTTCGGTGGTTGCATATTTATAATTGCATTTATTTTGTCTGGATTTGCTTCAATTCCTTTGGCTGACACCAAACATCCCAAGACTTTTCCATTTTGTATTCCAAAAATGCATTTTTCTAGATTTAATTTCAACTTCACCGCTCTGAGGTTTGCGAATGTTTCTGCCAAGTCTGTAATGTGGTTCGACTTGATTTTGCTTGCAATTACTATATCATCAACATATGCGTGAACATTCCTGCCCAGTTGAGAACACTTTTTTCGACATTCTGCAGAAAGTTGGACCAGCATTTTTCAGGCCCTCTGGCATTCTTACGAAACAATATGTCCCAAATGGTGTAATGAAACTTGTTTTTCCTGATGTTCCTTCCTTAGCCAGATTTGATGATATCCCAAAAACAATCAAGCAATGACAACAGCTCACTCCCTGCTGCTGAATCCACTATTTTGTCAATGCGGGGTAGAGGGAAATCGTCTTTGGGACAGGCTTTATTTAGGTCTGTGAAATCAATGCACATTCTCCACTTTCCATTTTTCTTTTTCACCATGACTACATTCGCCAACCACTTCGGGTAAGAAACTTCTCTGATCACCCCAACATCTAGTAGCCTTTGAACTTCAGCTTTTACTGCTGCTGATTTTTTGTCTGACATTTTTCTGAGTCTTTGTTTCTTTGGTCTTGCTGTACTGCTTATTTCTAGTCTATGCTCTATTACCTCTCTGCTTACTCCCTCGAGATCCTTAGAGTTCCAAGCAAAAACATCTTTGTTTTTTTGTAGAAAAGCTAGCAATTATTTCTCTTCGCTAACTGTCAGACATGTCCCAATAAATATAGACTGACCTAGCACCAGATTGTCCAACAATACCTTCTTTGTTTCTGACTCTGCTTGCATTGACATCGCGGCTTTATCTGTTGCGAACGCTTCGATCTTTGCATTTCTTCTTTTCTCTACATCATGTAATTTTTTCCTTTCCTCTTCTTGTAACATTTCTTGTGACATTGCTTTTATGTTATGTATATTTGTTTGTCTCGGGGTGTACCCGTGTTCAATGTTTCGGGCCTCTTGTTGATCACCGAATATCGTAATCACTCCGTTACTTGCCGGCATTTTCAAGCATAGGTAGGCATTGAGAACTATTGCCTCGAAACTGTTGATTGCACCTCGCCCTAAAATCACATTGTATGGATAAAACAGGTCAGTGACATCAAAGGTGATGTATTCAGTTCTTGGGTTGGACATGTCACCGAATGAAACTGGCAGTTCTATCTTTCTTAGTGGTTCCACTCTTTTTCTGCCAAAACCATACAAGGGCACATTTGACGGCTTTAGTATTTCTTTCACATAACCCATTTGCAGAAAGGTGTTGTAGAAGATGATGTCCGCTTGACTGCCATTGTCCACTAGAACTTTTCCAACTTTCCATTTGTCGATGTGAGCATTGATAACAAAGGCATCGACATGAGGGTAAGTCTTGAGTTTCAGATCCTCTTGAGTGAAAGTTATTGGGATATGAGACCACTTGGACTTAACGATTGGACCATCGATGGATATATTGTTCACAGCTTTGAAGTAATCTCTCCTCTGCCTTTTGTTTTCGAAGTCCATCGAGGATCCCCCCATTATCATCCCGATGAAATTTTTGTTGGGAGCGGTTGGGGTTGGCTTTGTTGGTTGGATGGGTTTTCTGCTTTCGGTTGTGGAAGTGGAAGTTGTTGACTTTGCTGGCTTTCAATGGCTAATTGCTGTCGGGGTTGGTGGGCTTGGTTCTAGAGAAATGGATGTTGAAGTGTGTTGCTTGTGGCGAAGTATGAGTAAGGGTGGTATTGATATTGTGGATTTGGTATTTGTATTTGGCTGGAGAGTGGAGTGTAGCTTTGGGTGTTTGATGCATAAGGTTGATTTTGTGGAAGTTTGGCTTTGGGGAAGGGTATAAGGCTGGCTACTCGAAGTTGTGTTTGGTTGATTTTGCCATGCGTGAAGCAAAGTGTGATTGATCACTTTTGCTTGCTCCGTCTGTCTTTTTTCTTCATCCATTCTCTGTTTTATCTGCTAAGCGATTGCACAGTCAAATGATCTGTGACCCTTGTCTTCTCTGCAATAAATGCAATATGGTTTTTTAGGGGGGCGATTTGAGGTATCTCCCCTGCCCCTACCTCGGCCTATGTTACTGCCTCCTCTGTAATGCTGTTGATTTTGCTGGTTTGTCTGAGGCGGGCTTTGTCATGCAACTTGTTGATTTGACTCAATGTTGCCTACCAAGAATTGGGGTTTGTGATTTTGGAATTTCTGCCTTTTGTTATTTGCGTCTTGCCAGCTTTCTCTTCGATCATCCTGACTTCTATTGACTTTTGAAATCCTGCTCTGATCGGCAATACTCTTCAATTTTTGTGCACATTTCTTTCAGTGAAGTTGGTGGCCTTTTTGCGAATTTGGATGTTAACAAAGACGTTCTGAGGCCGGCGATTGCATACTCCATTGCTCTTTCTTCTGACAGCGTTGGGGATTGGGCTTTCAAGATTAGGAATCTTTTGTAAAATTCTTGCAGCGTTTCACTAGGACGCTGCTTGAGATTTTTGAGAGCTTCGTTTGGCTCGGCTATGCTTCGGAGTCCCCTGAAATTTGCCAGAATTTTATCTCTTAGGTTTTCCCAGCTATAAATTGATCTCGGCGGTAAATTGAAATACCAATTTAACGCTATTCCCTCTAGAGCACAAACAAAAGCTTTTGCTAGCGTGATATCATCTCCTCCGACTGATATGATTGCCGCTTCATAGGTCATCAAAAAATGCATAGGATCTGAATCTGCTTTGTACTTCGACACTACGTTCATTCTAAACTGAGCTAGATTAGAAGATTTCTGCAATCCTTCAGATAACAGTGATTCCCTGTTGTATGTGCTGGTGGATATTATAGTCCTTGCCGAAGTGGTTTGCCCATTCTGTTGATCCTCGAAGTGAACCCTCCTATTTTGGACCGGCTATTCTCCGGAGATCTTAATTATTAATTGCTCGATCTCCCGAAGAAGTTGTTCTTTTTTACGCTGCTGTTGGAGGATGGCTATAGCTTCGGAACCTCGAGAAAAGAGCTATTTTCTCTGCTTCTTTGATTAACTGTTGCCGGAGTAACAACAAGTAATCATTCTCCTTCCTTAGTTTTTCCATTTCCTCTTCTTGACTTATCTATGCTATTGGCTCTTCGTCATCTGAATCTTGCTGGTCATCGATTTCTGTTATGGTTACTGTGCTTGCTCGCCTTTCATGTGATGTGCCCGCTTCATGGTCATTTGCACCCATAAAGTTTGCTTGCGCTTCGGCACTTGCTTGTGTTTGTAGGTTTGCTTGTGGTTGCACACCGTGCGATTGGCTGTTAACTTCGGGATTTTGGTCTTGCATAATGTTGGTCTGACTTTCGTGAACTTGTTGAGGCCTTGCACTCATTCTGGCGGGCTCAACGGCTGGCAACTTCGGCGTGGAGCACCATGTTGTTTTTCTTCTCGACCTGGACATCGCGAGCTTTTCTTTCATGCTCACAAACGATGGGTGCCACTGTTGGCGTATAGATCCAGGAGGCGAATCTATACGGCGACAGATTGAGAACTTTGGGAATCGAAGTCTCTATAGAACTCGAGAATGAAGGGAAAGTGTCCTATCAAACATTTTATTCCTTGAACCTTGTGGGATTACAATGAATTACGATGGTTACAAAGAATTACAGTGTGTTACCACCACACACCCCCTCACGGGCACTCTGGGGTCCCCTTTTATAGTTCAAGGAGCTCGCTACACTAGCCAATTGGACCGTTTTGCCCCTGAGAACCCTAAACTGTCTCTTAACCTGGGAGACTCACCTCGGGGGTACTCTGATAATTCGGCACTTCCTCCTCCTGTGCTCCTTCGCTCCGTGTTAACGTGCGCCGAAGTCTCTTGTGCCGCTTCCGTGCCGGTTCTCCCGAGCGAAGTCCATCCGAAGGCTTTCAACGACGGAGAATGTCTGCCAGTTAACCAGCGAGGTGCAGCGACACCTCGCACGCAGAGCGCCGGGACGTCGAGTATCTTCCGCCTGAAAAGAGTGGTTAGTTGAGACAATACCAAGGGTGGGCCTCATAGCTGTGGGGCCGACCGTTGCATCGTGCCTCCAACAGGAGCTTGTAAAGATAATCAGCTCTCACCATGTCAACCGTGTCTTTGAATTCCAAATGATGTGAGCACGACAGTAGAATACAAGGGTACAACTTGCATGGCTTGATCTTCATGATGGAGCCTTAAAAACAAGACAACTATCGTTACATGACCTGACGGAGAGGTAGTGCATCATGAGATCTTGCACCAGCGATGAACTACCGAGACATCCGCCCTTCCACACATCAGTAAAACCAGCCCACACAATCGTGTCATATAGACGTGAAGCACAAACTAGGTGAACCGAAGTTCCGTGTTCTACAATCCCCTCGGGAACTGAAAGAACGAGGTTGCAAGACACTCATGTGTCACCAAAGATTTCCAAATATTCTCTCCATGGGAGAAGAGGAACAGCATGTGAAAAGTTGAAACTGAACTTGAATGTTGACCACTATACCAAAAGCCCTCTTAGCTTTTAATAACTGAAGTGGAAACTCAAACAATCACTTCAAGTCTCGCGGAGGAGCTGGACTGCATGTGGACCATCCACTAAAACAACCATAACTCATAGCTCCAAAGTCCAAATGTTGCACCATTTGTTACATGTGAAACTAGACTTCAATATTTTGCTAGTGATGTAGAATACACATGCTGAAAACGTATCCAACTATTGAAGATGTATCTTTGAACTCAATTATTATAGAATCTTAGATAAAATTTGAGAGATTGTGGTTACCCATGTCCATATCAGCTTCCCTCACTTTTTTGTCCCCAACTTGTTGGGCGGCTCTTTTAACCTTCAAGAAGGATACTCTCCTTGTTTAAGGGTAAAGGGTGACAATAGAGCAGCGTAGTTATGAGGAGTGGTGTGGTGATGCAATGGCCGTTATGGTGAAGGTAAGCATGTTGCTTGGTGGTGATGTTTTGTTGACGATTGATGGTTTCCTTCAACTTCTATTCGAGATTAGGGCTAGTCTATTGGCCGTTGTAGGATTGTACTCTTGTTAATTTATCTTTGTTGTTTTCATATATAGCTCTTGGTGTTGTCGCCCCACTTGTATGAGCCCGTTGTGCCATGGACAAGCTGTTATATTCTGTGGTTTGCCACAACTGTCGTAACCATTGATGGATAGACTTCGGTCTGGCCCTTCCCCTCCCCCCCCCCCCCAACCCTAGAGAGTGACCCGTAAATAGAAACTTCCCCATCGCTTTCAGAATTTATTGACTGAAATCAAGCATGAGCACAGAGATACTAAGCATCCAGCATGCATGGCTACTGCTGCTACCCCATCAAATATGCCCCTTTTCACCGGTTTATACCTTTCTCCTCACGTTGCAGTGTGGTGTGGTGTGCCATGCCAGCCCTTATTACCCTCTGCAGATGGGTTACTACCATGACAAGTGCCCCAAGGCAGAGCCATCGTCAAGGCCGTCAAGGAGAAGGCCATGTGAAAGAACTCCAGCAATGGCGCCGCCATGCATCATTCGGATGCTCTTCCATGACTGCTGCTCAACGAGGTACATGTTCAATGTTTGTCACAACTTAGACCTACGGTGTGACTGCTACAGTATTTACCGTTTTCAAAATCCAGAAAATAAAAACTAGTACATACCATTACTAAACTCCAGGACAATATGATCACATCAAATTTGAACGTACCATTTTGCGTTCATTTGCTTATCTTCTTCCTCTCTTCTACTACTGTAAATTAGAGTTGTGATGCTTCCATATCCTCCCTGACCTTCACTAACCCCGGCCGTTCAGCCAGACGCCGGAAAAGCTCAGCACGCCCAACAACCCGAGCTTGTGCGGCTTCGAGCTGATCGACGTGACAAAGGACGCCCTCGAGGTGTCTCCTCCGCCGACATCGTCGCCTTCACGGCCCGTGATGCATCCTCCTTCCTCAGCGGCGGCAAGGTCTACTTGAACATGCCAGCCGGCCACCTCGACGACACCTTCTCCAATGCCTCCGAGACGCTCAAGTTCCTGGTCCCGTCCAGTCAAACCTCCGCATCCTCGTCGACAGCTTCGTCGTGAAGGGGATGTCAGTAGAGGGCTTACTCATCCTCTTCAGTCGACATGGTTGGGCAGTCGCTCTGCTCGTCTCGCCATCCCCTCCGACATCAATGCTAGGTTCGCCAGGTTCCTACACTGTCCGCGCCCAGCCAACCCGGCAGACAGTGACGACCAGATCGTGATGCAGAACGTGGCGCCCGACGATCTGGACAACCAGTACTACACGGAAGGTGCTGCTCACATCGGACGCAGCGCTCATGATGACGTCGGGAGACGGCAAAGATGTGCAGGACAACGCTTTCATTAATTGCCAGGTTGTGGGAGGACAAGTACAAGGTGGAGATGGCCAGCATCGAGGTGAGGACCGGCAGCAGCAACGAGGTCAGGAGGAACAGCAGGGCGATCAGATCAAACCACTACTAGTTGAACGGTTGCACACACGTGCAGTATCTTCAAAAGAAGAATGGTGGACTTTGGTGAGAGATTACGAACTTCAGTTCAGGCATTTCTTTTATTTAGGAGCTGCGAACGTTGTACTGCTGTAGATGCATGTTTTGTTGCCTTTGTGTTGGGCATCTTTCGCATTTGTTTTACTTTTTTCAATTCAAAAGCCAGGGCATTTGTGTACATGATTATTTGGTTGATGTTTCTAGGTCCGGATGTTAAATAATAAAGGTGATATGTTATGTTTATGTGCAAGAGTCATTTTGTATCCGTGTTGTATCCCAGTTTTTTTTTTCTTAGGATGTGAATAACTTTTTTCTGTGGAAATAATATTGCGACCTATGCACCATGTAGGTACATATAGCCAATATACATCTAACACCAAGAACCAAGATAAATTGACTCAATAAGAGTGAAAATATAAACAAAATTACTGCTCTTCATTCGGTGGAAACAAAGAGCAGAAATATATATAAACTATTCATGGAACAAATGAAATGATACCTCAAAGGGGATGGGATAATATATATATTACATGCATTGCTTCAAGAATTAACATGTTCGGTGTCCTAACTCAATATTAATATGAGAGCACAAGTTTTCTATGTATATTTCAACCTAAATCACCTATGTTTTAGTGAACTCACTTCTTCTATCACAAGGGTGTCCTATTCTCTTAGGTCTAGCATGGACTTTCTATGTCTATTTCATCCAAAAATATGTTTTTCCTTAAATTTTATATAATAGTATTTTATTTACTACCATGCATTAGGGCAATCTGTCCCATGGGGTCTATTTATGCATTGCATATTTTCTAACATTCATCAACATATTAACTGGCACACAATGAGCCCATATAAAGTCTATAGAGTAGCCTCAGTCTCACTGTGTGCAACTGTCGGCTCACCCCTCTCTGTCCAATCTATAAAGTCGGTGGTGCTTCTAAAAAAAAAAGGAGCAAAGAAATGAGAGTGAGAGATATGGGTTGGAAAATGTGGTGTATTCCTAGTGACACTACTCCCTTAATTCTTAAATTATTGTCGTCATTGACTTTTTTAGTTAACTTTGACAATTCGTCTTATTTAAAAAATTTAAATAATATCATATATGTTGTCATAGTTTATTTTATTATCAAATAAAATTAAAACATAACTTAAAATTTTACATATTTAAAATAATATTTTAAATAAGACAAATGGTTATTCTTGTCATTAACAGTTTCAAGAAATGGAAGGGAGAGGACGAGGTCATCTTCATGCGCCCGAAAAGAATGAGTCGTTTATACTATCCCACGTGTTTTGTAATCAGCCTTACAAATTTCTCATGGCTGCTTAAGAGACGTGCGTAGAATGGATGCTACTAGTGCACGCACCAAGGAATAAGATATTCCTCCTTTTTTATGACGTTTCACAAAATCAGACGTACATATTGTACTTATTGTATTTGTTGCAATATGTGTTATCTGTGAACTAAAGGGAACTATGTGAAAACTTTGAGAAATACAAACCCCTATATCAACTTCGAAAGATAAATAAAATAGATATAGAGATTTTACTTGTCTTCAGCAGCACTTCTCTAGTTGATGTTTCCGGAAAGCAATAGCTGAATTGGAGCAAAATCCTCTTCAACTAGCAACGGGAAATACTAAACTTTTCAAAGCTGCAAGATCCACTATCTTGGAACTTACTGTCAAGACAGATCTAGTTCAATGTGTGAGAAGCTGTTCAATATACATGAGAGAAAGAAAGTGAAGAAACCCTCTCACCGGCCTTTTGCTGGACCGAATTGAGCCGTGACAATACGTTTAGTGTTTCCCATTATTCATGATGACATACACGTACAGGGCAGGGGACAGAGAAATTTTGTTTCAATAGCTTGTTCCTTTGATTTTTTTTCGTGCTAAAAAGCTTTTGCATTACTCTAGAATTCACATTTGTTTTACTGTTCATCTATGAACAGAAGTGGAGGTACGTGTTGCACATATTGTTCCAATTTTTGTGTCATATGTGTCTGGACGCTGTGTCAAAGGTTAAGGATTGTAATAAGCTTCTTTTCCTTGTGTGTGTGTGTGCATCCTTTCAGTGAGATAGAGGTTGGATTTCTATCCGCTATCTAAAAAAACGGCCACTTTGAACTAGAGAGCACAATGAATAATACTGGGTGTTTTCTTGTCGTATAAAGTCCACAATTATTACGGTAAGTAATCTGAGTCTCACGATATATATCCAAAGGAACTCTCAGTTTACAAAGCTCTCTAGAGGTACATAAACGAATGTTTCATCGATATTCCGCAATAATACATAATTACACGTCTCTTAAGGAAGCAATACAACAATTATTATAATAGAATAAATAAAGAATGAAGAAGTAAGATAAGATGTTCGCTGCAAATTTTCAGGTGGAAGGATCAGGCACTAAGACCTCCACTTGAAACTTTTCAGACTGTCAGAGAACCCATTGCTGCCAAACAGGAGGAAAATCTAGGTGCGTGTCGAATTCAGGAGAATAACACAAGAACCCAGCAGGGGATCGGATGACCTTAGTTGACGAGCCTGCAGTTTCTCCTGATCTCCCCCTGGAAACCGGTCTTCACCCCGATGCCTGCCATCTTGACGAACGCCGCATTAAACTTGCCATCCCACAACCCAGGGATGAAAGCGTTGTCCTTCACCATCTGGGCCGTGGTCGGCGAGGTCATCAGAGCGGCATCGGAGGTGAAGAGCACCTTCCTGTCCAGCACGTTCTTGAAGTACTGGTTGTCGAGCGCGTTGGGGGTGACGATGTCCTGGTTCACGGTGGGGTCGTTGGACGGGTTCGGGTTGGCGGGGCACCTTCCCCTGAGGAAATTGGCGAACCCGGCTTCCATGTCGGAAGGCGTGTTGAGGCGGTCGGAGACGAAGGAGGAGCAGTGGGAGCGGCCGATTGTGTGGGCGCCCGAGAGCACGACCATGTCCTCGGCGCTGAGCCCCTTGGCGGCGAAGCTGGTGATCAGCTGGTTCACGTTGAAGAAGGGCGGCGGCAGGTTGTTGAGCGCATCAGAGGAGCTGGAGACTCGCCCGTCGAGGCGACCGGCGGGCATGTTGATCTTGACCCTGAACGCGCTGAGGAAGTAGGCGGCGTCACGGGCGGCGAAGGCGATGATGTCGGCGCAGGAGACCTTGCCCGGGCAGGCAGCCTCGACAGCAGCCTTGGCCGCGTCGATCACGTCGAAACCGCGCAGGCTGGGGAAGTTTGGTGGGCTCAACTTCTCCGGCTGCGGGTTCGCTGGTGTCGGGTCCAGGAGGACAGACCCGTCGCAGCCCTGTAAATATGTCACGCGTCAACAACCTCAATCACACTCTTTTGTTACTTCATATAAGTTCATATATAGTCATATAGAAGCATTACGTAATGCACTTCATCGTGTATGCGTACCTGGACGAAGCAGTCATGGAAGAGCATGCGGATGAGGCCGGCGCCGATGCCGGCGTCCTTGTAGACGAACTTCTTCACCTCATCTCTGACGATGGCCTCCACGCTTGGGCACGTATCCTTGTAGTAACCCACCTGCAGCCCCTGGCAAGCTGACGCCAGCACCAGGAGGCATGTAGCCACCACGGCGATCCTGAATGATGCCGCCATTGCCTTCTTCCTCTTTGCAATGAAAGTTCGAGCTCAAGTGCTGCTGCGAACAAGAGACAGATGAGATGACAAGTAATGGATTGGTGCTATTCTCATTTGCATGCATATTTATAGATGGATATAGTGACTTTAATGATGTGATGAACCTGACGTTGTCGTAGTTGGACACATGGTGTATTATGGGAGCAACAACTGATTAGCAACCTAGCTGTAAGCAGTTGCAGAACATGGAGAGCGAAGCCGCACTTAGGTCGGCATTTTGACTAGCCGAATAGCTTATTCGTCTACTCTGGCTTCATGTGCTGCACCTAGTTTTGTTCCTTCTATTCGTTGACTTAATTTCCGTTTTCTCAATCTCACCTAGGGAATGTTCTATTGCAAGTATTCTTTGTTTACAGCCACTCGCACTGCATCTCTCTTATTCCGGACAGAAAATATCAACATGAACACCAATAGGTAGTTCGTAACCTTTTGTATTCCTTACGAAAATGGTGATGTTTCTTTTTCCTTGGGGCCGGGCTTTACGCTCTTTAATTGACAAGCTGTTTGTATCATCAATAGATTAAGTGATGCAAAAGAGCCCTTAGCTTGCACCCCCTGATGTTATCTAGGATTTTGTTTTGTCAACAATTAAATTAAACTACAAAAAAATTTATGTAATATTTTAGGAAGGTTACGCTTAGACAAAACTAAGCCTAAAATGAGATTCTGATCCTTGGTTGAGTAATCTCTAGATGTTCTAGACTTACATCCTTGTAAAATATATATCACAAAGATGAAACTTTCTGCAATATTTGTCACATTGTGCGATATCTATCTTATAGTTAGCCTTTGTTCTAGTTGCCATCGCATCATAGGATACCCATAAGCCCATTAGAAAATCTGATGCTGCAACAAATGTTTACACGAAAATCAATAACTTTCAAACATAATTCAAAAAATCAACAATGATAATAATTTAAAATTAGAGAGAACACCGTAACAAATGTCTATACAAAAATCAATTTGTATAAATCAACAATGACAATGTCGCCAGGAATATGTTAGTTTTGATCTTCACTAGTTGGCCCAGGCCCAATCTCGTGTTTTGATCGGGGATACCCAGCCCAATGGGAGGCTGGTGGGCCCCTATCATATAGTGCATATATGAGGAGGTGGGGACCATTGGTTAGGGTTACGAGCAATGGACCGAGAGGAGGACTTTACCAGGGCCTCACCTACCGCCGTCACGCCGCCAGCATCAACACGACGCCGCCGGGAAAGTTCCTCGGGACGCTCGCCGCCGCACCACCGGCACGAGGGACCGGGACAAACGGCACCATCGCGAAACCACTCGACGGTGCCGCGCTCTCCCTCACGGGGACCCGTGGCGGCACCAGTACCCTCCTTCGGCCGCCATGGTTGTCGCTCTCTGGATCTCGCATGTGGACTAGAGAAGAGGGGGAGGGCAAAGAAAAGAAAGAGGAGAGGGGGAGATGGCCGCGGCCTCGCTCCGGCGGTGTCTCTCTCCACCGCTGCCGCCGGCCACCGCGGACCATGGGAAGAAGCGACCCACCGCTGCCACTGCAGCGCAAGGACTCGGGGGACGGGAAAAGGCGCTAGGGTTTTCGCGGGGAGAGGCCAAAAGCGGTTTTGATCCGCCGAGATGGCTGGAGAGCCATCCATATGGACGGACGGTCTAGATGGAGGCGGGGCGTGGGAGCCGGCGGTGGACAGGACTCAAGTGAGGGTGGGAGCATTGCCAACCGCCGGTGAAGAGCTTATAGAGCGGCAGTTGGCATTACGAGCTGCCGCTATAAAAAATACATCATCTTTAGCGGCGGATGACAATGCTAACCATCGCTAAAGATCCTTCTATAGCAGTGGTTTGCTTCAAGGCAGGCCCTGGGCTTTGTAGCAACGGCGCACTTTGGTCACGCCGCTATGGCCTTTGGGCTACCGCCACTAAATGAACTATTTGTGGAAGTGTAAATTAGTTATCAACCATTAAATTAACTCAGGCAAAAAACTTGAAACTGTATCATTAATAAGATTATAAAACAGAACGTATTGCACATGGCATCTTAGTATTTTACGTCTTTTATAAAGATGATCACATCATTAAGCAATAGTAGTGTGGGCGTGTTTTCCAAATTGTGTGTTTTCTTACAGCTGGCAATGCACAACATTCTTCTGGTATTATAGCGTACAGTTTTATGGCTATTTCCTTTCTATTTTAGCGTAAGTACAATGGTATTGTCTTATAGTATGTCGCATGCATGACACGTAATCTTAAAATAGGTTATGAGACAATTTATATAATGGATGATCTTATTAGTTGTCTCCTAATAATTATAAGACTCTTAAATTTGAGGAGGTAAAAAGGAACTTGTACAATGGTGTGACGGTCGTCTCATACTTCTAAATTTTAGCGCATAAGGTGATTGCTACGTGAAACAACCAACTCTTTCTCTCACCACCCTCTCTCTCTTCTACATCATCAAAAATACTATGTGGCAATACATGAGACGACCTATAAGACTATTTACGGGTAGCATTGTACTTGCCCTTATGAAACTGGGCTGCAGTTGAGTTATTTGTCACTGCAACATTCCCAATTGAGTCTGTTCAGCATAAAAAAGCATTTTCTTAGCATGTGAATGGAAAAATATTATGGATATTTTCCAATACAATGATGCAATAAAGCGAGCTTAGCTGCAATTGTTTCCTTTTATTTAAATTCGATTCATCGATGATGTATCATCTGATAATCAGCAAGATTTTGCACATATTTCAGAGAACACGATGGAGAAATAGCAAACTAAAATACTGAACACAGCCGCAATCATTTAAGCGGGATCTAAATACAACGTGCACTGCTGTCTGTCATATAAGGATACTTTTAATGGGGATTTTATTTTTATTAAATAGTATGTCATACCAACAAATTGGATGACATGGCTACGGAGTTATGAAGAAAAAAAGGAAAGAAGATAAAGCTGGGTATATATGATTTCTTAGATATGAAACACCATATAACTACCATTGAAGGACAGGAATTTCATTTCATTTTATAGACAACCAATGATACAATATAGAATTGCGTGTAAAGAAACATTAAAATGAAACTATGCATTATAGAGATGATTTTATTTATGATTTTAAAATAATTTTGGTGACATAGCACTCTTGAAAATAACAAAATGAAACTCTCCATTGGGACTAGCCTAAATGCATTTGATATTTGAAGACCTTGATCACTTGAACATGAGATTTAAAGAAGACCATTTGACGTACACACATAATGCTATGTTCATTGTTATCATCCACTTTAATTGGATCGTGGCTTGACCTTCCAGACAAAATGGGGTCAAATAATCCACTGGTAGTAGCCCGTAATAATTATATTATTTTTACAAGTTCAAGGATGTGAGGGCTTCAAGAAGGGAGGCAACAAAATGCATCTGGACTTCCTCATCAATCGCCTCAAAGAGAGGGAAATGAACGAACAGAGACTTGATATTATGTTTCTCTGCAAACCTAAGAGAGTGATAATAGACATAGTTGCACACAAATCGACCTGCATTATCTGAAAGCATCACGTCGTAACCCGTCCGTCTGAGTGACATGGTTATCTCCTTCACCGGCAGTGTAGTCTGCTTGATCACGAAAGTAATATGAGGTTTAGTTTTTTTTACTTTTTACGAAAATATAAAATGCACTTTAGCTGATGCCAATAATGAAGTAACAAACACAACATAGCTTGAAACAGAAGCATGTTTCTAAGCAAACTTCCTGATCTAATATCTGGGGAACATTAAAAACTTGTATCAATGACAGGTATTTGAATTGGAATCCTTAGAAATAAGTTTCAATCTGAACTAACTAATAATATGAAGACAACAATATGAAAAAAAATGGCTAGGTTCACTCTCCTGAAATGGTAACAAGGTGTATGGTTGAGTTTGCAAACAGAGCACAATCAGTTGTGGGTTAATACATATTCCCACCTCTTGTAGTTTTCATTTCATCAGAAGGTCACAGAACCAACCCAAATTTATCCCCAAAATTCATCACGGCACTGCCGATAGCAGGCCAATTTGAGGTGTACTGGGCTATGGAGTTTATAAAAATCTAAACTTGTGCAAACAAACCTAAGTTCAATTATATGTGACACAACGAATTTCAGCTATGAGATTAGTAAGCAACTCAGGATGGTATTAGAAAATTTTGCTGGAGTAAAGGTACCAACACTGCAGAAGGTGACAAACTAAATGATAAAAAAATATGTGTAATCTGCAAAAGTTTGGCATGGACCGAGCAGAACCTATAAAACTTAACAATATAATACAAAACACAAGCTTTCTGGTGGGGTTTCCTTGATAGATAAATGACTTTTGTAAGTAACAGTTGAACTTACCTGTCTTTTTTGTGAGATGTTTCCTTCGGATGACAAAATAGGAACCCTCTGCAACGCAGTAAAGTTTAAATAACTAAATGAAAACGAGGTGAAGCAGAAACTATTTAAATGACGATGGGACATCCTTGTGGAGTAGATTGTCAAAGGTAAAAGGATAATAACCTGTGGTTTCCATCCTAGCTCATCAGGGCAGCAAAAAGTAGCTTCGTTGAAGGCTTGATTCTCAATAGCAAACATTGGTGAACCACTGTTGGCTCCAAAATGCAGCTGAAAGTTTTTTCATAATCATAAATTAACTCGCACGAAGCAAATTATTGAAGAAACAAAGAATATTTGATGATTTGAAAACACTGAAATATCATTAGTGCCACAAAGCTCTACTGTCCCATCACTTAATGCAAATATCATTATTTTTTTAATTCTTCCTGCATCTAAAGCAAAAGAATATTTACATCCAGATTTCATTGGGATAGTCAACTAGAATAAATCTAATGATCTCACACGAATTTCGAACAACAAAATTCTCTAACATGATTAAATGAGTAACTAAATATAGGTTTCTACTATCAGAAATTCAGAATACAAGAAATCAGTAGCCTCAGCTCTAAATAGTGACTGAAGAACATAGCAGTGTGGCCGCAACCAATTAACCTGTACCACACGACTAACTAGTGATAGTAACTATACTCAGAACTCAGCAGTTCTTTAATTTCATACAATATGAAAACAGCATAACTTTTTTGTAACTTCAACTTAGATGGAATCTGGTGTCACCTGCATTCAATTTTTTACTATTGGAAAAATGATCAAAGATGTTATTGAATTCAAATTACAATATTGACCTTTGAATATAAATAACATTAGACATAAAAACGTAGGGTTAACGTTAACAAAATAAAAAATGTGTTCCATGCTAAAGTGCCCTTGCTTTTCCTTTTCCCTTGTTTCTAGTACTCAAGGAGAAAAATAATAAATCACAATTCTGACATAGCTGAATTATGAACTTTCTCTAAGAACTTTTTTTTTTGTACAAAGATAGGATGTAGTAAAGTTGAGAATGTACCAGAATTACTTGCTGATTCAGCGATCCATGTTCTTTGTCGACAATAGTTGACTCCAGAAACTCATACAATGGCCCAAGTGCACTCTGCCCAGCAGCCTCTAGAATGGTGCAGTTTCCAAGTACAAGGCCTTTTGGCAACCCTCTCTTTTCCATGAAAGATTTGAGATTGCCTACAATTTTCTCAGTTGGGTTTTCAGCCACTCCATGGAACTTCTTAAATCCAGTAACATGGACAGTCACTGCAGAAGGCCCCTCAGAACCCATCTACCTTATTCTGCAATGTTGAACAGTGAACAGATATCTGCCCAAAAACCTGGATAGAGATGCGAATCAATATAAGCATAGCAAGAAGTCCACTTAGCATATGGCAGTTTATATATAGACACTATTAAGAGTTCAAGACACCCTCAACCTCCAGTGGAGAAAAGCATGTTTGTCAAGGCACTGAAGATAGTACCAACTGCCCAACATGGATAAATGCATTGACAGTTTGACACATAAAACACGTGAGTAGTACTGTACCAAGCAGCAAGTAAGAATACAAGCCATTCATCAACATTGCTGTCCCTGAAGTACGGGAGGCAAAGTGGTAAACGTGGTCCAGTGTCCTGATTAGCTTAACAAAGAAACAATAGAATAGTTTACATGTGCGATGGCGCACGCAACGGGGCGGTGTACAAAACCCATCCTGGTGGAGACATCGAAAGGGATTGATGACGCAGACACGGCTCTCGGTTTCAAACAAGGAAAGGAAACCTTGGGCAGCAGGCAATGAATGAATTATAAATTGAAACGTAACAACCAAATGTCCACAGTAACTATCACAGGATCAGAAATTCATACGAGTCTGAACAAATTTACGCCGGAAGTAAATAACGAGGGCTAAATTTACCCATAGCATAAGGAAGGAACGGAGCAGCACGCCAGGGGCCAGCATAATCTAGAAACCGCTCAGGACTTTCTGTCCTTGACGCCACCATGGGATCAGAGAACAAGGGGTTCGGCTCTAATGAAAGACACCGGATTTCCCCACATCCTATAATTACACGGCAGACGACGACAAGGCTTCCCCGGAACGCGAAAAGAAGATCGGAGGGAAAAGGGGGGCGGAGTAGAAGTACAGGGCCATTAATCAATTGGAAGAAGGCGTCACTGGTACTAACCTCGGGAGCGGAATGACGAGCCGGCAGCTCTTCCTCGTCCGGCTGTCGTCTCCGCGTGCGGCTGCAACAATTTGCTTTCACGCAAGGTGGGCGGAAACAGAGATGAGAAGAAGTTGCAGTCTAGCAGAGGAGCCGCCGGCCGGGGTCAGTTTGTCGCCTTATAATAGCGCGTCCACGTCAGCGCTTAGGCGTTTTAGGGAAGAGAAGAGGACGCCGGGCCCGCGAGACAGGGACCTGCGACGGCGGACAGCAGGGCCCGCGTGTAAGGGGCCTAGGACATCCTAGGTGGTGTTTGGTTCACGTATTTGTCTCCGTTAGATTGTGTTTGTTTGAGCCCCGCTGTAATCATTCAGATCACGCCGTAATCGGATACGGCTCTATGGAAAGTCAATACCGCTCAATCCCCAGCATAATTAAATTGATACCGGTCGGTCTTCCCTTCCAAATCTTCGCCGTCGCATCGGCTTTCTCACCGCGATGCCACCGCCTCCTTATCCTTTCTTTCCCATCGCAACGCTCGCTCTCGCCGCCGCAGCCGCCACGGAGCTGGATGCGCTCCTCTTCTTCCACGCCACTGCCTCTCCCGCAGCCGCCGCCACGAAGCTGGATCCGCTCTTCTTCTTCCCCGCTGCTGCCTCGCTGCATTGTTCTGGCTTGACGGCCTAGTGCTCTAGATGTCGGGACTTCTCGCTGTCTTCTTTTCGAGGACCGCCTTGACGAGGCTGGACGTTCTTCCATCTAACTACGGCCGGCAAAAAAATACTCCCGACATCTAGAGCATAAGATGTGTTTGACATAACTTATACACTAATTATTAAATAGTTTATATTATCATAAGTCATAAGTTTTTTTAAAAATAGAAGTATAAATATTTATTTCAGCTTATGAATCACTTCTCCCAAATAAGCTATTTTACTAAATAAGTTTACTGCTTATGTTATAGTAAATCAAATAAGCTAGATAAATATTTTTGACAAATAAACCAAAACATAAGCAATTTTTAACATAAATAAAATCTCTGTCAAACACACCCTAAAACAAATAATTTGCAAAGTGTACCATCTATTAATCTATCTGTATGTTATTTAATTCATACGTAGGATCATAAATCAAGGTCATCTAATTTGAATATGATCTTATACACTACTTTGTTGCTTATATGGACATATACGTTATAGAATAAAATATAAATCACAAATATAATATATATTTATCAATATTAATAAATAAGCATAAGAGATAATAAAATAATTTATATATAAAAACATGAGTATAATACGTATGGTGATACATTTTGATAAATAGTACTTCCTCTGTATTACAAATTTGCACTATCGAACGACATTAATAAAAATACAGAGGAAATACATAATACAGTATAAAAAATCATGATCTTAAGAGCAATTTACGATGAGGAAGAAATCTACCCTTGGCTTATTGATTTAGTCTAAATAAAAGTATAATGTTTTACTATCATTTTTTTATTTTGAAGTGAGAGAAGGGGAATTTCTTTTTCATTCCTGGAGTTTTTTATTCATTTGTATGGCTCGTCCCTTATCCATTCGAGCAAACCAATTCTCCTCCCCTGCTGGTGCCGCCTCACCAGACAAATCTCTGCAGGATAATGAGAGAAGAGGATTCGCAAGTAGTTCCTGTCTTGATGTGCGGCACTCAACGTCCTTGCTGCTATACCTGGCCAGGCACGGCCCGTCACGGGCTGGGCCGTTGGCTTAACGGGCCGGCACGGTCAGTTAAGCTAACGGGTCATGCCGTGCTGGCCCGACGGATCTGTGCCTAAGCCCAAGCATGGCACGACTCATCTTACATAGGCCGTGCCGGCCCGTCCGACGGGCTATCCGGTTTATGCCGGTCTGAAGCCCAATTAAATTTTATGTCCACAATTTTTCTTTAAAATTTGAATTTTTATATATAAAAAATATTTTTATTAATAAATTTGAACTAAAAATATGATTTTTAGTGTAAATATTGAAATTTTGATTATTTTATTTAACGGGCCGTGCCGTGCCTAACAGGCTAGATGGATCACAATAAATGGGTCGTGCCCGGGCCGGCACGACCCATCAAGCTTTGTGCCGAGTCATGCTTGGGCCAGGCCAAAATAGGAGGGCCTCGTGCCGGCCCATTTAGCCCTACCCAGTTGGCCAGGTATACTTGCTGCAGATACATGGAGTCGAGGAAGAGAGAGAAGGTAGGTGTTAGATTGATGTTCCAGCGATGTGGCTCAATGGTCAGATCGGACCTTGGTCTGCTCCCTGATCATGGGAGTCCAACCTAATAGGATTGTGGGTCCTAGTCGTGCTGGTGGGGGCCATCAGGGCACGTACGCCATGACAAAATAGCAGCCCCACCTCCATAAAGCTTATCGATCTAAGAATGCCAAAAACTGATGGAAAGCTCCTTCTCTGTCAACCACGAGTATTCACCGGTGAGCCTTTCTGCATTGTCATCATTGCCGATGCTAAGGTCGACAACGGCATCATCAAAGGGGCGCACAAGGTAGGATACATGCATGAACATGGAAAAAGTCACACCACGTTGCCCTGCCTAGGTTTTCTTGGCGGCTAGGGCTCCAGAGGTGATTTTCTAATTCTGATCGTCTCTGTGCGTGCTTCCTCCGGGAAATCCCACAGTTGGCTTCCGATCGTGACTACCCAGATCTCCACTTCCGTTTCTGGCTGAGATCCTCGTATGGATGGGGGTGATAAAGGGGAGGCATTGGGCCCTTTACCCACCCGGGGCTCTACTTGTGATCATACAGCATGGCAACTTGATCCGGGTGATCCGAGTTCCTGGCATGAATCTACGGGCATAACCGGAGCAAGTTCTCGTGTGACCGTGGCGGCGAGTGGTGTCAGGAGAGATCTAAGGGTCTCACCCTCGGGTTCAAGTCAGACGATGAACTTGACTCCTGGGCTTGATCTGAATGCAAAGGGTCTAGGAAAATCAGAGGATGACGAAGTGAACTCTATAACCTTGAAGGAGGGAGATAAAACTCTGGCCCTATACCATGGAACTGATGAGGATCATGTTAGCATAGAGGATGTGGACAAGTCCATGGAGTCGGCAGAGCAATCCGAGGAGGAGGACAAGGAGGATGCGCTAGAATTCAATTTTGAGGAGGAGGAACTACCCCAAGAATAGTGTTGGCATGTCCTAGCTCGTTTTTACTCAATTCCGCATTACAGTATGACAGGCTTGTTTGATGAGATGCACAAGGCTTGGCTCCCAAGGCAGAAGATAGTACAAAAAGAATTGCTGACCAATCTATTCTTATTGGAGTTCTATGGAGAAGGAGATTACAAGTTAATGGTGGCGCTTGGAGACACAAAGGAGATGTGTTAATACTAGTCTCGTATGATGGTTTATCCCGTCCTTCTGAGGTGGTCATGGATTTGATTCCTATGTGGATCAGGTGTACGATCTACCAGGAAGAATGGTGAACAAAGACTTTGACATGAAATTGGGTGATAGGCTAGGTAGTGCAATAGAAGTGTAGAGAATGGACAGATAGTTGCAGGGAAATACATGCGTATAAAAGTTGATGTGCCAATTCACAAACCACTGAAGCCATGGGTGGAGGTAAGAGTGAATGGGGTGATGGAGAAATTTGACATAAAGTATGAGAAGGTGCCGTATTTTTGTTTCAAATGTGGCAGGATGGGACACGCCGAACATGACTGCAAGCATAGACCCCATGGTTACCATGGGTTTTGATATGGAGAGGAGTTGCGAGGATCACCTTTCAAGAAGACAGAGAACAGAAGTCGTACAATGGAGGCGACCTAGCATCCTAGAGTAGCGCAATCACTAGTAAAAGCTTCATGACCATTGATGATTGGATCCCAAAGGTATGAATGTTTTGGTGATAGATGACAACTATGAAATTGTGGGTTAATATCTACGTGAGTGTTGTCTATGCAGAAATCATCTATAAACTCTACTACAAATCTTATTTAAGATGACGGTTGCCTTGGCGATGGATGACAATGACCACAAGCATGGAGGCTTATAAGCTTGATGGAGATGGATCATGGCTATGGACAAGCTATGGAGCAAGTGTTTGGAACACTTGTCTAGTTGTTAGGGCTTTGAGTTCATAAGAAAAACTGGACTATCAAGGGGGTCTAGGCCATGTCTCTTAGGTCACGACTAGTCGATGATGTGCATAGATGCTCAATGAAATCACAGGCACTAGGTGACTGTGGAGAAGCCAAGGAGCTGTTCGGAGAAGTCGAGAAACAAAGTCAAGCGAGGAAAAGAAGTTTCCGCTTCTGGACGTAGTGACCGGACAAAGGGGTCAGAGGAGACCGGACTGTACGGTCACTAGAGGAATAGGCGGATCAGAGAGAAAACTTAGCGAGGTTACTGTCTGTGCTTGAGTCTATAGAGACCATATGGTCCGGTCTATGTGGATCAGCACATGACAGAGAGAAAGCGAGCTCTCTGAGTCCGACAAGGATGTCCAATGCGTCAGACTTGTCTGACGGCTGGATAGACCGGACGGTAAGGTCAGTATAAATGATCAGTAGTGGGTAGAGCTGTTGGAGCTGGATCTGCAGTGACCATATGGTCCGATCAGGCAGTGACCGGACAGTCCGGTCAGTTGGTCCAGAAAGCTGATTTTGTGGAGCAATGGCTAGTTTGAGGTTGGAAGCCTATAACTTCATTGTTGGGGTGTTGGAGACTACTCTTGGCCAATGGAATTGCTTGGAGCATTTGGTGAGAGCCAAGAGGAAAAGAGGAGAGCACTAGGAGGAGATATTGCATATATTTAGAGTGTTAGTGAAAGTAACAAAAGCATCTTGCACATCTAAGGCTAGGGTGTCCTTAAGGGTGTGATCTTGGTTGTTACTCTTGGTCTATGATGAGACCTAGGCCAGTTAGGTGTCGGTGATCGAGCCTATCGTGATCGGTTGTGAAGGCCGTCACATGTTTGTACCCGGTTTGAGCCTGTTGGTGAAAGGGGCACCGCTAGTGAGCGCTCGTGTCGGCTCGGGGAGTCCAGCAAGTTCTCGTGCAAGATGAGCTTGTGCCTTGGTGGCAGCGGTGGCACACACCGTGTCTTCACTCCGAGAGTGATTGCGGGCTTGTGGGCGAGAACTCCATATTGGTGGCAGGAGGCACCAACACTCCGATGGGAGTGGTCCAACGAGGATTAGGGGAAGGCGCCATCCTTCCGAGACCTCGGAAAAAATCATGAGCATCCCTTGACCCCTCTTTACTATTTCGCATTTGTGTGCTCTAGTTGGTAGGGTGACTTGTGGCTTGCATAGGCTAGTGTGTTAAGCTTCCGCATTTCGTACTCATCATGAACACTACCATGTGTAGGCTCTTGGCCTACTTAAACTGATTAAGTTGCAACGATTGTTAGGTTTTAGTGGTGTGAATTGAAGTATTCGGATTTGTGGTCGGCTTACTGATTCACCCCCCCCCCCTCTCGATACGTCTTCGGTCCTTACAACTAGATTTCGCCAATCCTCTCCAGTAGCTGCGTAGGATCGTTAGTAAGAGGCCGCTGAAGTATGCACATTCTAACAGTAGGAGTGGTAAATAACAGGGACACCAAGGAGGTGGAGACTAGCACCTCAGTTGCCACTGAAGTGAGTGACGCCATAGCGCAGGGGCTTGGGGTTATCTATGTTGGAGCACTAGTACCGTTGAATGTTGTCCCACAAGGCCATAAAGGGGTACAAGACTCATCCTCCCAATCGCGGACTCTGATCAAAACTAGAAGCATGTAAAGACACCTACAAAAGGAGCAATGGATCAGTCGGATGAAGGGCAAAATACAATTCCTGTGAGGAAAGCCTGTAGCACAATTCAAGAAGCACTGGCAGATATAAAAGGGTGCCTGGGGAAGGACCAGAAGGATGAGTCCATGCTACAAGTATCACTGCTGGGAAAGCGCTCTGCTGTCGAGGCGAGTATGGAAGTTAACCCGGTGTCAAGCGATGGGCAGAAGGATGCAGAGCAGATACAGAAGAGAGGTCGTACCAACTTAGTTGACCCGACTTCGATGGGTACCCTGACGGGAGCTCATCGCGAGCCCTGCCAGACGCAATGAGTACCCTATACTAGAACTGTCGGGGGGGGAGGGGGGGGGGAGGGCGGGAAACTCCCGGACAGTTCACAAACTATAGGCTCTCTGCAGGAAGTATTCCCCAAGCATGGTGTTTGTTTCAGAAACCCATGTCAAAGATGTTAAGGTGAAGAGATTAAGATGGAATTTGGGATTAAAAGGCTTTGTTAGAGTTAGTAGTGATGGGCTGAGTGGGGTTATTGCTCTACTCTGGGATGAAAAGATCAATGTTGAGGCGTTGAAGGTGGAGGAACGTTTTATTGATATCCTGGTACGTAAGACACCGGGGGCACCGAAGTGGAGGACAACCTTTCTGTATGGTGAGCCAAGGGTTGAAAATAGGCAGAATATGTGGGACAAATTGATGGAGCTGCGACCATAGTCGTCCCTTCCATGGGCTTTTATGGGTGACTTCAATGAGACCATGTGGCAATTTGAATATTTTTCTAAAACGCCAAGATAAAAAAGGCAAATGGTGGATTTTTTTAGATGCTCTATCCACATGCGAACTCTATGACATCGGATTTCAAGGCCTCCCTTATACCTATGATAATAAGCAGCACGACACGAATAATGTTTTTGTTTGCCTAGACAAAGTGGTGGATGATAATCCTTGGTGGGATCTATTCTCGGATGCATGTGTGAAACATCTAGTGGCAGCGATGTCAGATCATTGCCCTCTCTTGTTGTCCTTAGCCCGGGAGATGAAAGATATCCGCCAAAAGGTCCTGATGTATGAGATAATGTGGGAGCAGGAGGCAGAGCCGGAGCTGCAAGACCGAATTGCAGAATCATGGGATAGGGGGGAGCCTGTTGAACATCTAGGAGATGTGAGCACTGCACTAAAGAAAGTTCTCATGGACCTTAAAAAGTGGAGCAAAGGGAAGTTCGGTGCTCTCCATAAACATATTGAAGCCGTGACAGTGAAGTTGGGGCAACTTAGACTTCCTGGCGAACAAGACTCGTATAAATAGATAAGGGAGACTCTTGATTAGATGAATGAGCTATTGTATAGGGAGGAGATGATGTGGCTGCAACAATCAAGGGTGGACTGGCTTTGTTAAGGTGATCGAAGTACTGTGTTTTTCCTCCGAAAAGCTGTCTGGAGGGCAAGGAAAAATAAAATCCGAAAGCTAAAGGATGATCATGCGGTGACACATGTAAAGAAAAAGGATATGCATGCTTTAGCAATGGAGTTCTTTGACAAGCTATATGATTGGGACCCGGGGGTGGATCTAGGCATTGCCCTGCCACTAGTAGAACCAACTATCACTGTGGAATTGAATGAAAGTCTGTGTGCACCTTTCACTGAAGAAGAAATCAGTTTTGCCATGTTTCAGATCGGGCCGTTGAAAGCACCAGATTTGGACGGTCTGCTAGTGATATTTTTTCAGCGAAATTGGGGTGTACTAAAGACTGACATCATAAGTGTGGCACAGGACTTCCTTAGAACATGTATCATGCCAGAAGGGGTGAATGATACATCCATGGTCCTTATTCCCGAAAAGGCGTAGGCAAAATGCTTGAAGGAGTATAGACCGATTAGTCTATTCAATGTATATAAGGTCATCTCCAAATGCCTTGTCAACTGATTAAGGCCGATCCTACAGGATATCATGTTAGAAAACTAGAGTGCTTTCATTCCGGGTCGACTCATCATGGACAATGTTATGATTGCTTTTGCGAGTATACATGCTATGCAACAATGTAGAGAGGGTGATATGGATTATTCCGAGTCTAGGTCATTTCTCTTAGGTCATGTATAGGCGGTGATGTGCATAGATGCTCAGTGAAATCACAGGCACTAGATGACAGTAGAGAAGCCAAAGAGCTGTTCTGAGAAGCCGAAAAACAAAGTCAAGTGAGGACGAGGAGTTTCAGCTTCTAGACGTAGTGACCGGACAGAGGGGTCAAAGGAGACCGGACTGTACAGTCACTAGGAGACCAGAGAGAAGTCTGTGAAGAAGTCTGTTAGCGCGAAGACCTGTAGAGACCAGACGGTCCGGTCTGTATGGAGGTTGCTCGGGACAGAGATGTGCAGAAGCTGGTGCTCTCTGGAATGGAGAGAGAAAGTGTGACCGGACGGTCCGGTCTACTGATAGGACGGTCCGGTCAATACAAGGAGATCATCTGGACAGTGCAGCCAACGGCTCTAGGAGCCGTTCCAGAAAGACCGGACGGTCCGGTCAGGCAGTGACCAGACAGTCCGGTCAATGGCATCGAGAGAGATGATTTCGTGGAGCAACGACTAGTTGGAGGTTGGAATCCTATATAACTTCATTGTTGGGGTCCTTGAGACTACTCATGGCCAGTGGAATTGCTTGGAGCATTTGGTGAGAGCCAAGAGGAAAAGAGGAGAGCACTAGGAGGAGATATTGCATATGTTTAGAGTGCTAGTGAAAGTAACAAGAGCATTTTGCATATCTAAGGCTAGGATGTCTTTGAGGGTGTGATCTAGGTTGTTACTCTTGGTCTATAGTGAAACCTAGACCGGTTAGGTGTTGGTGATCGAGCCTATCGTGATCGGTTGTGAAGGTCGTCACACGTTTATACATGGTTTGAGCCCGCCAGTGAAAGGGGCATCGCTAGTGATCGCCCGTGTCGGCTCGTGAAGTCTGGCAAGTTCTCGAGGGAGGCAAGCTTATGGCTTGGATATTGTGGACTCGTGGGCGAGAACTCCATATTGGTGGCGGGAGGGACCGGAACTCCGACAAGAGTGTTCCAAGAAGGAGTAGGGGAAGGCGCCATCCTTCTGAGAACTTGGGAAAAAATACCATGAGCCCTTTCTTACTCTACTCCTTACTTTGATGCCTTTACCTTTCCGCATTTACATACCGTGCTATTCATGCTTGTGTATTTGCCTTTCTCTAGTTGGTTATCTTGTAGAATTGCATGAATAGGCTTCTTGCTTGCTAGTTGTGCCTCAGCTTCCGCATTTTGACCACTAGCATGTGTAGGAGTTGCATTGGCTTGATTGCTCACCCTTGTATGTGTTATGCAACTCATGCTTGTTTGCGCTAGTGCTTTACCTTATAGCTTTACACGAGTAGGCTACTTTGCTAGCTTGGTGTGTGCTTATGTGTGTCTCTATTACTAGCTTGCATAGGAGTTGTATTGCCTTGTGTGACCCACTAGTATGCTTAGATTGTTGTTCCTTTTATAGGTTCTTTATCTTGTTAGTGTGATCACCACTAGAATTGTGTAGGAATTATTTTAATGGTCAGTTTGGTAATTGGCAAATTAGGCACATATTTTGAGTTCTCAATTCATCCCCCCCCCCCTCTCGATCACTCGATCCTTTCAAGTGGTATCACAGCAAAGTGCTCATTATAGGGCTTAACCACCTTGAGTAGTGACCGTATTGAGTTGGGATGTTATCCCATTCGGGGCCGGGTCATGGCTCATGGAAGGATCACTTGAAAAGTTAACTAAATGTCCTTATTCCGGATGAGTTGATGGACACACTTGTGGACTTTGTCAATACCTTTACCAATGATCATGTATATGATGATGATTGTGTGGATGTGCCTAGTTCTAGTAAGTGGCTAGATTCTACTAGTGATGATTTGATAGGTTGCTCTGCTAGTGTGCCTAATGTGATGAGTGATGATGATGTTTCTCTTGGTTTTGCTTGCTTCACTAGCATGACTAGGATTGATGATTGTGAGCCTTTTATTGATCATGCTAGTGAGTCTCTTGTTGAGGAGTTCTTTGCTTTTAGTGCTTATGAGAATGAGGACTTACTTGACTCTCTTATTCGCTTACGAGGTACCGTGGACAGAGTTGTAGCGACTACTTTTGAGCTTCCCAAGATATTGATTGTCGAGAAGATCCTCACCTTGCTCCCTAGCAGCAACCTCCTCCACATCACCCTCGATCTCATCATGGACAAGAATCTTTCTGTTGATGATGTGATCGGACTACTCTTCAAAGATGAGGAGAACATCACAAGTTTGGCGGGAAAGAAGATGTTCAAGACGACAATGAAGCACTTTCAAGTGAAGGGAAATAAGTAGCTTCGAGCTCAAACTTCTTTGATCCCTCCACAAGATTGCCTTGCAATAGCTTCTACAACCCCTTCGGATCAAGACCTACACCAAGCTCTTCATTAGGCGATTCATCAAGCTCTACCCCAAGTGTCATTCCAAGTTCTACTCCAAGCACTTCGGGTGGACCATGCTTTGGTGTAGGGGGAGCGCCGACTACATTGCTCACACGATCATTTGACATGATTGATCTTGCTAGTCCGACGCCTCCACCTCCTCCACAAGATTGTCTCTGGCATATTCATCGAGTGAAACAACAGGAGCTTTTCTTTCAATTTGATGAACTTGTGAAAAATCCAAATGATGACCTCTGTAAAACTTTCTTGAGCATTTATGATCTTGTGTGTAGGATAAACTCCTTTCAAGGCCTACGGAGCATCGCAACACATAAAGTAATTGACAAGTGCCTTCTACAAATCACCGCTCCGAGGAGGTGATCGATAGAAGATATGAGCTCTCAGTTGAGAGGGCCATGGAGATGATACTTGTGCTCCACTCACAAGTGGGACATGTGCTTGAGCACGTCACTGGCCTCTATGATCCTCCCCACCACTACATCGACCTCGATGACATACACATGGGGGATGGTCATGGACAATGGAGGTATCATGCACCTCACTATCCCATAAGGAGAAGACTTCAAGAGGGGATTACAAGGATCCCTAATTATGAGTATGGCCTCATAGTGCATCATGATGAGGTTAGTGCAAGTCAATTGAGCAATGCTTTGGATACTAACCCTTATTCCTCTAGTGCTTGTCTTAGGGCTACTACTAGGGTCAACTATAAGAGTGGAGGCACCCATTGGATACTCGATAGTGGGTGCACCCAACATCTGACCGGAAAGCCAACCATGTTCACCCAACAGTGAGAAGGGGACTTTTGGGGATAATTCAAAAGGGAGAGTTAAAGGATCAGACAAGGTGGCCATTACTGAGGACCTCCATGTCTCCAAGGTCTTTCTTGTGGAAACCCTCAATTTCAACCTCCTATCTATTGGTTAGCTTTGTGACATGGGATTCAAATGCACATTTGATGACGATGGAGCAATGATTGAAAATGAAACGAAGGGGCTAGTATTTCATGGGGTGAGGCATGATAACTTGTATGCCACGGACTTCAAATCAAGCAACATGCCACCAAGTACTTGCCTATTCACGAAGGCAACTAAGGGACGGTTGTGGCACAGAAGATTGGCACATGTTAGAATGAATTAACTCAAGAAAGTGGTCAAGAGGAATCTAGTTGAAGGAATCAAGGATGTGACCTTTGAGAAGGATAGACTATGCAGTGATTGTCAGGCTGGAAAGCAAGTTGCATCATCACATCCCACCAAGTCTTTCATGTCTACATCTCGTCCTCTAGAGCTCTTACACATGGACTTGTTTGGGCCAACACACTACAAGAGTCTAGGAGGCAATCTATATTGCTTGGTGATTGTGGATGACTTCACAAGATACACTTGGACCTTCTTTCTTGTGGACAAGTCTCAAGCAAGTGACATCTTCAGGAAGTTTGCAAGGAGAGCAAAGAATGAATTCAAGGCTAGCATTGTGAAGATAAGGAGTGACAATAGGACTGAATTCAAGAACACAACAGTGGAGGAATATTGTGACAAGAAAGGGATCAAGCATGAATTCTCCGTTACATATACTCCCAAGTAGAATGGAGTAGTGGAGAGGAAGAACAAGACACTCATCACCGTTGCTCGTGCCATGTTGGATGAGTATTGAACTCATGAGAGGTTCTGGGTTGAAGCAATCAACACAGCTTACTACACCTTAAACCACGTCTATCTCCACTGGTTGTTGAAGAAGACACCATATGAGTTATTGGTTGGATGGAAACCCAACATTTCCTATTTTTGGGTCTTTGGCTGCACTTGCTACATTTTCTAGAAGAGGAGGAAGCCTAGGAAATTTGAGAGCAGAACTGATGAAGGCATTCTTGTTGGATACTCAGTGACTTCTAAGGCATATAGGGTCTACAACTCAGCCACAGATTGTGTGAAAGAATTTCATGAAGTGAACATTGGACATGAACCCATGAGGGAAGCATTGAGGAACATGCCCATGGGTGAGGTTTTAACCCACGAGACCAATGATGACGATATTGGTGAGCCCTCTACTCCATCACCTCAACCAACCTCATCCTCTGAGGTGCAAGAACCAACCTAAGATGTCATTGACACATCCACTAGCTCCTCCCAAGACTCATTGAGAGTGCATCCACCTACCCATGAGAGAACCCAAGAGAGGAGTAAGCCACAAGCTTCCCCACATACTTCACCTCAAGCCACTTCTCCAAGCTCTTCACATGATACTTCCTCATTCACTCCAAGCTCAAGTTCCAAGATAAGAAAGCTTATGAGTGATTCCACCACCCTACTAAGAATCCAAGACACTTATATCTCAAGAGAGCGACCAATCCATGATGCACAAAATACTTCACCTAGACCTCCTCCCACTCAAGAAGAACCTCTTCCTAGACCCAAAGCTATCAACCAGGATCATTCATGTGACTTGATCCTTGGGAGTCTATCTCAAGGAGTTAGGACAAGGAGGAATCAATACAAGCCCAACTATGTGAGTAAAAAAATCTTGATAAGGCAGATTTTGCAATTGAGAACTTCTCCTTCATCTCTATGATTGAGCCCACTACCATTGATGAAGCTATGGATGATCACAAATGGGTAATGGCTATGCAAGAAGAGTTGAACAACTTCAAGAGGTGCAAAGTGTGGAAACTTGTTGAGAGGCCCAAGAATCATAATGTTGTTGGCACCAAGTGTTTCTTCAAGAACAAACAAGATGAGAAAGGGGCCATTGTCAAGAACAAGGCTTGCCTAGTGGCCAAGAGGCATTCTCAAGTGGTGGGCATTGACTTTGAAGAAAACTTTGCTCCCGTGGCCCGTCTTGAAGCGATTCAGATCTTGCTTGCCTATGCATCACATAATGGTTTCAAGCTCTATCAAATGGATGTAAAAAGTGTTTTCTTGAATAGAGAGATCAATGAGATAGTCTATGTAGAACAACTTTTGGGGTTCGAAGACCCTAAGCATCCAAGACATGTATACAAATTAAAAAAATCTCTCTATGGCCTTAAGCAAACACCAAGGACATGGTATGAACACTTGAAAAACTTCCTTCTTAAGAATGGCTTCAAAATTTGAAGCATTGACAGCACCTTGTTCACAAGACATGTTGGGAAGGATCTTTTTGTGTGCCAAATCTATGTGGATGATATCATCTATGGGTCAACCAATGAGAAGTTCAATGAAGAGTTCCGGGAGATGATGGCTAGGGAATTTCAAATGTCAATGATTGAAGAGTTGCATGTGTTCCTTGGTTTTCAAGTCAAACAATTGAGAGAAGAGAACTTCATCTATCAACAGAAGTATACCAAGGATCTTCTCAAGAGATTCAACATGGAGAATTGCAAGCCTTTGCACACACCTATGGAGACAAGTAAATCCTTAGATGATGATGCCAAGGGTAAACCGGTGAACCCCAAGCTCTATAGATCAATGATTGGGTCCTTGCTCTATCTCACCGCCTCAAGATCAGACATCATATTTAGTGTGTGCTTATGATGTGGACAAGGGTTCCCGATCTTCCGAAAGGTTCTTGGTAAGTTGATTTGGTCGGAGGCGACACACAAATCGATCCGGCTTCAGAACAGCACGTTCTAAACCCCGCAATCGCAGCACGACGTCTCCTCTGGTTATCAACCGTCCAAAGACGATTGACCTCGCTGAGAAGGCTAATCTCTGCCTGCGAATCAAGAACACAAGCAAGAACAAAGAAGAATGCAACCAAATTTGCAAGTATACGATGAATCTCACAAGTTGGAGTCTCACAAACCGATCAAACAGCAAAATTGTTATCAACAGAATAATCTAAGCAAAACCCAAACCCTAATGAAGAGGCGGCGGATGTATATGAGGACCCTAGGGTCGTGCAAGACCCCCTGGACGCAGACCTAAGTGGGCGCAACTCGATACATGGCCCAAAGACCGATTACGGTGTCGCAGCACCAGGACAGATTCTGGAAGTCGCATTGTTTTGGCGATTGCCGATGTCTCGAGACGAATTTTGATATGGGACCAGTTGGGTTGGAAAGGGCTTTTCGTTATCTTTCCAGGCATATATAGAACGTCCACATCTGAGTCCGTATGCGTCCTGGGCATCCGTTTTAGTACAGACTGGTCCTGGGCTCCGAGACAGACTCGAAGTCGGTTTTGATTGGGCCTCCACCTTGGCTTGGACGTCCTTGCTGGCCCATCACGTCTCCAATCACCTCCCCAGCTATCTCATCATCATCTCCATGGTTTCTAACAACAATTAATTCATTATGTAGCAATCTATTCTCAAAATCACATAAAGAAATCATTAGGAACAAGCTCACCCGTAAATTCAATTGTCGCGCATGAACTTGCATTTTGGTTGCCGGAGTGCTGGGTGTATCCATAAGGGTGATGTCCTCATCATTCTCCCCCTTTTGAATTAGAGTCGTTCTTGACTCGAGCTCATCTCTTTCTCCCATGTATGGTCTCAAATCTGAAATATTAATTGTGGAACTATTCCCAAACTTGGGATGCAACTCATATTTATATGCATTATGAAATTTGTCATCACAATGAGAATCTACAGTAGAAGGCATTCCGTGCAAATTAATAATCCCTTTGAAAACTTGGTCAGCAATATGAGCATCATTCTCACTCTTATCACAAGGTAGACAATGTGTGATCTTAGAAATACTAGAAAAAGATGACATGACATGGTAGTTGATATTAAAGTTTTCTAGTTGGTCATTTAGTTGCAAACCAAGAGGATGTTTCAGATTTGAACAAACATAAACTCTATGTACCATAAATACAACTCTATGATCATACTTGCCAATAGCATAAAAAATGTTTCTTATCAATAAAGGCAACTTAGTTTGAGAAAACATTTGCTTCTCTATAGTACTTAGATTACAAAGAATATCAAATTCAATATAACCTAAAGTATTTAGAGAACAAAACAATTTCTGCTCATCCTTTTGACATGTAACTAAAATCAAACGTTTAATTTCAGCACTAGTGGGTGAATCATAAGCAAAAGCATCAAGCTCATTCATTTGTTGTGGCAAAGGTATAAATGAAGCATTGACACACAACTCCTCTTTATCACACGGACCACTAGGTAAATTAATTTGTGACAAAGGAACATGATCATAAGGTTCCGATATAGCAAGACTATTGGAACAATCCATCATATCAAGAAAGCTCTTACCTGAAGCAACAACCTGTTCTTTATCATTCCCACTATCATCTTCTTTGTGTATATGCTGAAAAATATTAGTTGTAACAAGAGGCAAAGAAGTATGTTCATCCTCTAGCAATTCAGATTTTGATGAAAGTGTTGCGACATTTGAAACAGCCCATTCTATCATAAACGGTTCATTCTTTCTTCTCTCAAATCGTTGCTGATCCTCTTCTAAAATTTCAGTTGTGGTCATTGGTGTAAGAGTAACCCTTCTACCATTGTATTTAAATGAGTAGCTATTAGTAATGGTATTGTGCAAAACATTTTTTGTACAAATCCAAGGTTTACCCAATAACAAATGACATGCTTGCATAGGTACTATATCAAATTCTGCACTATCCTTATAAGAACCAATAAAAAATTCAATACGTGCAGTTTTATCTACCTTCATCTTACCACAACAATTTACCCATTGGATGTAGTATGGACATGGGTGTGGCTGTGTGGTCAAGCCGAGCTTCTCGACCAATTCCAAGCTTGCGATGTTGTGGCTACTCTCTCCATCAATGATGACACGACAACGTCGATCCTTCACAATAAAGTGAGTCTGAAATAAGTTGTTCATTTGATTTTGCTCTACCTTCTCCATTTGAGAACTAAGCACTCGTTGTGCTACAACACTTGTATCAACCTCATTTGACACCATTGACTCATCACCATCAGTGTTGTAATCTGTCATTGTTAATAGAAAACAAGAAAACACACAAGACTATATTCTCCTATCACTACTGTTTGATTACGGTGGAAACTCTCAACAAGCAAATGGCAGCACCTAACTGAGTTTTTACAAGATTCTTAATAGCAAAACAGAGGATACCTTGGAGAGTGTGATCCGACGATTGCGAGGGTCCAAAGTTCAGTGCCTATTCAGAAGGATATATGTAGAGCTAGGTAGGCAATTTATAGTAGCAAGGATTAGCAAAATTTCAATTCAGAAGTTGCAAAACTGAATAATAGTCCCAAGCTAATCTATGTCACTGGCCTAAACTTGTCTCGGACCTAGTTCAAGCAAGCAAGCAAATGGCTCAACAAAGGACACAAAGGCTGCAAGCAATTCTGAATTTTTTTCTCTTCTCCTTTTGTTTTTTTTTTCTTTTGTTATAGGTGCGGCTTTTTCTTCTTATTTTTTTTCAGCACCTCTTTGCCTTTTACTTCTTTCATGATTTTTTTGACATAGTACTGCAGCAAGATTTGCGAACTTTATAGCACAAAGAAAAAACCTAAATGTTCTTTTTTGCACTCTTTACGTAAGGAATAGATGTACATGTAGAACTGAACCGACAATTCTCATATGCAACAACGTGCAGCAATCTCTTGACTCAAGGAACAACATGCAACAGAAAACACTCTAAGTTTCTTTTGCACATAAAAAGTAGAAGGCTAGATGTTAAATAAATATTTAGTGCAAATAATTCCAGCAGTACTATTCTCTCAATGTGTGCAACAATCTGATTTTTTTTTTCTTGATTGTCTATGAACAAGGACACACACGACTCAAACAAGACCAAAGAACAAGTACTAGACAAACAACACAATGACCTTGTAGGGACTAAAATTCAGAGAAGCAAACTAAACTGAAAATTGCAAGGCACAAGGGGGGTGTAGGACAGCGGAAACACGACGAACAAATATTTTTGTAGGGCAATTTTCTGGACTCTAGGATTGAATAAAATAACAAGGATAAGGGCGAACCTAACGGTGTACCTGAATCTCTGATTACCACTTGATGTGAACAAGGGTTCCCGATCTTCCGAAAGGTTCTTGGTAAGTTGATTTGGTCGGAGGCGACACACAAATCGATCCGGCTTCAGAACAGCACGTTCTAAACCCCGCAATCGCAGCACAACGTCTCCTCTGGTTATCAACCGTCCAAAGACGATTGACCTCGCCGAGAAGGCTAATCCCTGCCTGCGAATCAAGAACACAAGCAAGAACAAAGAAGAGTGCAACCAAATTTGCAAGTATTTACGATGAATCTCACAAGTTGGGATCTCACAAACCGATCAAACGGTGAAACTGTTATCAACAGAATAATCTAAGCAAAACCCAAACCCTAATGAAGAAGCGGCGGATGTATATGAGGACCCTAGGGTCGTGCAAGACCCCCTGGACGCAGCCCTAAGTGGGCTCAACTCGATACATGGCCCAAAGACCGATTACGGTGTCGCAGCACCAGGATAGATTCTGGAAGTCGAATTGTTTTGGCGATTGCCGACGTCTCGAGACGAATTTTGACATGGGACCAGTTGGGTTGGAAAGGGATTTTCGTTATCTTTCCAGGCATATATAGAACGTCCAAATCCGAGTCCGTATGCGTCCTGGGCATTCGTTTTAGTACAGACTGGTCCTGGGCTCCGAGACAGACTCGAAGTCGGTTTTGATTGGGCCTCCATCTTGGCTTGGACGTCCTTGCTGGCCCATCACGTCTTCAATCACCTCCCCAGCAATCTCATCATCATCTCCATGGTTTCTAACAACAATTAATTCATTATGTAGCAATCTATTCTCAAAATCACATAAAGGAATCATTAGGAACAAGCTCACCCGTAAATTCAATTGTCGCGCATGAACTTGCATTTTGGTTGGCGGAGTGCTGGGTGTATCCATAAGGGTGATGTCCTCATCAGCTTATGTGCACACTATCGAGCAAATCCAAAGTAATCACACTTGAAGGTTGTGAAGAGGATACTTAGATACCTCAAGTACACACCTAGCATGGGATTATGGTATCATAGAGGAACACGCTTTGACGTACTTGGGTATTCGGACTCAGACTTTGCGGGATGCAAAGTGAATATAAAGAGCACATCAGGAGGTTGCCAATTTCTTGGAAGATCTCTTGTATCTTGGAGCTCAAAGAAGCAAAACTCGGTGACTCTATCTACAGCCAAAGTGAAGTATATGGCAGCGGGAGCTTGTTGTGCACAACTTCTCTACATGAAGCAAACTCTCTTGGATTATGGCCTCAACTTCACTCAAATTCCATTATATCGTGACAGTGAAGCAGCAATCAAAATGGCTCTCAAAACTGGAGATCATAGTCATGCAAAGCATATTCATGTCAAGTACCACTTCATAAGAGACCATGTTGAGAAGAAGGACATTGAGTTGGTGAGTGTGCGGACTCATGAACAATTGGCGAATATTTTCACCAAGCCACTCGACAAGAAGACCTTCAACAAGCTAAGGGGAGAACTCAATGTTCTTGACCTTTCCAACTTCACATGAGTAACCCTAAAGCTTGTCTCTTGTAAATATGTATAGCCTTGTTTGTTTTGTTTGTTGTTTGTGCCTTTTTGTTGTGCTTGTTTCTCTTTGCTTATAGGTCAACTTCGGACCTCCTTGAGATAGCAATGGACATGGATTAAGCTTGGTATGGTGGTTCATGGTATTCCCAAGGCTTTGAAGAATGGTCCATTGTGACTAAGCTCGAGAAGGGAACAACTCGTCGTTGGCACTTTGGTTTGTAGTCTTTCTCTTTCTTTCCTTTAGCATCGCATCATGCGTTTGTATACTTGTTGCATTTGCATTTGCATTCTTGCATTGTGATACCTTACATGCTTCCAAGCATGTTTCTAGGGGGAGCTGCTTATTTATAATGTAAATATATGACTCTCTAGATGATCACATAGTGACCTTTGTGCTTTATGCCCATTGAGTCATGTTCAAATGAGCTCTGAGGTTAAATCTACTCGCACGGCTCAAAGACAAATGACTCATACATTCCCAACACACTAATGACTAACCATTGCATTCTTGAGGAAATATTTTGTTGAGTCATGTGTGTAGGGGGAGCTATGGTGGAACACCATCGTTACCAAGCAGGAGCACCATGAAAGGGGGAGTTTCCTAACTCTTGCCATTTATTATTTGCTCCATGGTTCTCTTGTGTTTTGTCTTTGGTTTTTGGTGATAGGTGACAAAGGTGGAGAAGGAACATGAAGATCCAAAAGCCAAGTCTAGATCGATAACACAAAGGGGGAGAAGAACATGAAGATCCAAAAGTCAAGTCAAGATTGAGGATAGCAAAAAGGAGAGAAGAAGAACGAGAAGAACATGGATAACAAATGAACATGATGAACATCTACACAACAACGGTGCATGTCTACAACAACAATGAACATCTACACCGACATGAACATCTACGTCTTTAGTGTGTGTCTTCTTCAACAAGATCATCAACCACGACATCAAGACGGGCGCAAAATTCAACTCAAGATCGATATCAGGTGCGCTACATGATTGAGTGGTTCTTTCTCAACACCTAGAACATTCCAAGGGGGAGACTACCTCCAAGGTGAGGACCCATGTAATTTTTTCAATCCTTTCTTTTCCTTTGGTTCCTTGTTGCTCGTCCTTTTCGAATCATCATAAGTAGTGGTTGTCATCCATCACCAAAAAGGGGGAGATTGTAAGGATCATGACCATTGAGGTCACCCCAAGATATGAATGTTTTGGTGATAAATGATAAACATGAAATGTGACTAATGCCTACATGAGTGTTGTGCGTGTAGGAAACCTTTTCTACTCTATGATGATTGTAGATGGTTGCCTTGGCGATGGATGACAATGATCACAAGCATGGAGGCTTGTAAGCTTGATGGAGTCCAAGGGTTGATGAAGATGGATCATGGCTAAGGACAAGATATGGAGCAAGTATTAGGAACACTTGTCTAGTTGTTAGGGCTTTGAGTCCATAGGAAAAAATAGACTATCAAGGGGGTCTAGGTCATTTCTCTTAGAGCATGTCTAGTCGGTGATGTGCATGGATGCTCAGTGAAATCACAGGCACTAGGTGACAATGGAGAAGCCAATGAGCTGTTCGGAGAAGCCGAGAAACTAAGTCCAGCGAGGACGAGGAGTTTCAGCTTCTGGACGTAGTGACCAGACAGAGGGGTCAGAGGAGACCGGACTATACGGTCACTAGGAGACTAGAGAGAAGTGTGCGAAGAAGTCTATCAGCGTGAAGACCTGTAGAGACCGGACGGTCCGGTCTGTATGGAGGCTGCTCGGGACAGAGATGTGTAGAAGATGGTGCTCTCTGGAATGGAGAGAGAAAGTCTGGTCGGACGGTCTGATCCGCTGACCGGATGGTCTGGTCAGCTGACTGGACAGTCCGGTCAACGCGTCCAGAGAGATGATTTCATGGAGCAACAGGTAGTTGGAGGTTGGAAGCCTATATAACTTCGTCGCTGGGGTCTTTAAGACTACTCTTGACCAGTGGAATTGCTTGGAGCATTTGGTGAGAGTTAAGAGGAAAAGAGGAGAGCACTAGAAGGAGATATTGCATATCTTTAGAGTGCTAGTGAAAGTAACAAGAGCATCTTGCATATCAGGCTAGGGTGTCCTTGAGGGTGTGATCTAGGTTGTTACACTTGGTCTATGGTAAGACCTAACCGGTTAGGTGTCGGTGATCGAGCCTATCTGATCGGTTGTGAAGGCCGTCACACGTTGTACACGGTTTGAGCCCGCTGGTGAAAGGGGCATCGCAAGCTAGCATTTTAGGGTGATCCACTAGTATGCTTAGGTTGTTGTTCCTTTTATAGGTTCTTTATCTTGTTAGTGTGATCACCACTAGAATTATGTAGGAATTGTTTCAATGGTCAGTTTTAGTAATTAGCAAATTAGGTACATAGTTTGAGTTCCCGATTCACCCCCCCCCCCCCCCCTCTCGGTCACTTGATCCTTTTCACTCATCCATGCTATAGACTGCATCGTCCCTGACCACCAAATTTCCCTATAGGGTCACCCTCCTTGCCGCGCTGACGCGCCGCTCGTCCTACAAAGCCCGTGCTCCCGCACCGCTGCCGCTTCCATTCTAAGCACCCTACCGAACAGCACCTTCCATTGGCTAGTCATCCGTCGGCAGTGGTTAAACAAAGTAAGTCTGTGGAGGAACAAGATTTGGATGAGGGGGTCCATGAGCATCGATAAGAGATCTCAATCCCCACAACATCGAGCCCACATCCATGGTGTCTCCTTGTCTTCTCCAGCTAAGACTAAAAGGAGAGCCAGTGAGTCCCCCTGTAGAACACGTGTATAAAAGATTTCACTAGAGAACTTTACAAAAAGCAACATCATTTCTACTTGGACATATCGGCTCAACATATCACAAATGCTCTCATAAATAGTTGTGGTTTCAATTTACTCCTTGTTCGATTAAGCCAGTTACCAAAAATAGCTCATATGTTATGAGGTGGCACCAGACCAAAAGCAAATTGTGTTTAAACCCCAAAAGGATCTTGCCTTCTTGCAATTGAAACATAAGTTATATATAATTTATACAGCCAAAAAAATACTACAATGTTTACTACCATTCTAAATTTTCCTTTGTAAGGTTGTCTTTTGTTATAATAATATCTATTTGTGAAGATACCACATAATAAGTAGCTTAATTTTAAAGGCATTTTTTTATTTCCATAGCACTCTGTTCCTCTCCACACGCCCCCCACCCTCATTCACTAAAACAAGGTAAACATATTGAACAGAACATTAGCCATGTTGGTATATGAATTCCATATAATTTAATACATCAGTATTGTTATTTATTTGAACATGCATTATGCTAGGAACTAAACCATTCCATGATCTTTTATTATCATTATCCAATGATCTGCTAAGTGATACATTAAGTTGGATAGTACTGAGTATAGAAGCGACATAGTCATCTATCTTGCTATGTGACTATGAAAAGTGAGGTTGCCAAGCCATCTATCTTCCCATAATGTAATTTCATTCACATTACTAATTTAGAGCCAAATATGGGGAACTGATCCTTAACTTTCATAAGTCCTAACCAGAAATGCGAGAGTCGCCTATTTTTTCACCACTTTTCCTATAGTTTGGTCTTTGATATATTTATTGAAAGTTGTTTTCCTATATTTGTTTTTTTTTTTTGTAAATAGGCTACTATCAGTCTCTATTGTCTTCCATTAAAGATTATATATATTGAATCTTTATGATACCTAAAGTTCCATGTATCCTTAGTCGGAGGAAGAGGAATAGAGCATATGCAATGGCAACTAGCTGAAAGGTCAGCTTCTCCATCGGTGAGCCAAGTTAATTATATAGAAACCAAATTTGACTCCTCCCAAAGACTTGCCCCAAGAGACCAAAATGCACTCCTCCGGCTACCACTTCAACAAAGAGGTGCATATCGTACCTATGCGTACTTGTTGTTAGTGGTGATGCATGTAATTTGGGTCTTTGAATATTGCACATATAAAATAATGAACTCATCACTGGTAAAATTTAAGCGTACACGACATGTTGTGTCAGGCACCTCGGCTAGCTCTGTCTATGTAATGCAACCTGATCCCATTGGCTTTGACCAGTGATGGAGCTTGAAGCAAGTTCCAGGGGTGTTCGGCCATTGAAATCCCACAGATGGGGGCATGGGGCCAATCATTTTTCTTTTTGGAATTCAGGGGGACACGCCCTACCTCAAAATGGAGGTCTTTTGATACCAGAACCTAGAGGTGGAGGTGGTGGAGGTGGGACCCTCTTCTACCCAAGGAGAGGAGGAATGGGAGCTAGGGGTACCGAATGATAAGATGATGATGACCCTGTTGTAACAACCTAGCAAGGCCGAATATGCTCCCACTAATCTGTTATCGTCCTTTCATCCTTGTTTTATGTTAACAAAAGGTTGGAAGTGTTACACCTGCTAGATTATATGAATGTCGTAGTTTCCACAAGAATAGCATGACAGGATGAAATTCTCATCCGCTTATGCACACATGCACATGATGGAGAAAAAGGAGCCTAACTCAGGATGTCACACATACAAACGCACTCGCATAGTATCACACGTCCTCATCAGCTCTTCCACGAGCATAACCCCCTAGGACATATGACCAGGAACATTCTCATCTTGACACATGTATATATATGTCCAACATCTCATGCACCACATGTGCAATGCGCCATAGACCTACGATAGTTGTTCATAGTAAATAAAAAAAAGGAGTATTCCATCTTTATTCACTACCAGAAAATCCAAAGAAGCCGAGTGTTTTGACGTTTGCCAAGTGCAACAAAACATGCACTCGGCAAACAAGATATTTGCAGAGTGTCCAGTCAAGGACGCTCGGCAAAGGATAGGCTCTCGGCAACTATGCACCTTTGCTGAGTGCTATGAAGAAGGCCGTCGGCAAAACTAGCGAAAACACTTGGCAACCAAAAGGAGCTCAGCAAAACTGTCCCATGTGACTTGCACATGCGTCCGTCCGTTATGTTCACTACTGCCGTCAACACTTTGCCCGTTATGTTCACCGCTACCATTGTACATAATTACACAACATTGTCTTGTAGTACAAAAGGAGCAATGCAATGATAATATATCAAGAAAAAGGATAAACCAACAAGACAAGATATCCACAATAATATCGAGAAAATTCTCATCATCATATGCATACATGCACATGATGGGGCACCAGGTGCCTAAAGTCACAATGGGTTAGGATGCCACACATACAACCTCACTCACTAAGTATCGCACTTCTTATCAGCTCTTTCACTCAACGGAAACCCATAGGGGACTTCAACTTGATAAGATCACCAGAGAATAGAAACAAGCCAGGAGGAGACATAAGTAGCATGATGGCATTTAATGAGGCAATAAGCAAGTTGAGAACCACAGAGCTACCACTTCATGGCCAAAAATATACGTGGACCAATAAACAAGAACACCCATTACTTCAAAGGCTGGTTCTTCACCTCAGCTACATGGGCCACAACATATCCTGGGACCTCAGTTGCCACTTTGTCCAGGGACACCTCAGATCATGTACCTTGTGTAACCTCTATCACCACCACAGTCCCACAGGCCAAAGTTTTCAGATTTGAAAACTACTGCATGGAACATCAGGATTTCCCTTTGATACTACAACATGGATGGAACACTCCTATCTCAAATACAGATGCTGCAAAAAGAATTGTGGCAAAATTGAAAAACTCAAGAAGGGTTCTAGGACAATGGAGTCAACAATTGCCAAATTTAGCAAAAACTATCAGCAATAATAAGCAAGTCCTCTATCTGCTAGATTTAATGGATGAATCAAGGGATTTGACTTTGGAAGAATGGAACTTCAAGGCCATAGTCCAAAATCATCTCACTAATCTTCTGAAACAACAGCTCATATACTGGAAGCAGAGAGGAACAATCAAGTGGGTCAGATTTGGGGATGAATGCATAGAATTTTTCCATGCTAATGCCACTATTAAGCACAGAAGAAGTATTATAAAAAAAACTCGAGCCGCCGAGGGTAAGACCACCCTCAAGACATTGCATTAAGAATAAGACCTTCTCACGCAGGCCGAGAAAATCCCCGAGCCCCTCTCCGTCCCTTACACGAGGGCCATGTGATCCCTGTGAGAGCCGGGCCGGCGCTTAGCACCGTTAACCGGACCGGGCCTTAAACCATGCTTTGAGATTATAACCTCTGTACAAGATAGCATGGGGAATCTATACCAATCACATAAATCAAAGGCCGATTTACAATGGAAAAGTTATAAGGACAGACTAGGCACCTTAGAATTCATAGGAATGCAGTTTGATCTCTCCTCTCTACTTTATTCCCATGCAAATTTAGAATGGCTGCAAGAACCATTCACTAAGGAAGAAATTGATAAAGTAATTGCAGAGATCCCTTCACACAAATCTCCTGGCCCAGATGGTTTCAATAGTGATTTCATGAAAAAATGTTGGCCAGCAATTGCCACTGATTTCTACATCTTATGTCAAGCCTTCTGTGATGAAAATATTTGTGTAAGGACTGAAGGCGTACCGAGAGGGGGGGGATGAATCGGTAAGCCGCTCACGAAATCTAAATACTTCAATTCACACTACTTGAACCTAACAATCGTTGCAACCTACACAATTTTAGTAGGCCAAGACCCTACACATGCTAGTGTTTATGATGATAGCAAGCGCGGAAGCCAAACAAACTAGCCTATGTAAGCCACAGTTCAACCTAATTACTAGAGCACACAATTGTGGAATAGTAAAGAGATGGTCAAGGAATGCTCATGATTTTTTTTCTCGAGGTCTCGGAAGGATGGCACCTTCCCCTACTCCTCGTTGGACCACTCCCGCCGGAGTCCCGTCCCTCCCGCCACTGATGTGGAGTTCTCGCCCACAAGCCCGCAATCACTCCCGGAGTGAAGACACGGTGCACGTCACTACTGCCACCAAGGCACAAGCTCGCCTTCCTCGAGAACTTGCCGGACTCCCCGAGCCGACACGGGCGCTCACTAGCGATGCCCCTTTCACCGGCGGGCTCAAAGTTGGTACAAACATGTGACGGCCTTCACAACCAATCACGATAGGCTCGATCACCGACACCTAACTGGTCTAAGTCTCACCATAGACCAAGAGTAACAATCTAGATCACACCCTCAAGGACACCCTAGCCTTAGATGTGCATCAATACTCAAGTTACTCTCACTAGGACTCTCAAGATATGCAATATCTCCTCCTAGTGATCTCCTCTTTTCCTCTTGGCTCTCACCAAATGCTCCAAGCAATTCCACTGGCCAAGAGCGGTCTCCAAGACCCCAGCAACGAAGTTATATAGGCTTCCAACCTCCAACTAGCCGTTGCTCCACGAAATTAGCTTTCTGGGCCTATTGACCGAACTGTCCGGTCACTGCCTGACCGGACCGTCCGGTCACTGCAAACTCCAGCTCCAACAGCTCTACCCTTGCTGATCTTCATACTGACCGGACTGTACCATCCGGTCTCTAGGGTTTCCAGACTTGATAGATTCCTCGTTGCTTGCTGTAAGTCCCAGACAAAACCTCTTAGTGACCGTATAGTCCGGTCTCCACGGACCCCACTGTCCGGTCATTTCGTCAAGAAGTTGAAACTCCTCGTCCTCGCATGACTTCGTTTCCCGGCTTCTCCGAACAGCTCCTTGGCTTCTCTACTGTCACCTAGTGCCTGTGATTTCACCGAGCAACCTTGCACATCACTGACTAGACATGATCTAAGAGAAATGACCTAGACCTCCTTGATAGTCCGGTTTTTCCTATGGACTCAAAGCACTAACAACTAGACAAGTGTTCCCAACACTTGCTCCATAGCTTATCCTTAGCTTTGATCCATCTCCATCAACCCTTAGACTCCATCAAGCTCACAAGCCTCCATGCTTACGGTCATTGTCATCAATCGCCAAGGCAACCATCATCCATATGATTTGTAGTAGAGTTTAGAGATGATTCCTACATAGACAACACTTGTGTAGATATTAGCCCAAAATTTCATATTTGTCATCTATCACCAAAATATTCATACCTTGGGGATCCAATCATCAATGGTCATGAAGCTTACAATCTCCCCCTTTTTGGTGATTGATGACAACCACTACTTATCATAATCTTATCATAAAACAACAGGGTTAAGAAGCTACACAACGTTCGAGAGGAACCACAAATGCCTAAGCAATGAATCAACAAGGTCCTACTCAATTAGGCGTCATCAAGAGCTAAGAGGAATAAGAAAAAGAGCACACTCTAGATGATATGCATGCATGTCATGTGAAGATATTAATGAAAGCAAAAAGACATGCACTGCAAGACATGAATGATGATATGCAACAGGTTAGCATGGCAATGCATAGGAATTAAGAACAAGCAATCGTCATCATGTAATCATACACAAGCATATAGGATAAATAAAGAAAAAAAACAAGGCACCGCGTATGAAAATAAACCAAGTGAGATCAAGATGAGTCAAACACAAGCGAACGAAAAACATGACTCATCAAAATCCACGAACATCGATAAAATCACCAAAATAAGATCCAAATTTATCTATCTCCCAAAACCAATGTACACGAATGCTCCCCCTAGATACAAGCTACTCTCGATTGCAAAGGATCACACTCCAACTCCCTCTAGACCTATGACACTTTTTTCCCTCTAGCAACAAGCACCAAAAAGCAAGAAAAAGTGAACATCTACGTGCTCATGGTCGAAGGAAGTGGTGCAGCGCCGTCCTCTAAAGGCTCTGCTCCCGGTGCTCCTGTGCTGGATCCTGCTGTGCTCCCTGAGATTGTGCCACCTAAACATCCAACTGCTCAAAGAAATCAAGGTCTAAAGGTGACTCAGACCCTCTGTCCTGCCCTACTGATGGGACTGTGGATGTCTCCTCGACAATAGTCGCCTGAAGAACAGCAAGGTCATCCACATCCTCCTAAGTGAAATCTCGGCGGACCAGATCCTCTGCTACCTCATATGTGACTAGAGGAGTGTTTATAGCAGAAGAGGGTGGAGCTGTAGCTGACTCTGGGGCTGTCTGGAAGTCTACACATTTGGTGTGCACTATCTCTAAGAATAGACTCCTGACTGGTACCTGCTAGGAGGTGGAAGGTCCTGCCATCTGTGAAGTAGAAGAGTGTGTCGGTGAAGAGAACAACACAGAAACTGAGAAGGCGGACACGGGGGAGAACTGAGTTGGTGACTGAGTATGTCCTGCTCCCCCTGTCGGTAACACCCCTGAGTGTGACAACCCGCTGGACTGGGCTGTCATTATGGCAGTGAAGGGACCTGGCTATGTCTGTAGCGTCTGAAACAAAGCATCTTAAGGTCCTTTGTAGGAACCTTAAGAATGTCTGTCTCTCCGGCTGCATGTACCAGTCTCTGCAACCTCCTCGTGCACACTGCACAGGTGCACCTTGGGTCTCCTGCCCGGTGAGCAGTCCTCTGTTGTTGTGGCTATACTGGCTACTCAGTCTCCTCTAGCTCCTCAGACTCGTACTCTGAGCTCTCCTCTGACTTGGACTCCTCCTCCTCTGACTCCTCCTGCTGCTTGGAGGATCTCTGCTCTGCAGGTCTCGACAACCTCTCCTGATACGAAGTCGGAGTATCCTGCGACCACGGTGGCAACTTGATCCATGTGTAGATCTCTGGCCCTGTGGTCCTCTGCCTGGTGCTCCTCCTACGACCCTGGTCGTCTGTCTGAGTACATGTGATCAACAGTGATCCAGATATCCTGCGTGAAGCCTCCATGCCATCCAGGTGCTGTGCTAACCTCCTGGCCCTCTCTGACTCTGGGTCCAGTCTAGTCCTCTTCTTGCTCTTGGGCTTCTCAAGCATCTTACCCTTGCCCTTATCCTGACCAGAACCTACCATCTCTGCCGCTGCTGACTGCTGTCACTGCACGCACGTAGGTATAGACAGGATAAGCATAGAACCTATATAAAAATCTACAAGCAGAGCACCGCTAGGTAAGAATGCGCAATATAAATCCTAGCACTAAATGAAGGACATGATCATTGAACAAATAAAGTAATGTAATCAACAGTGATCATCGACTATATGTGGCCAGTGCAAGTCATCTAGTGTGCAATCATATAATAGGAAATAAATCTAATTGCTGACTAAACAAGAGACAACCCTAGACATGTAGTTAAAAGATAGTCATGGAATTAACTACAACAAGGTTGAGCCAGATAACCTAATTAATGCAACTAAAGCATGGGCAATTACGGAACTTTCTTGCTAATTATGGCATAATCGATGAATGGGAGATAAAGTACGATACCTTGGAGAACACCGAAGCCGAAGCCGAAGAAAAACATGTGATTGATCCCCTAAAGGTTGAACTTTTTGAGGTCACCGGCAATGGAGGGGAAACTCGCCCTAATCAATCTGTAGAGGGAGCTCGGGGTTGTGCGCACAGGAGCAGAGGCGCAACAGCGGCTATGCTCTTTGGCAAGGCGGCGGTGTGGGCGCACGGCGAAACTCGGCGAGTGGCGGCGATTTGGGTGGAGGAGGTGGCGGCGCGGCGGCTCTCGGTGGTGACGGCTGCGCAGGCGCAGTGCGAGCGAGTGCGGCAGGGGGCGAGCACGTGCGCGGGGCGAGAGACGGCAGCGCGGCTGCTCGATGAGAGAGTAGGCGCACGGTGGCGATGGTGTCGGGGACGAGGCGGTGAGTTCGAAGCACATCGGAGGTGAGGACACGGCGTTCTGGAGACAAACAAGGAACCATCCAAATTGACCTAGGTCAAAACAATCAGCCAACGGTCTAGATCCTCAAGGAATAGATCAACGGTCAAGATTGAAAGGCATACTCGCGTTCCAACCATAATGACCGGACCGTCCGCTCAAGTCACCGTACCGTCTAGTCAGCTCGAGTTACTGGTAATTGATGTTTTGGGTGTACAGAACTCAGACACACCAGACTGTATGATCTCTACTGAGAGTTTCGTTTGGTCTCCATTTCCAGTCTCTTGAAGCACTACGCATTGCTGCATAGACCGGACTGTACGGTCACTACCAGAGATTTGCTGGGACAAGGAATTTCTCCATCTTCCACGTAACCTCACTTAACACCCAAATAAACTTTGCACTTGGAATCATGAAGGGAACTCTCAAACACTCCTTTTCAAATAGTGGCTCTTTATGGCCTTATAATTTTCGCAAATGCAAAATGAAGAATCGAGCAAATAAGAACCAAAGCGAATTAGAGCCAAATAGGTATGTATGAGCTTTAGTCCATGAACCGTGCGAGTGGGTTTAATCTCAGAGTTCATAAGAGCTTGCTCAATGGGCATGAAGCACAATCCTTTCCTTTGGTCACACTTGTGAAGATGTAATCTCATATAGATCATGAGGCACAAATATCTCCAAATGTGGCAAGCCTCCTTTGTGTTTCCAATATGATGCATGCAACAAGCAATTTACATATGCAATGAAAACAAACATGCCATATGAATGCAAGCAATATTAAGCAAGACACAAAGGAAACCTAACAATGTCAAGTTTGAACCCCTCTCAAGCTTACTCACTATAAGCCATACCCTTGCCTTAAGAGAAGCCAAACCACCATCTCAAGCACTCCCCCTTGCTTATAGCTATCTTGAGTGGGTTGGACATTGACTAATTTTTATGTGTTTTTCTTTTAGTTATTTACACATGCATGGATGTAAAGCATACTAGTCACAAAGGAGTCCTAATTACCATGCAATGCAAGAGAAAGAAAAACACACTACAACTACCAAGAACTAACACGGTTACCTCCCACTTGAGTAGATATGATGTTGAGGTCCATGTCACTTGTGGTGGACTTCACTTGATCTTCAAGTAAGCTCACGGTCCACCACTACCACCATCTTCTAGGTCTTGTTCTTGGGCACCCACTTGTACTTCATTGACCTCTCAAGATCAACAATGCACTTAGGCACCCATATGCTCTTGACTTTTCTCTTCTTGTTTGGTGGTCCCAAAGCCTTAGCATTCACCTTGCCATCCTTGTTCCTAAAAATCTTGAAATGTGTGTTCTCATGGAACAAGTTAGCATTAGTCAAAACAATGGAACTACTCACCATAGGGCAATCCTTGATGGTGTGGCCATCCTTGCAACACCTCTCACAATAATAGTCGTCGGCTAGTAGGGGTTTGATCCATGCGGGGATGGAATCACTCGTCCCGATGATGTTGATGGTGGCGGGATATGAGCCAAGTCCCCGGTGGGAGACATTATTCATAAGGTTTCTCCCAAGAATCTCATTGTAGATAGCTCTACCATGTGTGAGCCTCTCGAAGCCATCCATCACCATCTTCCTCTCTTCCTTGAGCTTGTGATATTCCTCCAAAACAAATGGCTCAAGAGAAGAAACCTTGACCGAGGGGTTAGTTCATCACACATAGTGGAAGCATCACTCTTAGATGAACTAGAGGAGGGAAAGGCAAGGTTATTAATATTGATGGCCTCAAAAGTAAGTTCAAGGGCCTCGTACTTCTCATGTAGCTCTACATGATCACCCTTGAGTTTGTCATAACTCTTGTTTAGGGCCTCATGAGATGTGTCAAGGTCCTTGAGCTCACTCTCAAGCTCACCAACATGGTCCTTAGCTAACTTACGCTCTTTTCTTACCACATCCAACATTTTGGATTTCCTGACGGCGATGTCGTGGGCTTGCTCAAGCATACTCCAAAGCTCGACACATGAGAGCTCCTCATCATCGCTGTCGTTGCTGCTCTCATCCTCACTCTCCCCAAGTTGGCTCGCGGCCATGAGGCACGTGGGAGGTGGAGGAAGAGCTCGTGGAAGTGTGGTCTTGATCATGGCTAGGTCGGCCACTTCTTCATCATCGCTTGAGAAAGAGGACGTGTCACTTGAGTTGTCGCTTGTCCATTCTCCAACTAGGGCCCTGCGTGAGACTTCTTATGGTCTTGAGCTTTGCCTTTGCCTTTGCTCTTGTCCTTGTTGAAGTACTTCTTCTTCTTTTGCTTGGCTTTGGTGTCTTCTTCTTCATCATCATCACTTGAGTCTTGGGACATGAAAGCTTCTTTCTTTGGCTTGGGGAAATCTCGAACATAGTGGTTCTTGGACCCATAGTTGAAGCACTTGCCCTTGAACTTGGAAGCAAACTTGTTCTTGAAGGTCCTCATCTTCTTCATGAGAAGAGCCAAGTCCTCACTCAAGTCATCTTCATCATCATCATCATCTTTTTCTTCAATATCTGCCTTCTTCTTGTTTTTCTTGCTCTTGCTTGATTCTTGCTTGTCAGCTTGAAGAGCAAGGTTGGATGGTTGAGGATCATCCATCCCCAACTGGTAGCTCTCGAAGGCAGTGATCTTGCGAAGTACATCCTTTATGGTCTTGGTCTTAAGGTCACCATGCAAGGTGAAGGTGATGATGGACTTATACTTGGGGTCTTTGAATAGCCTCAAGAATCTTCTTATCACCTCAACATGCTTCAGCTTGAAGTCATCCCTAAGAGCATTGATCTCCTCCACTAGTATATGAAAGCGAGAATAAACAATGTTAGCTCTCTCATGTGGCAATCTAGTGAAGTTATCATACTTGTTCTTCAACATATAGTATCTTTCCTCTTTAACATCTCTAGTACCTTCATGGAGACGCTGAATCTCAGTCCAGATACCATGTGTTGTGGAACTAGCATCCAACCTAGCAAAGACATCCTTAGATATGCATGCAAACAGAGCATTCTTGGCCTTAGCGTTGTTCTTAATGAAATCAGGCTCAAGCAGGTTCACATCCGCATTAGACTCGTGAGTTACCATCCATATCTCTGGATCAAGGGAGTCCAGGTAGGCTTGCATGCGAGCCTACCAATACTCGTAGTCCTCCCCATCAAAAATAGGAACACTCTCCACCTATCTCGGCATCCTTACTCAAGGCGGTGAAGTCTCAAAAATGAGCACTTGGCTCTGATACCACTTGTAAGGACCGAAGGCATACCAAGAAGGGGGGGTGAATTGGTAAGCCGCTCACGCATCTAAATACTTCAATTCATACTACTTGAACCTAACAACCATTGCAACCTAAGCAATTCTAGTAGGCCAAGACCCTACACATGCTAGTGTTTATGATGATAGCAAGCGCGGAAGCCAAACACACTAGCCTATGCAAGCCACAGTTCAACCTAGTTACCAGAGCACACAATTGTGGAATAGTAAAGAGAGGGTCAAGGAATGCTCATGATTTTTTTTCCCGACGTCTCAGAAGGATGGCGCCTTCCCCTACTCCTCGTTGGATCACTCCCGTCGAAGTTCCAGTCCCACCCGCCATCGATGTGGAGTTCTCACCCATGAGCCCGTAATCACTCACGGAGTGATGACACGGTGCGCGTTACCGCTGCCACCAAGGCACAAGCTCGCCTCCCTCGAGAACTTGCCGGACTCTCCGAGCCGACACGGGCGCTCACTAGCAATGCCCCTTTCACGGGCTCAAACTGTGACATCCATGGTGTCACCCAAGTGACTGAGTTATTTAAGAAAAGAAATCAAAAACAGAAAATAACAAATCAGAGACACAAATTTGAATTTATTTGAAATCGGTTCAAAATCTGACTTGAACTAGAGCTGCCACTTTTCACATGTAAGTGACCCAAACAAATTTCATAACCTTGATCTATGCACCAATTAAGAATTTTTGAGAATTTGTGGTGATTTTATCACTTGGTAAACTAGTCTAAATAATTCAAACTATGCTTAGAAATAGTGTCAATTTGAAAATTCAAATTTCAAATTTTGTAAAGATTCACTGAACCAGATCATACTCATAATTAATATCTAATCTTTAGGAGAAATAGATAATTTTGGCTTGATTTAATAAGGTCAAGAACTACTACTTTTGAAATTTTTACCAAATATCAAGTTTCTGGGCAAATTTCAGCCTTGACAGTAAGCAGGTTTGAAATTAAATAAGTCCTACAAAAATTTATCTTCCAGAACTACATCATCAACTTTTAGCTACTTCAAGCTTTGCTCTTCATGGATGTGGAACCCTTTTTAAATTTGGAACCTATTTCATGCCCCAAATGTAATTTACAAAGTGGCTAAAGGTTAAGGAAAAATCCCAGACTTGAGTTTCTGTTTCCTAATCAGCGAGCCAATTTCAAAATTTCATATCTCATAGATCTACCAATGCATGTCCTGTATGTCTGTACCTTATTGATCTACAAAGTTTACTCTTTAAGATGGTACTTTTAGTTTGCCCAAAACAATCCTTTTAGTGCTCCAAATCTTGGATTGAAAACACCTAAGCGCTACTGTTTTCTAGCAATTTGAGCTGAGTGGGGCCCATCTATCAGCCTCACAGTGCACGTTGGCACTGTGTGCCGCTCGCGGCACCGATCCGATGCACGCCGCATGGGTGCCGTCGAGCGGCCGAAGACCCCCGCTTTTCAGGTCTTTGTCCGAATGCCTCCCTCATCCCGACGCCATCCTTCCCATTTCCTCCTCCTCCCTCTCATTTTGTCTGCTCTCATCCCCTGGCCGAGCCACCATTGCCATCTAGGAGCTTCCCCCAACGTGCCGCCGCTCCACTGCCCTCCGTCGTTGTCCGACAGCACACGGAGCTCTGCCTAGGTCTTCACCCCCTGGCCCGCACGAGCTCGCCGCCTTCCTGGCTCCAACCACGGCGAATCGAGCCGGTTCCTTCTGAGCTCCAACTGCCGCCTCGTTGTCCCATATGTCCTGCATGGTGAGGCATTCTTTAATTCCTCTCGTCAGAGTTCCCTTCTCCTCCTAGAACGCTTATTCGGCTAACTCCACCGTTGTCACTTGCAGCACGCCGTCGGGAACGCCCGCCACCGTCGCCGTCGTCCGCAACCTCAGTCTGTCCCATGCCCACTCACCTTGGTGAGCCTCCCCGCAAGCCTCCTCGCGCTGCGCACCCACCAGGACCTTCTCCCTCCTTCTCTGCCCGTCGGAGACCCCGGAGCACCGCCACCGCGCGGCTGCCGATGCGCCGTCTCGCGCCCGCACTCGCACGCGCGAGAGCGCCCAAATCTGTCCTGGCCAGAGCTTAGTTTGGGCCGAGATGGCCTAAGGCCTCGACCCCCACATGGGCCATATTTTGTCCAGGGGACTCCTCCCCACCCGCCTGACCTGTTGGGCCTGGGCAAAAGCGGCCCAATGGCCGGAAAAGCTCCTTTTTATTTAAATATTTAGCCAAATAATCAGGTACAACTTAAAAAATGTGCACACAAATGATTAATGAGAATAAAAATGCACAAAAATTCTTTTTGTACTCCATGTAGTATTTAGTACTATATAAAAATGCTGAGGCACCCCAAAAGAACTTGTTTATCTATGCATGTATTTAAATGATTAAAAATAGACATAAAATCATAACTAATTATCAGAGTGCAGAATAAATCTCCACTTTTGCATGCATGATTATTTCATCATTTTTAGGCATTTCACTGAGTGTCATATTTAAATTTCAAGTATTTTATATATAATGAGTTGTTTTAGCGTTTTCACCATTGTAATTAATAGAAAATATTAATGCATAATCTTGTTATGAGCTTTGGCATAAAAATCTTGCTTAGTGTCCCCCACATCATATATTTTTTCTCCCTGATGTTTCTAGACCAGAACCATGCTTAATAATAAAAGCTTTGCTTTAATTCTAGTAATGGCATAAGTGTAGATATAAGTGTCTACCACAAAAAGGTTTGTGTTGCAAGTCATAAAAACAACTTAATCTCTATTATTTTAGGCTTTATTTGCCTTGATGTGCCTCTGACCATCTTGATTATGCTCATCTAGTTAGGTTTATTTTGTTTTGTCTTTGCACTGTCATTACTAGAAAGCTTACCTGCATTATGTGAAAATTAAAAGAAAGTAAAATAAGAAATCTCCATGTACTTCTCCAATGCACCCCTGTACTTTATACATGCATCATGTCATAGCATGCATTTATTGAGGAAGTGTCATGAATCCTCTCTATCCTTACTTGCATTGCATTTCATCCAATAGGACTCAACGACGGAAGCTTGGAGGTGGAGATAGTTCCGGTGGAGCCCGGAGCTGAGAGTAATCCTTCCGAGAGTGCTAAATGTGCTCTGAACCAAGGTAAGCCCCGGTGCACTCCTATGTTTCAAAGCTTTTATTTTGTATCACTTGTATGCGTGTCATGTATTGTGCATTACGTGTAGGAAAATGATTGAAGCCTAGTTGCATGTAGGCAAAACAAAATCCTATGACTATGAGTCTACTTGTTCAGCCATTCGTTAGATTTTGCTATGCTTAACGTCGAGTCATCGGTAGCAAAATTGAGTAGTACGGAGATTACTTGATATAGGATGGTTCGGGAATGTAGTACTTGTAACTCTCACTTGATATTGATGGAATAATCTAAGACCGAACGGGGAAGTGCATGTGTAGGTTGAGGTGATAAGGTTGGACCTTGTTTTCCATAGCCCCGTTTGTGTCAATTAAGAACCCCTTCGTATGGACCCGTGACCAAGTTTGAACAGTACCAAGTGCATGCTAGTGATATGGGCACTAGTAAACCGACGTAGCTTGATTATCATAGTAGTTGGACGGTCCCTCAACGCTCTTCAGGAACGATCATAAGTGCATGGTGGCATTTGCATGGTATGAGTGGTGGAAGGGTGCATGGTCTAACCACGGATACCGGGTATCGCGTGGAGGACATGTACCCGGGAGCGGTGAAACCTGACCCCACTCTATGGTGTCTCGCGAAAGGTTGTCACACATGACTCTTTGGAGTGTGCGTGCACCGTGTATTTGGGTTTTCTCCTGCAGGATGTAAATCGATTCGAGTCATCGTGCCTCGCGGTTATTGAGTACCACTTGTGATATCGCTGCCATATCGGAGGAAAAATGAAATGATGATGATGATTATACTTGTTGTATTGCTATTAATTGTGTTGCAACCATGTTTGTTATAGTATAGCTGCACAATATTTATTTTATGCAAAAACTCTATTAACTTGGCTAAAATATGAAAATAAGAACCAATTATTAGTGTTGTTTGCAATTATTCCAACAACCTTTGTCAGCCCCCTGCATGCTAGGTGTCGGCCTTAGCGTACCAATTTGATGGGTAAGTCTTGCTGAGTATTAGTTGCTCAAGATTTATTGTTTAAGTTTTTGTATAGGTATGTCACATGTTGTGTACACCGAGAGTAGAAATCACGTGGAGTGGGATGGTGAACCCCAGAAAGGATGGACCATGGAATGGGTTCCCGTTTCCCCTACTTCAGAGAAGCACGATGAATGATTCATGGTTATGGGCTGCCATGAATTATTGTAAGATATGTATCGTCGAGATTATTTGCTTTTGCTAAGACTTCGTTTTTGAACTTCAAACACTTTTATGTATCCTAATGTTTAACCAAAATTTTAATAACTTAATTTCGACATTGCACACTATTTTCTATATTTATTTGTGTATTGATGGACTCTTGCTTCGCCAAGTGTCACCCGAGTATCGATCCTTGACTAACCCGTCATTTTGAGGTGGCGATGTCACACAAAGCGGGTACAAATGTGTGACGGCCTTCACAACCAATCACGATAGGCTCGATCACCGACACCTAACTGGTCTAGGTCTCACCATAGAACAAGAGTAACAACCTAGATCACACCCTCAAGGACACCCTAGCCATAGATGTGCATCAATGCTCAAGTTAATCTCACTAGCACTCTCAAGATATGCAATATCTCCTCCTAGTGCTCTCCTCTTTTCCTCTTGGCTCTCACTAAATGCTCCAAGCAATTCCACTGGCCAAGGGCGGTCTCCAAGACCCCAGCAACAAAGTTACATAAACTTCCAACCTCTAACTAGCCGTTGCTCCATGAAAACAGCTTTCCGGTCAATACCTGACCGGACCATCTGGTCACTACCTGACCGGACCATCCGGTCACTACAAACTCCAGCTCCAACAGCTCTACCCTTGCTGATCTTCATACTAACCGGACCGTACGGTCAGTTCAACGGACTGTCCGATCCATTTCTCTCTCCGGACCAGAAACATTTCACGTGCTGCTTCCTCTCTCCCAAGTCTCAACTCTAATGACCGCACCGTCCAGTCACTAGACCATACCGTCTGGTCTCTAGGGTTTCTAGACTTGATAGATTCCTCGCTGCTCGCTGTAAGTCCCAGACAAAACCTCTTAGTGACCGTACAGTCCGATCTCCACTGACCCCTCTGTCCGGTCACTTTGTCCAGAAGCTAAAACTCCTCGACCTCACTAGACTTCATTTCCCGGCTTCTCTGAACAGCTCGTTGGCTTCTCCACTGTCACCTAGTGCCTGTGATTTTACCGAGCAACCTTGCACATCACCGACTACACATGACCTAAGAGAAATGACCTAGACCCCCTTGATAGTCCGGTTTTTCCAATGGACTCAAAGCCCTAACAACAAGACAAGTGTTGCCAACACTTGCTCCATAGCTTGTCCTTTGCTTTGATCCATCTCCATCAACCCTTGGACTCCATCAATCTCACAAGTCTCTATGCTTGCGGTCATTGTCATCAATTGCCAAGGCAACCATCATCCATATGATTTGTAGTAGAGTTTAGAGATGATTCCTACATAGACAACACTCATATAGATATTATCCCACATTTCATAGTTGTCATCTATCACCAAAAACATTCATACCTTGGAGATCCAATCATCAATGGTCATGAAGCTTATAATTTGTCTTCAGAATATTAATGGATCCTTCGTCACATTGATCCCAAAAGTTGATAACCCAATGTCTGGCAATGACTACAGGCTGATTTCCTTGTTGAACTCTTGTATTAAGCTTATCACAAAGTTGATGGCAAATAGACTGCAAGTGGTAATCCAGGAGCTCATACATCAAAATCAATATGGATTTCTAAAATCAAGATCAATTTAGGATTGCTTGGCATGGTCCTTTGAATATCTATATCTATGCCAGAAACTAAGGAGGAAATGGTAATATTTAAACTGGACTTTGAAAAAGCCTTTGACAAAATAGAACATCAAGTCATCCTGGACATCTTGCACCACAAGGGTTTTGGACAGAAATGGATTAATTCGGTTGCTGGTATCCTAGGCTCAGGGACTTCAGCCATACTTCTTAATGGGGTGCCTGGGAAAGTGTTTCATTGCAGAAGGGGGGCAAGACAGGGTGATCCTTTATCCCCATTACTATTTGTTCTAGTAGCAGATCTTCTACAATCAGTGCTTAATAAGGCAAAAGACTTGGGAGTTCTAAAATTACCATTACCTCAAAGAGCTGGCCAAAATTTCCTAGTTGTCCAATATGCAGATGACACTTTACTAGTAATGGAAGCATGTCCCAGACAATTGGTTGCACTGAAGGCTCTACTACACACTTTTGCAGAATCTACAGGCCTGAGAGTGAACTACGGCAAATCCATAATTTGTCCCAATTAATGTCTCAAATGAAAAAAAATGAAATTTTAGCAAATACCATTGGATGTAAAGTGGGTCAATTACCTTTCACTTACCTAGGGCTTCCACTTGGCATGACAAAACCAAATATTGATGATTTCCTCCAATTGGTGCAAAGAATAGAGAGAAGACTTATTAGTACCTCAATCTTTCTCTCCCAAGGTGGTAAGCTAGAGATGGTCAACACAGTCTTATCTTCCCTCCCAACCTTTTTCATGTGCACTCTAAAGTTACCTCCCTCAATAATAAAGCAGATTGATAAGTACAGAAAGCATTGTTTATGGAGAGGTTCACAAATCAATAACAAGAAACCACCACTTGCAGCTTAGCACATGGTTACTCGTCCAAAAAAGGAAGGGGGGCTTGATATCAGAATTTGTCACCTCAAAATGATGATTTATTAATGAAAAATATTCACAAATTTTTCACACACATCTAGTATGGGATAATTACTACAGTGGAAGGAGTCTCCCAGGTCAGATAAGGAAAGGATCATTTTGGTGGAGAAGCATGATAAGATTACTTGACCAGTACAAGGCAATTGCACAACCAATAGTAAACAATGGTAAAAGCATCATATTCTAGGATGATATGTGGGATCAGAGGGTTCTGAAACTATCATACCCTCATCTTTACTCCTTCACTACAAAGAAAAACATAGATCTACATTCAGCATGGAGTCTGGGAAATCTTGCTGACATCTTTTAATTACCTCTTTCGAAGGAGGCATTTGTTCAGTTTGAAGAATTACAAGGTATACTATCCTCTATAACCATGAATGAAGACCACGATCAATGGAATTACATTCGGGGATCAGGTCAATATCTTCCTCTAAAGCTTACCATCAAATCATTGGTCACTCTGCTGTACATCCTCAATTCATAGGATTTGGGCCTCCATCTATCAAATGAAGCACTGGCTGTTGTTAACGGACATAGTCAACACAAGAGGAGTCCTCAAACGATGAAATATGCATTTAAATGATTATAACCGTGAAATGTGTATTCTACAAAGAGAAGAGACCATTCACCACTTGTTCCTCAGATGCAATTTTGCAAAAGCCTGTTGGCTTGTCGTTGGAATCCAGGCACCAATAACAGACAATGCAGAAAGAGCAGTGCAAATAATCAGGAGGCAACTTAGCATCCCTTTCTCAATGGAGGTGATCATCATAATGGCATGGAGCATCTAGAGAACAAGAAATGGTTGGATCTTTAATGGACAAGACCCAACAATACATCATTGTCAAGAGATCATCAAAAAACAATTCGCCTTGGTTATCCATAGAGCGAAAGACGCGGACAAACCAAGGATGCAAGAATGGCTTCAAACCTTATGATAGCCTTTTCCTTTTTTTGTGTGTGTTTTGTTTTTGTCTTTTCTTGATCTTTAATATTGTAGTAAGACAAGGATTTGTTTTCTTTACTCTTTTAATATTAATATATAATCAGTAGGGGATTTCCCCTCCTATTTCTTCAAAAAAAAAAACAGAACCCCATAGGACAAAAGCCCAAGAACATTTTCATCTTGACACATGCATAAGTCCAACATCTCATGCTTCACACGACCACACATGCCATGTTGCATAGACCCACGATAATCGTTCATAGGAGATCAAGAAAAGGAACATTCCATCTTTATTTCAGTGATTGTACTTAATTACACAGCATCTTGAAGAACAGAAGGATCAACACAACAATAATATATATAAAAAAAAAAAGAGGACAAACCAATAAGACAACATGTCCACTGGAAATTGTCATTTGGAAAGACAGGGAACCCAAGCATATATAAGCGAATCCAGATACGAATAACCTTTTAGTTGACGAATCTGCAGTTTCTCCTGATCTCGCCCTGGATGCCGGTCTTCACCCCAATTCCGGCCATCTTGACGAACGCCCTATTGAACTTGCCATCCCACAACCCAGGGATGAAAGCGTTGTCACGCACCATCTGGGCCGTGGCCGGCGAGGTCATCAGCGCGGCATCGGACGTGAAGAGGACCCTTCTGTCCAGCACGTTCTTGTAGTACTGGTTGTCCAATGCACTGGGGGTCACGATGTCCTGGTTAACGGTGGGATCGTTGGCCGGGGTGGGGTTGGCTGGGCACCTCCTCCTGAGGAAGCTGGCGAACCCGGCTTCCATGTTTGAGGGCACGTTGAGGCGGTCGGGGACGAAGGACGAGCAATGGGAGCGGCCGATCGTGTGGGCGCCCGAGAGCACGACCATGTCCTCGGCATTGAGCCCCTTGGCGGCGAAACTGTTGATCAGCTGGTTGACGTTGAAGACGGGTGGCGGCAGGTTGTTGAGCGCATCGGAGGAGCTGGAGACGCGCCCATCGAGGCGACCCGCAGGCATGTTGATCTTGACCCGGAACGCGCTGAGGAAGTAGGCGGCGTCACGGGCGGCGAAGGCGATAATGTCAGCGCAGGAGACCTTGCCCGGGCAGGCAGCCTCGACAGCAGCCTTAGCAGCGTCGATCACGTCGAAGCCGCGCAGGCTGGGGAAGTTTGGTGGGCTCAGCTTCTCCGGCTGCGGGTTCGCCGGTGTCGGGTCTAGGAGGACAGAGCCATCGCAGCCCTATAAAACATTTCAAACGTCAACAAACTCGATCACATTCTTTTGGCTGCTTCATAAGTTCATATATAGACATTACGTAGTGGGCACTTCATCGTGTGTGCGTACCTGGACGAAACAGTCGTGGAAGAGCATCCGGATGAGGCCGGCACCGATGCCAGCGTCCTTGTAGACAAACTTCTTCACCTCGTCCCTGACGATGGCCTCAACACGGGGGCAAGTATACTTGTAGTAACCCACCTGCAGGCCGTGGCACGCCGATGTCAACACCAGGAGGCATGTCGCCACCACGGCGAGCCTGAGTGAAGAGTCCATTGTCTTCTTGCTCTTTTCAGCGAGACGGTGAGAGCTGAAGTGCTCGTGCTAAGAGACAGATGAACTGCTGTGCTCCTTATGTGCATCGATATTTATAGATGGATTTAGTGACTACATAAGATGATGATGAACTGGACGTTGTTGGTTGCGTCCAGGGTGTATTATGGAAGGAACAACTAATTGGCAATCTAGCTGGAAGCTGTTACAGAACATGGAGCGAAACCGCAATTAGGTGGTGGGCGGCATTTGAGACCAGCAGATAACTTATTCCTTTGCTTACGTTGCCACTTGTTTTTTCCTTATGTTCGTTGACTTAATTTATTTTCTCTCTTCGAAAGAATGTTCCACTGCAAGCATGTTTTGTTTGCAACCAATTGCACTGAATATCTCTTATCCCGAGTATAGTAAAATCAACCTGAACAGCAATAAGTAATTCGTGAGTTGATGTATTCCTTCAGGAAATGTTAACAATTTGTTTCCTTGGGGCTCACACGTTCTTTAATTAACAATCTGTTATGATAAAATATTTTGCCGTTGTTTGTTGTAACGTCCTTAGCTCAGATGGGGAGTTCCAAGTGTAATATTAAGATATAACATGCTGCCGGTGCCAACCAAGACTGAATTGTTTGCTGTTTACACCTGGCAGTGCATAATAATAACATTCTTCTGGTTCTAATAGCATACAGTTTTACAGCTGATTCTGATTCCTTCCTGTTTTACTAAACTGGGCAGTTGGGTTGCTCTCACTCCAACAGTCCAAGCGGAAGGAACCAGTAGACTACCCATCTGATTCCTTACTGTTTTATTAAACTACGCGATTGAGTTGCTCTTACAGCAATACTGCAATAGATGTGTATTAGGAGACGAATGTGTATTGGGAACTGAGAATGATAAGTAATTTGAGAAAAGATTGGAGTATAGAATAACCAGTAAATTTAAATGGATGAAGTATCAAATAATGGAGCATAAGAAATTTTAAAAACTCATATACCATAGAACTTTTTGGTTGCAACAAAAAAAATTCACGCCCAATATTTAAAAATGAATAGACATTTAAGAGCATCAATCTGAAACACTTTAGACCCATACAACGTAATTAGCTTTTTATGCATCTTTAGTGTTAAATGCCTGAAGGTCAGATGGGGACCAACGAGGCTGAAAGTGACCAATGTGCGGTTTATACCAGCATCAGATGGGAGAGAAAGGAGGGAAAGAGCACACCGACACTGTGAATGAGGGAGGGGGCGTGCCTGAAAGAGTGGCAAGGGTTACAAACTCTAGCCACAGGTTTAAATAGGATGTTGCCCCACTCCTCTGCACGCATGGGTCAGGCACAAGTTGTTGAGCCAAGGAGAACAACCCAATAAGCGGACACTTTAATTTGTACTTACACCCCTGATTTTTTTATTTCAAGACTCTTTAATATTATTATAATTTACAATATCTATTGTAAATACTATAACTTATTATTTCATTTTTCCTCTTATCCTCCACCTTTAGAATCACATGGGCACACTGCATCCTCGCGTCATACTACCTAGTTCAGCTAAATATAATCCTTTTATATAACTCCCCTTGACATCCTATCCCCCACAAAAGAAACACAAGTGTGACGCTACAATGCCCAATATTATTTTCAAGTATAACCTATTTGAGTGGAGCACTATACTATTAGTCTTCAAATTTTCTCAAACAATAATTGAAAATAGCTCCTACTGTGTTAACAATTGTCTCTTTGAAGTAGACTTTCTTATATTTGTAAGAAATTCTATATAATGAATATTCAAAGTATTAGGCACACTTTAATTTTATTTCTTTGCAAAAATATTTATAATTTACAACATTTATAGTCACAATTGACCAATCAAATTATCAGTCCTCCCCAAACCTAGCTTTGTTGTATCATATCCTATTTTCCATGGGCATTGTAGACTGTAGTTGTATGACTCTCTAAAATCACACGTTTCTAAATGAGGATGAGTTAATGGCATGACAATAGAATAAATTGGATTCGTTCATTTCTCCATGTGTATCTTTTTTCATATCTAGTTGATGTTAACATGGCATCTTGAAACCCAAGAAGCAAGAAGAGATATATATGTTGAAGCATCTAATGTGAAATCCTAATCTCTCATATTCCTTTTTAATGTACCACCATCATAGGTATATGTAGGCATTTGGCAGTTTGAGCAGTTTTCTATCTTTTGTTCCTTATTGACTAATTATTGATTTTTTTGTCAGATATTTTTTGTCACGCACACATCACCTGTTTTGGCTGACATGTGATATTTGATTTGTACTTACTTGTACATTGTACTTCTTTTGGCATTGATTTTTTTTTTGTCGTTCTTGATGGGAAAGAACTAGTTCACCCTAATTTATTTCTTCATGGCAAAACTGTCCCAACAGACCCTCCGTTTCAGCTCCGGACACTCAGCCCTCATCTACGCACAAATCTTATTATGCATGGCTGCGATTGCAACCACCGTGTTTTGACCAAACGCGCGCGATCTGTCCACGTCCACCATGGCGGCGGTAAGCCACGATCTTTGCTCCGTCCTCTTATCCCGTCTCGCATCTGTAGAAATTCTGCAAATAGATTCGATGTATAACATCATGATTTCAAATGTGTCCTATGAATGTGATTTATTGAGCAATGCAGTACGAGAAAGACTTACCCACAGCTCGTTGAGCACACGTTCCGCCTTGTTGTCGAAGATCCTGCCATCCCGATCATATTCATCCTCAGCAGCAAAGTAGTGCTTCCACATATAGGTCAGCACGCGCTCTCCGACATAACGAACTATGTCCAGAAAGTGTGTCTTTACAAAAAGACCCAGGATGCCATTGACATGGCTGTCGTGATCTCCTAGAGCGAGCACCACCCAACTCCTGCACAAGTGAATAAGAAAAATTAGTAATTTCTATTATGCTTCTCTATGAATCAAATGAACAGGTTGTCATAATATGTAAAATACTTACTTAGGCGGAACGGGTCGAATCAACAGCCGTCTGTCAACAAGTATTGGTCGCTTCGGGAGCTCCGAAGGACCTCTCAACCACACCTCTGACGATGCAGAGGAGTGAAACCCCCTGTCTCTTGCTCCCCCCCCCCCCCCCCCCCCTCCCTTCCTTTGCACGCATGGACCCAAGTTATAGAGGTTGGAATAAAATCTCCTTATTCTAAAAAAAAAGCATTGGTCTAAATAGGGTGTTGCCTCCCCCATCCCTTCCTCTGCACGCATGGACCAGCGGCCATTCCAACTAAGTTGTGGGTGATATTGGTCGGCACATGCTGTTGTATCAAGGAGAACAGCCCAATAAAGGAACACTTTTGTGCTTACACTCCTAACTTTTTGTTTATTACTACTTTTTTCTTTATAAACAACCATTACACTTTTCTTTAGAATCTTTATATTATTATATTTTATAATATCTATTGTAAATACTATAAGTTATTATTGTATTTTGCTTTTATCCTACAACTATTTTAGAATCACGCGGGCGTACGACATCCCCGCGCCACACTACCTAGTTTAGCTGTACTCGATCCTGTTATCTACCTTCTCTTAACACCCTAGCCCGCACAAAAGCAATACAAGTGTGGTGCTACAATGTCCAATATTATTTTCAAGTATAACCTATTTGAGTGGAGCACTATACTATTTAGTCTTTCTTTTTTCTTAAACAATAATCGAAAATAGCTCCTATTGTGTTAATCAATGTATCTTTGAAGTGGACTTTGTTATATTTGTAAGAAATTCTATATAATGAATATTGAAAGCATTAGACACACATTAATTTTATTTATTTGCAACAAATATTTATAATTTCTAATATTTATAGTCACAATTGACCAATCAAATCATCAGTCCTCTCGACACAACCTAGCTTTGTTCTATCATATCCTATTTCCCATGGGCATTGTAATTGCACGACTCTCCAAAATCACCCATTTGCAAATGGCATGACAATAGAATAAATTGGATTCATTCATTGCTCGGTGTGTATCAGTTTTAATATCTTTTTCATGTCAAGATGGCATCTTGAAACCCAAGAAGCAAGAAGATATGGTGAAGTATGTATGTGAAATCCTAATCTCTCATATTCCTTTTTACTGTACCTCTCATATGTATAAGTAGGCATTTGGTAGCAGTTTGAGCAGTTTTCTATCTTTTGTTCCTTATTGACTAAGTATTGATTTTTTTTGTCACGCACACATAACCTGTTTTGGCTGACATGTGATATTTGATTTGTACTTACTTGTACACTGTACTTCTTTTGGCATTGAATTTTTTTTTTTTGTCGTTCTTGATGGAAAAGAACTAGTTCACCCTAGTTTATTTCTTCATGGCAAAACTGTCCCAACTGACCCTCCGTGTCAGCTCCGGACACTCAGCCCTCATCTACGCAAAAATCTTACTATGCATGGCAAAATTGTCTCCGACCGCTACGACGATGACAAGGGCTGGCGCAACGTCGACCACAGCGGCGCTGCGCCCGGAACGAGGACCGAGATCGACCACAAACACGGCCCTGTGCCATCCTGCACGGCAAACTGCACTGGCTCGAGCGGATGCCGTCCGCTTGCCGACACGGTACGGGAGGAGTTCAGCTTCATCAAGGGTCCGACCTTCAAGCAGCGGCTCGGAGACACGACGGCAGCGAGGATCAGCGTGCTGCCCGACGGCGGTGGCAGCCTGTGCGTCTTCGCGCCGCCGATGACGACGGACGAGATGTACATGTGGGTGCTCCAGGACTACGGGGACGCCAAGAGCTGGCAACTCGGTACCCAGGGCATGCATCTTGCTGGCGGAGGTGGTGCAGGACGCGGACGGCAGCCAGGAGCTCGTGCTACACGTCAACGGGCATGCCGTACGCGGCCTCAATAACCTCCGTAGGCAGACTCATCCAGGTCTCCTTCACCCTCGCGCCGCCGCCGGCGAGCTCCACCTTCACCTTCACGTGGGCCGGCCCACGACGACTGCGTCCTCTTCAAGGTGATCGTCGTCAAGCGGTACGGGGAGTACGGTCGCGACGTCCACGAAACCGACTACTTTCTGTAGGACGCAGGAGGTGTTCCGCCGCCGTCGCTGTCGCTCCTCCCGCGCTGCTACTTGAGCAACCTGTACGATGACGACCGCCGGCGTCGGAATGACAAGCCGCGCCGCATGAGCATGGATCGCACCGGGCTCCTGCGCGGTGGCGATGATCTCCTGGTCGTGGCCGAGATCGAGCTGCCGTACGGCGAGGACGATCCCCGAACCACGGCCGAGCTCTGCGTCTTCCGCTCCGACGGCGATCAGTGGGACCTCAGGCAGGTGCCCATCGCCTTCCCCGGCGGCGAGTCCGACGCCGCCATTGTGAAGCGGTGGAACACCGACGCGGTAATTGACTCACACTTCATTCAGCATATTGGAACTAGCGTGCCTCGGCAGTGCTCTATTGATCTTGCTGCTCTGGGCTGGCAGCCTAAAAATCTTTCTCATCTGGAGGAACCATTCCAATTGGAGGAAATACAAGGATAATCCTACACATGCCAAAAGAAAAAGCACCAGGGCCGGATGGATATATTGGGCATTTCTTTGCTTCAGCTTGGAATCTAATCAAGAATGATCTAATGGCTGCCATCCATCACGTTTACAACCTTAATAGCCAGCAACTACAGTTCCTGAATCAAGCGTTTGTGATCCTTATACCAAAGAAAGATGATCCGATTAAGGTCAATGACTATAGGCCCATCAGCTTGGTGCATAGTTTTACTAAAATAGTATCCAAACTGCTAGCAAACCGTTTGGCTCCAGAGCTGCACAATCTTATATCGGTAAACCAGAGTGCTTTCATTAAAAAAAAGGTGTATACAAGACAACTTTGTCTATGTCCAACAGGTTATTAGAGAGCTCCACAAGAAGAAAATACCATTAATGTTCATTAAGCTTGATATTTCCAAAGCATTTGATAGCGTTAGTTGGCCCTACCTTCTACAGATCATGGAACACTTGGGCTTTGGAAGTAGATGGCGAAATTGGATCGCAAACCTGTGGGGTACCATCTCCTCCTGCTTTCTGCTGAATGGGCAACCTGGAGTGAGAGTTAGGCATGCTAGGGGAGTTCGACTGAGAGATCCCTTATCGCCTATGTTGTTCCTCTTAGCCATGGCGAAATCGAATGTTTCAGTTAGCCCAGAGCATGGGAATAATCACGAAGCTTCATAGCTGCTGCGAAAATTTCAGAATGTCCTTATACGCGGATGATGCTGCACTCATCAGGCCTGATCCAGAGGATCTCCAAGCAGCAAAAATGATCCTACAAAAATTTGGGGAGGCGTCCGGTCTAGTTACGAACATGGACAAGACAGAAATTTATCCTATCCGTTGTCAACAACTGAATCTTGCACAACTATTCGGCACTCAATTCGAAACATCTCAGTTCCCATGCTCCTATTTGGATCTCCCACTACACATCAGGAGGTTGCCGTGAAGCTCAGTGCAGCCATTGGTGCAGAAGGTAGCCAGCCGCTTGCCGGGCTGGAAAAGAAAGTTCTTCACTTACCCAGGGCAAAAAACCTTGATCAAGTCGGTCTTGGCAGCCATTCCAACATATTTTCTAACTAGTTTTAAGTTGTCGAAATGGGCAATCCGCAGCATCGAAAAATTCATGAGAAGTTTCCTGTGGAGGGGGAAGGATTATGAAAAGCTCAAGGGGGGACATTGCCTAGTAAGATGGTCGACTTGCTGCAGACCGAAGAGCCTAGGCGGATTAGGCATCAAGGATCTTGAAAAGCATAACAGGGCTCTCAGGCTTAGGTGGCTATGGTACACATGGGACACCCATGACCGACCATGGACACGATTACTGAAATTAAAGGACCAAACTGAACGGCGACTTTTCTTTACATCCACTGAAATTATGCTGGGGGATGGGAACATAACGCCTTTCTGGGATGCCTGCTGGCTCAACGGTGCCTCACCAAGGATCTTGGCTCCTCTACTGTATCAATAGGCCAGGTATAAATATAGAACAGTCCAACAAGAACTTCGCAACGATAACTGGCTGCGCAGCTTAGGCCATCTGCATACCCCTGAGCAGATGGAAGAATTTGTGCTACTGCACACGCTCATCCGCGAGGTTCACCTAACAGACCAGCCTGATCGGATACGATGGAAATGGACTAATGATGGCCAATATACAGCGAAATCGGCTTACAGGGCTCAATTCCATGATGCCATGAACATGCAGAATGGTGTGACGCTTTGGCAGGCAAACACTAAGCCAAAATGTAAATTTCTGGCTTGGTTGACAATGCATGGAAAGGCTCCCACTGCTGACAACTTGGAAAAAAAGAACTGGCCACATGCATCTCATTGCTCTCTTTGCTATTGTCAGCAGGAAACAAACGGTCATCTCTTCTCACAGTGCAATTTCACTGAGGCTACCTGGAGGACTGTGGCGAGTGCTCTTCAGCTACCACCGGAGTGTCAGGCCTACCACCCGCATGGAACCAAATCATGGGTTGAATTCATCACTAAAGGAAAGAACAAAAAAGACAAGCGGAAAATTCTTGGTGCTCTTTTTACCTTCTGGTGGCAAATTTGGGTGGAGAGAAACAGCAGAATCTTTGAAAACCGAGAAAGCTCATATCGTCAGGTGGCCTCCAAGGTACTAGATCAGTTTAACTTTTGCCGGGCGGCGCAATCTGACCAACAAACCCAGAGTTAATGCTGCTTTTTGTTCCTTGCCGTTTCTTTCTTGTTTTTATGTCTCTTTCTTTTGCCACTGGTGATGTAGCCGGCTTAGTTTTGTACAAAAGTAGCATGTAATCCCTGTTTTTTCCTCTACTTAATGAATGGCAGCTCTCCTGCCTCCTTTTTAAAAAAAAAACATTATTGGTCCATCCTGTTTTGGAAACCCGTCGAAGTATTTGCGATGATCCTGTTTGCGAGAAAAAAAAAACATATACGATCCTTTCTGTTATATTTTATTCTAGCACTTGTGCTCTGCCAATGTTCAGTTGTAAGCATGGCCGGCCAGTTGATCACGTTTGATTTGTTGCCTCCAGACAGTTCATTTTCTCGTGCCAACGAACTCACTTGAAGTATATCAGGCAGAAGATTCGATGCAACTTATAACATTTTGCTGTATAAATTTATCATGAATAATGTTACAGTAATTGGCACTTATATCCTCGTATGAGAAGAATAATACAGTTTATTTTATCACGTGTACACAATTCGTTTACATGTATATGCGTGGTTAAATGGTAAACCACTTTAGTTGTCTGCGTTTATATATCTCGCAGAAAGAATTGACGAGGAATGAGATTATATATTATGCTGGAATCATCCTGGTGGCGGTGCCTTTATTTCTCCCAGACGGCGTAGTCTTTGCCGTGGGCGGCGACCTGGAACCCTGCCGGGATGAGGTGGCCGACGTCGAAGCGGGAGCCGATCTTGACGATGAGCTTGCCGTCTATCTCGGCCACGTAGGCGTCGGCGTCGTGCTCGAGGATGGTGAGGGTGCTGGTGGGCTTGATGCCGTTGCGCTTCCGCACGGCCACCAGCGCGGCGATCTCGTCCTTGAATCCCCAGTCAAAGAAATGGTCGTAGAACTGCAACCAATTAATATAATGGTCTTTGCATTATTGGTGAATACTTATTGTATATGATACGATGATTTCCCAAACTCACGATAGGTAAGGTATAAGAAGAAAGAAATAAGTCATGAAACTCACGATGCATGGGTTTCCTGGGTGCGTGAGGATGTATGCGTATCCCTGCATAACCTTATCAGAGGGGAATGGCCACATGGCCTGCGTTGAGCCGGTGTCGTGGTTGTCGACGAAGGTCACAGCCTTTGCCGGCCACCAGCCGATGACGCCTGGCGCCTTCCCCTGCGGGTCGATGAGCCGCCACAGCTCGCCCTCCACGGCGGCGTTGAGGATCCCCTTGGTGGTGAAATCGAAGACCATGGCCGGCGAGGCGGCGCCGCCCATGTGGTCCACCCAGTCCACGAGCGCTTGCCGATGCGCGTCCTGGTCGTACGCCGGCTTCCCGTCGCCGCCGTTCTCCATGTTGTTCCAGATCTCCGCCACGGCGAGGCTCGGCGCCGTGCCGTCCACGTACACCTTGGCCACCTCCGCGGAGTAGCCCCTGGCGAAGTCGAGGCGCCACGCGTCGAAGCCGACCTCGTCGGACTTGAGCCAATTGAGCCAGTCCTTGAGCTCCTGCTGCACCGTCGGGTTCAGGTGGTCGATGTCCGGCGCGGCGCCGAAGTCGGCGCCGGTGTCGAGGTTGCCCGTGCCGTCCGAGTACTGGGTGTCGTCGCGGCAGATCATGTGCGGGCCCCAGTCCAGGCGGCCGTCGGGCGTGCCGCCTTCGAAGATGCAGTAGACGCCGCGGCTGTCCTTGTAGTCGGCGCAACGGTGGTTGATGACGATGTCGGCCACGGCCTGGACGCCCTTGGCGTGGAACGCGCCGATCAGGGACTTGAGCTCCGACGCCGTCCCGAACTTGGACGCGTCAAGGTCGTACAGACGACCAGGCATGTAACCTGCAACCACCACACTCTCACATATAATTACTTCTACTTCTAGTGTTAACGAAGCTAGCTGCTGCGTGTGAATAATGGATGTGTTTTAATAATATCTGAAATTTTATTTAGGCAGCAGCGAGCCAGGATAAGACTAATAATCGATTGGGCTCAGCTAAAGGCCAAACCAGTCATCATCGGAGCAGCTTGCGTGCTGTCTACTCAACGGACACTCTTTTCTTTCAGGATTCTTCGTTTTGCTGTTGCTCTCGCGCCCTCTCTCACTCTAATCTAATCTTTGGACTGACCTTGCGGGGAGACGGAGTGCGACGGCGGCGGGAGCCAGACGTGCGTCACGCCGGCGGCGGCGATGTCGTCCACCTTCCCCATCAGAAGGTTGTACCAACCGCCACTCTGCTTCGACGACTCCCAGTTGAACCCCTGAAAAAACATTTCCGCAACTATATACATGAGCAAAGTCCATTCTCGAGCTCATCACTTCTTCAGAAGACAAGAAACTAGTATTAGCAGATTAATAATGCAGAAAAGAGTAGACCATTTTCTCGTCTCTTGAAACAGGATGATTACTAGTACCTGAAACAGGACCTGGCCGGACGCCAGACCCAGGAGGAGGAGGAGCACGGTCAGGCAGCAAAGGCGCCTGTTCCCCATTGCCATCTCTGTCTCTCTCACGCACAAACACTCTTTACCTGATTCAGTGATTTGGAAGTGGACGAGGTGATGAGTGGAGCAGCTGGGACGTGCAGGGTATTTATAGGCTCAACAGAAGAGGATTTAATACTACCAGTAGCTTTCTACCGTGCTAACTATGATGGGGAGTTGCTTGGCGGCAACGGACAGGTACCGAACTCTATCCCGTCCAGAGGAGAAGAGGTTCGACTCCAGAGCAGAGATCATACAGGTACTCATGGTCCAGTCAATGGAGGATGGCGCAAACTTCATACAGAAGAAAAGAAAAAAAAATTGTTCCAATTCTAACTGAGACGCAGCATTCCCTTTTCTCTGGGAACCAGTTTTCTGACCGAGAAACAAAGGATGAAAGTAAAACAAAAATCGGCGTGTTTTGTCAGATTGCCAGATGCTATAGTGTAGTGTCTTTCTTTGCTCGCTGACTCAACTGTACTGGAGAAAGTCACAATCGGCTTTACCATATCACTTTTTCTTGACTGAATTATTGTTGGTACTATATTGCTAATTTGGTACGCTGAAAGAGACATGACGATTTAACACTACAGATTGGTCAACATTTTTTTCTGTCGACACGTAATTATCTGTACGAAAAACGTCTAAAAACGCAGCGAATGTTGAATGAAATGGAGTAACGTTGCAAGGGAGAGGCGGCGATTTGTCCGGATAGATTAGCAAGGTCTGAACTTCGTCACAAAATCTGGGGAAATGCAAAACCAAAGGCACCGGCCCGGGAAGTCATCTGCCTTCTACCATTTGATTTGCTTCATGATTCGTGCATATGGGACCCACGTTTTGCATGTGAGGGAGAGGAACTGCAGATCCTGAGATGAGCGTCTGAGGATGTGCCTTCCAGGGAAGGCAAAATCTGTGTGAAAACAAAGCCCAACTGTGCCTGGCTGCCTGCATAAGGATAGTGCTGAAATCAAAACTCAGCTTGGTACTGAAAACATCCTTGATTTCGCTCGTATGATGATCAAATTGCACAGCCGTAAATGAGAACCTCTGGATGCTGAGGATGGCTGGCAACGATTTAACAAGTGGTTGAAATTGTTGATTAACAAATCATTATAGCAAGCACAATATATTCGTACATATCACTGAATCTGCTAGGCCACCTCTTGAATGCACATACACAGTTAGGGTGCGTTTCTCGACGAAGGAAGACAGCGGCCATAGAACTTGAGAACCACATGTTGCAAAAGCTTGTTTCCAATTGGACGAAGCAACCTACATGAGCCAGTGGACAAAAGATGCCTAAATAAATTGGTCCAAAAGATCTCAACATGTTGGATAGGAACGCAAGTAAGTAAAGCATGGGTGAGCCGATCGTATCGTATCCACGTTTATTTTGGTTAAGAGTTCGAGAAGAATGAAGTTCTCTATCTATTCAAAGGTGGCAACCGGCAACGACAACTCTGCTCTCCCGCAGTCATGCAGTCATTATCTTTCATGAACTCTGCTCTCCTGCAGTCATTATCTTTCATGAACTTGGCAAAATGCTAGTTCTTCCTCTCTCTCTCTCTCTCTCTCTCTCTCTCTCTCTCTCTCTCTCTCGCTCTCTCTCTCTCTCTCTGATTGAAACGAAACAATCGGGAAAGCTTTATTGACTTATATCAGTCATTATCAATACATTCTGGTGGATTAAGAAACCAGAGACCATGCGAGCAATGCACCCACTGTGTAATAGCGACTTGTTTACTTTTGCGTTGTCTTTTTTTACATTGTTCGAACTGGCACTTTTGGTTGTGCGGCCGATACGCACAAGACTTCTGTAATTTTGTTACGTTCATAACGAAATTCCAGGGCATCACCCTGATCATTGGTAAGAGCTCCTGTGGCAAGCTACGTACTGAATAGACGACCTTGAGAAGATGAAGGTTCCATTGTAGCCTCCACTCTGCTTTGTGGTGGACGAAGCAGACACCCACCACTAAGGATTGCCATTGACAAAGCTTATTAATGGCCACGGTGGGCACCGGCCCCCTGCTGTCACTAATTCTCCACTAAATAAACAGTAAATTTGCTACTATTTGTGTTTTTTTAGATAAGTTCTTGAGGCTGGCCCTCCTAGATTTCACTTGAAGCTTCACCACTCAGTGACGGAGCTAGGTACAAAAACTTGAGTATTCCCATTCTGTGAAGCAGGAATTTTTTTGAATTCATATTATAATATTATGGACAAAATTCTCTATTTTTGTACTGAAATTGAGTGAAAATACCATATCTTGCCAGTCGTTTGAATAAATACTTAGTATAGATACCACATAATAGTGGTTATTGCCAAAATATTGGATATTCCTGGGAATACCCGTAGCTCCGTCCATGTCACCACTTAGGATTGCATGCACCAGGGAGGTTAGCATAGCCATACAGTATGTGAATGGAAACTCCTTAAGGGTGTGATTGGATGCCTGTGCGAGTGCAGCCTGGGTCGTACCAGCAAGTCAGGCTCACCTAAACCAGGCTAGGAGCATGCAAGACCACTTTGTTTGGTTAATTGAATACATAGAGTCAGGCTGAGAAGAGAATGCGTTTGGTTGGTTGCATTAACACTTGGACATAGAAATCGCGACCAGCTTGTATGCCGTGGGCCTGGCTCTCTGAAAACGGAAGTTTTCCTTGCATCCCTCCAGCCAGGCTGCGGGAGCATCTTTGCACGCGGTGAGCCAAGCTCCAGAACGTGTGCACCCAACCGAACAACAGCAACCTGCATCTAACGAGTCTGGTTGGGGCTCATGCACCCAACCAATCGCACCCTAAGGCTCTCCTAAATTTCTCCCTCATCGATTCACATTGGCAAACATGTTGGCCCCTGCTTGGAGGAGCTTGTGGATGGAAATAAAAGCACGTTAATTAAGGGGCAATCCCGAGCCTAGGTTGTTTCTTTGAGACACAAGACTCTCTGATATAAAGGTGTTCAAACGGACCGCCCGGCACGTCACGGCCTGGGCACATAAAGGCCCGGCCTATATAATTTCGGGTCGGCACGACATGTAATACATTTCGGGTCATGCCATGCCAGCCCACGTGCGACGGCGATGACCCATGGCATGTCGTGAGTTAACCGTGCCGGACCAGCCCGTTAGTCACGTGGGCCTGCTACGCTAATCAGCCCATCTGGTGGAGTAAGAAATGAATGATGCAAAAACAGAGAAAGAGGGAGGCTACAGGGGTCGAATCGGAGACCTTGTGCTCCACAGCAAGCACCCCTACCGCTGGATCACGCTGGCTTTTTTGGTGAAGTAATAACTACATGTCTATTAATTAGATATTTCGTACATTGAGGAGTCATCTCGTAAATGGGTCGTGCCCATGCCGCCTATTAGGCCAAGGTGGTGGTCCAAACACGACACGACGTCTCGTGTCAGACTGGCCCGGGCACGAAATTCAATAGGCCGTGTCGTGTTCGTGCCGGGCCAAAAGAACCGTGCTTCAAGCCGATCTGGCACAGCCCATTTAAACACCTTTACTCTGATACAAGGTCAAGCGCAAAAAAGGGCCCAATAAATTAGACAATCACGGCAGAAGGGCCCTCAGAACAATGGATGAAAACCATCCAAAATTGGTCAGCCCGGTGAAGTACGAAATTGGGACACAACCCAACAAAAGCACGGCAATACGGCACAAAAGCAAGGCCCGTAAGAGGCACCAGCAGCATGTGCTCACTCACGTCACCCCATCCCTGCGAAGCCGCGATGCCAGAGGGCAAAGGCCATGACGCTAGAGCGAGTGTTGGGCCCTCATGCCTGACGAGCCAACTGGGCCGTTGTGTTTGATGGGCTTGTAACTCCAAGCCGACATGGCTAACTAAATTCTTGATGTGCGTGAGCTGACGCTCATAAGTATAGATGGTCAAATGGGCCGGTCCAAAGCACGATATATTTGGTCTGGTCTAGACACGGCATGGCCCGACTCATTTTGTGCATGGGCACGGCTCAAGGCACCGGGTCGTGTTTGGACCAGAGGTGCGACTCGGTGGGCGGCACGTACACGACCCGAAATATTTGTTAAATAAATTTTATATTTTATATCTTCTCAATAAGGACTAAGTGCTCTAGTGGTAAAGCTATGACTTTGATTTCAAGAGGTTGAAGGTTTAAATCCTCATCTTATCTCTCTTTTTTCCTAATTTTTATCATTTATATAATTAATGGGCTGAAAATCACTAATAGACCTTTATGTTAATAGGCTAAACAGACCAGCCTGACACGTATAGTCAAATTTATGCCGGACCATGGAGCCGATGGCTCGGCAGCAAAGCATGGCCCGAAAAGGCCCGTGTGCCATGCCTGCCAATGTAATGGTTTATTATAGGCTTTTTTATGTTCGGGCCACGGCGTGTCAAACCACGCGTTTAGACAGCACTATGCTTCTTTGGAATAGACTTTTGCCTCCCGTTTTGACTAAATGGCAGGTACATTTGAACCTCCAACTGATCGTCTCGTCGACTCTCGATTGTTCGGGGGAAAATACGAAAGTACTCCACACGCTCCTTTGATTAACCATCGGTTGTCTTGGAAACTGAAATCAAATTGAGCAATTCACATATGTTGGCCAACCCAGGCAAATAAAGTGTATGGCCATAACAGAATATGTACGCATGCAGGCAACATCAAACTGTGCACCACAGGTCCTACCACAAAGTAGAAACACGACAACGATGAAGCTGGAGCAGCAGTCGTCAGGCTGCGGTGGCGTAGGCTTCCGGCGCGAGCCGCGGCGTGACGACGGCGCGGAGCGGCACGGCCTTGGGCAGCGCGAGCCCGAACGTCTCGGCCATGTCCAGCTTCTCCTCCCCGTCGGGCAACCGCCAGTGGAACGCGTGCACCAGCGTGCCCAGAAAGTAGTGCACGAACACCATCCCCGCCAGCTTCCCGGCGCAGATCCTCCTCCCGGCGCCGAACGGGATGAGCTCGAAGTAGTTTCCCAGCGGGTCGACCCCCGCCGCCTCGCCGCCGGGGAGGAACCGGTCGGGCCGGAACTCGAGCGGCGCCTTCCACGCCGCCGGGTCCCGCCCGATGGCCCAGATGTTGATGAGCAGCCGCGTGTTGCCCGGCACGTGGTAACCGAGCTCCTCGACGTCGCAGGCGTCGAAGGAGAAGTGCGGGAGGCTCAGCGGCGTCGACGGGTGCAGACGCATGGCTTCCTTGCACACGGCCTGCAGGTAGGGGAGGTTGGGCAGGTCGGATTCCTTCAGGAGGCGGTCGCGGCCAACCACGAGGTCCAGCTCGTCCTGCAAGCGAGCCATGACCGACGGGTTCTGGAGCATCTCGGCCATCGCCCACTCCACGATGATGGACGACGTGTCCGTGCCCGCCGTGAACATGTCCTGCACCACGCGCATACATACGTTTCCATTTCACTCAAAAGCCAAAAGAGTTTTTCTTTTTTCAACGGAAAATTAATGTATGTGCGCAAAATAATCGACTGTTTCAAATGACATCCAGCGGAAACTTAATTTGCAACAATTTTATGAATTGTATGCGCTCTGATCTGACAGTGACAGGATGAATTGTATGCGCGAGTTTGGTGGCACGCAACAAGAACGGGAATAAGCATATGCCTACTAGTTGCTGCATCTGCATCCATATCTCACATCTCAAGGGAACAAAACAGAAGGGGCGTGTGTTACGTGTCGGTAGTAGGTAGCTACTCCGCACCAACGAGCAACCACTATATACTGCTGCTGATGAGCTAGCAGCCAGCCCCACAAACCTAGCTACTTAGATTACAAATTTGTCCTCACAGATAGCACGGATTGTCTTACAAATTAAGGCATCACGATGATTATTTAGTTGCCTTCTTCAAGTTTGGTCCACAGACGCGTTACTTTATTTTACTGGCAGTTTTTTTATTAGCTGCAAAAAAAATCAGATTTTGAATTTTAATTTGATTTTGAAATGATCTTGGATACAGTTCAATTACAAGTAGGTATAGGTCAGTTGAGCTCCTACTTTTTAAACAATAATAGCTAGAGAACAATATATTCCAATGAATTATGTTGACGTTTTTCCAATCAGTCAACCAGATGTCAAAATTGAACCGAAAGGTGGATTGCTCTTTATCGCCAACCTATGATTAATATGTTTCAGTCGTATAGTGCTGGCTGCATTTGATACGCACACCCCAACATAATCTTGGAAACATAACTTTGATAACAACAGACAAATTAATAGTTGCGGTATGTCAAAAAGTGGTTAGTACACGGTTTATTGTCAGTTGCCACCACAGCTTGGAGGTCTCATCACTAGTGCAGGCTAGCTAGGTGAATACTACATTTTGTAACATCACGTCCCACCAATAATATCAATGGTATACTTCATGGTAAGCACTACGACAGTCATATATTCTCAACTTTTGGATATAAATTCCAGCATTCCAGGTTAATTTTCACTTATACGTACATATCTTTCCTAAATTCAAATCGTCTCCATATATGTTACACAAGATATTCAAGTGATCGCATTTTTCATCTATTAGCAAAATTGTCATTAGCTCTCAATTCTTGCTGAATAAAGCAATTTGCAGTGGTTGAAGTGTGTACCTCGCTCTCGTTATTTCTGAAAGTTTTTTGACGTTTTAAAAAGTTTCAGTGGTGGGAGACATTTAGCTAAAATGTCACGGTTCATGGTGGTTCTAGAATATGATGCTAGACCAAATTAAGCTACATACCTAGATTCATATCTTCTTTGTCATTACTGATTGACTTTTTATTAATATGCAGTTAAGCCAATGCCATTAATATTGTTGGTGTGTGTACATGTGAATAAACCTAATTTTGTGTGTGCCTGTTAGTATAGTTTCGGACCATTTGGTTTAAGTTTGCACCAAGCAAATAAAGCATCGGGGTATTTATGCGCCTGACTGGTCCCGGAACGCTGAAACAGCAACAAGCCCAAAATCATGGATTCAATTAAACAAGCACTTGGAGAGCTCTCGATCTCGTCTCTTTCCAACAACTCCACTAGCAGTTGTGCTTAGCTCCATAATCCCCATACCTAGCTTGTTGCCGCCCCTATATATATATATATATATATATATATATATATATATATATATATATTGATGTATTGCACTGCACCAACAGAACATATATATACATGGCGGCTTATTATGGCCACCTTGACTAAGCAAAGGTTAGTGGTCCGTTAGGTTGGCTCCTACGTCACCCATATCGCAGATTCAGTAGTTAACCGCTCAGAGATATATCTTTTAGAACTATCGATTATTTAATCAGGAATAAATGAAGCGATAAAAAGGACGCTGGATGAATAATTAAGTACAGTAGCTAAGAGAGCAGAGGGAAAAGGGATCTTACGAAGATGAGTCCCTTGATGTTGACCTCGGTGATGGTCTCCCCTTCCTCGTCGTCGTCCATGCTGGCGCGGAGCTTGTCGACGAAGTCCTGGCGGCCCTCGCGCGCGCGGTCCGCGGCCGTGGCGGCGTGCTCCGCCAGCAGCTTGGTGATGAGCGCGTCGAACTGGTGGTGGATCCGCCGCAGCTTCGCCTGCACGCCCTGCAGGTCCAGCCGTGCCAGCGCCGGGACGAAATCGCTGATGTTGAATAGGCCCACGCCCGTCAGAAGAGATACGATCATGTCCTTGTAGCTGCATCATCAAATACATGCATTCATATACCTATTACGATACGAATACGATGAGCACATCAAGCAGACATATTAGGATTTAAAAAAAAAAAAGGGTTCTGCTTGTTGAGAATTCAGGCATCACAAACCCAAGAAGATCTGACCAGCAGCGGGCTTAAATATTTTTTGTAACGCGAAGTCTAAGGTTCAGTCATTGGCATGAGTAGTTGTTTGTCGATGTTACTGAAGAGAAAAACAATCTTTATACCTGTTGGACTCGTCCCCCTGCGCGTCGAACACCCGCTTGCTGACGGTGATCTGGCCGACGATGTTGGCCAGCGCGCAGACGAGCACCTCCGGCACGACGACGACGGGCCGTCCCTCCCGGGCCGCCTCCGCCACGCCGCGCACCAGCCGGCCCGCCTCGTCGCGGCGCACGGCGGCCCAGTCCGCGAGCGCGCGGGCCCCGAGCAGGTGCACGCTGGCCAGCTTCCGCATGAGCTTCCAGCGGGGCCCGTAGTCGGCGAACACCATGTTCTGGCGCCCGTACGTGATGTCCGCCGCGCTGGCCACCGCCGGCCGGTTCGCGTACTTGGCGTCCAGCGCCTTGAGGAACGTGCGCGCCGCCGACGCCGACGAGGCCACCACAACGCCGCACGTGCCCATCTTCAGGTACATGATGGGCCCGTACTTGTGGGCCAGCGCGGCCAGGCCGGCGTGCGGGGCCGGGCCGACATGCGGGAGCGCGCCGAGGACGGGGAGGCCCGGCGGGCCGGGAGGGAGGCTGCGGCGGCGGCCCGTGGAGGAGGAAGCGTGAAGGGAGCGGCGGAGCGCGAGGTGGAGGAGGAGGCAGAGGAAGGTGCAGAAGAGCACGAAGGGGTCGGTGCACAGCGCGGCGAGCTGCATGGTCGGAAGGAGTAGCGCGTCGTCAGAACTCAGACGTAACGGTTTTATACTCGTGATGAGGTGTACATGTTGCACCCTGCTGGTGCTGGAACTAAAATAAACTGTGGGTGTACTCTCTCTTGTTTTTCCAAACCAGCCATGTTCTTCTGTACTGGGCCACTGGCTTTGTTACACTTCGCATTATACTGTACCGCATTATAGAAGAAAAATGAACTATTCAAACAGCATCTCTTCCATTTTCACAAACACTAAAAACTACTACTTCGATTTCGAGTTACTTGGATTCATGTTAATTACAAAAGAGGCTTCAGCGTAGTGGTTGAGGCTCCGATTTGAGCCTATAGTATTTTCTTTCTAAAGCTGGCACAAAACGGCGTCGTTTGGACTGGCGATTCCGTAAAGATCTGTTTTATATACTTCAACCTGATAAAAAAAATCACCAAACAAATCAGAATGGCAGTACACCTGAAAATCGATCGCGAGCTCGTTGGAATTATACCCAAGATCGATCCCTGCTGCTGAGCTCGAGTTGCCCGCCAAGCGCCCTGATACCATGCTGAGCTGCGCTGCCCGTCAGAATAGAGTTCCGAGTTGTCGAGCTTCCGCAGACGGCAGATCAAGAGTAATCCCCATAGACAGAGATTATGAATGTGCAAGAGTATAGAGCAGATTTCTTCTCTCTTTATTTTACATTGAGTGGTCAAATGAATAAGAGAGAGACGAGGAGAATAGAAGAAAAAGTTATGTTTCGGATGAGGTTGAACGACGCCGTCTGTGCTGAGCTTACGCGGTGGAGAAGCGGGCCCAGCATGGTACCACGGATGCCGTCCATGTGTGCCGGGCACATGGGTGGGCATACATCTGCGGCACAGAGAAGCCGCAGCCTTGTTACGGTGTTTCAGGGTTGATATGCGTGCATATATTAGTGATACCAAAAGATGTAACAACATGATTATAAATGCATACACTATATATGAAGTCACATCCAAAACTGAAAAATAATCACTTATAAAAAAACTGATGAATAATAATGGGCTAGTTTGGTGAGCATGATGACGCGTAGAGACGTTTCGATGTTTCAGGTGTGGAAAACTCACGTCGATATTGTTTGGATAATTTTTATATATGAAGTTGGAAAAAAAAACGTATTTTTCCTCACAGAAATGCTAAGAGAATCAAAATGAAATATGAGGGTAGCCATTGTTTGGAGTGAGCCAAAATGTAGTTTATGATGGCATCTAGGAAAACATTTCAGCAAAATTTCATCAAAATATCACATTTATTAATGAGGTCCCAAATTTACAAAATGGCCAGAATTTTATTATTGACTTCCGTTTATCAATGAGGAAGCATGCATGATCAGACCTTGTCTATAGATAGAAAACAATTTCTTAAGAATTGATGCCAATTATTTTAAAAATATTTAAATTTATTCACCACAATTATCCAAATTTTGTATTTATCAATGATTTATAATATTTTTTATGTACCAAAATTATTTTCCTAGGGTGGCATACTGCTTTCAACTACTACCTCTGGACTTAAATTGTTGATGTTCAGACAACTTCTTTGAACTAAGTTTGCACTAAAATTTATATCAAAACGTCAATAAAAGAAATAAGGAGAAAGTATATGACGTTGATTAGTTAAAAATTGAAGTAAACAAATCACAAAGCAGTTCCTGATCTATAGACAAGGTCTGATCATGCATGCTTCAAGATAATCAAAGATGAGCCGTAACTTCAGTGCATTCATTCGTGACGACTAAGCAGTTGTACATCTCAATGCGTGATCCAATCCAAACTTGTCTTGAAATTAAATTGAAGCCTTTGCCTCCACCACATGGATCTGACCTCAGGCGAGCTGATGGATGATGCATCGATATATACGAGATCGCACAGAAATTAGTGGGCTCGATTTCAGGCCATCCGATCAATAGAGGATGGGGTGACGAACGATGCTTTCAGGGGAGTAGGTGAAGGAGAGTGACGGCCAGACAATCAGCACTTCCGTAGAACCAATCGAGTTCCTACACACTGACGACAACTGCTGCAGCTTGGTTTGGTCGCTCGATGTCCGCATGTAGATGCATGTCTCCGTCGCAGTTTGGTGAGGCTTAACCACCAGCAACTGGCTGTGGAATTCCCACACGGACGACTCTGTTCCACTTTCATATGACGTTGGTCATGAGAATTGGTAGAGATCTCGACAGATAAACTGATACTATCTTCATTTTAAAATATAAGTATTTGTTGACTTTAAAGCTTATAATTAATCATTTGTTTCATTTAATTTTTTATAAAAAATATAAAAATAAATAAATTATGGTTAAAATATATCTAATAATAAAATATATTATAACAAAATAAATAATATTTTATAAATTTTTTAATAAAATAAGTGATCAAATATGACATGCTAAAGTTAACAAATACTTATATTTTAAAACGGAGATAGTAAAAGATATTGAGGTTGTTGAGTGCACGCCGACAACGTTGGCTACTACTGGCTCCACTTGACTGGTAGGATGTTGTTATTTCGCAACGGTTCAATATTTAAATCTCGATATATATCTCCGGCCAATATAATGCACTGTCAGTGTCATGTCTATCTCTGGCTACAGTCATCAGCTAGTTCACTGGTTGATCACTTGGTCTCATGACGAGATTGGAATGGGTAGTGTCCATTACTCCATTACGCTATCACGACTCCGCCGTCCTGATATTATTAACAGGAGGTTCTAGAAGCTAGGCCTGGTTCCTGAGAGATATATTCTTTAGATAATATAAAGATTGTCTTAATCTCAATCTTGACTAAAAAACTACAACCAAATGATCTTGACTTTTAACAGAGTTAAAGCTAAATACAATCATCAGTTTCGATTTTCATCAGGCGTGTAGAATTGCCACGTTGATCAAACATGAAGACAATAAAGTTTAGTTATCATGACAGCATTGTAGAAACAATAACTTGCTCGTGATGTAGCTTACCGTGTATTATTGTCTATAGTTACCATGACCTTCATGCTCATAAAAGATACACTTCACCTCTCTCACAATTGCAGATTATTATAAAGTCCGCTGATTTGTTTCTTTCAAGCTTTTAGGCTTTCAGCAATACACAAATTTTACAAAGACCATAAATTGTACAGATGCACAAAAATCAAGAAAATTGCATTGGTACAATGTTACTAAATAAAAAGTGGACACGCTAACTAGCTTGTGCATGTGCTGATGTGCAGTACATGGACAAGAATGGAATGGAGGCCAATAAAAAAAAACTAAAGGCAAGGGCTTTCTTCGGCATGCCCCAACCTAACTTCCCGTTCTGGGTAATGAGAAACAGAGGATTGGATTTTCTATTTTTACTCTTTCTCGGTCGCAGGCACCAGCGTAGGATGTTGGGTTGTTATTTCCCAACGGTATTGTTCATCTAGAACAAGGTGCCATGCATGTCTATCCTGGCTACAGTCATCGTCTGTTTGGTTGGTCTCATGTAAAGATGGCAACCGGTATCAATTCGGGCACGCGCTCGCTGGCAAAAATACATTGGGCGTGGATTCGAGCGCCAATTTCCGCGGGCGCGAGTGCAGGCAGCAAATAAAATCCACGGACAAACGCCTATCAGGCATAAAAAATCCTTATTCATATCTGCTTGCCCGTCTGATATGTGTTTCAACTAGGATTTCTCCTATCCTAATCCCTAATCCCTTCTTTCCACCCCCGCCTCTCAAACACAGCCGTCAACCCACCCTTACGTTGTCCCCATCTCGCCCTCTCCCGTGGGAGCGCGATGCCGTCATCACCCCTCCTGCGACGCCGCGCTGTCGCCCCTCCTCTCACGCGACGCCTCCGCCGCCCTCCTCCGCGCGAAGGCCGCCAGCCTCTCCCATACGAATGACCATGGTTGTCGCTGCCGTCTCCCGTGCACGTGGCCATGGCCGCCGCCGCCACTTCCGCTGCTCCGGCCTCCTTCTCGTCGCGCGCCGCTTCGGTGGTCCAGCCTCCTCCTCGACGTGCGCTACTCTGGCACTATGACCTACTCCCCGACGCGCGTTGCTCCGGCCTCCTCCCCGACGCACGCTGCTCCGACGCTCTGGCATTCTCCCCGACGCGCGCTGCTCTGGCCTCCTCCTCCGCATCGCCATGCACGGTGGTTGCGGGCACGGGCATGCCCGCGGGCACGAACTATCCACGAGCAATGGGCGCGAGCGGCGTTTCATGCCCGTTGTACGTAACGGACGTGGGCGCGGGCACGAATTTTGGCTTGCGGGCACGCGTGAGAGGAGACACTATCCGCGGGCACCGTGCGCGTTGCCATCTTTAGTCTCATGATGGAATTGATTGGACAGTATCCATTATTATGTTAGCAGAGGACTCCACCACCCCGACCCACGTTGTTAACTGTTAACAGCGGATGATCCCTGCTAAAATAATGAAGGGCAACCCTCAAGTTGCACATCGTTCCATCCTCATCAGTTGTGGAGAAATCAATATCCGACGTTTTGCATGGTACACTTAGGGATGTTTGTTTATATGAGGAGCTAAAGTTTAGCTTCTAAAATTTAAGCTAAACTTTAGTATTTTTTGAAGGGTTAAAGTTTAGTTCTACTTTTAGTTTTTTTTTTCTAGAGTTAAAATTTAACTTAATTTTTAGCCCTCTTATTTATTTTTTTAGAGTTAAAATTTAGATTAAATTTTAATTTTAAGCCTTTAGTCCATAAAAACGAACAGTCTTTTAATTTGATGTATAAGGAGAGATAGAAAGGGACGGCTATTTTTTTGATAATGTTTGGTTGTGAGTCACGCGTGGGCGAGACGGCCACAGGCGAATATTCGCCCAGATTCGGGGGCGGCTCCGTGCCCCCCGAAACGAGCGGCCCCCGCCGCTCCCGCGCTGGCTCCCGCGCACGCGCGCACTCCTGCGCTGGCTTCCGTGCAGCCCGCGTTGCTCCCGCGCTCACGCTGGCTGCTGTACGGTGCAGCCCCAATGCTTTTCTTTTTTTTTTAAGTGCCGGTAAGATGAAAGTGTAAACAAAAAGAAAAAGAAAAATAATAATAAAAAGAAAAAGAAATATTAAAAAAAAGAAAAAGAAAATTAGAGACGGACTCATTCATGTTTATCCCTCACATCAAATAGAATAAAATGACTCGCTCTAACCCTTCAAACAAACAGCAACAAGTACCGTCCTATCTAAAGAACAGAGATGACTCCGCCCTATCCCTCTTGACTTCAAACCAAACACACCCTTAATTTGCCACACAAAAACTAATACATCACGAGTTCCATGGGACTCGGCGCCATATGCCAACTTGCTGAAAGATTGTGACACGTCGAAAGAACAATGCATATGTTGAACCCTAGTGCATTGTCGGCAAAATATTCACAGAAGACTCCGTCGATTTGTTTGAAGCTTTCAGCTATACATAAGTTCATTCCGATTTACAATTTTAATCCCAAGCAAATCACGAGCTAAAAAGAGGACCGACGAACTAGCTTGTTTGCATGGTTAGTACATGTGCAGTAAATGGAAACTGCTATGCCACCTGTCGCATGTGGCATAGCAGTTTCTAGTTTCGACAGATCCAGATTTTGATCGTCGCAGTACATGCAGCAGATAGCACTAACTGGCAACTGGCATAGCAGTTTCCAGATTTTGATCACCGTTGGAACGACGGCAACCGATCCACTTTGCAAGGAGTAATGATTTCTCCTGCATTCGCTGCAAACAAGCTAGATCCTTTGACTGGTACGGTACCCCTCCTACAGCGACACTATCATCTCAAAATTCTGGTCCGCGCCGGCACGCTGACAACCGATGTACGTACTCCAACCATATAAGGAACAATGATTAGAGACGCATTCGCTACAACAAGCTCCGTTGAACGCCACATCCGACGCAGTCTTCACTCGGCAGCATAGTCACTTATTAGATCTGCACTCCAAGAAACAGCGCCAGCAACAGGGAAACAGAAGAGCAGCCATATTATTCCTGTTGGGGACCGCACTTCTGTTGAAAGCCATGACATTATTTGTCTCTATACACAATACAAAGGAATATAATTAAACCAAAAGAGATTAATGAAATCTGGGGAGTACCTGGTTGGTTTAAATCGATCAGAACACAGCTGCTAATCGGACCACCTAGCTTCCAACACTCTTCATGTGTACCTTGAAAATCCCACCTACAGTTACAAAGCAAATTGATGCCTATAGCAAACTGCCTTTGCAGTGTCTCTAAGATAAATATAAAAACAAGAAAAACTACCGAAGGCAGCTTGATAAATGGTCACCAGGTCAAAGAACAGGTAAACAGTCAGTCCAGATAATTATCTAAAAAAAACAGTAAGTTCAGATGGATTGAGGACGATGCTGCGGCTCCATCTACTCACTCCTGTGCATATGGTGAGATAGAAGAATATGACGAGGAGACCGAGAATGAGAATAAGGAATAAGAAGTGGAGGATGATGACAGCAACCAAGATGATAATGAGGAAGTCATCGATTTGTTGTTTTCTCTATTTGGATCTTGATGCCAAAGGGGAAGAATTATCTATGTCATAGCTTTGTTGTATCGTGTTTCATGTATCTTAAACTATCTTGCTCAGTTTCATCGGTTAAACATGAACTAGTATTGTGCTAACTTATTCGTGATTGTAAAACTAATTTGGTATTGTAGGACTTATTTGTGACAGTGTGGGAACTATGTAATGGTACGATGTCATTTGTTTTTCCACTCTGCTAGTTCACTCGAATGGTTGATTTTGTCACTCTCATATGTATCACGTTTTAACTGCTCATACAATTTTGATATGCAAACCACAGATTCTTGAATATTGGGGAGCTCTTACATAGGGATGAAAGCAAAAGTGTGGTAATTATCGGTTTACCGATGCTCGTTTTCATATTTTATCGATCGCAACACATGAAAATGATATTCCGAAGAAGTGGAGGCAAAAATGATAGCAATTTGTGTAAGTGGCAGTGAAAACAATTTCAAAGTCTTCCGATCGTTTCCGTAAATTTTCATTTTGACATGGAAACTACCGTAGAAGAGTAATGTAGGTAATTACCATATTTAATATTTTGATTATAGCAAATCTTTCTAAAAGGCAAGTGATTCTTCTAGCCTAAAAGAAATCATAAATTTCTTAATATAAATTTTGTCTACTTTCTATTTTTTAAATACAATTATATATATATACATATAATTATTTAATAATCAATACACTATAGCTAGCTTATCATAGTCCATGAGCCGTTATTGATATGCAAGCATGACTCCTCCAATTTTCGTGTTTTATCAGAGTTATACTTCATGATTCATGTTTCTGATTGTTAATATTGATTTTCAATCAATACCATCCATTTTAGTTGTAATAATATTATTTTTTAATTTATCGAAATACCGACGTCGTATTCGTTTCCATCAATACCGTTATCAATTTCGCTTCTAGGAAAAAAATATGAAAGCAAAAACAATTGAGCATTTTCCGATCGTTTCTGACCGCTTTCATCCCTACTCTTACAAATTTATCTCAAATATGTCTATTTGATATTTAATGCCAGAGAAGGAATACAATTCATGCACACATTAACGGGACACTATATAAATTGAAATACTTATTTATTTATCCTTTTTCTTTCACTACTATAATAAAGCTCTATAGTAGCGAATGTTATTTTTGCCTCAGTAGCGGACTTTTAAAGAGTCCGCAACTAAGTGTAGAACAGTAGCGAAATCGCAACTATGGTTACAAAAATAGTTGCGGACACAACAGACCCGCTACTACCTTCGACACAGACCACAACTACGATTTTCAGATAGTAGCGGACATGTTTGGTCCGCAACTACGATTTTCAGACAGTGACGGTTCTGATGATGTCATCATCCCTGCTACTAGAGGTGATGCAATCGTGATAGTTGAATGAAAAATCAAAGGTTGAGATCAAATATAAGACATATAAAAGAAAGACTCATCCTAACCCTAAACACATTCCCTCTCTTTTTCTCTCTCTCCACACCGGCCGCTGTGACCTCCTCTCTCTCTCTCTCTCTCGACGGTGCCCTCCCCGCTGGCGTCGACCCCCCCCCCCCCCCCCCGTCGACCCCCTCCCCCACCGGGCGGCGCCCCTTCCCTCCCTGGCATGGCAGCACGGGGCAGCGCGCCCCCTCCCTCCCCGATGGCATGGCCCGCCGCCCCCTCCTCCCCAGTGCGGCGGCGCGGCTTGCTCCCTCCTCCCTAGAGCGGCGGCGCAGGGCGGTGCTCCCTCCTCCCCGACGTGGCGGCAGCTGGATCTGGCGGTCCTGTCTCCTTCCCTCCTAATCCGGCACATGCAGGCGGCGGCAACCGCCGCCGCGCCTTGATCCGAGCTCCTGGCGAGCGGCTGGGGATTTTTATCTTTTTTTATTACTTTTTCTGTTCCAAAATTAGTGGCGGGCATTTGTCCGCTACTATGTTTTCTGGTTCGTAGTGACAGGGCTCAGTAGCAGAATTCGTTTCCGCTACTAAGGTCCTTTTTGGCCTGTCGCTGCAGAGTGTTATTGTAGTAGTGTTTGTCAGCATTAATAATGTTGTCATCAATCAAATGGACTATTGAATCCATTGACAATGTGGTGAATGCGCATAAGTGCCCATCAACACCCCCCCCCCCTGATATATCTCAATGTTTGTTGCATTGAACGCACTACAGTATAAACAGGGATGTGTGTCGATATTCTTGAAGGTGTCTTACTGCTCAAAATTCTACGAAACTTTAAAAGTAGGGAGAAACAAATCACTGAACCACACAACGAAACTAAATAACCAGAAGGGAATATGCTCTGGAGTCGTTTTTGACGGACTTGTCCGCGCTCTACCGAATTAGTCCGGGTATCTGACTAACTGGCGCTGCATTACAGGTGCTGGACTTGTCCGGGTTTGGACGGACTCGTCCGGGACTTCGTCTTCCAGGGGCTGTGAGGTTCTGTGCCCGAGTTTTCCAAACATGTCTGGGTTCTTCCGAACTAGTCCTGACTGGGTGACTAATAGAAGCCTTGTTCTCGGTGTTGTGTCGTTTCCGGACTTATGCAGGTCGTGCCAGACTAGTCCGGACCATTGGGTTAATAGTAGGGGGATCTCTTCATATATTTGTAATAAACAAAATTCTTTTTATATCTCTATGAAAGCTTTAATTAGTTATCATTAATCATCAAAAAAGAGGAGATTGAAAGTATATCTAGGTCCTCCATGTGGGTTTTGGCTGATCAATGATAAATAATTAAAGAACTAATGTTGTTGTATAAGTATTTGGGCAGGAAATATTTTAGACATATCGTACTATCAAGAGGGACACGCCGTAATAAGCAGTGAAAATAACTTAGTGCTCCAAAAATCTTCAAACTAACCTTCATTTGCATTCCTATATATGAGCTAACAATGTAAATGCTGATTTGCGCATCCCAACAATTTTGATTCTGATAATAAAATTTAGTTATTTAAGAATTCTCGATTTTGTATTTTTGCAAGAACCAAACTCAAGTTGTGATTGCTCAGCGTGAGGTTCAGGGTTGAGAGAGTCCAAGGGAGCTCCTCAATAGAGATGTAGGAAACTTTTAGAGTGTCCAAACTTTATTAAAAATCTTGTGCCTTTGTTAGTTTTACTCACTGTCTTTTCTTTGAGTTTATTGTCATTTATTGCTTTGATCTACCTTCTACCTAGTTTTCTAACGTGTTTCAAGGGGTTTTAGTATGTATAAAAAGAAAAACGCTCCAATTTCTCTCCGTCACCTTATATAATTCTTTGTGCTAGTATCATTGATCTTGGAGTAGTGGTGACTAGAAAGACAACATCAAATTCTTGATTATCATTATTAGTGCATAAGATCATAAGAGTAAAGAAAATTGTAGTAAATGAAACGATGAAACACAACCGACGCAGATACAACAAGTTGTATAGAATCTGTTGGTGTCATAAAGCGCGAGCTTCAGTGCCACTAACAAAAAGAGTAAACATGAAAAGAAATCACGAAGGGTATGAAACGGAACAATGGGCTCTCCTCACGTATTCCTAAAAAGATTCGTCCCGTTACAAGTAAGTAGGGGTGTTCTATTTATAGACCCGTACTTAGGTCATGTGTAAATGACCATTTTGTCCTTAATTATCTACTATATTCTCCGAATATTCTGTACAAAATGATCATAAAGGATAAATCGGTCATTTGAGCTTTTCTGGTACCCTTCCTTGTTCCGCATGCCACAACACGTGTTGGCGCCACGTGTTGCCCTCTTCGCGCCATGCCGATTCTTGATCTTGCCCGGTGTCCTGTCCTTCGAAGGATGATGGCTTCATTCTTCGAGGGCGTAGAGGTACCGTTCGAAGGGTCCGCTGCTCTGTGTTTCGAAGGGTGATGGCTTCATCCTTCGTGGGTGCGGAGGTATCGCTCGAAGAGTCTTGATTTTTTCAAGGCTTCCGATGGACACCTGTACCTCGAAGTTATGGTTAATAAAAAAAAATAACAATGATTAACTTTGATTTTTATTCACAGGCTGACTTTGATAAATTTTCGAGAGGTGACTTGCGAAGTGATCCCCTAACAGAATCTCTTTATTTTCCAAGAGGAGAAGCATCAGCTCTCGTTTACGAAGCCATCTAGGAAAATCGAACTATTTCCAGGGTCTACACCTCTAGGATTCCCCCAGAAGATTGGACTTCTTTTCTTCTTACTCCGGCGTAACCATGGCCACGTTTTCATTGCTGTTGACGCGGCGGCAAGCGACGCACTTAGAGCAACCCTGTAAAGAACAATGATGCATCCTGCATTCCTCGCAAGAAGCTCCATTGACGGTTGCCATCTCAAGATTCTTGTCTGCGTTGACGCGACGACAAATAACGCACTTGGAACAGCCTTGTAAAGAACAATGATGCATCCTGCATTCCTCGCAAGAAGCTCCATTGACAGCAGCCACCCCTCCTATAGCCGACGTTGCCATCTGAAGATTCTGGTCCGCGTTGACGCGATGGCATCCGATGCACCTACTACAACCTTGTAAGGAGCAAGTATTAGTGACGCATTCGCTACAAGAAGCTCTGTAGAATGCCGCATCCCCCGCAGTCGGCATAGCCATTGAAATCTGCTGTCCAAGAAACAGCGCCAGCAACACGGAAGAAGCAATAACAGCAGCCATCGTGTACCTGTCCAGAACCGCACTGCTGTTAAAAACCATGGTATTGATTGTGTATACAATATAGAAGACAAGTTAAACCAAAGAGATGAAGGAAATAATCCAGGACATACCACGCTGGTTTATTTGGATTGATCAGAACAAAGCACACAGCTGCTAATTAGATCTAGCTTGCAGACTAGTGCACCGATTTATAGGAGATGGAATGTGGGACCGGGAACAGCACCAACGCCGCTGCAGTTGCCAGCTACATTTACTTACAATAAGACTAGGTTTCCAAGAAAAAAAAACGACTAACCCATCCGAGCGGCACATGATCTAAAGTGCATGGCTCCCGATCCGATCGGCTAAAATTTTCAATGAAAGTGTTACCGTTAGGAAGATGCCTGAGCATGATCCAATGTGCTACCTCGACGACTTTGTTAACAGAAATGCATCTAAAAGACTTGCAGATGAACTGACAAAACAAGATGCTGATGTGCCGAGTGGTAGATTTATGTTTTGTACTTATCATTCATAGACGAAAGCCTAAAACCAAACTGGCCCGTTAGTTTGAGCTTTTCATCACTCATGTGGGTTGGCATTTGGAAGATCCAGAAACCTGATAATTCTAAAAGTCAAAAGCCAAAGGTACCCTGAAAGTGTGCTTGGATAGCGTCCCAATGCACACATTACATTACGTTGAAAGTTAGTCGGTGCATCAGCTTCGTCGTCTTCAAGGATACCAGTACCGTTGCTTGTATGTTTCGTAACGTTAGAGTCGCATGATCGTTTCAAACTATGATATATGATTGGGTGCTCATCAAACTAAAACGTGTGCTATAAGGGAAGAGACATTTACTTACAATAAGACTAATCGATCCAAGCAGCACATGATCCAATGTGCATGGCTCCCGATCCGATTGGCTAATTTTCAAATTAGAGTGTTACTGTCAGGAAGATGGCTGAGCGTAACCCAATGTCAGCCCCCTCGACGATTGTTAACAGAAATGCTTCTAAAAGCCTTCGGATCAAATGGCAAAATAAGACGTTGGTGAGCATATGTCAAGTTGGTAGATTAATGTTATCTACTTATCATCGTTGAGTTATCGACGGATCACAGACACATAGATCACGACAGAGAACAAAAACTAAAAGCAACAAGAATAAAGAAGACAAAATTCTTTATTTATGTATTTCTGACGAAATTACAATAAAATATCTCCTCAACTATTTATAAGAGAAAAACCCTACACAGGGTTGGCCTCAGATTTACAACAATCATCAATGCGTAGATGACTGCAGATGAGATAGAGTCACGCGGTAGGGGACCAGATCAGATGAGAGAAACAAGTGGGCACCGCGCGACATCTGGCTCTAGGGACAGAATTGTGCTCGCAGCATAACACAAGGGACCAAATTGGTTATTCTTACTCCACCTCATTAGCTCTCATTTACATCAGTTGCTATAGTTCACCGTGGTACGTTTTCGTATCGCTTTGTATCCCCAATTACTTAAATGGCAGAAAACTCGAAGTGTTACTGCTATAACTCTGGTCGCCGCGGCAGAGAAGTGCAAGCACCTCATAGTATCGTGCACCTGTTCATGCCAAGAGAAGAGAAAATCCTTCTCCCAGAGGGCCATAAGCGGCCAAGAAGTCCTGGTCTCTCTTCCTCGAAAGCATGCTTTGTTTCTCCACGCAAACTATCCTTTGCACCAACATCCATATCAGCACTTGTTATCGCTCCAGAGCCATTTGTGTCATCCACATTCTTTCCTTCCTCTGATTCTACACCAACTTCAGATATCTCCCCTGGTTTTTTGTCAAAGAGCCCTTTGAACTGCTTCCTTGCCTTCTTTTCAGTTTCCTGGTTTAGAAATTATCCATATGTTGAGAGCTCCAGATAAAAGAATTTGACTCAATGCTCTATATTGCATACCTGTTCCTTTTGTTTGAGTTTAAGAAGGGCTGCTGCAGCATCTGGCTCTGCAGATTTGTCAATGCTTTTCATCTAATAAAGAAGTACAATGGAATGCAAATTAGGGTAATGATCTAACAAGTAAACATGGCAATGAACTATGGCATGACCAACCTTTTCAAAATCATTCCTTGCGTCATCAAAGTCCCCAAGTAACATGTAGGACATTCCTCTGCGATAAAGAGCTTTCACATGAACAGGATTGGCATCCAGCACCTGCACAAAAACTCCAAGAATAAATGAAACGAAAAGAAGTTGCTCAATTTAGCTTTAGCGTGGCATATCATTTATTACAACCTTAAAGCTTCACCTTGCAAACAAAAATGAATCAGCAAGCAAAATCATCAAATTATGTAACTAATCAGGTATAACAAATGTAACCACAGATGTGATGATTATCTTGCAGGCTTGGCACAGGGGTCGATGGGCTTTATAAAACTCCATTGATTTAGGAAGTAAACTCTTCGTGATTAAACCAAATTATCGTATATGTATTCTATCAGCAGCTATGTGTTTGAATTTTGAAAATACTGCTCAATAACGCTATTACTCCTACAAAAGATACCTTATTGCATGCCTCAATGGATTTTCTGTATTCACCCATCTTCTGGTAGCAAGCAGCTACATTTAGATGTAAAGAACTCTGCGTGTGTAACAAACATGAAGGTGAATGTTTCAATACTGTGTATTAGAGAATGATATGTGGGAAAAAAAATGCAAGTAACCAGGGAATCAAATGTTCTAAGGAAAAGAATGCTAGAAGAGTTTAACATCATACCCTTGAATTGGCAAAGATCTTTCCCTCTTCATCATCATGAGGATGAACATGATTATACTCCCGAAGCAGCTACAGACAGAGGTTATGAAAAAGATAAATTAGCGACATGTTCTAAAATAGTATTCATATCACTTTTGTGGTGTTACAGACATAGAGGATATGAAAAAGAAAATTAGCGAAATGTTCTAGCTTGTGAATTCCTAAAGGAAAATCATCAAGATGAACTGTAGCTATATATAAGTTTGTGCCACGAAAGGTCTTTCAGCCTAGTGGTTGAGGTGGCCCCCAAGGTCCCGGGTTTGACTCCCAGTGGGAGCGAATTTATGGGTTGGGCTAAAAAATCCCCTTACCTGTCACCACGCCAGGTTGTGGTCGTCTCACACGGGCCACGGTGCCGTTGTGTAAGGGTGGGACAGGGGTTCGGTGGTTTTTTCAATCTACGTGAGAAAGTCTTCTTCTTAGCAAAATGTCCGAGGACTGTCTTACCCCCCGCAGATCAAGTTTTTTATATATAGGTTCGTGCCCATTATGTTCACAGCTCAATCTTTGAAGGCAAAAGAGAAGATGCTGGCCATCATGTAGATATTATTCAAGATAAAAATTGACTTCATATAGTCAGTTTTTTTTGCCAGTTTTTACTTTGACCAAGAATCAACTTGCACAACAGTATCATGTGCAACATTGAGGCGCCTAATGGGCAGTGTTGGCCAACTACCCCTTTTCGAAAAAAGATTAGAGAATGTGCCACACATGTACTGCCATTAGGCCTGGACGTTTGGCTCGAAGCTTGTAAGCTAGCTCGGCTCGCTCGCGGCTCGGTTCGACTTGGCTCGGCTCGGTGGACTTTCAAGCCGAGTCAAGCTCATGTTTCAGCTCGGTATATTAACAAGCCAGCTTGCAAGCCATAAAAGCTTTAGAAAGTCCAACGACAAAAAAAAAAAAAAAACTCCAACGAAGAGCCATAACCCTGCCCATAAAACTTCATCAAAGAGTTCAATTATTTCTCATACTTTACTCCATGTTGATTTAAAAGTTTTCTCGTAGGTGCACCATAAGCTTGATGACCTTTGAGATTGAGTGATGAGGACTTGAAATCTAGTGTGACTTAGTTATCTAATTAATTCTTAAAGTGGAGTAACAACTAACAAATACAATACCATATGGCGAGAAAATGATTTAAATCATAGGAAAGATGTAGATAATCAGACCAATATCATGTATGAATTCACTTACTCCATCCGTTTCAATATAATGGTCATTCTGCCTATGCACATGGACACTTCCATTTCAAACTAGTTGTGTGCACAGCTAGAATGAAAAATGTATTGAAATGTAGGTAGTATGTGCTAATAACACTTATTCAACATGAGTGAGACCAATATCAAATGTAAGAACAAATTATACATTCACTCAATATCAAATGTAGGTAGTATGATGTATGGCATACAGATTCTAGCACATGTTTATACCTTATCGTATTTTGCCTTTGCAAGTTCAAACTTTCCTTCTTTAAACAGTCTGTTACCCTGGGAAAGGCCTCCCGTTAAGAACCAGTTGTTTGTCAACTCAAAATATAAACCAGATGAATACAAAACAAGAACAAGTATTTAACAACAGATAAACGATTATTTTGTATCCTCTAAAACATGTACTGCTTGAAATATAGGACAGAAAAGCTGCAGACAAATTTAAGCTCCAAAGGTTTCATATGCTGACCAACAATAATGATATCTTAAACCAATTGATCATCTTGAGAAACATTGTTTGTATTTCCTTAAACTCTTACCAGCAACTAAATATGTAGTGAATTGTCATCCACAAAATATGGAAAACAAAATAATTCTATATTTCAGATGCAATTATAACTCTGTTTAAAGTTTATTCTGCATAAGAGCAATTATTAGGAGCTATGATATTCATGGGGAGGGGATACAATCAGCAAAAGACCAAAAGTTACGCATAAATTTAATATTAGCCAGCATACCGTGGTCTTAATTTTGTCCGCCTCATCCATGATTTCATTGAATGTCATGCCAGTCCAGTCCTAGATTGTATTTTGGATCAATTATAAGAAGAAAGAAGAATCAATCACAAATAAAATATGAAAAGCATAATAAAAAAAGGAACTAACACAATATAAACACCACAAATAAAGCCTGCTACTGCCACCTCAAACAGGAGGAGAATGAGTAAAGCCAGCAAACAGTATTATACTACTTATGAAAAGCCTCCACCTAAAAAGAATAACTGTATATAATTTCACAAATCTAATGGCATTTTCAATACTTTGTTTTATTATTCAGCATAATAAAAACACATACAAGAAAAAAGTAATAAGTAATCAAAATCAGATATACCAGAGTCAGTAATTTATGGATCAAAGACAAAGATTCGACAATGGAATGGGGAATATCAATTATCACCAATGAGACTAGAGAAAGCAACAATGAAATAAAATAATTCATACCTTGGGCAGTTCAAATCCAAGTAGTTCAATCTCCCACTGAACATAAGCTCCTTCAGGAACGTTTGCTGGCCTGTTGGAACCATACACTCAGAAAGTTTCATATGAAAAACAAATTCTAATATGATGGTTAACACAAATGTATGAAAAGTGGATATTGATATGATGGTTAATGCAAATAACAACCTTGGAAACTTATCATATGCAAAATCTGGAGGGCAGGTGACAATAGATTTTTCACCGGGAAGCATCAGTCGAACACACATTTCGAATCCCTCTGGAACCTACAAAATGTGGTACTCCTATTAAGTCGAAATATCAACATTTCTTTAATCTTCAAGGTATTTGCAAAATTATTCTTGCCCAATTTGAAAAGTATATTCAGCCATCTTTTCTGTGCAGTTCTAATCTTCTTAAGAAACTAAATGAAGCTTAACAAAATCAGGAACAAAAGTTAGCACTCTTATTATTGTCAAATTCAAGTCCAACAGCAACAGTTTGTGCAATTAATCGTGGTATAGCGAGTCGAAGATTGAGGTGATAATACTTACCAAGCCTTCTCCAGAACAGAACTCCAACGGTTCACCATCATTATCAACTCGTGTATCATAAAATACTGACTTTGGTTCATCAAGGAGTGTGCCCTTATAATGCACTCTTAACAAGCTATCATGAAGAGGGCAATCCATAGGAAATTCACCTGATATTTGTAAGGAACACAGCGAAGCATAATAAGCATAAGGAAAACTGTGACCACTAATACCATCAAGAGTCCAATAATTCACAAGCAATATGCAAGGTTTATTTACTGAAGAGCTTGCATTTTACATAATGCCATAGATTCTTAATGCTGCCCTCCAGTTAGGTCTTTTTTGTGTCATTACTCGGATTAATAAGCACCAACAATCATTTTCATCTCACTGAATGATGATGCAGATGAATCAATTCTGACTGCTCATTATGGCGGAACTGGTGGCTAACCAGGGATTCTGTCACCACTATAATGAAATTACAATTAATCAAGCACACTGCAATGATTCCATATATTCCACACAAAAAATCATATCAATGTTGGATTAGTTTTTGCAGACTTCCACATACACATGATTTCAACGAAACATTTAGGGATGCAATGTAAGTGGGTATCCAATGGGTAGCTGTGGGTCAAGCCTCTAGTTGATTTGAGACTTGAGAGTTTTGGGCCAATCCATTGACCCACAAAATTAAAACTTGCATCCCTAGAAACAATGCACGATGATGTATTTGCTAGCAGGAAAGTTGGAACTTTTGAATTTTGACCACCCAATCCGAAGATTCAAGAGTAGGGACAGCTAGATATAAAAAATGCGTAAACTTTTTGAAATACAATAGCTACTTTTCAGGAATTCTTGTTTTACATTCATTCAATTCGTTTGTCTTGTAGTTGTCTATAAAAAAGCCTTTTCTGCCAATAAAATTAAGTGGCAATGAATCATACGTTATTCCCCACAAAAGTAATAAGGGTGCCCATCTCTTTGAGAAAGAATAACAAAAGAATAAAATAAAGGTAAACTCAATAAGTTCAAGGTCATAGTAGGTAAATTTATTAGAAGAAAACAACAACCATACCAAGCATAATTTTGTGGAAGATAAATTTGTTGTGCTAGAGCAGTTGACTCAAATGGAAAGTCATAGGGGACAAAGGTATAAACTCAAAGTTCAAGGTCGTAGTAGGTAAATTGTTTAGGAGAAAACGCAACCATACCCGCATAATTTTGTGGAAGATAAATTTTGCTGTGCTAGAACAGTTGTTTCAAATGAAGGTAGTATAACATTGTGAATCACAATGTGACATAGGAGCGTAAGGTTACCTACCTTTTCCATTAACTACACGTCGTTTTATGAGGCGACCATCACCAAGCATATCTCTCACCTATCAGTACATCAAATAAAATTAATGCAGTTTATAATGGAAAGGATAATGCAAACTGTCCATACATATCACATGAAAATATATCTAAAAAAAAGACTAGCTTTAAGCAGAAGGTTTACATTTGAATACCTAGGATCTCCCAGTCTCTCGCATCTACAGACTTAGATATGAAAATAAGAGTAAATTTTAACATTTAGGTCTGAAGCTAGAATGTCTAAGCCCTCCATCCCTCATCAGTGACCACAGCATGTGATTTTCAAACTCAAATGTCGGCAAAAATATTTGGAGCTTCTGAGGTAATACCCTTGTTCCAATATTTGACATCCAGTTCTTTGCTGCTTGTTCAACTCAACCCCAAAGCCAAGATACACTATAATTGTTTTGGCACTTTTACTTTCTGTCGAACAATAGTTGTAATGAAATTCCAGGGCAAGCCTTGTAATGCAAAGAAAAAACTATGATTTTGTTCTTAACAATCACAAGCAACATAACACTCAATTGTTTTAAGGGGAAAATGAGACTCAAATTTCCTTAGGTAATGCATTTCACTAAAGTAATTTACAAGAGTAGTTTAAGAAACCAAAAAGCTCAAGCATCCTGCAGGTAACACCAGTCATAACGTTCTAAAAACTAGACTACAGACCAGTTAGTGGTTAGTGGTTGACAGGTGGTAACCTTGACTATGAACACTTAATACAGGTTCAGGTTGGTGTAGGGATGCAAGTAGGCTGCTCCATCATAAATTATACATAATTTCTGTCATCTCTCAATTGGTTCATAAACCAAAAGAGTTGGAATGGATCAATGATTAGCACAATCGTCCCTGTATGCCTAGGTTACTGGTAAGTGACCTCTATACAAAAAATGTATGCTAACATGAATGTTTTAGGTGAATGTGTGGTCTAGCAACCTTGACATTGAATAATGTTGAAAGAATAATTGACCATGGAGCCCTGTCACTCTAACATTTCATAAAATCTTTTTTCAATTAAGTTTTCTGTGGATGCAGGGTAATTATCTGGCATAAAAAAAATAAGGTATGATTTTTCCTGACTTTATCATCATTATCTATAGGCTGTTGACCTAGAGCATTGCCCAATGTGTGACCAGGAAGCAGACGCGATCGTTCATTTGCTGGTTTCATGTGCCTTCTGTAGGAAACTTTGGTATTGTCTCTTGCAGGTTTGTTGGTCTGCAAGGGTTGTATACACAGCCTGGTGAGGTTTCCTTCAATGAATGGTGGAGCCAGAGCTGTGATCATGTAGACTCTCAAGTGCATAAAGGTTTAAATTCTCTGATTGCACTTGGAGCTTGGACTCTATAGAGGCATCAAAATACCCGCGCCTTCAATGGAGCCTCTCCCAGTGTTGGTGTCGCCCTGGATGCAGCAAAGCAAGAAGCAGCTCTCTGGTCTTCCGAGCTAAAGGAATTTCTTTCCCACAGGCCCAGCAAGAGGACTGATTAATTAGGTTTCCTCTGTTTTAGGTTGAGTTGTTCTTGTGTAACTGGAGCGAACGTGTATTCTGTACTAAATGTGGTGTGGATGTTACTCTAGATCTCTTTGTGGCCCCACAAACTTTTCTTCTTAATGCAATGATACACAGCTCTCCTGCGTGTTTCAGAAAATCTAGCCTGTTGAACTGTGAGAAAACATAACCTAAGACACTAGTGTGATGTCATTAGAACACAACAGAGCACTAACACAGCAAGATGGCAAATGAACAGAAACAAATGCAACTATCTGTTATGACCGTACCTGAATAAACTGAATGAGTTCAACATCAAAGTAAACTTCTTCAAAGTCTTCAAGATGTGGCATCAGTGATGACTTTGTCAAATAGGTGGCACTGACAAAAATAACTGCCATTTCTTTGCGTGACATTGTCCCAATTCCCATTTCAAGCCCTTTTGGTACCTAAACTAGACAGTAACAAGCATATTGCATAACAAACTGTAGTTAGAGGAGCTAGAACTTAAATGAAAATAAATTATAAATGCTTTTATTGCCTTCGAAATTGATCGCTGACAAGCTTTTAGCATCATGTTACACTCAGGTAGCAATTTGCTTCTACTACATCTGGATTTTAATTCTTAACGCCAGGAGAGCGGAGTTTAGCTCTCCATGGGTCCAAAATAAAAGGCTAGAGGGAGTGAATGCCACAAGGTTCATGCATATAAAACCCCACAAGTCAAACACAAATAGCTATTGGTAAGTATTTATAAGTCCAATGTCCAACAAGCAAGTCACTAAAAGAGGATGAGAGAATAGAATGTCAACACTAGTGCAATGAGCATTATGTGTTCCCAAAATTGTCAGAAGTTTATAACAAAATAAGGGTTTGGAAAGGTAGATTGTGTATCTTAATCCTATTGCATACATCACAAGTATCATTAAGTCATATAAGTATTTAAAAACGCACATGATATTAGCATATCCTATGTTCCTATTACATGAAACAAGAATGCCACTGACCTCAGATTTACCGATAGTAAAGAAATATGGCTCTTCTCTACTGGGAATAATTTCTTTTCCATCTGCTGTCCTGGCAGTTATCCTGGAAATGACAGACAAATATCTTATTCAAATCAAAATTCAGGAAAAAAAAAATTATTGTCCTCCAATGTTTTTTGTTGATGCTGCATAGCTCAAATTAAGCTAAGCAGCGCCAACAAGAAAAGAATGAAGGGAGTACATTATACATAAATGCAGTGGAAACACATGAAGTCTGACATGTACGGTCTACAGTGGCATGTGTTCATTTGCATGGTGTTTGAATAGATAACTGTTCGAGCCAAAAATGAAAACATATTACTACTATAGGTAAGAAAATGGATCAGCATTCCACAAATTTATAATGTAAATCTTTACCGTGCTGTAACTTCATATGGTTCTCTAGGAGTCTCCCATCCTTGACCTTCATTAACTACCTGTCCCATTCAAAGGAAAAAGGACAAATCGTCATAGAGCTGAAGCATTCAGCATCATCTATTAGACCAGTTACAGCATAAACCAACATGGGATCTATTAGGGAGTAAGACAGCCCCCGGGCATTTTTGTTAAGAAGAAGACCTTCTCACGCAGGTCGAGAAAACCCCCAAACCCTTGCCCCAGCCTTACACAGCGGCACCGTGGCCCGTGTGAGACGACCACGACCTAGGCCAGGCCTTAGACCTGTGCTTTGGCGTGGTGACAAGCGAGGGGATTTTTTTTTTACCCCAACCCATAAATTCGCTCCCACTGGCAGTCGAACCCGAGACCTTGGGGATGCTACCAAGCCACCTCAACCACTAGGCTGAAGGACTGTTCGCAAGAAAGAAAAAAAACAATGCATGAAAAACCAACTGATTTGTAAAGTAAAAGAATATCTACATGGAAATAAAAAATCTTTGTAAACCCATAAAAACTACTAAAATATAACTTTGGCAGTGGCATGGATGGATATTTACCTTCTTTATGACCCCTAAATCCTCAGATACAACCTGATAAAAGAAAATAATTAGAGTGACTGAGTGAGTACTTAAGAGAATAAAAGTAGCAAAACAAAATCTTTTTCTCTATGTTCTTAGCTCTTGAAGTGTTAGGCAGAACAATATCCATGGAATCAGCCAATCGTCAAACAAGGACGACATGAGTGAAAATAAGTTCTTAGTTATGACATGAACTTGACACTAGGCAAACAGAACTTGAGTGAACCAAGTATCATGATCTCACTTGAATGCTTGCTTGCATCGACAGTTACCTCAAAAGCTTTCAAAATAGATGCCTTAGATGTCATCCAGGAAAAGACAAAAACAACTCACTGTTATTTATAACCAGTTACTATGTGATAAATATGATAATTATGATGATGTACTACTTAGCGGGATATATTGGCTAATGAACCTATATATACTAAGTTAGAAACTAATATATTTCATAGCACTTTTCACCAAAAAAAAAATGATATTCATGATGTTATTTGGATCATGGAGACAAAATACATTATGGCATGGCAACAATTGCAGTAGGCACCTGCCATATTATACATATTCTTACTTAATTGTATTTCATAGTACAGAGCCCCTTCGTACTATTCCTTTTTATGTAAGAGATTATTGAATTCTTTTGTTGCATACTGTTCATCTACTTTATTTAATAAAATTGTGCACAATACTCTAGTCCCCTACTGTGTGTCCTCCCAAAAATGTTTCTTTTGGTAAGGATGTATTGCATAATACTCCTATACTTATAAAATGCTGCAGGCAAAGTTACTCAAGTAGACAACAAAACTATTTGCCAGACATGCTTTGACATCATGACTCTGCAATATACTACAATGCAGTTGAATCCATACTCAATAGTCAAGACATCATTTACCAAGACTAACCTTGGCTTTAAAGAAATCCAACATTTCAATCTCAAACTGAAGCTCATCATCTTTCGGAAAGCCATCTGGAGCTGTAACTGGACAATCGTCCTCCGCATAGTGAATCTGAGGCTTCATTTTGAACTGCAAAAAGAAACTGCTAATAGAGAGAGGTGGAGAAAAATAACAATAATATATGCTCGCACCGGTTGACATATGAATCTTGAATCATTGCATCCAAAGGAAATGAGCAGTATCACATTATTAGAATAATTTTGTTTCTTAATTCATTTGGTCTGTTAAAAGAAATACCATAGCAATTTCACCCTTCAGCATTGTTGGAAAGCCTTCAGCGAAGCCGAGGATCATCTTGCTCTTCCCTAAAACAAATCTTAGTGGGATTCCTTTACCTGTAAGTTACAACAACAGAAAAAAAAAACGAAGATGATTTAGAGTGTCATTAGTAGAGTTGACAACCCACTCTAAAATGCTCTTTCAGAGGACACAAAGAAGCATACAACAAGTTGTTAGAACGGAATTTGGTTTTGGTGAGGATTAACAAAGTAAAAATAGAAATGATTGAGCTTTCTATTTCCAAGTCAGACACAAAACTATTACAGAAGTTACAAACAGGGCAGTAGCACTTGGATCAAACCATATAATCACTGCTCAGAATAATTAAGGGAAATAAATTGTCCTAATAGGGAAACATGATATGGAAGCAACATGATGCTAGAGCAAAGAAAACAATATCTCAAGCCAGGAGCATCGTCATGATTGTCTAACAAATTTGCAGTATACATATGACGATAAGCGCTGAAAGATATTCCCTAACCTCCATGCTCCTTTCTTGTTGAATTGATAACAATACCATCCACGGTTCGAGTAGTGCAATGCAGTATGACCTGCACAACGACTGTACTTAGCAAACCAGGACCAACTGAAGTACCTTATTCTGAAAATTACATAAAGGATTGAACAATTCGCAATAAAAGGTTGAGAAAGCTATTGCCAGGGCCAGGCCAGAAGACAAATAAATTAACCAATGATGCAAAATCACTTGTAGTCCCATGAAATGATCCTGTGCCGTGTCTGCTTTATGAAAATTATGGAAAAACAATTCCATTTTATGAGCAGACAAGTTTTGGCAATGAGCATTAGTGTGACATAACAATGATGTTTTACAAATTACGTATTTCAGGTATAGGGTTGCGCCCAGAAATAGTGCCACTCCTTTTTCAGTAATCAACAGACAATGGCACAAATCGTTGAACAATGTAAATCAAGTGCAGCTAGAGGTTACGATAGGAATGGGAGAATAACCTGATCACCCTCTCCAGGGGTGGCGTCGCCGCTCCCTGATCGGATGACCGCCTTCATCAAGCTCCCAGGGGTAAGCTTCTTCCTCCTGGGGCACAAACAGCACGCAATTTCAGCCTCCCCACCGTTCAAATGCCAGGAAACAGCAGCTAATCCGACAAGGGCAACTCCACTGCCCAATTCCGCTACGAGAAACAGAAACAAAACTGACCTCTTCTCGGCCTCCTCCTCGGCGGCCGTCTTCTTCTTCGGTGGCGGCGGGAGGTCGGCGCCGGCGCTGGAGTCCTCTTCGTGAGCCATGGCGGAAGCTTCCCGGATGAGGCGCTTGCCGTCCGTCCGCTGCGTCGAGGAGGGAGGGAAGGGAGGGGTCGGATGGATCGTCGCCGTCGATCTGCACCTTAATTGCGCGGAAGCGGAGCAGTTGCGGTAAGCAGCCGCGCAGCTCACCTACAGAGGAGGAAGCGGGTGAGTCGCCGCTCGCCCCGCTGTCAGCGGCGGAGAGTCCAACGACGAAGTTTCGGATCCGCTGACTCGCTTTGACTTGGGCCGCTTCGGTCCAGCGGGGCTCTTCTCATTTCAGGCCCAACCGGTGGCAAGACAGCAGCCCAACGGATAACTCCTCGCCTGCTCCCTTCGCTTGTCGCTTCTTGTTCTGGACTTCTGGGTTCCGGGCTTCCCGGCACTCAGCGCTCCGCGGCGGCGCCCGCTTCTTCACCAGGCGTCGCTCCCAACCAATCGCCACCGCGCCTTCTCGTTCTCGTTGCGCCCCGGCGACGCGCGGCGGTGAACCGTATCTTCCCATCCTGACGGCTCGGCCACGCGCACTCCTGTCTGCTAACACCTACCCGCATCGCTGGCACCATTCCCGTCAAATCAATTGGTAAGGTACGGCTACGCCCGACCTGTACTTAGGATTTATCGTGAGGAACTTCTATAACTCTGGTCTAGAGCCTGCTGCGAGTAAAATGTACCAGTTTAATCATCTGTTCTGCTGACGCATTTTAGTGGTTTGTGGAGCCATCTGAGTTGGGGGGTTTGGGGCAGAGTTTGAACTGCAAGGTGTTCGTTAAAATTGGGGAACCGATCAACCTGTCATAATAATTGGAACCGTGATCGTGGAGGTCCAACAATGACCCTCCTGGCTATGCAGATCATTCTGTTGGGTTAGTATAGCAGTCAATGACCCATCACTCACGTGCTTGACATTACCTTCTAGCTTTTCATCATGGTTCTGTCGCTCTTGTGTACATCTGTACAAGTCTGAATCCTGTATGACATACGTCTTCTCTTGAATTCGCAGCATGGAGTCTCTGCATCTTGTGCACATCAAGATTCTAGCTGCTGACCTCCTCTCCCTAACCGTACAGCCCACCTCACCGCCTTCCTTTCTCCGCTGTGGTCGTACGGTTGCTCGGGCAGAAATTGTTGGAGTTGTGGTCTCGCGTGACCGCAGGGAGAAGTTCCTCCGCTTCCTGGTCGATGATGGCACAGGCTGCATACCATGTGTCCTGTGGCTCAACCACCAATACTTAAATGCAAACAATTCCTCCAGAGTATCAGATTCTGATCCGACTGCTGAAATGGCGCTGAAAATGTCAGAGGAGGTGCGTTTAGGCACTTTGTTGAGGGTCCGAGGTAAGATTGCCGTGTACCGTGGTGCAATCCAGATTGCTGTTAGAGATGTGGTTCTGGAGAAGGACCCCAATGTTGAGGTGTTACATTGGTTGCAATGTGTTCGCATGGCCAAGGAATGCTATGATTTTCCACCTTCTGCTCAGCAAGACTCTTGAAAGGGATGTATGGTTGTACTAGTTCATCGATGTACATGCTGAAGAGACAAATCTCTTCTAAGGTCATCAAGTTGTGTATTATGAGCCTAATGAATGAAATGGATTTATTTTCTTTATGTTTCAAGGCTGTCTGCGTTAGGAGGTCCAGCGCAGAGATTTCAACCGATAGGAATGTGCACTGTGATCCCAAGCAATGTACATTGGCACGTGGAATCATGAGTCTTGCTTATTTGTCGGAAACCAGCTTAGCAATTTTTTCTGGTTGTGTGGATGATCGGAATCGGAGGCACAAGAAGGAATGCATTCATTTATGATATCATTGTATATTTGTGTCCAATACTGATCCTGATGATGAAGGCAGTGGAATGAATAGTAGAAAACAAATCCATCGGCCTTACATAGAAATGTGGAGAAATTTGAAAGGTGTCTAAGATGTTTATATCCATGAAAAAACCTTTGATATGGCACACCATATTTTGTTTATTGGACATAGCCTGTGCACACCTTCTCTTGAACCATATGAACCCAGTACTTTTCTGATCCCTAGTAACTATTATTTTGCTCTTTTGCCATATGAGTCCTGGGCTCCTGGCCTAACTTTAGAAGAACTAATAGCATTGTTCGTCTCAAAAGATGTTTGAGAGCTAATAGCATTACTGCATTCAATTATGTGGAACTAGTTTGGCCATTATAGAATTATATCTTTGTATCAGTTTGTTAAATTACACATATAACTAAAACGTTGTATTGAAAACTTGAAATATCAATGCTTTTTGAGGTAATGATGATGTTATGCTATGAAGAGGTTTGTTGTTTGAATGAAACATGATATTTCAAAATGCGAATTGGTGTACCTTAGCCTTTTTTAATCTGCAATTCGGTGTACCTTAGCTGCGCGTGTTGAGTCGTCCATAGATGTTGTGGATCAATAACCTGGTGTTCATGCCTTTGGAGTGCCACAGTTATTTTCCACCTGTACTTGGAATATAGATTTGGGATCAATTTCAAGGTATTGATACAAAAAGAATTGGCACTATGGCAAATTGAAGCTGATTGATGCATTCTGATACTCAAACTTTTGTTTTTTCTTCAGGCTTGGAAACCCCTTGACGAAACGAAGAAACCAAAGGAATATACTTGTTTGCTTTGGATTCAAGCTTTTTCCACAAATTCTGACACCCGTCAGTTATACACTACTTCCTTCTCCCTGAAGATTATTGCTGAATATATTTACTTTATTATGCCATGTTACAAGATCTGTTTCAATTTTGTAATCTATTTACCTTTGCATGACACAGAAGTTGGACAAGAGATCAATGCAAAACTGCATGATACATACTGCTAGTTTGAGTTAGCATTCAGTTCTTTTACTATTACAATTGCAAGAATCATGCATTGTAAAAGGCATTTTGTACCTTCTGATGTGTAATGCATTGTTCATTAGCTTTTCCATGTAAAGAGTAAAGACGGCCTCGATTCTTAGCTATACCATGTGTAGGGTAACATTTTTTTGGCAGATAGAAGTTACAGTATGTAGTCCCAACTTTCAGAGAAAAAAAAATCGTTGTCTTTGGATGTCATGGAATAACTTTAGATCAATAATGGACCCACGAGGGTTCAGAAAGTTGGCACCTTCTGATGATTTCTCCTTGCTTTTCCTTCTCTTCTCTCCTCCTGCTTGATCCATGGAGATCTAAGTATCTGCATCAGAATCTACTTAGACTACCCCAGAGGAGGCATATCAAAAGAGGAGCTCACTCAGACAATCATTGCTTTCGAGGTTCTTCACTCAGTTTTATTGATTCCCTGCATATGCACATTTTTTGTGTTGGAAAGCTGCATACAAACATTGAGACATCCCTGCAGGCTTCCTTTATAGCACGCCATAGAGACAGCCCATGTTATTATGTTGCTAGTAAATTGTCCAATCTTCTATATTGTCCTTCAAACATGTAAATGTGTCATTCACGTGCTACCATAAATATTGATCATAGGTTCTTAGTTTCTAAGACCGGTTAGACTTTGTTTGTGATATTCCAAGATGCAAAAGAAGTGTCTTAGAATAAACATTGGCCATGTGTCCTTGATAGGCTAGATTATGTTTATCATAAATATTAATCATTGTCCTTAACAAGTATATAAGTGTTTGGAAATTATATGCTTCTCATCATATACGGAAAGGAAATAATGTACACTGCATTGTTCTGTATTGTATAACAATGTTTGATGTCTCTTGATGTAATATGCACGGATATTGGTCTAAATAATATGTTTCTTATACTTTTGCACATATTGCACGCCATCTGTGGAAAATAAGCTCCAAAATGATAGACATTTTCACCACCTTGCAAGAGATTGGCTACAATACACCATGAAGTTGAATGGTTTATTTTGTCCTGGGTGGATTGATAAACTTATATGGATCTTATGATCCTCTATTGCAGTCACGTGCATGAGTGTGTAGCAGAGATATTTTACATCGCGTACCTGTTTCTGCCGCATATGTGTGTGCTGGAGCTCATGAACCCTGGTGTCAACTCACGTGTGCAGTGCGCGGGCTTGGAATCATGCCTGATCGACTGCCCCCCCCCCCCCCCCCCCCCCAGCATCATCGATATGTTGGCAGAACTTAGTAAGCCGCCAGTGTCGCATGCATGGGCTTGTTCTGTCACTCAGCAGTCCGCAGTCCGGTCTCTGGCTCTCCATCTCTGTATATCTGAAACTGGAAGTCAGATGGTTGACGTCGCACATGTCCTGTGATGAATTATGTCTGTACATAACGCTTAACGTATGATAATATAATGTTAGGTTGTTACTACTTATTTTATCTCTGAATATTTTCTTGCATTGATTTCTAACTTGTAATGCTTGGCTTGCGGCAGGCCATGGTAAGATACGATACTCTGAGCCTTTCATCAGTTGTGCTACAAATGCCTGGTGAGCAACTCAGAGTTCTCCTTAGCTTATCATTTATAAGCTTATACTGCTACTTGGTAATTGCTATCCTGGGCGTTCCTAGAGAAAACTATTTTCGGGAGAGGGATATAAAGGAGTGATCTGGTCTGGTGCACAGGATAAGATTATGGTGCATCTGTGCTAAGATGACTATTGGTTCATTTGCACGGCTCCTCAGACATAAGTTGATGTCCTTTGTTTGTTATTGCAGAAACATCTAAATCTATGCTCAGAGGCACTCTCTCTCCCTCATGTGGGGTGTGTAAGAGTTAGGAAAAGGAGTGGTGGTGGTAAATTCACATCCCTAGACCCCTTTATGAGCACAGACTTTAATCTGGCCTGGCCACCCTTAATGCTCTGAACCCTGACCCACGTCCCTCACTCATAGGGAAGAAGGAAAAGGTCTCCGGGAAAGTTTCATTTGGCTAGGGATCTTCTCATCAATAGTTTGAAGCACCTTTACTTATTCAGTGCTAAATATACTTGTCAATATTTAAGAATATTTCTGCCTAATTATAATTTTCATTACAAGAACGGCATATGTCAAGGGAATTAAGGACCGGCTTCTAAGAAAAATGTGGGGAAAGATTATACTACCCTTTAAAGAACAGCTAATAAGGGTGTATTTTTCATGCTTCCTTTAGTTAGCTGGTGGGTACAAAATATGTTGGAGGTACAAGAGTGGCAATCGAGCTGAAACCCAGCATTACTTGCAGCTCTTCTTTGTGCGGTAAGCAACATGTATCAACAGTAATCTATATTCACATGAGCTCAGTACTTAGTCTACGTAGCTATAGTTTCATACTATAGTTTTGCGTACAGCCCTATGCTGTTCCTTGCATCTTCCTCGTTCCGATTTCTAATGATCATCAATGGTTGATGTGGCATTTCTATCCAACCAGGTTCCACAAAACACAGGGGCGGATCTCCCTTGATTTAAAGGCATTTAGCTGAATGCCCAAATATTTTGACTATCAATCAAACATGCTACACATGTATTAGACATATAGGTAGGTTATACATGAAATTAGGCTAAATTCCTACTCTTAAACTCAAAAATAACTTTCTATTAACCTTGTTTTCTTCTCTGACATGCTTGATGCATTATTAGGCTAGCCAAAACACCCCGATTTTCTACGTTTGAATGCCCAACAAAGAAGTTCTGGATCCGCTACTGACAAAACGCCAGTCAACAGTCTGACACAGATCCAGAAATCAGAACCAGATGTCTACTGTCTTTAACCCCTCCTCCGGTTCACCCATTAACCCCTCTGTTTGAAATACGGTACTGTTTGCACCTAGTTTTCAGATTTGGGAAAGAAACGTTTGAAATTCAAAGACACAAAAGCGGTAACTTTTTATTCTATGAAGCCAGTAAAGCAGAGATGACCTGATACGAAACCTCTTACAACAGAAATCTGATGTAGAAATTACTGAGTCCAAAGAATCTCAAGAGAACGGACGTAACTGACAGATCTCCTTTCTAACGCTGCCCTTTTTATTTATGTAGTTTAGGCGTAGGATGCATGATGTTATCAGATTATTTTTCTTGGCCTTATTCATGCGTATAAGAATAGAATATGCTTCCAATTTTATCTCCTATATGTAATTCTTTTCTTCGGTGATCTAGCCAGTCAAAGATAGATCTAGACCTGCGCAGTGGCCACAAATGCAGTGGGCCACATAAGGGATAGGAAAAGGTCATGTGATGTACTCATAAAATGTCTCTGCAAACACATCATGGAAGCAGCCTTGACGCCTTGTCATATATGGAACAGAATCTTCCATGATATTCAAATGCCATGGCCAATCACAATTTACAGCACAACACAATGGCAATGAAAATGATTCTTTAGTATCATAAGCATATTTGCTTGTAGAATAAATCTGACTATTCATCTTATAGTATATACTATGACTCGTTTAGTTTCTAAAGAAAGGCATTTGCCGTTAGGCCACTATTACCTAAGTTGATGCTTAGGCATACTTTACATGCATGAGAATACCGCATTTCATTCAGGGCTGCTGCATCCCCATCGGCCTTGGGGCTAGTTTCACTGAAACAAACTGATGCTTGGAAGGCATCAGAGGAGGACATGGGGAAAGCCCGAAAGAGGTCGAGGGTGATTCAGTTGCTGCACAGCAAAGCCCTGCCTGGATCCCCTTTGCACGAAAGTAATGCACATAGTGTTATGGGCTTTTTTTGTCCAGTTATTGAGTTACTTCCATGTTAAGCCATTCTTGATGATAGAGCAATTGATCAACCATATTTGAGGTAAAACGATGTGCTTGATGAAAGCGGCTATCTGAAATTTATGAATGCAGCACCCTGGCGTGCAGTCCGAGTGGATGGGAACAGTTGTATAAGAAATTAAAATTGATGTTGTACCAAAAGAGGACCCTGTCAGTGTAGTCAGCAGTACTATATAGTAACATTATACTAGTAATTTACTCCTACATTTACCCCTCTCTCTTCTTCTTCTAGTTCCTAAGCATACATGGTATGGAAGTCACGGGCATGCCTTGAAACTTGCAGCGAATTATGAACAACCTACAGAAATTTTACCGGGTATCCTTTGTTTCTTTCTCTGCAAATAACAAAATTACTTGTATGCTTGAGGGAGCAACTAGCTGCCCAGGCGGTGTGAAGAACAATTTGGTCAAAATACCATGGGGATACCTGGAGTTGTCAGTACACTCTACATGCTTTATATACCTTCATTCACTGCAAAAAGAGAAATGTTGGGAGCGTCAGTGAACTTCGGTGCTGAAGTCATATATATCTCGATGTGTCGTCATATCCTCTTTAGTAAATGTGCTAGCTTTCTCCTGACATATCTGCAGGATTCTTTGCTATAGTGAAAAATCATAATAAAATGCAGAAAGAACCTTTTTATCGGTCCTTTGTTGATAACGTCAAAAAGGAAGGCATAATCTAGCTCATTTTGATACAGATGATTGGTTCCTATTTGGTGGGTGCTTAACTTTACCATACCTAAATTTAGTCGTGTCATAGATAGCTATTTGGTTCTTTACCGTAGTTGTGGTAAGCCATACTTTCTTAGTCCTCTAACCCACATGTCATACTCTCAATTTCTTACCCAACTTTGTCAATTTGTCACACTTGTGACTACGGATTTGCTAGCCACAATGACTAAGGTTAGTTATGACAAGGTTAGACATTAACCAAACAGGCCCATAGTATAACTAAAAAGTTAAAAGAAGACACTATTAGGTACATTATATATTGTCTTAAATATTAGCAACTTCCTTTAGTTAACTAGAGCAATCTTAGTTAACTTACATTTCGGTTACATTTACTACCACAAATAGGCTCTGTAGCGGTGGCAGCCCAAAGGCTGCAGTGGCGCGGCCCAAAGTGAGCCGCCGCTACAGACTCCCCTATAGCGGCGGTTGACATTGTCAACCGCCGCTATAAATGGATTAGGTTTATAGCGGTGTCAACCGCCGCTATGTAGGGAATACAAGCGGCGGTTGACATTGTCAACCGCCGCTATAAAGTGCCCAGGCTATAAAAGCCGCGTTCGGACAGCTCCGGCCCTCACTCAAACAGTGACGGTCTGAAATTTGGGCAAATCACGAAAATCAAGGGGGGAAGGTTTTGAGTTTATTTTTTTTGTAGAAATTTTCTCTCTGAGGTAAGGAAAACTCATCTCATTGGTTTTTTTGTGCTCTCATTTTGAAATCAAGTAGAATTTTTGGTTTTAAGTTTATTAGGTTTTCATCAAATTTTAGCTAAATTCGTTTGATATCTACTTGGTTATAGTTGAAGTTTATGAAGGCATACATCATCTCTTTTCATCACTACATAAAAAAATTATTATATTTAGCTTGTTTTATGTCAATAGGAATCTTGATCTAGTTTGGTTTTTAAAAGAGAGAGAAAGTAGTATTAGTGCAAGAGGGATGTTAATTATTTTATTATCTCTTGATAAAAATTAAATAATATATTAAATAATTTAATGTTTGTTTCATTTTACCTTGCATAATATTTCTCACTTCATGTATATTATTTTTCAATGTTTATATATTTAGTTAATATTTAAATTTTTTGTTACACATAATTAATTAATTAATTTCTAATATTTTTTGGCTAGATGATGATAAAAGTTAAATAATATATAAAATAATTTGATGTTTGTTTCATTTTATCTTGCATAATATTTTCACTTCATGTAATATTCAATATATATATATATATAGTGAATGTTCAAATTTTTTGTCACACATATTTAATTAATAAATTTTAATAATTTTTGGGTTTCCGTTCAAGGCCGTTCGCGATGGATAGATCTTGGATGTACGAGGCACAAAGATCGGGTACAATATTTTTACGAGAAGTTTCCAAATTCATCGAAGCGGCCGCACAACATGCTCGACGCGAACGGACGGCTGATATATATTGTCCGTGTTTTGATTGCAAAAATCAAAAGCTGTAGAATGATATAGAAGTAATAAAGTCACACTTGGTACGGAGGGGTTTTGTTGAGGGGTACACGAGATGGACAAGACATGGTGAGAATAGTATGGTCGATATGGAATTTGATGAGCATATTGAAGTTGAAGTCGAGGTAGTCAATTCGCCTGGTGCGGATGCGATGGATTCACCTTGTGAAGCTGATTTTGATGTTGAGGAGTTGTTGTGTAACATTGAGCCGCAGGTGTTGATCAATGCCGGTATAACTAAAGGGCTTGATAATTTTCATAGAATAGAGAAAGCATCAAAGGATCCATTATATGATGAATCTAAGGGATGTGGTAAAGAGTTCACCGTGTTGTGTACTGTACTTGAGCTGATGAAATTGAAGGTCATGCATGGTTGGTCGGATGCTAGTTTCACGGATTTGTTGAAACTTATTCCCGATGCGCTGTCGAAGCCCAACTTGTTGCCAAGGACAACATACCTTGCTAAGCAGCTGATTTTCCCACTTTTTGTTGGGCGTGCAAAAAATTCACGCGTGTCCAAATCATTGCATATTGTATCGAAAGGAGCATCAAGACGCTGTGAGATGCCCAAGGTGCAAACGCAGTCGTTACAAGAGGAACAACGATTGTGACGCTGATGGTGGCGTGAAGAATACAACTAAGGGGAGAAAGAAGAAAAGAAGTTCTATCGTCGATGATAATGATGACAGTAAGGTTCCTGCCTTAATCATATGGTACTTATCCGTGGTCGATCGCATCAGACGCTTGTTCGCCAACCCTAGGGATGCGGCAATGATGACATGGCATGCACGCAAGGGGGACGGTAAGCTCAGGCATCCCGCAGATGGAATACAGTGGAAAAAGTTTGATGAGGATCATCGAGACTTCTCTAATGAGGAAAGGAACATACGGTTTGCATTGAGTACAGACCGGATGAATTCATTCGGTCAAATGAGGAATCCGCATAGCACTTGGCCAGTGATACTAGCAATATACAACATTCCACCATGATTATGCCATAAGCGTAAGTACCTACTACTGACCACTCTTATATCTGGGCCTAAAGAACCTGGTAACGACATAGACGTGTTCTTAGTACCATTGTTCGAAGACCTACAAAAACTATGGTTGGAGGGGGTTCGTATATGGGATGAGTATCGAAGAGAGTACTTCACGCTCAGAGCAATTATTTTTTACACGGTAAGTGATTCTCCGGCACTAAGGGCGCTATCAGGACAGGTCAAAGGAAAGGCGGCATATGCGTTGATGATACGTACTATGTGTACCTTCCAGCATCCCAGAAGCTAGTGTATACGCGAAACCGCTGATTCTTACCAGTAAAACACAGGTATCGCACGATGGCTAGACACTTTGATGGCAAAGTTGAGAATGACACAGAACCTCGATGTTGTATTGGCAGAGTTGTGTTTGACTTTGTTAAAAATATCAGTGTTGTTTTTGGAAAGCCGGTGAAAGGAGCCAAAAAGGCAAAAGGTCTCACGCCGTTTAAGAAGAAATCCATTTTCTTCGTATATTTCAATTATTGGAAAGAATTGGAAGTGAATCATGCCTTCGCCTGGATGCATGTTGAGAAGGGTGTATTTGACAGTAGTAGTGGACTTATACTCGACCAACCCGGTAATACAAAGGATGGACTCAACGCACGGAGAGATCTTGTAGTGATGGGAATAAGATCAGAGCTCCATCCGCAAGAAAGAGCAAATGGAAAGTACTTTCTCCCCCCGACAGCCTATACACTTACGATTGAGGAGAAAACATCATTCTGTAAGTGCCTCAGTGGGATTAAAGTACCGACGGGTTTCTCATCGAATATCAAGAATCTTGTAAACATGGAAGAGTTAAAGATAAGTGGGTACAACACTCACGATTGCCACATAATGCTTTCGGTGTTTCTCCCTATTGCAATCAGAGCTGTTAAATCACCATGGCTGAAGTTGGTTGTAACTCGCCTTTGCTACTTCTTTAACGCAGTATCGAAGAAGGTCATAACTAAAGACGAGTTAAATGACCTACGAACCCACACGAAGGAAACAATGTGCATACTTGAGATGGTATTCCCTCCATCCTTTTTCGATACGATGGAACACATTATGATTCATATTGTTGACCAGATCTCTGTATTGGGCCCCGTCTACCTACATCAGATGTTTCCGTTTGAGAGGTTCATGTATGTATTGAAACGTTATGTACGTACTCGTTCACATCCAGAGGGTTCTATGATCGAGGGCTATACAACTAAGGAGATCATCGAATGTTGCTCAGATTACATTATTGATGGTAGCAGATCAATTGGTCTCCCCGTGTCTCGTCATGAGGGTAGATTATCTGGAAAAGGTACAAAAGGACGTAGATCGTTCATCAACCGTGACTTCAAACGAGTGGACCAAGCACATTTTAGCATATTGCAACAGACGCAGATTGTGGGACCGTACTTTGAGAAACATCTGTTAGAGCTCCGCCAGAACAACAAGGATGCAACGGATAAATGGATCATAGACGAGCACAAGCGCTCTTTCACATCATGGTTTAGCTCCCTAGATCTTTCAAGTGGCGAGTACGTGGAAGAGAAAATGTTGAGAAAGTTAGCTAATTGCCCGAGAAGAACCGTGGTTACCTTTCACGTATACGACATTAATGGTTTTACCTTCTACACCCAACAGAAGGATAAGAAGAGCAACTATCAAAACAACGATGTATGAGTAGAAGCCATTGACGAATAGGACTAGACAACCTCGTATTACGGGTATATTGAGGAAATATGGGAGCTAGATTACGGCGCATATTTACAGGTTCCCATATTTAAATACAAATAGGTGAAGCACCCTAATGGCATCGAGATAGATGAATATAGTTTTACAATTGTTGATCTTAACAATGTTGGTCACAAAGATAACCCTTGGATACTTGCCAAGACCGTGGAACATGTGTTTTATATACTTGATCCAAAGGACGAAAAGAAATACATTGTTTTCCAGGTAAACAAAGAATCATTGGAGTGGAGAATGTGGAGGATCGAGATGACTACAATCAATATGACGAGGTGCCATGTTTCATAGATCCGAAATTTTTTAAAGTTTTGGAAGCAAGACTCTCCTTTCACTGCCAAGAAAAAGTCGTTCAAGGATAACTCAAGCATCATGTAATTTTATTTTATTAAGTATCTTTTATTATTCAAACCTCGTATTATGTTCTATGTAATTTATGTTTATTTGAATATAAAGTTTGTGTAACTTATTTTTATAAGCATCATGTAGTTTGAAATTATAGGGGCTAAAAGGTAAATATAAAAGAGTTTAGGGACCTATTTGTAATTTTATAAAAAGACAAGAATTGAAGTGTAAAAATATTAGGACTGACATGTAATTAATAAAAAGTATAGGGTTGTTTCTGCAAAAGTTTAGGACCTAAACATAATTTTAATTAAGTATAAGGGCCTAAGTGTAAAAATACAAAAGTAAAATATAATTAATTATAATGAACTCAGTGGTTCTTTTGTAAAATTACAGGGCTAAGATATTATTTATAAAAAAAACAATAGTATAATTTTTAGAAAATCAATAGTACAATTTTTATAAAATCAATAATAGGGTTGTTTCTGCAAAATTTTAGGACCTAACATTAATATTTATAAAGTATACGGACCTAAGTGTAAAAAGACAGGGCTTATATATTCTTTATAAAAAAAATAAGGGCTAAAATGTATAATACAATTTTTGAAAAATAAATAACATAATTTTTTTTAAAAAAAAACCGATATGTTTTTAGCGGCGGCTAACAAAGTAAACCGTTGCTATAGCGGTGCCAAGGAAAAGTCGTTCAAAGATAACTCAAGCATCATGTAATTTTATTTTGTTAAGTACTTTTATTATTTGAACCTTGTATTATGTTCTATGTAATTTATGTTTATTTGAATATAAAGATTGTGTAACTTATTTTTATAAGCATCATGTAGTTTGAAGTTATAGGGGTTAAAAGGTAAATATAAAAGAGTTTAGAGACCTATTTGTCATTTTATAAAAAGACAAGAATTAAAGCGTAAAAATTTTAGTACTAAAATGTAATTAATAACAAGTATAGGGTTGTTTCTGCAAAAGTTTAGGATGCAAACATAATTTCAATTAAGTATAAGGGCCTAAATGTAAAAATACAAAAGTAAAATATAATTAATTATAATGAACTCAGGGGTTCTTTTGTAAAATTATAGGCTAAGATATTATTTATAAAAAAATCAATAGAACAATTTTTAGAAAATCAATAATAGGGTTGTAGCGGCGGTTCGCATAGCCACCCGCCGCTATTCCTTTGTAGCGGCGGTGTGCTTTGTGAACCGCCGCTAATAAGGACTCCCCTGTTATATAAAAGAAAAAACACCACGACTTTTTAGCGGCGGTTCGCATAGTCACCCGCCGCTATTCCTTTGTAGCGGCAGTGTGCTTTGTGAACTGCCGCTAATAAGGACTCCCCCTATATAAGCAACGTGCGGCGGGCCCCTAACCCTAATCCCGGAGTTTGCTTTCGTACTCCGTGAGGCTGCCCAATTCCGCTGCCATCTTCGAGCGCCGCCGCCGTCCGTCTCCTCGTGCCCTCTCCGACGCCTCCCCGAGTGCCACCGCCGTGGGCCCCCCTCATCTATCCTCGAGCACTGCCGCCGCGGGCCCCCTCCTCATCCCCAAGCGCCGCCGCATCGGGCCCCCTCCTCGTCCCCGAGCATCGCCGCGGCCGGCCCCCTCCCCGAGTGCCTCGACGGTCCCCACGCGGGCCTCCTTGTCCTTCTCGGAGCACCGCCACCGCGGCCCCCCTCCTCGTCCCCGAGCCCCGCCTTGACGGTCGCCGCAGGGCCCCCTCGACCTTCCCCGAGCACCGCCGCCACGGGCCCCCTCCTTGTCCCCGAGCCACGCCTTGACGATCACCGCGCGGGCCCCCTCTTCCTTCCCCGAGCATCACCGTCGTGGGCTCCCTCCTCATCGACAACGCGCGCGCCGGCGTCCTCCCTCCTCGAACTCGCCGACCATCACCGCGAGGGACTCCCCCTCCTCTGTCTTCTCTTTGGTAAGCGTCGCACCCTCTTCTACCTCCCCTCTCCCCTCCTGTCCGACGCACTCCTGCCCGTCGACGACCAATACCACGAGGGACTCCCCCTCCTCCGTCTTCTCTCTGGTAAGCGCTGCACCCTCTTCTTCCTCCCCTCTCCCCTCCTGTCCGACGCACTCCTGCTCACCGATGACCAGGTGCGCCCTTTAGTCATGCTTTGTGCTCTGCGCTCTATGCTCTATGCTCATGTGCTCTGTGCTCTATGCTCATGTGCTCTGTGCTCTATGCTATGTGTTGAACCACCTCCAGTACTAAATCACCATGTGCTCTGTGCTATCCTAACGACTGTCCTAATGACAGCAATTGAGAATGGAGGGGGGTACTTGTTAGATTGGTTAAAACCAGCAATATGTGTAAAAAACCTCACTGTAACTTCAGCCATATCTGAATGTGCTAGCTGCCCTATATGCTTGCTCACTGTCATGCTCACTATAGTTGCTTATTTGCTGCCTGTGGTATTTTGTTTATTTGCTATGCTGAACCGATGCTTCAGATCATGATGCTCCGTTGTTTTCCTTTCTGCCTGCCTTTTTCGTTGTCCTGTGACATGGAACTGTGACCAAGTAGAGATAAAAAGTAATACTTAGTATGATATTTTAAGATTAACGCTACATCTCTTATCTGATATTTTATGAGTACTCTCTTGCATGCTCGTACTTAGTGTATAACTGATATGTTGCTCTTCGTAAACAAAAAGAAATTTTCTTTTGCCTGATTGTAGCTCTAGCAATTTGGTGTGTATCCATCAGCTCCTGTTTTATCCTTGTCAAATGTTGTTGTTCATTTTTCTACTATATATATATGCACTGCTACTATTGTTATGATATATATGATGATATATATGCCATATACGTGTTGTCGATCTTTAGCTTGCTGTTGTTGTTGATATCTGCTAGTGATATATATGGTTCATTTTGCTGCTGTTGTTGATATCTGCTGTCGCTGATATCTGTCGTTGTTCATTTTTCTGCTATATATATGTGCACTGCTGCTGTTGTCACTGCCCTTTTTCTGCCATATATTTCATTTGTTGCCATATGCTTGCTGCCTATGATATATATGATGATATATATATGCCATATTACTTGTGGCCATATATATGCCATATTACTTGCGGCCTTTAATATATTTGCTTATGATATCTATGCGATGTTTCTATTCTATTCTTCTCCTTGTCTCTCTGTACTACTTATCTATTCTACATAGGCGATCGATGCTCAATGATGAAAGGAGGCCAAGTGAGGCTAGTGTAGCGACATGGACCATATCCTAGGATATTGGATACATGCTGCTGTACAGGTCAAGGATCTTAGAGCGTTGGAAGGTCGTTGATTCGGCAACCCATCACTAAGAGCAACTTTTGATTTTTCTATTCTTCTCCTTGTCTCTCTATATTACTTATCTATTCTACATAGGCAATCGACCCATGCTCAATAATAAAAGCGGGCTAAGTGAGGCTAGTGTGGCGACATAGACCATATCCTAGGATATCGGATATATGTTGTTGTACGAGTCAAGGATCTTAGAGCGTTGGAAGGCCATTGATTCGGCAACCAGCACTAAGAGCAAATTTTGATTTTTTTTCTATTCTTTTCTTTTGTTTTCCTTGTCTCTATGCTCAATGATGAAAGGTGTATACTCCTTGTTTTCTAAACTAGTCGTCATATCTAATATTAGTTGTCAAAGTCTTCTCGTCATGGCGGACAATATGCCCTCTCAAGAGGAAGACGCCCTCAAGGCGCACTCACAAGCGAGGTCATCTTCAGACGATGAAGGATCAAGCGAACATTGGGAAGAACTAGAAGATCCGCATCCTCCACTACCAAAGGAACATCAATTGGCGAGCCCGGATCCTGATTTCGTGCCTCAAGATGAGGTATCTTGTCAAAGATAATTCTCTCATTTGTTCAACTAATTTGTAAACTAAAATCTACTACTTATATCCTAGGGACCTCGACGAAGTGTTCGTCGGCTATTTGCAGCAGAGGTTGCGACAGATGAGACCCTCGAGCAGCAAGTGGAAGAGGTGCCTGCCCAAGGGTCCACACACAAACGCAAGCGCGGTCAGTGCTCCGCGAACAAGGCAGAGGGCATCTACGAGGTTACTGCACTAGACCCCAAAGATGGAGAACCGATTGAACCCGCTGGTGTCAACGCCAAATGGCGGAACCGTTGCGGCAAAGTGATGAGGGACCATTGCAAAATCACGTGGCAAGATTGGCGCCAAGTCTCGGATGGCAGAAAAGACGATATGTGGGCTGACATCACGGCAACCATCCGGTTCCAGCCAGCAGATCTCGAGAGAGCCAAGAAGGCCACGATGTCCACTCTCAATCACATCTTTCAAGATTACAAGTCCAAGCTCAACTGCCAATACGTCAAGAAAAATCGAACCCCATTCGACAAGCATGGAAATATTAGTCAGCAGGAATGGGATGAGTTTGTTGAGCAGAAGACGAGCAGTGCTTCAAACGAGCTCAGTGAAAAGATGGTTGAGCTCAACAAACGGAACAAGTACAAGTCACGGTTAGGTCCGGGCGGATACAAAAAGAAGATTTCGATTTGGAGAGAGCAGGAAGCCAAGCTCCGCGCGGAAGAAAAACCTGATCCTTTGCCAAACACCAATGAGCGTGCCAGGAATTGGGTATATGGTCACTCTGAGTTAACCGATGAAGGAGAGATTATTGTGAAGGATCCCGCGACAGTTGAGGTCGTGCAAGCCTTGAAAGGTCCCATCACGACGCAGACAGAGGCTGGTCTGTTTACACCGCAGTATCACAAGGATGAGCTAGCGAAGGCTATTGGGACCAAAGAACATGGTGGTCGCGTACGAGAAGTGCCATCATCGGCAACATGGAAAGAAGGTTTCTCTGATACATCCTCACACCTCTACAAGAAGCATACATTGAACAGGAAAGAGCGAGAAGATAAAGCCAAGGAGGATTGGAGGCGGCAACTTCTTATGTTTGCTATCAACAAAGAAAGCGGTCATTTGGACCCCAACCTGCAGGCTGCGATGGATGCCTTCTTACGTGGTTTGTCCACATCCACGCAACCATCCGTCTCCATGCAACCATCCGTCTCCGGTCAACCATCAGTCCCTATGCAGTCAGAAACAGAGAACATCACTGAGGATACTCCTTGCGAGTTGCATGTGCCATTTGGTTACAAGGGGAAGGCGATGAAGGTTGCATCCGGCACGGCATTTCCAGGAGAGATGCTCCATAACAGGGATATCTCCCCAGGTTACGTGCGTGTCACCGTGTCAGAAATAGTACCTGGCTATGAGGACAATGAGATCGAATGCCCGATACCTGAGGTAGGTATAGAAACTCTCCAAGATGCCCTCGGCTCTTTCATTATTTGGAAACGCCGTGATGTTGTCCTCTCACCACGAGTTTCTCCACCCCCGTTGTCTGGGCACAGATCCTTTCATGCGAGCCAGCCAATCAATACAGGTGGACAGCCGTCTCCTATGTCTGCGGCAGCCTCGGGAAGCAAGCTCCAATCTCCTCATGCAGAAGCCGACTCGACTCATAGTCCTATAATCTATAGTGACAACGAGCCTCTTCCGCAGAGTGTTCAAGTTCAGGCTCCGGTAATCCAAGTCCAGCCTGCACCAGTTGTCGTCAAGGCATCAGTAATCCCAAAGATGATTACCGGATTTGACAAAGAGCCAAAGGACCCAAAAGCAAAAAAGTGATGTTGATAAGTACTTGGCTGCATTGAAAAAACGTCTAACAAGCACCGGCAAGCTCGTCCTGCAAGAAGAAGATCCTCGGGATGTATTATCGTATGATGATCAAATTTTGGAGAATCCTGCGGACGATGTGGACTACCCGAAATTTATACTCGGTAAACCCCTTATATCAAATAACATGTACAAGAATCTGCCATGGGAGATGCGGAAGTTGCACGACTGGTACATAATGGCGTCAAAGGAAGGGGTCACCGAAATCACTTGTAGGATTCCAAAAGAGGTGTTCAACGAAGATGACGAATAAATCTTATACCTTTTTTGGGAGGATGTCCACTCGTTGTTTCGTCTAGACCAAATGGACGTCACCTTCATCACCCTGTGGTGCATGTAAGCGTCGTGTTCGATCTATTTCGTATTTCAAGCATAATTCCATATATGATCTAATGCTTTTTTTTTTGTAGTATGAACTCTTTTTTCCAAAGAAAGGAGACCAATAGAAAAGATTGGAGGGTGGACTACGTCAACCCAAGCCGGATCAACCAAAGCTCGATCAACCCAACAGTAAATCCGAAAAATTATCCGGATAAGACACCGATAGAGCTTGCTAAAATAAAGACGGTCTTGACAACAGAAGCAAGGACTTATGTTGCAAATTACTTGTACGACTGCTTCATGAGGTGGCAAGATAGAGAGTGCATTATGGCCCCTTACAACTTCAAGTAAGTTGGACAACTACTGCCTTCGTCATGTATCCTATGTTAAAATTAAATCCAATCGTAATTAACTTGTTGATAACAAACATTGTTGTAGCGGTTATTGGATCTGTCTGATGATATTTTCGAAAGAAGGGTTCCTTCTATCGCTCGACAACCTGGACTACGACAAGAACTTATACGACGACATTGTGGAAGTCATAGATCGGTAAGAAATTGGTCTATGTGTGTATGGTTTGATGATGTTAATATCATCAACTGATAAGCTTTTGTCGATCGAGCAGTGCTTACGAGAAATATGTCGTAGCCGGTGGGGCATGTCATCCTACAAGAAAAAATAAGATGTACTTCCATCATAAGTTTTGGGTATGACTATACATGTTCTTATCGTATTATCTATTCATATAATTATCGTAGGTGTAATGAACTTGTGTTATCTACTTTATAGTGCAATAAGCAAATACGAGGAAGTGTGCATTATGTTACTACACTTGTGTGTTCTCGGCTGGCACTTCAACTTACCTGGACCATATCATTGAGGAAGTCTCAACAAGAGGTAAGTTGATTTTGTTTATGTCCATTTTACTTTACCTGGACCATATCATTGAGGACTCTGCTCATGTGACCCAGAAAGCCACAAGGTCAAAAAGAGAATGGGCTGTAAAGATAAAAAGGAACGACGCGATCAAAAAGGGTATAATTCCTGAATCACGTGTTCACTTGAGTATAAATGCCATGTATCTAGTTGTAGCTTCTCTTTGTCGTTTTATGTTGAGAGAGGTAATTAGTCCAGAAGAGAAGTGCTTTGACTCAAACAGTGAACTAGCAACAAAACATAGGTCCCTTTATGAGTGGGCTGGTTCAAGAGCACCATATGAGTCTAATGTGTCAAAAAAAGATGATGACTATGCATTAGGGTTCATATAAAATATTTTGTAAGGTCCATTGAACATTTTGATGATAATATTGTATATATTCTATGATGAGATATAAATATCTGTGATGAGATTGTAAATATCTTTGATGAGATGTTATAAATATCTGTGATGAGATTTGTAAATTTCTGTGTATGCAGAATCTGTGATTTCTGTATATTTGCTAAAAAAAATTTTTGGAAAAATAACAAGTAGCGGCGGTTGATGTTGTCAACCGCCGCTACTAATAGCCAACAGTAGCGGCAGTTGATGATGTCAACCACCGCTACTAATGGCTAACAATAGCGGCGGTTGACATCTTCAACCGCTGCTAATAATGTATCTGTAGCGGCAGTTTATTTAGGCGACAGACCACCCGTCGTTACAAACACATATTTATAGCTACGTTTACGTAGCGGTGGGGTGGCCTGTCCGCCGCTACAGTGCCTTTCCAACCGCCGCTACAGGCCTTTTTTGTTGTTGTGATTATTTGGTGTCATATGCATATATGGATCAACAATAACCCTCCACTCCCCTGGCTAGTTAGCTACTAGAATTCGAAGGTATAGCTGTTAGAATTCTTGGATGATTCGAAGACATAGCTGTTGGATTCTTAGATGCGGTCTGGTATGTTATAGATAGTTTAATTAAGGGTGTGTTTGATATGGCTTATATAACTGCTTATTGAAATTATTTATGTTTAATAAGTAGTTTGAACTATCAAACAACAAAATAGCAAAAGTATTTATGGGATATAAGCACTTTGCTATTTTATACTATCATAAACACTTTGAATAAAACAACAAAACATATAGCTTTTAGTGCTTGTGAACAAGGATAAGCAATTTGGATTAAAAAACATAAACAGTTTTGTCAAATCGATTGGCTGCTTATGCTATAATAAACACTATAAATACTATAAATAGTTTTGATAAAATAAACATTATAACTATTTTATGCATGTCCTTTCAAACACATCCTAACACTGACACATGAAGACAAGGAAGTGACAATGATCAAATCACTTTAAGTGAGCGGCACCGTCGATTAAACCGTTAGGTCCTACTATTGCATTGGTATCGTATCATTAAGTGCTAATAACTGTACCGTGTTGTACTGAACACATGATCTGTACGTACGGCGATCCTGTAATCAATCTTTTTGATACTCATCATGTATCAAGAAAACTGCTTGGTATAGCATCTCTGATAACTGGTAAACTACTAAAGTGTATTTTCATATATGCAGCATCCTATACCAGGAGTGTTATTATGCAATAGATGGAGTTCTTTCCTTGTGACCCGTTCAAAAAACCAAGTAGGAGTATATATAGAGGTAGTACATGCCAAAGCGGAAGTGCGTGCAGGCAGCAGCAGGCTTGTGTGTGGACGCACAGATATCTATGCATATGCATGGATAATGAGAGAGAGTACTAGCTTGTGAGCCTTGAGCTAGAGGCCACTGTTCCGGCCGGACAGTGACCGTCACGAGAATATTTCAGGAAAGGTGGTGGCGGTGTGCGTGCATGTGTGGATCTGTCCTCCAGTCTAAGACAGTGACACTGGAAATATAGCTCTAGAGAGAGAAAAAGCCACTTTAATTTTCTTCTCCGGCCTGTCTCCTCTCTCTAGCATAGCACACCCTTTGCTCCTCCCGTGGAGTCCTCTCCTCGACCTACGACCTGTGCTAATAAGCAAGGTTGAGCTTATTGATTAGACAACAAACAAGCCGAGCAGGTTCTAGAAAGATGGCATTCTTCGCTGTGGAGAGGTGCAGCGGCGAGATAGCGGTGTCGTCTTCGTCCATGGACATCATGGAGGGCTCGCGCACCAGCAATAAGCCGGTGCTAGCCCCCTTCCTGACCAAGACATACCAGCTCGTCGACGACCCCCGCACCGACCATGTCGTGTCGTGGGGGGAGGACGGCGCCACCTTCGTGGTGTGGCGGCCGCCGGAGTTCGCCAGGGACATCCTCCCCAACTACTTCAAGCACAACAACTTCTCCAGCTTCGTCAGGCAGCTCAACACCTATGTAAGTTAAATATATAAAGGGATGCACATTGTTACCGATGTTGCTTCTTAAAGCCCATGCAATGCCTCTTCATTTGTGTTACCGATGTTTGCTTGGCTTGATTGGGAGGTTTTTCTTGCTTTCTCTGCTACTAATTATGAGGGGAAAAAAATCCTGTCTCTCTCATTGACATTTTAGTTATTACAACATCAAAAAATATTTCAGTGATGTTGCTGTGTTAAAGTTAGCAGCTGGGATATTGCATCTACAAGCATTTTACTGCCAATATGGTGGTGGAAAGAGATTGTGTTGTTTGTACCATTTCGTCCGTCAGAATTCTGATTCAGTGTTTCCTAGGAATGAGACATGTTTGTTTTTGGGTGGTTGTGGGACGGAGGCCAGCACTGGCATGATTATTTCAACTAGCAAATATTTTTATTTCTTGGTCTTCGAATTAAAGCCATGACTTTTGTACTGAGGTCGAATTTATGTACATAGAGGCATTCTCTTCACTTTTTCTTTGACACTTAATTTGGTTTCCTTCAACTTTTAGTCATTAAGAAAGTTTGCAGTTTTTTAGGGCGACGAGAGTACGCAGTATGCTTTGTGCTGCGTATGTAACTTGTTCTCTCACGTCTGGTACCACCATCAATCAGTTCATTCACCTTCATGACCAATAATATACCATTGCTTTAAGCAATCAAAACTTCGTTACAAGTTTACAACACTGAGAGTAGCTGCCTTTTGCAACATGTATCCATGCTCCCATCTTCATCGGGCACGCGCTATGCATTCATACATTTGATGCAGCAGTCAGTACAAAATTTCCGCAGTGATATTCACTCCCAATCATTGGGAAAGAAAAGATTGAAGTTACAGTTGAAAGCACGTGTAATTGTACAGTACACATGAAGCCACAGACTCCAATAGCATTGTGTCTATCTAGCATCAATTTTCACACTGTTCCTGAATTTCTGATTGATATGATGAATGTACGGCAGAATCACTGGCTCACTGCCCAACACTGTCTGAATCTTGCTAATAAGCATTAAGTATGCATTATTAGTTAGCTCCTGACCCTTGTTTTCTTTGGCATGTTCTTTTTTTTTTTGCAGGGTTTCAGGAAGATAGTGGCTGACAGGTGGGAGTTCGCCAACGAGTTCTTCAGGAAGGGCGCCAAGCACCTCCTCTCAGAGATCCATCGCAGAAAGTCTTCGTGCTCGCAGCCGCCACCGCCGACGATCCCTCCACACCAGCCTTATCTCAGCCTCTTCTCGGTAGCCCCGCCGCCCCCGCCGCCTCTGCCAGTCTACCGCGTCCGGGAAGACGACCATGGCGGCGGGGACTTCCTGGCCACTTTGTCGGAGGACAACCGGCAGCTCCGGCAGCGCAACTCGCTGCTGCTGGCGGAGCTAGCGCACATGAGGAGGCTCTACAACGACATCATCTACTTCCTGCAGAACCACGTGGAGCCGGTGCCGCCGCCGGCAGCCGGCTGCAGGCTGGTGGAGCTCGGCTCTGACGCCTCCACGATACTGTCGCAGCAGCGGCGGCCGCGCGAGGACGACGAGGCGGCGGTGAAGCTGTTCGGCGTGCGGCTCGACGAGGGCAGGAAGAGGAGGGCGCATGCCGTGCAGCTGGAAGAAGACGACGACGACGGCAGCGACAACATGGACGGCGATTGTGATGAGTGATGACAAGGGAAGTGAGCGAGGTGTAGTTGGGTACTGTAGATTGATTTTTATACATAATATTGAGGAGAGGTAGGTGTACTTTGCTAGAGATGTTTTGTAGGCATAGGGATAATTTCAAATTTTTAAGTGTTTTGTATCGGGCGGGTAGGAATAGGATGGACGTCTGTTTGAAAAGATGCCGGACGAGTTCATCCCCCATTAGGCCAGTAGCTAGAATCGAGAGTAACAGCTAATCCTACTTCAGCCGCGTCATGCATGTGCCGTGTGAGTGGCAAGCAAGCTTCTGGCTTTATGCTCGAGATCATGAATGGTTTCTAAAAAAACAATTTTCAAGGAAAACAAGGCGTTATGATTTCTACACGTTTAAAGATCTAGGACAATGTGATTTTAGCTCTAGGACAATGTAATAAAGTGGATTTTAGGTCCAAAACACCCTGAAAAAATAACAAAAAACTTGTTGTAATACACCATCTTAATTTAAATAATATATCCTAAAATTACAACAAGTTAATATAAACTGATTGGATGTATGCTTTTAACCATGCACATCACACATGCAAGAAAACCAAGAAAACAATCTAAAGAGCTAGTATCATTCAAAACTTATATCACTACGAAAAAACGCTTATTTGCTGAGTGCAATATATCGGACATTCGGTAAAGAACGTCTTTACCAAATGTCACACAAAAAAAGAGAGGACACTAAGCAAAGAAAGCTTTGCGAGTGTCATAAAAAATACACTCATTCCATAATCAACGCAGCAAATGCCACACGACTTCAGCAAAACAAAGGAATGGCTGAAAATACTCCATTCGAGAATCGTGACGGGTTAAAATCGGTGCGAGCACTGTCAGTGAGAAGAACAAACCCGAAATTTTCTTGGGCCGAATTCTTACACTTTTGGGCCTTGCGTGCTCGCTAATCGGTGCGACCCGACGACAAACCCCGTCCGCCGCACTGTACCCGACCGATCGATCGATCCGCCGCCGCAACTCCAGCCGCTCCGTCCTGCACTCGCTTGGAGCGAGATCCGTGATCGATTTCTTCCTTCTCTCGCCGGTAAGGATTAAGGAAGCCCTGCCGTTGTTGGATCGATTCGTCGTATCGTTTCGCACTTAATCTTTACTCCGGTGCGAGCCCTTTTGAACCCTAATATTTCTTCTCCCCAAACTTCAATCCATCCAGCTTGTTAGCGATTGTTGTGCTTTGGGGCTGAGTAGCAGTACTGCAATAGCACGTAGCAGTTCATTTTCACCTACGTTAGACACGAGGATACTGGGCGCCATGGGAATGGTGTGCCAGCAAGAAAAAACCCAAAGAAATGCTCTGAATGGGAGCAAAGAAAATGGAGTTATATTGTTTTGCATTTTCTTTCCAGTTCATCTGTTCATGTATTAACAGAGTTGTTTATGGTGCCTTCTTTTTTTTTTAAGCAATGGATGTGTCTGTTTGATTGCAATTGCGTCTAATCAGTAGGAGCTACGAGGTACATAAACAGTTTGATGTAAGACCTGGCTTGAATATCTCTTATGGTTATGGAGGTTGCTAATGACAACACAAGGGGCTTGCACTGTGGTTATGATGTGGCTCTTGAATTTACGACTTTCTTAAAAATGAAGCGAATCGATGTTGTGATCTCTTCATTTGTTCTCCCTCCATTTTTCATATCTTCTTTTTTTTTCTTCTTTTTGAAGTTTCAGTTAGCTTCAACATGAAAGGCATTCACCTGCTTTAGAAATCATAGCATTTTGTCGAACAACCTGCTATATCATTTTGACGGTTGCATTCCATTTGCTAAGTAACTCGTAATTTTGCAATGGATGACTAGTCAACAGGAGAGTAGATACATATTATGTACCCTGAACCTTCTGTTGACGATTTGTTACGTAGGTACTCATGAATTGCGTTTATATTTATCCTTTTTCCAGTTTCTGTTGCTGCAAATTCGTAATCTCAGATGGGGAAGGCAAAGCGTGCATCAATCTTCATCAGGCTGGTATCAGCAGCTGGTACCGGGTTCTTTTATGTGAAGCGCAAGAACCCTCGACGGATCACTGAGAAGCTTGAGTTTAGGAAGTATGATCCCCGTGTGAATAAGCATGTGCTGTTTACGGAAGCGAAGATGAAGTGAGATCTTCTATCTACGCAGTGCAGCACCAGAATTGCTTGTCCCCAATTCTTGAATCAGAATCTTCTGTAATATTAGCTTAGTCAAACCAATGTTGTCTGCATTGTCCTGCTTTAGCTAGCTTCCACGATTTCATGTAGACGAACAAGGGTTGTAAGCGTGGTATTGTTTCATTGGTTTTCATGGTTAAACTTTCCTGCATCACAAACAAAAATCTAGAAAATGAAATGATTTTCGGCCGGTACATACGTAGTACATACTTTTGCATCTTTAGATATTTACGTATACATGTTACATTTTGTATATTTTAAATGTTCCATGTGAACCCTTGGTTGAGAGAAACTATAGATGAATCAGTCGTTGCCCGACAGCAGTTATAGCTTATACTTGAATTAACAAGTGATTCTATTAAAACTTTGGTTGTCAGAACTGAGATACGTTCAAGGGAATACATAGAATAGACAATGCACCACTTAAAAAGATGAGAACTAATTAATGATATTGTCCACAACCAAAACTGATGAAGCCTTAGGTTCCGATTCATCTTCGCTCTCACATCAACACTATACATACAAGAAGCAAGTTTTTAGCCAGTGCGATATATGCCGGTTCATACACAATACTATACAGAAGGGTGTGTGTCATATGCATCGCAAATCAGCCAAAAAAAACCTTAACTTTGTAACCTACTCCCGAATTGTAAAATAAATGAACAAAAAAATTAACACCTTTGACAATTCCTGAATATACAGGCACATGGCGTATGAAACAGAAAATTCCACCTGTGTTGATAGATTCACATAGTCTTCTGCGGAAATAGCAAATCAGCCATCCTTTGTCAGACCTACAACTTGTTGAGAGTGTTACCTGCATCATGATTGATGGCCAGCTGTTATCGATCTTCCGTATACACTGGCTTTTTCCAAACTTTGGTGTTCTTTTTGGGATCATCACAGAGGGTGAGATCACTGTCAAATTCTCTCATTGTCTTGACAAATGTCTTTGCACCTTGCATTATTAGCCTCTCTACCATGAATAGCTGATAATTGTTCTCAATTATTGGCTTCAATATGCTACTGAAGTTGGACGAGTATGCTAACTTATACCTGGATTGGTGCCAAGAAAAATAACAAGCAATATCAATAAGCATGGCCATGTAATTCTGGATATAATGATACACATGATGGTCGATGCATATATAACAAGATTGAAACAGCATGTAAACTGTAGGACTCTCTCATTGCCTGTATGCACAACAGCACAAATTGTAAATTAATGTATGTTTGCAGCAGCTAGACTCTACTACACAGAATAGTTTAAGATGCTTAATCTCAGGAACGTGTCAATTGAACGGAGAAGATAATCGAATGGTCTTGAGTAATCATAATTCATAAATATGAAAAAGAACGAGCACAGTGTTTGTATGACAGAGATCCTGGTTAAACAAGAGCAATAGGCAAAACAGCAAAGCATACCTGTCTGACAGAGGAGAAAAGAAGCCTGGCATTCTTTCATTCGAGGCAATGAATAGAGTTCGACCTGGTGGAATCCATTTTGCAATTCTTTTTTTGATAAACTCAGGGCGGGTGTCTCTATCTAGATGAGGATGAAGGCTACGTTCAACACCAAATCTGTCTTTCCGATTTTTCAGTAGATCGCCCCGTCGCACATGAATAGCATCATAATCGCCAAGTATTACTTTTATCTGAAACGGAGGGAACAGATTTAGAGAACCATCACACCGATGACAAATGTTATTGACATAAACTAAGAAAATCAATTAATTGATGCTTCTGTATCCATACCCATATTTTTTTAAATGTTATGTTTCATGCTTGACAAGCAACAAAATCTTTAGATATTGAACTAAAAGTGTACGGTTAGAGCGAGGTCCATTTTTCTTATCCCACTTGGGGAGCATTCATATATGCTGCAGAGTTTTGGTGTATTACAGAAATTTCTTTGCCAAGGGGAAATTAAGGAGGTGCTGATATGCCCAGAAGCACCAATGCATAACAGGATAATAAGATGCCCTGATAATGTAAAGACAGGTAGAGACAGAACAGACTTGACATGGGAAGAGTCTGTGAAGATAAAAATGAAGGATTGAAATATTGTCAAAGAGCTATCCATGGATAGAAACATGTGGTCAAAATAGTAACCCATGTACTAGAACCATGAGTTTGGCTATTTACCTAACCTTTTTAGCCACAAGTATTTTGCCTACTACTTTTGTTCCTTTCTTTCATTTTCTCTTTTTTAGTTTTTCTTCTTTTACCTGCTTATTGACTTTTTACTGATTCAGGTTGGAATTTATAGATTTCAGCACGCCACAACTTGATTGGGATTAAATTGTTTTGTTGTTGTTGTTCGTGTTGATTCAAACTTGGGGCACATTCAGATAACATTGTTTCCCCGGCCTTGGGTACAGCATCATTTGGTAAGTGTAAGGTCTATAGTAGAAGAATTGTGTGAAACAGTTGGATCAATTCCAACAAAATATGCAGGACAATGTCTGTGCAGTAGACTACCTGTCCATTTCTAAAGTATATCAGATTGCACATACAGAAAGGACAAAATAATACCTGATTTGCTGCATCCCTCAGTTTTTTTGATGGCATACTGGGCAAAAAGGTGTAAGATAACATCACAGAGCTGCGGTTTTTGCGATCCTTGCACTCCGCAAACCTGAATTTCAACCATGATTATGATACATGCTTAGTGTTTGGTCATCATTGGTTAGAGAAGGCACACAAACTAAAAAAGGGCATTAAAGAAACATGCGTCCATACCAAGCAAGAGGACTTGCAGTGCGGTTTATTATGAGAGCTGTAGAGTACAGCGGATTTGCTTTGAGTTCAGCTCTCGTAATTCCTTGCACATGTACCACACCACCCTCTTGAAGTGTCCTGCTTCTTGATACTATATCATGCCATGTCTTGGAGTTGTCCAGAATAACATGTATTGTTCTTGAGATGTGATCTATATCATATAGAGATTCCATGGCACAAGAACTTTCTTCCCATCTATGACATACTTGCATTAGATATTGAAATATTCAGACCTCACTGTAAGAAAGCAACAGACAGATAGATATGGCTAAGAAGCAAATACCTTTGTTTTGAAGTTGCATTCCTCTGGAGGGTCCCCTTTGTATTATGCACTGAGCTGAGGCACATTCTTGAAGGCAAGACAAATATTCTGCAAAGAAACAAAAATATCAATGCCATTACATACCTCACTCCAAACAAGTTTGTTCAAATATATGCATTACTTAAGCAGAAAATAAAATGCCACAGTAGATTAGCACATTAGCAGGTTCAATATAATATTATAATGCATTGGCCTTCGCCCTCCTAGCATCAGTTTTTTTTTTTGTCTTTATTTTCAAAATTGTTGTCTTTCCTTCAATCATGAAATAGTTGATTGGAGAAGGATAAGATATCAAGTTCACTATGATGGAACTGTGGAAACTGAGATCCTGAGATGGAGACAAAAAAGATGTGACCAGGATAAGCCCTATATAATCCATATATCCTCCCTTTGTTTTCTAACAAGCATATGTAAGGTAATGTGCACTACATAATCCAGTCAATCCAATCAATATATTCCTCTCTTAAGCACCAGCAAAGCACATAAACGTGTGGAATAGAAATTTTCTAGCTACATAGTGCCTACCAGTTGCATAGAAAACTGGATAGTGTACTATTGACCATTGGTCATAACCTCATTGGATGACAATTGACAAAAGCGCGTGAATTTAGCTGCAAGTGGGGATCACTCGTCAAGCAGAAGAACCCTGCTTTGCAAAAACAAAATCTTCGAGGAAAACCTCTCTCCGTGGCTACTTTTCATCATGTAATTCCTAAATCTGGTATTAATCTATTTGTCCTTCTGAACCATCATCAGTGAGCAGTAAGCAAGGGGGTTGTAGTTACCTGCCGAGGAAGAGTGCCTCCTCGAGGGCGCAGCGCAGGCTGGACTCTTGATGCCCAAGGCCTGCGCAGGAGTCGCAGTGCTTGCCGGGGCAGTCGACGCGGTCGCCCCAGTACAGGAACTTGTCGGCGGTCCCGGCAACGGATCTCCTATAACCTGACAGCGAGGCGGCGGGGGACGAGGAAGAGAGAAGGCAGAGGACGGCTAGCGCCACCGCTGCGACGAGGGCAGTGAGCAAGGTCCTCGGCGGCGGGAGCGGCGGCACCCTCGGCTTGCGGCCGCCACCACCCCCCGCGTTTCGGGGAGGAGGGATCGCCATGGGAGGAGTGTGAGTGAGGGATGGGATCCTGCTACATCAGTAAACCACTGTGGGAATACAACTTAAGCGGTATAAGCACATCTAACCGTTTGAAATCAATCCAACGTCAAAAACCAGTCAAGTCAACTTCATTGAAGGCTTTGTTTTCTTTTTTTAAGGGATAATGGTATAAACCACCTCATAAGTCATTTAAAGTTTGAAATTATTATCCATAAGTTTTTTTTTGGTGGCAAATCCCCACGCTTGTAAAAATCACCTTAGTTGAGACATGTTTAATTGATTTTATATGATTTTATTGATATAAATTTAAAATAAAGCTAAGTTAAATAAGTGTAACACTATTTAAACTTTAAATGATATTTTTGCTGCATATTCTCTATAAAAAAAATATAAAGATTATGCTTTCAAAATTTTGTTTTTTGATAAGAATACTATTTGCTACTTCAAATAAACAAAAATATGTTGAATAAATTAAACATGTACAAATTGAGGTGATTTTTACAACAAAACTTAATGGATTTGTGAGAATTTGTAACAAAATAACTTATGAGTGGGAAACTCAAACTCTACTGACTTATAAGGTGGTTTTTATAATTAACCCTTTTTTAATCTTTGTTTAGCAACCATCAAGTATTTAAATTATATAGTATTTCAAAAAAAACTATCTAAAGATCCATCATAAAATTAAATTTAGAAGGCAATGAGTCCACATAAATATTCTCTTCGTCCCTTCATACAAGTGACTCTAACAAATTTGATCCCAAAAACTACAAAAAGACTAGAAATCGAGGTCAGTAGATGACGACCAAGCCGTTGTCTTCCTCTCCCAGCCTTCCTCACTCCTATCGATGTTGATGACCTCCGGATCTTGCAACATCCGGTGCGGTGCCTCCGTGGATCAGGAAGCCCAAGCAGAATGAAGCCGGCACAAACAACGACGGCGAGCGCGGAGAGACCAAACCATGGGACCGATTGCACATAAATGGTAAGAGCATCTTCAATCATTATGTAAAAAATTACTTTTTAAACATAAGATTTAGAAGGTTTTTAAATTTGTTAGGAGTAAAAAAATTCATATTATCTAACAAATCTCAATAATTCGTTTCCTAAAAATTAAAATCATATCACATATAGCGTAATAATCCGTTAGAAATACAAAAACCATAAGAATCTGCTTTTAGGGAGTTTCAATTGAGTTGCTAAATATAGAGAGTCATAAACCTTGTTTTGAGAGTTGCTATATTTAAGGACCTCATTTAGAGAACATGATAAGGACATGACTACATGTGTTGGAATATTGTCCCAATCTTTCACGGTACTAGTCTATGAATAAACACCTGATCTCCAATTTCAGAATATTGCCAACGCAACTATTATCAATATAACAAAAGCTTTCTACTGTAGCAAGAACTGGTGCAGTCTCACGGTAGATTACTCCAGAAATACTTTCCGAATCAAACAATGATAGAGCAGCAGGTAGATAAGGTGTGATTCACGTCCACAATGACAAGATAAATATCTAAGTAGCTGAAACAATCTTGATCCCAATAGAATTATCAAAATCTCACAATAGAAAAAAATAACTGCAATGAGGATCATACACTCCAATCAATAACAAGATAATGGATTGACTTACTCAGAGAATAATCCAAACACTAGATATGCTCTTCCACCCGTGTCTTAAAGGAACACGATCAGAAAAGAAAGATTCCAGGAAGGAACCAAGATGCGTACCCAGGTATTAGACACCTGGTCACGATCTCCATAATTTAGCAAGGATTGGCAGCAGTGCCCGCAGTGGGTTGATAGCGGCGTCTCCTTTGTTCAGCAGAAAACCTCGACAAGGAAAAATACCATTCACTAAAACCTAGTCTCATACATGGGCACCAGCCCAGGGTATAAGGCACGCAGCCCACCCCTTGACTACGATTTAGACTCACGCAAAACAGGGTCCGACTCAACCAACAAAAGTAAACTCCTAAACTGATTAACCGATTAGAAGAAATAATACTTTAATCCGACCAGGTGCTAATCTTTAGAGCTTAGTAACAATGACACGTGAACTTGCATGCAACTAATGTAAAACACGACTCAACCAACAAAAGTAAACTCCTAAACTGATTAACCAATTAGAAGAAATAATACTTTAATCCGACCAGGTGCTAATCTTTAGAGCTTAGTAACAATGACACGTGAACTTACATGCAACTAATGTAAAACACAACATACTTTATGATTTCTTCACGACAGGGTTACTCCTTTTCTTTATTCTTTTTGACATAATCATCAACTAGCCTTTCCTTCTCACGTATAGTAGCGCCTTTAAATATTATCTTGCCCAACATAGCAGCATTAGTAGATAAAATACATGAAGAATTATTTTGCACCTCAGTACGTGTCATATTATTTTCTGAACTGATTTGATGAGCCATGGGCATATCATTCTCTCTCCCTTGAGCAAAAGCCGTCCTCGACTTTGCTAAAATGCGACAAGCTACTTCCACGGTTGGTTCTCTAGCTAATGTTTCCATGCACGATGTTGTAGAACAAATACACTTCTTAACTGATGAAAATGGTACCATAGAAAAGACTGTTGTACCCTTTTTCCCTTCTTTCTTTTCATTCAAGACAATAGAAATAGAACCAATTTTGATAGTTGAATTGTTCAGATTATTGGAACCTTTTCCAGAAGTATGAGTAGGAATATCCCTACCTCTGATAGGCACATCATTCTCTTCCTCTTGAAGTAAAGCCGTCCTCGGCTTTGACGGAATATCTCTACCACATTTCTTCTTTTTTGCAGCAACAAAAAAATCAGCCTTAATATTACTCTCTTTCATGGGGTTTAAAACATGATGCACACTTTTATACAGAAATGAATATTTATTAGAACATACTCCATGAGTGACATCAAGATCATATTGCTACAGTCTTCCTAATAAAAAATGACATGCACCCAATGGTGCGATATCACAATCCAATGTATCAACATAATTACCAACTAAAAATTTTACTCTAGCCTTATGAGTGATTTTCAGTGTACCACTTTGATTCATCCATTGCATATAACGCGATGTAGGAAATCTCCAAGTACACAAAGATAGAGCATGCACAACATCTGAACTAATGGCATTAGTAGAACTGCCACCATCAATAATAAGTTTGCATACCTTATCTTGAATTTTACATTCAGACTAAAATATACTAGCGCGCTGCTCTTTCACTTCAACAAGAGTGCCATCGTGTTGCACTTCACGCGCCAACATCGACAATCCATTTGAGGCATCACTGATATGACCAACCTGAGGTTCAGTACCAACATCACAAGGAGATCTCACTGCCTTCTTCTCAGAAGAAAAAGAAATATCATCACCTCGATCAGTACTTCTCTGCTTTTGATCATTTGTATCAGCAATTTTAATATCAGATTGAGTACCACAAGAAGCAATAGGATGCAGCCCATATGGCAAATAAAAATCAGCACTCCCATATATAACAGGTTGGTCGGCCACTTCACTCATTACAAATACCTCAGAATCGTTTTCTTGTATTTCCTTAGAACTTCCAATTGGCTTGGTAAGTAGATATTCTTGGAGAGCAGCAATAACAACCTTTTCTAGGGAATCAAGAGAATAAATAAATTTTCGTCACAACACAAACGTCATATCTTCCCATGTCCGACAAGGGTTATCCCATGCAGCCACCATAGCAAAACATCTTTATCAAATGTCTCTTCTGCATAATACATCTTGGTGACTAAATTAAAACCACGACTATAAAAAAATTCTCCATCGCATTTTGCCAATCAAAATATTCAAGAGGAAGTGTTTCTAGAGATAGCTTTGGCATAAATTTTATTTTATTCAGCAAATAAAGTCGATCCATCTTAAATCAGTAGCAACAATTGTAAAAGTATCGTGAGCAACCTAGCAAACTGATACCACCTGATAAGGACACGACTACGTGTGTCCGAATATTATCCCAATCTTGGACGGCACTAGTCTATGAACAAACACCTGATCTCCTATTTCAGAATATTGCCAACGCAACTATTATCAATATAACAAATGCTTTCTACTGTAGCAAGAAGTGGTGCAGTCTCACGATAGATTACTCTAGAAATACTTTCCGAATCAAACAATGATAGAGCAGCAGGTAGATAAGGTGTGATTCACGTCCACAATGACAAGATAAATATCTAAGTAGCAAGTTACTGAAACAATCTTGATCCTAATAAAATTATCAAAATCTCACAATAGAAAAAATAACTGCAATGAGGATCGTAGACTCCAATCAATAACAAGATAATGGATTGGCTTAGTCACAGAATAATCCAAACACAAGATATGCTCTTCCACCCGTGTCTCAAAGAAACACGATCAGAAAAGAAAGATTCCAGGAAGAAACCAAGATGCGCACACAGGTATTAGACACCTGGTCACGATCTCCACAATTTAGCAAGGATCGGCAGCAGTCCTCACAGTGGGGCGGCGTCTCCTTTGTTCAGCAGAAAACCTCGACAAGGAAAAATATCATTTACTAAAACCTAGTCTCATACATGGGCACCAGCCCAGGGTATAAGGCACGCAGGCCACCCCTTGACTACGATTCAGACTCACGCAAAGCAGGGTCCGACTCAACCAACAAAAGTAAACTTCTAAACCGATTCAACCAATTAGAAGAAATAATACTTTAATCCAGTCAGGTGCTAATCCTTAGAGCTTAGTAACAATGACACGTGAACTTGCATGCAACTAATGTAAAACACAACAGGCTTAATGATTTCTTCGTGACAGGGTTACTCCTTTTCTTTATTCTTTTTGACATAACCATCAACTAGCCTTTCCTTCTGACGTATAGTAGCGCCTTTAAATATTATCTTACCCAACATAGCAGCATTAGTAGATAAAATGCATGGAGAATTGTTTTGCACCTCAGTACATGTCGTATTATTTTCCGAACTGATTTGATGAGTCATGGGCACATCAGAACGGTTGGAGGTTTGTTTTTTTAATTATTTTTTAAATTTTAGTTTAGCAACCTTATTTAGATAATGGTTAGAGATGCTCTAAGAAGGACACTATGATATGCAACAAAAGGCAAACACGTCGGTCAAAACTAACATGTAGTTTCTTAAAACACTCGTGTTAGTGAAATCGTTATAGGAGGCGAAAATCCTCTGCTGACAGCTTGGAGCAATTATAATTTAATAGTGATGGATGGATGTGTTAGTGGGCTAGGCGAAAGTAAGAGATAAAATGGTCATTTCTCCTTTGCTATTTAGAACTAGCACGGTCTTTTAATTGTTCTTGACAAATGTTTTAGACATAATAGATTAATCTTTTTTAAAGAATTATTTGTGATTGAAAAATAACCTTGTTTCTTATTTGTCATTGATAAACTTCACTTTCCCTATTTGTCATTGAGCTACATTTTACGCCTTATTCAATTGCCATTGTTGTGTATTTTTTCTACAATGGACGATGTTGATTGTTACTTAAAAAAAACACATGTCCCTAAAAATAGTATGGATCAAATGTTGATTTAGTTTCTTTGATGCCACTGCAACAATGATACGGAGAACAAGTGGAACAGTTTCAATTTTAATTGTAGAAATGCATGCCAGTGGCAAAAAAGACAGAAATTTAGTCCATTGCAAAAAAGAGGAAGCAAGGTTTTTCAACGGTAAATAAAGAAACTGGGTCATTTAAAAACAGAGGGAGTAAGAAATTCTAGAATTTTTTTGTTCGTTAAGACTTTGCTCCAGATCCGAAGGATGTTGCCTTATTTGCCACTGTTGTATATTTTTTTATAAAATTGACGGTGTTAAATGTTACGTGAGAAGACACATTTGCCACTTAAAACAGTATGGATCAAATGTTGTAGCTTCTTTCATGCCACTGCTTCGATGAAAGATGGAGAACAAGTGGAATAGTTTCAATTTTGATTGTAGAAATGCATGGCATGGCAAAAAAAAGACATGGAATTTAGTTCAATGGCAAATAGAGGAAGCAAAGTATTTTAGTGGTAAATAAGAAAATGGGTTATTTTTCAATAACAAATAAGGAATTCTTGAAAAAAAATCATAGAATCTGTTCGTTGAGAACAGATCCAAAGGAGAAATCTAGGTCAACCCCTACAGACCTAGCTTTCACTTCCATTATTGAAGGGAAAGAACCCCAAAATAGCTGCACATTACCTCGTTCGTTAGAATCACAAAACAAACCAAACAATAGTACAAGATTTATGTCAGCATTATGATGGCGAACACAAGGTTTCGATGAACATGAAAATTCTGAGACAAGGAGCACACAATTACACCCATAAACAATAGCCTCCAATCTAAAGCCCATTCTTCCCCAAACGGAAATATGTACATATCTTTAAATATTAACATCTTGATGTTAACAGAAAACATATCCAATAATGGAGGAAAATCATCACTAGCATTTCTGCCTGGTACTAACAACTAGAAATGCCAGATTATGTATTAATGCAGAATTACCAAGAGGCAGAGACACTAACTGGAACCAATAGTACAAAATTAAGATCAGCATTATGCTGGCGAACACAAGGTCTCAATGAAATTCTGAGATAAAAGGAGCACACATCTAAACCCACAAAAGACAGCCTCAAATCTAGAGCCCTTCCATTCTACCCCAAACTAAATATGCGAATATCTCTAAATCTTAACATCTTTAAGTTAAGGGAGAACGTAATAAAAAAATGGGCAAAATCGTCACTAGCATTTCTACCTTGTAGCAATGTCAGATTATGTATAAATGCGGAATTACCAAGAGGCAGAGACACTGACAGAAACCAATAGTACAAAATTTAAGTCAGCATTATGCTGGCGAACACAAGGTATCAATGAAATTCTCAGATGAAAGGAGCACACAGTTACAGACACACAAAAAAAAAACAGCCTCCAATCTAGAGCCCTTCCATTCTTCCCAAAAAGATATCCATACATAAAGGAGCACACGGTTACAGCCACACAAAAAAAAACAGCCTCAAATCTAGAGCCCTTCCATTCTTCCCAAAAAGATATCCATACATACCTCTAAATGTTAACATCTTGAAGTTAATGTAGAACATATCAAAGAATGAAGCAAAACCATCACTAGCATTTTTGAGACTGACCGCACTCGTGGTACTCTAAATCTATCCTCTAAAACGAACATTCTCTCCTGGTCAGCAAGATTTCTTCCTCTATATCATTTTTTCCCGCACTCGTCATACTCTATATCTCATCCTCTATCTCAACTACCTCTGTGTAGGATCCATATGTCAGCCTCTCTACTCTTTTTTTTCTCTCTCCTCACTCTCTTGCCCCCCTCCCCAATCTCTCTTCTTTCTTCTTCCACGGCACGAGGCCACAGCCCGGTGCCGCCCGCCCACGCCGAGCTCCCCACCTCCCCTCTCCCTCCCTCCCCGGCGGCCCTCCCGGCGGCGCCGTCGAGCTCCCCGCCGCCCTGTCTGCCTCCTCGCCCCACACCTCGCGCCGAGCTCCACGCCGAGCCCAACCTCCATCGCGCGGCCGCTCCGCTCCGCTGAGCTCCACGGCAAGATCCAGCACGGCCGCTCCTCCACGCCAAGATCCAGCGCCGCCGCACCTCCATGCTCCGCTCCGCTGAGCTCAAAGCCGAGCCCCACCTCTGGCCCCCTCCGCCTACGCGCCCGTCACTGCCTGCGTGCTGGGCCTCAGCCTCCTCCGCCCTCGAGCTCCCCGCCGCGGGCTAGACATCTCCTCCCTCTTCCTCTCCCTCTCCTCCCAACGGCGCGAGCTCCTCCACGCTGCTCTCTCCCTCACGCCGAGTGGATCTTGAGCGACGTCAGTGGAGCAGGAGCTCATCCTCCACCTTCACCGACGCCGACGCTCTCGCCTCCTCCTTCGCCTCCACCGACGCTCTCGCCTCCAAGGTGCGAGAGCAGGAGCTGGTCTGCCGGGCAAGCGCGCGCGAGGTGGCCCCACCGCGAGAGGTAGCGCATCGACGCTATCCCGCTGAATTCAGCGGATACGGAGGCCGCCTCCAATTTACCGTAGCGTTTACCGTCCCCGGGTGCAGCTCATTCTCCTCTATATTGGACCTGCAGTAAAGTTTACAGGACCCCGGTGCGGTCGGTCTGACTGGTAGCAATGTCGGATTATGCATAAATGCAGAATTACCCAGAGTAGGCAGAGACTGATCGCAAAGAGTGAAACAGCAAGAGAGTGATCACAAAGGATGATTGTATCAAAACTTCAAACCACATAATAGAGCATATTAATCGAATAACAGGATAATTTTTGCTATCAAGCATGATTTTTAAACTACCATACATCATTTTAATGGTAGAACTCCCTGTAAGCTAAGAAAAAGAATTCCGGTGGAGAAAACCACATGTTCATCTACTGGCAAGCACAAGCATAGGTGAAATCATTCCTTGAATCCCCTGCAATGTGTGCTGTATCTGGATCTCTTCTGCAATCATTCTTTTATGGTTCCTCAAGTACCCTCTCAGCTTCCCATCAGATCGGATATCCTCTGCACGCATCTCCACCACTTTATTTGTGACCCCCAGCAAGAACCTTGAATATCTGGGCAAAGTCGAATTGCGGAACAAGAACTCCAACAGAAGACCAAGTTCAACTGTTCCCAAATTCACAATGGATCTCACGAGCTTTCTCCTTGTGACTAGCTCCTCCATAACAGCCACAATGCTCCTTGTGTTCTTTTTAACCAATGCTGAAACTAGAGCATCCTTGTGCCTAAACTTTCTCAACAGCTTATCATGCTCCGCCAATTTCACCTTATTTGGTCTTGCGATCACAAAGTCACCATCTTTGGCTTTCTCATTCTGTCCACGGAAGAAGTACCTGTAGTTACTTGGCCTCAACACTCGCTTCTTCGGAGCAGGAGATACCCAATCAATGTCACCACTAACACCCTTGCTCTCTTCCTCTTCCTCGTCCATCGTCTTCTTTTTCTTCTTGCCCATATAAATCTTCCCTTTAGCAGAACCAGCCACAAGCACCGTACCACAGGGTGAGCATGCCACAGACAAAAGTGGCTGAGGGTGCCGGATCGAGTGAGTGAGCTTAAGCTTGCCAAAATCAAAGCACTTCACATACCCATCGATTCCGGCACTAAGCAGCCTAGTCTCAGCAGTGTTGGTCATCTTCCCGAGCGCAAGAGCCATCACCGTCTTAACATGGCTCTCCACTGAGTGCACAAGCCGGCCACCACCAATGACGTCCCAAATCTTAACCACGTTACCTCCAGCAGTGGCCAGCAGCCCACCTGACGGCAGGAACAGCACGCTCTCCACCAATTCCCCATGCGAGAAGGATAGAGACGCACCAGTGTTTCCCGTGCGAGCATCCCATAGCTTGACGGCGCGGTCGTAGGAGCCGGTGGCGAAGAGGTGGTGGTCGACGGGAGACGCCGCGCCACCGCGGATGTAGTCTCGGTGCGCCGCCGGGACGGTGAAGACGGGCGTCTCCGAGGGCACGTCCCAGTACGTGAGAAGAGCGTCGTCGCCAGCTGTGAGGAGGTGGAGCTTGTCGCCGCCGGCGACCGGGTACCGTACCACGCGGGTCTCAGCGGAGTGGGCGCGGAGCGTGCGGAGGGCCCCCGCCGCGGCCTTGTCGGCCCGGAAGACGCGGACGACCCCCTTCTTGTCTCCGGCGGCGAGGAGGGCGCCGTCGGAGCGGAAGGAGGGGGAGAAGGCGAGGTCGCCGGCGACGGAAATCTTGCGCAGCGGCTCGAGGGGGTCGCCGGAGAAGAGGTGCACGGAGGTAGACCATGCGGCGGCGAGCGTAGGGGTAGCGCGAGCGGACGCGGGGGCGAAGGTGAGGTCGGTGACGGGGAACTCGCTGCCGGATACGAGCTCGGAGGAGCGGAAGGCTCGCCAGTAGGAGGCCTCCGGGGAGGCCCGGGAGGCAGGGCCACGGGAGGGGACGAGCGCAGTGCGCGCCGTCGTAGGGAAGAAAGGCTTTGAGGTGTCGGCGGCCATGGCTGGCGGCGGCGCTGAGGCGGGGGAGAAACCCTAGCAGGGGAAGAGGAGGGTTTATGGATTATGGGTTCGATGATGGGCCGGGAAGTGGAACGGGGGGACAATGGTTTCGTTTTGTTTCAATGTATGCGAATTTTCTTTTGTGACATGCGGGCCATACTTTTGTCCGCTGCGCATGAACCAGGGTTTTCAAGCCGCGGCAGTTAACCAGGTCAGCGGGACACCAGGAAACCGTCCGGTCCAGTTTAACCAGAAGACCGGTTTTCAATAAATATCGACTGTTTATGGTACTGTACCAAAACGGTTGATCGGGTGGTTTTTATCCAATTTAAAAACCAGCATTATACTAAAAATTGGTTTATAGGAAGTAATAAAAATTTATGGTAACTGTACTAAAACGGTTAATCACGTGGTTTTTATCCAATTTTGACAGCATTATACTGTAAAATTGGTTTATAAGAAGTAATAAGAATAATTGTATAATCCACCCTTTAAGTTTAAGATTTTTTTGCAAATTCCCATCTCCTAATTTATTTTGTTAAAAACACCAAATTCACACATGTTTAATTAATTTATATATTTTCATCTCTATAAATTCAAAAAAAAAGTTCAAATAGATCAAATATTGCTAACATTTTACATGAGTCTAGTTCATCTTATTTTCGTGATAGATGCATTAAATCTCAAAGTAACATTGCTCAAACTCTTATTAACATCTTTTGTTGTATATCTAAAAAAGTAAAGATTATATTTTTAAAATCTTGTAAATTTTATGAGAACGTTATTGGTTGCTCTAAATGAACAAGAACAGGTTAAATTAATTAAACATGTGTAAGTTGGATGGTTTTTAAATAAAAGTTAGTGGGTGGTGGTCATTTGTAGCAGAATGAGTTATAGGTGAGAATCTTAAATTCTACTCCTAAGATATAGACTAGCTTTTACATTAATCCTTTTAATAAAGATCTATACTATCACAAATATAGTAAACCAGTGATTTAAATCTTTTTCTTCTTTCTCTTCTTGAGGCATTTTATCACATACGGCTGTTCGCAATTGTCGCGCCTCTCCTTCCGCAGAAACATTTTTAAGTGGCCTTGCAGCAAGAAACATAACTGTAATTTAGCTTCTTTTTTTTTTCTTTTTGGACTTTGAGTTAGACGTGCCAAGGTATTAGATGTAACACAACTAGATGAGCTATATTTTCGTGATGTCATAATTTTCAATAGTAAGAAGAAATTTAGTAGCACGCATGATTACTAGCATGGTTTTAATAGGTCCTTTTTGTCTTTGTTAAAAGGAATTCATTAAGAGCATGAATTATTTTGTCATGTGTGATGTGGAATTTCTGATACAATGAAGACTCTCTTTGGACTGGTTTTAGTTTTTTAAAAATTAATTTCTTGATATATTTTCTACACAAAAAATGAGCAGGGCTGTTTGGAACCTAGCTTTTTAAATTTTGTAAATCAATATATTTTCTTGATATATTTCAGTGGTTAATGAGTTAGATTGAGATAGAAAAAATAGAATTAGCTAGGTTAAGTCAGATTCTTGGTTTCATACAAACTGGAAAACTAGTTTTTAAAAATCAGACAATAAACTGACTTATTTGGAGGTGCTTCAGTTTTTAAAAGCTAGTTTTTCTTAATTTAAAACACACAAATAAGACCTAAACAATCTTTGTGTGTTAAAAAGTGTTGAATATTTTCTTCCCTCAGCTATAATCACACAATGACACAAGTGAGAATAGCCAAGCAGACCTATTCTTCAGACATTGCAACAACCTGCAAGCCTACAAACTGAAAAAACTGTCTGAGCCAGACAGCAATCCCCGATGTTAGATTTGAGTGCCTGAGGTCGGATGCTATTGCCTGTCCCAGGCAGATTTCTCAGGACACAACAGTGTCCAGTGGTTCCCTCAAAAAAAAAAAAAAAAAAAACAGTGTCCGTAGTGGACGCTATTACAAATTGCATCCTTCGTACTTTTAAAATTTTCTATTTTATAACTATTAAATAAAGTTCACTTTATTCGCTCGAAGTATGAACAAAGTTCAGATAACCCCCTGAATTATTATTTAATTTGTTTTATTCTTGTTAAAATAGATTATTTTATACTTTAAATCGATATTTTAATCCCAACTTACTGATATGGACTAGGATTTGAATTGGGTGTCCTCTCAACTTTCACACATGTGTCGTACAATGTGACAAAAAACTAAACGAGTAACATAATACTATTTGTGTCCACTTTTTTGTGTGTGGTTCTTTTTCTATATTATCTCACACGACGACACAAGACGAATTGATGACATCAAACATGGATTGAACGAGAGGAATGCGAGCTCATAAGTAACTAGGAGCTCCTAACGGCCGAGCGTCTCGAGAGATGTATCGAATGAAAAGTAAGACAATAATATACATAAATAAGAATGTACATATTATAACTGGGTTAGAGTAGAGTTATATATCATATTAATTCATTTGTCACGTTAGATAAGAAATGTATAAGATTAAAAGGAACAATCTCAACTCCATCCCAATCTATATCAACAATTCATGATTAATACCAGTCAAAGGTGTAAAATGATCTGGTTTAGCGATAAGGATAAAACAAACCAAACAATAGTATAAGGAGTTATCTGAACTTTGCCCATATTTGAAGGGAGTAAAATGGATTTTATCCTATACTATTTTTAAAATTCAGAAATTAATCGTTACTAAAAGTAAAACCGAACAAAAAGTTGCCTGCGTTTTAAGCTCTCCACCGGAGCAACAACAAAGAAAGGGTTATGGTGCACCACCACGTTTTCAATCACTTCCATGATCAAAGGAAGAAAACTCCAAAATAGCTGCACATTACTACCTCGTTAGAATCACAAAACGAACAACTAGTACAATATTTAAGTCAGCATTATGCTGGCGAACACAAGGTCTTTTATGAAATTCTGAGACAAAAGGAGCACACAGTTACACCTACAAAAACAGCCTCAAATCTCAAGCCCTTCCATTCTTTCCTGAACGAAATCTGTACATTTGTCTAAACATCATGAATACGATGTCAATGCATGCTGTAAGAGGCGGTGGCGCGAATTATAGACCTAAATAGAGCCTTTTTCCTCTTCTTACACTAAGGTGATCTGTTAATCTTTGTATTTGTGACACACAACTCCGATGACCAGACACGCACAAGCCAAATTAGCTTAGCTATCACTTTCATCCTTGTTGATGTAAGAACAATTATCTTAAATTTTGGGGATAGTGCGTGAAGAAACTCCATGCAGTAGTTTTATGAATCCAAGGAAACTGAGTTTTCCATCCGAATGTCTGATCCAATCTTGGAGAACAACATGAAGTGGAACTGAAGGGCCAAGTCCAAGCTCCTGAAAGATAAATGATATCAGAAGTGGTGATGACAATTTTATTGTATTATGAGGAGGCAATCAGGGTACTAATGCTAAATATAGAACTATACCGATGCAAGTTCTTCAATTACAATTGGTCGATTTCCCTCCTTGTCAAATAATTCATATGCTTCTCGAGCATGTTGTTCCCAGGTCTCCAGACCTTCCATCTGATAAACACTAATAGCCGAAGCAGAGAACTCCTCAAAATCAAGCTTTCGGTACTGGATATTGCATATCTAGAACAATGGGCAGGATAAAATATAGAATCATGTTCTCAAGTCACAGAAATATGAAAAGAATAAGAAAGGATAGAGAAGGCTTACTGTGTTAACGAAATCAAGAACCCTTGAATCATTCATTGCACTTGTGGAATTCTTCGTCAATGCCTAGAAATTCCATGAAACATTATAGCAATTACGGGAGATACATTCATTCTGATTGAACAAGGCAAAATCACTAACCGTCTTCAAATTTTGCAAGGAAATATGGCCGCTCTTGTTTGGGCCTAACAATGCAAATTGCTCTTTTAGGTAAAAGAGTTGATCTGTCGTCAATGTCTTTGCAAGGGCCTGCAAAACATAAACAGCTAGTTAGTAGATTTAATCTAACTACTAGTATTTCTCAAGTGGCCTATGATCCGTTGGTCACAGTACTTCCGTCAGCAAAAAATTGGCATCCCAACATAACTACAGTCAGCAAACAATGGCATACCAACATAACAGTTGCTGGAGAAGGGATATAATGGTAAAAGGAAAAACAGAACACCCACAGGATGGATCTATATGATCCTTGATTCCACATTATAGGTTGACCCACCAAATAATTATGCTATGAACAATGGATAATGTACAGGATTTATAAGACGAGTTAAAAAACTGACAAGGCCCCTGTGGCCATATAGGCAGCAAGGCTAAGAACAAAGGAGCAAGGATTACCTATTTAGTTAGAATCCTAGACGACGCAATAAGGTACATAAAAAGGGTAAAATCGACAATGAAGTTACAAGTATTCAGGATAAATAATTAATGATAGGGACTCAAAAACAGGGTGACCATTTCTAGGTGACGCAGATAAATTGTTATGAGTAAAATATCTTCAAAATGGACATGACTAGTGCTTGTATTCTTTACACTAGAAAAGGGAGGCTTCAGCAGTTATTATCAGGGCTTACAGCCTGGTTAACTGGAAAACCGGTCCGATCTGGTTTCACCGGATGACCGGTTTTCACCAAACCTGTGTACTGTACCAAAGGTTAACCGGCGGTTTACCCTGTTAACCGGCCAGTTTTTGCCCGGTTTGAAAACCGAACCGGTTCCGGTTTTGTGAACCTTAATTATTATGTTGTAAATTACAGACAAGAAAAGCAATGATTAGTATATAGAACCTACAAAATTATTACCCTTAAAGCAGACTTCCGAAGAGAGGACGAACTTATGTAAGCCCTCATAAGCCTGTAAATAATCATGTCCAAGTTAATCTTAACTTCTTGGCCGCCACAGATCCATGGATGACCTGTAATTGTCATTATATAGAAATAAAGGTGTCATTTCATTTAGAAGCTGGATAACAGTGTAAACCATGTCCAAAACAAGAATGTTTACTTACAAAGGGCCTGTGCAGCAGTCATCCTTTTCCGGTAATCCTTATTGAGCAGCCTTCTTACAAAGTCTTTTGCTTCAGCAGAAAGGTTAGGCCATGGGGATTCATCAAAACTAGGCTCTGCCTTTAGGACAGCCCGAAATATTCCTGACTCGGTCCGTGCCCAGAAAGGGCGGCTTCCACAAAGCAAAATATACGCAATCACTCCAATGCTCCACATATCTGCCTCGGTGCCGTAAGATCGGTGGAGCACCTCCGGAGCAACATAGTATGCACTTCCAACAATATCGTTAAGTCTTTCATCTGCAGAATGTAATGGTCAAATGTAACAATTTCTGAACAGATAAAACGAGAACACGTCAAATATAAAATATATTTAAGACTAACCTGGCCTAACAAAGTCAGACAAACCAAAGTCTATGACTTTCAAGGCAGAATTCTCATCCTTGGACATGAAAAGGAAATTCTGAGAAATGAAATTGAAAGGCAAACTAATGTTAGCATCAACATAAGAGATAAACGTTATCATAGCACTTCTGTTTAAACAATAGAAGAAGCAACACATCTATACATCCACAGAAAAAGCAAAGAGCATATTAAAAGAATAAAGGACGCATGTGCAATCCTCTCAATTTAGCTAATTAGCTTAGGGTACTATACTTTATATTAGCTGTGAATACCTCTGGTTTCAGATCCCGGTGAACAACACCCTGAAGATGGCAAAATGAAGCAACACTTAGAATTTGATGAATGACAACCTTGGCATCTTCTTCAGAATATTTCCCACCTCTGCAAAACAGAAGCAAATAACTATTACCAGATTCATGGTAAACCCAATGAACAGAATTTGTCCAAATAACTTCATAAGTACCTAGCCAAGATCCTGTCCAGCAGTTCACCTCCTGTGCATAGCCTGGATCAGGAAAAATAGTAGTGAGTTGAATGTAATCGAGCAATGAAACTTTTTCTATGGTGTACACTTTATCAACAAAGGCTTTTCTTAGGAACCTATTCTGGTGGAATATTGCAGATCTAATAAATAGAGGTCAAGGCCAAATCTTATCCAACCTCAACCTCCATAAATGTTCACACCAGACAATATAAGCCAAAAATAGAGCAAGTTGGAACCAATATTTAATGGAAGCAAATGAGGAAACCCTTCTTGGCGATGCTCAAATGTCACATCCTACATATTCAGTCAATCATGCACTATGCACATTGACATTATCAATGCCGGGCTCAATTCTGAGTTTGGGACTATGGATTTGGGTTCGTTCCATCAATGTGAAGATGCCATACCCCACTCCCCCTTTTCAAAAAAAGAAAGTAAGTTTTTTTTTGTACATAGAGTATAGTTTAAATGTATGCTATTGCATTGACGGGATAAAGCATCTTGGTTAAGACTTAAGAGCTAGTTTGATGACAAGGCTGCTTAAATTTTTGACAAAAGTTAGATTAATTTGACTCACGCAAGCATGCATTAGAATGGAAGTACGATAGCAATCATTCTCAAGTAATTACTTCACTAATGAAGCTAATCATAATGCCCTATTGGACAAATATAGCAGAACGTAAACTATATAAAAGCTAAAATATAGCCAACCGAAACATTGTCTTGAATGTCTAACTTTGCCAGCGGCAAACTTGGAACTTATGGAAACTAAGATATGGGAAAAAGTGATGATTAGAAGCCAACAAAATCTTTGCCTAGTGAGATTCAGGTAGCAAGTCCCCACATCAATAGGGTTTCAGAAGGCATGAAACAAAATATCATCCAGCAACTAAATCAACTAACATAGTTGTCATATCTAACCCTTTTTATTTTTTTTTCAGCAGAAATGCTTTGTGCACGTCTCCTGTGTACGATTGAGCTGTCCGAGTGTAATCCCAGTGAGTCTAACCGGCTAACTTGATGTGTTTTGCACTGGTCATACGGCTGGGTCAGACGACCCAGCTGTACGCATAGAAATCAGACAGACATGTGCATACCTAACCTTTTTTAATTTTCCTCCCGAGTTTTACGTAAAAGGAATGAATTTTGGTCACCAATAACAGACCCCGTTTTTATATTTGCTATACAAGAATCAAATGTAGTCTGTGTTGCCTTTTCTAAAATTCCATAAAAATAAAAGATGACGGTCAAATGAAGCAGTAAGGTTATTAATAAATGAAGCAAGTGTGACTTACTCCATAACAACGTATACATTTTCTTCATCCTCAAAAGCATCATAAAATTGCACTAGGTTGCTGTGACCTGTCAAAGAACTCAATATTTTGACTTCTCTTCTGACATCTTCGATGGCAATAGCAGTTGTCATCTGTCCAAACATAGTTGGAGACTAGTCAGCAGCACATACTTGATAACAATTTTCAGAGTAAGGAAATAATGTAGATATATCTAACTTTGTTTTACTGACAATATATACACTTATAATGTGCAAGCAATATCAATTATAATCATCAAATGAATATTTCAATCATAAAATCAAGATCCTTTTTAAAAATTAATATCAATATTCTATTGAAGAATTGAGATCAAGAATATTTCACAGACAAGGACATGGAGAAAATATACTTACATTTAACGAACATATGAGATATAAGAGGATCTATGTTTATATTGAGACTGAAGATGCATTTCAAAACATAGCCACTTTCCATGCCCTCCTTAGCTAATATCCTAAATGTGTTTGAAAATTATAAAATCAATTGATTTAAATCTACAAACCAATCAGGACATGCACAGACTATGTGTTATATTGTTACATTTTTTTCTAGCCCAAGGCCAACAGGTATGAACACTAATACTAACAAAAAATATCAAGTGACCTCCAACTTCAAGCACAAGTGAGGATTCTGATTTAATGACCCACAATTGTTTTGTTCAAAACTGCACAACCAATGCACAAGACAGACTGTTAAGAAAACATGAACCACATATAAGAATGGATAAAGTCCACTTTACTCCCTCCAAGTATGGCCAAAGTCCGGATAACCTCCTGATCAATCATTTGGTTCATTTTATCCCCATGATTTGTTAAAATAGATCATTTTACACCTTTAATCGGTATTTTAATCCCGACTTGCTGATATGGACTGGGATTTGAATTAGGATTGCCCTCTCAACCTTCACACATGTGTCATACAACATGATAAAGGACTAAACGAGTCACATAATCCTATTCGAGTCTATACTCTTTTGTGTGTGGTTCTTTTTCTCCGTTCTCTCACATGGCGGCACAAGGAGAAGTACAGCTGGGCTACAGCAATAGGGAGTTTGATGATAGGCGAATCAAGGCATCGCGGTGGCATGGATTGAGCAAGAGGAATGCGGGCTCGTCAGTGACCACAATCTCCTAATGGCTGAGTGCCTCAAGAGATGTATGAAACAAAAAGGAAGGCAAGATGGTATAGAAACAAGGGTGCACACACATCATAACTAGGTCAGGATAGGGTTATATGTCACATTAATTTATTTACCACGTTAGACAAGACATGTGTAAGGCTGAGAGGGGCAATCTCAACTCCATCCCAAACTATATCAGTAATTTGCGATTAAGATATCAGTCAAAGGTGTAAAACGGTCTAGTTTCACGAATAGTGGGGGTAAAACAAACCAAACAATAGTTTAGGGGGTTATCTGAACTTCACCCATACTTGAAGGGAGTAAAGTGGACTTTATCCTAGAAGATGCTCTGCATTGGGAATACCAACTACACAACTGAAAACAAAAAAATATGCACCATTGACACATTAAATTACACAAAACCTAGTTAAGTAGTTCACCTAAGATAACTTCTTCATGTACCAACTAACAACATGTGTATATGTCTGATTCTACTAGCCCAGATCATATTGAGAAAACCAACATAGCTGACATCTTAATAAATAACACAAATGCATGCAGAAAGCCTACATATTTGGATGGTTTTCTGGAATTGATGATCGTAGAAGAGCCCTCTTTACCATTTTGTATAAATGGACTATTCTATTTGTATAGATATGGTAGAGGGCATATCCAACTCCCTTTTATCCACTAGTTCCCCGCTCTTTAGTTTAAGAAGGTGGAGCTGCGTGGTAGCTCACAAAGCTCATAACCTTGGAGTTACGGGTTCAATACCTACTTACTGCCCACTCCATATTCTTTCTTTATGATATATGTATCATCCATTTGTATATGGTATATGGATTTTTTTTTTTCTTTCTTAAAAGAGTTAGAACAAACTAACTAATATAAACAGAACTGCTGCTTGCTTTGTTTTCTATTTTCATCCAACATAGGGCACACATTTCGTCAAAAAAAAGAAGAAAAAAAAACATAGGACACAGAAGGCAATCCCTGACAATAGCCACCCAATAAACTGCAGCTAATGTTCATGTTTATTTTGAGTTCTATTTTTGTTCAACCATTAAGCCCCTAACACCTTTAAAGTGGTTGATAATCACCAGTACCAGACCTAATTAATAACAGTAATACACTAATGCAATCCCAAACCAAAATCACCTCACCTAATTTTAAACTTGAATATCCTGTGCACAGTTACTAGTTGCGACAATGACACATCAATTGATGCATAAAGGATAGGTACTTCGAACCTCAAGAGAACTACATAATAAAAAGCTTCTACTTACAGAACTAGGAGGCCTCAAAATGGATCAAATTGTGAATGTTTTGATGAAATTAAAATCAGGGCATGTCAGTGCCACAACTCTTACTGATACAGATCAGAATTAGAAAGCAACATGCAACTCGCAGAGATAACTATCACTATATTGGATTTTTCACACAATAACAATTGAAATTTTAAATAAAATGATACCAACAAAGCACCAATTCAGCTTGGACGGCCAAATAGCTTAAAATACCATTATGATCACATGACAACAATTTAATGAGCAAGCTCTCGACAACTATATGGAAGAGGTTGCTTGCAGGGTTAGTAAAACCAATGTGTTGAAGCAGAAAGCAAGCTTCACTGGCACTTCATGGTCCCTCCCCAACTAACAACCAGGAAACTGCACCAATAACTCTCCTCAATCTGCCCTTTTAATGCTAATCAAACAAGAGACTAACAACATGATGACCAAAGTATAGGGAAGTACAGTGTACACTTATTTCATGGTTCATAATACTATGCGAGTATATCAACTCGGTCAATAACCAAGTGAGCACAAGGTGAGCTCAAGTGAATCCACAAAGAGTGAGGCTCTGAACACAAAACATGCTGCATACTATCACTACAACTCAAGCAATAAGGATGCCAATAGACATGGATCCATTCAAGAGCAAAACTAAGCAAATGCAAACATGTTAAGAACTGGACAGAAGAAACAGAAATACAATAGGGAAGGAGGAAAATTTTGCACCTTAGCCTTGGGAATGACCTTGACGGCGACGTCCTCGCCCTTGAGCTCGCCTTTCTTGGCCTTGGCGGCGCAGGTGTAGCCGAAGTGGCCGCGCCCCACCTCGCGGCCGAGCTCGTACTTAGCCGAGAAGTGCTTCGAGTAGCCGAAGCTCTTGTCCAAGCCCAGCTCCGGCTCGCCGCCCTCGGGGATGGAAGCCTCGTTCGGCTTCACTGAGCCGTGCCGCCGCGCCAGCAGGGCGCGGATGTGCTTGGCGGGAGACGGCGGCGGGAATGGCCGCTTAAACCCGCCGCGCGCGGGCGTGGATGCCACGCTCGAGTTCGCCGGCGAGCCCTTGTAGCTCGAAGGCGGGAGCGGGCTCGGCAGGTAGAACGAGAACTTGGGCTGCTTCGGTGTCCGGGGCTTCGCCGGCGACGCGACGCTGTCCGGGACCGGGTCACCGGCGCCGTTGGCTACGCAGGCTTCCTCCACCCCCGCCGGCTCCGGAGCCGCCGCTGACTTGCCATAGCAGAGACCCATGGCGCGCGGCGGGTCAAGAACCGGGGGATTTCACCTCGAAATTCGGGAAATTGAGCCGGAATCGCCCAAGAACCAGACGGAAGGATGGTTATAGATTCACCTCGGCTTCACGAACCCACGATTGCATCTCTCGGACTGCCCGAACCACGCAAAATTCTTCGCCTCTCCGGGGGATGGGGGGACCCCTTACCAAACCAAGAACCAAGCCTTCCAAACCAAGCAACGGGAACAAAAGCACCAGAACCAGAGCGAGGCCCGTCTCACGAAATGGAGCTGGAATTCAGATTCCAAGAGGGGACAAAAAAAAACAGAAACAACAGCTAATAGCACAACAGAATCGGCTCTTTTCTTGAACGGAACGGGCCAGAGGAGCAACGAAAACGGGGAAAGGCAGGAGCTTTGGTGGCGAGTCGACTGGAACGGATCGAAGAAAGGAAAAGGGAGGAAGAAACAGAGGCGATTGGAGAGCGCGTGAGTCCTGTGTGAAATGGGGAGAGAGCAGTGGCGGAAAAGGAGAGGCTCGCTTGCCTTGGGTTACTGCTTTCCGTTGCTCTCCTCCTGCTCTCCTAGCTGGAGGGAGGGAGTTGGGCTGTGGCTGACACTGGTCGTGGAATTTGACGGTTTCTCTTCTGTTGCGTCAGCGCGTTCTTCTGGCTGGTAAGTAAATAAAGAAAGAGAAAAACAATTAGTTCATGACCTTCGTTCAAAGCTGTCCAAATTCAGTGTGTGTTTGACACGATTTATTAAACTGTTTATACAGTAATAACCTATAAACTCTGTCAGATTAAACTTAAAAGTGTTTAAATAGTTTTTAAATTTGTACTAGCATAAATAATTTTACAAAAGCATCAAATGATATCTTTTTACAACTTACTCTCTAGATAAGTTGTTTGAATAAACACTTCTGCCAAATGATTTGCCTCCTTATGCTATATAAACCAAATAAAATAGATAAATATTTTTGATAGATAAACCATAATGTAAGCAATTTGTTACATAAACATAAACTCTGTCAAACATATCTTTAATTTTACGAGTTTCAAAAGAAGATCTACATCACAAGTTTTGCAAATGAGAGAAGATGTATGTGCGGAAGCGGGAGTAAGCCTTCTACCCAAGTATCGATCCATTCATGAGTGACCAAACGTGTAATCTCACTCCATCCATTAATATATAATCGTCAATCCATTTATACATCAAGACCAATGATGGGTATCATAAATATAACAATGGAAAAAATGAGTGATCAATCGTGTAATCTCACTTCATCCATTAATATATAATCATCTTTAAATTTGCCCACAGTCGAATAATTTTAACTCCCACCCATAGGAAAAAGGAATATTTTCAACTCTAGCTTGGTTTCAACTAACACAATGTGTAGCTCTTTCCTCCACTCTAAGAAAAATCAAACAAAAAAAGGTTGTATCTATGTCATGACGTCAATGATGTGGAGCCTCCAAGAACTACTAAAGTCCAAATAATTGTTTCTCCATAAATTTATCCAATGATAATTCTTTGGGTGTTTAAATAAACTTTACACAAAACTACATAGTCGGTTATGCAAATTGTACATTTTCTTTTTTATATGGGTTGGATGCATCTTGTAATCCAATGGGACGCTGACGCTTCACCTCCAAAAAGCAAAACCAATAGATTTGGGGCTTGTTGCTATCAGATGTACTTTGATGTGAGATACAAGTCATCTTATTAATTCAGGTTTCACATACACATCCACAAAATATGAATATGTGTATTCAAACTATTCAAGCTACATAATAATCTCTATCAAAGTAGATGTATGATAAAACCATGTGTATAATGGAAGTCTTTTGAATCAAAATGTATAGTGTTAACTATTTATAATGAATATAGTTTTAACTTTTTGTTGGAGAGCGTAGGGGTCTTAGTTACTAGTAGAACTTTGTCAGAAAGTTATCTGGGAGCACCGTTTTTTTTTCCTGAAAAAGGGTCATTGTTATTTTTATTCTTTTCATAAAAGGAAGAAGAAGCAAGCTAGGTTTTCTTAGTAAAAAGCTGGTCATGCACATAAAGTTCCACATATTTTTCTTGGATTGCTGAAACCAAGTGAAAAAGTTAGCCACAGTGCATTGTTATTGACCTCAGAGCGAGGGTCACAAGCTACCTAACCTGATATTTCACAGGTTACCAATATCAGATTAGCCATGGACAAGTGATGTAGTCTACCCGATCACCTTTTTTTAAATACAAAACAGATTTAATTTGTTAACTAGGGATTCATGGGTTAGAGAATGACAAGGACATAAAAGAACATCATTCTTTTCATGATCTACTCTGTGATTATATAATTGCCCAATGGTTTTGACATCATCAACTCTCTTTACTTAAAAATCTGCATGCACTTGATTGTCCTTTGGGAGACCTACTTGGAAAAAGTGCTGAAGAAGATTATATACAGCTGATTACAGTCAAGGTATCATTGAGGGAACCAAACAGCAAAAAGTATACTGCACAGTGATGGATTAGTTTGCAGTTGTCTTAATATTATTTTAGAGGAAAAATAATACTCCATCCAAATTATTTATTGAGGTTACATGTGGTAATACTTTTTTCTATTGTCTATCTCATTTAATTTTTGACATTAAAATACCTGAGCAAAATTATTTGTTTGCATCTGGCATTAAATTGAAGGACTCAACAAACCACTAGTAGAGTGGAAGAATAAGTAAGAGGTTGTGATATTTTCAGAGAACGTGCTGCTATGTAGCTATTATTAGTGTTTTCTATCTTCAAATTATTGATTTGTCATTAGCGGTTACAAGTTGCTCTCCACCACCAAAATCATTTACGTGCAATAATATATTGTTCAGACCAAAAAAAATGTAGCTGGGAAGGAATAATACGAACGTACTCCGCTAACGACTACAATATAGAGTTGGTGGAACATGGAGCAACATGGCCTATGGGATGTCTTTGTGCTGCTGCAAGCTAAGACCGATTTATATATAGCTTTCAGGTAGCAACCATGAGCTTGCACGAACATCTTACGCGCTTACAACCATCGGCTCTCCAAAAAAAAAAAAAAAAAAAACAGAGTAACGTTCATAACCATCGAGGAATGGGAACCTGCCATCGGGCATCGGCCATGGTACATGTCGATGTGTTCGTGCATCGTGCTGTTTTGGAACCTTGATATAACGGAAAGGAGTAGGTTGGTTGCAATTTCAGCAGGAAAGGAAATCTGAAACGGAGGTATTAGTAAAGCTATATGAGAAAAAGACGAAAATAAACCACAACACGGAACAACTGAAGTTGCAAGTCATTCACAAAATACTAGTACCCTCACGAGTAAGCTAAGCAAACTCCTAAAGGCTTATTATATACCCTTTTTCTCTAAAAAAATATATAAAGGCTTACTCCCTCCGTTCCAAAATTATTGTCGTCATTGACTTTTTTCGTTACCTTTGATCATTCATCTTATTCAAAATATTTGTTTGAATATGAAAAGTTATAAGTTATATTTAAAATTTATCTAGTGATAAAATAAATTATTAAAAAATATATGATATTTTTTGAAATTTTTTAAATAAAATAAATGGTCAAAGTTGATGAAAAAAGTCAATGACAATAACAATTTTGGAACGGAAGGAGTATTATATTTTGGATGGAGAAACTCTGCTAAACTTATTTTTCTAGCACTTATCATCACCGATAAAACCAAATGGCCGCATGTGCTGCCAGTAGTTCTTGCGTTTCAGGCTTTAGATTAGTCTGCCGAATTAATATGCGAGCCAACCTTCGTCTCATCAACACAAACTCACACGGAGCACGGAATATAGCACGTGCGGATTCGCGCATTAACAGATAACTATGCACGGTTGTGTGTTATTATTAGATCAATCTCAGTGATAATTTTATAGTAGTTTCATTCTTAATAAATAGAGTAAAGTGCATGGTCGATACTCAAATTTGTCCAGGGATATCATTTAGATCCCTCAACTCTTTAATTTGCACATCCAGATCCTCAAACTTGCTAAGTGGTTCATTCTCGGTCTAAATTATCCTAATTTGTGTTAATGTGCGTATTTAGTTCTTCAGTGCAGCCACATGTCACTCTCAAATGTACAAACTCGTCATTTGTGTTAGTATCAAATTCATGTCAAAGTTAAAAATTAGGTCAGAATAGAGAAAAAAAAGGGTGAAATTACGTTACTTTCTAGTTATTTTGAAGTAAGGTCAAATAATAATATAAATGATAAATCGATCGATTTAGATGACAGGGTTGTAATCGATCGGGGACCTAGATGACACCCTCGAATAAGTTTAAGGATCGATCATGCATTTTACTCCAATAAATAATATGTCACATAGGCAAAATTGATAATGTGATATGCAATTTATGAGGAGAGAGGAGAGTTGGGATTCATTAAGCCAGTCTCAATGCATCCATTCATTTCATGTTTTCTAAGAGTGCCATGTCAGATTTAGAGTATTGATTTGATAAATGAAATGACTCTTCTCAATGCATGATTTCATCTCAGGGTTTCAAAGACAAGATATAACATTAAATTGTTGCATTGAGATTGGTCAAAATAGATTGAGATGAAAGCTTTTGCTCTCAATGAGAGTTTCAATGAGCTTTCAGTTATATGAAACTATGTCAAATATCTTTCATCTCTATGAAAGGCATTTCATCTCTTTCATATCTATTGATATGTCATGTTATCTATTTTGCTAATGTGGCACCTTATTTAATGTTGATGAAAGGCCTATTAAGACTGGCTTTAGGATGAAACTCCATGTACATGATTATCAAAACATTAAAATTAGAATGAAACTCCATTGAGAGTGTTTGAGTTTCATCTCTATACATTTAACAACTTTTATTCGTTATTTAGATAAAATATTTAAATGCCACACTATCATATGGAACCGTAAAATAAAACTTGGCATTAAGAAACCTAGTTTTGTTTATCAATTTTAAAACTATAAGATGACATGACACTCTTGTAAATAACAAAATGAAACCATCCATTGAGGATGGTTTTATTGTACATATCTCACATTTCGATATTTATATACTCTACTTGTATTTACAACGACATTGTGTCGCTTTTCCAAAAAAAAAAATGACTTCGTGTCAGTATTATTGACTAGCCATGTTCGCGCTATGTCAACTAGCAGGAAGAAGGCGGCAACAACATTTTTTTGGAGAGTTTAATTTTTAGTCAATTGAAATCGACGACCCTTTCAGTCGATGCACCAAAATTGTCATATCACGATCGAATGGGTGATGAGTCGTGTTCAACCTCCAGCCAAAACACTTTATTTCTCTCTCTTTGTGCGATGAGCCGGTGTTCGCCTTCGCCTCCCCCCTCCTCCGACCATCCCCGGTGGCATCTCTGCCGTTGGGTCTATTGCTTCTTCTCTCGTCACGTTAAATGGTCATTGTTGAGCTCCCTCGCTCCGATCTGGCCCAACCACCCATCGCCTTCACCTCTGCCATCTCTCTTGCCACTACCACTTGGTCTGCTTATTTCCTCCAAAGTCTCTTTCTAGGGCCGGAGTTGATGGAGCTCACCGGGGAAACCCCCACCCTAAAAGCCGACGAAGTTGAACATCGACTGAAATCATGCTGAAGAAAAGGATTTCGGTTTTCCTTTGAGTACCTTTATAGTGGGTTAAAATCAATATGGACCATCCATTTTTTTAGATCTGATGGTTTAGATATACTTATACTATATTAATCCTTCAAATAGTATAAAGTAGTATTTTGATGTAGTATAAAGTAGTATGTGTATTATGAGAAATAAATAAATGGCAGACTGTAATTTTATTAATCTTTTAGGAGGAATTAAAATATTTATTCTTTGTCAAAACAAATTAAAATCTCTTTTATTCCTCCAAAAGTTGTTTGTTCATTTATCACGTGTTCTTCCATTGCCGTGTTCTTCGGCTCTCACGGCGGCAAATCGACGTTAAGACAACGGTGCCATGTGGTGGACCGTGGGCATGACCTGCCGTCTCTGTGGTGTTGTCATCGTCATCGATTTGGAAGCCGCCGCCACCATCGTCAATTTGGATTCACCGGCCATGTCGTAGAGTGTGTGGGCGTCGCAGGAAAGCTTCGTCTGTCGGCATGAGCGAATAAGAGTTCCTGGACAACGCTTTCGAAGTTTCTCACACTTCTCATCGTCTCATATCTCTTCTTTTTTGTCACAAAGCCGGAAGCCGAGTCAATAGGGTTTCATATATGTGCGTTAGCCGATAAATTTTTTTCTTCAGGACAACCAACTGATAATTTTTTTTTCAAATGAGCGCCATGGCTGAAATGGAACTCAACATGACAGTATCTCAAAGATGCTACAGGCAAAATCCCATGAGTCAGTCTCATAACTAATCGGATCTTTGATGCTTCGTTGCCATTGCCCTGGAGCCATGTAATTAGGAGTTCTAACTCTTTCTATAAGATCTAGTTTAGACATTGAAAATCCAAACCATAGAGATGGGACACGTGAAGCCTCGCCCGGCGGCGCGATGAGGATGCCCGCAACGGCAACGGCGGCGCTGCTTAGGCATACGTGTTGTTTTTGGTTTGAGCGATAACGTCTCGATCAAATAGGCTAAGGACGGTGCTGCCCTGCGGTGGCATTACCAATAAGGGTCTGTTTGGTATGGATTTTTGAGAAAATAGATTTTGCTTTTACTTCTGCTTTTTTTAAAACAGCTTTTACGGAAAAAATAGATTCTCTACCAAAACAGCTTTTTGAGGTATTTAAGAAAACAACTTCTCCTTATTTTTAAAGTGGAGGGGTGGGAGAAAAGCTGTAAAAAGCATCGATTTACTGCTTTTTGCTTCTAACTGTTTTGAGATAATCGATTCTCACATTCGGTATGACAGAAGCGCTTCTAATAAAACCGTTTGACAGTAATTTTTGAAGAAGCGAAAGCAGAAGCTATTTTAGAAGTCATACCAAACGGGGCTTAAATAGTTATTTTAGCTAGTTAATTATAATTTTATTCTTATAAATCAATGGTGAGATTAGATTTATACTACTTTAAGATTCTAAATAGTATAATCCACTGTAATGGAAGTCGATGCAACGGCGCGCTTCCGTGACGTTTGCCACCATTTCGGATGTTCCAAGGGTGTTGGTATGTAGTAGTACACCATGAAGTAATTATCAGTCTAAACTGTAGTTAATGTGATTAATCCACATTGCTGCAAGCCTTTTTTTTTTTTCTGAGACGTAAAGTACTGCAAGCCGATAGACCGGCCCGTGAATACAGAAGGAAATCTATTAGCAGGCGGGCAAAGGACAGCTGTATTGTGGGGGTGCAAAGATTGTATCGCAGTATCGAAGCTGCAATCTGACAGAGAATGCCGGCCGGATATTTGGCAGTAGCCAGAGCCTTCGATCTGCACGTCCAAGCAGCCATTCCGAAAATCCGAAGCAAAATCATTGTCTGAAAGTTCAAGTTGATTTCATTAAGAGAAAGTTCAAGTTCATTTCTCGCATGTCACGCAGTTAAACTGCATGCGTTTCCATTCGAGTGTAGATGCATGGTGACAGAAAGCTTCCAAACAACCGAGACCACCAAATTGGCGGGATTCAAGCGGCAAGGGCGTACTGTACTGTACTACGTTGGACGACAAAATAACCTTACTGACAGCAAACAATTAAACAAGAGGACACATGAATCGTGGATGAGCATGTGCACTGGCCGCGTTGGCCTCTGGTGCACTAGTAGTGTTACAGAGTTACTGGAGTCTGTGCAACAAATCGTCCGAGTTCTGCACGGAAGGATTATCAAAGAAGACAACGCAAAGGGTGGTCCTGGCGAAGCAACGGATTTATACCGAGTACTGAAAATAAACGACTCCTAGTGAAGCCAGTGATTAACCGAATACTGAAAACGCCAAGCTCGTCGGACTCTTCCGCAGACAGCTCTAAAATACCACTCGTCGTGAGGCAGGTGCACCGTGCCCTTTTTACTGTTTTACTGACTCCAGATGTATTGAATAAAATTGGAGAAGGGAACAAATGAGCAATACAAAGCATTTTTCTGTAACGACAGATTCGCATGACAGTGTGTAAAACTGACCTGTATTTTCGTTTTCCTAACCACGGCTCGGCTAGTACTAGTAGTCTGTAAGCTTTCAGTGCAAGTCAAGAAAAGACGCCTGCTCTCAGCTCAGAAACCGCTAAAGCTTAATTTAAGGAGGAAACTTCTAACACTGGACTCGTGATGAGCTGTGACGTTGCTACAACAATGGTGACTACTAGTACTAGATTATTTTGATTTCTTCAGCAGCACCGATGACAATTAACTACTTTGACCAGTAGTAAAAGCCTTGACCAAAACGCGCAGTTTTGTGCAGACTCTCCAATGCCGCCAAGAACGTCACGACAATTTGCTTGTAAAAAAGAGGGCGTCATGACAAGGAAGAACAGTTACAGCTCACCATTGTCCCCCCTCCCAGGGTTTCAGCGCACCTAATCCACCGCAACCAAACTCGTCTAACCGAACCGATTACTAAGCAGAGTGTGATCAGCGTACACAAGCAAGTTAAAAGAGATCGAGGAAAAGACGAAGCAACGATGCTGCTGTTCAGGTTCAGGAAGGAGCTCGTTCCTGCAGTCTTGCTGGTATCGCTGCTGCTGTTGCAGTTGGAGAGTGCAGGGAGCTCTTCTTGTTCCTCCATTTCTTGTTGGCAGCAGCAGCGTGGAGGAGCTGCAGCGAGGGTGCTGAGCAGAAGACTGCTTACGGGCCATCATGAGCAGCAGCTTGACAAGGGATTAATGGAGCGCGCGAAGGAAGGTGGAGGGGTGCTTGGTGGCGAGGAGGAGGAGGAGAAGAGGGAGGTCATCACAGGGCCTAATCCACTTCACAACAGATAGGAGGACGACGAGCTGCCACTAGCTAATTGTACTGAGAGTTGTTCGTGTGTATTCAATCAGAATTTGTTCATTTCTTCCCCTCAACCTTTCCCGAGTTTCTTTTTTTCCTTTTTTTTTAGTTAGATACATGGCTAATCATTAATAGATTGTTTGAGTTCTTCCGATTGTTTGTAAGTTTTTCTTTTGGATTCGCTATGACATGTTTGAATTTGCGCCGGCATTGGAGCTATCTACTGCTCTGGATCAGAAAGTTATTGCTCCAAATAAGCAAGCGCTCTTCACTCCACGCTCACTCGTAGATAGCTCCAATGCCGGCGCAAATTCAATGAGTGAGCGTGGAGTGAGCAGATAGCTCCAATGACGCGCGCCCTTCAATCATGGAGCCAGAAAAGTGTTGGTCATGTTAAATCACAGTTAGGCATTGCACGAGAATTTCTCCACAGGTTGGAAGTGGCACAAGATAATCGATCCCTCAACAGCAATGAAGAGTGGCTGCAGAAAATTGCCAAGCATCTCTGTATGGTTCTCTCCTCGCTTGAGCGCACTATAGCGCGCCTTCGCTCGAGGATTCGCTTTCTGAAGGATGGCGACGCAAATACAGAGCTATTCCATCGAACAGCGGGTTTTCGCAAGAGAAAGAACTTCATTCCAAAGCTGGTGGCAGAGGATCGTATTGTCACAGACCAGCAAGAAAAACAAGAGAAGAGGAAGTCTGGGACACTATCAAAACTCTCCCATCTGATAGGGCACCGGGCCCCGATGGCTACACAGGAAGATTCTATAAGGCTTGCTGGTCGGTGATCAAAGCAGACATCATGGCAGCTATCATCACGCTCCAACAAGGTGATTCTAGGAAGCTTTGGTTACTCAACTCGGCATATCTTACTCTCATTCCCAAAAAAGAGGAGGCGGTTGCAGCGAAGGATTTCAGGCCGATAAGCTTGATTCATAGCTTTGCAAAACTCATCACAAAAATCCTTGCTAATAGGCTTGCTCCACTTCTAAACTCAATGATCTCCACCAATCAAAGTGCCTTCATCCGAGGTCGATGTATACATGACAATTACATCCTGGTGCAGCAAACAATCAAGCTCTTACACAGGCAAAAGGTGTCGAGTTTATTCTTGAAGCTAGATATCTCCAAGGCTTTCGACTCTGTGGTGTGGCCTTTTCTTCTAGAAGTGATGGAATTTTTGGGATTCGGACCGCAATGGAGAGGACTCGTCTCCAATCTGCTCCGAACATCTTCTACCAAAATCCTTCTAAATGGCCAGCCGGGCGAGGAGATTCGACATCAACGAGGCTTGCGGCAGGGCGACCCACTCTCCCCTATGCTGTTTATTTTGGTCATGGACGTCCTAAATAGTATGTTCAAGAAAGCCGGAGAGCTTAGCCTGCTGCAGCCCCTCACACGAAGAAACCAAGATCATCGGATTTCCCTCTATGCCGACGATGTTGCTCTTTTCATCCGGCCGGTTGAAAGGGAAATGAATCTCACTATGAACATCCTTCATATCTTTGGAGAGGCTACTGGACTTCATACAAACTTGCAAAAAAGTTGTGTCATCCCAATCCGATGTGAAGAAGCTCAGGTTGACATGGTGGGACAGACATTACCTTGTACAGCAGCGGAGTTCCTGTGCTCTTACTTGGGTCTTCCTATTTCGGACAAGAAATTCAGAAAGGCCGATTTTATGAGCTGGGTGGACAAGATTGGTAACAAGCTCCCGGGATGGAAAGCTTCTCTTATGAACATGGCCGGTCGGGTCACGTGGGTACGTTTCGTTCTCTCGGCTATTCCTATATATGTGCTAATAGCAGTCAAAGCTCCAAAATGGTTTATCAAAGCTATCAACAAAATTAGGAGGGGTTTCACTTGGAAGGGCAGAGACAAGGTGAATGGTGGGAGTTGCTTAGTGTCGTGGGACAAGGTCCAACGTCCTCTTCACTTGGGCGGCCTGGGCATCCTCAATCTGGATTACATGAGTTGGGCCCTGCAGATTAGGTGGTTATGGTTACAAAAAACTGATCCCGGCAGACCTTGGAGTGGTCTAGATATTCCTATTCACTCTAATGCCACAGCTCTGTTCAACATCGCAATCACCTCCCATGTCGGTCAGGGAACCCAGGTTCAGTTTTGGACAGACAAATGGCTGTTCGGCTGTGATTTATCTGAGCTCGCCCCTTTGGTTGTCGCTGCTGTCCCGGCAAGAACAAAGCAGCAGAGATCAGTGGCTGATGCGCTCACAGGGTTGCGTTGGCCAACTGACATCCAGGGAGGACTTTCAATGATCGGGCTTTATCAATATTTCCAGCTGTGGGATGCTTTATCAGAGGTGGAACTTTCAGTGGATGCGGATCATCATGTCTGGCGCTTGGACAGCTCGGGACATTTCTCTGTTAAAACTGCCTACGAAGCTTTCTTCAATGGTGCAATCACTTTTGAACCATGGCGCTGGTTGTGGAAAACCTGGGCCCCGGCCAAGTGCAAGGTATTCCTCTGGTTGGCAATTCGTAATAGATGTTGGACGGCAGACCGGCTTGCTAAGCGTGGTCTGCCCCATCCTGATAAGTGCGTGCTATGTGATCAAGAGGAGGAAAACGTCCAACATCTACTTACAAATTGCGTCTTTGTGCGGGATTTTTGGTGTCGCATTCTAGCGCCGCTTGGTTTCTTATCTTGCGTGCCGGGACCCCGGGACCAAACCTTCGCTGAATGGTGGAAGAAAGCGCGAATGAATGCTCCAAAGGTCAAGCGAAAAGGTTTAAACTCCCTCATCATTTTAGGAGCCTGGATGTTATGGAAGCATCGAAATACATGTGTGTTTGAGGGTAGATCGCCCTCCATACAAGGTCTACTGCAGGAATTTCACAATGAGAAGCAGCTCTGCCACCTGGCTGGAGCGCGGTCTCTGCGAAGTCTCGGTCATGAGTTAGCTGATACATAGCTGGCTGGTTTGTAGTTGTGGTCAGGCCTCATCCTAGTGTGTGTTTCCTATAAGTCACAACCTAATGTAATTTTCAGCCCCTCACAGCTCGGTCCGGAGTGAGGTGGCGGTGTTTGTAAGGGACCGGTTCTTCTCTTCTATAATACAAAGATACGCAGCTCTCCTGCGTATTCGAGAAAAAAAAAAAAAAAAGCAAGCGCTCTTCACTCCACGCTCACTCGTAGTATCACCATTTCCCTTTATTTTGTTTCTTCGATTCTTTAAATTGCATTTTTTTTACGAAATTGTTATGTTATTAAAAGTTTCGTGATGCTATGGCGCTTTTTTTTTTTTTTTTTGAGCACAGTGATGCTATGGCGCTTGCAAGCTTTCTCTCCAGAGAAAACAGAAATGAAATTACAACCAAAAGTTCATTGGTATTGAATGGGCTAAAAAGAACACCCACCGAATGGGTCAAAAAGAACACCCACAGAATGGGCCAACCCAGCAACTGTCTCGTTAGGCCGTTAGCCCAACTTATGAATGCGAACAGGCCCAACATCTCAATGGCGGACCGCTCTGCTCGAACCTTCTAGATCTCCCGAGACCCACTCAGTTTCCAGTTAAAACCCTAAACCCCTCCGCAACAGTAAAGCCATCGGAAGCAGCAGCAGATAGCACGGCCGCCTAGCTGCATCATCCAACTTGCTTCCCAAGAAGAAGAAGAGAAGCGCGGAAGTCCACCTCGGGGCGCGGCAATGGCGAGGCGTCTGATCCCGTCGCTCAACAGGGTGCTGGTGGAGAAGCTGGTGCAGCCCAAGAAGAGCCCCGCCGGCATCCTGCTCCCGGAGACCACCAAGCAGGTACCCCGAGATCTCGCCTTTTCCCCCGTGTCGGCGCTTGTTCCGTTGTAGTACCTGAGCAAGCGGCCCGAGAATTTGGTTATAGTAGATCCGGGTCGGGTGCTGGTGTGAGGGGAAGAAAATCGATGCGCCGCTATTCCTTTAGAGGAAAAAGTTTTACTTTTGCGTGTCGATGCATTGCAATTACTAGACATAGTGTTGATCAGATTGTTATGAGGGGTCTATGAGAGAGTTACTTTTGGTAATGAATTGCAATTGCGTACCTGACGAGTTATTAGGTTGTTGTAGCTGTGCCCAAATTTATTTGTGCCCTTTTAAAAAGACGAAATTTCGCCCTAGTACGGTTCCAGATTGATCTCCTTAATCCATGGATAGCTTGAGTTTGGTTCGTATATCAAATCTGTTGATAGTAGTTGAATATCCTATCCATCCTTTTGTGTAGAAAACCTTTTTTGGTGGAGTTACTTAGCTTCAGCTTTGTTAAATCTCACCCTGATAGAAGCATCGTTGTACTTGATTATTGATGTATAGTTAGTTATCATTAGGTTCTGGGATATGTTATGCTGTATTGTTAGTCCATGGTTCTAAGCTAGGTCATCGTGGTGCTGAATCTGGAGATGTTGTATTCTAGGCTGCATGATGTTGCTCATTTGTGAACAGAGCGGAGTACATTTCCATGTCACGATTTAATTAAATCTAGTTCTGATATTACTTTACCCAGCTATTTTCGGCATCGATCATCAAGTCAGCGCGGGTGCTATATAACAGTAAATTCATTTACAGTATTTCAATTCTTCCATCTATAATGATCCAAGATTAATCTTGTCAGTATCCGCTGTATGTTCTTGGAAGCTTATTTCACATGATGCATCGTTATTAATCTTGTCAGTATGAACTATGAACTAAAGTCCTTGGAAGCTTAATTCTCATGATGCATACATTTTGCTATTGGGTTCTCATTAGCCTGGGATGCTTGAGCTGTTGAATTAAGCTGCTTCTTTGTTAGCTCGTGTTTCAAATTGATTGACATTGTGGTTGGTTTTGTTTTTAACATTTATATATATGGGGACATCATATATTTCTTTGTTGGATTCCAGTTAAACGCTGCTAAAGTCGTAGCTGTTGGTCCCGGAGAGCGTGACAGGGATGGCAAGCTGATCCCTGTTTCGCTGAAGGAAGGTGAAACTGTTCTACTTCCTGAGTATGGTGGTACAGAAGTGAAGCTTGCTGAAAAAGAGTACGCAATATTTCCTTTGACATCTTACTTAAAATCAGAAAATTTTAATGTTTGACTTTTAGATAGGCTTGCATTTTGGAAGGTTACCGTCTGAACAGGGATGGCTAACTGGACTCTGATTATGCCAAGACATGTGATTTTACTTCTTTTTGACATGTGATTTAGCTGTTTGTTTAAGCTGGCTAGCATTTGAGTGGAAAAGGCCGCACCGTTCCCTACACCTTGTTTATGAATTAGGATTTGTTAGACTTGTATTACTCTGTGCAAACCAGAAAGAGGATTTGGATTTGCTGGTCTATTCGAATTTTCTGTACATCACCTCAGGCTGAATTGGCTCAACATAACTGTTGATATAACAACAGAGTCAGTTTGTTATATGCAGTTATAGGAGATTGGTAATGCTTGATAACAACATCTGGCTGTTTTTACTTCAGGTACCTTCTCTATAGAGAGCACGACATTCTGGGAAAGCTTGAGGATTAACTAGCCTGTGTCACGAGACTGGAGGCATGTCATCATAGTAGAGATGCTGGAGTGTCACCACTTGTCTGATTTGTGGGTGTGGGAGGACAAAAAAACCCAGATGAGAACTCGAAGATATGGCTTTATCCTGAACGTTATTCGGACTTGTAGAAATTGCTTATTTGATGCTTCATTTCTATTGATATGTGCGCTGCAGTTTTCTTGTGGTGTATCGTTTGTTCTGTAGTTCTTGCGATGGCTCTGTCTTATGGTCACTGCAGCGTACGGACCATGTAGCACTCCACGGGCCAGAACCCAGAACTGCATGAGATGCGTGGACGGATTTTAGTGTTATGAAAAACAGCCAGCCTAGTGCATTTTGAAGGATGCACCACCTTGCTATTCCCGCTAATGGTGTGACGGACGGTATAGCACCTGCATGTTGCAAGTTTTTCCTTTGGCTGCTCCTGCAAGGTCATATACTGGTGTCTGGAAGACTGGAACTTGGGTCGGCTCCAGCTACGCGAATGGCCAAACCAACATTTCTTCTCCTCCTGCTACAGAAACCTTGAAACGATTTGCACGCGTGTTCTTTAAATGTTCGACAACAAAATCTACACACCTGTTCTTTAAATGTTGGACAACATGGTGTTAAAAAAAATGTTGGACAACAAAATCTGTGTGGGATGCTGTAGCTGGGGCCGGAGACCGGAGTTGTGTCCATGAACCTCACGCTAGGACCATCGCCAAAGACTATCTGCGACTGATTCTTAGCTCTCAGATGATTCAACTTCTCAGGGCATGAAGGCATTCATTCCCTTTTATTTTTGCCATATGGGCTATATGGTGGGAGAGGAATTATAGGGTGTTCAACAACAACGAGAAGCCAGCGACAAATTGTTTCAGCAAAGGACGATGCTGCTTTGTGGTGTACGGCTGGAGCCAAACACCTACCAGCACTAGTTGCTCATAGCGTTAGTGAGTAATCCCTTTAGATTATATATTGGCTGGTTTAGCCCGTTCTCCTACTAAACCAAGAATCTCATTGTACTGCACTCGTTTGTAAAATTATTATTATTTCTACTTATTATCATATACCGGACAATGTTCATGGTCCTCTGAAAAAAAAAAAGATTTCGCAAGTTGCTTTAATAGCACATCAATTTAGTCATTCTATGATCGAGCATAGGGACAACTGCATGATATATGTCAGATGTAAATCGAATGACTTATATTTTCTATGGCCAATACTTAAGTCCCTAGAATGTGAAATTCTATTAGGTATTATTATTGAGTCTTTTTTGGCATATGAATTAGACATAAACAAAGGATTTATTAGACTTGACCGAATTATCATGAGGGGGACAAATGTCCCTAATACTTACAAAAGAAAAAAAAAAAGAAAGTACAACAAATTTGTTAGCAGTTGCTTATTTCTGGATATTATAAGTTATATCTAGTGTGAGAACACAAGTAGATGCTCATTACCAAATACAAGGAAAGAATCTTTGGTAAACGGTCAAGTCATTTTGTTCGTTTCTGGACACTTGGTGCACTTTGGCCAAATTAAACAGAACAAGCATTGCTTAAGACATTTATTCTACTTTTCGCATTTTAGTTGCAGTATAAATACACAAACAAACGGTGAAGTTAGGTTATGCATTTGGACAATATAGATGGTTCAGCATAGGGTCCATCCAGCACGCTGCGAGCCACGAAACTGTACGCAGCTTCAGTCAAGTGTATGCCGTCCCATGAGACGAACTTGGCTGGGTCAGGGCAAAGAGTCGACGTGGCGTTGCAGGAGAAGGGCGAGCCGGAGTTGTAGGGCCCACCGTCGCCGCAGCACGCGGACAAAGCGCCATCTTTTGTAAACCCTGCATCACACAATTAATCAGAGCCTGCGGTTAGAAGAAACAGTTGTTGCCTTCTTCAGTACCGCGCCACGTTTTCACTGTGACAAACTAGTAGCTAGGCTCAAACTAGCTGAACATTGATACTAGTAAATCCTAGTACCGTGTTTGAGAGGGTTACGGATGATCTCCAGCATGGCGCCGTAGTAGTCGGCGTAGATTATGGTGACCTTTGGATCGCCGATCCGGTGGAGCATGCGCTTGAGCTCGCGGTTGTGGTCGTTCTCGGCGAAGTCGTTGAGCCACTTGAGGCACCCGGCGGCGTCATGGGAGCTGTTGCTCTGGAACATGGCGAGGAACCTCGGGATGCAGCCCATGGCCACGTTCCCCGGGACGACGATCGTCTTCGCGCCCAGACCCATCAACACCCTGATTGCGTTCTCGATCTGTTGGATGACCTTGGGGACCAGCGGCCTGATCTCGGCGTCGAAGGGTCGGTTCTGGAACAAGAGGTGGTTGTAATCGTTGGCCCCGACCTCACCCATCAGGAACAGGGAGGTCGACATGATATCCTTGCGTTCTGCTCAGAAATGCATGATAATTTCAGGGACACGTGATAGGCCGTAAATGACAAATTAACACGGTTGTTAATTACTACCTTGTTCGGTGGGCGCGAGCAGCTGGAGCACGTGCTTGAACCACTCGAGCTGCACGTCCAGCGAGTACGGCGGTATGATGCTCAGGTCGAGGCCCAGGTCCTTGAAGAAGCTCTGGTTCAGTGCTGTCGCGCCGGCCACAGCGAAGTTGGCCCCATGCCGGAAGTCGCCGGCCGTCTTTCCTAGGAGATACGGCGGCGAGAAGGCCGGCAGCCTCAGCGCCTCCGCTGCAGCGCGCGTGCACGAACGGGTCAGGGACATATGCAGCTAGCGTCCGTGTGCATATATAGGCGTCACATGAGGTAACGAGTTACTCCTACCTATGAAGTCGACGACGAGCCTGCCATCGCCGAAGCGACCGCTGGGCTGGCCGAAGAAGGTCTTGCCGAAGGGGAGCGTCAGGACGGTGACGTTGGGGGACAGGCTTGTGACGTAGTTGCCGGTGTCGGTGAAGGAGTCCCCGAAGCTGAACAGGCGCGAGCATGCTGCCGCGCCGCCGGGCGCCGGGTAACGGACGGCCGACACCGCGGCGTACGGCCAAATGAGAAGAAAACAGAGGAGGATAGGAAGCACCGCCATGGAGAGATATGTTATTGGCACCACCGGCTTGATTGGTGAAAGCCGTGTTAAGCTGAGCTTCAAATTTAAGAGCAGAGGAGAGTGAAGATCGCGAAGAATTTGCCTTCGCAATAATGATATTCAGGTCAATTAGATCAGATAGTCTTGTCATTAGTCATGTGAATACGCTGATTTCACAACATTGATTGAACAGTTTTAAATTGGCGTGCATTCGTTGACATCCGGTGAGTTCTATACCCAACGGCTTAATAAATTTAAAAGTTTCGCCAATTGACCACATGTCAGTTCCACATCTAACGTCATAAAATATAGTACTTGAAAAATCCAGTGCCGTGGAATATCAGCTCCCGATCTGCTCGAGAGCTAATGTAATGTAGAAATGTTAATTGGGAGTACACAACTATACACATATACTACTGGACACTGCAGATTCTTCATAAGGGAAAACCTGGAAAACTCCGGCACATATATCGTATACCTGCCAATACAATACAACTCATTGAAACGCAAAATGTCACGTGTTCAAATCTCGAAGATAAGTCCAAACTAGCTATCTTGTCCAATATGTGTACGTAGTTGTAATATTTTGTTTCGCAAGCAGCATTTCCAAAGCAATCCATTAAGCAATTAATTGTTAAGTTAGTCTGGTCATCTACATGCATGACTAATTGACCAGCCTTGGGTTTCTCTTTGAATTGATGCCATGCCAATTATATTTTATGAATCCTTGTCCATTATTCACGAGGATGACAAGAGCACTTAACCAGCCAAGCTAAAAGTTATACATGAAAACAGAATATAGAGATTCGACTGTAGTCACGTCCAGTCCGAGACTAGGAGCACAAAGAACTCGTTGTCTTAGGATTGAAGCAACAAACAGCATGATGTAGGACTAGTATATATTATCCTATTGGACACTGAGCCTGAGCTGTTTAAACCCCATGGTATCCATGTGTAGCTAAGCTAATTGCCGTATTTCTTTATTTATGATTATATATAAAGTATTCCCATATCAAGTTACAAATCTTTGACTGGACTCCTTTGCGACATAGTGGTTGTTCCATACTTCCATGCGTCGGTTCATGTTTTGTGCAGTCACGAGAGTATTCTTCAAAACTTTACTTCCTCTATTCTTAAATTATTATTGTTAGGACAACTACTTTAATTCATAGAATTCTTATCCTAATGACACCCATTTAGAAATGGAGGGAGCATTTGTTTGATTGCATGAAAACTTGGAAAGGACGACATATTTCTAGAAACTACACGTCCAATGTCTCTTATTATTCCTTTATGACGAGGAAGCTTCATTTACTTTTTTTTTTCTAGAAAATGAAAAGGCTTGATTTGTATCTGAATATAGCACTATCCGTAGGATAGAAGGATAACTTGCTGCACGTTGAATACAGTACTATCATATCTTCTAGTTTCATGGCCCCATTTAGAGTGAACACTAGTTTAACGTATGCATTGGGACAAAACGGATGGTGCAGCGTACAGTCCATCCAGCACACCGTGAGCCACGAACTTGTTTGTGGCTTCGATGAAAAGTAATTTTTTGTTCTGTACCTTGGGAAGAGAAGTTCCCCACAGCACACTTGCAAGCCCTGCTCTCAACATTATCGGACCACTCCCCCCTAATTTTGCAGGGAGACACGCAAGTACCAAGATTTAAAGACTTCCGTTTTGAGAATTACTGGATCCACATGCCGGGTTTTGACGACGCCGTGTTGGCAGCCTGGAACAAAACTACACAGGAGACGGATGCAATGAGGAAAATGCACATCAAACTAGCCAGAACAGCCAAATCATTAAGGAAATGGCAGCGCACAAATATTGGAAACATCAAATTACAAACAATGATAGCTAAAGAAATAATCTGGAATCTCGATGTGGCAGAAGAAGCTAGGCTACTAACAGCAGACGAAATACAATTCAGGAAAAGAATTAAACTCAAATACCAAGGACTACTTGCAATAGAGAAAATCCGGGCAAAGCAAAGAGCAAGGCTGACAAACATCAGAACAGCTGATGCTAATACTAAACTATTTTACATCCGTGCAAATGGCCGCAGGAGGAAAAAGCACATTCAGATGTTACAAACGGACACTAGATTTGTGGTAACACAGAGAGACAAGGAAAAAGAAATAAAACGCCACTTCCAAATCCAACTAGGGACTCCAGAAAGCAGGCAAGTCACCCTCAACTGGGACGAACTGCAAACACAACAATTCGACCTTGATGACCTTGAAGCAGATATCTCAGAGGAAGAAGTGGAAAAAGTGATAAATTATCCCAACTGTGAGGATCCCTATTCAACTTGCTAAATTCGGCAAATATGGTGTTGATTCCGAAAAAAGAGAAACCAATAAGGGTGCGGGACTACAGGCCCACAAGCCTAATTCATAGCATAGCAAAAATCTTCTCTAAGATCCTAGCAAACAGATTGGCACCTAGACTACAACACATGGTCTCTCACTACAGGAATCTCGCGAAATGCCGAGTGCCAGCGACACTCGGCAAACCGCTGTTTACCCTCGGCATCTTAGATGTCGACGGTAGCCGTCGGCATCCCCGACTCGGCACCTGCACAACCGGCAACTACCTAGTTGCCGAGTGTCATAAATCGCGCACTCGACAACTAGGTCCCCGAGAGTCAGCTTGGACACTCGGCACAAAAAAATGATCAAATTTTGATAGAACTCATTGTGTATGATCTTATGCCTATATAAAAAGAATCAAAGGTAAATTTGAAGTCAAAGATGAATTTGATTCGAAAACCTAGTCGCTCACCTTCAACTATTAGAATCTTCAACCAAGTTTGTTCGATTTGTGAATAACACTCATGACAACTTTTTCGAAACCTTCTCCAATCTTTACTACAGCGTCCGCATAAGATGTCATGCGAAGTTTGATGATCTTTAGACATCATATGCTTTTTATATAATTTAAATAGAATTAGATAATATGTTCGTGCTCATATTTCATAAATAAGATGCATGAAATATTATTTCATTTTCATGCATACAGACTTAAATTGGACTTAGTAACCTAAATATCATTTTTCCTTTCACTATATTTCATTATTTTAAGTAGATGCAGTTCAAATTTGATTTTTACCAAGAAATTACATTTGAACAAAAAATTGATAGAATATAGAAAATGGGTCAATATAAATACCATACTTTGTCATTGATTGTCATATATTATACTAGTGCAAAGAGAAAATTGACAAGTGGTGTTTGGTAGAGTTTTTTTTCATAGTTGCCGAGTGACAGAGGTAGACACTCGGCGTATAGGCCTAGTTGCCGAGAGCCGCGGTAGACACTCAGCATCTGTGTCAGTTGCCGAGTGCTAGGTTTTCGCACTCGGCATCTCCTAACAGCGGCGGCTACTCCGTCATCGGCCAGCATTGTGTCCCCACTAGCCATCTAGGGATTGCCGGGTGTTTCTAGTTGCCGAGGGCTGAAGGCTTGTTGCCGAGTATCGGGTCTCCTTACACTTGGCAAATGGCCTTAATGCCGTGTGTGTCATAGATGCCGAGATGCGCCCCGTATGACACTCGGCAATGACCAAGATGCCGAGTGCCTGTGGTAATGCCCTTGGCAAACTTCTATGCACTCGGCAAATCATCGGTTTTCGGTAGTGTCTGTAAAGCAAAGCGCTTTCGTAAAAAGACGATGCATACATGACAACTTTGTGGATGTGCAAAGCATAATCAGAGAGGTGCAGGCAAAAAAGAAACCCACTCTATTCCTGAAGCTGGACATTGCCAAAGCTTTCTGACTCTATAAACTGGGCTTACTTGCTGGAACTCCTTGAGCGCCTAGGATTTGGGCCAAGATGGAGAGAATGGATCACAATAATGCTAGCAAACTCCTCTAGAATCCTGCTGAATGGCAAACCAGGAAAACCAATCAAGTACTTGAGAGGATTGAGACAAGGAGACCCCTTATCACTAATGTTGTTCATTCTAGCAATAGATCCCCTATAAAGAATTCTGTAGCGGGCCACAGAAAAAAGGATACTAAAACCAATACTGAAGAGATCAGGTAGAGCAAACATTTCAATCTATGCAGATGATGCAGCTATCTTTGTCAACCCAGAACCTTAGGAGTTAAATGCCCTCAAAGAGATTCTCCATTCCTTCGGAAACGCTACAGGCTTAAAGGTGAATCTCGAAAAGACAAAAATCTTCCGAATAAGGTGTGATGAAGTAGACATACAACAACCGCTGCAAATTTTCCTGGCAAAGCTAAGTTCGTTCCCATGCACTTACCTTGGCCTGCCGCTTCATACAAGAAAACTGAGGAGAGTGGATCTGCAACCATTAATTGACAAAGTGGGGGGGGGGGGGGGGGAGTTACCAAATTGGAAAGGAAAGCTAATGGCCAGAGTAGGTAGAGTGCAGTTAGCTAAGGCAGTGCTAACCTCCAATATCACTCACCTTGCAACAGGAATTCCACTACCGAAATGGGCCATCAAAAAGCTAGACAGAATACAAAGAAACTTCATCTGGATAGGAGAAGACTCAGAAGGAAATAAAGGAGGACATTGTCTAGTGAACTGGAAAATGGTACAGAGACCAAAAGATTTGGGAGGCCTAGGCGTGCTAGATTTATCAAAATTCAATACAGCCTTGAGACAAAGGTGGCTATGGTACGCATGGAGCCAGGATGATAGACCGTGGAAAGGTATGCAAACACCATGCACTGCCAAGGATAAAGAGCTATTTGCCCAATTCACTACTATCAAGATCGGCAATGGACACATAGCAAAATTCTGACATGACAAATGGCTTGGAAATGAAATACTAAAAGATAGGTCACCAAATTTGTATGCCATAGCAAAATTCAAAAATAGAAGCGTCCATGCAGAACTCACAAACAAAAATTAAATCAGATCAGTGAGGAAAATAACCACCATACAACAGATCACAGAGTATGTGCAACTGTGGCAGCAACTTGAACAAATACAACTAGTAGATACTGAACAGGACGAAGTTGTTTGGACGCTGACCGGAAGTGGAGAATACAGCGCAAAGTCAGCCTACAGAGCGCAATTTGCGGAAACATCGAGACCTTTCCAAACAAAACACCTATGGAAGGCAAAAGCAGAGCCAAAGGTTGTTATGTTTGCATGGATTGCTATGCATGAGAAAGCACTAACGGCATACAACCTAGAAGCCAAAGGATGAGACAACAACGTCATATGCCTGATGTGCCTCAATGAAGTGGAGACAAACTACCATCTCCTAATTGATTGTGCTTACGCATGATAAACCCTCACATATATCTGTAGCTGGTTCTCTTTTGCAGGATGCCCGACACCGGAGGAAGCAATAAGAACAGTACCAGCTTGGTTTCAAAAGGCTACAGAACAGATGCCAAATAACCACATTAAAAAGTTGTGCGGTGTGATTCTATACACTTGGTGGAATATTTGGAAGGAAAGAACCAGAAGAATCTTCCAAGGAGTTGAGCAGGATGAACTCCAAGTCGCAATGTTGTCCATGGAGGAGATAGATGGCTACCACATGGCACACCAAGAGCCGGGAAATTAATCATAATCAATCTTACTCTACCTGCTTACTTCGGGACCTCCCCGACTTAGCATATTCTACAGACTGATCTCTGTTTAGCTCTTCTTTACTCTGCAGCACAAGCTGCTTGTTTTTATTTTTTCACCAAGACCTTTTTTTTATTCTTATACTTTTTTGCTCCTTCTATAATGAAATGGCAGAGCACCTGCCTTTTTCGTCAAAAAAGAAAAGAAAAGTATGCTGTCTCATGTGGCATGTTGGAACCTTGGAGGGGTCAGGGGCAAAAGAACAGCGGTGGCGTTGATGTGAGGAAAATTATGTTACGGGACAGTAAAACTTTTCCATCGTTATGGCTCGAATGATCTTCCGTCAATCCTCAGCCTTCTGGCCTTCCATATCATTAGTGTAACATAAAGTTTTAATTGTTCGAAGTACGAATCTCAGTAACGATGGTGACTGTTCATCCTGTATCCTACTGGGATTGTGGGTTGTGGTCGGTTTTGTTTATTTGTGTTCGTTTTGTGATTACTTTGATCCTTATTTTCTGATTCTAAAACTTTCCATTGTTTGCGATGTTTATTGCAGGATGTAAACCTTAGTTTTTATTCCTGACACAAGTTGAAAAACATAGGGCTGAATTGATATTAACGTAAGGATGTTTCGTTAACGTTCAGTATCCTGATGCTACTTCTGTGAGAGAATCAAATTGCCCCTGCAGTGTCTGCCTTGTTCTCTAGTACTCCCTCCGTATTGAAAATGTTGTCGTTCCGACAGCTCTCCGTAGCAGGTTTTTAGTTCAAATCGTTTGTCTGAAACATCAGGATTTTGGATTTTAAGAACAGAGTAGTACTTAAATTTCAATGTGTTAGATCATTGATGTTTACTAATACTCCCACTGGATAGTAACTCTGGATTCAGTTGGCAATCCAGTTATGTTTCAGAAAAAAAAACTTAAGATGAAAATAATCTTAGAAGCTGCACTAATTATTTATCAGTTATACTGACACTACACCAGCACAACATCTAACCTAAAACAATAATGTCAACTCCACTAAACGGTTCACAAATGATGGAGGAGTTAGCGAGTTCATTTAGATTGGCATGACTCTGAGGGTGACCGGGAGGATGGCGAGATGGATAAATAATTAATTAGTCTTGTGGTGATGACGGACACACCACACAATACCAACCACTAGAATAGTAGAGATGTAGTAGAGTCCACCAGTGTTATTTTTCTTTTACTATATAATAATTCAATACTACCTACTACATAGGATAGAAGGATAAACTTGTTGCTGGGCAAAGTATGAGAACCAGTATTGCTCAGAATACACACAGGGTTCAACGTCTACAAGTGGATAATATGGATGGCGTAGCATACGGTCCGTCCAGCACACCACTAGCCAGAAACTTGTTTGCAGCTTCTGTGAAATGTATGCCGTCCCATATGACATGGTTGGAGGGGTCAGGGCAAATAACCGCGGTGGCGTTACAGGAGAACGCCGAGCCAGAGTTGTAGGGCCCACCATCTCCACAGCACGCGGTCAAAGCACCGTCCTTGGCAAACCCTACATCAATTATTATCAATGGCAGCTAAAAGAGATGAGATATTGTAATCTTTAATAATTAATTAATGAAAAGATGGCGTATGTATTCATGTTCTTAGTTTAGGTGTTGAACTTGTGCTGATCAGATCCTACCGTGTTCAATAGGGTTACGGATGATCTCCTGAACGGCATGGTAGTAATCGCCGTAGATTATGGTGACCGTAGGATCGTGGGGGATCTTGTACAGCATGCGCTTGAGCGCACGGTTGTGGAATTTTGCAAAGTCGTTGAGCCACCTGATGCACCCGTCGGCATCGTAGTCTCCGGAGTTGTTGCTCTGGAACATGGCGAGGTACCTGGGTCTGCAGCCCATGGGTATGTTCCCGGGGACGAGGATCGTCTTGGCTCCAAGGCCGATCAACACCTTTATGGTGTTTCCGATCTTCTCTACAACTTTGGGTACCAATGGCTTGATCTCGGCGGTGAAGGATCGGTTCTGGAATAAGGGGTGGTTGTAGTCGTTGACCCCTATCCCCAGTAGGAACAGAGAGCATGACATGATGTCCTTGTTATCTTCTGCATATGTACATTTCAACATAATTATGTCTTTCAGCTTGTTCAGAAGATCATAAATGTACGAGAACGACGATAGATTCTCGTATAAGACGAAAGTTAATTACCTTGTTTGGTGGACTCAAGCAACAATTGGAGCACATGCTTGAACCACCCAAGCTGCACATCCAGCGAGTAAGGTGGTATGCTGCTGACGTCAAGCCCCATATCCTTGAAGAAACTCTGGTTTAGCGCCGTCGCGCCCGCCATTGCGAAGTTCGCCCCGTGACGGAAGTCATCCGCCGTCTTTCCGGTGAGGTAAGGCGTCGAGAATGGCAGCCTCAACGCCTCGGCTGCTTGCACAAATGTCAGACGATTGCAGTGCATGTGCATCTATGCTTGTGCTACACGCGTGCGGACTGAACTCACACGCTGACACGCACAAGCATAACTTACCTAGGAAATCGACGATGAGCCTGCCGTCGCTGAAGCGGCCACTGGGCCGGCCGAAGAAGGTCTCACCGTAGGGTGGTCCTAAGACAGAGATGTTGGGGAAGAGGCTGACGAAGTTTCCGGTGTCGGTGATGGAATCGCCAAAGCTGAACAGGCGTGTGTAGCACGGGGAAGAGCTGCTGGGCGCGGGGTCGTCATGGCCAGACGACACGGCACCATGCGGGAGCACGAAGAGGAGAAGAAGGAGGAACGCCGCCGGGGACGAGGAGGAAGAAGAAGCCATTGATTAACTTCTTTCTTGGTCGACTAGCGCTCAGGTCATGAACTCAAATATACGGTCAAATGGATTAGTGTTATGCTCAATTGTCTTATGCCTCGAGCTTCATATAGCATATAAGAGTTGAGAGTACTTGGTAGTGAAGTATAAGCTGCTTGTGCAGTCACATACTGCTGTGTGCTTCGTTGAACACTCAGACGAAAAGAATGTCAAACATACATCTAACGGAAATGCTTCTCTTCAATCGATTAAAAAGAGAGCACCCTTTCAATCAACAACATTTTGTAATGCATGGTGGTCCACGGGAATCTTTTTGTTATTTTTTATTTGTAGAATTATATATATTAATTAGTGTTATATATAGACTAAAAAAAGTTTTATCTTTTCATATCTATTGGATCTAGATCCAAGGGCTAAAAGCGTTGATTGAAAAGAACTCACATTCAATCGATTGAAAATTTGACGCTCTCTACATCTAAACGTCGTAATTCGTACACAGCTGAAAGGGTACTTGGTAGTGAAGTATAAGTTAGTAGCGTGCAATACTTAGTTCCGTCCTAGAATGTGATGGAGATGTTATTTACATGGATGTCGATACAGTCTGGACTCATATAGAATAATGTTGAAGACCAAACTATGTATAACTTGATGTTCGCAGCTAAAAGGTCACATGCATGTTTCTGTCTAATGAAGAATGACAGATGCAGCTGGTTACTCTTGTGACTTTATCATCCTCATAATTGACCAAGATATTTAATATCAGAAAGTTCACAAGAAAATAGTTGTGCTAGTAGTCATACCTGCAAGGGAGACGGGTGTATGCCAATGGGGGCAAGGCACCGGTTTGAGTTGGAGTTGGGGAAGGGATAGGCAAGGACTGACGGACATAATCCAGCCACCCTGTTAGTAACGGCAACTCTGATCTTACCTATAAATCAAGGTAATTAAGCATTGAAAACTGTTGTCTGTGAGTCTTGTTGTCTCTTTAGTTTCAGTGTCGGTGTTGTCATATTTTCGTCAGTCTTCAGTTAGCGTGAGTTGTATTCTGTTTTTGGTCAGAGTTGAGCCCGGGTCAATAGGATCTCGAATCAGTTGAGTCATTCACTGTTGTACGAGTGGTGTGCTGATTTGTAGGAGGCCACGAATGCCACCTTTTTTCTTCTAGAATACGCAGGAGGATTGCGTATCTTTGCCATGAATGCCACCTTGTTCGGCAGAGCCTAGATGTACGACGATAGATCTTGAGTGATGTTCTGTTTTCCTTGTTGAGTGATACAAGAACGGCAAAAAAAAAGTGTAGTAATCCACACTGGATACCCAATACCAATAAGTAAATAATGTCCATATGTACAAACGGGTACACCAATAAAGAAAAAACAATGCCCGATAAGGAAAAAATAATGCCCATCCAAACATACACCAAGGAAACAATGTCCATGCAAACATAAGAAAAGTTCATTTATTAGTTCTTTTTTTTTCAGTTATCCTCAGATAACAATTCTCCAAAATACGGAACATAAGGCTGATATGGGGGCTCATATCCTTCAAGAGAGCAAACAACGTGCCCTTTCCGTGTCTTTATATCACACGATACAAGGTACCATTCCATTTTCATCCCTCTCAGGCCCTTGATCTTGAGAAAGACCAAATTCTGTTCGGGATCAATTGCAACCACACATAATAAAAGCATTGGCACCCAAACAATTCCTCAATGCCAACTGTATACTTGAGAGTCCACTGTTTGGTATCATAATCCTCGAGAAACCAAATTGATAGCTCGGGATCATTACCTTTATTCATCGACTACAAACGTCCCTGAGAGTGGTAGATGGACTGATACCGTTTGTAACCCTTCTTATGGCAAGGCATAGGGATATTTCTCCATGTTTTGCCATCTTTGTCTAGTGTCAGAATTGAACAATCAAGCGTCGTTATATGTAGGGTGCCATTGAAAAAGATGGTCTCCGAATCACAATATGGTACAGCGTGATTGTTGGGACACCAATCACCCCCACTCTTCATGCGAGTCCATCGTCCTGTTTGTGATGAGTAGATTTGCACTTCTGGAATAGAGTTAGATGGGCTACCCGGCGCAGGCAATAGCCTAAACACCGTGAAGTGAGAGGACACTGCTGGCTCAAAACCGAAACGGATGGTGTGATGAGTATTGTGCGGTTTTTTTTTTCCTGGCAACACGATCCGTTCTTCAGTTGCAGGATTGCACACCATATATCCTAATTCGTTTTCTTTGCGCGAGTACTGGCAAAGGAGTAAGCCGTTGCAGGACTGAATGAGACTTAAGTCGTCATAACTTTGCAAGAACGGGAGAGATGAATCGATCAAAGGCTGGCCTTTCCCAGATAAGTTGAGCAGGCGAAGGATTGGACAGCCACCACGGGAGTAACAGAAGATGCCGGCAAGTGTCTGTAACGACCTCTTGCGGAGTTCGGGGTCGGAGCACATAGCATGCCACGATCTTGACACGCACTTGAGCGCGGCAGAGATCCCTGTATGGAACATCCGTGCCAGGATCTCGATCTGGACGTCGTAGGGGAGGATGGGCACGTGCGGGTTAAGCTTGCTGGATTTCGTCGCCATCCGATCAATCTGCAAGACTGGAGGATTCGAATCCATGGCATGTCTCTCAGCGACATAGTAGATGCAAAGCTTTTCACAGACAGAAAAGAAGCACCGAAAAAAAAAAAAACACTGCAGAGAATCCAACCTCAATGTCAATGGCGATCGCCGCCAGCGGTGAATCACGGGGACACCGGAGACAGGGCAACACGGGCGGCGGTGGCTTTGAATGGGGATGCAACTTTAGACGGCATTTTTTTAAGATCGAAGGCGCTGGACATGCCGTCTAAAGTTCTAAACTTGGGCCGGTTTGTGCAAGTTTAGAACTTTAGACGGCATGTCCAAGTTTAGAACTTTAGACGGCATGTCCAGCGCCTTCGATCTTAAATTTTTTTTGAGATACGGCGTGTCTAAACAGGCCTAATTGTTTATCTACACACTTTCAGCCGAGGGACTCTGCAAATAAGCTAGCCTGATATATATGGGCCATCATTTCTTGTTTATCAGGCCTTCCGAACATTTGTACATCTGCCGAATCCATGAATTTTTTTTTATTAATAACTGATTTTTAAAATTATTTAATATTACTAACAGCCCGATTTAGGGTTTATTTGGAATGCAGGAATCTAAAACGTAGGAATAGGAAATATCATAGGAATAGGAAAGGAATCAAGTGTAAAACAGAGGATTAGAAAACACAGGAAATTTTTCAGAGAAGTCGTTTGGATGAGGCATAGGAAAAACACAGGAATCATAAGCAAGAATTATATTAAGTAAATAATAAATCACACTGTTTTCTATTGAAGTTGACGTCCTTATATGCATCAGTGAGAGCTAATGACCCAGTGATGCCTCGATCCTACGCAAACAAGTGAAAAAATGAGGTTGAAGTGGATGTGTTCTTTCCTGTAAAATTCCTCCAAAATTAGCATCGAAGGAAACTTTCCTCCATTTTTCCTATGCGTCATTCCTGCGAAACAAAGAGATGTACAGTGAATATTCCTACAAGATTCTGAATCTACACTTTTCCTACGTTTTCCCTCCAATCCAAAGCAGGCCTTAAATTTTAACAAAAATAACAGCCCAGTTGCCTGACCAATGGGCGATAAGGACTTGACGCCCATTGGTTGGGCGACTAGGTCCACTAGACACAAATATCGCTCATTGGATGGGCGATATGGGTCTGACTCTTTTATTTTTTTCTGTCTTAACACTTAAGCCTCCAAAAATCTTAATTAAAAATATATTTAATTTCTATTTTTTTAAATTTTTTTATACATATAGAAACATTTATGCACCCATTTAAACTTAGAAAGTTCCAAAAATTTCAGGAATTTTAAAATAACAATTTATAAATCAGGCTACTTGGTCAGAACTAATTGAATTTTTTAACATATTAACGTTCTCTAAAAGTTAAAAAAAATTATATAAATTCATTGTGTCATGAGAACTATTAAAATATATTTTTATTACACTGCGTTTGGATGTTGGCATTCGGGCTCAGAATTGGAATTGGTATTAGGCCACCTCCAATGCTGCCGTTTGGACGCACACGGAATCGGCGTGCGGAATTGAGGCGAATTTTGAACTGTTTTCTCTGGTATGCGTGTGTGCGTGCAGCGCTTCTCTGATTCGGAAGCCTACCCCTTAGAATCGGGCTGAATTCCCCCACCCCCTAGTGGTGTCCATCCCGCGTCCTTGCGGCGTGCGTCCCGAGCACCCGCGCCCCTTCCTCCGCCCCTCCCCGCTAGCGTCCGTCCCGAGCGTCCTCCCTCTCTCACTTGCGCGTGGTGGCTTCGACTTCGAGCGGCGGCGGTGGATTCGAGCTTGGCGACGACGGCGGCGGCTTCGGATTCGAGCTTGGCGGTAGCAGCTTTGACTTCGAGCAGCGGCTGCGGATTCGAGCTTGGTGACGAAGGCGGCTTCGAGCTTGACGGCGGCAGCTTCGGCTTCGAGCTGCTGCGGCGGCGGCAGCTTTGGCTTCGAGCGGCGGCGGCGGTAGCTTCGGCTTCGAGCTTGACGGCGGCAGCTTCGGCTTGGAACTTGACGACAACGGCTTTGGATTCGAGCTTGACGGCGGCGGCTTCGGCTTCGAGCGGTGGCAGCTTCGAGGTTGCAGGTGAGTCAACGTCCTCCCTCTCTTCACCGGCGGGCTTCTTTCGTAGGCCCAATTTCCAATTCTCCAGATTTTGCATCCAAACCTCAAATGGAATTGATTTGATCTGATTTCTATTTCTAACGAATTTCTTTGACAACTAAACAAAAATATTGAATTGGTGCTCAATTCCATTTCTACATGGATTTGGAATTGGATGCCAATTCAATTCCACCCTTCCAATTGTGACATCCAAACGGAGCCTTAGGGTTTTGCTGAATTCAAAAGTTTTGAGTGGTTTGAAATTAATTCAAATTTGATTTGAATTTAAAGCACAAATAACTCTAGTCTTAATAATTAATTCTTATAACATCATTTGTTCAAGGGTTTATAAAATATGTTATACAAATTCTGTCTTAAGAAGAATTATAGTTTAAAATATGATCATTTATATTTTGAATTCAAATTTAAATTTGAATTGAAGTCAAGGAACTCAACAGTTTGTAAAGAAACTAACCTAAACAAAATTATGTTGATAGTTCTCATGACACAATGAATTTAGATGATTTTTGTTTAATTTTTAAGGAAGGTTAAGATGGTAAAAAAATTTCAATTAGTTCTTAACAAATAGCCTAATTTATGAATTTTTACTTTAAACCCCTGAAACTTTTGGGACTTTTCTAAGTTCAAATGAGTGCATAAATGTTTACTCCATGAAAAGTTTTAGAAGTTTTTACAAGTTAAATGTATTTTTAATTCACACTTTCGGAGACTTAAGTGTTAAGGCAGAAAAAATAAAAAAACACTAGCAAAGTGCCCGTGCGGTTCTACGTTTTTTTTAATACGATAAGCTATTTACATAGATATATATATGATAGATAGAGTATAATTGACACTTTTATTTCATAACAAAAGATGATCTATAAATCACTACTCCTCAATTGTATAGGTTAGGTGAGTCCACCTGCCCCTCTTTTAACTAAATAGTGTCCGATTCAGATAAAAAAATATAGAGGGTTGAACTATATATATGTCACATAAATTAATGTTAATAAATTTTAAATAAGAAAATAATAAATTATTTTTAAATTTGGCATTACTTATATTAACAGAGAAATTAAGAATGATTTTTTTTCATTCCTAGTGCTTTTAAATATTTCTTTTAATTTTTTAAAAAATATGAGTCATTGATATTTGATCACATGCTAAATTAAATTGAGGCTAGACATGACACGAGACACAGAAATCTGCGATTTGCATTGGCTGGCTGCCCGCAGTAGTCATACGTAGCCTTGAGCAGTCATACGTTAATTAATGGCAACTAATGTTCATGCATCTATCCTTTATTTTGGTTGCATGCTGGCACAACACACAGATTAAGCATAAAACACACATACTTTGCATCCCTATGTTATATAACACCGATACGGATATGTGTATCGGTATCAGACCGATATAGAGATGTCGATACGTTATTTTTATAAAACCACCGATACGGATACGTCACATAATTAAAAATATTATCCAAAATACTTAAAGGTCTATTACAAAAGTATATCATCCGAGTCTTAGTTCAAAAATTGTAAACTAATAATTCATAAAATAGATAAAATGGTTGCAATCATGCAACTCAAGATAAATAATTCAAGATTTTCTACCGGTTTAACTATCTCCTGTAGCTGCCATCTGATTTCGCCGGTGGTGTCACACGTTACGGCGACTCTCGACGAGCTGATGTCGAGATCCCTGGTCTTGGCAGCAAAACTTGACGTTCTTTCGTCGGCAACAATCGGCGACGGCCAGTATGAGGAGACTCACCGCCGGTAGCTCGTTGATGGGCGTGGATCTTTACTGCTTCTGGCGGCGGCGGCGACGAAGACTCGTTGAAATGCTAAAACTAACGCACGTCACACAACAGTAGGTGATCACGTTGATTAGGCTAGGGTTAGGTTACGCATGCAATATGAGCCAAATGAACATCATTCATCCTCATGGGCCGTATCACATATGGGCCAGAATGTCTCAAACGTATATCCGGATTTATTTTATTTTCTATTTTCTGGATACTCTGTGCATATGTTTCGCCGGTGTCTCGCACATGTATCCGTTGACACAGATGCATGAGACTCTTCACGTATCGGTGTTTTGGAACATCCCTTAATGCACGGATTATGACAAGGTCACATAATGTTTTAGAGACGGACTCACGTAGAGTTGCCAGCTATCAATACCGAACACCAATACCGAATCGTAAAACCAACATCAAACCAACACTAAATTAAAGCAATACCAATGACGACCTCACCTAAATTAATAAGTTATAGAGAAAAGGACCATAACCCTATCGCCCAATGGGTGGGCGATATTTGTGCCTGGTGGGTCCAGTCGCCTGACCAATGGGCGACACGTCCTTGTCCCCCATTGATCGCGTGATTGTGCTGTTATTTTTGTAAAATTTTAAATTGGACGGTTAATAATATTAAATAATTTAAAAAAAATGATTATTAATAAAAAATTCCTGGATCCATCAGGTCCCGTGTTCTAAAAAAATGTTTATACAACACAAAAATATTATGCCCCAAATTTCATGTGTCTGTGTCTGGTGCCTGAGAAGCAGAATGAAAACGGACGGATTTACCGTTATCTATTTATAGATATATATAATCCACTAGGTGTCATAACTTTTATATTTCTACAACCACGTTAAGCCACGTCATCAGAAAAAATAAGTCCATTAGATCATTTTGTCCAATTATAATGGTTATATGCATATACGCGCACCTCATAAAGGTCAAATTATGTGATCACACGTCAAATTACAGTGTAGTTTGTCGATCAAAGTGTTTGTGTTTTAAAAGTATAATTTTTCTATACATGTAGAACTTATTTTTATTATAAATTTTAATGCACTTTTGTTACCTCATGCTATAGATTGCACTAAATAAGAAAAATTCTGAGGAGTTGTTTTAGCGATGATCTAATCAAGTTGTAAAATAACCCGCAACAACGCGCGAGGTATGAACTAATTTTTCCAATGTGGATATATTATGCTTAAGAGATGTCTACAATATTAGTAAATGCACAGTCTCTTATGCTAATCTCCTGCTTCATTTTTTTTCTTCTAAAAATCTCCTGTTTCAAATAGTTGTTGAAACCGCAGACTGACCAACAACTTGCAAATGATCCAATCAAAAAATAAACTTGCAACTAGTGGTCCACGCATCACGTTCAGAGCCTGGTCAAATCATGCACTTGAACTCGGTCTTGTCATACAGCTTCTGAACGAGAAAACAAACCAGCAAGTAAATCATTATTGTTTCGTCATTAGGCTACTCCTAATAGAGATTTCATTTTCAATAAATGAGTGTCATATAAGCAATTTTGGTGATATGACAAAGAAGTTATGAGGAAAGAGAGAGAAGGAGTTTCATTTAGATAAAACTGGATATACGCAGTTTTTTACATTTGAAACATTATAATACTAGCATTAGAGGAGAGGTGTTTCATTTCATTCTATAGAAAACCAACGACATAACATTGAATTAAGTACAATGAAACAACTAAATAAAACCATACATTAGAGAGATTGTTTTATTTATAGTTTCAAATTATTTTTTATAACATGTCACTTTTAAAAATAATAAAATAAAATACTTCATTGGAATTAGCCTTATGGTCTCCAGCAGCTTACTAAACTAGGTACCTAGAATTAAGGATTAAGACAACATATAACAACGACCAAATTATTTATTTTCTCCCAATCTAAAATCTTATTTCTTATTTGTCCTCGTCCAAGCCAATTTAACATATACCCAAAACGTAACACTTGATTGCTTTTATGTCCTTTTGTTGTTAATAACTTTCTTCTTTGCACAAGTTCAGACAATTTTTGGATCCACTGAGATTTTAAGTATTCAGATTTTAGAATCTATGAGGCCTTCAAATATGATAGATTTTCTTTTTGGATTCTAAAATCTAATCTTCTAATTTTAAGAATCTTATAATCTGGTTATACCCAGCTAGAGCCAGATTTCATAATCTGATCGGTATCCAAACAGGACCTTACTCTTAAGGATACATCCCTTATTTGTCTATAAATAAAACAAATAAATAAGAGCACTTATATATCCAACTTGTTTCTAGATTAATGAAGAATAACCAATGGACCAATTTCTGGACCAATTTATGGAGCCGTACATGTGTGGCATAGGAAGTGTTGCCGTCCTTGTACGTGGTGAGCATCCGAGAAGATGTGGTGGTCATATGTAATGTGCCATTTAGGAAGACGGCTTGTATAAGGTCGTAGGTGTAACCGATATCAACGATACCCCACTCACTCTGTGAAGTGGCAGGACATGGCCGGTTCAAAGCCCAGATGGATTCTTCTAACAGTGCCCCCGTCGTTAACTTGCTTGTGGGAGCAATGCGGCAATACAATCCTCTTCTCAGCGGCAGGGTTGCACACCATCACATACTCTACTCCATGTTTCCTGCATTTGCAGAGGAGAAGCCCGTTCAAGGAGTCCACGAGCAGAGTGTCTTCGTAAGCAGCCAAGAAAGTGAAAGAGGGATCGATCAGAGGCCGGCCTTTCCCTGATATGTTTTGGAGACAGCGTTTACCGTCGCCGCGGGAGTAGCAGAAGAAACCGGCAACGGTCTGCCGCGACCTCTTGCGGACTTCTGGACTGGAATAGAGGCCAAGCTACGATCTCGAGTTCTTGACACGCACTTGAAGCAGCACATGGATCTGTAGCTAATAACCCGAGAGAGGATCTCGGGCCTCATTGCCATCAGATGGATCTGCAAGCAGTGGAGAGTTGTAGTGCAAAGAATTTTTTTTTGCAAGGGTATCATCTCTCATCACCATTGGATTACAGTAATTTATGACCGACTGTTCCAGCCTGAGGAAAACCTAACCATTTTCCAGCCCATTTTAGATAGAAACACAAAACAGGTCGGGCCGATATATGTGGACCGTATCAAAAATTCATCAATATTCGGCCTTGTTTGTTTGAAACCACAAGATCAGCACATCTTTCTGCCCGTAAAATAGTTTTTCAGAGCATCAGGTCCTGATGACCAAAATATATGCCTAAAAATTTTACATTTTCCAATAAAAAAGAAAACAATCACGTCCGTCATTTGAACGTGTCTTTAAGTCAAATCAAACCCTATGAAGCGCAAAACTCCCCCCAACAAATTTTCGCTCAAAACAGTTCAATTTTGAAAGAACTTTGTCCAAACTCCACCAAGCTTAGCTCCTGGAGCCCTGTGCGCGCGGGAAGGAAAGTTTCGTGTCGGCTAATTGAAGGTCATCCTAGCTATATAATCATGGTTGTCTCTACTCTTTGTCGCTTGCTTCCTAGGCGGCATAACAACGTGCACACCCAAGACCGTGCAGGGGAGACGGGGAACAGCGTCTCCTCCAAACTGCTGGAAAGAATTCCTTGATTGGTCGCTGATCACCTCGTCGACGTGGGCCTGTTACCACTAGTTTCTTTACAAGAACTGCACATTAGAGCAGAAGTATCCTCAGCTGCTTATTCTCTGCCTCCGTTTTCTGATATGTATGCATGGACGAGTGTTTCGTGGCTCGCCGGAGTGAGTGGCGTACACTGTGGCCACTTCGTGCATTGTCATTGCTCGGCCAGTCAATGTGGCAATCAAGATTCTTCATTTCTTCCATGCTGGTATCATACGGAAAGGCTCTTTTTGCTCCTAAGCGCACTTTTTCTCATTGCTTTTTGTGTGATCGTACCTCAGATAGCTCAGAAGTCGATTCTTAGCTCCTAAGTTATATACCGAGGGTATGGACAAGAATTTTGAGTCTTATGCCAGAATTTCTAGACTCTCATTAGTTTGACATGTTCATCTCTGTGTTTGCTGGTACCTGAATTCGAATTAGCCAAGTCACCATTCGTCCATTCCGTTGCCATACTCTCTCTGTTTCTCCTAGCAAGTGCAGATAGCAGAGTTGCTTGCTTATTGATCTCTCGCTCTAGCTGTAGTGACGAGTGACCACTGAGCGACCAACAACAATTGCAACTGGTCCAAGCCATCAAGTTGAAGTAGATCAAAATTAGATCATTTGTATTGGTGGTCATATCTATCATGGCTTTATACATGAACGAAAGCAACCACCAACTGAATTACGGGTTCATTATTTGCTCCTCTGAGAGGCCACCACATGATGATCACATGCAGAATCATTGTGTTCTGGTTGGTGGCCATGCCATGGAAAGGCACCACATCACACCACACTAGCTCAATCGCCGGAATGGCATGAAGTCAAAGTGGGTCACTCCCCTCACTCGGCACCATCAAGATGAAGATCACTGCGAGTGCCCTGTCGTGTCCATCTTCCATTAGCTAGTGACCGAAACAACGCCTACTCGGAGCGGTGCTCGCCTTAGCTAGCCTAAGCTGCTAGGGTTGTTCTTTTCTCGTGGGCATGGTGCTTGCATGAGTCACAACTTTTATGATTTTTATCACCCGTCATGGTCTCATCTCATGGATGATGCGTATGCAACCCCAGCCTTGAGCCCTTCGTTATACCATATCCAGGCCTGGTAATGGGTCGCGACTCATGGGTCCTTTAAGGACCCTAACCAGCCATTAAGCATTTTTAGATCAAAAATAAATAAGATTTTGGCTCAGTCCTTTTTGGCCCGGCCCTCAGAAAATTTAGTTCAAAATTTCGGCCCTTTTACCAGGCCTCCATATCTTCCTTTTGCAAGATCACACCACCTGCGCCATCACACAAACCTGGTTGATTGAGCTTAGAGTGTGCCCAACTAGATGGTACCGTAGTATGGATCAGTTTCCCTTTCCCCTTCACCAGTTACTAAATAATGAACTCATCTGAGTATTTTAGAGGGCTCCAACACTCAAGTTTGACTTCTGTTAAGATTTGTGCTCTAGGTATAAGGAGTACAAGGGAAAGAAAAAAAAAAGAAAATCTTGAGTTTTAATGCCTTCCAACACCTGAATTTTTGTTTAATCCTAGGTAGGCGACGTCTCTGTCAACAGCAAAGCGTCTATGGTGACTTCGTGAATCTCTAAATCAAGTCGTTTTAGTCTTTCAAAACCCCTCATAAGGATAGAGTGTGTATGCATGTATTCATAAGGATGAGGAATTAAAAACTCTACGTGTATGTAAGGGTGTGTTTGGCATGGCTCTGCTCCATGGCAGAGCAACTCTGCTCCAAAACTCCAGTGTAGAGCTGCTCTGTTGTGGAGTGCAGCCATGCCAAACATCCTAGCTCCAAAAAATAAAAGTCAAACACGTAAACGGCCTTTTACGCTTTCAGAGCGATTTTGACCCATCGATCTCCTTCAAAATCGACGAGCGACGGCGCGGCCAGCTCAGGCGGTGCGGGCGACGGCGCGGCCAGCTCGAGGCGGCGCAAATTGAGGCGACGACGACGTGAATCGAGGCGAAGGCGGTGCAAGCGATGACGAAGCGAGCTGGGGAGGCAGCGGCGGAGCGGGGCAGCGCGAGGCGAGGCGGGGCGGCATGAATCGAGGCGGGGCGGCACGAGGCAGCGGTGGGAGCGGCATGACGCGGGCTGGGAACAGCGGGAGGAAGAAGGCGGAGGCAGCAGTGGGAGGGGAGCGGCGCGAGGCAGCGACGGGAGCAGCGTGGCGCGGGCTGGGAACGATGGGAGGGAGAAGGCCGAGGCAACAACGAGAGGGGGGCGGCACGAGGCAGCAGCAGGAGCGGCGCAGCGCAGGCTAGGAACGACGGGAGAAAGAAGGCGGAGGCGAGCGTCGGTGGGGGAGAAAAGAAGAAACGAATCATTTTCTTGTGTATCTGATGGCAGTGCGGGTAATTATTTTTAACTTCATGTTTCTCTGGTCTTCGGAGCTGGATTTGAGGTGCTCTGAAAAAATAAACTGGGGTTCCTCAAACTCCTTAGAGTTGAGGTGCTCTGAAAAAATGAACTGGGGCTCCTCAAACTCCTTAGAGTTGACTGCTCCGAAAATTTCTGGAGCTGAGGTGTTTGGCTGGCTCTCCTCCGCTCCGAACTAGAGCTCAGCTCTGGAGCCATGTCAAACACCCCCTAAATGTCTATGTCTATATATAAACTATATTTAATTTTTTTAAAAAAAAAGATGGTTGAGGACGGACCACTTGGGAATGAACGGCATGATACGGTATCTGGTGGGCTGCAGCTTGATAGTGAACCGGAATTGAAACAAGGGCAGCGTCAGCGCATCTCTAGGGATGGCGAGAAAAGTCAATGACTCCAAACCCGAACGCATTGTGCTGGATTCTTGCTTCCGTGTTCCCTGTCTCAATGCACAAACGCATGTGCCGCAAAATTTCTACAGCCGGGAAATGTGGACCTTATCTCCTTGCCAAGCTCAAAGGCTGTTCTTCGAAAGACACAACGTGTTGTTCAACATATTTGTAAACATAACAAGTACAACATTATTACAATGGAGATAGCTATTAATCTATATATGCCAAGTTTCAAGCAATTAGCTAATACAAAGAGCTCCTCATAGCTGATTATTTTCATTTAACAATATTGTACGTTCAATCCAATTTGTTCAATCAACATTTAACTAATACAGAAGTATGACATCACACTTATAATAAATATTACGTGTATCTTGGATGGAAACTGACTGGACGAACAAATTGTACCTACTCCCTCTGTTCTTAAATTGTTATCGTCGTTTATCTTTTTAGTTAACTTTGATCATTTGTTTTATTAAAAAAATTAAAAATATTATATATGTTGTGATAGTTTGTTTTATCATAAAAAAATTGAAATATAACTTAAAATTTTTTATATTTGAAATAATATTTTAAATAAGACGGATGTTCAAAGTTAAATAAAAAAATAATAACGATAACAATTTAAGAATGAGGGAAGTATATCATTTTTCATTTTGTTGCTGCAGAAAGCAAACAACAAATTAAAAAATTAGTTTTCATGCTTGTTTCTATATAGATTTTTTAGCTTAGCGTGGAAGCCACTGGCCAACGCGAATCCCATCAAACAGCTCCAGCTTTGACTTTACTAGTGTTGTGAATCCATGTGGTGGATTATTGACCAATCATGTCATACACCATGGATTATAGTGTGAACACATCTATGGTGTGAACACGTCAATTACTTGGCCTCTACTTTTCTCGTGACTATAAATTATACCTCTCATCATCAATAAAGAACACCCATTCTTATTATCTCAATAAAGGGATGCAAGAACTTTTCGAAGGTTTGACTTCTGGAAGAGTTTCTTTCCTGCATCACCCACGTGTGTCTTCATCAACCAACGGATGCAAGCAATAGAGGTTTTCCGCCTCAAAATCACTCTTTTTCACTCCTAAGATTCCATCGGGTAAACATGAATTGATTAATTTTTATCATTTACCTACTCTGAAAATTAGTTTTGGCCTCCGCTCTCTTTCGTCCTCGCGGCGTCCGCGCAACGGTTGCGCCTTGCGAAATCGCGGCCACTAGTCCGACAAGGCTGGTCTTGGCCACAATGCATGATGCGGTGGCGATTATGCTCCCGTTCGAAGACGCTTGCATGGCGCTCGTGGGAGTTGCACGTTCAGTTGGATGACGCAGTTGAGGCCATTCAAGCCATGACCGCACACGACTTTGAGGCATCGCTCCGCTGCGGCCAGCAAGCACCACGCGGATGAGGCATCAGTCCGTCCTGCATGGCTCCGGTGGCGGTTGCGCGTGCACGCCAACGCGATGGTGGAAGGACCTGGCGCCAGCACGTCGGACCGCGCCCGCGAGCGGTGCAAACGGTAGCACGTCCATGCTGTTGCGGACGGCGCTCGATGACCCGAGCGCGGCAGCAAATCCTTGTGCACTCATCAATGGTGGTCTATCGTCCATAGCCGGGCTCGCTACAGCAACGTCGATGGCCGAGGCACGGCCCGTCCCAACCAGACGTGGCATCACTTGCATGTCGCACACCCACTACATGGGGTTGCTACGTCGGCAAGTGTCGGCGTCGCTATGTCGCAGCCCGCATAGAACCGCCAACGGCCTCGGCAGAGCACTGCCAGAAGCGCCAAGGTATTCGCAGTCTGTTGCGGCGATGGTCCATCCCACATGGCGCTCGCGAAGAGCGACGGTCGAGCATCCATGCAGACTCATTCCATCCTTGCATCTCGGCATGCGACACCTACTCCATGTGGATGTTGCACAGTGAGGGACGCTCGCTGCAACAGCCCATTTATGCAGACATCGCGGCTGCAATGCAACACATGCGAATGGAATTTTATTCCATGCCACGATAGCAGATACGGCGACCAACCTATCCCGCAAGGCATCGACAGATGACGATGGCTGCACATTGACACGGACGAGGCTACGACATGTTCGATGGCTGCACATCCACACGGACGAGGCTACGACTCATCTAGCCTCGGCTATTACACAAAAGTGACTCATCCTGCATGTTGCTCGCAAGCGAGTACATGGACACAATGACCGCATGGTTGCTTTGGCAGCAGCCGTCCCTTGACAGCGGAAGTGCTTGCACTGTACTCATGGTTGCGTGTCCCTGTGGACATGGAGACGGACTATCACCCATCTGTGTGACGGTGGTTCTCCACGGTTACGAGCTGGCTGCTACACTTGTGACCCGACATCAGCATTGGCCTTATCAATGGCAGCCCCACGGCACGATGTCATCTCGGCCATCTCCGGGAACTCGCCCACGATGTGGCGCCTGCCCGTCGGCCAAGCGAGGCCCTATGGTGGCGGCTCCAGGAAAACCTATATGCCCAACGGTTATGTGCCACGGTGAATGGGCCTAAGGGCCCAAAGTTCGCCATGGCCCGGGCCAAGTCGAGCCCATATGGTCTGGCCTATAAGGCCGACTAACAAAGGCCTATTGTGCTTTTACAGAACAGTCTTTTCTGATTCTGTAATTGGCAGAGTTTCCTTTGTAAACTCTATTTTCTTATTTTTAACCTTTGGTTTAAATGATAATTACACTGTAAAATTTACTTATGTAAATTTACCATATTGATTGTTCTCAAGCATTCCCAAAAGTGCAATTTCTTATGTCCAATGTGTTTGCATTTTGATGCATTCTCTATGACATAAGAGTTGTGTTTAGTAATGTTAAATATTGTAAATTATAATTGATAGGTGTAGAGTGCCCGATCTTTCGGCGAGTGGAGATAACTTCGATTTAGTGGATGTTGACTCTCACGATCCGACTACGACGAGCAAGCCGAAGCGCCAATGCAATCGCTGAACCAACTTCCGGAGGATATTAACCTTACGGTAAACAAGATCAACCTGATCACGAGGATCAATTCTTACGCGCAATCGAAGAACGAGCAAGAATTAGAGGCGAGCAATCTGATGTATTGCACGAAGGTGGAGTTCTGAATTCACGTCGAGAGACGGATATATAGCTAAGCTAAACTTAAAACAAAACTCAAAGAATGCAAGGGGCGCAGCCCTTGACTAAATAGGGGGAGGACGAGGCATCTAGGGCCGGCTGAAGTGGAGAGGCGCGCGGTGGAGAGCGAGTCGCGTGACTTGGGCCACGTGGGCCTTCGGACGGCGTCATCCTGGGCCGTCGTTCCTTAACATCAAAACCGTCTTTAATTCCTGGGCTCGAGCTCTAGTGATTGGGCCCTTGTACGTCGTCGTCTCGTTAGAAGATGGATCTCTAACTCGAGGAGGCGCGACGACGAGAGGTGGAGGCGTGACAACTTGGTTTGGCGCGCCATCTTCCGTCGTCATTATTCGTATGTCGTTGATGTCCTCATCATCCTCCCCTTGTTGAAGTGAAGTCGTCCTCGACGGCAACTTATCATCCTCACCCAAGTATGGTTTCAAATCTGCAACATTAAAACTAGTGGAAACACCAAACTCCATGGGCAAGTCAAGAACATAAGCATTGTCGTTAATCTTGGTTAGCACTTTAAAAGGACCAGTAGCACGAGGTATCAGTTTAGAACGACGCAAAGTAGGAAATCTATCTTTACGCAAGTGCAACCAAACCAAATCACCAGGGTCAAAAGAAATATGTTTTCTACCTTTACTACCAGCAACTTGATACTTTTTATTAGCAACGGCAATGTTGTGTTGTGTTTCTCCATGCAATTGTTTCATGTGATCAATATAAGCAAGAGCATCAAGATGTGGTTCATCTTCAACATCAATTGCAAACAAATCAATAGGCGCCCTAGGAACATAGCCATAAACAACCTCAAAAGGACACATCTTAGTGGCAGAATGTGTAGCACGATTATAAGCAAATTCAACATGAGGTAAACAATCTTTCCAACGTCTCAAGTTTTTATCTAGAACAGCTCTAAGCATAGCAGACAAAGTTCTATTTACTACCTCAGTTTACCCATCAGTTTGAGGATGACAAGTAGTACTAAATAGCAGCTTAGTTCCTAATTTATTCCAAACAGAACGCCAAAAATGACTAAGAAACTTAGCATCACGATCAGAGACAATTGTTTTAGGAATTTCATGCAATCTAACAATCTCTCTAAAGAACAATTCAGCAACATTTGAGGCATCATCAGTTTTATGACAAGGTATAAAGTGAGCCATTCTAGAGAAACGATCAACAACCACAAAAATACTGTCCCTTTCCTTCTTAGTGCGTGGCAATCCCAAAATAAAATCCATCAAAATATCATGCCAAGGAGAAGAGGGAACAGGCAAGGGCATATACAAACCATGATTACCCAAACGAGATTTAGCTTTTTGACATGTAGTATAGCGTGCAACAAGGCGCTCAACATCACAGCGCATCTGTGGCCAAAATAAATGGTCGGCCAATACCTCATGTGTCTTGAAAACGCCGAAGTGACCCATAAGACCACCTCCATACACCTCCTATAACAACAAAAGACGAACCGAGCTAGCTGGAATACACAGCTTGTTAGCACGAAATAGGAACCCATCCTACATATGAAATTTGCCCCAAGGTTTGCCATCCTTACAATGCATCATAATATCATGAAAATCAGCATCATTCACATATTGATCTTTTAAAGCTTGCAAACCAAAGATTTTAAAGTCTAATTGGGACAACATCATATAACGATGAGACAAAGCATCGGCAATCACATTTTCCTTCCCGTTTTTATGTTTAATGATGTACGGAAAAGATTCAATAAATTCAACCCATTTAGCATGACGACGGTTCAGATTAGTTTGGGTTCTAATATGTTTCAAAGCCTCATGATCAGAATGAATAATAAATTCACGAGGCCATAAATAATGCTGTCATGTTTGCAAAGTTCTTACTAAAACATAAAGTTCTTTATCATAAGTGGAATATTTAAGAGCAGCACCACTTAACTTCTCACTAAAATAAGCAATGGGTTTATGATCTTGCAACAAAACAGCACCCAAACCAATTCCACTAGCATCACATTCCAATTCAAACACTTCTTAAATATTGTAAGAGAGGAGCATGAGTTAACCTTTCCTTTAAAGTGTTGAATGCGTCGTCTTGTGGTGCGCCCCACTCAAATGGTGCACCCTTCTTGGTCAGCTCATGTAATGGTGCAGCAATAGAACTGAAATCCCGCACAAAATGATGATAGAAGCCTGCAAGACCAAGAAAACTACGAACCTGTGTGACCGTCGTCGGTTGGGGCCAACTCTGAATGGCGTCCACCTTGCTGCTATCCACCTCAATGCCCTATGGAGTAACAACATATCCAAGAAATAAAACACGTTGCGTGCAAAAAGTGCATTTTTCCATGTTCCCAAACAAGTGAGCAGCACGTAAAGCATCAAAAATAGCACGCAAATTATCTAAATGCTCATTCATGGATTTGTTGTATATAAGGATATCATCAAAATAGACAACAACAAATATTCCAATGAAAGGCCGAAGAACTTCATTCATTAAACGCATAAAAGTGCTAGGAGCATTAGACAATCCAAACGGCATAACCAACCATTCATACAAGCCAAATTTAGTTTTAAAAGCCGTTTTTCCATTCATCTCCTAATTTCATTCTTATCTGATGATAACCACTACGCAAATCAACCTTAGAGAAAATTTTGGCACCACTAAGTTCATCAAGCATATCATCAAGGCGTGGTATAGGATATCGATAACGAATTGTAATATTATTAATTGCACGACAATTTACACATATACGTCAAGAACCATCTTTCTTAGGAACAAAGAAAACAGGAACCGAACAAGAGCTGAGAGACTCACGAATGTAACCTTTATCAAGCAATGCCTGCACTTGATGCTGAATTTCTTTCGTCTCCTCAGGATTTGTGTGGTACGGGGCGTGATTAGGAAGCTGTGCGCCTGGAATTAAATCAATCTGATGTTATATGCCACGAATAGGAGGAAGACCCGGTGGTAATTCAGCGGGAAAAACATCTTTATAGTCCTGCAAAAGTTTAGTCACAGCAGGAGGAATATGCAACATAGACGCCTCATCTAGTGAAACAAGCATACGAGAGCAAACTAGCGCATAGCAAAGCAGATTAGCATCATGTAATTCATCAAAATCAGCACGTGTAGCAAGCAAGATAGGGTTATTCAATTTGATCTCATGTTGAACAGGTGCAACAGGAGGCGATGTAACCAATTTTGTAGTTTTTGTCGCTCGAGCAATATCATCTTTAAGAACTTGTTCAGGTGTCATAGGATGAATAACAATTTTCTGGCTCTTAAACATGAAGGAATAATAATTGGATCGACCATGATGAACACTATCAATATCATATTGCCAAGGACGGTCAAGCAATAAAGAGCATGCTTCCATTAAAACAACATCACAATCTACAAAATTAGAATAGGCGCCAAGAGAGAAAGGAACACGTACCGAGCGCGTTACCTTTATTTTGCCGCCATCATTAAGCCATTGAACGTGATAAGGATGTGGATGCTTCCTTATTGGCAATGACAACTGCTCCACCAAGGTCGTACTAGCCAAATTGTTATAACTACCACCATCGATGATTATACGGACCGCTCGTTCTTGCACAACGCCTTTGATATGAAAAATGTTGTGGCGCTGATGCTTTTCATCCTGAACGACCTATGTACTAAGAACACGCTGCACAACAAGAGTTGCATACCTGTCGACGGCACTAGAGTCGACATGAAGCTCCGTATTATCTGCATGATTAGTGGCAAGCATAGTCTGCTGAATATCCTCAGAATCACTAGCAGAAGAATACCCACCGTCGTCACGAATCAACATAGTTCGTTTATTTGGATAATCGCGTATCACATGACCAAATCCTCGGCAACGGTGACACTGAATATCACGAGCTCGTCCAGACATCGAGGAGGACGGCACGATCGAGGCAGATTTGGCCATGGATGGAGCACTCGACTTGGACGTGGTCGAGGAGTGATCGCGCGATGTGGAAGGAGGTGTCGACCGTGGAGCTGAAGGCGTCTTGGACCCTACAAAAATGTTAGGTCTTGACGAAGATTGTCAATCTTGCACTTCACGTTCAGCTTTACAAGCATATTCAAATAAGGTGGTCATATCATCATAATGCTTATAATCAAGAATGTTCTGAATTTCACGATTTAACCCACCCCTAAAGCGAGCCATAGCAGCATCATCCAGTTCAACTAAACCACAGCGAATCATACCCTTTTGCAAAGCTTGATAATAATTCTCTACGGAAAGTGAACCTTGTTGAAAACGCTATATTTGATTAAGCAAATATCTAGCATAATATGACGGCACAAAACGATAACGCATAGCAGCTTTTAATGCCGTCCAAGTGGCTGGAATATTATCAGGATATCTTTGTCTATACTGACACCACCAAAGTAAAGCAAATTCAGTAAATTCACTAATAGCAGTCTTAACTTGTAAATTAGCAGGAATATCATGGCATGCAAATTTTTGTTCAACCTCTAATTCCCAATCAAGATAAGCACCCGGATCATATTTGCCATTAAAAGTGAGAATACGAAATTTTATTTTGGCAAAAGAATCATTAATAGGAACACGACCACGGCGATTGTCGTCGTCCTGCTCGGTGTCGGCGCCGTAGTCACGTGCATTTTGCAACTTCGTGAGCTGCGTTATCATGGTCCCAAGCTGCGTCGACATGGCCTCAAGACGAGTCATGATCGTCGTGAGTGTGGTGCGGGCAGCCGTATCAGCGAGGTCCAGTTGATCGAAACGCTCATTCGACGAAGTGACCGTAGAGTCAAGTCTCTCGTGCATCGTCTTCATGTCGTTTTGTAGACCATCAACCTGTGCCTGGACATCCTGGAGGGTGAGCTCCTCTAACTTCGAGTTGTTTTCTGCCATAGAAACACAAGCAATACAAAAAGCGGAATTCTACAACGAGAGGTGAGTGGTGGATGAAAAGCTCAATCAAAAAGCTGTTATCAAATTCTTATCCGTCCTTACCAAGCACGCAAGCGTGAACTGCAACCACAGGTAAAACCGGTGGAAGATTGGAGGAGCGATTGCGTGGTGAAACAAAAACCTGCTCGTAGAAGAAAATTTGTGGGGCTGAGAGGCTGCACTCAATCCAAAGGTTAGCATAATTCAAACAATAACTGCAAAGCTGAATAATGGTGCTAAACGCGAAAAGATTGCTGCAGGTACAAGTGCAAGAGGAAGGAACAAGGATCAAAACAAAGTGCAGCAAGAACGCGTCGCCTGTGTTGCTCGGCCGTTCTTTTTTTTCTATTTTTTTTTCTTTTTTTTGATACCTTTTTCTGAAAATATAAACAATGAGACCTCAAATGAGCAATTAAGCACAAGCGCTTTTTTTTTAGGCAGGGGTAGAACGGTAATTAGAAGAAACAAGGAACCGAGCAGAAACAAACACAGGGTGAGGCGAGCGGGTTACGACGTAACCGAGTAGGACTCGATCGGCGATCGGCCAAAAGCGTCGACGAGGCAGTGATTGACCCGGACTCACGGTGCAGCGGAAAAACTTGGCAAGCGATCGGCTGACCACAACTTGGCAAGCGAGACGGGGTAAACAGATGCGGCGGAAAGCAAACTATGGTGGTAAAAGCATGCGACGTGGCGGAAGGATATGATGAGGATGGGGAGAAAACGATAGAACACAGTGTACCAGCAACGATCAAAAGCGAAAGCATAAAAACTCAACAACGCAAATTATTGAACGAAAGTGCGAGGCTCAAAACTGTACTGGGGTAAACTTTTTTTTTTGTAGTTTTCGGTTTATGTGGACTTGGATAAACTCACCGAAAAGCACTGGAATCTGATACCACTTGATAGGTGTAGAGTGCCCGATCTTTCGGCGAGTGGAGATAACTTCGATTTAGTGGATGTTGACCCTCACGATCCGACTACGACGAGCAAGACGAAGCGCCAATGCAATCGTAGAACCAACTTTCGAAGGATATTAACCTTGCGGTAAACAAGATCAACCTGATCATGAGGATCAATTCTTATGCGCAATCAAAGAACGAGCAAGAATTAGAGGCGAGCAATCTAATGTATTGCACGAAGGTGAAGTTCTGAATTCACGTCGAGAGACGGATGTATAGCTAAGCTAAACTTAAAATAAAACTCATAGATTGCAAGGGGCGCAACCCTTGACTAAATAGGGGGAGGACGAGGCATCAAGGGCCGGCTGAAGTGGAGAGGCGCGCGGTGGAGAGGGAGTCGCGCGACTTGGGCCACGTGGGCCTTCGGGCGGCGTCATCCTGGGCCGTCGTTCCTTAGCATCAAAACCGTCATCAATTCCTGGGCTCGAGCTCTAGTGATTGGGCCCTTGTACGTCGTCGTCTCGTTAGAAGATGGATCCGTAACTCGAGGAGGCGCGACAACGAGAGGTGGAGGCGTGACCACTTGGTTTGGCGCGCCATCTTCCGTCATCATTATTCGTATGTCGTTGATGTCCTCATCAATAATTTCACTCCCTATGGTGATGTGAAAATAAATTGGGTTCGAAGATGAGTTTGTTCTATAAGCATTCTCTAGAATACAATACAGATGTTTCTTGCAATGGACATATCAATTTCTTGCAATCGAGATATTAATAGTGTTTATATTTGTTTTGCAATTAAGATGCCAATCTCTTGCAAACCAAGCACTTAATTCACCGCAATTAAGCTCATAATGTGCTTAATTCAAGGAGAATTAAAGTTTAAACACTCCAATATTTACAATATTTTTCCTTTGCAATTGAGATATATATCTCTTGCATACTCACCATTTAATTCACCTTCATTAAGCATTATATGCTTAATTCAAGCAGAATTAAATGACAAATACTATATTTGTTATAACATTGGCTTTTATTTGCAAGTGAGCATTTTGTTCCTTGCAAATTTACATGCAAAATTTTAGAGTGAATATCTCCATTATATTCTGAGAAATTAGTATTTCCCGAGTATCTATATATGTTGAGGTATACATACATGAATCAGATTTTATGTAATCATTACAGCGATAAAGAGTTGTATTATGTGACATCAATGCAATCAAGATTAAATTTTCTTGTAGTGTCACTTATTTGCAATTGAGATTAAGTTCTCTTGTAATAATCAAGATTAATTTCTCTTGGGAAACCATTTATTACAATTGAGATTAAGTTTTCTTACAATATCATTAATTTACAATTGAGATTCTATTTCTTGCAAATTATCAAGTTTAATTCTAGAAGAATTGAACCATATGCAAAAATTCAAGTGACAACTTCCATTCATATTTGAGAAACACAAAAGTGCTTTTCTCGAGTATCTAGCATAGCCTAACATAATGTAAAAGGAATCAAGCATCTACTGAGAAATGTCATACTTTGCATCCTATACTATGCGATTGACACCATTTAATGCTTCTCTCTTAAATATTGGCTATATCATTTGAGGTACACACTATGTAATTCAAGTCTCAACTTGAATTTACAAATTTTGCATCTATCTCAAATGTTACCATGATGATTTTTAAAAAAATCTCTGGTTAAATCCATGTTGACAAAGATGATCTCTTGTGGGTTAATTCAACTCATATATGACGGTCACAACTACTCAACATGGATCACGGACATTCAATGACATAGTGTGACACCTATGGATTGAGTGTGGTTATGCATCCTCTATACGGAAAGTGCAATGGTCAGGTGCAAAGTCTTATGTATCATAAGGCGTCATATCCATCAAGGTCTCAGATTTGAGTATCTAATGGAGGAGATCTGAGTGGTTTATGGGAACATCCTATGCACCGGATTGAGACAAAGACATATTCTAGTTCGACAAATCTTATCGTACATATAATTGCTACACGGCCATCAACAAATGTCATTGTTCAAGACACTTGATTGATCTACTTACCCACCAAAGGTCCATGGGACATTGCCATCCTAGTTATGTATAAATATATGGAGAATCTTTCAATCTGAAACATGACATCAATAGGGGAGGTCAGTTGTTCTTACAAAGTTCTAATAGAACTAAGTACCTTTATACAAGAGAACCTCTTAAGGAGAACATACTTGTTGAATTTATTTCAGACAATTTTGTAGAGTATACTACGCTCCCATCTCCTTACATACTATGTCAATCTATGTCCTATTGCTATGGGATATATCTGCTAAAGGTAAAATTATGCCTATCATGGATATATGCACTGCAAACTTTATACATTGGGAACTGAAAATTTCTATGCTCTTACAAAGAGACAAGGAAATATTTCGTCGCTCGTTGTATGCGGTAAGAAAGATAGAAGGCTAACTATACCTCTATCATCCTTCCCTACTGGTACCCAACTACAATCATGGATACATTATTATATCCAGATTCAAATAGTACCCTACTAAGTATAGACATATCCGTTAAAAGAGCTTTCTTGTTAAAACTCAAGATGGAAACAAAGAGGAATTATCCTATTTGTATAACAGACATGGCAATTTTCCTACATAACATCTGGATTGTATCCCATGACATGCATTTATTGCATGTAGAATTTTTCTTTCTTGATCATATCAAGACTTGGCTTGATTGTCTTGGTTGTCCCATCATAGGGATGATCAAAAAAATTATTGTCATTCTATTGGTCATAACATATTTCTAATATTTTGGACTTAGTGTGCACGGTATAAGTGCCACATGGAATTTGATGTGTGCCACTCAAGTTCTTGAAGAAATTCAAGATTATACATGTGGTCATATCCAACTATTGATGGATTGTTCAGGTTTTATATGGTTCTTATAGATACATCTTTATAATGATCTCTTGTGTGTTTCTTATCCACATAACAACCATGTATTAATAAGATTATTGCTCACATCATGGGCATAAATCCTGAATAATTGATTCAATCATTCCAATAATCCAAAAAGAACGATGCTACCAACTTTCCATGCCTACAATGACGATTGTATGGTCCGAAATTTTGGGTCAGCACCGTATGACAATGACTAAGTTCGAATTGATACATACTAATATCTTGTTAGTAACATGTGGCTTTATGGCCCCACTAACATCATTTGCTGTCATACGACTTCCCCCGTTGCAGTAAAACTTGGATACTTGGCCGTATGCCAAGAATTTCTCATTTATAGACTTGGTAATGTTTTACATGTACCGATGTCACCACCATAAGGCATATATCATGAGCATTAAGAGATATTATTATCCATCAATTCAAAATATCTCGGGTCTCTTATGGGGACTCTTTTGCTCGTATGCTTATACAAAGGATTATTCCAGGTGTTAGAGGGAGATTTATACCACAAAGATAATGCCAGGAATCTGAAAGAATGTCATATACATTCACATTCAATCCTCATATCCACGTACTAAAGGAACTGAACCTACTATTCAGAACATCCTACATTTGCAACACTTTGCAAATACTCTGCCAATAACATGTACTTGTCATGAAGGTGTCATTAAATCAAATTCTCAGCCAGAAAGAGTGGAGGTACCTATAAAATACCACTCAACTCCCAGTTCTAAAGAATATGAGAAGAAGTATAGTCATATAAGTGCTTTTTGCAAGCATTCTCGAGAATAGGGGGAGATCATCCTCCAAGACAGTAAATGCAAACCAACACTATGGTGGTTGACACCTTTCGGATATTTACTATCCAAGACCTATGAATTTTAACATCCAAAAGACCAGCATCATATGTGCACACAAATTCAGGCGCTGGTCACTAAAACATCCTTACTTACTCTAGTGTTTGGGAAATATATGAAGTTATCGAGGATAATATTTTCACATAACTTATTGGTTCCACTGAATCAATACAAAGACTACAAAATGTCGACATATTTCTCCCCACAATTACTCTATACTGGATCAAGACCAAAATCCTAGGTAGAGTACCTCAGTACTCAAATTGGTCAAACCAGAGGTGGTAATTATGGAGAATTGCTTTGCTGATAGAGTGAGAAGTAATATCTTTTCCTCTCATCATATTCCATGTGGAAACATAATGGAATATTCACTGCAATAGGTGGTGCAATGGCGAGACATTCTAGCATATGGGTCCATACTGAGACTCTGGATGTGTGAAAATTATGTTCCTATATTTAAGATCATTGGCAGATCAAAGATTTGGATAGATTCAGACATCTGAATCCAAATTCAAATCGCGGTGCATATTATATATCGTTAGTCACTCAATGACTTGATAGTTAAGTTGTTGTGGTACAACTCACTAGAGAGTTCTTTCATTGTAAGGAAACTCGATAATTGCTTTGTGTGTTCATTGTGAAATCTCATTGGATTTCAAATCATCTCAAGGAACATGCAATAAAGCAATGACTAAATTTGAGATGAATAATTTGGGTAATTCCAAATTAGACTTCAGTTTTCAAACTTGAGCACATTCCCTCTGGAATGTCATCAATCAGTCAACTAATATCTAATCGATATTCGTTTCAATATCTAATGATATTAGACAACCATATTCATCCAATATTTGTGGTCTCATCCAATCCCGAATATCAATGCAATTGCATTCATCTATCAGATTGTTGATGAAAAGTGTCATCAAAGCGCTCATTAGCTTACTAGCTTAAAGCGCTACTTTACATGCCATTAGGCAAGAGTCAAAGAGGATATTCATCCTTATGGCACATAAGGTCTTAGTGATTCTATCAAGACATGATCATGGTAGAATATGCATGACACATATACATTGATTGATTTCATGATAAAGTGCTCTTTACGTGAGGATCTATTACATTCTCATGGCTACTTTCATAATATATTTTAAACATCACTTATTGTGCATGTTAAATTGAAGAATGATTAACTACATTATATAGTAATCGTTCCATTGAACCATCTGCCACTATCCGTAAGATAGTGCCTCTTGTATTGCTTAGATACAACATGTTATAAGAGAGCGATATCATTAAGTACATTGCTCCCATTTGTTTTATCCTCATGTACTATAGTAGATTGAGTTGATAAAATATTTAAAAAATCTTATGATTCACTCACAGCTTGTTAATGTTCAGTGGGAGTATCCTTCTGAATAGTAACATGTACGAACATCATATTGTACTCTTTTCTCTTCGTGAGTTTTTCCTACATGGTTTCTCATAAAAGGTTTTTAATGAGGCAATATCAATACAAATATATGTCATATCTCTTGATTTTCCCTACTAGGGTTTTTAAAGGGTGATATCATATGATATAATATTGTCTCTAAACTCGCTTGGGTTTTCCTCATATGAGTTTATAACGAGATAATATACAATATATATTGTATCAATTTCTCCTAATTTTCCCATTGGGTTTAAGGAGTTCACAGCATATTACTCTGTAGCTCTTCATATTTTTCCCATAGAATTTTTAAAGAAGCTGTAAGATGGTGTACGGTGACGATTGATTGATCAAGAGGGAGTGTTGTGAATCCATGTGATAGATTATTGATCAATCGTGTCATACACCATGGGTCATAATGTGAACACGTCAATTACTTGACCTCTACTCTTTTTGTGACTATTCATCAATAAAGAACAACCATTCCCATTATCTCTGAGTGCTAATTGTCTCTACAATTTCTATTCTTAATAACTAACACCGGCTTAAACATCACTTAACTACTGCAGACATCCTTGACCGCGTCGCGCACACAAGGAAGAGTACAGGGTCTAACGGCGCAGAGCATCATCGGAGAGTCCAACGAGCTGTTTTGGATTGGCTCGTGGGTTTCGCGGTCCAGTTCGGGCACAGCCCCGACCCCGTGAGACACGGATGCCCGACGTGTCTGGCGATCACAGCTACGCATGGACTCAGGTCTGCTCAGGTGACACGGCGTCCAGCAAAAATCCAGCCATGCTATGCCCGGGCCTACGTAACAGTGACAGAACCGGACCACACAGTGACACAGATCAACCATCAATAGCAACGTCAGCCACGTATCACACGTGTTCGGACCACCAATACCTTCAATAGTTTATGCCGTGCAGAGAGTGACAAAGGCTTGGTCCATCGCGTTCACATCACACATTGGAAGCTACTAGTAGTAGTTTGGAATCTTTGCACTTTTAAATGGAGCTTTGCTCAAGACTGGAGAGAAGAAACCCTGCAATCGTTTTGTCTTCCTCTTCCGTTTTGGTCCAATTCTTATCTTGGCAACCAAGGAGGCAATAAAGTTCAAAGAGGAAAAAAAACAAGGAGGCAACCCGCCACAAAAACGGTCTCACCACTTCAAATGGACTAACATAGTCTGACCAGTGACCATCCTTACAAGCAACCGCAACAGCCAGTATGAACGTTTGTTTTTTTTTTTTTTTTTTTGACACAGAGCCAGTATGAACGTTTGCATCAAGACTAAAGGAAGACACGACGCGGCATATCAGAGATCAGAACTGGTATTCTACACAAGTTTACATCTATGTATGTTATCTCTACCAAATTTGGAAAGCATTGGAACAAGGTACTTATGACCCAAGGTTATAATGCGTCTTTGAAGACCGTCTTGATGGAGAAACAGTTTCAAAGGAAGCCTTGCTACTGTTATCTACGGTAAAAGTTTATACCCCTATCCATCCAGAGCATTATCACTTATCAGTAACCAGCAAAAAAAAAAAGATAAGGATTCTAGTTCCGGCAAAAGATTATGGGTATCCAAAATTAGTGAAGTGCCCGATGAAATCAGCGACGAATGCCGAACCGATTCCGGATGTTGCTGGTGCTGTTGTTCCTTGACTTTCCATTGAGCTGTAAGTTCCGATTCCCTTGCTTTGGCAAGTCTTGTGGATCCACCATCTGTATTGTCCGCTGCTTCTTTGCTGCATTTGTGCCAAAACTGGAATCAGAATTCATTTTTGCAATGGCAGGGAGCATAACTAATCACAACCAGTTATGAAATTCACTAATCTGAACAAAACTACACATAGATCATCATCAAAACTAATACAACATCATGGAGACTATCACTGTAATAATTTCTGGTACTGAAAAGAGCTAAGTAACACTGAACAGAATACATACCATTGTTGAATTCTTGGTAACCTTCTTGAAGCTTACGCTTTGCTGCCTCGAGCTTCGCGTCCTTAGCAAGCTCAAGCTTCGCCCGAATTGAATTTTCATCATGCCGGGTGGATGGTTGCTATAACGACAGTGAAATATTTGAGACCAATAGCACTGCACGCATCTAACAAGAATGCAGTTTCAAAAGGCATTTTTCTTACATTAGGCATGGTCGGTTTGGGTCTTCCTTGTGCCATTGAGATATCTTGCCGCTGCTTAGGTCTCACCTCGGAACACTTCTGTTCCAAGTGCGGTCTCTGAGGTCTTCCAGGACCAAACACTGCACTTGACGGCTTCCCTTGGGTTCCCATGTTAGATTGCTGCCTTATTTGCCAATTGGGAGGTTCACTTGCTCGTGACTGCTTCACCGCTGACTGGTCTAGCCTCCAATTCTGTTCTGGATCATACGATTGGCCAATAGCAGGTAGATCCTTGATGGGCTCTTGGTTTCCCTGATAGCACTGCACGTGCTCTTTGGCATCACTTCTAATGTCTGCACAAAATTAAAGAACTCCTGTGATGTTAATGCAATGCTTAACCAACAGTTATCACAGGCCACAACATGGGATTGAGGAAGTGCAGTTACTCACTTCCATCATCATCCATGTCATCGAAGAACTTCAAAACAAGAGCAGGTTTCCAGCACCAAGATAGGATCGACGTTTGTCAGAACAACAGTAAACAATGCTAAACAGAGAAGAAGAAGAAAACTGAAGATTCTATGTCTGGTACCTCAGAGAGCCGCATGGAAGTACATGGTGTTGCAAAAAGGGCAGCCTCGTCCATGGGAGGGGAAGGCAGGCCACATTCTTCCTCTTCGAGACAAGAAGTATCAACAGATTGTGGTGTATGATCTACAAATCGTTTCAGTAATACCATGTTAACCAAGAACAGACTGACATAAGCAAACCATAAAGGGTATAAGGTAGTTTTGCCTTACCTGCAATGGAATTTCCATTATTCGTCCACTCATCAACCGTAGCCTTCCAACCCCTACAATTTGGATCATGTATAAAATCAAACAAGTCAATACTAAAATCTTACTAAGAAGAAACGAATTGCTTGAAACGGACGCCAAGCAATAAGAAGAAAATGATTTATTTTTTTTTGTGCAATGAAGAGCACAAACTTTTTTTTTATTGATGAAGAGCACAAACTTTTTTTTTTTTGTTTGAATTGACGAAGAGCACAGACTTACTCAATAAGTGATCGTACGAGCTGTCGAATCTGTTTGGAACTATGCTTCCGCAGAGGTTTGACGGCCCTTCCGATCTCAGTAGCCTATAACCAATGGACACATATGAACAAAGACTGAAAGCAGAGTTCATCAAGCACATGCGGCAGAAGTTCATCACGGCTCACCAGGATGGCGTCCACCGTGAATTCCAACTGCCGCAGCCTCCCGAGCAGCTCAAGCAACTCTGCCTCCGACTGCGATAGAAGATCACACAGCAAACGTGATAATCAGAAGGAATGCCAACACCAAGAACAGAGGTTGCGTTAGGAAAGGCACATGGAAAGGACCTTTTCTTGGGTGCTTGACAGGGCGGCCTTGACGCGGAATGCCTCGGCGACGACGGGGTCATCGCTGTCGCTGAGGCGGACGGCGTCGGTGACGACCTCGGCGTGGTCGGAGCTGCAGAAGCTGGGCACGCTGCCGGCGCCCTCAGCCTGCCCGGTGGCGCGGCGCCCCGGCGCCTCTGCCGGCAGGTGCGCGGTGTAGAGGCGCTCGGCGATGGCGTCGCGACGCGAGCGGAGGCCATCCGGTTGGTCGGCGGCGGCGACCCGGATGGCGGCGTCGATGGCGTCGAAGATGCTGGCGCGTGCGCCGCTGAAGAACCCCCGCCAGTAGTCCAGCGACGGCGGCGGCGGCGCCATCCGCGCACCAAGATCGGTGGCGGCGGCGGTAGACGCCGATCAAGCCGAATCAAAAGTGACTCCTCTACCCAAGATTTGCAGTCAATCGAGGTTGGTTCTTTTTTGTTTTATCCTTCCAATAAGGGATAGTTATTCCAAAAGTGTTTCTTGATCTCACGGCGAGCCGCACGATAAATTAGCAGCTAGTACAGCCAATCCAATCCGTCAAGAAAAGGAAACAGAAAGAGAGAGAGAGAGAGAGAGAGAAAACAAAAGCTCGTGGCTGGCGCGGCGCGCGATCTCTCTCGGTAATGGCGTTGCTGTCTACGCCAAGCTAGGAGAGGTGGTGGAAGAGGGAGAGAGACGATGGAGGACGACAGGGACGGGGGGCGTGGGGTGAGCACAGCAGAACAGAGCAGAGCGTGGAGCGTGCTGGTGGAGGTGGTGCGGGGAGGAGGAGGAGGATCGCGACGGCGACGGCGATGGCGATGGCGAACGGGAATGGAGAGAATGGATGCCGCAATCCAATCCAATCCGGATTCCCATGGATTTCACGATGCGATTCGACTCAAGACGATGCGAGCGAGAAAAAGGAAGGTGTCATCGGTTTGTTCCGCTCGTCGTTATTGGTGCGGTCGACTGTTCACTGGGCCGATTCGGATGATGGACATACCATTCAGCCCAAAACCATGTCATTCAGCCTGGCCCAACCGATTATTCTGGCTGGACTCGTCTGACTTTAGCCCAAAACCGTATCATTCAGCCGGCGGCCTGCAGTTGATAGCTTGCAGCTTCTCTCGACTGCGGACCGCAACTAGTCTCTCGTACACTTACATTCTGCTCAACGGGTAACTTTGGGCCCGTAGATTGCGTTTCTTGAGCTGTGCCCTTTCTGAATTATACTGGATCATTCCAATCCGAGGCATCTTGCGTCATTGTGAAGGCGGTTTCTGGGCATGATGAACTGCCTTAGATAACGCAGTATGGCCGTTGTAGCCGAACATGTTTGGATAAGGGTGTGTGGCCAACCTACTGCTACTAGTGTGTCTTCGTCAGCTGAACTGACTGAATTCATTATCTCACTGGAAATGGAAAGGATTGGCACGTAGGCAGTGCGCTGATGTCCTCAACGCTGAAACTTGTTGATGAAATTTGATCGCTTCGGAAGTATCGTGGACCAGGGACACATTGTGGGGTCGTAACAAACAGATGGCATGTCTATCCATATGGGAAAGAATAAAATCTCTCGAGGCCAGGTCCAGCTGTACCTGATAAATAGCTACACTGGACGATGAATCATCCTTAGATGGAACACAAAACCAGCAACCGGCTGCGTGGTATGATGTTCAATTTGAATTAATGCAGAGATCAGCAGGATGAACAGCTCACTTGTAACCACCGGAGCAACTTTAAATATGGTCCTTCCTCATCTTGCCTTAATTATGTGTTTGGATACATATCTACCAAGATAAATGCGTATAACCCGCCGATAATATTACAGTAGTCAAGAAGAAGGGCCTCTCTGAACTGAATTTCATACGTTGTTGTCAGTCATCTGAAAAACTACATCGCACCGAACTTGAGGTTTTAGGGGAAAGTATGTGTTGCTGCTCTGTGCTCTGAGATCCAGGTCTCTCTCAAATGACTCTTATCCATTCCATCAGAGCCCTCTCTGCATTGAATTTTAAACGGTTGCCTTGCAACAGGGGAGCTCAGCAGGCTGTAATGGACTGTACGCTGTAGTTGGTCAACTAGGCGTGATTTAATGTAGAGATTGTATATGAGCTGGAGAGTTGATAAAGATGACACATAAACTGTGAACCTTTTTTTTTTTTTTGAACTCCATAAACTGTGAACTTGGAACAGAGTAGCTGGGGCCTGGAGCCGAAATAAGGAAGGAACAGCGAATACGGTTGAACTTGATTAACAAAATCCTTTCCATGTTCTCCAAATTAAAGAAAGTACTAGCACCGTGCCGTCACCGTTTTTGGATGGTGGCAGACTGGCATCCCTACTCGATCGGTGTCGTGTTTGCAGTGCGATTCCAGAAAACGACTCCTTGTGCAGCTGCATATGTATTGCGTGCGTCTCCCCGCAGCAAGAAACATTAGAAAAATGCAGTAAGCACATAACATTTCTCTCTGCAGTGTAGCTAATCATTTGAATAGAAATGAATTAGATTTACCGAATCTCAGAGGTTCGCCTTCCAGACACTGAAATGTGCAAGTTGAGACGGTGGCAACTGCCCGAATCTGCGGTGGGTCAACTACGCGTGAATGTTCGAGCAGAGAGGTGTAGTAGCTCATCATCAGTGAGTGTCTCGCTGAGAGATGACAAGGATGGAAGTGCAAAAGAGGAGGTGGCTGAGATGGGAGTAGAATAGTCCGTCCAGCTACAGCTACAGCTAGCTGAACAATCTTAATGAGCCTATAGAAATAATGAAACGCGACCAAATATAATTGTAAAAAAGAAAAAAAAAGTTCCGGATATATATATCCATAATAAGCTATGGTCCCGGTCAGTCGTAACGTCAGCGCTATGGACAGTAGCATGCATGTTCGCTGCCGTATTCGCAGTGCCAATCCAGAAAACGACTCTCCTCTCACATGAACAAAGCTTGATTTCTTCTCTACTCCATCGCGCGCGCTTCCAAAGAGTTTCTTTTCAAGCTCTACATATATATGATGATGTCGACGTCGTCCGTCCTCTCCTGGCGCCGGCCGGCCGGCGGCATCATCACCACTCTGAAAAGACTAAAGAAGAGAACAAGGGAAACCCTTTAACTAATCACCGCTCGTACAATCGGTGCGCTCAGCGGTGAAGCACGTTAGCTGGTCTCATATGCTTAATTGGATCTTTAGGTAATTAAACTATAGGGCACGAATAATCATTGTGCCTTTCATCTCAAGACATCCACTGCACTGTCACCGCACCAGCAATGATAGCAAATGTTGCATGGGTTGTTGCTCGCTCTCGTCTCGTCTCGACTTAGACCGACGTCGGAGGACAATCATTTATCTTTACGTTAAACCCAGGTAACCGGCCGGCCGGGATCTTAATTGGTTTGTTCGAGCTCTAGTGAGCTAGCTACTGCTAGGCAGTTAGTTGGCCAGTGATTCAAAAAGCTGCTAGCTGAAAATTTTATTTCTCCAAAATAACCAACAAAAAAAGAGCTTTTATGTCTTCCTTTTTCCTAACAAACCTCAGTTGTTTTCATCCCTAACAAATGTTTTAACGAGTTAGGTAGCTGATAATAAGATCAAGCACCTTGTTGGGTCATGAGAAATTCTCTAAACCTTGTATTTTTGTTTGTGTGAAACTGAATTATCTCGTATAAAATCTCATTATTATGAGCTCTGTGTAATAAAACCCATATATTTCGAGGGGGGGGGGGGGGGGGGGCTAAACGTGTCTTGTGGAACAAAAGTAGTTCACGCTATATCTTAAGAATCCTCGCACCCATATATTTGTTACAAAAGTAGTTGCATCTTAGTGACGGAATATGTGTATTTGGTTCACGCGATATCTTAAGAATCCTGGCACAGATAATATCATTATTTAGGAGCAAACTGTTAACACCGCCAACGCAATGACAAAACCTGAAGTCAGGAGCGTGCCATGTCCATGTGCTTCACTATATATGTGCGGCGTTTAGCATGGGCCGATAATTAACTTGGGCGTAATGACGCGGCTTAAACGCCTCCCTCCAACTCAACTCCACAGTCGACAGGCAACGTGGGGAGTATTCATCATACATACGTGTTGACAATGTTGTCTGCTCGCTCGGAGCCGCCACGGCAGGGCAGGGGCAGCGGCAGCGGCCCATATGATGCGTTCTTGACAGCGACGCTGTCTCGCCGTCGTCCCATTTTTGGAATACTCCAGAACTGCGAGGGGGTCCGCCAAAAATACGTAACGGTAAGCGACCGGGGACAGCCGACGGCTGCGATCGGTCGTCGCGACCGGCTGCAGGCTGCCCCGGGATGTGCGGCACCGGGGGCCCGTTGCTCTCGATTTCCTCGCCTCGTCGCTACGGATCCTATGCGGCCGCGGAAGGATGGCGATCCCGCTGGAAACTTTGGGAGATTCACCGGGATGCCGAGGTCACACGAATCGGCCGCTGAGTGGGATGCCGCAAGGGATTCACCATGGACCGCGGTCGCAGTGCCGGGCCTTTCGCTTTTTACTCTACCGTTGTGCAGCGCGAGGTGAAACTTCGCGTCCCAAACTGTTTCTTTCCTTTTTTTTTTATTAAGCTAATAACGTCCCAAACGATTTCATTCCATATGTTACTACGATACTGCGACGTGACAAATATTTCATTATGTGTTTGTTTTCTACTCACTAAATTTTAGATTCGTTTTATTAAATATTAAAATACTAATTAAAAGTATTAAATATAGATTAATGACAAAACTCCGCTCATAACTCATTCATTAAATGACGAGCCAAACTATTAAGACTAATTAAGCCATGGTTTAAAATTATATAATATGATGCTATAGTAAATATCTTCTAATAATGACTTAATTAAGCTAACAGATTTGTCTCACAAATTAACATTTAACAATATAATTAGTTTTATATTTAGTTTATATTATTTAACGTTCGAAGGATTAATAAGATAACACTAAAATTTAGATCCCAGAAAACGAACACGATGTCATTTACAATACTCTACGTCTATGTACTTCCTTTCGAGGATGTTGAGGTCGGGTCTTTTTTTTTTTTTGAATTGAACACAGTACAAACGCAAATATTCACATACACTCACAAGTTCTTACCCTATGAACACACACATACACCTTATTTCTATGAGCGCCTTCGGAAGACTGAGCAGAATTGACCTTGAGATTCAAAAAGTCGCTACAAGCGTCTCGCTGTCGACGGGGGCGTCGCTTATCATTGAAAAAATAATTAATCGTAAATACAACATCCGTGTTAAATCTAGAATTTAAACCTGAATTGGTTGGTTCCACCACAATGAACCTAACCATCTGAGCTAAGTTCAGTTTGCTAGAGGATGTGTCTCTACCTATTATTTAGAAAAACAATTACAATGCTCTCTTCTATTTCTTCTATCCCTTACAAACCAAACTATATCATCATTTTTCTAGTAAAAAAATCATGTTAATCTTTGTGCTACATCCGTGTTACTTGTAACCAAAAAGAAAGAAAGAAAGAAAACAGAATCCTTGGTACTTGTATTCAAACTTTTCAGCCCCATTTACTTGCATAAGAAAACGCTTCAAGTTTTACATACCGAATCATAAATATAATTTATACCTATCAACCAAACCGACCTTGAGTGTAAGGCCAAGTTTGAAACTACGCGTGGGTATGGACGAATTGTGGAATGGAGGCAATGCGGATTCCAATTTCAATTAGGAATCATCAATCCCATTTTCTAGCATGTTGAAGACATGTTTAAAAGCACATTTTGTAGTTTAGTGTAGTGTATAAGATACCTAACAGTATGTAGTAGGATAAGCACAATTTATGGATCTTTCTATATAACATAAAATTATCTTGTCGTTACATTATTGTGACTATGAGAACTAAAGTAAACACACATGTATAGTACAAAATGGAAAGCGAGAATACGAGCTTTTTCTATTTCGCCCTGGCCCTGCCTTGTCAACCAGGAAACAACGAGGAAAGATGCACGTTGCGTGGTGTGGCCCTAGCGAGATGCTGCCCCGGGCTAGCTAGCTACGCTAGACAGAGAAAAAGCCATTCAAAGCTCTGCGCCCGCTCTCTTCTGCCACCCCCATCATACCAGAGGAGAGAGAGAAGCCGCGGGAAAAGCAACCACCTCTCCGGTCCCGGCTGCCCCGCAGCGGCGCCCTCCATCCGTCCCCGCGAGATCCGCAATTCCGCCGCAGATTTCTCGCCGGAGCGACGCCTCATTGCGGCGGTGGCTTGGGCCGGCGATTCATTCCACCACTGGTTTTGTCCGGTGGTGACTCTGTGCTCGACTCCGGTGGGCGGGGAGGAGCTCCGTCCGACTCCGAGCCGGCGCGCATTGCGAGGGTTAGTTGGTCCTTGGCATCAATCTTTCTCCCTTTCATTTTCTCGATCCTTGTTTTGAGCTTGCGCTCCTGTTGTATGGTGGATCAAAATTCTTTTCGTGCTGTATTTTCCATTCCAATCGTGTTATCGAAGCGTTTTAGCGAAACCTCGTTCGATCCGTTGTTCGTTTCCGGTCTCGGGGAAGGAGATTGAAGCGTGGGCAGCTCGCATTTCCATGGAGCGGTTGGGTGGTTAGTGCAGAAACTCCAAAAAAAAAAAAAAAAAAAAAAAGGGTGCCGTGCGGAGTCCACATTAGTGGAGTGATACAGCTGTATTTCAATTGTTTATCGCTTAGAAAGGGTGTAGGGCTCATAATACTTTGCACTCGGGGGATAGTAGGAGTAAGTTTAACTCTGGATATATATTTTACTGGTTTTGTTTGGTCTAAGATACGCTCTTATCTTTAGGCGCACGTTAATAATTGTGCTGCCTTTGGTTCCTCTTACTAAGAGGCCAAGAGGGAATTTCTTGTTAAACAAAACCCTCCAAGTGGATGACAAATTAACGGTCTAAAGCAACTACCAAGCATTCATTACTTGTTATGCACTTAAGCTGAAGTGTAATGTACTGCTATTCCTTTCAAGACAACGTACTTCTGGCTGAATTTGACAGTGCATACTTGGTCTACACTGTACTTGTAGTCCACCCCGGTAATTCTTATTTTGTATTTTGTTTGACTTTCTAAATGTAGAGTAAATGGGGTAGGAATTGCAAGCTGTCATGTGAGAAAATTCTCATCTGTCGTGTCAATAGATGCCGTTTCCCTGCTTTCAGTCACGTCCCTAGTTCTGTACCAAAAGTACCATTTGCCTAACCAACAATGATGGATCCCACTCCAACTGTAAAGCACGAATGCTTTTCTTATTCGCTGATAAAGTTGCATTCTCGCCGTCCTCTAACTGTCCTATTTGTGGGGTTTTTTTTCAAGAAAGTGATGCGAAAAGTGTCTGGTACTACTTGATCTTAATTTCGTTGCAAGTACTGAAAATTGCTCTTCATTAAGGGTTATGTAAGCGATATACTAGGAGATTTACGGATGGATGCTACATTATTGTCTCAATTATCAGCATGCTGCAATAGTTAGTGCTTTGAATGTTTGCTGCAACATGATACACTTATTTATTTCTATTATTTCCTGTGTGTGTGTGGATAACCTTTTGTTCTTTTTTATATCCTCTTTCTTGGTGCTTCATAGAAGGTATTTGGACATAGTGAATTTTATTGTAGGCATTTCATAAAATATTTGCTATCTAAAAGGATACACACATTTAACAATCATCATTTGCTGCACTCAAGCTCTATGTACTGGAAACTACTAGGGCATATTTAATTGCTTATCCAGGCTATGCCCACATTTATATTTATTGTTTCATTATGCAGATTTTGCTTTTTTGGTCATTATTCTTTTCCTTTCCACATGCTTTTTAGAGAAAAAAATTGTGAAATGAAATCTGTTTATCCAAATGACATTTTTAATGCCACACTGCAAATTTCACAACAATAATGCTTTGTTTTTGGACCAGGATTGCAGGGTATTTTATAGATGACAAAGGCAGCAACTCTTGATTATGGGGCACGCCCAGGGCCATTGCGTCCAGCAAACATTATCAGGAGTAAATTTCCTACCTACAAGAATGGTTTAAATGGTATAGTAATCAAGCTAGCCGATGGCCCAGAAATACCACCTCTCAAGGAGGCCGTGGCAAAGGAAACTGCAGATCTACTTGATCGTCGTCAACGTCTCTCTGTCCGTGAACTTGCCATGAAGTTTGAGAAGGGCCTCAATACTGCCACTCTGTTGTCAAAAGAGGTTGAGATCTTTATTTTTCAGTGAATTACGTGCCAGACATTTGAATTAATTAAATTACTGAACATCAATTTCAGACTTTTACGATTATGTTTATATATCGTACATTCTACATAGTTTGTTGGCATATGTACTCCGTGTTTTATGTTGTTTACCAGAACTATACATCCAATCAGGAACAGAACACTAAAATGTTCGCTTGACATGAACAAACTGTCAGGTTAAATGGAGACAAGTAGCTTTGCTGGAGCGCGATATCCTTCTGAAGAATCTAAAGAGTATATTGGAATCTTTGAAGGGTCGAGTGACAGGCAAAACTAAGGATGAAATCGAGGAATCCATATCCATGGTTGATTTCTTCATGTCCTTTCCATGATGCAATTCTTAGATCTATATTTCCTTTTGACTTGTATTTGTTTTCAGTAACACACCTTTGTTAGACATTATGCTCCACATGGCCTAGTTTACTTTCTAAACTTGTTGGTTCTATTCTCTTGCGTTAATTTCATCAAGAAACCTCCAGCTACCTGTTGAGGTGCTGCTTTTTTCTATAATGGCATTTGAGGTGGCATGATGCTGTTGTATAGGTGGAGATTCTTGCAGTTCAGCTCTCCAAAAGAGAAGCTGAGTTGCTTCAGCAGAAAGAGGAGGTCACACAATTAGCAAAGTCATTAAAACAGGTGTGTTTCCTTGTATGCTTTAGTGATTGGCATTTGTTAGTTATGGTATTGGATGCAAACCACTCTCAACATTGTGACATATTCACAATTCTATCTTTGAGAACATAACTGACAACTGGGAATAAGGAAATTCATAGGTAGGTTTGAATTGCCAGGAAACATACTAGTTGTCATATATTCAATTGAGGAATACAATGGTTGACCATAGAAACTTAGGACTTACTGTAACCAATGTTTTAGTGTGAGGGACTTATGGATATCTTATTTAGAGTAAGACTAGATTTGTTTTACAGTTGTGAGATTGTTTCTCTTGAGGAACTTGAATGTGTTGGAGAATAGGAACTATATGAGTTTATGCAATGGATATTCATTGTTGTTGGTGATCTCCAAAAAAAGAATCTTATTGCACTAGCATCCCTTCATTTCAGCTGATTTTCTGAAACTGAAAAATGGCAAGTGGGAATCACACAGTTAATTATGTGAGTGTAACCTATGAATAATGAATTAGAATTATGTTTCTTGATTACTTATAGCATTAAAAATTTGATGCTCGTATCTCTGGGTCAAAAAACGTGCCCAAGGTCTGCTACTTTGTCTTTAATGCTGCTGTGTGCTTAGAGTTCTGAAGGTCCGTTTTTTCAATCTTGCTGCAGGCTTCTGAAGATGCAAAGAGAATTGTTGAAGAAGAAAGAGCTAATGCTCATATAGAAGTAGAGAGTGCTAGGAATGCTGTGCAAAGAGTTCAACAAGCAGTTCAGGAGCATGAAAAGATGTCCAAAAGTACCGGGAAGCAAGTATGTGGACATAATTGAAGTTTTCTCATGTTCATTGCATTTTAATTGCTACATGCTAATGCATCGCAAACTGACTTCAGTTCAGTTGGTTAGAGCCTCCATGTGTGAGGCCTCCCACCAGGGTTCAAATCCTTGTTTGCTCAATTTGTGGGGAAAAAAAGAACTCGCTGGCAGCCTAAAATATAGTAGCGACGATGCCGACTTGAGTGCGGCATCCAGGCTGTGGGCTGGTTTGAGCTCTCTTACCTAGGGTAGTTGCAGCAATCACTAGCATGGTCAACGGTGTTTGGCCCAACTATCTGCACAGCCCTATAGGGTGATGCCAGGGTCTGGGGTTTTCTTGGCCGGGATAAGGCTGAGCTTCTTAGGCCGAGTTTTTACATGCTAATGCATGAACTCAATTTTCTGCCCCCAGCTTACTTGAAGTTTAGAAATATTGCTTATACATGCTGTCTGTGTCTGTTATCTAAAAAAATTACATGCTGTCTAATGTCTTCAGTTACCAACTTATTGTTCTTAGCTAATTGGTGCGTCTACATAGTTTGTACTATCATTTTTGAAGGCCTCTTGTTGTATCCATTATACACATCATTATAAAGTTTAACTACATGAAAGCTGATCGCGCACAATTGTGTAGTTTGGAATAACCTGGATGATCTAACATTGCATCTTCACATGCACTCCTTAGTTGCACATGCCTGTACTATTAGATTCTATTAACTTAGTATATATGCATTTTTAATGTTTCTGTTCTTATTAGTAGTTCAGTAGTGAAATAGCTCATATGCATTTATACATTCAAGGGTTGAAGACAATTCACTTTAACCTTATAAGTGATATTATCCTTCTATTTCAACTAATAATGAAGCATATATGACATCTGTTTGCTGTTTGGAAGGATGTGGAGGAACTAAAGAAAGAAGTTAGGGAGGCCCGGAGAATAAAAATGCTTCATTACCCCAGCAAGGTAGGGTTGATTCTACCTTCTTTAACAACTCAGTAAATCCTTTGGAATGTGTATACCCTCTTTATCATACGATCGGATGACATATTGAGTGTTTTATAGGCAATGGATCTGGAAAATGAAATACGAATTTTACGCAAGAAATTTGCTGAGAGGTCCACGGATTGTGTTAATCTTTTGAAGGAGGTATCTTTTCTGTTGCGAATTCTGGCTACAGCTATTTTTACATACATGACTATCATTGAAATATCAGCATATTTAAGCCTGAAAGTTGAAATCATTCAACAGTTTTGCCATTCGTGTTCTGTAGTGCACATAAAATCAATACATAAAAATAGCACAAACCTGTGTATTAGGCTTAGGCACCATATTTATTAAACCCATGATGCAAATTTGAGGGGAAATTTAATGGTTCAGCTTGGATCAGACATGAAAAACAAACTCTATGTGCGCATGTCTTGACAGTAAATAGTGTAGGCCAAGTTGCCTCAAGATATTTTGGTTTCTACATCTTAAATACGTCCAGAGGAATAGGCTGGTTTTGTGTATCTGCAGCCTGAAGCACTGAAGTCCTTTTTTGAATGTCAATTTTTTTTTCAAATGTCGATGTAAGTCCTTTCAGTAGGTCAAGATATTTTGCAGAGTAAAACACAAAGTCTCTGTCATACTATATTACTGATTTCAAGGTATGTTCTTGGCAGTTAGAACTTCATAAAAGACCTAAGGACAATGGTCCCCATGCATTTGATTTGGAGGGTCTTCAATGCTTAGGATCAATGTTACGCATAGTTGCTCAGAGAGGCACTTCCATGGATTTATCAAACCTTTCGATCCAGTGGTTCCGCATACACCCAAATGAAAGCAACAAAGAGATCATTTCAGGTGGAGTCATTTTTTCCCATTCTTTTTGACGATTCCTCTAATGCTTACAATACATCCGAAGTAGTTATTTCGCTTCAAATTCAGACTGGCAGTCCTTGACATCTTTTATTATGTCAACTTCTTAAGGTGCCACGAGACCAGTATATGCTTTAGAGCCACATGATGTTGGACGCTATGTGCAAGCTGAAATCAATTTGGACGGTGAAATTGTGGTAGCAAAGACAGCTGGGCCAGTAGATCCTGGTTTGTTTTACTGGACACATTTCGAGAAACATTAACTGCAATAATTGGTTGAATTGTGATTAATGCGAGTTTGGTGGTCTTACCAGATGCTGGACTTGTGGATTATGTGGAGACACTCGTAAAGAAACCTGAATCTGAGTTCAATGTATGATTACTATTCTTTCCACATGATCGGCTTTTCTGTTGGACAGCATACGCTGTGCATGAATTGTCATTTGCCAAAGTCTTTTTTTCCACTGATTTGGCAAATAAATGGTCCTGAATTAAAGAAATTTGCTGAGCAGACTTCAAGTAATATATCAGCTTAATGATTTTCACTTTGCACATATACACATGCATTGGTCTTGAACATGTCGCCAGTCTCTTAATTTGAATGAATTTGCTGAGCACTTTCTTTGTGAGTTCCATGTTAGTGCATAAAGTTTGGATTCCTCAACTATTGTCCTAAAGTGTGGCCTGTTTTGTGCCTCATGACAGGTTGTCGTGCTTCAGTTAAATGGAGTTGATCAGCCAAAGGAGTCGGTTCATGTTCTCAATGTTGGAAGATTGCGGATGAGACTTATGAAAGGAAAGTCAGTAGTTGCCAAGGAATTCTATTCCTCATCAATGCAGGTATGGCACAATGAATGAGTTATATGATATCTTCTCTTTTATGGGTTGGATCGCTAAGGATCATGTCACTTATGAATGCATCTATTTCGGCACAAAACAACATGTCTGCCTTCAAGGTTTGTTGCAAAGGGTTTCAGCAATTTCACTTTGACTTCAGTTGGTTGAACAAATATATCAGCCATGGTACACTATACCTTTTGTTCCTATATATAAACATCAGTCGCGGTACTGGCATATCTTGTTGTTTTATACTTATAGAAGCAAAGCTGTATTATACGGTGGAGTTGTGCTGACAGCTTGGATGCAAGTACCAGCTATTACAGCCTTGTTATTTCTGTTTCAGTTATGTGGAGTTAGAGGTGGCGGCGAAGCAGCCTCGCAGGCAATGTTTTGGCGACCCAGAAATGACATGAGCATGGCCCTGGCCTTCGAAACTGCCAGAGAACGCAACACCGCGATCATGCTCGCTCGGCGATTCGCCATAGATTGTAACGTATGTGCCTTCCGCCGAAAGTGGTAGCTTTTGTCTAGCACTATGCCTTGAGCCTGAAATCACGGATACATTTTGGTGAACTGGTTGCAGATCATCCTTGCTGGGCCAGGCGACAAAACTCCGTGGTGAAGGAAAATGTAGGTGGGGCTCCACCGTCAACGATCCACAACGTGTTCCTCTGTGATGTACATTTGCGTGCACAGCGTGTTTGCATCAGCTCCCTTAGCTTACTGCTGTTCAGTCTGCGTTTGTCCTCTAGTAGGCTCTGAAGGGCGACGCCGCGGGCACCGTTTTAGCCGCCTCGGCGCCCGTCTTTCTATCTCACGAAAGGTGCTGCCGTCCAGTCCCCGTTCGTTGTGATCTGTTGCAAGGAGCAACGGTACTAACGCTAATGTAAGCTTGATGTGGTACTCATGTAACAGTGTGTTTGACATGTTCTAATGTTGTGATTGCAACAATGGCTAGTGATGTGAGTGAGGACGTAGAAATGGCTCATTCCGAGATACAGTCTCCTCCTAAACTAAATGCCAAAGATGGTCTCCCAGAGTTTTTCTCTCCCAGATAAAAAAAAAAAGAGGGAAGGGGGCATGAAGAAGCCGTTCCACTTTCGTGTTGTCGCTTTTTCGCAGGAGAGCTGTACCCTATTGTATTAAAAAGAAGTGCCAAAATAGCACAAGTTTAACTCTGACCAAGCGCGGTCCTCCGCTGTGCATTGCAACCATAGCCACCTCAGTCTCAACGCGAACCCTGCTAGTTTGAAGTCTGAGCACACCCAGGCCGCCGTACTCTGAGAGAGGAAGCGGGAAAACACAACGCAGTTTCCAGTTCCTGACACAAACACTCTTTCGAGTAAAAAAAAAAAATTCCCCAAAAAATCGATGTTCTAGAGTCCAACTAGTCAGACAGCTGTGATCCGCAGCACTGCAGCAATATCTTGCGGAACGTGACGGCCGGTCCTCCTACTTTTCGTCGCGGAAAGCGAAAGGGGGTGACGTCAACAGGCACCTGTACTTGTAGCGTGCAGCGATCGTCATCTCGTAGCACGTCTCCCTGCCATCCGGGGCCCAGATGATCGATGACCGGCGTTGACTGACCGGAGCGGAGCGGAGCAGAGCCGGGTCGCCCTGACCGCTTCGTGCTGCCTCCCCCGCGGGCGTATCGAGCCTGCCTGTCTTGCTCCGTGGCCACAGGATTCACCCCCCGCCCAGCTCGGTCGCTGCACGCAACTGTCAGTTTGTCACGGCTTCTCACGCCATCCGCGCGAGGGCGGCGGGACTTGACCGGCTACGTATAGGGTACTGTATAACTGTATCGTATTACATTTTTTTATAAATAATTTCAGTACTGGTGTTCGAATCGCATGATTGTTCATCTTCCGTAATTTGAACTTCCCGATCAAACCTTGTGAAAAAAGTTTTTGAACTAATTTTTTTGCCAGATTAGTCGGTACCAGTGGCGGACCCAGAGTTTTAAGAGCTAGGCATAGTTGAGATTTTTTTTAAAAAAGAAGAGAATTATGTATTTTTGCCTTCATTTTCGAAGTTTAGGACTCAAATATATTGTATTTGGATCCTAATTGCTCTACATATATGAATACTTGTCAAAAAAACATACATAAACTACTTATTTTGACAAAGTTTTGGGCATTCAACTGAAGCCATTGAATAATGGGAGGTCCACCAGTGGTCGGTACTCTGTTCTGTTCTTCCCCCTTTAGTAACCAGTCAAAACTGCTCAGGCCCCATTTGTAACACACGCACATAGATATTGTTTCCAATATTCACGTGGTGGTGTTGTAAAACGCTTATGGGCCAGACCCACCTTCTAGAATAGGACTCCTGGCCCATATAAGCTCCTTATCTAATTTTGATCCAACACGAAGTAGGGTTTTCCCTTTATAAATAGTTGAGGAGACACCTATTGTAATTTCACCAGAATTATTCAATAAAGAATTTCGTCTCCTCTATTCTTGTTATTTTTAGTTCTCGTATTTTACTTTGATCTACGTGCCTACGATCGTTAATAACTCAACACATTATCAGCACGCTCTACAAAGCCGACCATCTACTCGGCGATTAAAGGTACTATTTTCGATTGAATTTGTATCTTGACTCGTTGCAGCCAAGATCTGTCCAGGAGATCGCCAAAAATATCTTGACTCGTTGCAGTCAAGATCTACAATAATAAAAGCCCGCCATAGGAGGCGGCACAATGAAATAACAAAATTAGATTAAAGGCACTTATGCGCTCGCGATCTACCAACCCTAACCGTATCTAGAACCGGCAAGGGGAGGATCTGGGATATCCAGATCCAAAACGGTGTACATCCAGAAGTTCGAAAGAACGAAGTTAGATCCACGAACACTTATGTCCCGAGATGTCCGAACCCTACCGGATCTAATCCAGCGAGGGAAGCCATGTTGGCAACAAGATCGCGCGAGAGCCTATGGCCGCACAGGCGAACAACAAGCAAAACAAAAATCTCAAGATTCGATGTCGCCGCCACTAGATCTACCCTAACCTTAGTGGTGAAGGTGACTGGATTCAACATCACAGAAAGATCAAAGAAAAAAAAAGTGAAGCCGATCTAGATCCGATTGGATCAAACCCTAACCGGGTTAACATCACCGGATCCGGACCCTGCCAACGTGCTTGGGCCCTCTGGCCTGCCATGAAGGCGACAGTGGCACGACCCACTTGACCCCCGCCGAGTCTGGGCTCAGCCACGCAGGCCTAGGAGCCCCGCGGCACTCGGCCTGGCCCAGATCTAGCCCACCGGCAGGTCAGCCTGGGCCCGCGCACGAAGCAGCAACCTGGGCCCCACACCTGTAGCTCGGCCTCGGTGGCCACGCACTCTCGTGCCAGGATCTGCTGGGCTCGCACGAAGCGCGCGCGCCTGACCCTGTTGGGCACCGGGTACTCCCGCAGCTGCGCGCTTGAAGACGCACGGGGGGAGCCACCGCCTGGGCTAGCTCACCGAAGCCACCAGGCAGAGCGGCGGCAGCTCGGGCGAATCTAGGCTCCGCTCTTGGCCACGCAGACCAGCCACCGCGCACGAATCTGGGCCCCGCTCCTGCGACGCCTGGGCTGTCGCCCGCCCGCCATGGAGGCGACGCCCCGGTCCTCAGCCCGGCTGCCTCCCCCGCTCGGGCCCCGCCGTCACCGGGCCCCGACCCCACCGCGCGCACGCTGCGCCTGAGCCGGGCCTACCCAGCTGGGCGCGAGTGGCCACGCCAGCGGGCCCGCGCACTGGTGCCTAGCCGCGCCCCGCCTGCCACCGCACGAGGAAGGACTCAGCTGCCTAGACCGTGAGGCAGCTCAGTGAAGAAGAGAAGGTGGAGGTGTCAGTGGGGGAAGAAGAAAGTGAGAAGAAAGGAAGTGCGGCGGCCGATGGAGAAAAAAAGAGTGAGGGAGTGAATGAAATCCTAGGGTTTCAATCTCCTTTATACTCGAAAAAGAAAATGGATCGGCGGATTGAAGATTTTGGGCCGGCTTTTGGCCCACTCACAGCCTAGCTCCGAAAATATCTGAAAATTTATAAAATAGCTCCTAGAGTTGTTGGAATTTCTGGTGAAGCCCAGATTTTCACAGAAGCGCTCCTAATATTTTCAAAAATAAATCTGGAGTCTATATTTTGCAGCAAGACCCCTAAAAATTATGAATATTACCAGAAAATCACAGAATAAATAGAAATTTCACGGAAGTGTGTTATTTTGCATATAACACCCCGAATTTTTCTAGATTCATATCAAGATGGACTATAGTCCTTATATTATACCGTTTTCACGGATTATTGGTTATTTTTATGCAGAAATACTAATAAAAATAACTTAAACATGCAGTTTTTGTTATATCACTTTACTTATGCCCCCTATTACTTGGATATATTATTTGCATATACATGAAATAATTTTTGAACCATGATATCATGCCGATGTCTGATCTTGTGAAGAGAGAATTCGATGTGCTTACCCCCCATGAAAGTAACTACTTGTCCTGGGCTCTTGATGTTGAAATCCTACTTAGTGGCAAAAATGTCTTGAAGACAATTTTGTCTAAAAATGGGGAACCTGCTGCAACAGTAGTGGAGCAACCTCAGTCCCTGCATTTCCTAAGGCATCATTTATGTACTACATTAAATGAGTACTTGACCGAAAGGAACCCGAAGGTCTTGTGGGACTTACTGCGTAATTGTTTTGAGCAAATTAAAGCAGTCTTATTTCCTAAAGTGGAGCGTGAATGGCAAAATCTACGCTTCCAAGACTACAAGACTATTGAGGAATATAATACCAAGCTTTATGGTATTATGTCACGCATAAATCTATGTGGCAAAGATCTTAAAGATCCCGACCTCATCCACAAGACTCTCTCCACCTTTCACCCTAAGCTCACTCATGTGAGCCGCCAGTACAAGAAGGACAAATATGAATCTTATGTCGCCCTGAGCAATGCATTGCAGCAAGATCAGGGGGAGGACGAATTGATCAAGCAGAATCATTTATCTCGTCTTACTGGCTTCATGGCACTGCAAGAAGCAAATGCCACGTCATTCAAGAAGAATAACAATAAGGGTAAAGAAGCTCCAAAGGCGCCACAGAAGGCACCACCGAAGACGCAAAACAAACCTAACAAATTCAAGAAAAACTATAAAGGGAAGCCAAAGAAGACGCCTTCAGGAGGAGAATATGGGAAACAGGACCAGAAATGTTACAGATGTGGCGTGAATGGATATTGGTTCAAAATTTGTCGCACGCCTAAGCACGTTGTCGACACGTACCAAGAACTTAGGAAGAAGCTTGCGGAGCATGAAGCCAACTATGTTGAAGCTCCACAAGCCAAAGAAGACATCATGAAGATGAATTCTGATACACTAGACAAGGCTCATGGAGAACCAAGCAAGGCCTCTGATATTGAATTTGATAAAGACCTCATGGCAGAGGATGAGGAGGACCTGCATGGAGATTCCCACTAGTCTCGTAGACTACTTAGAATCAAAAGTTCTCCATTAGAATTAAGCATTAGTAATAGGGGTGCATTAAGTTTTTACTGGTGGTTTATTTATGTAATCTCATGGAGAGAAGATATTTTTTCATTAATATATCATATTGGTATGGAAATTGTTTGCATTATTATTTTATTGATTATTATATTAATAACAGAATCGTGGAGAACATGGCTATTCAAGAGGAGCTCTGTCTCATAGATAGTGGCACTACCGCTACCGTTCTAAGGGACACTAGTTATTTTCAAACACTTCAAAAGTATGATGGAGATATAACTACTATCATTGGCAATGACACTAGGATTGTTGGCACAGGCAGGGCAACAATCGTCCTACCGAATGGTACGCGGCTAGTAATCTATGAAGCATTGCTTTATCCCGAGTCTACTCGGACATTGTTAAGCTTCAAGGACATCCGTGCAAATGGTTTTCACATAGAAACCAATGATGATAAAGGCGAAGAATGTCTCATTATGATCAAGAAAGATGAAGATCATAAGACTATCGTCGAAAGTTTTTCAACCATTAAAGAAAGCATTTACTACACTTATGTTAAACCACACAAAGAGTTTGCTATGTTCAAAACCATATTTAGCAACCAAGAAGCCTATCAAACATGGCACGATAGACTTGGTCATCCAAACCTCAACATGATGCAAAGAATCACAAAGAATTCAAATGGTCATAACTTAAAGATAAAAGATTTCCCAAATAAAGAAGATTTTTTATGCGTTGCATGTGCAAAAGGGAAGCTCATCACTCGACCCTCAAAGCTTAAGATTCAAGTAGAATCGATGGCATTCCTTGAACGAATTCAAGGAGACATATGTAGACCAATTAACCCCATGTCAGGACCTTTTCGGTATTTTATGGTGTTGATTGATGCTTCCTCGAAGTGAAGTCATGTATGTTTATTGTCTACTAGAAACCATGTGTTTGCACGATTGACAACTCAGATCATACAATTGAAAACCACTTTTCCAGATCACAGAATTCAATCCATCAGGATGGATAATGGCCTTATAGAATCATTAATTAAGAGGATCAAGTTGATAGCACGACCATTATTGCAGAATTGCTTATTGCCTACCTCTTGTTGGGGGCATGCAGTGTTGCACGCAGTAGCATTAATTCAATTGAGGCCATCTGCTATATATGAAGAATTACCATTAGCAATGGTGCATGGTATAATACCAAATGTTTCTCACTTACGGAGATTTGGATGTGTTGTGTATGTCCCTGTCCCTCCGCCTCAGCGAACTGCAATGGGTGCACAACGGAAACTAGGAGTTTACGTTGGATATGAAAGTGCATCCATAATCAAGTATTTAGAGCCATCCACTGGAGATCTACACACGGCTCGCTTCGTTGATTGTATCTTTAATGAAGATCATTTCCCGGCATTATGGGGAGGAAAGTATCTCTCTCGGGACGAATGTCGTGAAATAGAATAGGGAACTAAAGGAATTTAAGAAATGGATCCTCGCACTACAAAAACTGAGCTCGAAGTTCAGAACATCATCTACAGAGGATTGCTAATGAATTGCCAGAAGCTTTCTGAAAGTGCCTAGAGGGGGGGGGGTGAATAGGCAATTATCCCTTAAATTCACTTAATAATAAAAGTTAAATGTGGAGTGTCGGACTTGTCCGACGATTATAGGGAAAGTCCAATGACTTGTCCGATGGCACGAGATAGAAAAGTAGATCGGTCGGATAAATATTAAAACTAGTGCAAGGTAAGCTAGGAGCAAGTGAATATAAGAAAAGGGAAGTTGTAAAAATAAGAAGAGCAACTAGCAAGAAACCTACACAAGTTAATTTAAGAAATACAAACCAAACCCTAACTAGCAAGTTTATGAGCAAGAACAAGTAAATGAAAGACACGTAATTAAAGCACAAGTGAGGCATAAGATTTGTTCACCGAAGTTCAGGTCCACAAAGAAGCCTACATCTCCGTTGAGGGATCCACAAAGAACCGGATCTCTTTCAACCCTAACCTCTCCAAGTGACCACAAAGATCAAACTTGGTTTTCCACTAGAAACTCCACAAAGGAGGGGTCAATACAAACTTCCCGAGGCGTCACTACACAAGTTGGGAGCTCTACGGGCACATCTAACCGTCTAGGGGATGAATCCCCAAGATTAACAAACACAATAGTCGTCGGCGGTGAGGATGAACCAAGTGCTCAAGAGGATAGAAGCTTGGAGTCAATGGAGCACTTCAATCTTCTCTCAATACCTTCACAAATCAAGAGTGGAATCAAGGGAGGAGAGTTGGGAGAGCAAAGTGAGCTTGAGAGTGTTTTTGAGTGGAATGAGTGACCAACCGGCCACAGGGCGAAGATGAGTTCTATTTATAGCCCAATAGGAAAAAGAGTCGTTGGAGACCCAATTTCTGAGATCTGTGTCGGACAAGTACGATGGTCATCGGACATGTCCAATGAATCAAGGTGATGCAAAAACTAGAGTCTGACAAGCTTGCTCGATGCCTCGGATAAGATGACCATCGAACAAGTCCGATGGTCATCGGACATGTCCGACGACACAGGAGGGACAGAGGAACTGGAATCCGATGGACTTGTCCGATGGATCGGACAAGTCTTGTCCATTGGATAAGTCCGATGAAAATAGGGTGGCAGGAGAACTGTACTCCGATGAAAGTGTCGGATGTGTCGGACTTTCCTCTGGTCATCGGACTTGTCCGATGACCGTCGAACATGTCCGATGACCCAGAGTGGCAAAGCTACTGGAGTCCGATGGGTCGGACAAGTCTGATGATTTTACGCTGAAATTTTTTGTTTGGCTGGAAAGAGGAATTTTACACTTAGTTCACCTCCGCTTCACACTTTTATGTCCCTCTTAATAGTACGGCTTTTCCTATACTCAAGATTTAAAATAAAAACTCCATGAATTTCATTCTTTAGCATATTTTGAATTTCATCTTGAAGCACTTTGTCATCTTCTTTTCTCCCTTTTTGTTTCTATGCATTTAATCACCAAACTTTGTACCATAATCTACACACATGCTTATTAAAAGATTAGTCCATTCTTAATTGTATTGACACCAATCACCAAAATAAAATTAGGGGCCTAGATGCACCTTCACTTTCACTAATACAAGAGACATTGTGAAGTCTCATATACCGGCTGCAAATGCACCTGAAAGAATAGACATCCCATTTGAAGAAGATGACTATATGAAATTCCAGCCTCCTTCCTCAAAAGCAACGAATGCTAGGAAGAGGGGGAGTGATCCGGTTACACGGGCACAAAAGAAGTCTAGAGTACAAGCTCAAGCTAAAGCTCCGAGGAGACGTCCTGCGGAGAAGAAGTCTAAGCAAATCACTCAAAAGAAGAATATAGAAGGTGAAAGCAAACCATACGAAGTGGTGAGCCTTTAAGAAGAAATCCCAAGTGAGAATGTGCGCACACTTGAAACTCACGACAGGCTACCGGAAATTCCTGATCTAAACACACATCTAAGTGATGTGGATCAAGAAAATGAAATAATAGAAGAAGTTTCAACGAATTATATTGAGACGAAAGTAGTATATAATAGAAACACAATGAAAGTCGACTCATATTTTGCTGACACAATTGCAACACAGATTGACTTGGAATCTGAACCAAAGTCAATGAAAGAATGCAAGAAGCGTCCTGACTGGCCAAAGTGGAAAGAAGCAATCTATGCAGAGCTGAACTCTCTAAAGAAAAGAGAAGTGTTCGATAATGTAAGCCTTACACCAAAAGGTATCTTCCCAGTGGGTCACAAATGGGTGTTTGTTAGGAAGAGAAATGCTCAAAATTTAGTGACTAGATACAAGGCGAGATTCGTAGCTCAAGGTTTCACGCAGAGACCAGGAATTGACTACGAAGAAACCTACTCTCCCGTAATGGATGAAATTACTTTCCGGTATTTAATATTATTAGCAGTGAATATGAATTTGCAAATACGACTTATGGATATCGTCACTGCATATTTCTATAGAACATTAGATACAGAAATCTATATGAAATTTGCGGAAGGAATCAAAGTCCCAAATGAAGAAGAACGCAAATCGTATAGTGTCAAACTTCAGAAGTCACTATATGGTTTACAGCAATCTGGAAGAATGTGGTATACCAAACTCAGTAACTTTTTACTGGAGAAAGAATTCTTGAAGAATGATGATTGTCCTTGTGTATTCATTAAGAAATCAAAGAAAGGTTATTACATAATCTCTTTTCATGTTGATGATTTTAATATGAAAGATTGCATACCCACTCAGATCCCCTATGGTTGTGAGATCACTCAATACAGAGGAAGACCCATTTAGACCAAGGGAGGAAGGTGAGGAATTATTGAGACCTCAATATCCCTATCTCAGTGCTATTGGAGCATTGATATACCTTGTAAATGATACGAGACCCGATATAGCTTTTGCTGTTAATCTACTTGCTAGATACAGCTCGGCACCAACTATGCGACATTAGAAAGACATTAAATAAGTACTAAAATATCTGAGAGGAACTGAATATTTTGGATTATTTTTCAAGAAGAATGCAGAAGTAACCTTGGTTGGATATACTGATGCTCGATACTTATCCGATCCACTCAAGTCAATCTCGCAGACTGGAAATATGTTCTTATTTGGTGGAACAATAATTTTATGGAAGTCAACGAAGCAGACGATTGTTGCTACATCAACAAATTACTCAGAGATCATCGCATTATTTGAAGCCGCCAAGGAATGCACTTGGCTCAGAAGGATGTTAAGACACATAATGGATAGTTGTGGAGTATCGAATACTCCATCCCCTACAGTTATCTATGAAGATAATAACGCTTGTATTGCATAAATATAATCAAGATACATAAAGTCGAACATGACAAAGCATATGTTATCTAAATTCTTCTATACGCATGAATTGCAAGAGAAGGGAGAGATTTTAGTAACTCATGTCCAATCTTATTATAATCTTATAGATATATTCACAAAGGCACTACTAGCTTGCACTCTTGAAAAGTATCGGCATGGTATTAACATGAGAAGACTTAGAGAAGTGCTTGAAACAGTGGAAGTACTTCCCTAAGTACATCACGTTACCGAATTAAAGAATTATCTCAAAGATAATTCATGTCGTTCATAAAGATCAATAAGCATTAATCATGAAGATTAAAGCATTATACTCTTTTTTCCCTTATGAGTTTTTCATATGAAATTTTCTCATTAAGATTTTGATGAGGCAATACGTACAATACAAGTAATGGTAATATATGCTTTTTTCTTTATTTTTTCTACTGGATTTTAAGGAGTTTTTATGAGGTATGTTTATCGTGATAAAGAGCCCAAAGAGAAGTGTTATAAAACGCTTATGGGCTAGGCCCACCTTCTAGAAGAAGGTCTCCTGACCCATGTGAGCTCTTTATCTAATTCTGACCCAACACGAAGTAGGGTTTTTCTCTTATAAATAGTTGAGGAGACACCTATTGTGATTTCGAAAGAACTATTCAATAAAGAATTTTGTCTCATCTATTCTTGTTACTTTTAGTTCTCGTATTCTACTTCGATCTACATGACTACGACCGTCGATAACTTAATAATGGGAACCATGATTTCTCGCAAAATTTCTATATTATTTCAAACAAGTTCGCCGCACGTTTGCATAAAGATCCAAGCGACTCCGTCGTACTGAACGTGACGGTGGCGCCGGAGACGTACTGAACCGACCATTCCTGTTTGAGAGAGAACGGTAAGCTTGAGAAGAGATTATATGCCTTACGCGGACCGGCGAGTCTTGTGTGGAGACCGGGCGATTGGAATATGTAGCAAGCCGGGGGAGCACGTCGCCGGTGCCGTCGTGTTGCGGCGGCGTCGCAGTCGAGAATGGCACTGCGGTGTCAGGTAGCTGCGATATGCCATTGCTTGATTTGGATTGTAGCAGCGGAAATTGGAAGGAAGGCGTTGGCGCAACCGAACAAATTAGGAGTAACTGTGTTCTATCCGTATCCTGTCCTTGTATTGCTACTAGTCCAGTCCACGCACAAGCACTGACTCCTCCCACGTTCGCTGATCACACAATGCAAACGGAAGTGATGACGATGATGACGGACGGGCACGCTAGCTTCAGTTCACTGCGCCTGCGCGCGTCTCAAATAAGTGGTGAATCTTTTGGATGACGCGAAAAAGCAACAGTTGGATGACACGGGCAGCATGATCATCTGCCTCATCGATCGATCTGGATCATGCATTTCAAAACACGCAAATAAATCTTAGTATATACAATACACTTGCGCTCCTGTTCCTTTCAAAAAAAAAAAAAAATACACTTGCGCTCGTACAAATTACAATACGATTCGGTACACGACACGACGTGACCGCAGCAACAGCAGGCGGGCAATCCGATGATGATCAATCGAGAGGGGGAGAAGAGAATATCATATCACGGCAGCTTGGATGAGGCGGTCCTCCGCCGCGAGCCGAGCCCGCCGGCGCCGACGCCCTTGACGTCCGCTCTAAACTTGGCCGAGATGGCGTTCCTCCCGGCCACCGGCGCGTTGGCCGGCCACAGCCCCACAGTGACAGCCATGTCCTTGAGCCCCTGCAGCTTCTCCAACGCCTCCACGACAGCCACCATCCTGGGCCGGTCCCTGGGCTGCGCCGCCGTGCAGTGCACGGCGAGCTGGGCCACGGCGCGGGCCCCCTTGACGGAGTAGTGGCCCGCGAGCCTGGGGTCCACGATGCATCGCAGCCGTCGGCTTCCCCCGCTGAGGTAGGGCCGGGTCCAGTCGACGAGCTTGAGCTGCTGGTCGGCGTGGGCCGTGCGTCCCCGCACGTGCTCCATGGCGCGGCGGCCCGTGAGCAGCTCCAGCAGGACGACGCCGAAGCTGTACACGTCGGACTTGACGTTGAGGTGGCCCGTCTGCACGTACTCCGGGGCCGCGTACCCGTGGGTGCCCATCACGCGGGTCGTCACGTGCGTGTCCTCGCCCTCGGGCCCCATCTTGGCCAGCCCGAAGTCGGAGAGCTTGGCCGTGAAGTCCGACTCCAGCAGGATGTTGGACGCCTTGAAGTCGCGGTAGATCACCGGCGTGCCCGCGCCGTGGAGGAACGCGAGGCCTTTTGCCGCGCCGATGGCCACCTTGATCCGCGTGCCCCACGGCAGCGTAGCAGAGATCCCTGATATTTGATTTTCACTAGTATATCAGAATTCATTCAGACTAGTAGTAGGTTATTGAATTGAATCACAAGCTAGCTAGGACACAGGAGAAGACGCCTACTCCTGAAGAGGTGGTTCTCCAGGCTGCCACGCGGCATGAACTCGTAGACGAGGAGGCGCTCCTCGTCCTCGCAGCAGTAGCCCAGCAGCCTGACGAGGTGCGGGTGGCGGAACTGCCCCAGGAAGATGACCTCCGCGAGCCACTCGCGGTGGCCCTGGAACCCGCCCGCGCTCAGCTTCTTCACGGCCACGGGCTGGGGCTCCAGCCCGGGCCGCATCCCGGCGTCGACGAACCCCTTGTGGACGGGCCCGAACCCGCCCTCGCCCAGAAGGTAGCTGCTGCAGAAGTCGTGCGTCACGCCGCGGAGCTCGCCCAGGCTGAACGAGTGAAGCTGCAGCGGGCCCGCCATCTCACCCGCCTCGCCGGAGGAGGAGGAGTCCTTAGTATTATTGCCGCCGCCGGATTCGGCCATGGAGGCCGGGCTGTTGGCGAGGGAGGAGAGGCGGCGGAAGGAGGCCAGCCGGCGGGAGAGCTCCGACCCCGCGGGCCGGCAGCGGGCCAGGCCCTTGTCGGTTCCCGCGGCAACCACGGCGTCCTCGGCTGCGCAGCACTTGGTCGCCGACGCAAGAACCGGTCTCCAAGGCCTCGACGGCATCTTCGTCGTTGCCTTGCCTTCTTCCTTTTCTTTTTTTTTCTTTTTCAGCTAATAATAAACCAGCAGAGGCGATCGACAAATGAAACTAAGAAGGATGATGGGGGTACAAGATTTTATCGATGGCGGTGCAGTGGTTAGCGCGGCAGGCAGGAGAGAGAGCGCGTCCTTATAAGAAAGTGAGGCGGCACAAGGGCACGAAAAGGGAATGCGATGCCAACCGTTCCAACACGGAGCCCAACTGCTCCGAACCACTCCCCCTTTCCACAGGCAAAACTGTGCGCTTATGGCACCAACAAGCCTCGCCTTTCGCATGCGCTGCTCTACTACTTATTAGCAATACTATATGCATGCTTCTTTTCCATCTATAAAATATATGCGCATCAGGGAGATCGCACACAGATCTTTACACAAACCGAGGAGTGTTAGACCTCCTCACTCTCCAGTCACGTGATGTCAACGAGTCATGTTATAGCCTAAACATTTTCTTTAACTATTTGACAGTCATTTTGTTTGTTTTTTTTTATCATTATGCTGGGTGCTAGAACTCTATTCGAGTCAGAGGACTCGTTATGTCAGTTTGAAGTTAGTAGTTCAAAGGCATTAACTTGTTAAGTAGTGGTTCACAGGGTTAGCACAGAGTAATGCAACACCTCCTCGAGCTTATTGAATGATGATCGGGTTTAGGCTTGTCATGAATAACCTAATACAAAATTAGTATATGTAGAGGACCTTTGCAACACAACCAAGTTTAAGCATTGTCAACACCTTGTTTATTACTAAGTCTCAAATAATTGCTAACAAAATATTGTACTCCCTCCATGGTGCATCGAGGTATAAACTAATGGAGTATTTTGATATATCAAGTACTGAATTATACACGTTGATATGCTCACCTTAACATTCAAATCTAGTTTCAACTATTTAATAAGGATACTCATCTTTGCACTGCTGAGCAGCATCTGCTGAGAACTTGCATGGCTAGCACCTTACAGTATATATATTTTGTAGGATGCATCCGGTGATCGATAAAATGAGGCTCAGGGTAGTCGTGTTACGCGTGGATGCAGCAAAGCAATTCGCCACTTTTTGATCGATTGCTGTTGTATGCTAGCCTGGCATTGCGCATCTGCCTCCGCACATGTACCATGCAAAACGCACAATATTGCATCGGGATCTGGATCGCCATGACTAGTTTTGACTGGTCACGCGACCCATGCCATGCATGATGACTCAGCGTCTCAGCTTCAACGGGCATCATCACACAATATAATGAATGGTCAACCACTCAAAAAGGTGTAGTCTATAGGTCGATGGAGAATACCTCGGTCCACGAACGCTGATTGTTGGATGGAGATCGTACGATCGTCGAATCGTTTTTTACCCCCCCCCCCCCCCCCCCCCCCCGGAGCCACGAACGAGAGATTGATTCCTCGCATGCACTTATATACACGACTATTGTATACAGTAAATTTTATCAAATCATAAAATAATTATGGGCCGTCAATTCTAAGTAGATCGGTGATCGCTCACCTCCAAGGAGGTACTAGTTCCTCTGTGATTCCTGAAAGATATGTGTTCCAAAGTTTGTAGGACTTTGCAATAATAGAGAAATATACCATGTTATGGTGAAAAGATTCTTTTTCCTGATCCTGACGGTGCCATACATACATGTTAACGGCTAAAATTGATATTCTGGAACAAATCAGTTGTTTTCTTTTCCTAAACCGGAGCCCGGAGGCAGAATATGAACAAACGTCTAGATTGAGGTCAACCTTGATATTTCCCAAATTAAGTGTTTAGACATATTTTACATGTTTTTTTTTTGAACCGAACCGGCTGACAGATTTTACATGTTATGATGTATTTTCCTGGTAATTTGGATGAGTATCACTTAACCAACAAATAATAAAGTACTTGAAAGGACAAGAAGATGAAGCCAAATTAGCTACATTTTTGAAGTGTCCATGATGAAACTCTCGTTAAAACAATCAAAACGTACAAAACACTTAATTTGGAGTCCGGATCAAGTTATGCCGATTGGGTAATACTCACACACTGTAAAATTGGAAGTTTCAGTTTTTTTTTAAAAAAATAGAAGTTCCAATTGTGATACGTTTGCACATGAAGTTCCAATTTTGGTGGCCCAGCCCAGGTGAAAATTCGTGTTTGAAAAGGAATTTGTAAGATATCTAACTCCTAACTAGGCAAGACCTCCTCCTCCTGTAAATATGAAAGGTTAGGACTGATTGAGGCATCCCCACACCTTAATGGCACCCTTTTTAATTGTTATTCTTTCTTCGCCGCTCTACAACGATTGAATACGACGATCTATTTGGTCTACTGACGTTAGGACAACCCGAGCATTGGTTGATTTTCACAAACCCGAAGTTCTGATTTTTACAAACTACACCACGAGGTGCTTAGTTGAGAGTTGTACACAAGGACATGCTCGCGTTACGTGCTTCCATGACAAGAAGGATATCATCAAATGGATATACCAGTTCTTTGCTTTATGTTATGATGTTAAGATAACTTATTTATGCAATTTTAAATTGCAAAAGTCGTACTGATGTCATCAACTGAAAACCAAAGGGAATGCTTTCTTTTAATTCTATTTAAATAGAGAATGGAGTGGGGGGGGGGGGGTAATAAGTTTACATCTGCACACTGTGTGCTCTGTTGCATCATCCCAACCATTCCGTAATCAGCAAATGCTACGCTTGAGTTAACCAATGCACAAGGAGGAGGGCCATGTGCCGTCTCTCCACGTCATGTGTGTTTTCCTTTTTTTTTTTTTTAATTCATTTCCGCACCCAAAGTTTTCACTCGCTGTCCAGAACTCCAGATCATCGAATGGGGCCATGGATGTCCCTCCAGATACAAGATAACATTTTGGCGAAGCGCTGGGTCTGGGTCACCCTGCTGGCAGTCCGGCACCAACTCTGTATATACTTGCCTTCACACGCTGGCTGCTGCATCCACCGGCCGTCGCAACGTAGTAAGCAGTTTTTAGGTTCTGGTGGTTCCAAACAGTTTTGGAAGCTAAGGGGTTGCATTTACATTTTCCAGTTTAGTGTCCCATGGATGGAAGAGGCGCGTCCTCGCCTACCGCTGCATACTCGGAAGTCAATTATGTGTGCCTTACCAAACGCGGATCGCCATTCTGCTTACTGCACTCGTGTCGTGACTTGCGATGATGATGTAGAAAATTCAGTAATGGTCTCTGACCCTTTTCTTCTCCAGATTTTCTGGGAGGGACCTATAAATCTTCTTTCTGCGAGTGTGCTTACTTCCTGTCCTAGTCATTAGTGTCAGTGTGGCATTCGTAGCATATATCTGGAGAGGAGCAGTTGGGTGTGGTCGCAGGGATGACATGGACGCGACTTTGCACAACAATCCCGCGCATCATCGTCTGCTTGTGTCCATAATGGCCGCTATATGTGCTGGACCTGCTCCCTATTCTTGCATTGGTGCTGCCCGATCCGTCGCTCCCCCTGCGTCCGTGTCGATCGCACGCGTGCATGCTCGCAGACATCATCCACCTTTTGTTATAGTCCCTCCAGGTCGAGCAACTCAACCCACACACTGAACTAAACCTTCTCTCCTGAACCTATATGGAATTCATATTTCTTATATCTGGAGTCTCTCGAGAGGGCACGCACGCTCGCTCGTTCAGGACTAGCTTTTGAAATTTATCACAACATTATTGCATACCAAATCTTTATATCTATAGTTCATGCCAGCCGATTATTATTCAGAGTAATTTTCACACAGAGTACATGCTGTGTAAGAGCAAGTCCAAGAGATTAGCTAATTTAGCTAGTCTCTAAAATAAAACCCATAAAAAGCTACACTGATCCAATAGCCTCTGTAAAATTGATAAAAACGACTAGCTAGCAACACTATATCTTCAAATGTAGCTAGCAATAGTTTCGGAATGCAGAGCCATCAAATTTAGAGAGTGAGCTTAGATAATGTGTTGGAGATACTTTTTACTGAATAATAGCTATATTTGACTTGGTAATTCTTTTTAGCTATTCTCACTTAGAGGCTCTAAGACAGGACAGGAACTCATGGATGTGTGCGTCTAGAGGCTGCTTTCTCAATTCCTCCCTGGTGCCGGAAAGATATATGATGAAAAACACAAGTTTTCTTATTTGCACTAAATAGATAAAATGTTGACAATTTGTGAAATTGTATTAAATAGATGAAATTGAGCAAACATATTACCTACATTAATCTATTTAAACAATGAATTCTTTTTCTTAAAAGGATAGTAGCAGATACTTAGGCCATGTTTTCATAAGGCTTATGCTTATGTGAAAAAACAACTTTAGCTTTAGATTATCTATCAAAACAGCTTTTCCGATTTATTAGACTATCTGGCTTATGTAGAGGCCGAGCTGCAAAAAGATACACTCTCTGACTTGGACAAATTAGCTTATGCTAGTACAGATTTGAAAACAACTTAACTGCTTATGGCCATAAGTTCCTCGAATTTCAAACCATTTGGTAGATCTTATATCATTTTCGATGACGGGTGCAATTTTCTATCAGTATTGTGTTTTAATCAAACACATGCAATTATGTTTTAAGTCAACTCTTTTTTTATTTGTTTGGATCAGATGGTGTATTAATAACTATAAAGTATGATATTAAATACCGTGTGGATGTCTAAACAGTTATATTCGTTTGGATCAGATGGTGTATTACATCTCGGCAGTTCAAATAAGTAAACATGGCAATATATATTTATGAGAAGCTATCATCTGTTTTCGAAGATAATATATATTTATAGATGGTTTTCAGATTATCAATGATATAGTAAACTATGATAATAACTTTCATTATAGATTTCAAATGGTTTTGGGACATAATGAAAAATAGAATAACACAGATACAGCAAATGCAATACATATATTTCGAATGGTACATTATGATATCTCCTTTCCAACCATTACTGATCACTGAGGAATTAAACAATATATCATATATGCATATGGTGCATCTATAGAGCAAGTATAATTAATTCCCTTTTTTGTACTGGCTACTAGCTGTTCTTCCGCTACACGATGAAAATTGCACCACAGAAATATTTTGTTTGTGTAACATTATTTAACGTTTTTGTTATGAGTGAAAGGGAAGTACTGATTTGGAAAAGCAAAGTAGAGAGCTTAACTTATCTTACATGTGTGCATAGTATATGCCAAAAACATATGTTTAAGCTGTTCTTAATAGATGTTTTATTTTCATTAAATAGGATACCATACCACTATTTTAAATGATGTGGCAAGGGATTAATAAGAAGAGATACATTTAAATGAAATCATGTGTACACTGTTTCAAACACTTGTTATGTCTTGTAGGTACTATTATACCTGGCCAAGTGGGCTAGGCTAAATGGGCTGGCACGAGGCCCGCCTATTTTGGCCCGGTCCGAGCACGGCACGGCCCGAAGCTAGACGGTCCATGCCTGGGCCTAGCCACAGGCCCGTCGTGCCAGCCCGAGCATAGCCCGTTTAGCGTGGCCCGCTTAGCCCGTGAGGTGGCCCGTTTAGCCCATAAAGCACGGCACGACCCATTGAAAGTTGCCTAGAGGGAGGAGGGGGGGGGTGAATAGGCAAATCTAAAAATCCTGCAAAATTGGACTTAAACAAATTTATTAGACTGACCAGCAGTGCCGGTGACGGTGATCAGCAGTGCCGATGACCACTGCAGATGGGTGATCGGCAGTGCCGATGGATGAACACGCAATCATGTGAAATCTAGTTTTAAGTGGTTTCGCGGTTACTATGTGATAATTGACTACAACAGTAGAATAAAAGGAACGCTATGATAATAGGAAATAACAATACAAGGACTACTCAAGTAGATCTAGCAATTTAAGCAACTACAAGAACAAACCCTAGATAATGAGTAACTAAACAACAAGTAAATAAAAGGGCACACGGAGACACAAGATTTGTTACCAAAGTTCAGGCTCATAAAGAACCCTACGTCTCCATTGAGAAGTCCATAAAGGAACGGGTCTCTTTCAACCCTATTCTCACTCAAGCGACCACAAAGATCGAGCTCGAGTTCTCCACTAGCAAATCCCTTGCGGGATGGGTGATACAAACTCCTGAGGCGTCACCACACAAGTTGGGAGCTCTACGGACACCTCTAACCGTCTAGGAGCAAAGCTCCAAGAGTAACAAGCACAAGTTATAAGATGATTAAATCGAATGCTCAAGAGTAGAGGGGTGCTTTTTTCACTAGGAATCAATGGCTCACTCAAACCCTAGCTCAAGGAATGAAGCTTGGACTTGGAGAGGGAGAGTGAGGAGAGTGAAGCTCGAAAGTGCCAAATGATTTTCAAATTCTAAAGAGAGTGCACAAAGTGGGGTGAGACCCTTTTATACAAGGGGCTACAAAAGAGCCGTTGGCCTGTATGGACGTCCCGCACCGGCACTGCAGATGGAGCCACCGGCACTGCCGGTAGGGTTTCTGACATACTGTCATAGATCCGCAGGCAAGGATTTGGCCCGCACCGGCACTGCTGATCAAGACATCAGCACTATCAATGATGCAGCCACAGAGAAGATAAGTCATCTCTGGAGACCTTGACTGGCACTGTCGATCAAGAAGACCGGCACTGCCGATCGTAGTCAGCCAGAGAGCCCGAGGGTTGACAGTCTCTGTGAAGAGGGGACCGGCACTGTCGATCAGGGGATCGGCACTGCCGATGAGCTACAGGCTGAGTCAGACAGAAAGAGTGGTTCTCTTGTGGAACCGACCGGCACTGCCGATCAGAGTGATCGGCACTGCCGATGAGCTACAGCCAGAGAGCCAGAGAGAACAGTCTTCTCTGGATGAAGCAACCGACACTGCCGATGAGGCCATCGGCACTGCCGATGATGACAAGACAGAAGCCAGAGAAGTGTCTGGGCATCACAGCGCCTCTGGAAGAGTGGATCGACACTGTCGGTGAGGACCACCGGCACTGCCGATGAAGGTAAAAACAGAGGGCGACAACAATGGAATTTATGGGAAGTTTGAGCATTTGACTTTACCAAATTTGTAAATTATACCCCTCTTAATAGTACGGTTTACCTATACTCAAGATTAGAAATAAAAACAACATGAATCCTTCTTGAGTGAATTTTGGACTTTCAATTTGAGGCAAATGACATCTTATTATTATTTTTTTATTTCAATGCATTTCATTCATCAATTGAGATAGTCATCTACACACATACTAAATGAAAGCATTAGTCTATTCTTAATTGTATTGACGCCAATCACCAAAATAAAATTAGGGGCCTAGATGCACTTTCAATCTCCCTCTTTTTGGTGATTGATGACAATACAACTAGATTTTATAGAAATGTGCAATAAATTTCATTTTGTGATATAAAAGAGATGTGGAGCTCCCCCTAAGTGTGTTCATATGAGAAATAATAATCTATGAGTAACAATGCACATATTTAAAGAAAAGTGTGAGAGCTCCCCCTAACACCGTGCACGTGAGACAATTTGCAAAAATTAAGCATAAGACATGAGACAATGCATATGACAAGTATTTTCACACAAATGCATCTAGAAAGTGAAAGCCAACAATACATCATCACACGGATCATGAATAGCACAAGAACTTATAGAGCATAAATAGAGAGTTTTACAAGCACGCGGAGATTAAAGAGTTTTACAAACCACAAGCAAACAAGTAAAAAATTGTCCATCACTCTCACAACTCACAAAATGAAAACAAACAAGAAAACTGACTGAACGAATCCCAATCTTCTTCTCTCCCTTTGGCATCACAACACCAAAAAGAGGAAAAGAACCACCTCAAGCCTCACTCATCCGTGGAAGCATCGTCGTCGTCTCATCATCATCCTGAGCCTCCTGGACAACCTGTGTAGCCTGAGTGTAGATACCCAGGGATCATCATAAGTACCCATGTCCGGCAGAGGAGTGAACTGAGCTGGAGGTGGAAGCTCAACACTGGTGGTGGCGGCGAGGGTCCTCATATCGGTCTGGATCTGTGAAAGAGCCTGCTGCTGCTCTCTAACTGCCACTGCAGTGTCCCGGCATATGCGAAACATAGACCTGATGGCTCGAGAGACCTTCATAGACCGACGGCGAGGGGGAGGGGCAGCACTAGTGCCGGCTGCCGCTGCCACTGCTGCTGCTGCTGAACTCTGAGGCACATCTGCAGCTGGAGGGGTGCCACCGTGGGGAGGAGATACAATAAGAGGAAACTTTTTCGGCGTGACTGAGGGATGCTTGTGATCACAAATAAACTGACAGCCCACAACACGCAGAATCACCTTCATGATGTAAGAAGCATAGATCAAAGAGGCCTTACTGGTATAGGAGTTGTAGAGAATCTCAGTCCACATGAACTCAAACACATTGAAAGGCTCTGCTTCCTCTTTCATAGCAAACATCAAGGTCTTGGTGGAACTGAGAATGTGAGTGTGGTCCCCCACCTTAGTAGTCAAGGTCACCCTGAGCATGTTGTTGAGAACTCGAAAATATGGCTTCATGCCATGATATGAACCAAACTCAACACCATGCTTGGGGTCAGCATACCTAGCATCATACATGAAACCCCACTCACTATCCTCCTGAGGATCAAACATTGTGGCCTTCACCTTCTCATAATCTGAATCATCAAATCCAAGAATGTGAGCGAAGTTGAAATAGGTGATATCGAACCTGTTCTCCTCAATGGTCCAGTGCATCTTGGAATCCAGCTGATTTTCCTCATCCTGCTCAACCCACAAAGTAGAGTAGAACTAGGCAATGATCTCATCGTTCCAGTGCTGGTGCATGCCCATGATAGCAGTCAAGTTTCTCCTATCACATTCTGCCTGGATCAGCTCAAAAGTGAAATCGTTGGCTGCTGCCATCCGCTGCCAGTCAATGCACTTCATGGGAACAACTCTGTGAGTAGTCTTCTTGAGAATGTTCCGGTACCAGGACACCTGACTCAAGTCCTAAAATCTGATATCTGAAATCTTTGGATGGGCTGGGTCCAGGGCTTGGTATGCCTGTACTCCTTCATCTCATCCCTGGACAGAGGTACAGGGATCCTGAAGTCCTCAGATACCTAAGGTGCCAACATCTGATAAGTGACAGAGGAGCAAAGAGGTCCAGGCTAAGGCTGATAGACCTCATCCTCAGACTCCTCACCCTCTCCACCACTCTCCTCCTCCTGCTGCTCACTCTGCTCTTCCTCTTCTGCCTCCTCTGACTCTTCCTCCTCCTCACTAGGGGAAGGCTGCCGTGGTGGAAGGGCCTTTCCTTTGCCCTTGCCATGCCCAAGGCCAACACCACGGGAGGTGGTTTGGACGAAGTCACCGCCTTGGCCTCGCTTGCCTCCCCCACCACGATGAACAATGGGGGATACATCAGGATCAAAGTCCTCATCTGAGTCACTAGGAGTACCCGGATGCTTCTGTCGCTTGCCACCTGCCATCTGTCAAGGAGAGAAGAAGTGGTGTGAAAAGATTACAACAAAAACAGTACTGAATTGCTCTCTGGTTTGCTCTGATCGGCAGTGTTGGTGGGAGCCATCGGTAGTACCGGTGGGTCAAACAGGAAGCAGCCCGAGTGAAACTGCTCTCTGGTTGGCCCAACCGAAAGTGTTGATGACTGACACCGGCAGTGTCGGTGGGTCAAACAAGAAGCAGCCCGAGTGAAACTGCTCTCTGGTTGGCCCAGCCGGCAGTGCCGATGACTGACATCGGTAGTGCCGATCAGTGCAAATCGACTGCTGCAATAGTCAATTAGGGTTTCTAGATCTCTCGATTGATAGTGCCGGTGGGGGCCATCGACAGTGCCGACCGAGGGAGAATCAAACCCTAAATCCACTAAAAATTTGAGATTTAGCCACTAAAACTTTACCAAATTACATGGGTGACTAACTTACTCCTAGATGAACATCTCTGTCAAGTGAAATTACACAAAAACATGAGGCATTGCGAGATTCAAAAGATGGAGATTTTCAAAAATACCTTCAAAAAGTCCTTCAAATCTGGGAGGAGATGGAGGAGGGGAGGCCTAGGAGATGATTTGATCCACTCCCCGCTTGATTCCATGAAGATTGGCAAGTTTTTTGAGAGGAGGAATTTGGTTAGGGTTAGAGAGGAGAGAGAGGCGGTGAGGAAGGACAGGAACTGAGAAAAGACTCGGTCCCGTGAGGGGACCGAGTGGATTTCAAAAGCTGGACCCCGTAACGGCAGTGCCGGTTCTAGGCATCGACAGTGCCGGTGCAGGTTAAAGCACAAGGTCCAGGCCAGCATCAGCAGTGCCGATGGTGAGCATCGGTAGTGCCGATGAGGGCTGCCCGAGGGACAAAAATCCCAGATAGGAGGCTGTCTCTGTTGGACATCTGATCGGCAGTGCCGATAAGGGTACTAGCAGTGCCGATCCACTGAAGATCAGATAGAACAGAGTATAGAAAAAAGTAGGAGAGGAGTTTTTCAAAATAGTTTTTGATGGACAGGGGGAGATCTTGACATCCTATGGTCAGCCAACAATCAACATCTCATAACATTAACCATATTTTGACAAGATTTGATCTAGAGATCAAAACTTAGCACCGATAGCAAAATAATAGACTTTTGACATAAAGCAAGGATTTTTGCAATAATGAAACAATCACCATTCAGATGTGCACATTCTCTACATCACATTGCTAGAGTCAAGAATATTTAGTTCACTCCTAAGATAGCAAAATCTCTTCTTATCTAGGGGCTTCGTGAATATATCGGCTAGTTGATCCTCGGTTCGCACATGACTAACTTCTATATCCCCCTTTATAGAATGATCTCTCAAGAAGTGGTGGCGAATTTCTATATGCTTTGTGCGTGAATGCTCAACGGGGTTATAAGCAAGCTTTATGGCACTCTCATTATCACATAGGAGAGGAACACGGCTCGATTTGTAACCGTAGTTCCTTAGAGTTTGTCTCATCTAAAGTAGTTGTGCCCAACAACTACCGGCTGCAACATACTCCGCTTCGACCGTGGAAAGTGCAACAGAATTTTGTTTCTTGGATGACCATGACACTAGAGACCTACCCAAAAATTGGCATGTACCGGAGGTACTTTTTCTATCTACCTTATCCCCGGCATAATCCGTATTGGAATAGCCTAATAGATTGAACTTTGAGCCCTTGGGGTACCAAAGCCCTAGGTTGGGTGTGTGAACCAAATATCTCAATATTCTCTTAATGGCCACCATGTGACACTCCATAGGAGCGGCTTGAAAACATGCACACATACACACACTAAGCATGATGTCGGGCCTAGATGCACAAAGATAAAGCAAAGAGCCAATTATGGAGCGATATACCTTTGATCAATAGGTTCATCCTTTTTGTTGAGGTCGAGGTGGCCATTTGTTGGCATCGGAATTTCGATGGGCTTTGCCTTGTCCATGTCAAATTTCTTCAATAAGTCTTGTGTATACTTTTCTTGACATATGAAGGTGCCCTCCTTTAGTTGCTTCACTTGAAAGCCTAGAAAGAATGTCAATTCTCCCATCATGGACATCTTGAATCTTTTGGTCATTATCTTGCTAAATTCATCATAAAAGGTTTAATTAGTAGAACCAAATATAATGTCATCGACATATATTTGGCATACAAAGATATCATCACCAAAATGCTTAGTGAAGAGGGTTGCATCGGCCTTACCCATGACAAAACCCTTTTTAACAAGAAAATCCCTAAGGCATTCATACCATGCTCTTGGGGCTTGCTTAAGCCCATAGAGCGCCTTATGGAGTTTATAAACATGGTTAGGATACTTAGAGTCTTCAAAGCCTGGTGGTTGCTCCACATACACCTATTCCTTGATTGACCCATTTAGGAATGCACTTTTCATGTCCATTTGGTACAACTTAAAATCATGGTGAGTAGCAAAAGCAAGTAATATTCTAATAGACTCAAGCCTTGCTACGGGGGCATAAGTTTCATCAAAATCCAAACCTTCCACTTGTGAATACCCCTTTGCCACGAGCCTTGCCTTGTTTCTTATCACAACACCATCTTCATTTTGTTTCTTATGGAACACCCATTTGGTGCCCACAACATTCTTATTCTTTGGCCTTTCCTCTAATGTCCACACTTCATTTCTTGTGAAGTTGTTCAATTCTTCTTGCGTGGCCGTCACCCAATCCGCATCCTCAAGTGCTTGTTCTACCCTAAATGGGTCCATAGAAGAGATAAAAGAGTAATATTCACAAAAACTACTAACTCGAGATCTAGTGATTACCTCCTTGTCAATATCTCCAAGAATTTGCTCGACGGGGTGATCACGTTGTACATTTTGATGCACTCTTGAGTGCGGTGGGTGTGAGCTTTCTTGACCACCATCTTTATCAACCTCTTCATCAGGTCTTTGAGAATCATTGCTTGATGCTTGTTCATGATCCCCAACGTCTTGATCTTGACCACTTGCGTGATCTATTTCTTCATTATCATGATGTTGGTTTTGTCTTGAGGGAGAGGATTAATTTCAATACTTGATGTTTCTTGTGGTCTCACATCACCAATGGCCATCCTTTTTATTACATTTCTAGGAGCTTCATCATCTACACCATCATTAACAACTTGCTCCCCTTGAGAGACATTAGATTCATCAAATGTCACGTCACGTGAAATTTCAATACAACCGGTGGTTTTATTGAATACACGATAGGCATGAACATTCGACCCATAACCAAGCAAGAAACCTTCATCAACTTTTGGAGAAAACTTAGAAGTCTTGGGCATCTTGTTTAGCATAAAGCATTTGCTTCCAAAAACACGAAAGTAGTAAATATTAGGCTTGTTACCGGTTAGTAGCTCATATATTGTTTTCTTCAATAGTCGATGGAGATACAACCTGTTGGAAGCATGGCATGTGGTGTTGACGGCTTCGGCCCAAAAGCGGTCAGACGTCTTGTATTCATCAAGCATTGTTCTTGCCATCTCAATGAGCGTGCGGTTCTTTCTTTCGACCATCCCATTTTGTTGAGGGGAGTAGGGTGCCAAAAATTCATGCTTGATGCCTTCTTCATCGAGATACTCTTCAACTTGAGTGTTCTTGAATTCGGTGCTGTTGTCACTCCTTATTTTCTTGATCTTGACTTCGTATTCATTTTATGCTCTTTTCATGAATGTCTTGAGCACATCTTTTACTTCACCTTTATCATGTAAAAAGAATACCCACGTGAAGTGAGAAAAGTCATCAATAATTACAAGACCATATTTGTTACCACCAATACTTATGTAGGAGACGGGGCCGAAGAGGTCCATGTGCAACATCTCCAATGGCCTTGTGGTGGTCGTCACATTCTTGGCGGGGTGTGATGCTCCAACTTGTTTTCCCGCTTGGCATGCACTACAAATTTTATCCTTCTCAAAGCAAACGTCGGTTAGTCCTATGATGTGGCCGCCCTTTTGGAGTTTGTGAAGATTTCTCATACCAACATGGGCTAGCCTTCTATGCCACAACCATCCCATGTTGGACTTTGCTAATAAGCATGTACCAAGTCTAGCTTCATCCGTGGAGAAGTCCACAACATAAAGCTTTCCTTTAAGCACACCCTTAAAAGCAACCAAGCCATCACTCCTCTTATAGATGGTCATACCACATTCATTGAACAAACAATCATAGCTTATTTTACAAAATTGTGAAATGGATAAAAGATTGAAGTCAACGTGATCAACAAGCATAACCTTAGAGAGAGAATACGAAGGAGTGAGAGGGACTTTACCATAACCAAGTACTTGTCCCGTTCCATTGTCACCAAATGTGATGTACTCATTTTTGTTGTGATTTGGCTCAAATGACTTGAACATCTTTTTGTCTTCGGTCATATGATTGGTGTATCCACTATCAATCAGCCAACTTGATCCTCCGGAGATATAGTCCTATAAAACAAATTAAGCTTTGTTTTTAGGTACCCAAATTTGCTTGGGTCCTTTTACGTTAGACACAAGCACCTTGGGCACCCACACACATTGGCCTCTTGTTGCGTGGCCCAACATATTTAGCGAAGACACGACCATGCATGTTTCTCATGAGCACATAAGAGGCATCAAAATCATAAAAGAGTGCACATGAGGTTTTAAGCACATTAGCATGAAAATCGTTAACAAAAGAAGTTTGGTTAGCTTCATTGTTCTTGGCTTGCTTCTTTTGATAAGATCCTTCCTTGATAAACTTGAGGAATTCCTTCCCTTTCTTGTTGTCCCTAGCATTCTGCTTAGCACCCTCAACATAACCAATGCCATCCATGATATGTGGCATTCTAGTATATGAGTATGCACCTCTTGCATATTTTGTCTTCTCATCATCAACAACATTTTTTTCATGTTGTATTTTGCTTTCAATAGCTTTTACTTTCTTGTTCAAATCATTAATCAATTTGATATTAGAAGCACAAGCATCAACATCAATATTTGTAACGTCCCGCCCCTCCGAGGCCAGGCCCGCTTACACCTGGTAGCTCTCTAGGACCTCAAGACTGTCCTCACAGACCAATACTAGTCTTTTCTGCATACTTTGTCCTCACTCGTGCGCACCCGAGAATGACTTCTCGGTCGGTCACCCATCCCTAAATTGCTCTAGGCCAAGCACGCTTAACTTTGGAGTTCTTTAGGGATGAGCTTCCGGAAAAGAAGTTGCAACTTGTTGGTATGAGTATTCTATCAATCCTATTAAGCCCTGGGTCAGGATGTCACACTCTCACCCCCTTAGGAGATCGACGTCCTCGTCGATCAACCCCAAGCCAGGAACATCCTCTCTTGGCCACGTCCGTGTGCCCAGTGCCAGTGCATGTGCCATGCTGTGTGACCACTCTGGGCCCACACCAGCCATGCACACCATGCCTGCGCAACTGCGACCCCACGGGCCCGTGAAACTGCGAGAGTCGGCTCTGATACCAACTGTAACGTCCCGCCCCTCCGAGGCCAGGCCCGCTTACACCTGGCAGCTCTCTAGGACCTCAAGACTGTCCTCACAGACCAACACTAGTCTTTTCTGCATACTTTGTCCTCACTCGTGCGCACCCGAGAATGACTTCCCGGTCGATCACCCATCCCTAAATTGCTCTAGGCCAAGCACGCTTAACTTTGGAGTTCTTTAGGGATGAGCTTCCGGAAAAGAAGTTGCAACTTGTTGGTATGAGTATTCTATCAATCCTATTAAGCCCTGGGTCAGGATGTCACAATATTATAGCATCTATCACATCCTTTGCTAGTGGAAGCATGAGAGGAATTATTTGAGGAGGATGTGAAAGTTGAAAGAATCCTATATTGTTCTTCAAGAGACTTATGAGTCTTTTCCAAATCCTCATACTTCTCTTGAAGTTCATCTTTAGTGCTCTTAACATTCTCACAAGTATTCTCAATTTTAGTGAGAGACATAGTTAAGTCATTATTTTTCTTTCTCTCTTCTTCTAGGAGCTTCTCTAATTCAAGGTTTCTTTTCTTTTTAAGAATAAGCAAGTCTTCTTGTTTCTCAAGTAGCTCCTCTTGCCTATCATTTTCTTTCTTTTGTTTTTCAAGTAATTCCATAAATTCAAGCATTTTGGGAAGTGAAGCATTAACATCATCATCACTACTACTAGCATAAGAGGAACGCTTGTGTTTAGATTTTGTTACTTTCGATCCTCTTGCCATAAGGCACTTGTGAGTGTTGTCATCATCATCATCACTCAAGCTCCCAAATAGAGAAGTGTTGGTGGGAGTGACGCCAATGGCAAGTGTAGCAATGCCTCCCTCATCCGAGTCGGATTCGGAGGAGGGAGATGATGAAGAGGATGAGTCATCAGAATTCCATTCTTGGCCAATGTGAGCTTCACCTCTTCTATGCTTCTTGTACTTCTTGTCTTTCTTGTGATGTTTGTCCTTCCTTCTTTCTTCCTTGTTCTTCTTCTTTGGACATTCCACAATGAAATTTCCTTCATCACCACATTCATAGCAAGTTCTCTTTGACTTTCTTACTTTGCCTTTATCATGGCTTTTCTTCTTATAGCCATCTTTTTTAAGGAATGACTTGAATCTTCTCACAAGTAAAGCCATCTCATCATTTACTATCTTCATCACTAGAGTCAACCACTTTCTTCTTCTTCCTTTCTTGCTTTTCTCGTGTAGCATTGAGTGCTACATAATTTTTGTCACCATTTGCTCCCTCAATTTGCTTGATCAAGGCATTTATTTTGTTGGCTTGATCATTTTGTTGCTTTTGGGAAAGAAGCTTCCCGAGTACTTCATCGGTGGAGAATGTTTTAAAATTGTCCTTCTCTCTAATGTTTGAGCAAATGTTGCTATCCCAAGGTCTCAATGCTTGTAGTAGTCTGTTGTTTATATCCAAGTTGGTCATTCTAGCTCCTAGTGCTCTTCTTTGATTCACAATTCTCATGAGCCTATCATGAACTTCTTTTAGGCCTTCTCCCGGACCCATGATGAACAAGTTAAACTCATTTTGTAATTCTTTAAGTCTTGCATCTTTAACGAAATCAATGCACTCATAGATAACCTCAAGTGTTCTCCATAGTTGGTTGGCATTCTTTATTCCGGCTACCTTGTCATACTCGGTGGCACTAAGTGCGGAAACAATTGCACTAGCAGCCACGACATTACGATGAATGTTGATTTGATTCTTACGGGTTGGATTGTCTCTATTTTCCCACAAGAAACTATTCTCGGTTATACTTGCAACATGAGGACTCATGAATTCCAAATACATCATCATCTTGTATTTTCAATGATCATAAAATTGTCCATTAAAGTAGGAGAGTCTACCGGACCCTTGCCCAATACGATCTTCTTTGAGATCATCATAATCAAACATGACATTGTTGTAGGTTTTTGGTAGCCCATCTTTATCAATATCTTCAGTCCTTGAATTTTCTCCAAACACATCATCCTCGCTCCCTGCCCCGGATGTTCCACTAGGCGGAATTTTCTTTCCCTTTGTCATCTTTATCTTCAAGCGGTTAAGCCTTCAAGAAGATCCCGCTCTGATACCAATTGAAAGTTGCCTAGAGGGGGGTGTGTTGACTTTTGCTAAGCCATATTAATAAATCATTCCTGGCACGGGGCCAGAAACGATTCACTAATATGTTCTAGAGTCAAGTAGGTAAAATCCGCAAGCGCACGGAGAATACCGCTGTAGCATTTCATCCAGAAGTATTCAGGGTATCGTATTTGTTTATCCCAAAGGAAGGTTATGATCAAGAAGCGTTACTAACATATAAGATCATGTTAACAATTAGCAAGGATATCTAACCAAGACAGGGGGGTACATGATAATAACCGGGTAGTGTGACACGCACAGAAGATTCCTACTAAATAAATAAAGTCTAGTGGAGGAAAGACTAGGCTAAGCTACTCCTATACAGTTACATAGCTTAAGTAGAATACATACAGACCCACACTCAGGTTCAGCAGTCAATAGTATAGCACTTCAGGCACGGACTTACCCCTGCATCCACAGGCGACTTCCGCCAAGAGCCTACGCACTAGCCTAGCGTTGTCCGGTCCCGGAGATGAAGACACGGATGATGCTTCTTGTTTCACTCGCCACACCTTCTTGGTCTTTGTTGCGGTCGGTGGCTTCTCGGGCTTCGGAGGCTGCGGTTTTGCAGGCTTCACAACCTGTTTCTTTGCAGACCTCGGAGGTTGCTGCCTTGTGGACTTCGGAGGCTGTTGCTTAATGTGTGACCTTTGCCTCCTTGCCTTGCTCACAGTGAGCGAGAAGAAGGCTCCACCAGCAGCAGCGTCGAGGTGGTCGCGGGCCGACGGAGTAAGCCCGTTGTAGAAGTTCTGGATGATCAGCCAATCATCCATCCCGTGGTGGGGACAAGCCAGGATGTACTCCTGGAGCCTCTCCCATGCCTCAGGAATCGACTCCTTCGACTCCTGCTGGAAGCTTGAGATCCTTCCGCGGAGGGCATTGGTCTTGCCCAGCGGGAAGAACTTTGCAAGGAACGCAGCTGAACACTTCTCCCAAGTGTTCACAGCTTCAGGGTTTGCGCAGAACCACTGTCTCGCTCTCCCAAGGAGAGAGAACGGGAACAGTCGAAGGCGAACAGCGTCGGGGGTGACGTCCTTCATTTTGAACGTGTTGCAAATCTCCAGGAATTGCTGGACATGAGCACTAGCGTCCTCATTGGCTTTCCCACAGAATGGGCTAGCCTGCACCATGGTGATGAGACCGGTCTTGATCTCGAAGTTCGCATCTCCCACATTGCCAGCTGGTCCCGTAGGGATGTTGGCAGCGGAGGGAGCGGAGAACTCGCGGAGGGTCTTGTCGGCCATTTGCTCAGAGCTTGATGGTGCGGGGATGACAGGTTCGATTGGCCGAGTCTCCTTACGAGGAGGGGTGAGCCTAGCTCGTGTCCTTCTCAGGAGTGACTCAGGATCTTCAGTGAAGTTTGTCGGCAAGTCGAAACCAGTCATACACTACCCTGTTTTCATACAAAATGCAGAAAACAAAGCAAGGTTAGCCTGCCTAGGAGATAGCCTTAATAATTGCAACACTACTATATACATTAGTAATTTTTCTTAAATCATACGCCCTCCCCGGCAACGGCGCCAGAAATGCTTGTTGACTTTTGCTAAGCCATATTAATAAATCATCCCCGGCAACGGCGCCAGAAATGCTTGTTGACTTTTGCTAAGCCATATTAATAAATCATTCCCGGCACGGGGCCAGAAACGGTTCACTAATATGTCCCAGAGTCAAGTAGGTAAAATCCGCAAGCGCACGGAGAATACCGCTGTAGCATTTCACCCGGAAGTATTCAGGGTATCGTATTTGTTTATCCCAAAGGAAAGTTATGATCAAGAAGCGTTACTAACATATAAGATCATGTTAACAATTAGCAAGGATATCTAACCAAGACAGGCGGGTACATGATAATAACCGGGTAGTGTGACACACACAGAAGATTCCTACTAAATAAATAAAGTCTAGTGGAGGAAAGACTAGGCTAAGCTACTCCTACTATACATTCCTATACAGTTGCATAGCTTAAGTAGAATACATACAGACCCACACTCAGGTTCAGCAGTCAATAGTATAGCACTTCAGGCACGGACTTACCCCTGCATCCACAGGCGACTTCCGCCAAGAGCCTACGCACTAGCCTAGCGGGGAGGATTTCAAAGGACGGACAGGGCTGTCACCACCTGCCGCCTACCTCAACGAACCAGTAGACTAACGAATAATTGATGCAAATCAGTCACCCGAGTACCATACTTGCATGACCAAAGAGCACTCTGCCCCTCCGCGATTACTATTAACGAGGCAGAGCTACCATACGAATACGATCACCAAACCCATGCTATACTTTATCAGCTAAAACTAAGCATAGAGACTATAACATATAAACTAGACTATAGTGACGGTATATAACTAGCATGACAATAGTGGTATAATAAATATAAACTACTATCACACAAGTAGACTATACTATCACATATATGGATCACAATATCAAACAAGAAACTCATGACCCAAGCACAACTATATAGAATATATATATATATTGATAAGAGCAAAGTCTTACAAAAGGGAAAAGATACAAGAGCCATACCAATTCCAAGTGAAGACTTGGGACTAGAGAGCTCTAGACTCAGCCTAACTCCACTAAAACTCCAAGAACTACTACTAGCAAGAGAGAAATGCTTCTTGTGGTGTGTGTTGAGTGTGAAGGCACACCCTCCTATTTATAGCCTCAATAGGTCGGCAAGGGGGAGTAACCGCCACGGAAGGCATCTCAAACCGTCATCAGGAGTCACGGAGGAGCCAACACGTGGAAGCCCAGGCGGAGAGGGCGCCCGGCCGGGTCGGCCGACCTGACCAGGTCGGCCGACCTGGGGGTGGCCCCTCCTGGCCTGTGCTTTCTCCAGGTGGCTGTCCTGTGGGCCCTGACGTCGGTTTGCGCGGTATTACAGGGAGTTACGTCGGTTAAGTGCTGAAAATGGGCCCTTCAATCCGTGTGACGTCCATGTGGCACTCTCTGATTGGTCGAAAGTGTGTTTTCTTGCCTTTTGAGGTGTTTCCTTCACATTTTCTCCTGCATGCACAAAGTTCTCCAAGTACAAGTGGAACTATATTATTGTGCTAAAGCATGCGTGTATGAAATGCCAAATTCTCCTTTATTTGAGTATAGTTGACGGTTAAAAATGGTACTTAACAGCCGTCAACAAACTCCCCCAAGCTTACCCTTTGCTCGTCCCGAAGCAAAGATAAACTTAAGTTGTTGATCAGGAGTTGCTACAATGTCCTACTCCTCAATAATACTATGCGCACAACAAAGTACTCTTCCTAGAATTAAATATGTTGGCACATAACTTACCCATTTACCTCGATCCATGGGGCTTTTACACCTCATTGTCTTGGGCGGTTGAGAGATAGAACAATTGCAGGGCACCAATCACTTGCTCTAGATTCTGCTATGTTATTCCGGAGGTTTTCAAAAGATTTTGAAAATAAAAACCAAGTTCCTCAAATGATTCTCTCGGATCACTCAATATGTGTATGATTCCTCACCAAGGCAAAGTGTTGCCTATAATCACCTACTTCTAAATAAGGCTTTATGTGGAGCTCAAGGTAGGGATATATGAGGCACTCATGTTCACATAATATTGCTATGTCAAAAGACCGGATCCAAGAAAAACATCAATTCAAACAATCTTGATTAAGATGTGCAAGTGTGTGGGAGAACGGAGGAATGGTGGATGGGAAGAAATAACTCCTTTTTGAATTTTCCTTCTCTCTTTTGGAGTTTCTAGGCTATGGCTATCTTTTGCTTGCTCTCTTTTTTGAGCATTTTTTTTTCTTTTCTTTTTGCATAGCCATAGTCCTAGTTTGCAATGAATACTTTGAGAGAGGAATTTTGCAATGGATATATGGAGTGTTTCTTTGGATGGATGGATGGATAGTGGCTTTCTTCCGGTGTAGAAAAATAGCTCACAGTGGATATGGTGGATATGGTGGATGCTATCTTCTTGATTTAGAAGGATAGCTCATGGCGGTGGATGTGTGTATATGATCTTGATCAAGAGAGCATGAAAAGAGTTCTACTAGGGTCACAACAATTTTTACTAAGCTCAATGTGAAACAAGCAGCATATGTATAAAGGTTTTCAAATGTAAACACTACATATGGCTGTGGTGGGAATTTCATCATTGAGGAACTTATCAATTTGTCATTTTGAAAAATAAAACTCCGGAATTCAAGCTTTACGTTGAGCAAGATCATAGCAGCCCTATCTATCATATCATACCTCTCAACAACTTAGAACTAGAGAATGCATATGCTACCCACAAGATTCAAGTTCAAGGCAAGATTTACCAACAAACCTAACTCTTGAGAGAGTACTAAGTTGTAAACTAGCATTAGAGAGGAATAAAGGACAGAGCAACTATTCATCATCCCAACATAGGAAAATTATACACATTCATACCGCGCATGAAAAAGGAAAATATTTTTGTTCTTTTTATATTTTGCAAATTTTTATGGATTTTCAGATTTAGCAAATGCAAGAAATAAAGGGAAGGGGAAAGATACAAGTTACCGTGAGAAGGGGGGTCCTCCCCCAAGCTTGTTCTTGCTCATATCTGCTGGTTCGGGTCGTAGCCTTGGGAGCGGAAGAAGGCATCCCAATTGCTCTGATTCTGAGCCATCATCGCGTTCAGCTGGCGGAATTGGTTGTCGCTGAAATTCTGCCATTGCTGGGTGTCGGTGACATGTTGCGTGAGAGTTTGTTGCATGCTCTCGGTGCGCAAATCAATGTTGTTCACCCTCCTTGTCAACTCGGCCATCCCATAGTTGAGTTCACGGAACCCACGGGATGAGAATGACCGAGTGGCAAAGGATGGCGGTCTGCTTGAACTTGATGACGTCTGCATGGGGTAATTGTACTGAGATTCCCATGCTCCGGCCTGCCATGTTGATGCACCCGCCTCGTCCTGTGGCGGGGGCTGCTCCCATACCGGATCTCCGGTCGGAGTGTGAAACTCCGGTGTAGGCTCCATATGCCTACGGGAACGTGTCGGTCGCCCTGAAACACTATGCCTGCGAACTTCTCCCACTGGCTCAAGTGGGAGGGTTAGTGCCCGACAGTGATACAAACGAAGACCCGGGTTAGGTAACGGGAATTCATTTGTATACCCGGGAAAGTGATAGATCAAGGTATTATGTGGACCATGTTTCAAAGTATGTCCTTGCACAAAATAGTCCTCGCCTAGAAATTCTCTATCTACCGTCAAATATTCAACATGAACATTCTCAAGCAGACCACACTTCTGTGCAATGCGAGTAACTAAAGAGGTGCACTCAATTGGTCCTGTCAACTTTATATTGTCTAACCATTGATCAATCATGCATTCCGCGGGTGACACCCTAATTTTCTTAACCATGGCATAAAGTATTTTCAATTCATCTTGCCGGACAACCCTAATGTCACCTCGAGGAAACAAGGTCATAGCCAACCACACATGCATAAATCTAAGTGTAGGATTATGGATGGCACTTGTTCTAGGCTTGGGACCCCACTCGTTTCCGGAAATCTTTTTTCCAAAAACTTTCTTTATGGAACCCCTTTAGCGCTTTATCTAAGTCTAGCCTACATTTAGGATTTAGACCTAGCATAGCATGAAGATCACCCCATGTGACCAAGCGCTCTTGCCCAAACAAGCGAAAAGAAATGCCTTCATCATACTTTCTAAGGGTGCATAAAAACTGCATAGTAAGCAAACGAGAACCCGGCTCATCTACTTCTACGAAATTTAGCCAACCCATAGTGCGAAAAATAGAGGCAAATTCTTCTCTCATACCTATTTTCTCGAGGAAGTCCGGATCGAAGCGTCGGGTGTGGGCGAATGGCCGTTCTCTCATGAGCGCGATGGCTTGGCCCTCGCGGTCATCCTTGATGTCGAGATGCTCCTCGGTGATGAGCAAGGCCGGCCTTTCCTCCGGAATTTCAGCTTCGGGGTCACCATGCCCCGAACTTGGTGTGAGCTCGACGGAGGATGCTTGACTCGTGCTTGCACGAGTGCTTTTTCTCCGCTTGATTCCGGCGACTTGCTTCATTCGGTTGAACATGGCTGCACACAAGAACAAACACAAGACAAGAACAAAAACAAGATCGAACAAGTGTTCGGGTGAGCATTAGTGAAAATGACAAACCCGAGCTTCTCCGAAATTGGTTTTCTTCTCACAACAACTTGCAAATGCACTAAAACAGAGGGGAAATATTTTTTTGGGTTTTTGGGGCTGTAGTAAAGTTGAAGAACACGAAATTTTGGGAGAGCAACAAGTGAGCAAAGGAGGGGAGTGAAAGATGAGCTTGGAATGGTGAAGCTCCCCCTCCTGGGCGGTTTTTATAGCCAAGGAAGCAAGATGGCCGTTAGAAAGAGACAGAGCAACGGCCATATAGCCGTTGGGAGAAAGGAGCACAGGAAAAGGTGGGGCCAGGGGGTCGGCCGATCCCACCAGGTCGGCCGACCTGGCAGGTGGGCCTCCTGGCAGCCCCCTTTTTCCTATGTGTTCCCCAACGGCTAGGGGATTTGTCCCCTGCTGCCTTTTTGCTCAAAAAGCTCGACAAAAAATCTTTTCAAAATGGAAAGCCCAAAAACCTTTTTTCTAAATTTTCAAAAATGCAAATGAGTTTTGAAAAATTCCAAGGTGGCTGGAAAAATTCAAAAGTGCAGAAATGCAGTGGTCGGGAAAAATCAAAATGTGGTGGAAAGCAAATATGCAATTAAAAGAGCAAATATGGATAACAACCGGTTTAACCTCTCGGCGAGGACTCACCTTTTAAAGTCCGACGAGCGGGACTTTTCTCCGGCGTTCAGCTCGATGAAGCGTTGTCCGGTCCCGGAGATGAAGACACGGATGATGCTTCTTGTTTCACTCGCCACACCTTCTTGGTCTTTGTTGCGGTCGGTGGCTTCTCGGGCTTCGGAGGCTGCGGTTTTGCAGGCTTCACAGCCTGTTTCTTTGCAGACCTCGGAGGTTGCTGCCTTGTGGACTTCGGAGGCTGTTGCTTAATGTGTGACCTTTGCCTCCTTGCCTTGCTCACAGTGAGCGAGAAGAAGGCTCCACCAGCAGCAGCGTCGAGGTGGTCGCGGGCCGACGGAGTAAGCCCGTTGTAGAAGTTCTGGATGATCAGCCAATCATCCATCCCGTGGTGGGGACAAGCCAGGATGTACTCCTGGAGCCTCTCCCATGCCTCAGGAATCGACTCCTTCGACTCCTGCTGGAAGCTTGAGATCCTTCCGCGGAGGGCATTGGTCTTGCCCAGCGGGAAGAACTTTGCAAGGAACGCAGCTGAACACTTCTCCCAAGTGTTCACAGCTTCAGGGTTTGCGCAGAACCACTGTCTCGCTCTCCCAAGGAGAGAGAACGGGAACAGTCGAAGGCGAACAGCGTCGGGGGTGACGTCCTTCATTTTGAACGTGTTGCAAATCTCCAGGAATTGCTGGACATGAGCACTAGCGTCCTCATTGGCTTTCCCACAGAATGGGCTAGCCTGCACCATGGTGATGAGACCGGTCTTGATCTCGAAGTTCGCATCTCCCACATTGCCAGCTGGTCCCGTAGGGATGTTGGCAGCGGAGGGAGCGGAGAACTCGCGGAGGGTCTTGTCGGCCATTTGCTCAGAGCTTGATGGTGCGGGGATGACAGGTTCGATTGGCCGAGTCTCCTTACGAGGAGGGGTGAGCCTAGCTCGTGTCCTTCTCAGGAGTGACTCAGGATCTTCAGTGAAGTTTGTCGGCAAGTCGAAACCAGTCATACACTACCCTGTTTTCATACAAAATGCAGAAAACAAAGCAAGGTTAGCCTGCCTAGGAGATAGCCTTAATAATTGCAACACTACTATATACATTAGTAATTTTTCTTAAATCATACGCCCTCCCCGGCAACGGCGCCAGAAATGCTTGTTGACTTTTGCTAAGCCATATTAATAAATCATCCCCGGCAACGGCGCCAGAAATGCTTGTTGACTTTTGCTAAGCCATATTAATAAATCATTCCCGGCACGGGGCCAGAAACGGTTCACTAATATGTCCCAGAGTCAAGTAGGTAAAATCCGCAAGCGCACGGAGAATACCGCTGTAGCATTTCACCCGGAAGTATTCAGGGTATCGTATTTGTTTATCCCAAAGGAAAGTTATGATCAAGAAGCGTTACTAACATATAAGATCATGTTAACAATTAGCAAGGATATCTAACCAAGACAGGCGGGTACATGATAATAACCGGGTAGTGTGACACACACAGAAGATTCCTACTAAATAAATAAAGTCTAGTGGAGGAAAGACTAGGCTAAGCTACTCCTACTATACATTCCTATACAGTTGCATAGCTTAAGTAGAATACATACAGACCCACACTCAGGTTCAGCAGTCAATAGTATAGCACTTCAGGCACGGACTTACCCCTGCATCCACAGGCGACTTCCGCCAAGAGCCTACGCACTAGCCTAGCGGGGAGGATTTCAAAGGACGGACAGGGCTGTCACCACCTGCCGCCTACCTCAACGAACCAGTAGACTAACGAATAATTGATGCAAATCAGTCACCCGAGTACCATACTTGCATGACCAAAGAGCACTCTGCCCCTCCGCGATTACTATTAACGAGGCAGAGCTACCATACGAATACGATCACCAAACCCATGCTATACTTTATCAGCTAAAACTAAGCATAGAGACTATAACATATAAACTAGACTATAGTGACGGTATATAACTAGCATGACAATAGTGGTATAATAAATATAAACTACTATCACACAAGTAGACTATACTATCACATATATGGATCACAATATCAAACAAGAAACTCATGACCCAAGCACAACTATATAGAATATATATATATATTGATAAGAGCAAAGTCTTACAAAAGGGAAAAGATACAAGAGCCATACCAATTCCAAGTGAAGACTTGGGACTAGAGAGCTCTAGACTCAGCCTAACTCCACTAAAACTCCAAGAACTACTACTAGCAAGAGAGAAATGCTTCTTGTGGTGTGTGTTGAGTGTGAAGGCACACCCTCCTATTTATAGCCTCAATAGGTCGGCAAGGGGGAGTAACCGCCACGGAAGGCATCTCAAACCGTCATCAGGAGTCACGGAGGAGCCAACACGTGGAAGCCCAGGCGGAGAGGGCGCCCGGCCGGGTCGGCCGACCTGACCAGGTCGGCCGACCTGGGGGTGGCCCCTCCTGGCCTGTGCTTTCTCCAGGTGGCTGTCCTGTGGGCCCTGACGTCGGTTTGCGCGGTATTACAGGGAGTTACGTCGGTTAAGTGCTGAAAATGGGCCCTTCAATCCGTGTGACGTCCATGTGGCACTCTCTGATTGGTCGAAAGTGTGTTTTCTTACCTTTTTGAGGTGTTTCCTTCACATTTCCTCCTGCATGCACAAAGTTCTCCAAGTACAAGTGGAACTATATTATTGTGCTAAAGCATGCGTGTATGAAATGCCAAATTCTCCTTTATTTGAGTATAGTTGACGGTTAAAAATGGTACTTAACAGCCGTCAACAGGGTGAATAGGCAAATCTAAAAATCCTACGAAGTTGAACTTAAATAAATTTATTAGACTGACCGGCAGTGCCGGTGACGGTGATCGGCAGTGCTAATGACCACTGCCGATGGGCGATCGGCAGTGCCGATGGATGAACAGACAGTCGTGTGAAATCTAGGTTTAAGTGGTTTCGCGGTTACTATGTGATAATTGACTACAACAGTAGAATAAAAGGAACGCTATGACAATAGGAAATAACAAAACAAGGACTACTCAAGTAGATCTAGCAATTTAAGCAACTACAAGAACAAACCCTAGATAATGAGTAATTAAACAACAAGTAAATAAAAGGGCATACGGAGACATAAGATTTGTTACCGAAGTTCGGGCTCACAAAGAACCCTACGTCTTCGTTGAGAAGTCCACAAAGGACCGGGTCTCTTTCAACCCTATTCTCAAGCGACCACAAAGATCGAGCTCGAGTTCTCCACTAGCAAATCCCTTACGTGATGGGTGATACAAACTCCCGAGGTGTCACCACACAAGTTGGGAGCTCTACGGGCACCTCTAACCGTCTACGAGCAAAGCTCCAAGAGTAACAAGCACAAGTTATAAGATGATTAAATCGATTGTTCAAGAGTGGAGGGGTGCTCTTTTCACTAGAAATCAATGGCTCACTCAAACCCTAGCTCAAGGAATGAAGGTTGGACTTGGAGAGGGAGACTGAGGAGAGTGAAGCTCAAAAGTGCCAAATGATTTTCGGATTCTAGAGAGAGTGCACGAAGAGAGGTGAGACCCTTTTATACAAGGGGCTCAAAAAGAGTCATTGGCCTGTCTGGACGCCCCGCACCAGCACTGCCGATCGAGCCACTGGCACTGCCAGTAGGGTTTCTGACACACTATCATAGATCTGCAGGCAAGGATTCGGTCCGCACCGGCACTACCGATCAAGACATCGACACTGCCGATGATGCAGCCAGAGAGAAGACAAGTCATCTCTGGAGAGCTTGACCGGCACTGTCGATCAAGAAGACTGGCACTGCCGATCACAGTCAGCCAAAGAGCCCAAGGGTTGACAGTCTCTGTGGAGAGGGGACCGGCACTGCCGATCAGGAGATTGGCACTGCCGATGAGCTACAGGCTGAGTCAGATAGAAAGAGTGGTTCTTTGGTAGAACCGGCCGGCACTGTCGATCAGGGTGATCGGCATTGCCGATGAGCTACAGCCAGAGAGACAGAGAGAACAGCCTTCTCTGGATGAAGCAACCGGCACTGCCGATGAGACAATCGACACTACCGATGATGACAAAACAGAAGCCAGAGAAGTGTATGGGCATCACAGCGCCTCTGGGAGAGTGGATCGACACTGCCGGTGAGGACCACCGGCACTGCCGATGAAGGTAAAAACATAGGGCGACAATAATAGAATTTATGGGAAGTTTGAGCATTTGACTTTACTAAATTTGTAAATTATACCCCTCTTAATAGTACGGTTTACCTATACTCAAGATTAGAAATAAAAACAACATGAATCCTTCATTCTTGAGTGAATTTTGGACTTTCAATTTAAGGCAAATGACATCTTCTTTTCTCCTTTTTTTTGTTTCAATGCATTTCATTTATTAATTGAGATAGTCATCTACACACATACTAAATAAAAGTATTAGTCCATTCTTAATTGTATTGACGTCAATCACCAAAATAAAATTAGGGGCCTAGATGCACTTTCACCCATCAAATAAAATGATTAATATTTTAATATTTATACTGAAAATCATATATTTTTTTAGTTCAAATTTATTGATAAAAATATTTTATTTATAAAAAATATCAATTTTTAGAGAAAAATCAAGTATATAAAATTTAAGTGGGCTCTAGACCAGCCCGGTCCAAATAGCCCGCTGGGCTGACGGGCCGGCATGACCCATGTAAGACGAGTCGTGCCGTGCTTGGGCCTCAACGTAGGTCCATCGGGACGGCACGACACGTCCCGTTAACTAGAAGAGTCGTGCTATCAAGGAAACAACCCGACTCGTCACGAGCTCGTGCCGTGCCGGGCCAGGTATAGGTACTATTAGAAAACAACAACAACGAAACCACATATTGTGTGGAGTGGTTTATTTTTAAAAATATATTTTTATATACATGTCAGTTTTGAAAATAACAATATGAAACTCACTATTAGGATTAGCCATATAGTACTGTAAGGTAATTCATATTTGTGGCAAGAAAACAATTAATAAATAAATAATTTTAGATTCATTGCTAAAAAAATAATATATATTTGAAACCTTAAAATACTCATAAAGTATATTCAGTGAATTATACTAATAAGAAATGTTTATGTACGTGAGGGTTTTTATAAGCAAATTTCTAAATATATACTTTTCCCTTATTCATCATCTAAAATATTATTTTTCTTATTTGTCACTGGTTTTAAAATTTTCACCCCTTCCATACCATTGTAATTACATGCATGAGAAAATATTTTAATTACACCCTCCAATCGTCTTATTTTTCATGTTAACTTTCATTATACTCTATTAATTAACTATATCGATAGATCATCAATGACTATTATGATCTCACTTCTTAATCTAATTGCATAACTTAAATATTATTATATTAATTATTTTGAGGGACTAAGATCATATTAAGTCATGCAGGTCTTTATTATTACTTAACGAAAAAGATAAAATAATCATTATAATAAAAACCTGAAAAGCCTTTAACAATGATTATATTTCAAAACAATGTAATATAAATAGTATAGAAGGGATGCAATTTTTTAACAGATAACGAATAAGAGAAATATAATTTTTTAATATCGAATAAGGGAAAACTATAAATTTGGATGATAAATAAGAAATTTGCTTTTCTTTTATCTGTGTCCACAGGGAGCATTTTTATACCATTTTGGCCCACCATACAAGGCCTGGCCCGGTAATGCCCGAATCCCCCAGACGCGAAGGTTGCTGAAAGCCGGAATCAGCGTCGAAACAAGACCGTCCTTCCTATCCGTCGAGCCGGCGACCGCATCTGTAGAAGGACCATCCCCGCGCTTCTGGAGAGAGAGGACCCGGTAAGCCTCCCTCAATCTCTCTTTTCGCCCGCCATTCTAAGCAGCTCGAGTCCGTGCCCGGGGGCTCAGGTCAGGAGGCGAGCGCATATGGTCTCACTCAAGTCCTGGTGTTATCCTTTCACCGAGCTTCTGATTCTTGTCAGGGGCCATGGTGTTGGGCATGCTTACTAAACAATTCTGTGCTTTTATTTGGGGCTAGGTGTTTCGCGGTAGACTGTGGAATTTTGGTTGCCTGGGAGTAGTAGTTGGAATAGAAGAAGGCCTAGGGCCAATTGCTTTGTTGCAATTTTTTTTTATGGCTAGTAATGCCATCAATCGGCTCTGTGTGATTCATCCTTGTGGGTATCTGATAGTTGCAAGGTCTATCCCCACTGTTTGACGCCCCTTATGTTCTTGGAGAATGATGTTTATCTTTGTACGTAGGTTAAGGACAAATGTAATCTTTAGTGCAGCTTTAAATTAAAGATCGGATAGATTTGAACTGCAATTGAAAAGGTGATAACTACTATGCTAGCCCAAATTATGATCTTCACCAACTTGGATTCGCCTCTCTCACGAAAATAGCAAGCTGCAGAGATGACAGATGAGAACCATGAAAAGCAAGATCCTGGATAAGAAAACAGACATGCAACAATATCTGGAAAAGAGGTTCATTGAAGAGAATAGGTGCCACTAACCTCAATGTTTGGTTGTCTTAACCTGGATCAAAGGCATTGAATGTTCTACAGATCACCAAACAGGATGTGATAAGTAGCTGAACTAGAGTATTACCCTTCAGGATTGCATTCTAGAAATATTATTTGAATCTGTTATAATCTCCCAATAATGGATGTTTTCTAGGAATTGAGCAATAAGTTTAACATAGCAGAGAATGAACCCCTGTCTCACTTTAAACTCCTGCTCTGTAACCAGATGGATTATAGAATACTACTGTGCATTTTGTATCTAAAAAGAAATAGGAGCTACTTGTTTAATTTTATAGTTGTTTTTATATGCTTTATTTATGTTTACATAATTTGTACATATCTCAGACATGTCAATGGAAGACAGAATCTATTTACCAGCGCTCATTTGCCTGGCGTTCTGGGATACAAAGATTGGCATACAACTGAGTCAAAGTTCATGGATGATTCTAGGATAGAATTTCTTGTGTGCCCTTGAATGCTACCACAATCCTTGATTCGGCGAATTTCAGGCTGGGTTTAAAAACAACCCCCTTATCTGTCCCATGGCAAAGGACGGGTCTAAGGCCTGGCTCAGGTCATTGGTCGTCTCACATGGGTCACGGTACCGCTGTGTAAGGGTGTGGCAGGGATTCGGGGATTTTCTTGACCTGTGTGAGGGTGAGGTCTTCTTCTTACCAAAATGGCCCGTGCGTGTGGGCGGTGGGGGGGGGGGGGGGTGCTTACCCCTTTGCAGGTCAAGTTTTGCCTTTTTATTAAACCTTGATTCGCCATTTACAAGGTTCCGATCCCTTCCTTGTCATCAGTCAAATCTCTTTCTCCCCAATTTCAAGAACTTTTTCGGTGGTGAATTGAGGCTTTTGGTAACATTCAAGGGCACACAAGGAATTCTCTCTAGTTCTAAAACCTTGTTGCTGTATGCTTGGTGATACTTTGTTGTCGGGTTTAGCAATTATGGAAACATCTGCAGAGTATGAGCTGCTAGAATACACAAATAGTTTTGAATATTAATTTCTCCAACCTTCTCACGACTCATGAATAGGGAATGTTGTTGCTAATCCTATTTTACTCATGCTATGCATCTTTTTAATCTGTTTGTATCTTCTTGAACTATGCAGCACTAAATTTGCTTTGTTTTCTGCCATATATAGCTTAAAACTTGGGTTGTCCTGCTGCTTATATTCCTCCTTTATATTCATATTCATTACACATGGTTCTAGCCTCAAAGTTCCTGATGTAGATTTCAGGCCACAACACTTCATAAGTAACTCGCGTTGTTTCACAGAGCATTCACTTTAGAAACCGAAGTTGCCCTTACTTGTTCTACAACCTACGTTCTTTATCCTTTACTACCGTGTGAAGAATAAATTACTGAGTGTGTGCTGAATGTAGGGGTTCGACTCCTAGTGGGAGTGAATTTACGTGGCCTAGTTAAAAAAATCCCCTCGTCTGACTCCGCACCAAAGCATGGCTTAAGGCCTGGCCCACGCTCACATGGATAACGTGGCCGCTGTGTAAGAGTGGAGGAAAGGAGGTTCGGGGGTTTTCTTGATCTACATGAGAGATCTTCTGTTATAGCAATGCCCGGGGGGCGTCATACCCCCCGCAAGTCAAGTTTTATAAATATGTAATGCGTTCTACGTGGTTCTTCCAAATCAAACCAAAAAACATACTTTCTGGTCCTTTTGCTATCTTTTTGTGCTTTGTTACATACTCCTGCAAGTGCATCTTTACACATAATTGGATCACCTTTTTATGATTACCTTTGAGTATCCACGTCTAAAGGAAAAGTAAATATCTGGAAAATAGTATAGATGTGCTAGATTAGATTAAGTTATCCTTACGTGGCTGTACTGAACAAATAGCTGGGCCATAAACTCTTAAAGGGGATGAAATTCATTCTGCTTAGCATATTATTGAAATGATCTTGTGCTAACATTGGGGATACATCCTCCTTTATGCAGAGAATGTATATTCGAGTGAAGCGGAACAAGACTACTTACTTCATACAATGTGACCCGACAGAGACAACTTTAAATATAAAACAGAAACTGCATTCACTCATAGACCGACCGCCAAGTGACCAACAACTGATCTTACTGGCCACCAATGATGTATTGGATGAATCAAAGACACTGGCAAATCAAAAGGTACTAGTATTTAGTCCCATAATACAGAGGTGCAACCATGTTCAAAGATAATTCATGTCAAATGTTTCTGCTGGGTCTTAACAACCAAGTTAGACCTTATAATTATACCAAAAATATGTTGATTTAATTAACTATGGGTTTTCTAAACTAGCAACAAACTTGGGATTTATTACTTTTCTGATTGTCCTTTCTGGTACAGTAGGCAATTAATTCTGTCTATTTATCTGCCCAGGTTGAAAATGATGCTGTTGTTGCATTGACACTGAGAAAAGGTAGAGCTCTGCTCAAATTCCTCTGTTCAAGTGTTCTTGTTTTAACTACATGTGCTGTGATCCTTTTTTTTTGTGCCTCCTATACTTGTTTTCTAGTAGGAAATTTTGATGGTACATTTTCTCACCCGACATATGTTTTTATCCCCTATATTTTATACTATAATAGGTGCGAGTTGCAGTAGGATTCACTATCCCTTGCTAAATTATCACCATCTTCTGAAACACAAACTTGGAAGTTCACCGATACCTATTACTGGACAAAGTGGATGTGGTCTTTCTTTCCCTTCTTCTGTGGTTATAGCACCATGTTCTAAACCCTTTTAAGTTATATGCATCTACTCTTTTCGAAGACGGTCTATAAGGACAACCTTTTTAACTGAGTTTCAAATATGGCGTTGTCTCCTGGTTAAGATGGTTTTATGATGTCTCCACATAGATACCTGATTCTTTGTTCTTTCATCAGATGACAGCGCGTTTGAGGATGTTTCCATTGCAAGGCCAGAAGATTTTATGTCATCCTCATGATGCAGGCTCTTGCATTTAGGCATCAAAATCTCCAATTTGTGGGTTCTGTCTCATAAAGTTAGTGGTTATATTTTGGCTTCCTATTTGTTTATCCTATGCTTCCGCTGGTCATGCTGTATGAATTCTGGGCAACAATTTTGTGCTGCATTAAGCCTTGATGATTTGACTATCTAACCGACCAGCACTTTCTTCCTGCCCTCTTAAACCTTGATGGTGATCAACTTTCTGAGCGCACCTGCTTACTATTTAATTCTGTGCTAGATATTGCATGGTGAGATCAACTAGTGAATCGACCTAACCTAATCACCACTTTGCAGTCACATGATTGATCCATAATTGATTGCTGAAACTTCGCTGTCAATCTGCCTTTGGACAGCAAGTGATCGCTGGTAGCATGGTAGTCCGATTATCGTTTTCCTACCTTAACTGACCATTTAATACTTGCGCATTACCCTGTTTGAATAGATGCTGCTTTCTTCACTTGCATTCCTGTTAAATTCGAACGTCGTTGATGATGCTAACTATGTTAATGTGAAAATTTTCAACCTTCCGTCCACTCATTTTAGAACATGTCAGCATCATACGCGCCAGTTCTGCGGTTCTTGTCCGGGGACTTAAGCAGCTGGACGCAGGGTTGCTTTCGTTCTTGGAACTGAAATTCAAAGTCTGTCATGATAATTGATGAATGATGACGTGCATGGACCAGATCTCTTCGAAATCCAAAGGTCTTTCGGTGGCGTTCGCCATCGTCCTCACTTCTGCATTCATTTTTCAGGCAATTTGACTGAGAAAAGAAAAACTGAAACTGTCAGCTCCAAGCTGGACTTAGCAATCTGCAATATTTGGCCTGAAAAATTTGGCCAAAAACAGGTGCATTTAGTAAATGTTTTCATTTTTTATATCATTAGGGGGCATCTTGCTCTAATTTTATCGAACTGTCATTGCCTAGTTTGTTTACTATAATATCACTTGCAAACGGATAGATTACTCTTATAACATGTCTCACAGGAATGACACGCGAGGCCAAGAACAAAGATACAGCAGAATCGTTGATTGGATGATCTGAGAGTTGACCTCAGGTTGTTTTGGTGGTGGGCACCAACGTTCCGTACACAACTAAGATAACATAATCATAGGGTACACGCTTCCGTGTCCTCCGGCTCTAGGGACCGTACTTGATAGTCGTATCATTACGCTAGCCATATTTTAATTATTTTCTTCGCATTCGTAATCAACTTGCAGATAAGCTAGGAGATGTAGATTACACAGGTTTTTCGCAGTTAGACGAGATCTCTGTATTTTAGTAATGTGGACATCTGGTGACTTACATGTCGTGAGCCCGTAATGCTACGATTTATCTAACAAAATGCAGAAAATTAGACGTTTAGCTGACAGAGATAATGAAGAAAGAGATATAATAGAGTTTCAACAAAAATAAACCTAACTATGTGTGCAAAAATAAGATTGAGATTGAGATTTCCTTTATTTTTAGAAAAGAGATCCCCAACAGCCCTGCTTTTTCTTTGGTTTAGCTGTGTCATAAGGTTTGTCAATCTGATTAAGGTATAATTAAACAATACATGGTTTTTTAGATTGCTAATATATGACTAGTTGTTTGTTTTGTCATTTTTGGCTAATATTTCACTTGCTTTTTGTTGATCGCGTGTCCAGAAGTCTTAGAGAATGTTGTAGTAGGTTTTTAAATTATTTAATATGTTTAGAAAATTGTTGAACTAGATTCTAGTATTTATTGGCTAGGTAAAAAAATTGACAAAAGTTGAAACAATGTTCAGAAAAATATTGAACTAGATTGACAAAACCGTTATTTTCATTTTTTTTTTGCTAAGTATCCCTTATTCGTTTGGGGGAAATTTGGTTTCTTTACCATGTGCCTATATTGTAAATGAGATACGACAAATGCAAAAAGGAGATCATGATATGAAGCTCCCAACAGATAGCAATAATGCAGGAGTATACACATATGTTTCCAAAAAACTCTTGGCTGACCACACAAATCACTCTGGACGAGTCTGTCCTCCGACCGATGAGAACAATAAAAGAGGAACTAACCTTGTGCAACTGGAGATGAGCAAATGGAAGCAACTGATGCTTAACGGCAGCACCTGCCGTGCTGCATCGAACTATTCAACGGCCATTTGTCCCGTTGCTGCTGCCACCTGTAGAACATCCTTGATTTTTTTTAATAAAAGAAAGAAAAAAATTAAGCACGAATTCGTCCTTTGGTTTGCTTTGGCCCTACTCCTCTTTCATGTATCAATGCCGGCCGGTCTAGAACAAAGATGACCCGTGGAACACTTCGCTGCCGCATGAAACCCGCTCTCGTAAGTTAGCCCTTTAGCAAAGAAACCTGTTTGTGTCCGGGTTTAATTTCTGAAAGCATAGTAATTTACAACCAGATTTCACGATATGAATAGTCAATTGTATTCAGTTCGATCAATGTTTGTGTCCGCCGTCAATTGTACCGGTCAAAACGTTTTATTTTGACTGGAGGTTTTCAGTAATGTAGTGAAACAGGCCTTGAATTGAATGAAGGGTATAACGGAAACACCTCACGCGTTGCTCTGCTCATCAATAAACATGAAGGTTCAGAAGATAGTTTTAGAGCCGAGAGCATTTTTTATGCTCATCTGATACAAACTGAGAGCTGCCTGCGATCCCCTGGGTTCTCCGTTTTCCTCAGGTAAACCATCATGTCGAGCCTCCATGCTTTGTTTGTGATCGCACACGCGGTTGGTGCCTCACGCGACGAAACAGGTCTGCGGCCGTTAACATGCTACTCCCTCCGTTTTCATTTTGTTGCCGTCAAAACAAGAAAGCCAGTTCACAAACCCGAGTACTTAAATTGATCGGCTAATCTGGTAATAATTCTTAATTCCAAACGCAGGTAATCCTTATGATTTGCCCCCGATTAAATTAAATTGTTTAATTTTCTATAGAACACGTATGCTACAAAAACTGTAGCGCAACAGTACGGGAGCGCGGCTGGCAACAAGTTCCAAGCTGGAATTAGTTACCAAACACCACCATTTCGTGGTCCATCAACTTCTGTTGCAGTCGCGAACATACAATCCGTCCTCCCTCCCTGTCTCATTTCATTTCTGCCGCTCCATCTCCATTGTCCTCTCCCTCGCTTTCCCCCTGACACTCTCAAGCTCCACGACGTCAGCCTTCTCTCTCTGCCTCCAAGATGCTCTGACCTCCAGCGGGGTGCTGAAAAAACCGATCCCCATTGCTCGAGGTGCAGGCCAAGGACAAAGGAACCAGGCTCTTCACTGCAGTTTTCTTCCTCAGCCGCGGCTGAATCAGGTATGTATGGAAGGACGCTTGTGTTCGCCAGGCTCTCTCAGTCATGTCGGTTTTCTTGGTCTTGCCGGAGTTTCAGACGTTGTCGATTGCCAGAGCCTAGCCCTCGAATTTTTCCGAGCCTGCAAGAATATTGGTATTCGTCGAATTCGTATGGTTTGTTGTTTCGTTCTTCTTGGCCAACGGGATTCTTGGTGAGGCATTGCTTTCGGCAGTTGTTAGGATTCTTGAGCTGGAATTTCCTCTTCGTCTTTGCTACTGACAGGGGCTGTCAACCCTTGATGTTATCGGACATTCTCTGTGCTCTTCAGGCTGTTGAGCTTTGCATCTTCTTTAGCTTTTGTTTCTGAATTTGCTGATGGGAATTGGAATTCCTACGCATTGCCTGTAGAAAATTTGGCTATGCTCCGAGTTTCAGGCTTCGCAAAAGCTATTTTGACTTGTGGTTGCCATCTCTTTCCAGATGATCGCCTTTTGGCTCATGTAGCTGTCAGTTTGTCGCAATCTTTACCTCTCTTGCTTGTCTAGTAGGAAACCTTACGAGCCTTTCACCGAATTGGAAGCTATTGATTGACGCTACCAACGAAGCTGTACGCTGACAACAATCCGGGGTCATGTTAGCCATTCTGCTGAATCCTCTAGCTCCGTCTTTTGACAGATGCCGTACTCTGTCCCCTTCATGAACAGTTTGAACATGGTTTTCGAGCTTTTATGGTAGCTCCTTCCGTGACAAGTCCATTCTGATGCACAACAAAGGGGGCATTTTCATTTATCAGTTCTCACGCCATCAAATGACGTAATTGTTCTTTCACTACCTAATCTTGCACCATTATTGGCACGACTATGCCAATCCTTGCTGTTCTTTGCATCCATTATCCCTGAACTTTCTGCACGTTTAAATTTTTTAAGCAGAAATTTAATTTTTTATGTAACTAAGCAGAAATGTATTGATCTGAAGCTACTAAATTTTGGGACCAATTTCGTCCATATCACACTTTTCGGGTGCACACTGTATACAATGATCGGTTACATTACAACATGTGTACATATTTCTTTGCTAAAGGGCTAACTTTGATATCCTATAAATGCTATTGAATACAGCCAAGTCATAAAAGTCGAGGTGCGTTACAAATGGTGACAACAGAGGTGCTGATTTCCTCCTCACGTCTCAAGTAAAACTAGCAATCAGTTGATGTAGCAAATGCTACTGCAAGAGAGAATGGTAATAATTTCGAATATCATTTCTCCTTTGTTTTATTATTATTATTATTCACATCGGTGCTGATTGTTCCTCATATTTACAGAGTGCTTATGCGTTGAAAAATTCAAAGGGGCCACCGTTTCCCTTGCGATCCATTCTCGTCTTCTTCATTGCATTATTTGGATTTTATGTTTGCTACTTCTCCTTTAGTCAGATAGCTTTCGAAAATGAGGAAAAATTGTCCACCGAAGAAACAAAAATCAAAATTCCTTGCAGAACACCTGCAATTCCACATGAACAGCTGCCATATGTGCACTTTCCAAAGCCTATGACTTATGACAGGTAACTTCCTCTGAAGATAGAGAGCATCTCTCTTAATCTATATGCGATGTGTTCTCTGATTCATTTTCTGCGATGTGCACTGTTTCCATGTCCACACTCCACAGGGGAAAATGTGCATGTACTCCGGTTCGTTACTTTGTTATTATATCTATGCAAAGATCAGGAAGTGGGTGGTTTGAAACTTTGCTGAATAGCCACCCTAATGTCAGCTCAAATGGTGAAATATTCTCTTTGAAAGAAAGAAGAGAGAATATCTCATCTATTTTGAGAACTCTTGATAAATTGTATAATATGGATTGGCTCACCAGTGCAGCAAAAAATGAATGCACAGCAGCGTTTGGACTGAAGTGGATGCTAAATCAGGTAAGCTTATCATTTGATTCTCCCCTTTCACTGGGTTTTCTGTGAAGGCATACTCAGTCAGCTGCATTGAAAGTACAAATTGCTTGGTTGCTCCAGATGTGGCAAACCATAAATCTCGTCATGTAGCATTGACTTCGTACCAGTGTAACTATGACCGTACTTTCATGTCACATTCTCATGAAATTAGATCCAATCTGCCTTTGGGGATGCTTAAATTCCTGCAAGAATAGTTACACACATTCCAGAGTTAACTAGAGATCTCCTAGCGAAAGTGTGAAACGGTAGGAGTAATCATAGATCAGATATAAAGCATTATTGATATGGTTTGCTTCATGTCTTGTAGGGACTCGTGGAATATCACCATGGCATTGCTAATTATTTAAACAAGAAAGGTGCTATGGTGATATTTCTCTTTAGGAGGAATACATTACGGAGGCTCATCTCTGTGGAGGCTAACAACTATGATAGGAGAACAAAGCAGTTGAATGGCATCCATAAATCACACGTGCACTCAAAAGATGAGGTATCTCTTGCTCTCATGCATATGCATGTTTTACAATCACTGAATTAATATATCTACTTCTCAGAAGCATGACTTTGACTAATTTATGTTCTGTTTGCGATCTGGTAATTTGCCATTGAACTTCAATCATTTTGCTCTTACCTTTTCTGGTTCTTTCTGAAAAGTGAATCATCTGTCAGTACCTCACCTTTTGTTTGGGCAGGCTGATATACTTGCAAGATTCAAGCCGAAGATGGACGTGTCTACTCTAATTCCAAGCATCGTAAGTGCTGAACGATCCATGAGAACTTGCTTGGATCGCTTCAGAAATACGCGCCACATGATTCTCTACTACGAGGATGTGATCCGCGACCCAAATGTAGATACCACTAAACAAATATTCTCACCCTCTGACAACTCTGCTGTTACTCAACAGCTGATGTTTGTTTTTCCTATATGCAGGCATTGTCTCGGGTGCAGGAGTTTCTTGGAGTTCCGGTGAAGAAGCTGTTCAGCAAGCATGTGAAGATCCATACCAGACCCCTTCCGGACCTCGTCGATAACTGGGAGGATGTGAGTGAGATGCTAAACGGAACAGAATACACTCGTTTTCTTGATGATCGAGACTATGTCAAGTGATGTCTTCTGAGTTCTGACTATATCAGGATGAAATGGACCACATTTCAGTTTTTAACAAAAGGTTCAAAACATGTCTTTGTATTCTTCCTTTTGCCGTCACAAGTTCATAAGGGGTTGCTGTTGCTACAGTATTTTTTCTAGGCAGTAGGTTGCAGAAATGATGAAACCAACTAACCGAGATGGTAAAAGTTGATTTCTCTCTTTCCCTCTTTTAGATTATGTATAGATTTTATGGTTTGAGGGGCCATCGATGGACGATGGTGACTCACAATTGAGCTCCATCTGTAAAAGTCTAAATGAGCAACTACTATCTGACAGTTCTTTGCCCAACTGAGTTCCCTTAGATTGAAAATCAGTTGATTCAGAATTTTCTTGGTTCAGTAAGAAAGGAAAATGCAATTGTTCATCTAAGTGTATGTGCGCCTTTTATTATCATCTTTGGATAGGCATCACTACATCCCTGCTGTCGCTCAAGCACTCCTTATGTTTTCCCGAAAGCTTTTAGGTTCTCCATGTTGTAACGTCTGGTTGTTCAAAACCTAGACCCTGTTTGTTGCAACTTACAATAATCTATGAGCAACAAACAAGCCAGATTATTGGATCAGATTATTTAAATCTGCCTCCAGATTATGATAATCCATAAGCTAGTGGAGAGCAGCTTATTCCTGATTATTACCTCTCGTCCCCCCGTAATAACCTATAAGCTACAACAAACAATAAGTAGCTTGTTCAGCTCTACCTTCGGAATATTAATATATACTTTCTTCTTATAAAAAACATGTTCTCGTTCTTCTCGGTTACTATAATCCAGTCTGTAACAATCAAGGACAACAATCCATATTACAATAATTTGGGGATGCAATAATCAGGCCCTAAGTCACACGGCCTTTCTCTTGAAAAAAGTTGGAATTAACAAAAAGAAAGTTTGCTCCAGAGCTAAACATGTGATGGGAGCGTAAAAGTAATATTGGAAGTGTTGGAACCAAAAACGTTCAGCACTGCAGTACACGGACTTATTTGGAGAAGCGTAAACTTTGTGTAAAGCATCGCGTAGTCTTAGTTGTATTGGATATGCACACTGCCGACTGCGCGTTGTCTTTCTGATATTTTGGAGAGTTCTCGGCGCAATACGATTAGCCCCAGCAAATAAGGATCCACCCGAGCCCATGCATAAGCTTACTCATTTTATCACCTACTTACTAACTGAACAAAGAAATACCAACCTGGAAACAAAAGAAAGAAATGAACATGTGAAAGCTTTGCCTGAATTCACCGTAAATTCAGAACAGATTTAACCGGAGCAAGCCTATAGAACCTCAGGGGATCACGAAGATCTAAAGTTTCAGGTAGTGCAAAAACACAACTTCAGGACTTCTGATCTATATTTGATCCTATAACTCATTTGCCCTTGATGAATGTGAGACCAAGAACATTTCTTTAGTATGATAAAAAGATGTTTCACAATTCTACAGTGATATACAACAGTTTGGTATACAACAGCTGAAAAAACAATAATTTCATTCTGATTTCTTGCGGGAAAAGGATCTCCGCTCTGATAAAGGGACAATTACCTCCCACAAGTTTCTAATCAAACCTCTGTCATAGATGTTATTCTTTACGACTGTTCCCTCACTCAGAGTTCGGGATCTACCAAAGAATGTCCTCCATTTGCTTGGAGGGGATTTGTGTGCTTCTCTGTTAACAGAGTCTATGCTGGCCTTGAGCACATCAGCATTTGCTTTTATTTCATTCTCCTTTTTCATCCACATGATATAGTCTTGCCATTTGAATGTCTGCAGTGTTTTCAGAGAAAACAATTTAAGGGGAAAATTAACAAAGACATTTTTTCCATAATTAGAAACATGGTCAAATTCCCTTTTTTTCTGAAAACATAAGAATTTAATAGAAGCCTTAGCACAGAATCTGTCTACATGGCGTAATCACAAACTCCTCCGCGTACACCAAGTAACATTCTTCATCTACAACAATTTGTGTCTAAAGAAAATATTTTGGCGAAAGGGAGATAAAAATTTCTATTAACAAATATGACAGTGAGAAACCAGGGTTACTCTAAAGAATATGGACCCATGACACAGGGGTAGAATATATGTATCTGGCAAGCAATACAGGTTATGGTTGTCAATTAACCCTTACCTCATTCGTTGTTGTATTGGTTAAACAAAGGTGTGCATGGTAAGCACAGAAACCACCAAGGAGCAATGCTAATATAGCCAAAAATACACTCAGAAGTATCTGAGTGTTATGTACAGCGAGCAGCCACTGCAAAATTGGCATGAGTTAAAATATAGCAATCTGCTAGAGTTCAAAATAAGATTTAGATTCAATGCCACCTCTACCATACCTGTGCAACATGTGGAAAGAGGGCAGAGAATGAGCTCTCGATACCATAATAAGCTGTTAAATTCGAAAGACAGTTCATTAGAAATGAGAAAATGCAAGTTCATTTTATGAGCTAGGCAAATGTCCACTTCTGTAAAAATGAAATGGAGATACCATAGTAAGGTAGCTATTTTCTTATTCATGTGGCATAGTTTATGTGATTCCTCTCATATTGTATGCAGTTCATTCATAATCAAATAGAAATGGTACAGAATCATCAAGCTGGAGATTCAATTTCCTATAAAGTGATCTGGAGTGTAAAATCCACCTACGTGCAAACCGAAAATGAAATCAATACCTATATGAAAGTTTAGTCTTAAATAGCAAACATGTTGAGTTATTCCTGGTGGATAAGGCAACACATCCTCAAGAAAGGGCATCAAGGTACCTGTTAGTATGTATATAACTTTCCTCTCTTTCAGTTCACCAGCAAGGATGAAACCAAGGACTACAGCGCCATATAAACACAAAAGAAAATGCCTGTCATGAAAAAGGAGAAAAAGGTAAATTGCTACATCACGTTAACAAAATAGGAAAGGAGCTGATGCAAACAATAACAAAACAAATCTATTTTTTCATTTCTGTGAATTACCCTAATGATTAATTAAGTTTCTACTTATGACTAGTTGACTACACACAATCTGTACTCCTTAATAAGAGAGGTGCGGTCGTCTACACCAGTTTTTCGTGTCCGCAGCAGTCGTACGCAGCAGCCTGGAGTCTTCTCTGTACTGTTTTTAGGATTTTTCACGTATCTGACACCGAACCAAACCTTCAGCCGACACCGAACCGATATTGCCCTATACGCCGCCTCCTCCAGCTTAAATAATCCTCTTCCAAGTTACCAAAGGCCAATGTGAGATTATTTGCAGTTAAACATCGTCTACATCGGAGAAATTGAGTCAGTTTGAGTTGGGGTTTCGTTCTGGCATCAGTCAGTTCTGCCTTCCATTGATGATGAAAACGCCCAAAATGATCTCGCCGTCCATTACTCTCTATCCTGGACCTATCTCCTATGAGTTTGGACCACCAGAGCGCCCATTACGCAGCTCCGATGAGGCCCTTCAATGGTGCCGCCGTCTATGCTGAGTCCGGCATCACCGTGCGTCGCCGAGCGCCAGTGCAAGACATGCTGGCCTCACATCGCACGATCAACGGCAACTGATATAAGAAGCGTACCCTTTCGGCTGTTTTAAATCTGAGCCCCCCGTCCAATATTCGGCGGCCCTGATTGCATACCGATGTATCCCGCACGCCGACAGGTGAGCCCCTTCCAAACGTCCCTCCTCTGTTGTCCTACCCTAGCCGCCGCATGAACCGTCTCCCCATCGGCACAACCCGCCTCTCCTCCCAATCTGGCCCGGCGCCGGCAACGAAGCCACCTCCTCTCTGCAGTTCCCACTGCGACGGCCCTACAGCGATGGCCTTGCGCCAGCCATGCGATGATGGCCCTGTAGCAGTCTGGGACGTCCCTACGACAGTGGCCTTAGCTTGCGGCAGTACGCAATGGCGGCTCTGCGGCATATCCCCACAGCAATATGAGGAGGCCATAGGGCTCCAATCCTGATGAGCCTCTCCTTTAGGTGAGCTCCTCCTAATACTACACGCGGATTGACGTGAGCTAGAACCATCGACGTGTTCAGTGAGTCAACCATGAGCTCCCTCCTGCTATATGGGCAGTATGACATTACAATGAGTCAAAATTACACGATTAGATAGACCTTTATTTGTGCTGATTTACTAGGTTGATGCAGCTCGTTAAAGAAGGTGTCTCGATCCACTTTCTACCTCTTGATAAGGAGAAATAACATGGCATAGAAAACATGCAAAGGTCTGCTGTGTTTGTGACTATGTATTGGTTATACTTTTCAGATGGTTGCAAATTTACTGTTTAGTGTCAGCACTGATTGTTAATATGGATTCATGTCAAAATAAAACTTTTGTTAGGCTTTTTGAATAAACATAAAGAAATATATATATAATCAAATAGTAATTTAAAAATATTAATTTAGAGTTGTAAAAAATTCAAGCCCGTGGCAACGCACGGGCACTTTGCTAGTGTTACATTAAGCGAGGATCTAGAATCCGATCATGTTAACAACTAAGTAGTAGATAAATACCATGAAATTTATTTGCTGTTCTTGAAAAAAGGATACAAAAAAGAGCCAATAATAAAAACTATCATGAGAAAGCTAATCATGAAGAAAACTCAATACAACTCGCTTCCAGATGTGATGTTTTAGCTCTATATACTTGTCAGCAACATATATCCAAGAGATTCCTAGTAGGTTTTCACTACAATTGATGTTCCTATAGTTGATATTTGTAATACTGGGTACTATTAGATAATGAACATCCAGGAGACTTGCTATTTGTTGCATAATAAGTGAAGATACGGACTTTCTTTTTGAAACCACATTGTTGGAATTTCTATATAGGCAGTAAAAGACAGGTACACATGGAAAAGCACAAAATAATATGTGAAAAAACATTCCCCAAGCTCGTCTAGGACACACAAAGATAGTTATAAGGTGTATGCCGGAATAAATCCTGATAGAAAACTCACCAAACTAAAAAGGCCACGAAATAGCGAGTATTTTTCTCCCCAATACAATTATTCTGTATCAACAAGGGCAAGTTCAGAACATCAGCGAAAAAAAAAGCAAAATCAATACGGTCAAGTAGCAAGGAAAATTACCATCCATCCACAATGATGATCAAATCGAGCAACACATCTATCACATATTCTACAGTGCTTCGCTCTAGCTGGTCTGCACATAAATAATAAAGGTAGCTAATAAGCTGAATGTCTAAATAAAAGAATGTTATATTACATGAACATAAAAGTAATCGTTTTTATCTGTTGCGCTTGTGCTAGATTACTACTAACCATAGTTTATTAAATTTTATGAGGAACAATGAGTAATATTTTCCATACTTATTATGAATATTCAAAGCATGAAAAGGAATTTCTTGTAATTTAGTAAATTATACCTTGTAATTTTACAAGTTGAACATTCTTTCTCTACATAAATGATGTTGTCGTATGGGTAGGACGAAACATATTGAGAAACATTCTCATGAGTAACAGTCCCAGGATCAGAAAAGCTAGTGAGCACGAAGAGTATAGAACCAACCACAACAGCCAGGACACTCAAGTATCTGCACATAACATCTCTCTGTTAGAAACAGATAATGTTACAATGAATAACTCCCAAAGTAGTTAATGCAGTTATAATCTACCTGTGCAGTCCACTCACATAATACCCAGGAATGTACTGGAAAGATGTTTGTACTATTATAAAATATGTCACGCCAATTATGGCAACATAAAAAACCTGCAGTTGAGAAACAAAGTAAAAAACAACTGGTCAGGAGCTGCAGCTGAGATTTTTTTTTTTAATCTTTTATGCATAGCAAAGGTAGCTTATTAGGAGCAGAATAGTCAGTCTGTAACTGTTGATAGATCAGTATGAGTTTCATATGAGGGTAAGCTTTCAGATGTGTACGATGATTTGTCGTGTTAGCAACTCATGTGTCAAAGGGCATTAGATAAAGAGCTATTTAGCCAAGATTTCCTCATTCATCATGACAATAAAATAACCGAAGAACCTCTGGATTATGAGGATGTATGTATGTATCATTAGTTCATATGGCAAACACTGTCCTGCCAAATCTAATTCAGAGATATAAGATCAACTAGCACACCAGTTGTTTCCAGGAATAATTCCCTGTTAGCCATACAAAAAGGTTGTGATTTCTTATAATAGCCACTAAAAAAAATACAAGTTCATTATTAGCCATCAATCCAAGCTTTTATGCTTTATTAGCCCCTACTGTCAGTTCTGTTAGGCTTGGTTTGCAATTTTGCATGGAGGTGTTAGATTTTCTATTGAATGACCAAAATGTCGTGGCATCTTAACATATATCTATCTCCCTGGCGCTGCTCACTCATGAACTCCCCCAGCCCCATCTGGACAGATGAAATCCTAGAGGGCGCGTAGTACCCTGGAGGTGCTCATGACCAGCGCATAAAGAACCAGGCCACGGCACTGGGCTCATCGGCTCAATAGCGGAAGCCTGGGTGCTGCGCCATTAGTCACCAGGCACTGTGCCACAGCGTTGCTAGGCGCTGGGTTCAGATGAGCGGGCAGCACAGCACTTGGGCTAACAACAATGTCTTAGGCTCACGAGGGGAGTACTTAATTTCCCTACTAACCACCAACAATTTCAGTCAGATGTATAGTCATTTATTTGCATGCATTTGGGCTCAGATGGAACCGAAAGCCGCAAATCCATAAATATGAATTTCTCTGTGGGCACTAAAGTGGTAAGAAAGAAACTTAGAGAAAATTGGATACTAGGGGCAGGTGTGACTTTTCCTCTATCAGTCAACACCATTAAATTCAAAAATGGATGGCGATGTCTAATGAGGAAGATATAAAATTTTGGATTGATGGTTAATAAGGAATTTGGAGTTTTTTTGAGTGGCTAATAATAAGGAATGAGAGCTATTTTTACGGCTAATAGGGAACTTTCCCTTGTTTCTACTTGTTAAGCAATGTGAGGGAACTATGCTTTCTGCCCTTTTTCTTTCTATAAACAAGGCCAACATCCACAAAAGAGCTATACACAACACGTAGCAGCTGAACAGTAAAAAACAAGACATCAAAGGCTTTCAAAAATTTCACTCAAGAAGCAGCCTTCAGTTGTGCGTCCACTGTATAAAAAAATGATGATTACCCATAGACCCAACGCATTCCATTGTTTGCATTTCACGTTCCAAGAGTTCCTCCACTGCCTCAAACTCAGCATCAGAGTTACCGAGCGATGACTACCCAAGCAAGCTATCACACCACCAGCAATCATTTATCGGTCAATCCCACTATCCTGGCAACAATTGGCTACCAACCTCGTATGACATAGTGTGAGTCTTTTTAAGTATGAGAATTGTTTTCTCTATATATCCTGAATTGCCTCTACTAATTCAACAACTCTCAAAACTACCAAGACCAGATATAACAATAAAGAATTGATTTTGATTGAATTCATTGTCATAACCTGAATCCCTACAACCGAATTACCGATGTAAAGTCACAGGTACCTGAAGAATTGGATTGGGTCGGTCGCAGCAGTACTGCTCGACGCCGAGGACGAGATCCCTGGCCCCGTTTCCGCACACCGCCTGCACGAGCCGCCTGCGCGAACAACGCCTCACTTGATAAGTAAGAACAGCAGCGAAGAATTGGAGACAGGAGACCAAGGTGCTAACAGGAGGTAGTGGTAGGCGCCGAAGGTGAGGAATTGGTGGATGCGCTGAATGAAGGTGCCCTCGAAGATGGGCCACTGCCCGCATAGGAACGACACCACCACCAGCGCCGTCACCAACCCGTGTACCACCAGCAGCCACGGTACCTCCATCTCGCCGCCGCCGCGCCGGCTCTTCCCCTTGCCCTCACCGGTTTCTGATCGATCCAGTACAGGAAGTGCTGCCGACCGGAGGAAACAAAGCAAAGCCACCCTGCTTTATAGTACACATTCCAAGTCTTTATGAGGTTTCAGTCTGATTGAACTACGGATTGATCTAGACATTTGCAGTATCCGGTTCATATTCAGAATCAATTCTAACGATTTGAATTGTTTTATTATGTATACCCTTTTGGAAACTATAAATGCCTCGAGTTTTAGAATTTAGTTAATAATTAAATCAAATTTCAGTATTTCAATGTGCATATTCAGTGCCGAAAAGTGATTTTCAATTTTAATACGCCGCCTGTATTCATTCACTCAGGTAGCCTCATAGGTCACTGTTACAAAAAAAACCATAATTACGGTGTCAATGTGTAGAATGACAGATTTGTAATTTCTTCACTCCCACTGTAGGATAAAAGAAAATAGAAAAAAGTGTACTTGTTTTTCTAAAGGAAGATTGATGGTTATGGGTAGTTTGAAAAAACTAGGTATCAAAAGAAGAGAAATACTATTCTCATCAGATAATCAAAGGAGCATATATATTATGGTGATATAATGTATTTGTTTATTTATACATATTTCCTAACTTTCACTTCATTGAAAGTTTTCAATCAATGGTTTGTTACTTTAAATTTTGATTTTTCTTTTGTAGGATTTTTGTATAATAATTATTAACCATTGGATCTAGATCCAATGACCCAAAGCGGTGATTGAAAGTCCTCAAATTTTCAGTTAGCTGAAAATTAACAACTCCCTTATTTATATATAATATGTTTAATTTTAATTTTTTTGATATACTGTTCGCTATCCTCCAACTAGTGCATCCTGGGTCCTTAATAGTTGACGCCGTCATGACTCCATGATAGTGCACCTTAATAAATATATTCTTTACTTTTCAATAATTATACTAATCTTGAGAAATAATTTGTAATAAAAGCTTGAGAAATATATGCTCCAAGAGTAAAATGTGACCACGGATCCGAATGATTAACACCATATTTTTAACCTCATATGTACCACCTAAACTAGGTCATTTGTATTGAGTGGTACTCGGATCTATGGAAACATTTAGCTTCACCGTTGTGATAGTGTCATGTCCTAACCAATTTGATTGTAGTATCCATCGTTCCCATTTTTAATGGTTCTGATTTCATTCTATTTAATCATATTTCTTTTTATGTATTATCATGTATAATGGTTAAACAGTCAAGGGGTGCTTCTAAGTCTTGATACAGGGTCATCCTGTCCAAGTGTCCATTGAGTCAAAATAGTAAGAAAAACTAGCCGAGCTGCCCAACACACACAAACAAAAGAGGAAGCCATGCACGAAGGCATGAATCCACCACACATGGAGGAAATCGCCGGAAATTATTTTGCCTTCGAATTGATCAAAACGGAGAGTCAAACAGAGCAGCCCGGCAGAGGCTACACTCTTATCACATCGCTGCTTTTCTGCTTCAACTCTTATCATAGGAAGCTGAGGCACGTTCTATCCATAGCGACGAGATGCAATGAGGATTCAAGGCAACACGGCAAGACGATGCTGTGAGACGAGGGTGATGATGGTCCGTTAGGACGGCGGCACCATGCCACTCATGTCTGTTAGGGTTTTGTTTTCGACAAAAGTAACGCGCTACAAAGAACCTTCCTTGGTAGCGAGGAGGAAAACAACGCACCGGAGGTTGACCAATATCAAGCAATATGAGGAGGTCCGGATGATGTCTCTAGGTGATATAAGTAGAGTCTAGAGAACAGAAAAGAAGAGATTATGCAATACGAGCATGAAGCTCCGCCAGGAAGCCATCGTACGGGGGCTGGACTTTACGTTTTGTTTTTCCTTTTCTCACAATGGGACAGGAGGTAGATTAATGGGGCAGGGGACAGAAAATATTAGGTGGAAGAGACAATCAAACTTGTTTTAATAGTAGTAGAGAAGATGGTGAGCATTATTTTCTACAGTCCGGGAAGGATAGTTGTTTTCGGATCTCACAATGAGGTGGTTGGCATGGCCGTTTCTCAAGCGATGTGGATTCGGAGGCGCCAGAAATTGATGGATCGATCGTAAGTATAACGCTACACATAGATGATCACATTGCTGCTCATGCATTATCAAATATTTTTAGTAATGTGAAAGAGAGACAGAGAAAGAGGTAGTTGTGTCAAGAAGCAATTATCTCTATACGAAAATTTAGGAGTATGAGACGGCTACTACATCATTCTATGACTTCTAGTGGTCTTTCAACTCATAAATATTTTTTATATATATTTATAAATTAAGAAATCATATGATTAATAGGAGATAGTTGAATAGACTATCCATTATATAAGTCGTTTCATAACCTGTTTTAAATTATATGTCATGCATGAGACAAGTTATAAGACGACATTGTTATAATTACACTCAAAACACACATGATACGACGAGTCAACGATTTAACGATAATAGGAAAAGTAACACGAGCTTGATGGATGCTCACCAAAAGCAATATTCAGCGGCAATAGCGAAAGTAATAGAGAATGCAAGAGATGAAACTAGAGGAGGTGGCAAGGAAGTTGGTGAAAGTAGACTAATTCGACCATATTTTCACCCATTCTATTTACTATAGTGCATGGGGACATGTAATTACTCTGAAAAATTTAGATTGTAAAAAAGATAGTATTCTATAATACCAATAAAACTTCCAAAACAGGATTATTGTGAGAATTTCATCCGCTATGACGTGTGAGACTAGTTTAACATGTCGTGATACTAGATGAAATATGGTATCATACTATAGTTATAATATATACTGCTCCCTCTGTTTCTTTTTACTTGTCATTCTGGAGGTATTTTTTGATGTCTAGATTCATTGAACATTCTCTAAACCTGGACATACATATTGTCCAAATTCAGATAATGTTCAATAAATCTAGTAAGGGCCAGAACGACAAGTAATTTGGGATGAAAGGAGTAGCAAACTATTTGTGTGTTACCACAAGCTGAGAGAAAAATAAAATATTTGTTCAATCTAAATTTTCTTTTTCAAAAAGTGTCCGTGCGTAATTATATATTCTAACACCAGTTTTTTTCCTGATGTTTTTTCTTCTGAACATTATTAGTCAACATGCTTTTTGATCTTCAATGTGTAATTTGTGTATTTCTTTTTTGAAATTTCCTTCTCTATCATTAATCTTTATAGTTTCTCTTTGAAGTTTCCTTCAGGTCAATCTGCTTCTTTTCTAATCGTCATCGACTGTGCGTGTGAGTATAGGTCATATGTTAATCCCTAACACCTCATCATTGAAGCGCTTGATTTTCTTTTTTTGATCTTTATGTACTTCTTGCAGACCAAATCGTTTTGTTTCTCTTTATTTTCTGTATTTTCATCTAAAAGTATTGTATTTTTGTTGTGGTCATTGAGACCTCCATTCTATGTGCAGGTTTTCTGTAGGGCAAATTTATCTGCAGCACACTAAGCAATCATGACTTCATCAGCAACACATCGCTAGAATCAAGTTCGGCTGAAACACACTACAAATATGGTGGCATTTCTCTATAACACACCGCGCCTCGTAAAATATGATTTCCAGGGAAACAACTGAGAGAAATGACTATTCTGTCCTTTGGTCTAGTCGGATAAGAATGAGCGGGCCAGCCCGGCTTGGAACCTAGGTGTTGAATCGAGTAACTCACGCCACCGCCGTTGATAGGAGAGAGATCTTGCCGCCGCCGCTACAAGGGAGGGGAGAGATCCTATCGCCGTCTCTGCGAGGGAGAGTAGAGTTCCTGCCGCCGCTGGTGTGAGATGTTGGGCCCGAGCTCGTGGAACTCATCGACGCGGAGCAGGTCTGGTGCGTTAGCGCGGCGTAGGTCTCAGTCGACCTCGACTCTTATCCACGCTTTGCCGGTCATCGAGTGCCCGGCGTATCTGGACCGGAGGTTGGCTTTGCTGACAGCCAACACTGATAGGAATCGAGGCCGCCATTTCTACCGTTGTATGAAGGATGCAATGGTATAAATCTTGGCTCTGCTTCCTTTGTTTTTCAGGTCACCATTTGCACTATTTTGAGTGTTCTTGGAACATTTCTTTCAATTTTAGAGCTCAACGGCATGCGAGTCCTTCTATTGGGAGGAGGACTACCTTAACTACTTGATGGACAGTAGGTTCATTGATGATTTTCACTTGGACCCTATTCCTCAAACCGAGATGCTAGTGTCCCTGTTGAGGTTAGAGATGAAGGTTCGACAGCTGAAAGCCGAAGTTGATTACACCCGAGCTGAGATGGGTGCCATGAGAGCAGAGATGGTTGCGATGAAGCAACAAACTGGAAGCAACACTGGCGACAAGAGGACAATGCTTGTGTTGGCCAATGCACTTTTAGTTGTTGTAGTTCTGTTTGTCGCACTTCTTTGAAAGTGAGTTGTATGTAATGTACTAAACTTTCATGAATGTTAATGGAAGCAATGGGTAGTTCTGATGAATTTGTGCATAACATGTACTGACCATGAAGCAAATGAATAAAGTTCGACAAAGCCAAAGAACTAGTTTAACATAGTTGAACATAGTCTCAACATAATTCAACACTGGTACATAGTTCGACAAAGCACAAAGAACTAGTTTAACATACAAGACATAGTCTCAACATATTTCAACATTGATACATAGTTCAACAAAGCCAAAGAACTAGTTTGACATAGAAAACAAGTGACTGCCAGCTGAAGAACACTGATACATAGTTCAACAAAGCCAAAGAACTATATTTTCTTCTTCCTTTTCTGCTGATTTCTTTCCTGGCAGTTCACGGAGACATCCTTGCTAGGACTGTGGACAGCATCAAGTGCCCTTTTGCGGCTATAAATAAAGCACAAGTGACAGGGGTGTAGTGTTAATGCAACTCTAAACAGCATAAGAAACAATAAAGTATTATGCTTAGTGTTTCTACATAAGCTGCAGATATCTCCTAGTAATTGCTCCTGGGCTACTTAAAGTTGGTGAATTTGGTATGGCAGGCAACAACAACAATGGACTTGGTGAACTTGGTGGTTCTTCTACAACTGTCTTGGTCTTCTTCTTCCTGACTCTTTTTGGCTTCAGAGGAGCTGGTGGTGGTGCATCTGAGTCATAAAGTGGCTCGTCACATGTCTTCTGCTAATGGCCAAACTGACCGCACCTCTTACATTTGTACCTCTTTTTTTCCTGTTCCTCGTTCCTCAACACCGATGAACCTTCTTGTCATTGGCCTGCCAGCTGATCTCTTGAGTAAGGAGGCCACAATTTGAACCCAAGATCCACTTGCTCCCATTGAGGCTTATCAGTCATTGTAGGAACCCTTCCAGCATAAGCAGCTTGGAATTTCTTCACAGAGTAGTATTGGTCCACATAGTCATCCAAGTCTAAATTTTTGGAACATCCTATTGTGCTTAGTGCATGAGTACATGGAAAACCAGTAAGTTGCCACTTGTTGCAGTTGCACACTTTCGCTACCAAGTCTACATTATGTCTCCATGCAGTCAAGTCTTTGTGAGCTCCAGGAACCTCTGCTGTCAATTCAGGTCCTTTGTGGTTCAAATACCCAACTAAACTCCTACCAGATTCATGAAGTTGCTTCATTACAAATGTAAGTATTTTACCTGGCAGCTTGTCTGCAAGCTTTCTACTTACATAGAACTTCTCCAAGATCTTCTGCCTGATTGTGTTCAGTAGCTCTATTGGTGGCAATGACTTGTCTTTATTTATCCAGCTGTTAAAAGTTTCTGCAATGTTGTTTGTTACATAGTCACACATGGCTGCAGGTGATGCTGTCTTCATTACATTGTAATGCTTGTCATGCACTGACCTTCTATAGGCCCTTGAGGCTGGCCATAGGTTCCTCTCAAACACTTCACCATGGAACCTTTTCTGAAAATTCTTGAACAAGTGTCTTATACACTCTCTGTGCTCAACTCCATTACTGAACACCTTGGTTAGTGCACTGTCTATTCCTTTCCCAGCATCAGTAGATATGACTAGACCAGGAGGAGAACCTATAGCCATCTGCAACTTCTCCATAAACCATCTACAGCTCTCCTTACTTTCTGACTCAAACAATCCATATGCCACAGGATACATCCAGTTATGACCATCTATTGCAATTGCGGCTGCGAGTTGACCCTTCCATCTGCCTGTAAGAACAGTTGAGTCAATTCCCAAGTATGGTCTACAGCCTGCCAAGAACCCATCAATGCAAGCCTTCAGTGCAACAAACATCTTGGAGAACCTGATTTTGTTGCCAACCTTCTGTGTGTCAATCTGGACCACACTACCAGGAGATCTCCTCTCTATTTCTGCCTTGAATGCAAAGGCATGGTCAAAACTATCATCCCACTTGCCCATCAACTCATTAAGTGCTAGCTGTCTTCCTTTCCACACCACAGCATATGATACCTGGATGAGGTACTTCTCTTGTAATTTCTTCACAAGAGCTCTAGCACCAAGTGTAGGGTCATTATTCAGCATTGGTATCACCTTGTCCCTTACCCAGTACTGATTGGACATGCAATTCTTCTCTAGCTTGCTACTGCTCCTGCAATAATGTGATTTCGACATCTTCTTCACCTATAATGAAGTTTTTATTAGAAGTCAAGCAAATGTTTAAATTTATATAGAACATAGAGCATGGAATAACTCGATTTACCTCCCAAATTCTACCATCCGGTAGCTCAGAAGCATGAATCCTCCATTTGCACTTCTTGGCCTTGCAGAAACCTCTGTACCTAGCTGATTCATTGTAGCGAGCCTTAATTTCAAACTCATTTTTAATTGCATATTGTCTAATCGCCCTTTTAAATGTACCCCCATTCTCAAATCTAACACCTACTGCCATCCTAGGATTTTCTAAGTCAGTATGAGTAACAAGAACATGATCTCCAGCTTCATCATCCATAGCACAATCATCCTGATCCTCTTCATCTGAATCAGGAATGTACTCTGAATTACTCTCATTATCTGAGACCAATTTTTTGTAGGTTGCTTCCTCGTCATCTGCACCAACGTATTCCTCTTCATCATGTCCCCACAAATCAGGAATGTTAGCAGCATCTTTGTTGTTATAAGCAACAACAGGTTGGGTAGCAGCAACATCCTTGTTGTTAGCAGCAGCATCTACTTAGTCATGGCTGGTAGCAGCAGCATTAGGAAAGCTAATAACAATATCATCGTCAGGGTTGTTAGCAGCAGCATGGCTCATCACAATTGAATTATGTGTCTCAATGCATGGCTCCACAGCAACACAGTTCTCTATCTCAATGCATGGCTCCTTAACAACACAATCTGTTAGTGGCAGCTTCCTAATATCCCAATACATTTCGAATGCAGCAAGCAATGTGGAGTCACAATCTATTTCCTTGTATCTACATTCATTCTTACGGTCCTTATGTAAATTAATTTCTTCGCACAATTCAGCGTAGAAATCCATCCAACAAATCAAATCCTTGTCCCGTATCCATCTCACATCTCTAGTAACATTGAACTTGTACCTATCCTTCTCCCAATAAGCAGCAACATGAATCAAAACTCTGCAAGCCGAGCTAGGGTCCATTCTAAGGAAAGGCAATAGAAGAAGTGAAATAGGGCCAACAGTTAATCTCTAAACACAAAGGCAATGTCACAACAAGAATACCGTCAACCAACAAGCAAAGGGATTCGTACTTATTCATGGGGAACCCATGAGAGATTCAGCTTCTTCACCGGTGACCCTGTGCTGGTTAGCCGCAGCCCACTACTTGTACCTCCTTGCGACGCCATTGGAGGTGCTTCAGGTCTTCGTGGCCGCCCTCCGACTCATGGAACCGATGATAGGACAAGTCGTCGGAAAGGGAGAAGGTGCGAGCGAGCGATGCGGAGGCGTGGTACGGCAGCGGGATTTGTCCGAGTGGATAAGGCTAGGGTTTACGGTGGCCGTGTGCTCTGCTCCGGCTAAAAAGAATGGGTTGGACTCAACTGTTGACTTTTTGTCCAGGGGCACCAATTGCCTTTTACAAAAGTTTCTCTCAGCTGTTTCCCTGGAAATCATATTTTACGGGGCGCGGTGTGTTGTAGAGAAATGCCACAATATTTGAAGTGTGTTTCAGCCGAACTCGATTCTAGCGGTGTGTTGCTGATGAAGTCACGATTTCTCAGTGTGCTGTAGATAAATTTGCCTTTCTGTAGCGATTTGTTCCCCGTCAACCAGACGGCATGTTGCAACAACCGACAATGGGTCAGGGATTTTATTTCCCCGGAACTTGACAACTGGACAAGGATTCTGCTTCCTGGGAAGTCAACGACGGACATGCTTTGTTTTGGACATGTACTAGGGTGTTGATTTGTTTCATATGTTTGTACATGTCTTATGTAGTTAGATATGAGAGAATATAGAACTCCATGTTCTTTTCTAATTCATGTAGCAATTGGACTCCGATGGAGGCAATTGAACTTAGATGGACTCAGTCTGGAAGCTTCTTCAAGGATACAGTTGAATGACATGAATATTATACTAATTGAATTCAGATTAGGGAGAAGTTGTCTGTGTCAGTTTTGTTTTTTTGTTTTCTGCTCAGGCGGGACGGAAATTTGACTTATTCTTTTTCTCTTTATCTCATTGTTTTTTTCTTCTCTTTATCTGATTGTCTTTTCCTTTACATTAATTTTGGGGCAGAATAACGAGAGGGAACGATGTCACCTAATTTAATAAAGAGGTAAAGATAAGAGTAAACTTGACAAACCTCTAAAAGCTATGAAACCTAGTACACAAATTACCAATATGTGTGGTTTATCTATACCTCTATACCAATCTATTATTTGTGGGGAGGTCTTTCACTATCCCTAAGCTTAAACTGTCCCACAACTACAACTCAGCCAAGCACTATTAAGTCAACCGGCCCCACGCCGTAAATAATTGAGCTAAACCCGCATATCTATTCTATACCAATCTATTATTTACGGGGAGGTCTTTCACTATCCCTAAGCTTAAATCGTCCTACAACTACAACTCAGCCCAGCACTATTAAGTCAACCGGCCCCACGCTGTAAATAAGTAAGCTAAACCCGCATAGAGCAAATAAATAATTGATCTTGGGAGTTACACTTTGTTTATTGGGTAGGGAAGCTGGCGATACGAAAGAGGAGAGAGAGATTTTTGGGAAACATGCGTGCATTAAACAGGCGGTTGTGCAGTTGATCATAGCAAGCGAAATAAAGGTGAAAGGTCTAGGTCTCTAGCCTTGAATCAATTATGAGTTTTAATGATAAATGACAATACATGTTGGAACTAACCTTTTATATAAGTTTGTGAGTTTAATGTTAGGTTATATTCCGGCATCAAGCAAAGGTCAAGAATAATATATTCATAAAGGCTATGGACCCATTACAAGATGATTGATTAATCGTATGTTGGAAATTCTCATATGGTGAAGATGCTTGACAAAACATGATGGTAATCAAGGTGTCGGTGAACATAATCAACACTGGTGCTTAAACATGAAGACACATCACATGTTCAAATGTCAAATATAAAATATTATTGATTCATGACAAGGGATGATATTGATGATAGTGTTGATTATTGATACAAGCAACACGTATACATAAAGAAGATCAAGGCACTTCATGAAAGAGAATTAGACATCCCTATAGTTGATGATCTCAAAATGGTTATGTTAATACTTGGTATTAAATGAAAATATCAATGCAAGTATTAGTTAGAATCCATGAGTTAATAAGTGATGATGGTCAAAGCAAGGATGTTATTATAAAATTGGAACATAGATTTCTAATGACTATTTATAAGAAGATAAAAGTCTTGAATTTAGAAATATCATCTTGGAGATTAAATTGATAAAGTGGATACATTATTGATGTTGGATTCAAAGTAGTGTTGTATGGAATGACGGTGAAGGTTAGGCAAGACTCGGCTACGATGGACCAGGTGCGAAGGTGAAGGGCAAGCAAGAGGCTTGGTACCGAAGGACCAAAGGCAATGGTGAAGAGTGAGTTAAGGCTTAGCGCAATGAACCGTGTAAGACCATGTGAAGCTATGGATTATCCACATCACTTATTTAATGGAATAAGAAGATGATGTTGATATGTCACAACGAGTGCAATTAACAAAAGAGCTAAAGGTGAATATACAATATTAAAAGAAGATCAAGTGGCTTGAATATAAGAAGTTGTGAAACTTTATAAGTGAATGAACATCAAGTCTATCTCATATGGACATTGCTCAGGCCAAAGGTATAAAATTGGATATATATATGCTTATTGATAACTAATTAAATAAATATCCAAAATGATAAATTGCTTATGAAGTTGGCGACCCTCATAAAGAAGAATGAAGATGGTATGAAGGAGTTCCTATTGACATAGATTTTCTAATTGCTATTGAGTATAGGAACGTCGTACTATAAAGAGCGATATAACTTTGATGGTTTTGCTTATGTCTCGGTGCTTAAATTGATTCAATAACCTTTGGGGGAGTGTTTAGCAAACCTATGTGTGATTTTGGAGCTTGGTAATAGCTGGGTTGAATAGCCCTTTAAATTATCTTTCCGTAGAGTCTAAGATCACCTAAATCGGCCTCCGGAGTCAAAGTTATGAATATTTTTCTATCAGTTGTGTGCCTGTATTTTCCAATCGGCAGTGCCGATTCAGAACTCAGAAAAACGTCTTTTTCTTGTCCTCTATGGTTCCCTCATCGGCAGTGCCGATGCGAGACGTCCAGATCCCCAAACGGCTAGTTTTTTAGCCTCTCTATCGGCAGTGCCGATCCGGGCATTGACAGTGCCGATGCGGGACGTCCAGAGCCCCAACGGCTAGTTTTTGAGCCTCTCCTATTTATACCCCCTTCGTTCCCAACGGTTGGGGTGCCAAAAACACATCAAAGAAACATCTATTTGAGCCAAAAATTACCTCTCCACTCTCTAGTGATTAGTGCTATACCTTGTGGGTGAGATTGGGTGAGAGATTGAGACAGAAAGAGCAAAACTTCATCGTTGAGCACTTGAGCAAGTAAGCAATTGTTGTGGCATTTGTTACTCTTGGGGATTCATTCCCTAGATGACAAGGCATCGTCCGGTGAGCTCCTAAGCTTGTGGTGAGCCGCGAAAAGTTTGTTAAGGTTTCGATTGACCTCCGAAAGGAAAGAAATCAAGAGAGGAAATTCGAGAAAAAGGGTTGAAAGAGACCCGACTCAAGTGTGACCGAGCCCCTCAACGGAGACGTAGGACTCATTTGAGGAGTCCGAACTTCTATAAACAAATATTATATCTCCGTGTGCTTCTTTATTTACTTGTTACTTTTTCATGCTCTAGGGTTTGCTCTTGTATTTGCTTAAATTATTAGATCCACTTCTGTAGCTTGTGTCTAGTAGTTGCTATATTGTTATAGTGCTTCATATTAATTGTTGTAGTCTTTCCGTCAATCTAGTAACTGCGAAACCCACTTAGATTTACTTTTGGGCGACTTTGTGTACCACTATCGGCACTGCCGATTAAACATCGACAATAACCATCGGCACTACCGATTGTACTGATTCTTTTTATTAAGTTTAATTTCGTAAAAATTTATAGGATCAACTATTCACCTTCCCCTCTCTAGACGACATCAAAGTCCTTTCAAAAGGTTACTCTCATTTCCTGCCATCTTGCTGTTCTCTGCTGTATGAGAGTGCAACGACTCTTTTTTCGATTCTTTCCTCCTCTTCTTCTACCAACAAAGCACTGTGAATCCCGTGGACGACGACCACACCTGCCAGCAGTTTGTAGTTCATCGCCTGGTTCAGACTTCAACTCGGACGCGACCATTTCACTTCTGGCAAGATGTGACAAAAAAAAAATAGCGGCCTGTAGCGTAGTTTATTACCCGGAGTGTTAATGTTTGATTTAGATCTCAATGGAGTGTTTAGACATTGTAATTAGATCCCAAGAAGTGTTAACGTTTTATTTAGATCCTTATAAGTATTAACATTTGATTTAGATTCCAATGAAATCGTATGAGCACCGAGAGTGATCTAATACGCCCGTGGGAGAAGTGTCAGTGATGTTTTAATATATTTTGTATCTTTTTGTCTCCACTACCCTATCGGCCGCCTTTGTATCCTGCGCGCCTCCGTGAAGACTGCGCGCCTCCATGAATCCTGCGCAAGACCGAGCTTTTCCCTCCATGGCGTGAGGCGACAGTAGGATGCGTGAGGTTGAAGTCAGTGGAACATCTCACGACCAGGCCGCTCCTCCGCCTCATCCATCCATGGCGTGAGGAGACAACAGGAACCGTGCAACGACAGCCAAAGGCGTCTGCGTGGAGTCCAACTGAAGACTGAACACGATGGAAGGTGTGAACATCTCCACGGGCTCGTGCTCCGCCTCCAGGTTACAGTTGGAACATGTACTCGTGTTTTCTCTATGAATGGGGCAGCGAGCATATAGTCCTTTTCTTACTATGAATGGACTGAATGGGTTTGATTTTGCACGGTTCTACCTTTACTAAACATTTTACAGATTGCACGGACGTCTGATAATGGAAAACCAAGGATCAAAAAGTCAAAGCGTCATGTGTTTAATGATATTACAAACACCCTGCATGAATCTACTCCCGATGAAGGTTGTCTCTTATCTTAATTTAACACCTTAAATATATGGGGGTATATTAGTTTCTTAGTAACCCATGTGTGAATTGTAGTTAAGGGAAGGAGAACATACACTGAAGCACAGAAAGAAGCGCGAAGGATAAGGGACAGGGCTAAGTACGCAAGAAACCATCCTGAGGTGAAAACAAAAAGAGAAGAACCAGGGTCAGGGTCAAATGCCTCTGGAGGTTTGTTATTTTTTTTTCTAAATTCTAATAAAAAACAAGGATGCTCTTTACCATCCTGACAAGCCATCCTGAAGTGAAAAGAAAAATAAACGGGTTGAGTGAAAGGAAAAATAAACGGTCATGGATCGAATCTCGTCACTGTAATTCTTCTGCAGAACTGACTCGCTCCAGCCCCAGGGTCAAAATTCAGCAGACGCCTGCACTATTGATTTGACTGGTACCACTTCTGAGGGCCAAGTAGAAGGTAATTGCTAGCAAATTTGAACTTGTGTAAATATCTCCTGTTATATAATGCAACCGAGATATTTCTTACTACACTGACAGGACTAAACCAATATCACGTGGAGCCTGATGAAGATGATGGCTGGTTGCGTAGGAATGATCAATACACGCCAGACAAACATGACAGAGGTAATAAGACTTCATTTTTAACAATATTTGGTTACAACGAGTGCCTGATCAAAATATTTTATGTTATAGGTATCAATGTCAATGAAATGCAACTGCAGAACTCAACGCAGATAACATCAATAGATAGATGGTCCAATGTTGGCCCACCTGTAAGATAAACTCATTACCTACGTATTATATTGTTAAAAAAAGTCCTATATTAAATGAAAAATAGTTTCCAAAATCATTATATATATAGTATATTGTATTGTACTACTACATAAACATGTTACAAATTGTATATTAAAATTTAAGAAGTTTTCTGGTCCATATAGATATAATGGTCATTAGTTTTCTCCAACTAATAAACATTAGTTAGATCTAACGGTGGAGTTTTAATATCAAACATTATGAACTAATGACTATTAGTGAGGGTAATATCATCATAAATTTCTTTTATAATTAATATTTTTATTTTTATAATTAATATTTTTATTTTTATAATAGTGGTGCTCGCCCTGAATATATGGAGGCCCATAATCTAATTCTGGAAAAATAAATATAAATTATTTAATTAGTACTGTAATTATAATCCTACCCATGAACTAATTTTCATTAGTTGGAGTAAACTAATGACCATTATATGGAATCGGGAATCCAAATTTTGTTTAAATTTTTGTGTCAGCAAAACCAGATAAATTGCAATTTATAATGGTAACTACTTATTGTTTGTTTCTCTAGCAGTCATGGCCTGTCCAGAGGTGAAATTTTTATGACCACCATTGTACGATAAAAGAGGATTTTTATAGTAGTAATACTGTGTTTTATAGTAAGGTTTGCCTTTTTTTTTACTAGAAAATGATTTTCCTCATGCGTTCACAAATATTGTTTGAAACAAGCGTACATAGAATTTCTTTCCCTTGGAACGATTTACATGCTAGCGTATTAAAGGGATGTATATATTTTCATGAATATGAATAACAATGATGTATTATTATATTGCAAATATTTTTTTTTACACCCATAGCAACGTACGGGCACTCAGCTAGTTCTTATAAAACTCACCAGACTACCATCTTATGTGTTTCATTTTATCTTAGGTCTTTTTAGAAAGGTTTATTTTTGGTTAGTAGGTTACACACGTTGAGTCTGTGAATCATACATAAAATAGTAAAGCTTGGTGACTGACATGTGGCAGTAGAATTAGCCCAAACTTAATTTTTGATAATGAAATTTACATATCATTTGCTAATATCTCTCTCATATCTTTTATCTGTCAAGATGCCAATTCTGGATTTTTTTTAATAAAAAATAACAATTCTGCTACCATATCGTCGCTGCTCGGTGAGCCCAAGTTGAGGTGGCATCTTGAATAGCCTCCCGTGGTTTTGCTTCTGTGCGACTCACATGTTAAAATCAAGGGATAGTGGATTTGTGAGAAATGAGCCACAAATATGTGTGGTTTTATCAAATATTATCTTTTATTGGTTTGTTTGTGATAATATACCTAAAATATTGGTGGACACGTAAGTACAATGTCTATTTTTCTTTACTCTAAACTATGCAACAATTTTTTTTTCCTTTTTTAAGAATAACAAACATTTTATTCTTGTTAACTCGAGGATCCAACATCACTACAGTTGTTTTGTTCCGTAATACATTGCAAGACATTCACTCTAGTTAGTTGGACTTCATTGTGGAAAAAGGAGATCCAACCTAAAAGGAGCTATGTAACTTTTTTTATCAAAGAGAAGAAAACAACCAAAAATAGACATCCAAATTCAAGATTGTGGAGCCTTGAACCTGAGTGGCAGAGGTACATTCTCACACCTCCACCTAGCCAACTAGGACAAGCTCAGATTCTTGTCGTGAATAAATATGCTAGATCACATTCTAAACCACTTTTCATAGAACCAATTGGATTTTTACCACCCTTAAGGCCTTTTTTTGGAATGGAGGATTCTCAAAACGTAGAAATAGAAAAAATACAGAATTGAAAATACATATTTTCTCGAATCCTATGGAATGAAAAAACATAGGAATTGCTCTCACTAGATGTTTGGATGCTTCACAGAAAAAACATAGAAATTTTTTGGTTATATGCTCATTAGTAAGAGGAGCAAGGAGAGAGAAAGAGACCCAGCATGCCTTAAAACTTTCAAAGAAAATTTTGCAAGACTTTTTAGCTCATTCTTATTTTCCTATAAAACAAGGCATAAGAAAGGATTTCTTAAGATTTTTTCCTTTACAATTCCTATGTTCCAAAGAACCCTCATAGAAAAAAAAAATCTTTAGGAATAGAACCCTACAAAATTCCTTTCCAAACGAAGCCTAAGGATTGACACCTTAAAAACAAGCTTCCTAAAAAGTCATCCTTAAATATGTTTCTCTCTTCTCTCACACCACACTCAAAATTCTTTCTGTTTTTAAATTTTTTTCCTCGAAAACTCAACAACAAGTTACCGTATTGCCCCTGTCCTCTGTTTCTGTCTCGCGCTCGGCTTCCCCCGGCCGACTGGAGCTCCATCGTCGCCCGCTCTGCATGGAGCTCCACCCCCCACCCCCCACTCCGACCCGCTGGAGCTCCATCGCCCGCAGCGCGGCTCCCCCAGTCCCCTCGTGGACCTCCGCCCGCACTGCTAGGAGCGCGGCTGCCCTACCGCCTGAGGAATCGGTCCAAGGAATCAAGCTGAGGTGGATAGAGAGAAGCAGGGGCATTACAGTCACTTCACATCAAGTTTTGAGGGGAAAAAAGAAAGTAGTAGAGAATTTCGGGTGTGGCACGAGCAAAGAGAGAAACCTACTTATGATGACATTTTTAAGCTATGCTCTTTAGGGATCTTATTTTTAGGATGCCAACTCTTAAGGGCGACAAAAATCCAATTAGGTGCACAAGACTTCCCGGCAACGCAAGTCCGTTTGCTGCAGATCAACAACGCTGCCATATTAGGGCATGTACTATGCAAGGTGTTTGCATTGTTTAGAGAGAAAACACCCCACATAAGAGTGAAGAATAAACCATTTTTTCCCCTTATTAGCACCTCCACTGTACATGCCCTTATGCAAAATCGAAATGTTGAGTGTGTTAACTGCTACATGCATTAGCTAAATCATCTACTGTTTTTCTGCACTGGTGTACAGGACCCAGCCTTTCGAATTCACCAGAGAATGATACCAAAATGCCTTCTTAACACTGCCGTGACATACTCACATTAGGGTAGTAAAATTCTGCATTCATAGTGGTGATCATATCTTGCCAAAATGGAAGACATGGAAGCAAAGCAAAAATAACTCACAAAAAGCCACAACAATCAAACATGCTCGCCGACTTCCCCTTGAAAAGCACAAAAGCACTGTGCGAGTTGATCAACAAGTTCACCTGTTTACTTCAAGCCTACTAATCTGTTCCAAGTGTTGCTAAAAAGAAACACGCTCTCTGCACTAAACACCTCATGAGGTAGAAACGAAGTCTTCCCACCTCGACCTTCCGGCGCCCCTGACCACATCTTCATATCTGGGCATGAGGTAGAAACGCCATCATCTAAATATTAAGGTATATCACAAAATGTATCAATTCAACAGATTATGAAGCCAACCATTAAGAGCGAGATCTAAAGAGGTTCCTTCCCAGGTGGGACATGTCCGTTCTTCATTGTCAATGCCCGAGGTTCACGTCCATCTGGGCTGGGAGAGTGGCTATCTTTGTCCTGAGGATGCGGAGAGTATGGCCCTTCAGGCCTGCCCCTGCATATAGTCGAGGGTTTGAAATCTTGAGTGTGAATACATCACACAATCAAAACCATATGATAGCTAGCAAGTCCAAATAAAAATCAGCAAAAGAAATATAACACCAAGTATACTGCAAATAGCAGTGCTTACATTCATCCCAAAATAATTGTGGTGAAATGCAAGACAATTTTTTACCTGTCCCACATCAATTAAAGCTACCCACTTGGATCGAAACATACAATGCAGTGTATTATGTATTGCCACTGTTAGCTCAACAGAATCAGCTCACTTGAAACACTTTCCCACTGGTTTCTTAGCCAAGAATATCTTTAAACTTGGGGTGACAGTACAGCTTTATCTTTAACAATAATGCCTTTCACATTCTCCAACCCTGGGGCCATGGTACTTTCACTGTGGTCTTTATTCTCCAAATATCGTAGTTGTCTTTTGGTCTTTATTAAGACTCTACTCTTTGTTGACTGAACAATATACAAAACCAAAGCAACACAATTCAGAGCAGAGCTCATAGGTCACAGTAGCAAACATACATAAGAAAACAATACAACTGAAGTAGAAAATAATAATAGGCATCCAGCAAAATCTAACAGCAGCACATAAATCAAATCCTGAAACAATCTGACACAAACACATCGGTCATCGAGAATGATTTATAGCATGCACATCAAAGATAAAAATACGGAAAAGCTCCCATTGATACCTTACTGATCATTGTTATAGTTTGTTATGTTAAAATGAAACTACCAATCTGAGCAAGCAACAAAAAGTTCAAGAGTCTTGAAAGTCAAATACTTATAAACATGAATAAGGGCCTAAGGGGCTACTGAAATTTAAGACAATCAATCAACGAGAAATGCTGTGTAGTGTTTGTTTACATTTTAGCCATCAAATCTCAAATACTTATATATTTTGAGGACTTATCAACACTCCTTCAGGAATTTACAGTTGTCATAAAATGTTTGGTCGTTTACATAAAGTGTAAAACTGTAACAAATATACTTTTGTGATTAACATTCAAAACTTCCATTTGCAAACGTGACATTTTGAACATCAACAATCATCAACAATTTTGACTGTTTATGTACCCAGTAGCTGTACAGTTACAATATTATGACAACTCCAATGATTTACGTGCCACATTATATTCGCATCACATGTAACATGTGGAAAAGCCTGACTGCATGCTTTCTAACATATATTTACAATCAGAAGATTATTATCTTAGGCAATAGTTGGTTTAGCTTAATTCAAGAGGTTCCAATAAGCATAGCAACAAGCCAACAATGAATGAGGAAAATAGTATTTAACCTTGCCTTTGAGCCTTTACGGCTCTATTATAACCTATAAAAAAGGAAAGAAAACTTCTAGACAAGCTACATCTATTTCAGATCATTGCCCCCTGCCTTATGTCAAAAGAAGGGCTGCTGAAAATTTCCAAAATTGGATGGAGTAATGTATCTAATTTAGCATGTAATCTTGGGTTTGGTAACAATGAAAGAATACACCCATATTTTTTCTTAGGAGACCAAAAGAGAAGATGCATTCAAAGGATTCTTTGAAAGGCAATAAAAATATGATTTTTTTTTTTAAAAAAAGGTCAAACCTGGAGTCACGCCTTACTGGAGAAGGTGACGGTGAATAAGCTGCCAGGAAAGAGATATTATTTACTACTGAGCGATGAAATAAAAAAAAATGCAAGAAGTGAAATTTACAAACAACTTCACACTTACAGCTGTAACGAGACCTAGGAGATATGGATGGTGATCGTCTTGCACAGATTCCATCCATGAACCTACCACTATATTAATAGAGGCACAGATTATTTCTTTCTATATTTTGCATCAAAATCAAAATTTACTATACCACATTGCTAATGCCAAATACAGAGTACATACTACATAGCATGGATAAAAGTATGAATTTACACACCCTGTTCGTGTTCTCATGCGCATTTCTTGTGGTGTTTTTCTATTCTCGTCAGCATAAATGACTGAAATCTCTCGACCGTCAATGACTTGATGATTCATCTCTCGCTTGGCCACAGCAGCATCCTCTGGGTACCGGAATTTCACAAACCCAAAACCACGTAGTTCTCTGAAAATTAAGAAGCAAGGATCGCATTGTGATTCAGACAAAAATCGTCATGTCAGTATCTTAAAGTAGCTATCTTACCTGGTGTGGAAATTTCTTGGAAGGTAAACATCCTTTACCGGGCCAAATTGCTCGAATGGGGTACGGACATCTTCTGGCCTGCAGCAGATGAAAATCAAACGACGTGGAAAAATATCACTTAACTATATCCTAAAATCCAACCAATATATAGAGCTATCCTTGGATACAAGCATGTGGAAGTTAGCAATCCATCCATGTACCAGAACCATGAATTGGACTATCGACCTCTTGTGACTGTTATCCCTATATTTATTTTGTCTTACTTATTTATTTACGTTCTTTTTTAAGACATAGTATGCATTGTCATACATTATGGTGGCCTTTTAAAATAAGAACTCACCTTGTTGTGAGGGAGATGTTGCGGACGAGAAGACCGGTCGGCTTCGAGGGCCGTCCGTACCCTCGTCAGGCTCCGAATCCTCGGCCACCACCGCCGCGGTAACGGTCGCGCGGGTCGTCGTAGCGCTTGCGCCGAGGCGGGCTCCGGATGTACCGCCGTCGATGCGGGCTGTAGCTCCGGCTCCGGCTGCGGTACCCGGCCATCGTTCGCCGCGAATTCTCCGCCGGCCCCCTTTTTTTTATCAATGCTCCACCGACCTTGCTAGGGTTTCTCCGCGATTTCTCTTTTTTGGATTCGGGTATGTTCTAAGAAAACCTCACCGGAGAGTGGTGAGGATTGAGGAATATCAAGAGGAGAAATCGCTGGGCCCAATGGCTAAGGCCCATGTACAGCCCATCAGCCCGCCTCGAGGGTCCAAATTCAAAGCAAATCTAGGCAACGCCCATCACACTTCGAGACTCCCCTGCCGCCGCCGCCGGCCAGGCGCCACCGTCCACCATGCCGCCGCCTCGGTGCCTTCTCGCCAGGCGCTTCTGCTCCATTTCCACCGGCGATCCCTCCCACGCCCCGACGCCGGATGTGGTCTCCACCGTGGCCGACACCGCGGCAGCCGCCATCCTCCGAACGCCACGGTTCGAGTCCCGCCTCCTCTCTCTGCTCCCCCGCGCCGTCTTCCTCCAGCCCGACTGCGCCCGCCTCACCCTCACCCGCCTCCTCCCCTACCAGGTCCCGTCCCTCCGCTTCCTCCTCTTCCTCTCGGCCCACCTCCCCGCCGCCGACACCGCCCCCGCCCCGGCCCCGGAGCGCGCCGCTTCTTCGCTGCCGGAGCTTGATTCCTTCCTCTTCCGCCTCCCACCGACGCTGGCCGCCGACGCCGTGGAAATCCTTGCCTCCCGCCTGGGTCTCCACCCTTCGCTCCCAGCCCTCAACGACGTGTTCCGCCGCGTGTTGCGCGCTGCGCGGCCCGACCTCGTGCTCCGCCTCTTCTCCGCCTTCGCCTCCTCCCCTGCCTTCCCGGGCGACGAGGACACCGTCGCATGTGTAGTCCGGGCATGCATCGCCGCCGGCCGCCCGGTCGACGGCCTTCAGTTTCTCCGGGACGCTGTGCTCCGTGGCTCCCCTCCGTCAGCTTTTGTCGCCACTGACATCATCGGAGCCTTCGCTTCCCAAGGCAACTTCGCCAAGGTCTCCGAGACGCTCCACCTTATGATCGCCGCCGGATGCCAGCCTGACTCGATTGTCTACCACCGCATCATGCACTATCTCTTTGCCAGAAGGAAAGGTCGAGAGGCCCTCCGTGTCTTCAATGAGATCAAGCTTCGGGGTTATGAGATAGATAGAATCACGTATACCACAGTGCTTGACGGCTTATGCAAAATGGGTCTTACCGATGATGCACATAAGATATGGGATGAGATGGTGAACAAAGGAATGGAGCCTAATGAGTATGCCTATTGCTCGTTCATCTACTTCTATTGCAAAGCTGGTGATTTCACGAGGGCACTCAAGGTGTATGATGAAATGCTTCACAAGGGGTTCAAAGAGAGTAATGTTAGCTGTAACATTCTAATCGCAGGGTTTTGTGCTCATGGGATGGTTGATGAAGCAGCTGATATTTTTGATAAGATGGCGACAAAGGGGGTTGAACGTGATGTGATCACTTACAGCACATTGATCCATGGCCTATGCAAGGTTGGGAAGTTGGCACAGGCAAGAGGGATGTATGAGCAGTTGCTAGCATCTGGTTTAGAACCAACTGTGGCAACCTTAACACCGCTCATTGATGCATTGTGTAACGAAGGTCAGGTAGATGCTGCAGTGGAACTGATCAGGTTGATGCAGGCTAAAGGCTTGGAGCCGCGGTTTGGGAGCAATAATAGTATCATAAATGGCTTCTGTATGATCAATAGGTTTGATGATGCCATGGCATGGTTGGCAGGTATGTTGAAGAACAATTTGAAACCTCAAAAACAGACATGTAACTGTTTAGTGGAATCGTTGAGTACCTCTGGGCGGCTGGATGATGCATTGTTGGTTCTAAGTATAATGTTCAAAGTTGGATTTATACTACGTAGATGTACTTGGAGGATACTCGTTGATCAGCTATGCACAGGCAATGTACCTTATTCCGAAAAGTTGGATGATATTCTGGTGAGCAAGTAAATGGAAAAATTAGTAGTAGTCAGTTATCTGGCAAAGGATGGAAATATTTCCTTGGCTTTCTCAAGACTAATCCCTCTATGAAGACATGGTTTTTGTTGTTTCTGCTGAAGATTTTGATGATTAAAATTTTGGTGTCATTGTCGGTTTGTAGTTAACACTTGACTCCATTTTTGTGGTTATTGTGCACCTTGTCAGTAGCTTCTGTAGGGTTAGTCTGAATATTACATGAAGAGCTGTAAACTGTTGTAAACATGTATTATTCAGAAATGAGGGCCATGATCAACTATGCTTTTACCCCAACATATTAGTAATGGCTACAGAATCACTTGTTCCTGGTGGCTTACAGTTTAATATAGACACGTTTTTTCTTCATTTTGTGGCTATAAAATCTGCACAAATGTGTTTCAAATTTAGAATGCTTTCTCTATTTAATTGAGTCTGTCTTTTCTAGTTAACTTGAGACCTGCATGGTACTAATTTGGTTAGCCTTCATAGCATACAACTGACTGTGGGTGCTAGTTTCAAACCCTCCACATGCTTTCAGTGTTACTTAGACACCCGAGTCGAAGATATTTTGCTGAGTACACATGTGTACCTTGTTGGGTTTCAAGCAGTATTTGGCTAGCATGCCCAACAAGCTTTTGCCAATTCCGACATGCACACGTGTTGGGTAATCAGTGCTCCTATATATACGTATGTGCTCTGTACTCGCATTTGAACATACTGCCTAACAATTGTAGTTATGGGAAACGACTTAACTATTGAACTAGATTGTGTATCCTACTGCTGGTGCCGTGCAAGAATTTTCATATGCGCAGCTGAGAAAATTCCTTTTTTGCGTTTGCATTATGTGTTTAGACAGTTTTCTGATTTTTAGAAAGTCAGTACATGTAGCATGTCAGTCTACGCATTTCTGGAGTATAAGTTTGGGCATGGAGAAGGTGTCTTTACTGGCTCTTGGTTTGAGCTGCTATTGTGGTGATGACCCATTGGAATATTCTTGTAGAGGTATGAGCCCTCTTTCTGTATTCTGTGTCTACTTCACGTCCCTGAATAAATTATTGTCAGATCGTTTTACGCATCTATGAAAATAGAATAGAAAATGATTTTCCTTTCTTTTCAAAAATGACAAATTTCATTTGTTGTGTATGCTGAATGAAAAATGCCCTTTGCCTTAAGTTTAGCGCTGTCAAATTGTCCCATTCTATTATTGCACATGCTTAGATTTTCTGCTGTTCCCTTCAAATGACAATATTGCCTGTTTCAAGTTATTATCACTGAAAAATTAACTCATGTAATCTTTAATAATTTATGCTTAATTTTCTGCTACTGTATCAGATGACAAATTTTGTCTCAAGCAATTTACATTATGTGATTAACTTAGGTGATCAGTGAAAATATGCTTAGGTTTTCATTATTTCCTTTCGGTACAAACTGATGGGGGATTTAAAGTTTCCTGAGTGCAAACTTGAAGTTTGTTTTTGTTAACGCGACAGATTGGGTAGAAATATTCGTCATTACAATTATCTTGTACAATTGAAATCATCTCGACCCTCCAAATCCAATTTGACTAACCGATCAACAAAGAGCAATAAGAAACTGTAGGCATGTTACTGAAGATCTATATACACCACAATCATGCTGCAAGGTCCGGCAGGATCCAGGACTCCAATTACGTGCGTCTGATTATTCCTTTTGCAGGAGGAGCTTGAGTCGGTCGGTGGGTCAGATGGGGTGTCGCAGCTCTACTTGAGGCAGCAGTATCTCCATGGACCATGGGAAACCTGGCCGACACTAACCTGTAGCCACCTATTACCGTCGCCAGGAACTCTTTCTCCCTTTTCGTTAGCTGAGATTCATTTGTGGTAACCTATATTGTGGCAGCCCTTGCTAACCATCCATACTATCTTCCTCAATGCTGTTAAAACTGGGGAAGTCGGCCCTGGCAGATGGCCTGGAACAGTGAGTACCAGTTGCTCTTTCCAGAACAATAACAGGTATGTGGGAAGCGCGTGTGTGCGTTGGATCATATTATTGGAGTTGAGGATGGGCAGGAACTGGAGACACCCGATTCTATGGCATCGCAATCGCATCCATGGTCTCGATGATGGTCTTCTGCACCTAATGATTGGAGGATTGGGCCGTGAGTTCCTGCACACATCACACGTCGGTCTGCCGTGGAAGGTAACATGCATGTTCCTTCCGCGCCATGCCCCTGATTCTTTTAACCAGGCCCTTTGTCTAGTGTTGCACTTGACCATGTGAGATATCATCTACAAGTGGAACACTAGTCTCTAGACAGCAGTATATCATTGCAGTATCGCATAGTATGCATACATGTGAGGAGAACGGATCCAGCAGGATTTTTACCCACCAGAAGCACTAGCGAGATATTTTGTTTGTGAGCAGCTGATTCTTGAACTCCACACTCCACAGCATGAGACAAAACGCTGGGTTAGTGCGCAAATATTCTACAAACGGCATGCTTACTAAGTGACGAAAACGTCGGTGTCTGAGAGGGACGCTTCCGGTGCCAGGGATGATAGATATCGGTTTTTAATCATCGCTTGATTGCTGCGTCTGGAATGTGACCAGGAATGTTATGGTGGTAACTGAGTAATGAACGGTTTAGGGGCCCGGCGCTTGTCTCTGTCTCAGTGGCTCGAATGAACTGTAGTAGTGGAGTACTATCATCAGAACTCTGCATCCATGATGTGTGATGGGACTTTAAACAATGCCCTGTCTCACTTACTTCCCTCTCTTCGCTCCTGTCTTCATAAGGCCTAGCCTCCATTGTTATACTTACTAACATACAAAACACATAATAGCCTTTGAGTGCTCCTTTTGTTATATAGGCTTTTTGGTTCGGCTGCTCTTGTATAGTAATCAAAGATTCAAAGGTCACCACAACATGCTTCTGACCAGATATGGTCATTGTTTGTCATTTAGCAACATTAACTCGGGACTTGGAACAACTCATTGTTAACAGATTTTACCATTTTTACCTCATCCTTAGTTCTTCGATTTGTATATATGTCGTACACGAAGTCAGGTTCAACTTTGTAGCTTTTGCAATAAAACATAGCATCAAAGATTGCACCGAGCCAAAATTGTGCCTTGTAGTTTTTGAATTGGACATGGAGGAGCAATTATTTGTATGAACAGGCTTACTGCTTTCCACTGCTCTCGATCCGGTCTTGTGGTGTCGGCCGCCTGCTTCCTTTTTATGCATTCTGGCTTTCCTCCACTTGATAGTGTAGTGTGCAAGTATTACATGATTGGCTCTCGCTGTCTCGCTACATTTTACACATGATAAGCGATTAATAACTATATATCCTAGCTGTATTTACTGTCTACTCCAATTCTCGGCATCGTGAGCTGCCGTATACGCAGAATCTGAGTTGGAGGGCAAAAAGACAAAAATTGAAGCCTCTCATACTGATAATATCCCAACTATGTGACATAGTAGATGACATAAAATAGATAATAAAATAAAATAAAATCGACGAGAAATAAGAACAGTGTATATTTTGGATGACGAATAAGAAATAGGTATAAGTTTTGGTTGTACATAAAAAATCTACTCTATCACTGCTGATAACAAAAAAATGGTTGAAATAGTATGAGCAAATCCCTTACGTGTCATCAAAACCTATACCAATTTCTTATGAACCATCCAAAATTATAGCTTCCCTTACATACCGTCATTTGCAATTTTTAATTTCCTATATGCCACTTTTGCTATTTTATCTATTAGATGGTTGTTAAGTAGTGGTGAAAAAGACTACTCTACCCTCAAAATGGAATATAAAAAAATAAGAAAATTTATTTATGAAAGTGTGAATGAATTCTCATATGGATATAATGAAATTTTAACTATTTTTATTAAATGTTGGTACTAACAATGTACCAAAAGTCAGAACACGCACATGTTTTTTATTAGATACAATCAACAAAAATTTCATATAATTTGATAGATTTTATCTTAAATATATATTGGCCTTATTTATCATTATTTAACAATTATGTAATAGACAAATAACAAAAATGACATATAGGGAATGAAAACTTTAAAATGATAGCATAGAAGAGAAGCTATAATTTTAGATGGTTTACAAGAGAATGATATAATTTTTTGATGGTACATAAGAAATTTGCTCAAATAGTATCCTACATCTACAAGTCTACAACTTTACGAATTTTGCGGTGGTATTTTTGGAAGTTTCCTCTTAATGCAAGTTTCTATACTCGATCACACAGTATTACTATTACGCACAAATACGATTGAACTGGAGCACGGATAATTTTCTTGTTAGGTAGCGAAGAACGCGTAACAGAGATATTTCTCGGCTGCCACACAACGTAGAAACAAATTATACTGTAAATGCAGATAACACGTGTGCACCAGCATGATAATAGCGGAAATGCGTCGGGGCCTATAGTGTCAGCCAGCCTGTCACCAACGAACCAGATCGTCCAAACGCCGATGTGCCTAATTGTTAAGCTTATCACGCCATCAAAACCAGACAAACCCGACGCGCTTAGTGATATGAGTCCGTATACAGGCCAAAACCAAACGATTTACCAAAAAAGGGCCCGAGATATTTTCGTCACCTTGCCCACTGACGCTGATCAGTGGGCCCCGCGGTCCCATAGGCTCTCGTATATATAGCGCTCTGCCTCCGCCCCGCCGTGCTTCGCGTCGCCCGCTCGTCTCTCAGCCAGCAGCCCAGGGATCCCGGCCGCCGTGTGTGTGTGTGTGTGTGTGGGTTACCGTACGTGCCCCTGATCCGGCGAGTGCAGTACCCAATTATCCATGGCGATAGTGCGAATCGCGGAAGATGTCGAGAGTGGTGGTGTCGTGGTGTGTCCCGGCGGCGGTGGTGGCGGCGCCGTGGCAGAGGTGACGGAGCCGTTGCTCCGGCAGTCCCGCGGCGAAGAGAACAATAAAGTGGCGGAGTCCAAGATCCCTGATGAGGAGGCCGGGTGCGGAGACGCGGACGGCGCCGGAGGGTCGTTGCGGATGGTCCTCCTCTCCACCGCCGTCGCCGTCTGCGGCTCCTTCGAGTTCGGCACCTGCGTAAGCCGCCGCCTCCCGCCTTAACTAACCTTCCTTCTCGTCCTACTCTGCATTTTTGCGGCGTGCATTGGTGTTTACTGTTAAGGAAACCGTGGTCTGGCCGAATGTCATGTCCTTTCACACTTCAGTAAATCTTTCCTCCAAAAGCATGGATACAAATTAAGGACCTGTCGTCAATCCATCGACAGATAAAAAGAGGACGATGTGACTGCAGTGGTACTATAATTACGGACCAAGAGATAACTACTTATAGCAGTTTTAGATTAGTGTGGCATCCAACAAATGAGAACGAACGAAATACTTAAAAAGGAAGCATGAATGAAATGAAAGGTAACAAACGACATGGACGCATGGGTTTGCAAAATACAAAGCACAGTAACGTGAACAGTTCATCAGATTTCGATGTGTCTCGGTCTCACAGCTATAGGACCCTTTTCTTGCTAAAGGACAAGATTTGTCCTTGGACTATCTGTGATCTACCAGAATGTACTGACCCCTCACCTTATTTTTTCAATATCAGACTTAATTCACTTATTCAGCCAAGCTTATTTTCAGGTCGGCTATTCTGCACCCACTCAGTCAGGAATAGTGGATGACGTCAGACTATCCATCCCCGAGGTTTGTAATTGTAACATGAATAAGCTTTCTGTGTATATCATCTTGAGTTTTATTCTGAAATATAATAAATTGCACCATAGCAGTTTTCTCTTTATCTAACCCTGACACATATATGACTTCATCACACATTAACCTGCAGTTCGCAATTTTTGGATCTATACTGACAATTGGAGCAATGATTGGTGCTGTTACTAGCGGACGCTTAGCAGATTTTCTTGGGCGTAAAATGGTAAAAATACTTGAATGACGGTTCGGGAAACTGTAAATACTTTCAGTTGATTCACCTTTCTCACTGTGTCTCCTGCTTTGAATTGTAACAGACCATGCGGATATCAGCTATCATTTGCATCTTTGGTTGGCTTTCTATACATTTGGCTAAGGTATGTTCTTCAAAGAAAGGGTTCTTATTTCCTATCTGTTACCAGTTTTCACATCCATAACTTATGAATTTACAGAGTGCTATCATGCTAGACTTCGGCAGAATCTTGCTTGGCTTTAGTACTGGAGTTCTTTCTTATGTGGTACGAAACTCCTAAATACAAGCACTAAACTGTTCAATTTATTCTGTCTTTCTGTCTGATCACTGCAAATTATTAATCTTTCCCCTCTTTACCAACTTCATTTTTTTAGTGTCCTGAGTGCTGACACTCTGCTGGATCTGGCAGGTGCCTGTTTTCATAGCTGAAATAGCACCAAAAAATCTCAGAGGAGGCCTTGCAACTTCCAACCAGGTTTGGAAACACATACCTCACAGTAAATTTTATTGGTATTTATAGTTTTTACCGACTGTCTTCCGCATGTGCAGCTGCTGATCTGTTCCGGAAGTTCAGCTACCTACATAATTGGGGCGCTGGTTGGATGGCGCAATTTGGTACTAGTAGGTAAGTTGTGTTCATATGAATGTATGGATATAGTACATGTCTATACGTCACTTATGACTCTCATCTGAAAATATAGATCACAATCATGTCGGGTGTAAATGAGTAGAAATGTTTGTGCAGGTTTAGTGCCTTGTGTGCTCCTGCTAGCTGGGCTTTTCTTCATTCCAGAGTCACCGAGATGGCTGGTAAGGCACTTCTGCCTCAGCTAAATGTTGTGTGAACACGATTTCTGGATGTGTCTATGGTGAAAATAGAAAATAGTACCCCATGGTTTCCTTTCTTGAGTTATGGTAGTATTATCAGGACTTCTGGAATTACTCACAATCTCCTCCTTTCCTGATCATAGAGTGCATGCATACCGAAAATGACGAAGAAAAACATTCAGTTACATAATCATTATAGTACTGATATGAGACTTTACATGTACACATGACATGTTGAATCATTTGCATTTTGTATCACTATGGATTTAAAACTGCAGGCCAATGTCGGAAGGGAGAAAGAATTTCACACAGCATTGCAAAATCTGCGGGGAGAGAGTGCTGACATATCCGAGGAGGCAATCGAGATTAAGGTTGCTTTATGTTTTTGATAAGATTGTATTGATTGGAATTTATAATTTTGAAGAATATTTCTAAATTACCATTTTATTCAGGAATACATTGAATCACTCCGTAGCTTCCCAAAGGCCAGGCTACAAGACTTATTTCTGAGCAAAAACATATATGCAGTCATTGTAAGGAATCACTTCTTCAACTACATCGATTAAAAATATGCCTACCTTTTGTCCACCGGATTTCGAACTTGATCATATGAAACAATTATACGCGCAGGTGGGTGTTGGCTTGATGGTTTTTCAGCAACTAGGAGGGATAAACGGTGTTGGCTTCTACGCAAGCTATATCTTCACCTCTGCAGGTATGCAAATATGTCTAGTATCATGCTGTCTTTTCCTAACAGTACTTCATGAATATTTAGATTTTATGAAAACTTCAGGATTTTCTGGAAAACTTGGAACCATCTTGATTGGCATTATTCAGGTTTGAGTTAAACCGTTTTAGATAGTAAAAGTTACTAACTAGAGCATTTTTTATTATAACACTGGTCATTTCAGATTCCAATTACGTTGTTTGGGGCCATTCTCATGGATAGGAGTGGAAGACGGGTCCTGCTAATGGTATAATTGCTACAAAGTTGTAAACACAGAATGAATATTAGGTAGAATGTTTAGTGAGATCCTTTAATGATTCAGGTCTCCGCTTCTGGAACATTTTTGGGCTGCTTCCTGACCGGAATATCCTTCTACTTGAAGGTAACTATAATCTCTCTTAAGTTTCTAATGTCTAATGTGAAGGAAAAAACATTTGAGACTGACAACATCACAATATCAGTGTAAGTTAGCTTGACAGGAATATCTGAGGAACCTAATTATGTTCAACTCATCTTGTAAAAATAAGCATGAAGAGGATAATATTTTTCTTTTAGTAATCAATATAATGGTGGATGTTTATTCCTTTGTTAGGCACAAGGACTATTTCTGGAATGGGTTCCCACATTGGCCCTTTCCGGCATACTGGTAAGGACACTTGATGCCTGTAACTACATTTTTTTTTATTTGTGGTATGAAATATTCAAGGAGGATTGTAATATGTATACATTATTTGATAGGCCAGTTGAAATGTTAAGAATATATAAGCAACACTTCGTGCATTTTGTCTGTTGTAATGGCATTGCTGCTTTTTGAAATAGGTGTATATAGGGGCATACTCAATTGGAATGGGTCCTGTCCCCTGGGTCGTCATGTCTGAGGTAAAGTAGCATCTGAATTGCATTTAAATGATTCTGTCACATAGTTGACAAACGTTACAAGAAATAAGTTAGTAGTGATACACCTTTCTCCAATTCGTTGCCTGCAGATATTCTCAATTAACATGAAAGCTATTGGTGGAAGTTTGGTGACTCTTGTTAGCTGGTTAGGTTCATTCGCCATTTCTTACTCGTTCAGCTTCCTCATGAACTGGAGCTCTGCAGGTCTGGCACTATTGCATTTCACCTAAAATTTTAACTTCTTTATCCTTTGGAAATAAAAAAATGCAGATGTTTCTTAAAATATCTTTATTAGATGCATAATTTCATAGTAATAAATAGAAAAGTTTTTCATGCTCACATTTACTCCCTTGCTTGTTGAATACAGGCACGTTCTTCATGTTCTCCACTGCGAGCTTGATCACCATACTGTTCGTTGCGAGACTAGTACCTGAGACCAAAGGAAGAACACTAGAGGAGATCCAGGACTCCCTAAACTCCAGAAGATAAAGGATGCAATACTAACTGGAGAGGAGAATTCCGAGATGGAAAGGAATATGATAAACGTTCCTCATTCTGCCACAAGTCCGGCCTTCTGCCCATTGCAGAAGATATGTGCAGCAATTTTCCGCCTTGTCCCCCTGCTGTACTGTGTAGTGTGGTCTCTGTAGCTTACGGATGATGAAAATTGAGATTATGTACCATGTTTATCCAGATTATAACAGTAAATAAAATGCCATATTGTTCTTCTTGAAAAAATTACAGTTGAAAACAAAATGGCTATTCCATCCTATGATCAGCACTTCAGCAGATAACGATAGGAATGCAGCGTTATGACTTGTTGCCATGACAAATTCCTTCATGTGCGTCATCCATACATCCTATACTTCTGCAAAACTTTTAAAAATAGAACAGTTTTTATAATTTTTTTTTTTTGGAAAGCTATTTGTTTTTCCTGCTGTATTGGAATCCATGATGTTTTAATGTATAAAATGCTAATAATTTGAGTAAACAAAAGTTGATCAAATAATTGGTAACAATGTTCGAACTAAAAGTTCAATCCAAGATTTTGAAAATACTTGAAATTTAACTTCAGATGTCCAAAATCAATCCTACATATTGGACTGAATGGACAACTATCTATTTAATTTTGTTGACGAAGAATTCCTCAGGATGCGAGAAAGGTACAAGCGCCACACTAGTGGAAACAAATTTGCAGCCATCGATTGCGATTGCTCAACCAAAGACTGGAAGGAGTTGCAAGGGAAAATAGCAAATGACGCCTTCACTCTGACCTCCGCCACGTACCTATGGCTGTAACGCTCACTCCATGCGCCGCCGCATCGGCATTGCTACTGCTCCCCCGCCGCTCTTGCGGCGCCTCTTCCGTCTGCCGCAGCAGGCGTTGGCAGCGCGCGGCTTCACGGCGCGATGACTCGGGATCGCAGTTGGAGCTGCCGGGAGAACGGTGGCCGCCGCCAGCAGCTGCTGACGATGGCAAGCGCACCCGCAGAGTCGATACGGCGGCAGCAGTCGGAGATGCGCCCTATGGAGGCAGCAAGGGGCAGGGGTCTCTCTGGATGGTTTTCCTCTCCACAGCCGTGGCCGTGTGGGGATCCTTCGAGTTCGGCACCTGTGTGAGGATTCTAATCTCTATGTTACTGCATAGGATAGGATTTCTAGTTTCAAGAAACATTTCTTACGAAGAAAAAATGTCTGAATAAGCAAGCCACTCCTGGTTCGATTCATATGCAGGTTGGGTACTCTGCTCCCACTCAAGCCGGAATTATGAGCGACATTGGGCTCTCCAATTCTCAGGTTGGTTGTTTGGTTAGCACTTTACTCTCTAGTGTCTCTTGGCTATGGGTACAATTACTTTTTATATCAAGTAATGGTAGTAGCAGGGCATTATAGTATGAACGAAGTAACTGGTCATAAAAAACTAGTAGTTGATAAGGTAGATATTATGATTTAAAATGTTACTCTGGTTTGAAAAATAGATGATGTTTTAGAGGCTGTGTGAAACATCATCCGCTTTGAAGCTGAGGGAATACCAAGGTAGATATCGTTTACAAAATATAATGTTGAACATAGGGCTTCTGTTAGTTCTATAGAACTTCATTTTGATTCATGTCAACCTTGTAGTATGGTGTCTTCGGATCTGTCTTGACGATTGGGGCAATGATTGGCGCTCTTACAAGTGGCGGCCTAGCTGACATACTTGGACGCAAAATGGTGAACTATCTGAATTGATAATGGGATAACTAACTTAGTTACTGTTCCTACTCACCCTCACGATATCTCCAATTTTAACACCCACAGACCATGCGGTTGGCAGCAGTTGTAGGCATCTTTGGTTGGATTACTATATACATAGCGAAGGTATGTTCCTCAGCTATTTTCTTGGTTCAGATGTTATTTCTTAGAATTAAATCTGGTCCTAATGACATGAAGGATGATATGATGCTCTATGCTGGAAGAGTGTTGCTGGGCTATTGTACTGGAGTTCTTTCCTACGTGGTGGGCATGTTTAATATTTTGATTCTCCTTTCTAATTTTAATTATACTCTTTTATTCAATAGCTGTGTGGTGATAATCTATTTGGTACTTTCTGTTTGATTGATGTCATATCCTATTTCGCTAACATTGCCCTTGGATAAAATAACATAGGTGCCTGTGTTTATCTCTGAAATAGCACCAAAAGATATCCGAGGGGGCCTCACAACATCTAACCAGGTTCAAGAAATCGGAACTGACCGTTCCTTGTTTTTGTTTAAACTTGGTGAATCTTAAAAGTTATTATAAGCTCTCATGCATGGCCAGTTGTTCATTTGTTCAGGATGTTCAGCTGCTTACATTATTGGTGCACTTCTTTCATGGCGTTCTTTGGTTTTAATTGGTAACAACCATTATCATTGCATTTATATAGATCGCATATCCAGCATCGAAGAGAAATTAATGTGGGTCTTTTATGCAGGATTAGTACCTTGTGTTATCCTTCTAACAGGGCTTTTTGCCATTCCAGAGTCTCCAAGGTGGCTGGTGAGACGGTATCTGGCTTGTGCATGTATTTTTTTTTCTTTTCTCTTAGTTCTCTTATTTGTTGGAGGATAATGATATCTTCCACATGGTTACCTTCCAAGTTCCAACCACAATCCTGCGACATTCATGATTTGTTTCTGAATGCAGTACACATGGTGAACTATATGAAAAAAATAAATAATCGATTGAGAAAGATAACTTATCTTGGGAAAAATAAACTATTGACTCAAGTTCTGACCTCTCAGTCAATTTGCAATCATACATCAGGCCAATATGGGGAGAGAGAATGAATTTCAGGATTCGTTGCAAAAGCTTAGGGGCACCGATGTTGACATATCTCAAGAGGCTACTGAGATTAAAGTTTTTTTTTACCCCAAATACCTTTCATTTGTTAAACAGTGTGGACTATAAGTTATTCAAAAGGAACATTTTTATGCAGGATTATATTAAATCATTGCAGAGCTTACCCAAGGCTAGAATTCAAGATTTATTTCAGAGCAAAAATATATATGCAGTATCTGTAAGAAATTTCTTCAGTTTGTTGTTTCAAATATCTTATCTTCTTACCCTAAAAGAAGAAATCCAGAAATCCATGGTGTGAAACCACTACTTTTTGGAAAGTGATGAAAGAAGTTCAGAGCTAACTCTCTAACTTTGATACAGGTGGGCGTTGGCCTGATGATTTTTCAGCAACTAGGAGGAATAAATGCCTTAGGCTTTTACACGAGCTATATTTTTTTCTCTGCAGGTAATTGATGTAGATAATTGCCTCCCTGAAACCAAAGGATGTATATGTAATTGTTATTTCCTAACACTTCAGGATTTTCTGGAAAACTCGGGACCATTTTGATCGGTATTATTCAGGTTCGAGACAAGCCTGTCTCTGTCAATGAAAGCAATTGATTATGGCATTTTTCAATGACTATAGCCATTTTAGATTCCAATGACGTTATTTGGGGCCCTTCTGATGGATAGGAGTGGAAGAAGAGCCCTTCTGTTGGTATAAGCCCTTCAAAACTGAGCTGATGTACACCAAATGACAATTATGTGCTGTTAATGGTTTTTGATAATTCTATAATTTAGGTCTCGTCCTCTGGAACATTTCTGGGATGCTTTCTGACTGGACTATCATTCTATTTTAAGGTAACATAAGAATCATTAGGCTGTCAATCTACATAGGAACACTTCAGTTTAAAATTTGAAAAATCAATCAATTATTATTGATGGAATTTGAATAACTTGGGGGATTTTTTTTTCTAATGATATTAATATTTACTACAAATAAGCTGAAACTTTTAGATTAAGTTCTATTATGCTTCTGTCCTTATCTATTGTATTTGTGAATACTAAATTTATTTTGATTCCTTTGATTAGTTTTAATATCTGGAGTCTTATATGCAGAATGTAAGGTACTGCAGTTAGAATAATGATATCAACAAAATGAGACTAATCACAGCAACCAATCAAAGAGTTGAATAAATCTGAACTAAGTTTATGCTTTGTGAATTCCGTGGTCAATCCATAGATTTCTGTCTAGAAAACTATGTGATTAATTTTTCTTTCTTTTGATTTATTTTATTTTTCATGATCTTACAGGCACAAGGACTGTACCCACAATTGGTTCCTACCTTGGCTCTTTGTGGCATATTGGTATAGAAATCACAATCATTGTCGCAGTTTGTGCAATTTAAATTATCATTTGCATGCTCCATGACTATTAGCTAAGTCTTAATTGGGATCAACTATTTACATTCTGAAAGTCACTTACTGATAAATGAAACTTTTGAACTATCAGAAACTCTACATTGTAATCCTTCTCCCTAAAACAGGTTTATTATGCTGCATACTCAGTTGGAATGGGGCCAGTTCCTTGGGTTATCATGTCTGAGGTATGAAAAGTAATACATGAAGTTAATTCCAGATGATGCTGGTATGATTAGAGGTCTGCAAGGTGCTCATGCTTCAACTGATGATCTATTGGCACAGATATTCTCAATTGACATGAAAGCAATAGCTGGAAGCTTGGTAACCCTATTTAGTTGGATTGGTTCCTTTGGGATTTCATACTCGTTCACCTTCCTTATGGATTGGAACCCTGCAGGCAAGTTATCTGCCACATAAATTTAGGACAGTAAGGACTAAAGGGCCTAAATAAGAACAAACATTTTAGAAGGAAACAGCTTCAAGAGCTGAATGTAGCTATTTTGAAGAAGTTATATTTTCTGTTTGATTGATGTGATCACATATCAGTTTGTCATTGTTAACTAAAATATCAGATGTTATTCGATTCTGTTTGCAGGCACATTCTTTTTGTTCTCTGCTGCAAGCTTGGTCACTGTGCTGTTTGTGGCAAGGCTAGTACCAGAAACTAAAGGGAGAACACTGGAAGAAATCCAGGTGTTGCTCAAAGCCAGTACATGATAGGTTAGATGAAGCAAATATTACTTGTTTCCCTCTCGATAAATTGATGTTAATATTAACCTCCTGTAAATTCTCATGCCCTAGCACATACCTAGAATGTGTATGTTCTATTAAATGTATTTTATAATGACATTTGAGTTTTTGTGATGATTTATTTGTTGATATTGTTAGAGAAAATAGTCAATGTATTCCTCCAAACCCTAGAAGAGTGGGCATATATACAGGTTATATGGGCCTCTAGATAGGCCAAATATGTGGGCTAACATATACACTAACACCCCCCCACAGTCGGAACTACCGGCACAACGGAGTTCAAGACTGGACAAGAAAGAAAGACACACACACACCCCCGCAGTTACAACTAGCCACTGACGATGTTGAGACTGGATCGAAACTCCAAGAATGTCGAGGAGGGGAGACCCTTGGTGAAGATGTCGGCGAACTGGGAGGTGGTCGGCACATGGAGCACCCGAACTTGGCCGATGGCGACCCGATCACGAACGAAGTGAAGGTCGATCTCCACATGCTTCGTCCGCTGATGCTGAACCGGGTTGGTGGAGAGGTAGATGACACTGACGTTGTCGCAGTAGACGAGCATGCTCTTGGTGAGCGGGCTGTGAAGCTCTGCCAAGAGCTGCCGAAGCCAGGACGTCTCAGCCACGCCGTTGGCAACCACCCGGTACTCCGCCTTGGCACTGGACCGGGAAACCATTGCCTGCCGCTTGGACGACCAGGAGACCAGGTTGCCGTCAAGGAAGACGGCGTAGCCGGAAGACGATTGACGAGTGTCAGGACACCCAACCCAGTCAGCGTCGGTGTAGACGACCAGCTCGGTGGAGGGAGCTCGGTGAAGAAGCAAACCGTAGTCAACAGTGCCCTGAACGTAGCGCAACAGACGCTTCAGAGCAGCAAGATGTAACTCTCGAGGATCATGCACATGAAGGCAGACCTGCTGGATGACATATGTGATGTCAGTCCGGGTGAAATTGAGGTATTGTAGAGCGGGTGAAATTGAGGTATTGTAGAACCCCAGCAAGGCTGTGGTAAGCAGACGGGTCAGCAACTGGGGCACCCACGTCCGCAGAGAGCTTCCCCTGAGTGTCAATCGGAGTGGAGCAGAGCTTGCAGTCAGCCATCCGTGCCCGCTCCAGGATATCGAGAGCATACTGTCGCTGGTGAAGAAAGAGGCCAGAGGGACGAGGCTGCACAGTGACGCCCAGAAAGTGATGGAGCACACCCAGATCCTTCATGGCAAACTCATGCTGCAATGACTGAATGATACTCTGAAGCAAGGCCGGACTGGAGGCGGTGAGGTTGATGTCATCAGCATAAAGCAGCAGGTACGCAACCTCAGAACCCCGACAATAGATAAACAGAGAAATATCAGACTTGCACTCAGTGAAGCCCAACGAGGTCAGGAACGTGGCAAACCGAGAGCATCACACCCGAGGAGCCTGCTTCAGACCGTAGAGAGACTTGTTGAAGCGGCAAACCAGATCCGGACGACTGGAATCCACAAACCCTGCTAGCTGGCTGCAGTAGACTGTCTCTGTCAGAGTGCCATGTAGGAAGACATTCTTCACATCGAGCTGGTGCACGGTCCAGGAGCGAGAGAGAGTCAGTGAGAGGACTGTGCGCACTGTGGCCGGCTTCACCAGAAGTCTCATCATAGTCCACTCCAGGCCGCTGGGTGAAGCCCTGAAGAACCCAGCGAGCCTTGTAGCGCTCCAGAGAGCCGTTAGCCCGACGCTTATGCATCCAGATCCACTTGCCGGTGATCATATTGCAACCAAACGGACACGGCACGAGGTCCCACGTCTGGTTAGCAAGAAGAGCCCCGTACTCCTCCTCCATAGCCCGACGCCAGTGAGGATCCGCCAAGGCATCGCGGACAGAGGAGGGCACGGGTGAGACCCCCGGCTCCGCCTCGACGGCAGAGAGGATGCCCGCCGCCCGTCGTGTCACCATGAGATGAGTGTGCCCAGTATCCCGATGGACGACAGACGGGTGGAACACCTCCGGGTCGAGCCGAGAGTTAGCCTGAGAGCGGACGACCGGCTGAGGCGGAGGCGGTGGTGGCGGAGAGACCACCGGCTCCGATACCGGCGCCGCACGACGCCTGTAGACCTGCACCGGCCCGGCGAAGTGTGCAGCAAAGCCCGGAGGCTCCCGCGGCGTAGGAAGAAGACTTCGGTGCTGCGCGTGGCGTAGCTGAGATCACCGGGGAACTTGCTAGAAAGGGGTAAATAGAAGCAGGGGACTGGACCACCGGGTCAGTCGAAAAAACGGACTCGAGGTCAGGATCAGGTGAGGGAGTAGTGGAGGTGGAGTACGGGAAGTACGACTCGTCAAACACGATGTGTCGGGAGATGAGGACGCGGCGGGAGGTAAGATCGAAGCAACGGTACCCCTTGTGATCGGGGGAGTAGCCAAGAAAAACACACCGAGTCGATCGAGGCGCCAACTTGTGGGGAGCAGTGGCGGAGGTGTTAGGGTAGCAGGCGCACCCAAAGACCCGAAGGTGATCATACCGAGGTGGGGTGCGGAAAAGGGCATGGTGAGGAGTGGGAGCAAGGGAGGTCGTGGAGGGAAGGCCGTTGAGAAGGTAGGTGGCTGTATGAAGGCCCTTGGCCCAGAAGCGGGCAGGAAGGGAGGCCTGGAGGAGAAGGGTGCGCACGACATCGTTCGTGGTGCGAATCATCCGCTCAGCATTGCCGTTCTGTGGCGAGGTATATGGGCACGACATGCGCAGGTGAACACCGCGAGAGAGGAAGAAGTCATGGGAGGCGTGATTGTCGAACTCACGGCCGTTGTCACACTGGACGACCTTGACGGTGAGCCTGAACTGAGTGGAAACCCAGGTAAAGAAGTGGAGGAGGGTAGGGAATGTGTCAGACTTGGCACGTAGTGGAAAAGTCCAAGAGTAATGAGAGAAATCATCCACAATCACCAAGTAATACTTATAGTCAGACATACTGATGACAGGAGAAGTCCACAGATTATAGTGAATAAGATCAAAGGCATGACTCGCATGCGAAGAAGAAGAAGAAAAAGGAAGTCTAACATGACGACCTAACTAACATGCATGACAAAGATGCTCATCAGGAGCCCTAGTACAATGAAGATCTGCACTACGACTGAGACGGGCCAAAACGTCGCGTCCGGGGTGCCCAAGCCGGCGGTGCCAAGTCGTGGATGATGGGGTGGTCGCAAAAGCCGATGAAGGAGGCGACGACGAAGAAGCAGAAGCAGGAAGGCGAAGGGTGTAAAGCGGCCCCGTGATGTCACATCAGAGGATAGGACGCCGGGAAGCCAAATCCTTCATAGTAAGGCCAGAAGAGTCAAATTCAACAGTGCAGGAATTATCAGCAGTAAATTGGTGAATGGAAAGAAGGTTATGATCTGCGGGGCAACAAGAACATTCGGAAGACGAAAAGAACCAGGAGCAGACCCCACAGAGGTGACTGGAAGACGAGTGCCATCACCAACCATGATGGAGGAAGGGCACGAGGGAGGAGGAGGGTGGACAGAGGATAAAATACCAGCATCTGGCATGGTGTGGAACAAGGCGCCCGAGTCAGCGACCCACTCCGTGCTGACCAGCGGGGTCAGTCCCAAGGTGCTGAAGGACTGAGTTAGAGCCGCATGGTCCCATCCCCCGGGCCAGGTCGGTGGCTGGCTGGGGTGCAGAAGCGGAGTCCACCTGCCCGACCATGTCGGCGGCTGACTGAGCGGAGCAGGGGCAGTCCAGGTCCCCGGATCCAGGGGAGCAGGGCCAGTGAACATGGCCGCGGGCAGGTGCTGAGGACGCTCCCCCCCCCCCCCCCCCCGAGCCTGGAAGGGCCACATGGAGATGCGCCCTGACCATGGGTTATTGAAGGATGGCCAGGGTGCACCACCAGGGGCAGGAGTCGAGGTCGTAGCAGCCGGAGTAGGAGTACCCCCGTGACACACCCCCTAGAGCCACCGCCACGGCCCCTGCGGCGACGGCGACCGCCACGGCTGCCGCCCTCCGGTGGGCGTCGGTGTAGTAGCACCGAGGAGGGAGGTGGCCGGAGGGGCAGTGGAGGTCGGCGGTATAGCAGCGTGCGTAGCGGGAGGTGGTCCCGACACGAGTCCACGGGTGATCTCATCCAGGACGAGGTCGTCCCGAACCTGTAGGAAGGAGGGGAAGGGTCCCTGTTCGAGGGATCCATGTCCGCAGGAGGTCAAAGTTGCTGCTGAGACCCCGCAGGACATTGAGGACCAGGATCCGGTCGCTCACCAAGCAGCCGAGGTCGTGAAGGGCATCCACCATGCCCTTCATCCTCCTGCAGTACTCACCAACGGAGAGGTCGCTCTGCTGGAAGGTGCGGAGCGTTGCGTCAAGGTGGAGCGCACGGGCCTCGGTGTTGCCAAGGAAATGGGCCTCGAGAGCCAACCAGGTCGCGCGCGCGGTGCCGCCGGGGGACCTGACGATGTCCTGGAGATCTAGGGAGAGGGTCCCAAAGATCCAGAACATGGCGACGCTGTCGAGGCGCAGCCAGAGCGCGTCCCGCGCCGCAGTAGGTGTGTCGACGAGGACGTGGTCGTCGAGGGCGTAGCGGCGGAGGGCGAGAAGGACCTAGTCACGCCAGCGTCCATAGGAGGAGGACCCGGGGTCGAAGACGACGAAGACTAGGGCCCGGATGTTCTAGACTCCAATGGCCTGGAGGTGTAGCTGCAGGACCATCGGATCGGTCGCATCATGACGAAGGGTAGATCCATCTGGCGGAGGCGGGTGAGACAAGGACGCGGCGATGTCTTGGGCGACGGGGGCGGTGGCAACGTTGAGGTAGTGCTGAACCTCAGCAGCCCGACGATAGAGGGCGTCCGCTACGGCAAGCTCGCGCTCCCAAGCGAGTGCAGCCACGCGGACATGCTCCACAGCCGCGGCGGCAAGGGCGGCGTCGGTCCCCGGGGCCACCTGCTTGTCCTTGTCGGCGGCAGTGAGGAAACGTCGGGCTGCTGAGGAAAGTTAGTTTTAGAAATTCCATGATGGTTGTGCAGACTATGGTCTTTTCCACTGACAATAGTGGGAACAGAGATGTGGACCAAACAATGACCCATTTATCTATGGACCCACTGTCTCCGCCTCCAAAAATCCCCAATTCCAATCAGCATTGCTATCTCCGGCCTTACAACATAAGTAGCCACAAAAGCTTCTCCAATCGCCACCGACACTGCACAATTGGGTTCGACGTTGACTGCCCTCACACAATCCAATAGCGAGGAACGCACCATATCATCAGAGGCCTCTTCCATTTCCTCCTATATGTGACCTCCGCTGACGAGGTGAGTTCGGAGTGCTCCTCTTAGGATTGGAGCAAACAAGAGGCAGACAAGACTTTGGGGAGTGAAGGCGACGAGGAGGCGCCACGGGAAGAGAACAATGAAGATGGAGAAGCAGCACCAAGAGAAGAAGAAGAAGATCACTATGTGGCGCCAGAGGCAGCGGCAAACACGGAGCCAGAGGAAGATGACGGGGATGTGGCGGCAGGTGGTGCGGTTGACTGGGGTGCTGTGGCCGTTGGCATGGATGGGCGCGTAGCGGCGGCGGCATCATCAGTGGCTGGTGACGCTGCCCATGGGTCAGAGGACATGCTTCTATAGTAAGGATAAAATGTAGAGAACAAAGCCAAACAAAAAACACCTATTATAGCATCTCCAACCATTATCTAAAACCACTTCCTACATTAAAATTTAGGATATTATTAGCAAAATCATTCTCTAACCGTTATGTAAATCAGCTTCTAAATATATCAACTTCCTAAACAAATGCTCTAGGTTGCTATATTTAGAAACCAAATAGGAACTCCCAAAATATAAAATTCATTTGGAGACCAGATATTAGGAATTGTTAGAGGAAACAATTTTTTTTCACTCTTTATAATTCTTTAGAAACTTCATTAACCCAGATTTAGAGACTATTCTTTTGCATAATTGTTGGACATGCTCTTAGAGAAAGCTGGAAAAATCTCAGGTATTAGCCGATCACAAATTACAAAAAAGAGGTTTCTTCTTACCCTTGTAACTATATACTCCCTCCGTTCCAAAATTATTGTCGGTATTGACTTTTTCATCAACTTTGACCATTCGTTTTATTCAAAAAATTTTAAAAAATATCATATATTTTTTAATGATTTATTTTATCACTAGATAAAATTTAAATATAACTTACCACAGCACCGACGACATAACATAGAGGCATATATATATTATTACTTGGCATCAAACATTTAGGCCAGTTCCACCACATGACATCCGCTAGTATATAAACATAAGTAAAAAAGGGGACAAAGTGAGAAGCAACCTCACGAATCATAGACACGTCAACATCACTACTAGGATAGAGAGAGGGGACAAACCTCCGCAGGAGTTACAGAACTGACGACATTACTAGGAATAGATAGCACATAATTTAACTGTTGCTTCCCCACCACCATCATCTCGACCATGTCGGGTGGTGGAATCAGTCCGCCTCGTCGTCAGTGACCTCGATCTCGGCGAAACCCTCGGCGAGGAACTGCTGGCGAATTCTCTCTTCCCGATCCTGTCCGGCCTTTACCAGCGCCTCGCAGCTGTCCAGAATCTCCAGAAGTTCGGCGCCTATCTCCTCCCACTCAAGGTCATTAGGGTCTGAGAGCTCACGGACCTCCTCAGCGCTGGAGCGGGGTAAGGGGTGAGGTGGAGGCTTAGCAATGTCGATGTCGATCTCCTTCTGCGACAGCTTCACGACCTTCTTCTTCCTTCCTTTCTTCTCCCGATCCCCATTCAACTCCAAATCTACCCGAGCAATCCTATGGCCCATCTCCACCGGCGCACGTAGGTTCGATCGGGCAACGTCCAGCGGTACCATCGCCTCGTCTCCTTTCCTCGCCCTCGCTCTCCGAAGCCCAAGTAGATCTAATGGATTTGGTAGGCGGCGGTGGTCCGCTCTGCCCTGCTGATCGCCTCATTGGAGGGACTAGGGATGGAAATTCGGGTCCTGGGTGCGGGGCCCTGCCGGGTTTGGCACCCGCCGGGTGCGAGCGTGGGGGCAGTTTTTCACCTGCGGGGCTCACCCGACCCGCCCCACACAAATGCGAGGTGGGTGCGGGTTTTTTCTCTCACCCGCGGGTGTCCCGTGGGCCTCGAAGAAAAATGCCTATACAAATTTTAGCCCATCCAGTCCACCTAACCACCCTACTTTTCTCCTAACCCTAACCCTCTTCCTCTCCCGCACAGACCCGATCCCATTTCTCTCTCCTGAATCCCCTTTCTCTTCCTCTCCTGCACAACCTCCGATCCCCTTTCTCTCACCCTTCTCCCACTCCGACACCACCCGCCGCCGCCATCGATGCCACCCACCCCCACCCACCTCGGCACCACCCGCCGTTGCGCCCTCGTGCTCCCTTGCCCTCACTAGCCGTGATGCCTCCTCGCACCGCTCGTCGTCGCAGGTCGGCTTGCCCACGTGCTTCCCCACCCTCGCCTGGCCGCTTGTCATGGCGCTGCCATGCGTCGCCCACCGTCGTGCTTTGCCCGCCGCGTCCTTCCTCTCACCCGCCGCCACCTGCCACTGCGGGGCGCACCGCCCTCGCGCTTCCCCGTCCTTGCCTGGCAGCCTATCGCGACGCTGCATCGTGTCGCCCACCGCTGCGCTTTGCTCGCCGCGCCCTCGCTCTCACCCGTCCCCACACGCCACCGCGTACTCACATCGGCGCGCCGCCCACCGCCACGGGGCCGAGGAGCAAGCAGTCCCAGTGCTGCTTTGCGTGACCTACAGATTTGAGGAAGCGAGTTGCACCCACGGGGGACCCACCACCCGTCCGAAACCCGACGGGTGCGGGCACGGGTGTGGATTTCCACCCGCAAGTGCGGGTGGGGGTGCAGATTTGCACCCGTTGCATCTCTTGTCGCGGGTGAGCTTTTGCTCCACCCGTCCCGAACCCGCCCTGTTGCCATCCCTAGGAGGGACGGAGGGTTATATCGGTTGCCCCCAAGCTCGAACCCCCGACTCGGATGGGACCTCCTATATCCACCGTGCGCCGTAGCGCGGCCCACGGCTTGCTGGCGAGGGACGTCGGTGCGGGCCACGCAGCCCAGAAGCTAGCTAGTGAATTCTTTTGTTTTCTATACGCAGACGCACGAAACTGCTAGCAAAAAAGAAAAACAAAAGAGAATAAATTTTTCATTAGAACAAATTTAAGAATATTTATTCACTGATACTAGAACAATTGATTTTGAGTACTGGAACAACAGAATTTCATACTAGAACATTTGATTTTTGCTTTCCGAACAATGGTTTTTATTATTAGAACAAATTCAAAAGAAAAATCAAAAGTTTAAAATATAGTCGAACAATTAATTTTTGCTAAAGGAACAATTGATATCCACTACTGGAACAATTAATTTTCATTGTAAGAACATTCAAATAACTAGGACGGAACAATTCAAAATATTTAAATTTTTTAAAATAATCAAATTTAAAATAATTATACTACTGCTCTTTATAAATTACTAGCAAAGTGTCCGTGCGTTGCGACGAGCTTAAGAAAAATAAAACACTCTGTATGATTTAAATAAAAAAATTATTTATAATATATTTGTTAAACATATATAGTATTATTAATATTTTTACATGAAAGATCATATTTATATTATTGTTGATGCTTCTTAGTGTACCATTTTATATGCAGAAGCAATCATTTTCTCACTATTTTCTATCATATTCTTATCATAATATGTTTTTTTATCTCTAATATTAACGATTTCGATATGTAGTGTTGTTTGAGATGTTGTAGAATTAGTTGAAATAACACTAAAACGGTTCAAAGATGAGAAGTAGCGATATGAAGTCCGACTCCGAGTTTCCACAAGCCCATGGCACCTATAAGATACCTCTCTATGTATATGAAACCCAACATGCAACCCAATACTGTGACCTAATAACTAAGGATTTCTAGAAGGTTTATCCGAAATAAAAAAACAATTTACGCAGTCCAAAAACAGCACTGTATTGTGTCACAGTTTTGGATTTTAAGACTTGCTCCAATAGAAAAAATATGACTATAAAAGTTGTAGATCTCGTCAAGAGCTTTCCGGAACATATATGCATCATATTATTTGGACACCGGAGCTATGAGATATACGTCCCGTAAGGAGACGTGCGTATAGGAGTACGAATCGAAACAGATATTTTTGCATCATATATTTGTATATAAATACTTCTGAATCTATGAATCCATTGAATACCAAAGTTGTATGACTTTTCGAGAGGTATGAGATAGAGTCCGAGTTTGTTTTATTTGCTCTTCGGATATGGAAGTTATGATTTTTAAAACTCGGTGCTTAATATGGAAGATATAAAACCGACTTGGATTCAATATCTAACTTTGTGGACATGAAGTGGACGATCGCACCTCAATTAATAAGTTATAGAGATTATTACCATTTTTTGGCAATACAATTATGATTACACTTTGCAATGTATTTCACATTTTGTGAAATTTATTTTTGCAGAATATCTGTGTTAGATGCCAAGTACAGAATAATTAAATTTACCGACGATGGATTCAGATACCAACTGTTATGAAGGTCCTGTTTTGGAAGATCAAAGGATGGGGTACACTGCACGTTGACTAGCGTTGATACGCATGGGCTTCAGATTTGGCTCCTCAATGAAGCAAATGGTCAGATGCAATGGGTGCTAAGCATTCTGTTGATCTAACAATCTTTGCACGCAAGTTTCAGAACTATGATCAACAAACTCCCGGGCCCTGGATTTCGAACAAATATACTGGTGAAAGAGAAGTAGAAGAAAATGGCGAATGGAACTCTGATGATGATAGTGTTCTTGACACTGAAGGTATGGTTGCAGGGCACGAGATCGAAGATGTACAGTTCCTTGGATTTCATGCTTATAAAGAGGTCGTCTTCTTAAATGTGTCACTGAGAAAAGGAGTGGCATATCATTGTAGTACCTTGAAGTTTCAAGACTTGGGTAACATATTGCCAAAAGAATACGACGGACGACTATATACAGCTCTTGTATATACCCCTTATTCGATGGGAGACCTCTCTGGAAACAATTTGGAAGGTCAAATCGAAGAATAGCACAGATGTTTTTGAAGCTGTGTGGCAACTATAGAGAAGTGAAATCATTTTCACAGATCCTTATTTTTTGAAATTGTTTCTGTCATGCATTGTCCTTTCGCCTAGCTTGCACCTGTGGGTAATTAGATATATTGCGCCCATTGAGATCCTAAGGCAGCACATTTATAGGGGAGTAGTTCATTACGAGACAGAATTGTTGTGCACCGTTTCATCACTGGTATGCATGCATTACTCAGAAGTATATTTAGTGTTCTTTCATTTGATTATCGTTGCATCAGTGGTCTGTTGCTTTGTATATATTATATCACAAATTAAAACAAGACAACAAATTCTAAATAATTTCAAGGTAGCTCTTGGCATAATTTCTTTTTAAGACGGTAAAAAATGCAACTTTTGAGGTTGCAGCAGATCAGAATAAGAAACCAATATGGTGAGGAAAGAAACTGACAAGTACGTATTAACAGTGAACAATAAAATGAAACAGGGTGACTGCTCTAGCCACAAACATACTACGTATTAAGGATTGCCATAGCATACCTCAACTATCTCAAATAGAGAAAGAAGCTACGTGCGACATCTATGGTACGGAGGCTGAAACCAGTTTTCATGCCGTGGTCACTTGCCCACTTGCAAATCAACTAAGGCAGGCAATGCGCAAGTACTGGCCATTGCCAAACGAAAAGCTGTTCAGGAACACAGGCCCAGACTGATTTTTGCTACTGCTAGACCAATGCAATGAGGAGCAACGGAACATAGTCAAGCTAGTCCTATGGAGGGCATGACTGTGCACAACAATCACACATGCATCTGGTTCGTCTGAAATTCAGGCCTCGGTACATTTTCTGATTAGCTACAAGGACACATTGCACCTTGCCCGACAAGGGGGCGGCGACCCAGATGGAAAGGGGAAGCAGCTGCAGTGGGATCCAGGCAACAAAAGAACGAAAGAGATGGTCCATATGTCAATGCGCAAAGCTCAATGGAAAGCACCAAACGTGGGGTGGATCAAGGTGAATGTTGATGGCGCCTTTGTGGAGCAAACTGGCCAGGCTGGAGCTGGTGTTGTTGCACGGAATCATGTAGGAAAGACGATCTTCACGGCATGGCGCGTCCTGTTCCGCTGCTCGTCGGCTGTGGAGACTGAGATGCTGGCCTGTCTGGAAGGTTTAAGGCTCGCAGCTGAATGGGCGCACGGCCCAGTAACGCTGGAGGGAAAGAAGCAGGATAGATAGGAGATCGGAAACCTGGTGGCCGAAGCTCGAGAGATCACGAGGCTGCTACAAGCGGTAGAGTTCGTCCAGGTAAAACGAGAGCAGAATTGTGTCGCTCGTGAATTAGCCCAACTTGCTAGGAGAAATGTGCACACTACCGTCTGGCGTTCCAAGCGCCTTCGTGCGTTGCAGAGCTACTAGATAGGGATTGTAACTCGATTACTTCTTCCTAGTAATAAAGCTCTCGTTTACCCGCAAAAAAAAAAACTATCTCAAATAAGCACATATACGAATTGTTTGACATTTGCATGCCAGTCAAGGTTTACATAATCGAACCGATCGGTAAAATCAGTCGGGACCGGATCACCGATTAACCAGAAAACTAGAAAAACCGGCCGGTTAACCGGGTAAAATTTGATTTGGAGAGTGGATGGTTGGTGACCGGTTAACTAGCCAGTTACACCGGTTAACCGGTTGGTTTTAGAGGTTAATCAGTCGGTTGTACCGATAATCGAATTTTAAAAACATATTTTTTAATTCACATTTTTTCGGTTTTTGTTTGTTAACCAAGGTTTTATCGGTCCGACCGGTTTTACCGGTTAACGGTCGGTTTCACTAGTATCGATGGATTTTTTTGAATTTTAAAAATATTTAAATCAAAATTGACGGTTAACCGGCCAACCAGAATAACCGACCCGGACCAGTTTTTTGATTAACCGGGTTAACCGGCCGGTTAACTATGGTTTTGTCAATCCTGATGCCAGTGTGGCCATAGTTTCCTCCACTATCTATATTCTAAGCTATACAAATTTCCACTTTTCCTTTTTATGGTGACAATACTGACAATCGGTGTTATACCCAATCAAGCATGCGACCTACTTATCAACACAGCCGATTTTTCTTGCGCGAGCCCTTTTATGTTGGTTGGAGCTGACACTGTTTTTTTTTTTTTTTTTGGAGAGGCTAATTTTCAATCGATTGAAATAAAATAGAGGTGTCTTTCAGTAGATGAACAACAGCCGTCAAATCCGTTCAACATGTTTCTTCAATCTTCAGCAGTCTAGCCCAATCGTGCTCTCTCTCTCTCTCCATCAAAGCAGGTGTTTGACTCTCGAGTGAGGGTCTGTTTGGTAGGGATTTTAAAACAGTTTATTAACTGAATTCTGCTTCTCTTATTAAAAAGCTAGCCAAAGGGTTTCAAAAAAAATAGATTATGCTCCTCTTTTCTAGAAGCACTTCTCAAATTTATACTAGAATTCAAAAGGACCAAAAACCTATATATTTTTTTATGGAATATACACAAAAGAATATGTTTTGACAAACATTTTTTTAGAGAATCCGTTTTTTTTATAGAATCCGATTTTTGAAGAATTAATTTTATAGAGAAATCCTACCAATCCATCGATTGAAAAGTAGGATTACCGTTTTCTGAAATAGACACTAGACCTTTCTTGCTGACCAAGCACCAATGATTCTGCTTAACTTTCTTTGGATTGAGCCAACGTTCATTACGGTTGTCGATTCCACTAAAAAGATCTCCAATCTGGAGGCGAGGATGTCTGTTTATGTGAAATCGTCCAAAAATACGAGTCGCCACATTTCCTTCATTTTTCGTTTTTTCAAATTCGTTCACTTTTATGGCACAAACTCTGAACAAAACAAATTTCGAAGCGTCTCAGAACAAGTTGCATGAACAGTATGTATATGTTCCTCTTGGCAACCTCTACCCAAGAACGCGCTGTTACAAATGAGGGCAGAAGCCCACAGATTTTATGAGAAAGGGTTTCTTTCTATTCTCATGTCTCCAGTCGCGTCTCTCTTAGCCATCTCTCGTAAAAAAAAAAACTCGACCTGCCGGGGAAGAAGCCACTCCGACAGCATTTTATTAAGGAGAAGTCTTCTCACGTAGGTCGAGAAAACCCTCGAACCCTCTTCAACTATACACAGAAACTCAGCTGGCCATGTGAGTTGTAGCGCGAGTCTTTATCATATGCTTTGGTCTGGAGAGGATGAGAGGATTTTTTCCTTCACACCGCGAGCCGATCCTGTGGATCGAACCCGGGTGGGTGCGCTGCCACCGAGCCGAAGGCTCGTTCGCCTTAGCCATCTCTCGTGACAGAGTGTTTAAGAGTCAAGATCCACGGCGGTTCAAATCGCAATCCTAATACAATTCGACTTCGACGCTGAAACAGTAACATCGGTCCTAGAAGGCCGCACAAGTTGCATCCTCGCCAAAACCTATTCCTTTTTTGGGTGGGACCTCGGTTGCGATATCCACGTCGACCAGAAACGACGGAGCGGATGCGATGATGGACACGGCGCGTGAGCTATCCGATGACGTCCTCGCCGACGTCCTGTGGCGCCTTCCGCCACGAAGCCTCGTCGTGTCCCGCTGCGTCAGCCGAGCATGGCGCGATGTCGTGGACACCCGTCGGCTACTATGCACGGACCTGCTCCCTCTCTCGGTACGCGGCATCTTCATGGATTACTGCCTCCTCTCCGACGCGGTCTATTTCGCCCACCCTTCCACGGGCCCCGATATCTCCGGCAGCCTCGACTTCGTCTCCGAGGGCGGCCGTGTCCTGGACCACCGCAACGGCGTCCTGCTCTACAAAGATGCTGGCGTCTACTTTGTTGTCAACCCAGCCACGCGGCAGTACACTCAGCTGCCACCGTGGCCGCTGCCACGCACTGGTGGTGGCGGCAACTCTTGTTTAGATACATTACCACAAAAGTAGGCTATAACGACGGGTGAGAATATACTATAGCAGCAGGCTACAGTAGCCGCCGTTATGATTCCACAGCTAAAAACAACACTTTATAGCGGCGGATCATCTAAGAGATGAATAACCCGCCGCTAAGATACATATTGTAGCGGCGGGTGACATTATCACCGGCCGCTACGCATTTACCGTGAAAAATAAAAAAAAAATCATGCCCCACCCATTCCCCCCACTCATGCCACCGCCCATGGCCGCGGATCTCGCCCTGGTCGGACCCGTGACGGGGGAGGGGGACGTCGGAGAGGGGCGGGATGTGCCGGAGAGGTCCCCGGAGAGGATGTGCCAGGCCGTCAGAGGGGAGGATCCAGGGAGAGAGGGGAGGGCCGAGGCCAGATCTCGCACGCAGAGGCGACGGGGTTGCCCAGGTCGCTGTGCCACCGCCCATGGCCGCGGATCTGGCCACGCCCTGGCCGGACCCGTGACGGGGGAGGTGGATGCCAGAGAGGGGCAAGATGTGCCGGAGAGGTCGCCGGAGAGGATGTGCTAGGCCGTCAGAGGGAAGGATCCAGGGAGATAGGGGAGGACTGAGGCCAGATCTCGCACGTGGAGGCGATCGGGTTGCCTAGGTCGCCGTGCCACCGCCCATGGCCACAGATTTGTCCACGCCCTGGCCGGACCCGTGACGGGGGAGGGGACGTCGGAGAGGGGCGGGATGTGCCGGAGAGGATGTGCCAGATCTCACACGTGGAGGCGACGGGGTTGCCCAGGTCATTGTGCCATCGTCGTTGCTTGGTCGCCCGTCGCCGGATCAGCCGTGCCGTCCTAGAGCCTTGCCACCGAGATCCGCCGCTCAAGGCCTCCGCCCGCCCGCCCTCGAGCCTTGCCGCTGGGATTCGCTGCCCGAGGCCTCCGCCCTCGAGCCTTGCCGCCCGCTCGCCACTGCTAGCTGTGAGGCCGCCGTCAGTCATGAGTCCTCCGTCCACCGCCGCCAGCCGTGAGGCCTCTGCCCGCTACCGCCAGTCACGAGGCCTCCGCCTGCTATCGAGAGCCGCAAGGCCAAGGCCCTCCGCCGCCAGCCGCGGCGAGGCCTCCGCCCGCCCGCCGTCTAGAGCCGCGAGGCCACCACCCGCCCAAGGCCGCTGCCGTCTGGATCTACGTGCATGAGCTGTGTTTGGGGAGAGAGAGGGTGTTTGGGGATGAAGCGGCGGTGGGTGGAGTCCGGGAGAGAGAGAGAGAGAGAATGAGAAGGCACTAGGGTTTGCTTATTATATATAGCCGGTGGTGGTAGTGGGCTGATGGACCATTGGGTAATAAAGTAGTTGCGGTTAGCTTTTTGGGCCGCCGCTACAATACAGTAACGGCGGTTAGTTTCTTGGGCCGCCGCTAAAAATGATTCTTTTTTACCACGCCGTTACTGTTTTTTCCCTGCCGCCGCTGTAGTACCTGTTTGTGATAGTGATACTACCCTGCATCTCGTGTTTGATCCCAGCATGTCGCCGCATTATGAGGTGTTCGTAGCCCCTCCTCCAGTGCCTTGGTACAAGTTTGATCTCAAAGTGCTGCAATCTCAGTGGCCATTGTCGTTCTATACGCTGCAAGCGTTCTCATCTGTAACGGGGAGTTGGGCGGAGAGGTTGTTTACCCCGGAAGAGGACACGAGACTATTTGTTCCGGAACGAGACGTAACACCACCCATTGAAAACAGGGAAAGGCGCACGATGCCAAGGCTGGATCACCATAGCGTTTACTGGCGAGGAGCTCTCTATGTACCTTGGCACCACAACTATGTTATGAGGTAGTACTTAATTATTACTCTCCACAGTATATGTTATTTGGCTCTTTTAATAATTGGATCAATCAAGTTTAATTAAACTTCTGCTGATTTTTCTTTTGCAGGATAACCCTGTCAAAAGATAAGTACAAGATATTTGAATTCCCAACTGATTTTGAGGCCGAGTGGTGTCCAGAGCTTTCTTTGAGAAGATCGAAGTATGGAGTATATTGCGCATTGACTCACGATTATCAGATCTCGATTTGGCTCCTCGACGAATCAAATGACCAGACGCAATGGATACTAAAGCATAGGGTTGATCTTCAAATCATTGCACGCAAGTTGGTGCACTATGGTACTGATCAAACTGAAGGGCCGTGGATTTTGCGAAATGTGAATTATCCTGATTATTTTGTGTAGATAACAACCTTCAAAGTACAGTGGAAGCAAAATATGAATGGGACTCGGATGATGATAATGTTCTTGACCTTGAAGGTATGGCTGTAGGGTACGTCAAACAATATGCCCATATCCTTGGTTTTCATCCCTATAAAGAGATTATCTTCTTAAATGTATCAGTGACAAGAGGAGTAGCCTATCACTGGAATACCTCCAAGTTTCAGGACTTGGGCAGCATTCTGCCAAAAGAATACGAAAAAGGAGCGCATCAAGCGGCAGAACTAAAAGTATCATTTCCATATACACCTTGTTGGATTGAAGCGTTCCCTGGAAACAATATGCAAGCTTGAAGATCCGACCAAGTACATTCATTTATATGAACATATATTTCATTGTCAAGTTATCTGACTGGTCCAGTAAAAAGAAAAAGAATTATTTCCCTCCTTACTCCTTATTAGACAGATAAATTTTGTTGTCTTGGCACTTCTATCTTCTCTACTACTATTAAATCAGGTGCAGTCGTCTCTTCCTCAAAAAATCTGCCCCCTGCCTCTAAGGGCATCCCAAACGTCATTAATTAGACTGTCTATTTTTGTCCACGTCAGCATAAGTTTCCTAAGTGGAGGTAATTAAATGAGGAAAGAAAACTGTGTCGTCGTCTCAAGAGAAGAGGAGGAGGGTTCGTGCTCCCCGGGCCAAGGCCAATCGCCCTTTGTGCGCATAGTCTGTGGCAGTCGACGGCTCCCGCGGTCGCGGATCCTCTAATGGCATCGTTTGTGGCAGTCAACGCTTCTACCCTCCAGCACTGCGGCGGCTAGGAGTTGGGACAGAGTAAAGGACCCTAACAAAGCACCTGGATTTGGCCGCGAAGCTGTCACCGTTGATGACGACGCGGCTGCGATGGCTTGCTCTGGCAAGGCTTGCTCCAGCTGCAGAGTAAGGAGTCCTGCTGCGTAGAGCCCTCGATCCTAATCGATGCCGCTTCTGATCTTTTGCTTGATCCACTCATGGCGCATAGTATGACACTATGAGTTTGATGCAACGAGGAAGTTGGATCTTGGAGGCAAGAGAAAAATCCATGCTCCTTGTCCTTGTGGTGATACTCGACAAGTTAGATGCTCCAGTTTGACTAATGAAGGCGGCATGCGGATCAAATTAATTTTGGCGGTGTGCTAAGTTGCGAGATGGATGGATTGCAAGATCGGATTTTGGATTGCCTCTTTGTTCTTTTTTCTTTTCTTCCAGTTTCTCTCGTCCTGAAGCAATAGTGCGCGGAGGGCAGAAGTTTTTTGCTTTCTCAGCTAGGCAAACACCAACTGATGTCCCATAAGCAAAACATTGTTTCCAGGTAGAAATGTATACATCCAAAAAATTGTTTCCTCTGCCCGACAGTTAGTAAAATATTGACCCTCTCCCATGCTTAGGACGAGCACCTCCACAGACAAAAAAGTTTTTGGCTTCGTGTGACCTCATATCGAGATACTATACCCTACATGGTTTCCTGTGGACGACAAACCTATTGTTGTGGTGGACTTGATCTACATCGCCAAGAGGAGCATGGTTGCATCAATGACGAGGCGTCTGAGCTGGTGTGATCGTAAGATCAATCTTGTGCTTCAGCTCAAATCGAGTGCCAACATCTTTTGGAAGACCATGAGTGAATTTGCACCATGGATGATTGATGATGAACAATTGATGAGTTACAGTGGAGGTTTGAAGTTGCATTGTCGTATGCATGATCTTCAGGGACGACATCACCTTCAAGCGCTCTGATAGCTTCACAAGTAAGACAAGTCAGTGCCTCATTATACAAGCTTTTTATCAATTTTCATGGCCACGTCGGATGCCGAGTGCACAAGCTATAGTGCTAGAACATGACAACAAGCAGGATGATGGTGTTGGAGCTGACTATGCTAATCAGATAATCATACATAGAGTGTTTACAAGTAATGAGTTTAGGAAAAGAGCCAATGGCTGCTGCATGAATTTTTACTAATTTTTGTTTTTAGATATGAGCTAGCGGTTTTTGCAAAAACATTGAGCCAGTGAGGACCATCACTCAAACTACCTGTTATATTGTGCCGCAAGACTACAAGACAAGCATGTTCGTAATTATTTGTACACTGTGACACTATTTTTTCACATTACTTATAGCCATCAAATTAAAGAGTCTTTGGATAATATATATTGTAATTTATGCGTGTAGCAACGTTATAGAGGAAGAGGGTTAGACAGATCTGAGCTCCCAGCAAAAAATCTTTGGTGAAGGTGAATGAGTTGTAAGAAGGTTTTGACAATTGAGAAAAAAGTGTCAAAGCTTACACACGTTTTGCTTATAAAAATAAGTTTGTTTTTGAAACCCGTAGCAACGCACGGACACTTTGCTAGTTAAATACATATATGCTTTTTGACAATCCTATCACGCAATTTGTCATGTGACTGCAACTTATTTACTTGTCCATTTATTTGATGCAAAGCAGTTCCAGACATATATTCTCTATGGACACAAATCACACTGAATTTCAGTTATCTTATTTTTTTGTGAAACACAGTATAGGCGCAAATAATCACATACATGTATGAGTACTCACCTCTATGAATTTCAGTTATCTTATTTTTTTGTGAAACACAGTACAGACGCAAATAATCATATACATGTATGAGTACTTACCTCTATGAACACGCATGCTAGAAACAAGAATGCAGGAATCATTCACGTGCCCTGCATCCCCAGTTTCAGTTAGATCACAGTAGCAGACCAGAATGATAATGTTGTGGGGATTAGATCATAACAGCAAAGTAATTGGTGTGGAAAGAGCTTGCCAAAATATGTATTAAATGAACTTGCATCTCTTACAGAACCCGACATGAAACACTGGTAATAAATTCAACCTATGAAACTTGGTGAATGTTGTGTATTGGCAAGTAACTGTTGATAAATAAAGAATGCCGCAAATTCTGAGCGGCTTCCATAATGAATTGTTTTTATAGATCCATTCTGAAATGATCGAAGTTCACATTTGCAAGTTAGTAGCTACAGCACCAGTCCGGGTTACCTCCACTATGATCATAGTCTGTTCCACTCTTCAACCATGACATATTAACACTGATATAGTGATATCCTCTCAGTTATACCTGGGAAAAAAAATCTATGCAATCAGAATAGAAGTCAGGAAAGGTCCTGACAAGACATGGAATCTGCAAGATTACCTTCGCTACTATGTCTAAGTTTACAAGAATGTAAGCCCCTGGTACCAGCCCAGAAAAGAAAATAGATGGAGAGAGAAAAGTTAAGTAATATTATCTCAGTTTGAGAAACAAAAATTCTGTTGAAGGAACACATGAGGCACATATAATTCATTCCTCCCATGTTGATTGATACGTAAAGTTTCTTTCTTCATGCACAAAACAGTTTAATGTTCATACTATATAAGTGATTGTGGCCTATGACAATGACATCAAAGTCAACTTCAATCCAGGTTTTCCAATAGAATAATGGCATGCATACCGTATGTTGCACAAGCAAGAACCTAGAAAATAATTAATAACAAGTGTTGGAGCAAAAAGAAAAAATATACTGAAGGAGCTGGAAATTAAGTCCATTTTACTCCCATCAATTATGTTGAGTGCACTTAACACCCTAATCATTCATTTGGTTTCCTTAATTACCTATGTTCTAACAACCAATTTACTATTCACCTTTGGGTTGTTTATTTATCCCAAATTTCTGACGTAGACTCAGGGTAGGTGGTTAGTGGTTACGCTAATTCAGCAGGCCATATGCGGGATTCATTGCCTTTGGATAGCGGAGGGCAGCCAAGCTTTGGACCCCCCCCCCCCCCCCTCCATCTCGCCTCCCTGCTGGTGGGCCCATGATTGCGCGATTGGTTAGGGTGTTCGAGTTTGAGTTGCCGAAAGGCCCCATGGCTCTTCGGTCATAGAGGAGGCCCGGGGGGCCACGGTCGCGACCCGACGGTGGGCCACGGGCAGCAGGCCGGCGGTGAGCGGCGAGGGGCGTCACATCACCGACGAGTGAGCTGCGGGCGGCCACGGCGCATGCAAGCGGCGTGGCGCCCCCGTTGGTGGTGGCGGGCGGTGGCCCGGGGCGTGCAGCGACGGCGCTGGAGTCCCTAAGGGCAATGGGCTGCCGAGGCGGGGGTGGTGGTCGTCGTTGAAGGGGGAGGGGAGGGGGTGGGTGTCCGGCGCTTCGCTTTCCTCGCGATGAACCCCCGGCCATATGTGCCATCCATTGTAGGTGGGAGGTAGGGCAAAACAGTGTGTTACCTCCATTAAGTTGTTTCACATTGATGCCGACAAGGTCCGCACCTAGTTTGTCGTCACTCCCTCCATAGTCTGCATCGATACCGCCGAGTTATTGCTAGAGATTGTCTTGCTAAGATGGCTTGGAGCATCTTTTATTTTTTTATTCAATTTTGTTTGCCTCTTGTGGGACCTATTCAATGAGCCCGTAGTGTGGAGGTTATAATCTATCATTATAAGGGTTCTTGAACGTACCTCCGCACATCAACACTCCCCATGTGCATGATGGCGACACATGTGGGATACCAAATTAGTGAAATCAGCTAAAATTGAGTCGCATCACAAATCTAGGTTAAATAAACAACCAAAGGTGACTAGTGGGCTTAGGTAAACCAAATAAAAGATTGGGGGGTTAAGAGAACTCTGGGCAGGGGAGTCAAATAGACTTCTTCGTTCTAAAGTAAGATAACTGGATGGTGCTTCTTCCAAAAAGTCTTTATACATCAATATGATTAGTTCAATTAGTAAATAGGCAGTTCAATTTTCAGATGAGTAAAAAGAAATCTTTGCTTCCTTCAATGAATGATAGCCACTGGATAGAAATCAGTTGCCGGCCAATACTGGCAGCTTTTTGCTACAAGATCAGACGATTACAATTTTTTTATCACTGAGGAATAAATAACATAGCTCCTAACATTTTCAAAACGAAATAAATAATCTGTGAGGTTTCATGGCCAGCCCCTACATGCCCCGGGGTTCAGCCTCCTCACCAAGTGGTGGACTCGGCTGGCTCTCGCTCGTAGTGCCACCCTGCCAGTACTCCTTGAAATCGAGCTTCGAGGAATCCCGACACATGCAAGGGAGAAAGCCACTGCTCAATATCTCCTAATGGGCATCTGCTGGGTCGAATCCCTGCACCCGGAGATGTAGGCGAGGCGGGATCTACGTTCGTTCAAGCTGGCGGCGTGGTGTTTACACCAGGATCTCATCCCTCCCGTCATCGACCTGTTCATACCAGAGCACATGCGGGCGGAGGTGCCGCCGGCTAAACGGGGGCTTGTATACCCAGTGGAGGTGTTCGGCCGACCGGCGCCACTACCTTCAGACGAGGGGCAGCTTCCACTTGCTCCACCAGGTGATGGGCAACCTCCTTCTCGCCGCCGCAGCCGCTCGCCGTCACCGGTGCCCCATCCGTCGGACTCCGACGACCGCTCAACGCCCCGCGGCTCGATCCACTCACGCCTTGGCCTCCAGCCTTCCAGAGTGCGCCACGTGGCATCATCTGACATTGGTTCGAGCCGCGAGGCAATTATGGCAGAGGACACAGTCTGAAACGACAGCCCGATCACCTGGGAAGCCGCTCAAGCGCCGGTTGATTCAATGGTGTCGCCAGTTCCCCATGAGACAAGCTCTTTATTGAGGAACAACGAAGGGGCAGAAGATGGAGGCGCGGCAGTCGAGAGGGATCCTTTCGATTATCCTGTCGCGTGATCGTTGCCTGGTGCCCCCCTCCCTAGGGACAAGTTGATGGTGGGCCTGGGAGACGGCCTTGTCCCCTCGGGTCGTGAAGATGGACTGGGTCGGGATCTTGCGATGATAGCACCCTCCCAGATAGACAAGGATGAAGCTAAAGTCATCCTGGGCTACGACAACAAACTAGCCCGGGAAGATGGCCTGCTGCAGCATTTTTCGGCAGTGGGCCCCAACCTCATTTCTCCAACGGCCACTAGGGAGGCAGCCTGCCTCCTAACCCCGGCAGCCGGCGATGAAGTGGCGCACCTGCCCCACATGTCTGTGATCCCCAACGGCACTTTGACTCAGGCGGAGGTTGGACTCGAGGATGACCTGGGAGGCCTAGCCTCGGTTATTCTCGAACCGGAGCATCTGCTAGTCCTAAACGAGGAAGTCAAGCAACCTCAAATTCAGCAGGCTGCCACGTCTGTCTCGGCGCCTACTAACGGTGAGTTTGGAGTTGTCCTTGCAGGCTTTGCCTCGGTTGATAACAAGCTACCCTGGCTTAGCGTTTCTGAAGACGAAGCTGCGTCACCGCAAGTTCAGCAGCCAGTCGAGACGGGCGAGGAAGGGAGCTCCGTAGGAGACACCGCGCAAAAGGGAAGCAAACTCGTAATTGTGCCCGAGGACCAGACCTTAGCACAACCTGAGCTGGAACGCATGCACGTCAACGTTGACAGCACAGCACACTCGCAAGCCCGTCTGCTCTTGGTCTACTCGCGCCTCCGTTCGGGCTCAGGCGCACGCACCAGACCGGCTGTTCAGACTGCAGCGACATCTGCAACAGCAATGACATCTTCATCCCCTACCACAACAACTCCCCGGGACGTCTTCATCAACCGCATCTCTAAGGCGGTGGGCACCCTGCTCCCTGTGCCTAAGATCAACAAACGAAGAACAAAAGGGGCGCCACCAGGCTCCCCTCCTCGCCGCAGCCGACGTCTCGCTGGTCTTGGTGCTGAACAAGTACCTATGGTACCGAGGCCTAGGAAGACAGTGATGCGATCGCTGGGTTCCGGTGCTGCTCAAGAATGTGTCCCGCTTCAGGTTCAAGAGTATGCCAAGCTGTTTACCCAACCCCTCTCTGCCTCACACATTCAGGCACTTGCTAGTTTGTTCGGGTGGACTGCCCCCCTTGACATTGTTGGTGCCACCTAGAGGTCGGGCACACCAGAGTTGTTTGGTCGATTTATGTATTTTGGTTTCCAATGGATCCTTCACATATTATTATTTGGAATGTGCGAGGGTTAAACTCAACAGCAAGGCAAGACTCGATTCGTACGCTCGTTGATTCGGTCAGGGCGGATGTCGTTTGCTTGCAGGAGACAAAATTGGAGAATGTGTAACAGGCGACTTGTGCTATCTATGTTGGGGTCGGATTTTGACAATAACTTCATAGCTCTGCCCTCTGCTGGGGCTAGTGGTGTTCTTGTTACATGGCGATCTAAACTTGGAGTGATTGGTGCAAGCAGAGTGGACAGGTTCAGTGCTTCGGTGTAGTTCTGTCCATCTAACGAAGTTCTATGGTGGCTAACCTGCGTGTATGGCTCCCAAGGGAACGACGAGAAGATTGAGTTCTTGCAGGAGCTGCGTACTATTAGAACTCAGTGTACCGGGCCATGGGTACTTGACGGGGACTTTAATTTGATCTACAAGACGGAGGATAAAAATAATGCCAATATTAACAGAGCCATGATGGGTCGATTCCGGAAGTTCATCAACGATTCAGCTATAAAAGAACGACCCCTCCATGGCCGCAAATTCACTTGGGCAAGCTCTAGTACATCAGCATCACCCACATTGGTCAAGTTAGATAGGGTCTTTTGTTCGATTGACTGGGAACAACAGTTCCCTGATTGCATTTTGCAAAGTGCAGCAACTAATGACTCTGATCATTGTCCCGTTATACTTGGCCTTCGGGACAACAAGCCGGGCAAGAAGAGGTTTCGGTTTGAGGCGTTCTGGCCCAAGCTCGATGGATTTCAGGTGGCAGTCCAAGAAGCTTGGGACTGTTGAGCGCAAACCATGCCCGTTGGAGACGCTATCTCTGAAATTCAAGGCCACATCAAAAGGACTTCAGAGCTGGAGTGATAGGAGAGTTGGAAATCTCAAGTCCCAACTCGAGCTTGCCAAAGAAATCACACATCAATTGGAGATCGTGCAGGACAGTAGGCAACTTTCTCCGATAGAACTTTGGTTGCGCAACAACCTGAAAAAACATTCACTTGCTATTGCCTCCTTGATACGCACCATTGCCAGAAGCCGCTCGAGGATTGAGTGGCTGCGGGATGGTGATACGAGCACAGCCCTCTTCCATCTTCATGCTCGACACCGCCAAAGGAAGAATTATATTGCAAAACTGAAGGATGGGGATAGTGTTGCTACAACACATGAACACAAGGCGCAGGTGCTGCTGGATTTTTACACTAATCTACTCGGTACCAGGGAGACAAGAGAGCGCACCATTGACACCTGGAGGCATTCGGTCTTCATCAACACAACCTTGCTGCCCTTGATGCTCCTATCACGCAAGAAGAGGTTTGGGGAGTTATCAAGCAATTACCTTGTGACAAAGCGCCCGGGCCGGATGGCTTCACGGGCAGATTCTACAAGGTCTGTTGGCAAATCATTAAGAATGATATAATGGCGGCAATTTCAGCGGTATGGAGAAGGGACTTCAGGAATTTCAGACTTCTCAATTCAGCTTTCATCACGTTGTTGCCTAAAGTGGAGGATGCTGCAGAGGCTAAGGACTTTCATCCTATAAGTCTCATTCACAGTTTCGCGAAATTGATCACAAAAATACTTGCTAACAGACTAGTGGGCAGATTGGATGGCATGGTATCTAGCAACCAAAGTGCCTTCATCAAAGGCCATTTTATCCAAGATAACTTCATGTTAGTCCAACAAACGGCTAGGTACTTGCACTCCCAAAGGCAACCGAGGGTTCTTCTGAAATTGGACAGCTCGAAAGCGTTTGATTCGGTCTCATGGATCTTCCTCCTTGAGGTGCTTGAGCGCATGGGGTTTGGTCCGATCTTCCGGGATATTTTGAGTGGGCTGCTCACTACGTCTTCCACACAAATCCTTCTCAATGGATCCCCTGGAGACTTCATCTCACATCAGCGAGGCTTGCGACAAGGTGACCCTTTGTCGCCCATGCTCTTCATCCTAGTGATGGATGTCTTGAATCAAATGATAACAAAAGCGTCGGAGGAAGGTATCCTGCAGCCTTTATCGTCCCGCTCTATTCAGCACCGGGTCTCTCTTTATGCGGATGATGTGGTACTCTTTCTCAGGCCAGCTGCTAGTGACATCGACATTACAGTAGGCATCTTACAGCTTTTTGGTGATATGCTTCCAGTCTCTGAACTAATATCCAAAAGAGTAGTGTAGCACCAATCTGCTGCTCACCACAGGGAATTGTGGCAATACAGGAAAGCCTCCCATGTCAGATTGCAGATTTCCCCATCAAGTATCTTGGACTCCCGTTGTCATTGAAACGGCTCACTAAGGCACAGTTGCAGCCGCTGATTGACCGGTTGGCAGATCTTCTTCCAGGTTGGAAAGCCGACCTAATCAATAGGGCAGGAAGAACGGTCTTGGTACGGTTCGTTCTCACTGCAACAGTGATATATCATGCTATGGCCTTGGACCTTCCACCTTAGGCAATCAAGGCAATTGATATAATCTTGAGGGGTTTCCTGTGGCGTGGTCGCAAGGACGCGAAAGGCGGGCATTGTCTGCTAGCTTGGTCTAAGGTGGCTCGCCCCAAAGAGCTTGGTGGTCTTGGGATTGCAGATATCAAAAGTCTCAACCGAGCGTTGCGAGTCCGTTGGCTTTGGTTACAGAAAACCGAACCAAACAGACCTTGGGCGGCGCTGCCCTTACAGTCTAGCCCCTGTGTGCAAGCACTGCTATCAATGGCTGTAGCTACAGAAGTAGGAAATGGCAGCAACACACTATTTTGGTGTGACCGGTGGATTATGGGGCAGCGCATAGAGGATGTCTCTCCTCTCATCTTCTCCATGATTCCTAAAAGAATTGCCAATACGAGAACAGTGGCTGAGGCAATGGTGAACAACTCATGGATTCGTGATATTCACGGGGTGGCAACGCTTGAAGTGATCTTTGAGTTTCTGAGGTTATGGGATCTTGTTGCAGAAGTTGATATTCAGCTGGAGGTTTCCGATACTCACATTTAGCACTTCACTAACTCAGGACAGTACACTGCACGTTCGGCATATGAAGCTCTGTTCCAAGGTGCTATTTGTTTCAGCCCTTGGGAACGCATCTGGAAGTCGTGGGCGCCTAACAAATGCCGATTATTCATCTGGCTGGTGATGCATGACCGTTGCTGGGTTGTTGACCGTCTGCGGCGAAAACAACACCCACATCCTGAGCATTGTCCACTCTGATCAAGAGGATGAGACGATTCACCATCTCCTGGCAGGGTGTGTTTTCTCGCAGCAGTATTGGTACACAGTTCTGCAGCGTTTCGGGCTACCTGGCCTCTCGCCGCAACCAACTGATGATCACTTTGATAGCTGGTGGAGCCGATCTGCTACCTCAGTGGGGGGAGAAACACAGCAGGGGTTAAACACGTTGATCATCCTTGAGGCATGGATTCTCTGGAAACACAGGAACAAGTGTGTTTTCAACAATGCTTCTCCAAGCATGGCCAGAGCTTTGATGTCGACTGGAGAAGAAATTAGTAATTGGTGTAGGGCAGGAGCCAAGGCTCTGTCAGTGCTGACAGGATATGTTGGTCGTGTAGATGATCCTTAGATTTTAGGATCTTGTGGTCAGGTAGTTTTCTTGTCACCGGCGCGACTGTAATCACAAAACTGGTGTGTGTGTGTGTGTTTGGGTGTACTCTCCTTTTCTATTAATATAATGATACGCAGCTCTCCTGCGTGTTCGAGAAAAAAGAATTGTTGTAAATCACTTAGTAAATAACTTTTCCCATTTTCTAGTTGATCATGCTCATATTGAAATGATTATCTCACTGAGATATTTGAATGGCACAGCATGAAAAGCAATGTGGGACAATGATATGGCCCAATATCAATGAAATGTGCAGAATGGCACCGCATATCCTGAAACTAGATCGAGAAAGTGGTATACCTTAGGATATTTAAATTATCACAGCAGTGACATTTGTTTTTATTTTAAGATTTACATCAAACAACAAAAATGATAATTTGTAAGAAGTATTTTTTTAGAAGAATAAAAATTTGTATAGTATATAGGTTGCGTAAATGATGCCATATGTTTTGTGTGTATATGTGACCAGTTTCACATGGACACTAACCAGTACTGATTAATGTTACAGTTCATACAATTACTGACATTAAGAAGTACAAGTGATTATATAGGAACACCCATGTTAAGGGACATGTTAGATCCAATTGACAATTCATGTTTCAGGAACGATAATACCATCAAAGATTACGTTACATCAGCATTTCAGCAGAGTTAGCAACAGTACGGACTCCAGAAAATGGTGGTAACATGACACAGTAAAGAAGAATCAGACTTATAGATTCAAAAGTGCATACATGGGGATGGGGGAGAATTGTTTGTCAACCATACCTGGAGCTACGTGTCCAACAATTTATCCTGGTTCTTGTTTGCTTCCGCCTTGTTACTTTCCTCCCTTATCAGACGCTTAAAATTTTTGAGCTCTGTGGATTCCTCACCATACACCATCTTGATGTTATCCACACAAGCACTGCCGACAACAGCTCAAATGAGCAAATAAACAAATCACCATCTTGAAGAACCGACTTGTAGATGCATAAGCCATGACAGAATGACAAACCTGCAAGCTTCTCTATCAAATCTGCTGCGTGCCACGCCAAAGAACTCATCGAAAACCTTTGGTTCCACCCTGCAGAAGAAAGGCCGGTCTACAGTTGCAAGTTGCGACACATCAGTCAGAATGGCATAACGTTAAACACGCATTGAGGAAACCAGTAAAATGGGAACTTTCTCTGGTAAACTACCTTCGTAGATGTTGCAGGTGCGGGTGGACTTGTCGTAGTTGGTGCACCACCCATCCGTGCCGATCATGCTCTTGTACACCTGCACGCATGACCAATAATTCAACCAGAGCAGTTCAATTTACATGTAACAAAAAATGTTATGCGGTACCAAACAAAAGCATCTCAAATCTCTAACAAGGAAAAGAAATGTTCCTTATGCGGTAATGCCTGCTGAGTTACAATGCACAATCCTGCAGGTGGCGACAGGAATACCTCGAGGTGGTCGGGATGGTCAGCGAAGATCTCATCTGGGGTGGGGAAATCGGGGCCCTTGTCCAGCTTGCAACACGCGCCGCAACCGCTCGCGCACTTCCACCGCACTATCCGCTTGGGCTTCTCCTGCACCTCCTTCCTCGCCTGGCCATCTAGACCCGGCAGCCTGAGCACTTCTTCCGCCGCTCGGGTCTTCTTACCCTCGGCCGGCCTTGCGCTCGCCTTCTTCTTTCCCGGGGCCTCGCCGTGCCGGGGCAAGGGCTGCGGCGGCACCGGGGCCGGGGACTTGGGCTCGCCCCGCCGTTGGCCCTTCCTCCTCCTGCCGCCCGATGACGGTGAAGAGGACAAGGCGGCGACGGCGGTGAGCCGGATGGATACCGGCCTGGTGGCGCCGGCGGCCGCCGTGGACGCTGCCCTGGCGCCGCGCAGCAGCAGCATCTTGGACTTGGTTTTGCTCTGGCTTCTCCCTCGCTTATCCCCTTTCCTCCCAAGGGCAAAGCCCGACGACGACTGAAACAGGGCTCGCGGGCCAGAAAATAATTCTACCCAAGACGAACAATAACGGCCAGTTTCGCATGGCTACTCCGGCCCATTACCATAAGGCCTACTGCTGGTAGAATTTCGTTTAAAACTACTAAATTTCTTTTCAAAATGGAGTATTATACTGAACTGAGACAGGAGGAGTGCAATACATATTGACATGTGGCAGTGGAGCACACATACTAAATGTACTTTCGGGGGTTCAAAAATTCATGAGATTTTTTATAGTTCTTATAGAATAGGCTATTATTAACAATTTTTGTTTTGTGCATAGATATATACAGAAATATTTCCAATTTTAAATTTAAAGTGTCATGAGACTAGCTATCATATAATTCTCTCTCTCTCTCTCTCTCTCTCTCTCTCTCTCTCTCTCTCTCCTTTGTGCCGCCAAGACTATTACACCTCAATTTAAATTATGAATTAAGATCCATAACTATCATTGTTTGAATTCTAAAGTTTTTTTTGAATCAAATTAAAATGATAAAGGAAATTATTAAATGGAGGAAGATGCAAAAACAAAGGTACCAAGTTTATTAAATAATAGTTATAAGAATATGAACTAAAGTGATTTTTACATAATTTTAACTATTTGTTGACTTTAAAAATTTAATCAACTTTAAAAGCAGTCATATTTAATGAATTTTAATTTAATCACAGGAACTTACATTTATATACTCTCAACAAAAATTTTTAATCATAAATTAATCAATAACTACAAAATTATCATAAGTTTTGGAATTTGTAAAGGTATATTTTTAACTATTATTAGAAAAAAATGATGTTACTTCAAAAAACACAAATACCCGATTTTATAATTATAGAAAAAATAAAACTCAAACACTAGTTGTAAAAGGGACATCGCTTGACTCATGGACTAAAACCGGCCATCTTGGAGTTCCAAACAAATGCGTGTCCAAATTTCCGCCGCGTCCTTTGATTCCACATGTACTAACACGAGTCGACTGCCGAGCATGCGGGGCGGGGCACCATGTCGAGAGCAGGATCCGCGGACAAGGGCAGGGTCGTTTGAGCTCTGGTGGTCCAGGGCACTAGATTCAGGTGGATACCTAAATCTGCCGAAGTGGTGACTAGTGAGATCCAATGCCAGGGAAGGTGAGCCTTACTAATGCGGGATCTAGATTCTCGATGTTGGCAGCCAAGGGCAGGGTGCATCGCCGGTTGCTAGAATCCGATGAACTACAACGAATGGGAGCGGAGGGACCAGGGAACAACCAAGTGGCAGAGGAGGGGCTTGCTGGTATTCAGTTGCAGTCATGGCTGCGGCGGCAGGATCTCGCAAAGCACTTGCCTCTGTGGTGGCGGCGGTGATGAAGGCGGTGCGAGCTTCCGTGTCGGCGTCGGGATCGGCCATGGCGGTGGCTAGGTCCGGAACTGATCCGAGAAAGAAATGGGTGTTTCACATGAGCTCTAACCCCGCCCCTCCGGGTCAATATTAGTATAGTATGGAATATGGTGTTGAGAGGTATTCAACAAAAAATGCTCTCTATTATCGGGGATGGAGTTGGGTGGACCTGTGGCACCAATCCTCCAACACCCTGAATCGGACGATTGCATGCAACATGGGATGTGCCCATAAGGGCACAATTTTCTTTCCGAAAACTCCTTACTTTGAACCTGCAAGGCCACCAGGCGGTTCAAGTCTATTGTCTGCTCGTGCTTTGATAGGACCATGTTGGGGCGATAGATGCCTGCCATGTCTACCATGGAAGAATGTTCGTCAGTTATTGAAATAATCAGAAGTATCCAGTGCAATAGGATTTTGAATCAAGGAGATTGAAAGTATTGCAACCTTTAGTAAAACATTGATGATCATTTACAAAAAAGTTTGTTCTAGTAGCTTGTATAGCTCTTTTTTTCTTTTAAGAAAACTGGAGGGAAACTCCCCTATAAAATTTTATTAAAGGAAGCAAACGCAAACGAAGTACAAAGGAGCTGAGGCTCTAAGTCCAACCAAAAGAAAGAAAGAGAGAAACACAAATAAATAAGAGAAAACAGAAAACGTTAGTTCTTGAGCCGAATCCATTCTTCAATTCCTTGTTTATGCCTCTGTTTTGCTCTATGGATAACTATTCTGAGCTCCCTGAAGAACTTTTCTCTAGTTGCTGGAATCCTTGGGTCTTGATTTTCAAATATCCACTTGTTCCTCGTAGTCCATATGCTCCAACACATAAGTACAATGATTTCCATGAAGAAAGGCACTACCAATTTGCTGTTCAACCATTTAATTGTCTGTGTTGTAGTCAGCTGTGTTGACAGATTAATACCAATGGATGACCAACACTGCCTTGCATAATTGCATCTGAAGAAAAGATGTCTTAGTGTTTCTTCCTGTTACAAAATGCACATTTGTAAGGACCGAAGGGGTACCGAGAGGGGGCTGGTGAATCGGTAAGCCAACCATAATCAACAAATACTTTTGTTTCCTAGCTCAAGCATAGCAATCGTTGCAACCTAAAAATTCTAGGAGACCAAGATCCTACACATGCTAGTGTTCATGATGAATGCAATGAGTAAGCTAAGCCACACTAGCCTGCCACACTAGCCTATATAAGCCTCAAGTCAACCTATACTCTATAGCACATAATTACGGAATAGTAAAGAGAGGGTCAAGGAATGCTCATGATTTTTTTCCCGAAGTCTCAGAAGGATGACGCCTTCCACTACTCCTCGTTGGACCATTCCCGTCGGAGTGCCGGTCCCTCCTATCACCAAGTGGAGTTCTCGCACACGAGCCTGCAATTACTCCCGGAGTGAAGACACGCTTGCATCACCGCTACCACCAAGGCACAAGTTCACCTTCCTTGAGAACTTGCCGGAATCCCCAAGCCAACACGGGCGCTCACTATCAATGCCCCTTTCAACGGCGGGCTCAAACTGTGTACAAACGTGTAACGGCCTTCACAACCAATCATGATAAGCTAGATCACCGACACCTAACTGGTCTAGGTCTCATCATAGACCAAAAGTAATAACCTAGATCACACTCTCAAGCACATCCTAGCCTTAGATGTGAATACATGCTCAAGTTACACTCTCTGGCACTCTCAATATATCTAATATCTCCTCCTAGTGCTCCTCTATTTTCCCTTTGGCTCTCTACTGATGCTCTCAGCTATCCCAATGGTCAAACATGGTCTCCAAGAGCTGAGCAATGACTTTATATAGGCTCCCAACCTCATACTAGTCGTTGCTCCACGAAATAGCCTTTCTGGACATACAGACCGTACAGTCCGGTCTTTGTTCAGACCGGATAGTCTGGTCTCCACCGAACGGCTCCTCCAGAGCCGTTGTGCTCTGTCCACTACTGCTTTCTATACATTCTGGACCGTCCGGTCCATAGACTGGACCGTTCGGTCTCTATAGTTCATGTTCATTCCAAAGCCGTTGCAAAACTGCTTCCTCTTTATCCTATTCCCATCCATACAAACTGGACCGTTTGGTCTGTAGACCAGGTCGTATGGTCTCTATGGGTCTTCGCACTGACAGATTCCTAGCAGCAACTCCTCTCTGATCTGAGTCTTTCTCTAGTGACCGTATAGACCGGTCTCTCTGACCCTTCTATCCGGTCTCTATCTCCAAAAGATGAAACTCCTTGTCATCGCTTGACTTTGTTTTCCGGCTTCATCCAACATCTCCTTGGCCTCTCAACTGCCACCTAGTGCCTATGATTTCACTAAGCATCTATGCACATCACCGACTAGTGCGACCTAAGAAATATGACCTAGACCCGCTTGATAGTCTAGTTTTTCCTATGGACGCAAGCCCTCGCAACTAGACAAGTGTTCCAAATACTTGCTTCTAGCTTGTCCTTAGCCTTGATCCATCTCCATCAACCCTTGGACTATATCAAGCTCATCAAGCATCCATGCTTATGGTCATTATCATCAATTGCCATGGCAACCATCATCAATAGGATTTATAATAGTGTTAGAGATGATTCCTGCATACACAACACTTATGTAGATATTAGCCCTCAATTTCATAGTTGTCATTAATCACCAAAATACCCATACCTTGAGGATTCAATCATCAATGGTCATGAAGCTCACAATCTCCCCCTTTTTGGTGATTGATGACAACTATGAAATTGAGGGCTAATATCTACACAAGGCTAAAAGAGCTACACTTTGATCGAGAGGAACCTTAAAGGAATAAGAAAGAACGAATAAGGTCCTACTCAAGTCAAGCATCATCAAGAGCAATAGAGTAAAGAGAGAAAAGCACGCTCTAGGATATTGCATGCATGTCATGATAGGTGATGATTAAAGAAAGCATAAGAACATGCAATGCAAGACATGAATGATGATATGCAACCGGATAACATGAAACATGCATAAGAACTGAAAACAAGCAATCATCATCATGAATACATACACAAGCATACAAGATACATGAAAGAAAGACAAGCCACTGAGTATGTAAATAAACCAAGAGAGATCATGATAAGTCAAACACAGGTAAATGAGAAACCTTAACTCATCAAAATCCTCAAACATCGATAAACACCTAAAAATAAGATCCAAATGTATCTCCCATCCAAAACCACATATACTCCCCCTAGATACAAGCTATTCTCTCAATCAGTGGCACAAGTCACACTCTGTCTAGCCTATATGACTTCTCCCCTTTTGCCAACAAGCACCAAAAAGAGAAGGAATGACTACTAAGCACTCGAGGTAGAAGGAGGTGGTGGTGCAGCAACGTCCACTGAAGGCTCTGCTCTAAGATGCTCCTATGTCGGATCCTGCTGCTCTGTCTTAGTCTCTGGTACCTGAGCGTCAAGCTGCCCAAAGTACGTAAGATCCTCTAGTGACTTGGACTCTCTCCCCTGAGCTCCCTGGGGATAGTGGCGGTCTCCTGCGCAACAGACGCCTAGAGGAGACTAAGATCGGCCACGTCCTGCTAGGAGAATCCTCCACGAATGAAGTCCTCTGCTATCTAAGGTGTAACTAGAGTGGAGTCAATAGCAGAAGGTGGGACGGAGGTCATAGCTATCTCTGTCTGTGGGGGTGCCTTAGTGTTATGCACAATCTCTGAAAATATCAGGCTCCTGACTGGTGCCTGAACTATGGAGGTGGAAGGCACTGCGGTCTGTGGTGCTGCAGACCGTGTAGGTGAATAAAACAGTGCAGACATCGAGAAAGTGGATAGCGGGGAGAACTTTGAAGGTGAGAATACAAGACCTGCTCCCCCTATCTAAAACTCCCCGGAAAGTGAAGGCGCGCTGCTGCTAGACTGTGCCGTCATCATTGTCGTGAAGAGGCCTCTCCGTGCCTAGAGCTGCTGAAGTGAAGGGGCTTGAGTCTGCTGACTGATCTGTCCACGTGTCAGCTCTGACATCTGACTCATTAGAAGAGTCGCCATCTTCATCTGCTGTTGTTGCTGCTGCTCAGCTTGCATCCCCAATATGCCCATCATCTCATGCCTCTTGTCTGTAGTGCTCTAGATAAAGTCATCTAGGCATTCTGCTATCGCTGCAATAGTGGAGGCGTGATTTGTCTCTAAAACTACCGGTTGTGATGGTCCATCCACACTGGCTGACTTAGGAACCACCATCTCTAGATGAGCCTCTTGCTCGTGAGTGACTGGCGGTGAATTCTACTCGTCCATCTGCTGGCTAGAGGCAGACTGTGATCCCCTAGGTACGCGTGGTGCACAGCTGGTGGTGACCTCAGGGAAAGCCTCGTATTGCCCCTCCGTCACTAGTCCAAGTCTCCTCAAGAGATTATAGATATAAGGTGCATAGACTAGGTGACGACATCCAACCCTCTCAAAAATGACCTCCTCCATCTCAGCAATCATAGGATCTGTCAAGTCAAAGACCTGTCTGCATAGCATCGCTGCAACTGCCCACTCATGCAGCAGGGTGAACTCCTCCCTGTACCCTGACTTGGGAATGATAGTCCTAATGACTATTGCTCTGACAACCTTCCCCTCAACAGTGAGCCTCGCTAGACGTCTAGCGAACCCTGGGGTGTGTGGTGGCTGAAAAGCTATAGACACCATGTCGTCCGGAGGTAGCGTCCCTCCCTATGGTCTATGGGGTGGACTCCATTCTCCATAGGCACTCTTGTACAACTGAGTGTCAGACGCTATCAGGCCAAGTGCAGCTATGAGATCCTGTCTGCTCAAGTGCTGGGGCTCTCTTCTAAACATAAACTAGATCTCTGAGCGATCTTTGGCTACCCAAAATGAGGCATAGAACTCCAGCATTATGTACTCTCTGCACCTGTAAATGGTGGTGACCAACTCTGCCAGTCCGGTCATGTAGTCGAAGTATTGCTCCATATAAGTGTCAGTTGCTCTCCTCAAGGTCACGTATTGTTGTGGCACAAATACTATAGTCTTGACCTTCTTAGCAAGGTAACAGCAAAGTCGCTCACCTATCCTCCTTTACAGGTCTGTCCAGATCCTCTCTCCTCCAGTTGGGTTCCTCGGGATGGGAACCTTCTCCTCAAATGACACAAGGCGACAAACCTTGAGGTCCCGGGTGGAAATTTCAAGGATGTCCTTCTCTCCAACTGCTAATACTAGTCTCTGCAACCTCCTAGTGCACACTACACAGGTGCATTATGGGTCTCCTGCCCGGTGAATTGTCCTCTACTAGTGAGGTGTCTGCTGCTGTGGCTGATCCTCCTTAGACTCCTCTGAATCAGACTCCTTAGAGTCATCCTCTGTTGTCTCCTCTTCTGACTCCTCCTCCTCAAACTGCCTGGAGGTGCTCTGGTCCACAGTTCTCGATGGACCTCTCTGGCAAGAGCCCAAAGTACGTTGCGTCCGAGCTGGGGCCCGTATCCCCGTGTACAACTCAGGGGTTGTTGTCCTTCTGTTGCTCCTCATGAGGCCTTGACTCTCGGTGTCAAGCTGCCTCTTATGGATCAATACTGACTCGGGTGTCTTACGGGACTGCTCCATGGCCTCTAAGTGCTGAGCAACTGTCTCGCTCTCTCTGTCTCTGGGTCCAGCCTGGTCCTCTTTCTGCCTCTGCTCTGCTCGGGCACCTTGCCCTTGCCCTTATCCTGATCACCTGATCCTGTCATATTTGTCTGTCTAACTGATCAAGTTGTCACTGCATGCACATAGGTTAAGATAGGATAAGTATAAAACTTATGTATATGATCTACAAACAAAGCATCGCTAGGTAAGAATACACAATAGAAATCCTAGCACTGAATGAAGGGCATGATCACTAGACAAATAAACAAAATAACAATAGTGATCATTGACTATATGTGGCTGGTACGAGTCATCTAGTGTATAGTCAATATGCAATTAATCTAACTATAAAATAAATGGGAGACAAACCCTAAACTGCAATTAATGATAAGAGTGAAACTAATTCCAATCTAGGTTGAGCTAATTACCTAATTAATTCGAATAAAGACTAGGCATTTAATCCAATTGCATCAAATTAGGAAATTGCTCAAAAATTAGGGCATTAATTGGTGAATAGGAGAAAGTCTCAATACCCTAGCGAAGATGGAGTCGAATACCATAAAGAACATGCAACTGATCTTCGAATGTGTGACGATCATCGGTAATGGAGGAAAAAGGCAACTTGCCCTAGAAATCAACAATGGAGCTCGGCTCTGTGGAGTGAAGGGATCGACTCTGGTGTGCGTGCGTGTAGGAAGCAGGGAGTGTCGGCGATGGGTGGCGGCGGCTTTCGGTGGCTCACGGTGGGGATTGAAGCGGTGGTCACTACAAGATTTTTAGGCTATTGCCACGATATTCATCACAACAATGTGATTTTCATTGCAATAGACATGGGTAATTGCAACGAAAGGTGATTTTGGTTATGATAGATTGGATATATCGCCACGCTTGTATGTGCGTTGTAATTAGGATGATGTTTTTGCAACGCTTGACTGTAATTATTGCAATAAGGTCATTTCGTAGCAGAAGAATGAGGTGTTGCAATAAGAGGCATAGGTATAGAAACGAAAATCTTTGTGGTTGCGACGGGGTCTTACATATTGCAACAATGCATAGTTATAGCAACAAAAAATTGTCTGGTTGCGACTGCATCTCACATATTGCAATGAAATTTTTAGCCGCTGCAACAATGCATAGATATAGCGACAAAAATTCGTTTGATTGCAACTAGGTCTTATATATTGCAACGCAAATGTTTGTCGTCACAACCATGCATAGATATAGCAACGAAGGTGGAGGAAGTTGCGACTGCCTCTTACATATTACAACAAAAGTTTCTATCATTGCATTATCATGGTATTTGTCGACGGTAAATAACGGGTACCACGTGGCACCTCCTAAAGGCTCAAACGCGTCAGACTCGAACAGAGTCAAAGGGGCCAGCAGGATCACCACCAAGGCGCCCCCCACGTGGGCCCCCATAGGAAGCATCCCCGTGGCGGTCGGGCCTTAGCCATGAAAGTCGCGCCGCTACCCCGACTCGCTCGACCCCCGAGATGGCCGAGGGACAGCCGCGTCCCGCTTGACCCTTCGACCGGGGTCGGGGATTCGCTCTGCCTGATGGGACGTGCGCGCGGCTCGATCTCCTAAGCAGGTGACTTAGCCATTAACCCAAGCCTATCCATCCCGGGGCAAAGGCGGGCGCCACGATGCCACCACTGGCACGACAACAGAGTGGGCCCCTCCTGTAATCGTCAGGCAAATTCCCCCTCAGTCAACTACCAGGCCCAGGAGTGGCGGAGTGGGGAAGCCCGATCGCCCTGTCAGGATGGTACAGATTCCAACTCCGCGCTGGTCCGGACAGACGCAACCCGACACATCGACCCCCAATGGAGGGGGTCGAACGAGCTAACGGTCAACAACCGCCAACCACCGGTCTTAAATGCCATGCCCACTACGTGGGTACAGTGTTGTGGAGTCAAATCCCCCCAGGCACCTGCTCCCCCTCGTCAGCACTAGTGCCCGCTGATGATGGTAGGCGTGGCCAGGCACGCCGCGCTGCCGCCGTGCGATGACACGCCTAATGATGACGATGTGAGACGACTTGAGGGACAGCTAGATTAAACCCTGCCTATATGGCGTGACGGAACCCACGCTGGACCTCCCCGCGTGCAACGGAACATGCCGGCTACAGCGACACGGAGGGGCATGACTCGACGACGGAGAACAGGGGCACGCTCGGACACAGTACTGCCCCTCTGCCACAAGACCAGGATGGTGGGGTCTGTAAAGACCACGCCGTCAGCTAAGGCTTCGCCTTCCGCGGCATGACATCACCAACCTCGTACGTGTAGAACTCTCTGTCTTTGTCTCTCTCTCTCTCTCTCTCTCTCTCTCCCTCTGTAATCGGTCTCCTCCCCATGAAGTATAAAAGGGGAGACCCACACTCTTCTCTAGACAACCGAAAAAACCACCTAACGAGACACACACACACGACTCACACCCGAGACTTGGAGAACGCTCCTCTCTCACCACCATTGTATACCCTCACCAGAGCGAGTAACACGAGCAGGCTCGAGAACTGGACGTAAGGGACTTCCCCGAACCAGTATATTGTTGACGGCTGTTAAGTACCATTTTTAACCGTCAACTATACTCAAATAAAGGAGAATTTGGCATTTCATACACGCATGCTTTATCACAATAATATAGTTCCACTTGTACTTGGAGAACTTTGTGCATGCAGGAGGAAATGTGAAGGATACACCTCAAAAGGCAAGAAAACACACTTTCGACCAATCAGAGAGTGCCACATGGACGTCACACGGATTGAAGGGCCCATTTTCAGCACTTAACCGACGTAACTCCCTGTAATACCGCACAAACCGACGTCAGGGCCCACAGGACAGCCACCTGGAGAAAGCACAGGCCAGGAGGGGCCACCCCCAGGTCGGCCGACCTGGTCAGGTCGGCCGACCCGGCCGGGCGCCCTCTCCGCCTGGGCTTCCACGTGTTGGCTCCTCCGCGACTCCTGATGACGGTTTGAGATGCCTTCCGTGGCGGTTACTCTCCCTTGCCGACCTACTGAGGCTATAAATAGGAGGGTGTGCCTTCACACTCAACACACACCACAAGAAGCATTTCTCTCTTGCTAGTAGTAGTTCTTGGAGTTTTAGTGGAGTTAGGCTGAGTCTAGAGCTCTCTAGTCCCAAGTCTTCACTTGGAATTGGTATGGCTCTTGTATCTTTTCCCTTTTGTAAGACTTTGCTCTTATCAATATATATATTTTTTCTATATAGTTGTGCTTGGGTCATGAGTTTCTTGTTTGATATTGTGATCCATATATGTGATAGTATAGTCTACTTGTGTGATAGTAGTTTATATTTATTATACTACTATTGTCATGCTAGTTATATACCGTCACTATAGTCTAGTTTATATGTTATAGTCTCTATGCTTAGTTTTAGCTGATAAAGTATAGCATGGGTTTGGTGATCGTGTTCGTACGGTAGCTCTGCCTCGTTAATAGTAATCGCGGAGGGGCAGAGTGCTCTTTGGTCATGCAAGTATGGTACTTGGGTGACTGATTTGCATCAATTATTCGTTAGTCTACTGGTTCGTTGAGGTAGGCGGCAGGTGGTGACAGCCCTGTCCGTCCTTTGAAATCCTCCCCGCTAGGCTAGTGTGTAGGCTCTTGGCGGAAGTCGCCTGTGGATGCAGGGGTAAGTCCGTGCCTGAAGTGCTATACTATTGACTGCTGAACCTGAGTGTGGGTCTGTATGTATTCTACTTAGGCTATGCAACTGTATAGGAATGTATAGTAGGAGTAGCTTAGCCTAGTCTTTCCTCCACTAGACTTTATTTATTTAGTAGGAATCTTCTATGTGTGTCACACTACCCGGTTATTATCATGTACCCGCCTGTCTTGGTTAGATATCCTTGTTAATTGTTAACATGATCTTATATGTTAGTAACGCTTCTTGATCATAACCTTCCTTTGGGATAAACAAATACGATACCCTGAATACTTCCGGGTGAAATGCTACAGCGGTATTCTCCGTGCGCTTGCGGATTTTACCTACTTGACTCTAGGACATATTAGTGAACCATTTCTGGCCCCGTGCCGGGAATGATTTATTAATATGGCTTAGCAAAAGTCAACAAGCATTTCTGGCGCCGTTGCCGGGAAAGGCGTATGATTTAAGAAAAATTACTAATGTATATAGTAGTGTTGCAATTATTAAGGCTATCTCCTAAGCAGGCTAACCTTGCTTTGTTTTCTGCATTTTGTATGAAAACAGGGTAGTGCTGCTCTCAAGAATCAGCTGAGCTTTAATAAAATGATAGAAACCCAATTAGCTCAGTTAGCTGCTACTGTTCCTACTGCTGAGTCGGGGAAAATCCCGGGGCAACCCGAGACCCCCTTAGAAAATGTTAATGCGGTTACCACGAGAGGAGGTAAGTCCACTCGGGATCCGCCATACCCTAACCATGCAGGAAAGGACACATCAGCTGAGAAGCCGGTAGAAGAAGAAGAACTGCCGCCCAGGAAAACGGCCCCACATGAGTTCTATGACACGAACCTCATGCCGTTTCCTGAAAGAAGAAGGACAGCCTCATCACATTCATGAAGAACTTCCTTGAGAAGGAAAAGGTTGCACAGCAACAACTGATGAAGGCAAGGGGGCAAAGGTCACACATTAAGCAACAGCCTCCAAAGTCCACAAGGCAGCAACCTCCGAGGTCTGCAAAGAAACAGGCTGTGAAGCCTGCAAAACTGCAGCCTCCGAAGCCCGAGAAGCCATCGACCGCAACAAAGACCAAGAAGGTGTGGCGAGTGAAACAAGAAGCATCATCCGTGTCTTCATCTCCGGGACCGGATAACGCTTCATCGAGCTGAACGCCGGAGAAAAGTCCCGCTCGTCGGACTTTAAAAGGTGAGTCCTCGCCGGGAGGTTAAACCGGTAGTTATCCATATTTGCTCTTTTAATTGCATATTTGCTTTCCACCACATTTTGATTTTTCCCGACCACTGCATTTCTGCATTTTTGAATTTTTCCAGCCACCTTGGAATTTTTCAAAACTCATTTGCATTTTTGAAAAAAATTTAGAAAATAGGTTTTTGGGCTTTCTATTTTGAAAAGATTTTTTGTCGAGCTTTTTGAGCAAAAAGGCAGCAGGGGACAAATCCCCTAGCCGTTGGGGAACACATAGGAAAAAGGGGGCTGCCAGGAGGCCCACCTACCAGGTCGGCCGACCTGGTGGGATCGGCCGACCCCCTGGCCCCACCTTTTCCTGTGCTCCTTTCTCCCAACGGCTATATGGCCGTTGCTCTGTCCCTTTCTAACGGCCATCTTGCTTCCTTGGCCATAAAAACCGCCCAGGAGGAGGAGCCTCACCATTCCAAGCTCATCTTTCACTCCCCTCCTTTGCTCACTTGTTGCTCTCCCAAAATTTCGTGTTCTTCAACTTTACTACAGCCCTAAAAACCCAAAAAAAAAAAATATTTCCCCTCTGTTTTAGTGCATTTGCAAGTTGTTGTGAGAAGAAAACCAATTTCGGAGAAGCTCGGGTTTGTCGTTTTCACTAACGCTCACCCGAACACTTGTTTGATCTTGTTTTTGTTCTTGTCTTGTGTTTGTTCTTGTGTGCAGCCATGTTCAAACGAATGAAGCAAGTCGCCGGAATCAAGCGGAGAAAAAGCACTCGTGCAAGCACGAGTCAAGCATCCTCTGTCAATTTCAGCGACAACCAATTCCGCCAGCTGAACGCGATGATGGCTCAGAATCAGAGCAATTGGGATGCCTTCTTCCGCTCCCAAGGCTACGACCCGAACCAGCAGATATGAGCAAGAACAAGCTTGGGGGAGGACCCCCCTTCTCACGGTAACTTGTATCTTTCCCCTTCCCTTTATTTCTTGCATTTGCTAAATCTGAAAATCCATAAAAATTTGCAAAACATAAAAAGAACAAAAATATTTCCCTTTTTCATGCGCGGTATGAATGTGTATAATTTTCCTATGTTGAGATGATGAATAGTTGCTCTGTCCTTTATTCCTCTCTAATGCTAGTTTACAACTTAGTACTCTCTCAAGAGTTAGGTTTGTTGGTAAATCTTGCCTTGAACTTGAATCTTGTGGGTAGCATATGCATTCTCTAGTTCTAAGTTGTTGAGAGGTATGATATGATAGATAGGGCTGCTATGATCTTGCTCAACGTAAAGCTTGAATTCCGGAGTTTTATTTTTCAAAATGACAAATTGATAAGTTCCTCAATGATGAGATTCCCACCACAGCCATATGTAGTGTTTACATTTGAAAACCTTTACACATATGCTGCTTGTTCCACATTGAGCTTAGTCAAAATTGTTGTGACCCTAGTAGAACTCTTTTCATGCTTTCTTGATCAAGATCATATACACACATCCACCGCCATGAGCTATCCTTCTAAATCAAGAAGATAGCATCCACCATATCCACCGTGAGCTATTCTTCTACACCGGAAGAAAGCCACTATCCATCCATCCATCCAAAGAAACACTCCATATATCCATTGCAAAATTCCTCTCTCAAAGTATTCATTGCAAACTAGGACTATGGCTATGCAAAAAGAAAAGAAAAAAATGCTCAAAAAAGAGAGCAAGCAAAAGATAGCCATAGCCTAGAACTCCAAAAGAGAGAAGGAAAATTCAAAAAGGAGTTATTTCTTCCCATCCACCATTCCTCCGTTCTCCCACACACTTGCACATCTTGATCAAGATTGTTTGAATTGATGTTTTTCTTGGATCCGGTCTTTTGACATAGCAATATTATGTGTACATGAGTGCCTCATATATCCCTACCTTGAGCTCCACATAAATCCTTATTTAGAAGTAGGTGATTATAGGCAACACTTTGCCTTGGTGAGGAATCATACACATATTGAGTGATCCGAGAGAATCATTTGAGGAACTTGGTTTTTATTTTCAAAATCTTTTGAAAACCTCCGGAATAACATAGCGGAATCTAGAGCAAGTGATTGGTGCCCTGCAATTGTTCTATCTCTCAACCGCCCAAGACAATGAGGTGTAAAAGCCCCATGGATCGAGGTAAATGGGTAAGTTATGTGCCAACATATTTAATTCTAGGAAGAGTACCTTGTTGTGCGCATAGTATTATTGAGGAGTAGGACATTGTAGCAACTCCTGATCAACAACTTAAGTTTATCTTTGCTTCGGGACGAGCAAAGGGTAAGCTTGGGGGAGTTTGTTGACGGCTGTTAAGTACCATTTTTAACCGTCAACTATACTCAAATAAAGGAGAATTTGGCATTTCATACACGCATGCTTTATCACAATAATATAGTTCCACTTGTACTTGGAGAACTTTGTGCATGCAGGAGGAAATGTGAAGGAAACACCTCAAAAGGCAAGAAAACACACTTTCGACCAATCAGAGAGTGCCACATGGACGTCACACGGATTGAAGGGCCCATTTTCAGCACTTAATCGACGTAACTCCCTGTAATACCGCGCAAACCGACGTCAGGGCCCACAGGACAGCCACCTGGAGAAAGCACAGGCCAGGAGGGGCCACCCCCAGGTCGGCCGACCTGGTCAGGTCGGCCGACCCGGCCGGGCGCCCTCTCCGCCTGGGCTTCCACGTGTTGGCTCCTCCGCGACTCCTGATGACGGTTTGAGATGCCTTCCGTGGCGGTTACTCTCCCTTGCCGACCTACTGAGGCTATAAATAGGAGGGTGTGCCTTCACACTCAACACACACCACAAGAAGCATTTCTCTCTTGCTAGTAGTAGTTCTTGGAGTTTTAGTGGAGTTAGGCTGAGTCTAGAGCTCTCTAGTCCCAAGTCTTCACTTGGAATTGGTATGGCTCTTGTATCTTTTCCCTTTTGTAAGACTTTGCTCTTATCAATATATATATTTTTTCTATATAGTTGTGCTTGGGTCATGAGTTTCTTGTTTGATATTGTGATCCATATATGTGATAGTATAGTCTACTTGTGTGATAGTAGTTTATATTTATTATACTACTATTGTCATGCTAGTTATATACCGTCACTATAGTCTAGTTTATATGTTATAGTCTCTATGCTTAGTTTTAGCTGATAAAGTATAGCATGGGTTTGGTGATCGTGTTCGTACGGTAGCTCTGCCTCGTTAATAGTAATCGCGGAGGGGCAGAGTGCTCTTTGGTCATGCAAGTATGGTACTTGGGTGACTGATTTGCATCAATTATTCGTTAGTCTACTGGTTCGTTGAGGTAGGCGGCAGGTGGTGACAGCCCTGTCCGTCCTTTGAAATCCTCCCCGCTAGGCTAGTGCGTAGGCTCTTGGCGGAAGTCGCCTGTGGATGCAGGGGTAAGTCCGTGCCTGAAGTGCTATACTATTGACTGCTGAACCTGAGTGTGGGTCTGTATGTATTCTACTTAGGCTATGCAACTGTATAGGAATGTATAGTAGGAGTAGCTTAGCCTAGTCTTTCCTCCACTAGACTTTATTTATTTAGTAGGAATCTTCTATGTGTGTCACACTACCCGGTTATTATCATGTACCCGCCTGTCTTGGTTAGATATCCTTGTTAATTGTTAACATGATCTTATATGTTAGTAACGCTTCTTGATCATAACCTTCCTTTGGGATAAACAAATACGATACCCTGAATACTTCCGGGTGAAATGCTACAGCGGTATTCTCCGTGCGCTTGCGGATTTTACCTACTTGACTCTGGGACATATTAGTGAACCATTTCTGGCCCCGTGCCGGGAATGATTTATTAATATGGCTTAGCAAAAGTCAACAATAATCCCTCGTGTCCTCTTGCTTAGCCATTACCGAGCCCAAAGCGCGCACCCCTGTGAACAAATTCTACCCGTCCCAGTTCCAGGAAGGGGGCTTTTGCGTGTTTCACCTCACTGCTTCCCGGTTTGGATGGCCACTTTCTTCACCTTCTGGGCTCCCCACGAGTCGCTCCGAGACCCTACACGGCAGCCGTCACGGTCGCCGACGTGGCAACGCGCGTGGCTCGACTCGAGCCGGCCCAACCGCTCGCCACGACCGGATACCGCGACCGGCTATGGCTCCATCTGGAGCGCTACTAGGGCCCTATGCCCGACCCGGAAGACCTCCGGCGCTTCGCGTTCGCGCTGGTGAACATTCGTGGGCAGATTCTCGGAGAAGAGACCCTCCCCCCGAACGGGCTCGCCAGAGCTTCTTCGGAGGGCTACCCGCGCGGCCTGTGGAACACCATGGGGTGTTTCCAAGATGCGACCGTGCGGCTCGCGATTCTCGCCTTTGCAGGCTCTGGCTTCGTCAGCGTGATCGAGCGTCCGGACGAGTCCCTCCTCAACCTCGTCGACGTGGGTCAGTGGGAGACTCCGGCTTCGAGTCTAGAAGCTACGCGGAGTGCTACGGCACTCCGCGAGGGTGCAACATGGTGCGGCTCGCACTCGCCTCAGCCACGGGGGGTGCCGGAACCTCGGTCGCCGGAGCAGCGGTGAATCCCGGAACCCCCGCTCAGGCGAACCCGACGATGGGTGCGGGAAGAGGGGAAACCCTTATAAACATTCCCGTCACTACGGCCGGGGAACCACAGGCCCAGCCCCGCCCAGAAGACCTTCAACAGCGTTTGAGGACAAGGAGGGCAGAGCTGGAAGAGACTCGACACCAGCTCGAGCTCGAGAAGGAAGAAATAGACCGCGAGCTAGCCCGCCCTGGCACTGACGGGCGCGCTTGCGCCATGGCCCGTGACGTCTTTCCGTGCATTTAAGTCGCCGACGATCAAGGGCCCTCGTAGTTTGCTCGCGCGGAACAAAACGTAGTAGCAGTCGTCGCCCTGCTCAGTACTAGCCCCGAGCCCGTGACGCCGGATGATGAGGACATCACTCCTATGGATACACACAGCACTCCTCCAAATTTGGACTTGCAAGGTCCAATGACTAGAGCTCGTGCACGACGACTAAATTTAGAGGTGAGCTCGTTCCTACGTTCTTCGCTATATGTTACTTTTGAGAATGGTTTGCTACCTAATGATTATTTTATGATTAGAAACCATGGAGAAGACCAGGAGATGATGGGAGAAGGAGCTGGGAACGTGGAGAACCAGCAAAGGCTTGGAAGCCAAAGTGGAGGCCCAATCAAAACCGACTTTGAGTCTGTACTAAAACAGCCGTCCAGGACGTATACGGACTCGGATTTGGACGTTCTACATATGCACGGAAAGATAAGGAGAAGTCCTTTCCAATGCCGCCGGCCTCATGTCAAAATTCATCCGGAGTCATCGGGAATCGTCAAAACAAGACAGAGTCCAGAATCTGTATCGGTGCTGCGTCGCCTATTTTTGGCCTTTGGGCTTTGTATCTAGTTGAGCCCAATTAGGGGCGCGTCCAGAGGGTCTTGCACGACCCTAGGGTCTTTATATACAGCCGCCGCCGCACCATTAGGGTTCGGGTTTTGCTTAGATCAATTCTGTTCATAAACAGTTTCGCCGTTCATCGGTTTGTGAGACCCCAACTTCGAGAGTTTAATCATACATCTGCAATTGTGTTGCAATCTTCGTTGTTCTTGCTTGTGTTCTTGATTCGCAGGCAGGGATCAGCCTTCTCGGCGAGGTCAATCGTCTTTTGGACGGTTGATAACCAGAGGAGACGTCGTGCTGCGATTGCGGGGTTTAGAACGTGCTGTTCTGAAGCCGGATCGATTTGTGTGTCACCTCCGACCAAATCAACTTACCAAGAACCTTTCGGAAGATCGGGAACCCTTGTTCACATCAAGTGGTAATCAGAGCTTCAGGTGCACCGTCAGGTTCACACTACCCTTTAGTTTTGTTTTCGTGTTCTTCCTATCGTCCACTGAAAATACCAAAAAAAAATTTTCCCCCGCCCATAACCACGTGTTTAGCCTTTGCATATTTCAATTTCAGAGTCCGTAGTATTGAGTTTGTGCCCTAGTTCTTATTTAGTCGCTGGTTTAGTTTGTGTTTTTGTCGTCAGTAGTGTTTCCCTTGCAACCCTAGCCGCCATCCCCTTCACCATCCTCGGTTTTGTCGGCTTTGTGTGCTAGGGTTGATTGATCAACACGCCCACCCTAATCCCACCCTAAACCTACCCTCACCACCTCGGACCACTTTTCATAAATTCCACTTTCCACTGCATCCACCTTGCCAAAAAACTCCCTACCCGACCCCAAGCCAGACTCGGATTTCACTCAAAACCCCGGGTTCTTCATAACCGATTCCGACACCCCTTCGGTAAAACAGCCATAATTTTTCGCTCGGTTGTCCGTTTTGGCTAAAATTTTTACAGGAGATTCTTGACAAAAAGTTGACCATACCCACACTCGGCTACGCCCTGTGTGCGCTCGTCAAAAAATTCAAAAAAAATCGGGAAGATAAAGAAAAAATTCATTCAAGTTGAAACCCGACGTTTTCTGAAACTTCAAGATTTTCTGTAGGCCACGTCCTATCTCGGTTTGAGCTGAAATTTTTTGTGGTTTCTTCCTGTTTACTAGTGAGTTGGAAAAAAATATCAAAAAAATAAAATAAAATAAAAAAAATTTGGGATTCCTACTAGTGCTCCATCTAGCCCTGTGGAATTTCTGAGTTCGGCTGTTTTACACTAAGCCCCCTGTTATCGACTGTATCCCTTTGTCTCTTTGTTTCTTCTTTGCTATCACTACTGTTCTAGGACATAGTTAGACCAGCAACTAGGGATAAGTTATTTGGGCACTTATTCAGCTTTACTATCTGTTTTTGATTTGTGTGCCACTCATATATATATATTTGGCCTTCCTAGCTCTATATACTTCTTCTGGACAGCACATAGGTTATTTGGTAACCCTTGCAATCGTGGAACACTTCTCCCTGGTATCCTTCGCTTTGTTGTTTTCAGAACTTTGTAAGAGCTTTGCAAGAAGCTTACTTTTGCTGTGTTGAGAGGCACCACTGCTTAGTAGTTTTGTAGGGATAACCTTCACTTTTTGTTTCCTGTTTTGGTGTTTCTGATGTCAGGAAGCGATGGGGAGGGTGCTTCACCCTCCAAATGGGATGAGTGCGTGAGCCAAAATCAGTTACAGAAGGCTTTGCAGGCGGTTCAGAGTGATTTGGCAGAGACGATCACCAGGGCCGTCACCGACGCCGTCACCAAGCTTCACCTGGGAGAAAGCATTGAGCGGTTGGATAAGAGAGTTTCTAAGCTAACCGATCAGGTTGTCGAATTGGAGACCGCTCACAAGACCAACAACAACAACAACAACAACAACAACAACAACACCAACACCAACAACGACACCAACAACGACGTTGAAGACGATCATGATGAAGCAACGGTGTATAAGGCTGATGGCACCGTCGATAGGTCAGCTACAAGGACCGCAAGGTTACGACGCCGTTTGCAACGTAACCCTCAAGGTATGGGTGGTTTCCACAACCACAACCGTCACACACAAGGTAACCATGCTCCAGATGACCCGTATGCTAAAATTAAGTTTTCAATTCCTTCGTTTTTGGGTCAGTACGATGGTGATGCTTACCTTGATTGGGAAATGACGGTAGAACAAAAATTTAATGCCCATCTTGTTCCTGAACAACATAGAGTTAGACAAGCCACTAGTGAGTTTAAGGACTTTGCTATTGTTTGGTGGAGTGGTCTAGCTGCTGAAACCGATTTGCCTACTACTTGGGAAGAACTTAAGGTAGAAATGCGTGATCGTTTTGTTCCTCCTTCTTTTTATAGAGAAATTCGTAATAAACTGCAGCGTTTAGAGCAAGGAGATAAAACTGTTCAGGAGTATTTTAGTGAGCTTCAGAAGGGTTTGATTCGTTGTGCTGTGGTTGAAAAAGTAGAGGATCAGATTTGCCGCTTTTATTCTGGTTTGAGAAAAGAAATTCAGGACATCCTTGATTATAAAGAATTTTATACCCTCAACCAGTGTTTCCAGTATGCTATGCTTGCAGAGAAAGAATCACAGGGACTTTTCCAGGCTTTTGAGGAGTACAGCAAGTCCAGGAATTTCTACCCACCACGGCAGACGGGGACTTCGGGGCTGCCCAAGCCATCTTTCCGGCCGCCCCCACCAGCTAGTGTTGTTTCTGCAGCACCAAGATCAGCCCCTGCCCCTTCTATGCGCTCAGGTAAAAATTCTGTGCATGTACCGGCTAGTAGTGCCTCCTCTGTCGCTTTGACGGGACGCACTACAGGGATTCAGTGCCACCGATGCCATGGTCTTGGCCATGTGCAGAAAGATTGCCCAAGTAGGCGAGCATATGTGGCGACAGATAATGGCGGTTACATGAGCACCTCCGATGTGGAGGATGAGGAGGAGGATGTCGCTGCCACCAGCGGTGACCTCGTCCTTGGAGGCGGAGATACCACGGGCTACATGAATATTATTGTGCAGCGGTGCTTAGCACACAAATCCAGCAGCCCGAGATGATGCAGCGACATAACTTGTTCCAGATTTTCTTCGTCATCAAGAACCGTCGGGCACGTGTCATCATTGATGGAGGAAGCTGCAACAATTTGGTGAGTTCTGATGTGGTTAAGAAGCTTGATTTGGCCACACGCCCACATCCACATCCATACTACATTCAGTGGTTAAATGACTCTGGAAAAGCTAAGGTAACACAAACTTGCAGAGTTCCTTTTTCCATTGGTTCCTATGTGGATTCTGTTGATTGTGATGTTGTACCCATGCAAGCTTGTTCACTATTATTGGGTAGACCTTGGGAATTTGATAATGATGCTGTACACCATGGTAAAAGTAATAAGTACACTTTTATGCATAAAGGAACTAAAATTACTTTGTTACCAATGACCCCTGCTGAAATTGTACAAGCTGATTTAGAACGAGCTGCTAGTTTGAAAAATAAAAGCCCTGAAATTCAGCAACCTGTTAATTCTGCATCTCCACCAAGTAATGTTAATGATTCTTCAAGTTCTACGGGTGCTGCAATTAAATTACAAGGTCGTTCATGTCTTGCCACAAAATCTGAGCTTGCTGAAATTTCTACTGATGATATTTGCTATGCTTTGATATGCAAACAAGCCTTGTTTTTGCTTGGTGATATTGCTTCTAGTGCTTTGCCTCCTGCTGTCACTAACCTTTTGCAGGAGTATGAGGATGTTTTTCCAGCTGAGATACCCTCGGGATTGCCACCTTTGAGAGGGATTGAGCATCAAATTGATTTGATTCCTGGTGCTACTTTGCCAAACCGTGCTGCTTATAGGACCAACCCTGAGGAGACTAAGGAGATACAACGACAAGTCCAAGACCTTTTGGATCGTGGGTATGTTCGTCAATCACTTAGTCCTTGTGCTGTTCCTGTACTTTTGGTTCCTAAGAAAGATGGTTCTTGGCGTATGTGTGTAGATTGTAGAGCCATTAATAACATTGCTATTAGGTATCGTCATCCTATTCCTAGGCTAGACGACATGCTTGATGAGTTATGTGGTGCTATAATTTTCACTAAAATTGATTTGCGTAGTGGCTACCATCAAATTAGAATGAAACTTGGAGATGAATGGAAAACAGCTTTCAAAACCAAATTCGGGTTGTATGAGTGGTTAGTAATGCCTTTTGGGTTAACTAATGCACCCAGTACTTTCATGCGTTTGATGAATGAGGTTTTAAGACCTTTTATTAGCAAATTTGTGGTTGTTTACTTTGATGATATCTTGATTTATAGCAAATCCATGGATGATCATATGATTCATTTGCGTGCTGTTTTTGATGCTTTGCGAGTTGCACGTTTATTTGGTAACCTTGAGAAGTGCACCTTTTGCACGGATCGAGTCTCGTTTCTTGGCTATGTTGTGACTCCACAGGGAATTGAGGTGGATGAGGCGAAAATTGAAGCCATAAAGAGCTGGCCTGTACCAAAAACTATCACACAGGTGAGGAGTTTTCTTGGTCTTGCAGGTTTCTACCGCCGCTTTGTCAAAGATTTCAGCATCATTGCTGCACCATTGCATGAGTTGACAAGGAAGGGCGTTGACTTCCATTTTGGTAAGGTACATCATGAGTCTTTTGATGCTTTGAAGGACAAACTTACACATGCACCATTGCTGCAATTACCCAATTTTGATAAGACTTTTGAGCTTGAATGTGATGCTAGTGGTATAGGCATTGGTGGTGTTTTGATGCAAGATGGTAAACCTGTTGCATACTTTAGTGAGAAAATTACTGGACCTGTTTTGAATTATTCCACGTATGATAAGGAACTATATGCACTTGTACGTTCTTTAGAGACGTGGCGTCATTATTTGTTGCCCAAAGAATTTGTTATTCATTCTGATCATGAATCACTTAAGTATATTCGTTCTCAATGCAATTTGAACCGTAGACATGCTAAATGGGTTGAGTTTATTGAGTCTTTTCCTTATATTATTAAACATAAGAAAGGGAAGGATAATGCGATTGCTGATGCTTTATCTAGGCGATATACTTTGTTGTCTCAACTTGATTGTAGAATTTTTGGACTTGAGGCAATTAAAGAACAATATGTTGCTGATGTTGATTTTAAAGATGTATTGCTGCACTGTAAAGAAGGTCGTGCTTGGCACAAATTTGTGTTGAATGATGGTTTCTTGTTTAGAGCTAACCGTCTATGCATTCCAGTTGGTTCCGTTCGTCTTTTATTGTTGCAGGAGGCGCATGGAGGTGGATTGATGGGTCATTTTGGTGCTAAGAAGACGGAGGATATTTTGGCCACACACTTCTTTTGGCCAAGGATGAGGAAAGATGTTGAGCGTTTTGTTGCTCGCTGCACTACATGTCAAAAAGCTAAGTCTCGATTGAATCCACATGGTTTATACATGCCACTTCCTGTTCCTTCTATTCCTTGGGCGGATATTCCAAGATGGCACACTTTATATCATGTTATAAAACTGATGATGCTAGTTACATTGCTGATCTTTTTTTCAAAGAAATTGTACGTTTGCATGGTATGCCTTCTACTATTGTTTCAGATCGTGATGCAAAATTCTTGAGTCATTTTTGGTGCACGCTTTGGAATAAGTTGGGTACAAAGTTGTTATTTTCTACAACTTGTCATCCACAAACTGATGGACAAACTGAGGATGTGAACCGCACTTTGGGTACTATGTTGCGAGCTATTTTGAAGAAAAATTTGAAGCAATGGGAAGAATGCTTACCTCATGTTGAGTTTGCTTATAATCGGGCAACACATTCTACTACCAAGGTAAGTCCATTCAAGGTAGTGTATGGTTTTGATCCCCGTACTCCACTTGATATACTTCCTCTACCTATTAATGAGAGAGTTCATGTTGATGCTAAGGAGCGTGCTGAATTTATTTTGCAAATGCATGAGACCACTAGACTTAGCATTGAAAAGATGAATGAAAAGTATAAAATTGCTGGCAGTAAGGGTAGAAAGGAAGTAAAGCTTGATGTAGGAGATTTAGTGTGGTTACACTTAAGGAAGGATAGATTTCCAGAATTGAGAAAGTCTAAACTAATGCCTAGAGCTGATGGTCCATTCAAAATAATAGAGAAGATTAATGATAATGCATACAAACTTGAGTTGCCTCCCGAGTTCGGGGTTAGTCCTACTTTTAACATTTCAGATTTGAAACCATACTTGGGAGAAGAGGATGAGCTCGAGTCGAGGACGACTCCACTTCAAGAGGGGGAGGATGATGAGGACATCACTCCTATGGATACACACAGCACTCCTCCAAATCTTGACTTGCAAGGTCCAATGACTAGAGCTCGTGCACGACGACTAAATTTAGAGGTGAGCTCGTTCCTACGTTCTTCGCTATATGTTACTTTTGAGAATGGTTTGCTACCTAATGATTATTTTATGATTAGAAACCATGGAGAAGACCAGGAGATGATGGGAGAAGGAGCTGGGAACGTGGAGGACCAGCAAGGGCTTGGAAGCCAAAGTGGAGGCCAAATCAAAACCGACTTCGAGTCTGTTTCGGGGCCCAGGACCAGTCTGTACTAAAACAGCCGCCCAGGACGCATACGGACTCGGATTTGGACGTTCTACATATGCACGGAAAGATAAGGAGAAGACCTTTCCAATGCCGCCGGCCTCATGTCAAAATTCATCCGGAGTCATCGGGAATCGTCAAAACAAGACAGAGTCCAGAATCTGTGTCGGTGCTGCGTCGCCTATTTTTGGCCTTTGGGCTTTGTATCTAGTTGAGCCCAATTAGGGGCGCGTCCAGAGGGTCTTGCATGATCCTAGGGTCTTTATATACAGCCGCCACCGCACCATTAGGGTTCGGGTTTTGCTTAGATCAATTCTGTTCATAAACAGTTTCGCCGTTCATCGGTTTGTGAGACCCCAACTTCGAGAGTTTAATCATACATCTGCAATTGTGTTGCAATCTTCGTTGTTCTTGCTTGTGTTCTTGATTCGCAGGCAGGGATCAGCCTTCTCGGCGAGGTCAATCGTCTTTTGGACGGTTGATAACCAGAGGAGACGTCGTGCTGCGATTGCGGGGTTTAGAACGTGCTGTTCTGAAGCCGGATCGATTTGTGTGTCGCCTCCGACCAAATCAACTTACCAAGAATCTTTCGGAAGATCGGGAACCCTTGTTCACATCACCGGAGACCCAGCAGGCCCAGCGAGAAGTCGTGGCTCTACTGGCCAAGGCCGCTAAGCTCCAAGCGGACAGCTCGCAGCGGCGCGCCGCTCAATCGAGCCAACAGATCTCCACGTCTAGATGGGCGGGAGAAGGCGGCGCCACCGGATCGCATCAACACTCGGTCCAGCTGGCGGCCCCGGCTGGAGGCGCACCTAAGAAAGCCTCGGTTCATGACCGAGTCGGGCCTTGCCTTGACGCGCGCCACACCCTCAAGGCACAGTGCCATGAGAGGGAGCGATGGAACCAGGAGAGAGGTCGTCCACCGCGGCGCGGTGGCCGGTACGACGACACCGATGAGGAACGAAGTTAGAGCCCGGGCCCTCCCGGGCCATGAGTCTTCAGCTCACGAATCCGCACCGCCGAGTTCCCTCAGTGCGTCTGGGTGCTGGTGACCAATACCAAGTACGCGGGCAAAATGATACCGGCCTTTGGCTTGAGGACTATCGCCTCGCGTGTCAAGCTGGAGGGACCATCAATGACCTCGCCATCATCCGCAACCTCCCACTCTACCTCGCCGACTCGGGCCGTGCTTGGCTTGAGCACCTCCCTGAGGGTCAGATCCATGACTGGAATGATTTGAGAGACATCTTCGTCGGGAACTTCCAGGGGACCTACGTTCGACCGGGCAACCCCTGGGACCTCAAGAACTGCTGGCAGAAAGCTGGTGAGTCCCTCCGAGACTACATCCGGTGCTTCAGCAAGAAGTGCAACAAGCTGCCCAATGTGGGCGACGTGGATATTGTTGGAGCCTTCATCTCGGGCACGACATTGGAACAGCTCATCCATGAGCTAGGCAGAAGAGGTTCGCGCACGGCCCACAAGCTCCTAGACATTGCCACAACCTTCGCCTCCGGTGAAGAGTGCGTGGGAGCGGTCCTTCAGCGCTCGCTGGAGGGCAAGGGCAAAGGCAAGAGAGAGGAAGGAGCCAACAACGGTGCCTCTGACCGCCCAAAGAAGAAGAACAAGTCACGAGCAGGGCGCGACCCCGTCGTGGCCGCCGCCGAGCGCAAGTCGCCGAGGCCGACGGCAGGGGAAGCACCCAACCACTTCAAGAAGAAGTGGAACGGGCCGTGCCCTGACCATGGGTTCCCTGTCAAACACCTCCTTAAGGACTGCTCCATGATGAAAAAATTCATCTAGGAGGAGGCAAAGAAGGGGGACCCGGGAAAGGCGTCGGAACCAAGGGTCCAGGACCTCACTGACGAGGACGATGAGTCGGAGTGACCGGCTTTCCCCAACCCCAAGGCCTACCACATGATTTTCACGGGATCCGAGTCCCGAGGGAGTCGATGCACCGCCAAGACCGAGCGCCGGATGGTTTTCACGACAGAACCTGCCATGCCGATGTTCCTCAAGTGGTCGGATTGCCGATCACATTCAACCGGTCGAACCACCCCACACACGTACCACGACCGGGTCGATATCTGCTCGTGGTCGACCCCATGATCGCCGATGTCCGCCTCACCAAGGTGATGATAGACGGAGGCAGCTGCATCAACATACTGTACGTCGACACGCTGGACCTACTCGGGGTTGACCGATCGCGCCTTCAGCCAGCCGGTGCACCCTTCCACGGGATCGTCCCGGGGCGACAGGCCATGCCCCTTGGGTGAATCAGCTTGCCTATCACCTTCGGGACCCCATCCAACTTCTGGACCGAGACCCTCGTCTTCGAGGTTGTCGACTTCCAGGGAGTATATCACGCTCTCTTGGGACGACCGTGTTACGCCAAATTCATGACCGTGGCCAACTACACGTACTTGAAGCTCAAGATGTTGGGCCCTAAAGGGGTCATCACCGTCAACGCGTCCCTCCAATGCGCCTTCCAATGCGAGATAGAGAACGGTGATCTCACAGCGGTGACGGTGGCCTGCGCCGGGGAACTCGAGGCCATTCGCGCCCACCTCGAGGAGGGGGCTCCCAACGCCAATTACAAGAACGCCTCGTTCAAGCCCGCAGAGGACACCAGAGAGGTGCGGATCGACCCCGTGGGCGACAAGGAGAAGACGGTAAAGTTGGGGACATCCCCGACCCCCAAATAAGAAGACGCGCTAGTCGACTTTCTCTGCACTAACACTGACGTTTTTGCGTGGAGGCCCTCGCACATGCCTATCATACCGAGGGAAGTCACCGAGCACTCCTTGAACATCAGGCAAGACTCCAGGCTGGTGAAGCAACACCTGCGCTGCTTCGACGAGGAGAAGCGCAGGGCAATCGGAGAGGAGATCGCCAAGCTGCAAGCGGCCAAGTTCATCAAGGAAGTGTATCATCCCGAATGGTTAGCTAATCCTGTTCTTGTACAAAAAAAGAATGGGAAATGGAGAATGTGTGTTGACTATACAAACCTGAATAAGGCATGTCCGAAGGATCCTTTTCCTTTGCCACACATAGACCAAATAGTTAACTCGACGGCGGTTGTGAGACTCTCTGCTTCCTAGATGCCTACTCAGGCTACCACCAAATTGCGATGAAGGAATCCGACCAACTTGCGATGAAGGAATCCGACCAACTTGCGCCATCTTTCATCACTCGGTTCGGCTCTTACTACTACGTAACGATGCCTTTCGGGCTCAAGAACACCGGAGCGATGTTTCAACACTGTATGCAACGTTGTTTCGACCATTTGATCAGCCACACTGTCGAAGCCTACGTGGATGACATCATCATCAAGTTCAAAAGGGCAGACACCCTTGTGGCTGACCTCGAGCTTGTCTTCACCAAGCTACGCGCAAACGGGGTCAAACTCAACCCCGAGAAGTGCATTTTTGGGTCCCAAGGGGCATGCTCCTTGGTTTCGTCATCTGCCAACGAGGCATCAAGGCCAATCACGAGAAAATCTTCGCGATCAAGCGGATAGGGACGGTCCAGAACATCAAAGGGCTGCAGCGGCTCACGGGTTGTCTGGCGGCGTTGAGCTGCTTCATCGCACGCCTTGACGAGAGGGTACTCCTGCTGTATAGGCTTCTGAAGAAGTCCGACCGGTTCTAGTAGACCCCCGAGACGCGGTCCGCCCTTGTCGACGTCAAGCGCATTCTAACTAGCGCACCTGTGCTAACCCCACTGGTCCCGGGAGAGGTGCTGCTGGTACACATAGCGGCGATGACTCAGGTCGTGAGCTCGGCGCTCGTCGTCGAGCGAGAAAGAGAGGGACACACCCTAAAAGTCCAACACCTAGTCTACAACATCAGCGAGGTCCTGTTCAACTTGAAGACCAGGTACCCCCAGATCCTCAAGATTCTCTACCCGGTGATGGTGGCAAGGCGCAAGCTCCGGCACTACTTCGACTCCCACCCGATTCACATCTTGAGTTCCTTCCCTCTCCGAGAAATTATACACAACAGGGACTCGACGGGCAAGGTGGCTAAGTGGGGCTCGAGGTTATGGGGCAAGACGTCATGTACCAGCCCCAAGCGGCCATCAAGTCCAAGGTCCTCGTCGACTTCATGGCGGAGTGGACCGAGGCGCAACTCCCGCCCGCTCCCGTCGACCAGGAAAACTGGGTCATGTACTTCGATGGGTTGCTCATGCGGGCTGGGGCAGGCGTCAGCCTCGTCTTCGTCTCTCCACTCGGGGTATGTATAAAATATGCGATTTGTTTACATTTTCCCGCATCAAACAACATTGCCGAGTATGAAGCACTCGTCAACTGACTCAAGATCGCCATCGAGCTCGGGATCCAGTGGCTCAAAATCAAGGGCGACTCCCAACTCGTGGTCGACCAGATCATGAAAGAGTCTAGCTGCCGGACCGATGCCATGGCACTCTACTGCCAGGAGATCCGCAAGCTTGAGAACAAATTTGATGGGCTGGCGCTCAAGCACATCCCGTGATGCCTCAATGAGGCAGCCGGCGCACTGGCCAAAATGGCGTCTGGTCACGACCAGCACCAACCTTCGGTTCGACCCAAGGAGCCTGTAGGGGCCGAAGCAGGGTCAAATGATTCCACTGGGCCCGACTCGAGGGCCCAGGACCCACCTCTGGTGGTCCCACAGCTCACGGACATGATGGAGATTGATCGACCAAGCTGCTCGGGTGAGTCGGGCGACTAGTCGGGCAACCCGGGGGTCGAGCGAATCGACCCCCAGGTTGGGTGAGCCGAGCTCCCGCCCATTTGGAGAGTCCCGTACATCGAGTTCTTAGCTCGGGGCACGCTTCCTGTCGATGGGACTGAAGCCAAATGACTCTATCGGCGCTCTAAGTCTTTCGTCTTGATTGACGGGGAACTCTACAAATGCAGCATCACCTAAATGATGCAGCACTGCATCCCCACCCACGAGGGCATCAGACTACTCATCGATATCCACGGGGGGGGGGGGGGGGGGGGGTCTGTGGTCACCATGCTGCACCTCGAACCCTTGTTGGGAACGCCTTTTGTCAAGGCTTCTACTAGCCGACTGCCGTGGGCGACGCGACCCACATACTCAAAACCTGCAAAGGCTGCCAGTATAACGCCCGACAGACACATCTGCCAGCTCAAGCCCTCCAAACGATCCCCATTACATGGCCTTTTGCAGTCTAGGGATTGGACATGGTGGGCCCGCTAAAAAAAGCGCCCGGGGGCTACACCCACTTGCTTGTCGCGGTCGATAAATTCACCAAGTGGATCGAAGCACGCCCCCTGGTCAAGATTCGATCCGAAGAGGCGGTCGAATTATTCCTCAACACCATCCACCAATTTGGGGTCCCGAATTCCATAATCACGGATAATGGAATGCAGTTCACGGGAAAGAAATTCCAAAAATTCTACGACGATTATCACATTCGCGTTGATTGGGCCACAGTCGCTCACCCTGAGAAAAACGACCAGGTCGAGCGAGCGAATGGCATGATACTCCAAGGGTTGAAGCCCCGAATCTTTGACCCGACCGTCATTTTCAACCGCCTGAAGCAGTTCAGTGGTCGATGGGCGGCTGAACTCCACGCCGTGCAGTGGAGGCTACGTACGACCCAGAGTCATGCAATGGACGTCACGCCTTTCTTCATGGTCTACAGGTCAGAGGCTATCCTCCCCACCAACCTCGATTATGGTGCACCTCAAGTGCGCGCATATGATGAGAAAGGCAACGAAGCCACGCTCCAAGACACGCTGGACCAAATAGATGAAGCGCGAGACGCCACACTCCTCCATTCGGCCAAGTATCAACAAGCGCTCTGCCGCTATCACAACCGAAACATGAGAGACAGAGGTTCCTCATGAACGACCTCGTTCTGTGCAGGGTTCAAGATAATAGGGGTTGACACAAGCTCTCGCCCCCTTGGGAAGGACCATATGTTGTCTCTCGAGTCCTCCGACCCGGCACATACAAGCTGAAGACGATGGAGGGTGACGAGATCAAGCACGCGTGGAACATCTCATAGCTACGTAAATTCTATCCCTAGCTTTCTATTTCTTGCGACCCTTGCGCGCCTCGCTCGCTCCTAAAGTGACACTTGACCCTCCCAAGGGGTCGAGTGTCACTCGGGGGCTAGAAGGGCACGGTGGACCCACACGACACGCCTCTGTCTCACCTTAAAAAACTTTCTTTGCGTTTCTTGCTTTTTTCTTTTTTCTCAGCCTCGAGCATCTATATGCTAGCAAACAAAGTAAGCCACGGGCAAAGGAGTTCAGAGTCGAGTTGGTCCGACGGTGTAAAATCGTGCTTGCCCCAATGGCCACGACAACGGCGATCAACGGCAAGACTAAACTTCCGAAGCGCTCGGGGGTTCGAACTTTGCAAGTCAAAACTAGGGGAGACAACAGGCTGAGCATACAAAATAGCTTAATTGAAATTAAAGACTGTTTAAGGCCATCACGGGCCACCAAAATTAAGCAGACGATAGTTTGAACTTATATTATTACACGAGCATGATAGCCCACCAAAAACGACTAAGATAACTAATGCAAGCACTCACTAATCCTCCTCTTCAGCTATAGGGAGCGCCTCCTCCTCATGCGCGCGAGCAAGGATGTCGGCGTGGGGGACGGTGCGGTCGCGGATCGCTTCCATCTACGCGGGAGTGTGCCCTTCAACGTGGCCTGCACTCAGGGCCTCGAACTCCGCCTCGACTAGGTCGAAGTGAGTGGCAAACACGCTGAGGGCAGTACGCATGACATGACGCACGCCCCGCTTGACCCACTCGCACCCGACCTCCATCAGCCTCCTGACTTGTTCGATGGGAGCAGCGTCGAGAGGGACATCCACCTAAACCGCCCGCACTGCTCGACCCAGCAGAACCTGAAGCGCGCTCTTCTCTTCGGCCTCCTGACGAAGGGAGCCCTCGACCACTGCCAGCCTCGACCCGAGGTCTGTCCAACTCCCATCAAGAGTCAGCAAACCAAAAAGAAGCAACATGCAAGACAGCGGGGCCATAGAAAGCCTACCTTCTTCCCTCTTGTGAGAAGCCTGCAACTACGACTACTAGCCGGCAGCGACCGCGGCAGCGTCCTGAGCCGCCTTGTTCGCCTCCTCGCGGCTTAGCTTCTCTTATTTCAACGCGAGTCCCAGCCTTTTGATCTCTGCGATGCTGGACACAGCACGCGCCACGGCCCCATCCCGTTCCCCTCGATCGAGGGCGAGGTCGCACTCTGTCGCGACGAGCCGGCACCCGACCTACTCCAAGGAGGCCTGAAGCTCGACCACTCTCGTGCCGAGGTCCTCCCCAAGCTGACGCTCCTCCTCTAACTTCCGACGGGCACTGGCAAGGGCCTGGAGAGATGCCGCGCCCGAGGCCTCGCACTGGAGCCTCAGCGCCCGGCACGCTGCGAGGACCCGAAGCTCCGCTGGGTTGCACGAGTCCTCCAGCGACTTGAGCCCGCCCTCCACCAGCGCGTGCTCTTCCATGGTCAAAAGCAGGACTCTGCGATCCTCGGCTCCCCCGCCTACGATAGCGGGGTCACAGTCGATGCGGCGCCCTCTAGAGTGCCGCTTTCGACGTCCTCGAGAAGCCGCCTCGACCACAGTGGCCGTCGCGGCGTCGCACGCCCGCACCTCCTCCGTAGCGGTCGCCATGGCGTCCTGCGTCCGTGCCTCCTCAGCAGAAGCCATCGCGGTGTCTCGTGCCCGTGCCTCCCCAGTGGCACCCACCTTGAGTTGCCTCATCAAAGACAGCTTAGGCCGGCGAGGATCTTGGCCCAGGGCCCATCTCTTCTCGACTGGCGTGTCGCCGCTCGTCGGTTCATCTCTTCTTCGCAACCGCAGTGGGAGACACGGCATTAGCCGTGATGACGACGGGCGGCGTCTTGACGCGCGTCGGCTCAACCTTCGACTCCGCCGCCTGGACCACACCCTCGCTGGGGGAGCCTGCCGCCAAGATCTGACCCTCGCAGACGTCCCCGCTCCGCGCTGGCAAACGGGGCTCCTCCGCCGGTCCCGACCCATCCGAGGATGGCAAGATCAGGGATGACCCCATCCCCAGAGTCGAGCATGCCAAAGGCGCATAGCCAAGGCTCGCCGCTAGCCTGGCGTCGCCATCGACGCTGTCATCGTCGTCATCCTTGCCGTTGTCCGCATCGTCGCCACCGGCGTCGACACCATCGCTGTCAGCGTCACCACCGTCGTCGTTGTCATCGTCGTCGTTGTCATCACCGCCACTGGCGTCGTCGCTACCGCCATCACCATCCTCGTTGTCGCCATCATCATCGTTGCCACCACTGCCGTTATCACTAACGACGTCCTCGAACAAGCTCAGGGCCTCTTCGTCCTCGTCCTCCTCCTCCGTCGATGTGGTCGATGGAGTGTTCGGGTTCTTGCCCCTCCGCTCCCTCTCCTCCCACAATGCCTGGCGCCGTTATGACCTCTTCTCCTTCTCACGCTTGGCCCGGATGGCGGCGTCCTTCCTCCTCCACGCCTCCCGCTTGGCACCTCGCCATTCTGCATCCCTGAAGCGGTTGGCAGCCCTCGCGGCCTCCCCCTCAAGCAGCCGAAGGGAAGGAGCCTGGATGAGACACACCCACCGGGACTACAAAAAGAAAGAGGAGAAAAGAGACCAAGGGCCGAACGCGGTCACAATGATGAAAATCGGGGGCGGTGGAGAGTACACGAGCAGGGGAGCAAAATCCTTACCACATCGGCTGCTTGGGTGTCGGGGCGCATCACCGGCCCGTTCAGGGCGGGCTAGGCCCACGTGCTGGGCTCTAGGGCCGACCTCACCCGCTTCGCCACCTCATCATCGAGCAGTATCTCCTCCGCCATCATGTTTCCTGGCACCCTGCGGTTGTCGGCGTCGATGATGAACCTGGGGAGCAGGCGGTATCACAGCGGTGCAAAAACTGCCCCGATGGTCCTACAGCGCCGAGGTTCTAAGGCTGGCCCCATGAGCGGGTTCGACAGCCGCCTAGAGCGCAAACAGAGCGAGGGGCACGAGCGATGGGCACGCTTAGCGGCCAACACCCCGACCCCTGAGGGGTCGAGGGCATCGCGGAGTAGCGTTTGAGTCCCGCTCCGACTCGACCTTTGGTATCTCCCCGAAGAGAGGCAGCTAGCCATCACGACCGATCGAATGGTCATGACAAACAGTCGAGCCGGAAAGACAGATTTATAAGGTCAACCACCAGCTGGTTCGCTGGGACCCCGCCGATGGGGAACCGGAGACCTCACTCGAACGAACCCGATAGCAGCTCACCGAGCAACCACGTTTCAGCCACCGAGGTGAAAGCGCGGCCCGGCTTTATCCTCCAGCTCACGAACAAGACGCGGAAGGATAAAACAAAAAAGTCAAAATGGTCACTCAACCGATCCGTCCGCATCGAGCAGGGACGCGAGGGCCGGCATCGCCAAACGAGACCCAACGGCAGGGTCACATTCACTATTCTTTGCCAAGGTTCTAAATCTGGCCCCACGAGCGGGTTTGACAGCCGCCTAGAGCGTAAACAGAGCAAGTGGCACGAGCGATGGGCACACTTAGCGGCCAACACCCCGACCCCCGAGGGGTCGAGGGCAACGCGGAGTAGTGTTTGAGTCTCGCTCCAACTCGACCTTTGGTATCTCCCCGAAGAGAGGCAGCTAGCCATCACGACCTATCGAATGGTCGTGACAACCAGTCGAGCCGGAAAGACGGATTTATGTGGTCGAGCACTAGCTGGTTCGTTGGGGCCCCGTCGATGGGGAACCGGAGACCTCACCCGAACGAACCCGATAGCAGCTCATCGAGTAACCAGATTTTAGCCACCGAGGCAAAAGTGTAGCCTAGCTCTATCCTCCGTCCCATGAATGGGACACGGAAGGAGAAGAACGAAAAAGGTGAAATGACCGCTCGACCAATCCGTCTGCATCGAGTAGGGACGCGAGGGCCGCCATCGCCAAGCGAGACCTAGCAACGGGGCCACATCCATTATTCTTTGCTTACAAGATCATTTAAAGCCGACTCTTACAGATTCCCTCTCTCCCCTTTACAAAGAGAGTGTCAGCGACTCGAGAAACAAGGGTGGAAAGAAAGGAAAAGATCAACCCAAGGGGTCTGCTACAAAGAAACAGCGGTAGCCGCACCTCGAGGGTACATGCGAGGTAAAGCGCTTGTAATGCTTCGTCGTCAGGGAAAGACGCCCTCATTTGAGGTTGGCCTTTTCCCCCAACGAAGAAGGCAAGCAGCCCGGCCACGCCGTATGGCTGTTGCTGGAGCCGCCGCTTGAGACCAACGACCCCCATGCTGACGGGGAGTCCGGCCTAGCACCTCTTCTTGACCTCGCTCCTACAGACGTCGCCAAGTACGAACGTGAGGGGAACTAATAAACCATGGGGACCTTCCATGCGAAGGCCCCTTTATCTCCATCTCGCCCCGACAAGGGGAGGACACAATAAAAGTCGAAACAACCTTCCCCCGACCGATGGAGCCGCCACACCAAGGCGGCCAGGAACTTGCTGTTGGCGGGTTTCCGTCCCCGTCCTCATCACCAGGGACATCATCGCGCCCGGCAGTCATGAGGACAGGGGACCACTAAGCGAGAACTGGACACGTCCTAGGTACCTGAAGACTTGGAGCACAAAGCTTGATGTAGGATGAAGCGGAGCGTTGCCTGGCTATGTCCTTAAATAGTCAAGCTAAGCCCAGGCCTCGGATTCCTTGCGCGGGCACCAAACCCAACACGGGTCCATGAGGAGTCCTTGCACACACATGGGGACAAGGACCTGGCGCCACTGGCAGCACTGCGTGCACCGCACCATGGAGAAAAGAAAGGGACCCACCTCGGCGTAAGGCGCCAGCCCCGGATTCCCTTGGCGCGTGGCACACCTGGGCCCTACCAAAACATGCCCCTGCGCACTGCACGCCAAAAAAGTGACAAGAAACCCGCCGTTCCGACAGCGTCGTGGCTTGCCTTTTTAAGCGAACCCTCAACCAATGACGCCCTGCGCCGCCTGTCCGGCCCAAGGGACGGAGGCTGAGGAACGAGGGTTCCACGGCACCCCCGTGATCGTTTCACACACAAACAGCCAAAGAATGAGTCCGTCCGGACTCCTCCTTTGGCTCAGGGGCTACACCCGACGAGCGCACCCTGATGGACGAACAACCAAACCTTCCCATAAACACGTTAAGCCAAAGCGCGAGTTTCGACCAAACTCAACCTCCGGCTCGGGGGCTACACCCGTCGGGTGCGCTTGCGCGTACCTCCCCCACGCAAACCAGGTGACCCACGAACGATTCCGTGCCGTCCGCCTGCACCCGTGTCAAAATCTCTCGAACGACTCTCCAACTCGCTTAGGGGCTTGGGGGCTACTGTCAAGTGTAAATAACGGGGTGCCACATGGCACCTCCTATGGGATCACACGCGTCAGACCCGCAGGATCGCCACCAAGGCACCCCCCCCCATGTGGGCCCCTGTGGGAAGCATCCCCACGGTGGTCGGGCCTTAGCCATGAAAGCCGCACTGCTTCCTCGACTCGCTCGACCCTTGAGATGGCCGAGGGACGACCGCGTTCCGCTCGACCCCTCGATGGGGGTCGAGGATTCATCATGCCCCGCATGACCCACCGAAAAGGGGGAAAGCGAATCGCTCCGCCTGATGGGACGCGTGCGTGGTACGATCTCCTAAGCACGTGACTCAGCTATTAACCCAAGTCTATCCATCACGGGGCAAGGGCGGGCGCCCCGATGCCACCAGTGGCACGGCAATAGTGTGGGCCCCTCCTGCAATCGTCACGCAAATTCCCCCTCAGTCAACTATCAGGCCAGGAGTGGCGGAGTGGGGAAGCCCGATCGCCCTGTCCGGACGTACGGATTCCAACTCCGCGCTGGTCCGGACAGGCGCAACCCGACACATCGACCCCACGACAGAGGGGGTCGAACGAGCCAACGGTCAACAACCACCAACCACCGGTCTTAAATGCCATGCCCACTAGGCGGGCACAGTGTTATGGAGTCAAATCCCCCCAGGCACCTGCTCCCCCTCGTCAGCACCAGTGCCCGCTGACGATGGCAGGCGTGGCCAGGAACGCCGCGCTGGCGCCATGCGATGACACGCCTAATGATGACAATGCGGGACGGCTTGAGGGACAGCTAGATTGAACCCTACCTATACGACATGACAGAACCCACGCTGCACCTCCCCGCCCACGACGGAACACGCCGGCTACAGCGACACGGAGGGGCATGACTCGATGACGGAGAACGGGGACACGCTCGGACATAGTACTGCCCCTCAGCCACAAGACCAGGATGGTGGGGCCCGTAAAGACCGAAGACCATGCCATCAGCTAAGGCTTTGCCTTCCTCGGCACGACATCACCAACCTCGCACGTGTAGAACTCTCTCTCTCTCTCTCTCTCTCTCTCCCTCTGTAATCGGGCTCCTCGCCTTGAAGTATAAAAGGGGAGACCCACACTCTTCTCTAGACAACCAAAAAAACACCTAACGAGACACACACACACGACTCGCACCCGAGACTTGGAGAACTCTCCTCTCTCACCATCATTGTATACCCTCACCGGAGCAAGTAACACGAGCAGGCCCAAGAACTGGACGTAGGGGACTTCCCCGAACCAGTATAATCCCACGTATCCACTTGCTTAGCCATTACCGAGCCCGAAGCACGCACCCCTGTGAACAAATTCTACCCGTCGGTGATGTAAACATTGACAGTATCATAACAGAAATTAAACTATTAAGTTAAATTCAAGGGACAGTGATCACTTAGCCTACTTCGCTCATAATAATTGAGAACATCATGCAAACAACAAAAAACATGAAGCAATCACAAGTTAAAATACAATCTGAGTGCATAGATCATTACAAGTGTTCTAGTGATCCAAAAAACATAAACTAAACATCAAAGATTAATAACAATAAAATGGGGGAGGGGTGGCTACTTGAAAGATGGATTGGGGCGGATAAATAGTGGGCCTTGCAGAGGTGGTTCGGTATGACGCCGGGTGAAATCTAATATGTCATAGTGTCTGAGACGACTGTGGCATTCATCAGCAGGGATCTTCACCATTTCTGCAAAGATATGGTCTGAAACATACGGATGTGGCGGACCCACTTTCTTGTCTCCTTCTGATATAGCAAACCAAAATGGATAATTTGCTCCCAGAAAAAAGAGAGTGTTCACCCTTCAAACCTCTCAACTCAGTCCAATGACCGTCTACTCTCTCATATAATGCCATGTCATCCACTATATTACACGTTGGCTGGTGGCTCTGTAGTTGCCTTCCGGTTCATGTTCCCCAAAGATCTCCCCACAGCTAGATGACCATAGGCCGGTTACGAGCTAACCGTGCAAGAAACATCGTGGCCTCGAGGTCGCGTCTGGAGTACACTGGACGAGCATAATGGGGACCCAGGACCCATTTAGGAGATTCAGTAATAATGGGCTTCATGTATTAGTCCCAAACCTTCATGGAACACGTCAGACCTACCGCAACGCTAAAAAAAAGCGATGCAATATGTTATCGCATCGGCAGCAATTGCGACGCCTTCCAACGATCCGAAGTCGTTGCAATAACGTAATATTGCAAGAAATATACCCCTATTGCAACATTTTCACTGTGTTGCAAAACACCGAAAACCTTGTAGTGGGTGGCTCTGCCAGGAGGCGGTGGCGCTAGGGATTTGCACGGGTGTGGGCGTGACCGCACGAGGACGAGCGACAACGCGTGGTGGGGCGAGGCACTCAAGGTGCACATGGCGTTGGGAGAGCTCAGGCGACAACGACAAGCGGCGGCATCGATGGAGGCGGTGTGCACGGGCGAGCTCTTGGTCGTCCGGTCACTTCGGAATCTCTAAGAGAGAAATGTAGACTGGATCGTACAGTCTTTAAAGACTTGTCTGTCTGATCCTCATTGCCAAAGGCCCCAAAGTACTATTCTTTAGAGCACAGACCAGACTATACGGTCCCTAGAGCGGACTATACAGTCTCTACCAGATTTTTGTTGAATCAAGGAATTTCTCCAAATTCCAAGTGCCCTTACTTAACACCCAAATAAACACTACACTTGGAGATTGAAGGGAACTCTCAACCACTCCTTTTTAAATAGTGGCCCTCCATAACCTAATAGTTTTCGCAAATGCCAAATAAAGACCAAGCAAATGAGAACCAAATCAATTAAGAACCAAAAGAGTATGTATCAGCCTTAGCCCATGAACCGCGCAAGTAGATTTAACCTCGGCATTCATAAGAGCTTACTCAATGGGCATGAAGCACAATCCTTTCCTTTGGTCGCACTTATTGAGATGTATTCTCATATTGATCATGAGGCATAAATTTCTCCATGTGAGACAAGTCTTCTTTGTATTTCCTATATGATCCATGCAACAAGCAATTTACAAATGCAATGGAATTAAACATGTCATGTGAATGCAAGAAATATTAAACAAGACACAAAGAAAACCTAAGAATGTCAAGTTTGAACCCCTCTCAAGCTTACTCACTATAAGCCATACCCTTGCCTTGAGAGAAGCCAAACCACCATCTCAAGCACTCCCCTTGCTTATAGCTATCTTGAGTGGGTTAGACATTAACTAATTTTTATTTGTTTTTCTTTCAGTTATTTACACATGCATGGATGCAAAACATACTAGTCACAAAGGATCCCTAGTTACCATGTGATGCAAGAAAAGAAGAACGCACTACAACTACCAAGAACAAACACGGATACCTCCCTCATGAGTAGATATGATGTTGAGGTCCATGTCACTTGTGGTGGACTTCACTTCATCTTCAAGTAAGCTCTCGGTCCACCACCACCACCATCATCTAGGTCTTGTTCTTGGGTACCCACTTGTACATAGTTGACCTCTTAAGATCAACAATGCACTTAGGCACCCACATGCTCCTGACCTTTCTCTTCTTGTTTGGTGGTCCCAAAGCCTTTGCTTTCATCTTGCCATCCTTGTCCCTAAAAAGGTTGAAATGGGTGTTCTCATGGAACAAGTTATCTTTAGGCAAAACAATGGAATCTCTCACCATAGGACATTCCTTGATAGTGTGGCCATTCTTGCAACACCACTCGCAATAGTAGTCATCGGTGAGTAGGGGTTTGACCCATGCAGGAATGGAGTTACTCGTCCTAACGATGTTGATGGTGGCGGGATATGACCCAAGAGCACGGTGGGAGACGTTGTTCACAAGGTTTCTCTCAAGAATCTCCTTGTGAATGGCTCTACCATGTGTAAGCCTCTCAAAGCCGTCACCTCAACATATGTGGTTAGTTCATCACACATAGTAGAAGCATCACTCTTTGATGAACTAGAGGAGGGATAGGCAAGGTTATCAACATTGATGGCCACAAAAGTAAGTTCAAGGGCCTCGTACTTCTCACATAGCTCTACATGATCACCCTTGAGTTTGTCATAACTCTTGTTTAGGGCCTCATGAGAAGTGACAAGGTCCCTGAGCTTACTCTCAAGATCACCAACACGGTCCTTAGCCAACTTATATTGCTTTCTAACCACCTCTAACATCTTTTACTTCTTGACGACGATGTCATGAGCTTGCTCAAGCGTGTTCCAAAACTTGGTGCAGGAGAGCTCCTCATCATCGCTGTCGTTGCTGCTCTCGTCCTCACTCTTCCCATGTTGGCTCGTGGCCATGAGGCACGTGGGAGGTGGAGGAAGAGCTCGAGGTAGAGTCGTCCTTATCATGGCTAGACCTACCACTTCTTCATCTTGAGGAAGAGGATGCTTCTCTTGAGTTGTCACTTGTCCACTCTCTAACAAGAGCCTTGCATGAGAACTTCTTCCTGTGCCCTTTGCCTTTGCCCTTGTCCTTGTTGAAGTACCTCTTCTTCTTGTGCTTGGCTTTGAGATCTTCTTCTTCATCATCAAATGACTCTTGAGCTTTGAAAGCTTCTTTCTTGAGCTTGGGACAATCTCGAACAAAGTGATTCTTGGAGCCACAGTTGAAGCATTTTCCCTTGGATTTGAAGACGAAATTGTTCTTGAAAGTCATCATCTCCCTTATGAGAAGTGTCAAGTCCTCACTCAAGTCATCATCATCATCTTCATCAACCATCACCTTCTTCTTGCTCTTCTTGCTCTTGACAGGTTCTTGCTTCTTAAGTTGAAGAGCTACGTTGGATAGTTATGGATCATCCAGTCCCAACTGATGGCTCTTGAATGCAGTGATCTTTCCAATCACTTCTTGGATAGTTTTTGTCTTGAGATCACCTTGAAGGGCGAAGGTGATGATGGACTCATACATGGGGTCCTTGAATAGCCTCACAAATCTTCTTATCACTTCAATTGGCTTGAGCTTGAATTCATCCCCAAGAGAGTTGATCTCCTCCACTAGTACATGAAAACGAGAATACACAACATTAGCTCTCTCATGTGGCAATCTAGTGAAGTTATCATACATGTTCTTAAGCACATAATACTTTTCCTCCTCCACATCATGAGTGCCCTCATGAATGCTCTTGATTTCATTCCAAATACTATATGTTGTCGAAATAGCATCCACTCTAGCAAAAACATCCTTAGTTATGCATGCAAATAGAGAATTCTTGGCCTTAGCGTTGTGCTTAATGAAATTAGGATCAAGCGGATTCACATCAGCATCCATCTTATGGGTCATATTCCATATCTCCGGATCAAGGGACTCAAGGTAGACTTGCATGTGAGCCTTCCAATAGTTGTAATCCTCACCATTGAATAAGGGAACACTTCCCATCTGTCCAGACATCCTTACTCAAGATGGCAAAGCCTCTAGATTGTGCACTTGGCTCTGATACCAATTGTAAGGATCGAAGGCGTAGAGAGAGGGGGAGGTCAATCGGTAAGCCGACCATAATCAATAAATACTTTTATTTCCTCGCTCAACCCTAGTAATCACTGCAACCTAACAATTCTAGGAGGCCAAGATCCTATATATGCTAGTGTTCATGATCAAAGCAATATGGAAGCTAAGCCACACTAGCCTATGCAAGCCTCAAGTCAACCTATCCTCTATAGCACACAATTGTAGAATAGTAAAGAAAGTGTCAAGGAATGCTCATGATTTTTTTTCCTGAGGTATCGAAAGGATGGCACCTTCCCCTACTCTTCGTTAGACCACTCCCAATAGAGTGTCGGTCCCTCTCGCCAACAAATGGAGTTCTCGCACATGAGCCTGCAATCACTCCCGGAGTGAAGACACGGTTGCGTCGCCACTGCCACCAAGACACAAGCTCGCCTCCCTCGAGATTTTGCCAGACTCCTCGAGTCGACACGGGTGCTCACTATCGATGCCCCTTTTAACGGTGGGCTCAAACCGTGTACAAACGTGTGACGGTCTTTGCAACCAATCACGATAGGCTCGATCATGGACACCTAACCTGTCTAGGTCTCACCACAGACTAAGAGGAACAACCTAGATCACACCCTCAATAACACCCTAGCCTTATATGTGAATAGATGCTCAAGTTACTCTCTCTAGCACTCTCAAGATATCCAATATCTCCTTCTAGTGCTCCTCTCTTTTCCCTTTGGCTCCCTACTGATGCTCCCAGTTATCCCAGTGGCCAAAGGTGATCCCCAAGACCCCAGCAACAACTTTATATAGGCTTCCAACCTAAAACTAATCGTTGCTCTATGAAACAGCCTTTCTAGATGTACATATCGTACAGTCCGCAGTCTCTGTCCAGATTGGATAGTTTGGTCTCCACTGAACGGCTCCTTCAGAGCTGTTGCGCTCTATCCACTGCCGATTCCTGTACAGATCGGACCGTTCGGTCTTTATAGTTCCTGTTCATTCTCATCCATATAGACCGGACCGTCCGGTCTGTAGACCGTATCGTCCAGTATCTATGGGTCTTTGCACTGATAGATTCCTCGCAGCAACTCCTCTCTCATCTGAGTTTTGCTCTAGTGACTGCACAGTTCGGTCTCTCTGGCCCTTTTGTCCGGTCTCTATCTCCAGAAGTTGAAACTCTTTGTCCTCGCTTGACTTCATTTTCCGGCTTCATCTAACAGCTCCTTGGTCTCTCCATTGCCACCTAGTGCCTGTGATTTCAATGAGCATCTATGCACATCACCGACTAGTGTGACCTAAGAGATATGACGTAGACCCCTTTGATAGTCCGGTGTTTCCTATGAACACAAGCCCTAGCAACTAGATAATTGCTCTAAACACTTGCTTCTAGCTTGTTCTTAGCCTTAATCCATCTCTATCCACCGTTGGACTCTATCAAGCTCATCAAGCATCCATGCTTGTGGTTATTGTCATCAATTATCAAGGCAACCATCATCAATAGGATTTATAGTAGTGTTAGAGATGATTCTTGCGTATACAACACTCATGTAGATATTAGCTTATAATTTCACAGTTATCATTAATCACCAAAACATCTATTCCTTGGGGATCCAATCTTCAATGGTCATGAAGCTTACAACATTTCACATATGTATGAGTCTAGTGTCATATTCCTTCTTCTAAGCATTTCCTTTGTGTATAGCTTGTGATAGTAATGAACAATCGATGGCACCATCATTGAATCTTGATGAACTCCAACCAGTCAATGCCCGAATTAGTTGGCTGGTGGATCAAAACGGACAACTTGGCTCCCTCTACTTTTAGAAAAGGACTCAACTCTCTTATAATCCTTGGTGCATGGATGATTTGGAAGCAGCGGAATGATTGTGACCTAAGAGATATGACGTAGACCCCTTTGATAGTCCGGTGTTTCCTATGAACACAAGCCCTAGCAACTAGATAATTATTCTAAACACTTGCTTCTAGCTTGTTCTTAGCCTTAATCCATCTCTATCCACCGTTGGACTCTATCAAGCTCATCAAGCATCCATGCTTGTGGTTATTGTCATCAATTATCAAGGCAACCATCATCAATAGGATTTATAGTAGTGTTAGAGATGATTCTTGCGTATACAACACTCATGTAGATATTAGCTTATAATTTCACAGTTATCATTAATCACCAAAACATCTATTCCTTGGGGATCCAATCTTCAATGGTCATGAAGCTTACAACATTTCACATATGTATGAGTCTAGTGTCATATTCCTTCTTCTAAGCATTTCCTTTGTGTATAGCTTGTGATAGTAATGAACAATCGATGGCACCATCATTGAATCTTGATGAACTCCAACCAGTCAATGCCCGAATTAGTTGGCTGGTGGATCAAAACGGACAACTTGGCTCCCTCTACTTTTAGAAAAGGACTCAACTCTCTTATAATCCTTGGTGCATGGATGATTTGGAAGCAGCGGAATGATTGTGTTTTCAATGCAGCACTGCCTAACATCCAAAAGATCATATCTTCAATTCTGGAAGAAGGACATTTATGGGAAATGGCTGGTGCTCGGGAGCTTGCATGGCTCCCTCTAATAGCAAGTTGATCGTGTTAGTCGATGTTGGTCGTTGCATTAGTTAAAAGGCGCGAATGTCTTTAAAAGTAAGGGGTGTGTGTGGTGTTTGTTGTATTCTACAACTCTTCTTCTTAATGAAATATATATAGCTCTCCTGCGTTTTTGAGAAAAAGAAAAAAGAAAAAAAAATGCCGGAATTAGGATGACATTGCGCAGCAACTTCAAGCGGCCGGAACCTGTCTGGCAGGGTTGTTAATTAATCACATTTAGATAGAAAAATCGGTGGACCTAAGCCACGTGGGAGCCGTGACTAGGCGGGTTCTCTGTCAGTATGTTTTTTTTTAGAAAGCACCACCATGGTGCGGCCTTCAGGAGGCCTAGGTGCTAGTAGGCCTAGGTGTTAGAGAGGGGGATCGAACCCCCGCCGGCAACAGAAGCACCCATGCTTCTTAGACACTGGGCCACTGGCCGTCCGCATGTACGGTAACTTTGTTTGTAATTCTAGCATTACTCTCTCGGCACAGCATTCAGCAAAAATCTGAACCGTACGTGCCGCAAATGGCTAGCTCTTGAGAGGGCTTACTTGCCAGCCAGACGACGCTCGTACACGGTAGATCACCTATCCTTAGATCGCTATCGAGCAGGAGACCAGAACGACACGCTTAAAACGAAATCAATCACACGGAGCCATGCGGGACCAGAAGTCCAGAACAACACGCTTAAAACGAAATTGATCACACGGAGCCACGCGAGACCAGAACGACACGCTTAAAACGAAATCAATCACACGGAGCCACGCGACAATACTCTCTCTATACTTCAAAAAAAAGTTGTTCTGGCTCTATAGCTGATTTTACAAAAGCAAATTATTTTTTTAAAAAGCAAAAAATATCATGGTTGTAGAGAATTGAACCAGCAACCTCATAGGTTGAGCACTTTTGGTTCATAGTAACAACCACTAGAATAAGCACACATTACTAATTGAGTTAGTTCCAAGACGTCTTTAATAAGAACAGAGAGAGAAAATATCTTTTAATTAATGAATCATTGGTATGTTAAATTATGTCCTAAATGATTTCATAGAGAGAGTATATATTAGGCCATTCTCAGTCCATAATTTCATTTCATTGTTTTCAAAAATATCATGTCATTGTGTAATTTTTAAAATAATAAATAAAATTAGATCTGTTAATGCTATGTTTCTATCAGCTTGCTCTGGAGTCTGGACCGCTGAATCCCGAAGCAGACAAGGGGTCCAGGTTCAATGTTGGAGAATTGCGGTCACTGCGACTCTGAGACGGTAACGTAACCACGCCAGGTTCGAGGCACTTGTCCTATTGCAGCCGTTAGTATCACCCCGCTCGAAACACATGGTTGGTTTGAAGCACGATTCGACGGTCCAGGTAGGGAGATGCTAATCATTTCACACCTGTGTTGTTTTATGTAAACAAGAATCTGACCGTAAAGCTTGGCATTGTCCAGTCATAAAGCCTGCTTTGTATTTTCTCTGGATTTTAATTATTGATGTAGTTGTTTTTTTAGTTTTGCTTAACCATTCATCTTATTTAAAATATTTATTTAAATATATAAAATTATATGGTAGATTTTAACTTTCTTTAGTGATAAAATAAATTGTAACAAAATATCTAATAATTTTTTAATTTTTTTAAATAAAAAGAATGATCAAACATAACTAAAAATGTCAGTTGTTTCAATAATTTAAATCCGGAGGGAATAGTATTATGCATGATTGTAGTTCGCCAAGTCACTACGGATGAGCGAACAATGATTGGCCAGTCATAAAGCCTCCTTCAACTTCGACAGTCCAAAGGCACACGAGTTGCCCGCGTGTTCATTTATCGATGTGTTCAGATAACACATTGCAAACTATGAACAAAAATAGTTTTATAAAGATTGAAAAAATTAATAATATTACAAGAGTAATCAGGAAACTATCATTGTTTGTGAACTCTTTGAATTTCAAATGATTTTCTATTTGTTGTTGTTGTTATGGATAAAATTAATACCATGTAAGGGAAAAGAGGACGGAGTTTGAACAACTATAGATCGTTTCTGCTCGTGAAGATGCAAGGGTTAGTTTGCCTTTTTTTTTTCTTTGTAAGGAAAAACCCAGATGCCAATATCAAAGATACAAGATTGGGTTGCATTGATTGTTGGTTATGGCCATTGCTCTCTACGTCCTAAAGTTGGTCAAAGTCAATCTAATTCAAATTTGAAAATGTGTATAAAAGATATAAAAATTTAGATCATGAAATCAGTATCATTAGGTCCATCATGAATCATGTTTCATAGTTAGTTATTTGATGTGGTATATATTTCTATTCTTCTCTGAAATCTTGGTCAAATTTGTCTTAACTTGACTTTGACTAACTTTAAAACATCATTTACTATGAAATGGAGGTAGTACGACTTATGAGGCACGTTAGTTTCCTAAAGAAGATGCCGTCAATTGGTATAAAAACACCACTTCCTGAAGCAGGCGACCTCACGTGTCATGATCTTTTCCGATCGAATTTGTCATCAGATTGGATCAGATGTTTCTGAAAAAAGTAAAATAAAATATGGATCGGGCCAGATAACAATAATAACGCGGTTCTGGTACACAAGGATCAACAAATATGATACGTATCTACCTGCGTATGAAAAAAACATTGAAAGGCTGTAAAAACATTTGTAAGGCACAGAAGAGCTAAAATATGCTTCGCGTCTAGAGTTATTGAGTTTGATTCGGCAACCTCCACAAATTTTACAGCCTCGTCTTCTGTGCCTTACAAATGTTAATACATGCGGCTGCTCCTATAAATTGGCATGCTCTCGTGCAGCTGCAGTGTTTCATAACAAATAGTGGAAACCGAAGTCTCTGGCAGCTCGAGCCAACACAAAGCCACTAACAAGGTCGTTGTTAACAAGTGGAACCATGAAGGTTGAGCGCGACCTCCACATGAGGCGAGGCGACGGTGAGACCAGCTACGCCACCAACTCCAGGCTTCAGGTTTGTGCTTTTACATGGGTGTACTAAAACTATTCCATCTACATGTATGTCAAAGTTATCAAAACTATACGGAGAAGCTATGCACTGATGTACTCGTTCCTCAGGAGAAGTCCATACTGAAGACGAGGCCGGTGCTCCACAAGTCTGTGGCCGCAGCGCACGCGTCGCTGTCCCCGATCACCAGCACGATGGTCGTCGCTGACCTGGGCTGCTCGTCGGGGCCCAACACGTTCCTTGTCGTGTCCGAGGTACTTGCCGCCATCGTCGCTGACCAGCGGCCGCCCGTGCAAGTGCAATTCTTCCTGAACGACCTCCCTGGCAACGACTTCAATCTCGTGTTCCAGTCCCTGGAGATGTTCAAGAAGGTAGCCGCTACGGAAAAGGGCGAGGCGCTGACGCCCTACTATGTCGCCGGGCTGCCAGGCTCCTTTTACACCAGGCTCTTCCCTGACCACTGCGTCCACCTGTTTCACTCCTCGTACAGCCTCATGTGGCGATCCAAGGTATGCAGCAGAATTCATTTTGCAATTCTGTTCATGAATGCATCAAAACTAAGTTTACCTGCAGAGCCGCAAAGCTTCCAGAAAGAAAATCAAGGGCCACTTGCATGAGCATCTGATTGTTTTTATTTTTTTATTTTGTAGAAAATGGAAGAGTCTTCTCGCCTCTGCCAGATCTCACACAGTGTTTACATTTATTGCTGACGACATTAGTTTTTTCCACTGCCAGATCTAGCAGATGACGATTATTGGTAGGACCATGATACCGGTGGATTAGAGGAATCATGATTTTAACCTAACCGTTTATTTGATTTGTATTATAGTAATTAGTTGGCAATATATGAGTTAATATCAACCGCGTCCTGAGGGATAGACTGCCTTTTGATAGTTTGGATACGCCGGCGAAAGTTTTAATTTTGACCCGCCCGTCACCGTCGTCTTACCATCCTCACAACACGGCCGCACCACATACTCATCGAGGTTGTCTGTGCCCCTGTCGTCCGCACCAAGTCGTCACCGGCGTCATCCGGCGGTTTGCCGTTTGCATGCATCAGCAAATCCAGTCAACGCTTGATGATAAGCAAGCAAATCGAAAGAGAAAGAAAATCCTGCTCAGTTTTCGTCTCTCGTCTGCTGCGGTGCAACCAGTGCATCGCGGTCTTTCATATGTTTGATGCGATTAGCCCTGCCATGAAGCCGGTTCCGGTCACTCGTCACCGCCAAAGGAAATCTCAGGGCCGAACTAATAATAATCAAAACAATTTTAAAAAAGAAACTAATTATAATTTTTTTTATTTCTTCCCAATAATACCCATATGATGCACATGTAACCTTATCATAATACTTATGATACTTGTGGGTTCAACGGGTATCATGATTAAAATCTTAACCATTGGATGGAGAAAATGAACGTCATGCATTCATTTTGGTCTATCATAAAACAGCTCTTATTGGTGTTATGTGTAACATTTCCAGGTACCCGAGGAACTTTCGAGAGGCAGTGCCCTAAACGAATGCAACATTTACATATGGGAGGCCACGCCGCCACCGGTAGTGAAGCTGTACCAAAAGCAGTTCAAGGAGGACTTCTCGCTGTTCCTCCAGCTGCGCCACAGCGAGCTCGTGTCAGGCGGCCAGATGGTGCTCACCTTTGTGGGCAGGAAGAACAATGATGCGCTGCGTGGTCAAGTAAGCTACATGTGGGGCTTGCTTGCCCAGGCTCTTCAATCTCTGGTTAAACAGGTAACTATTCATCGTCATCAACAACAAATTAAAATTGTTGGCTTCAATGGGTGAACACTGAACAAAAGTATTGGACGCATGCAATTCTTGCTTCTCGATTAACTCATGCTAGGGTCGTGTGGAGAAGGAGAAGCTGGACTCCTTCGACCTTCCGTACTACGCACCATCAGTAGGCGAAGTGAAGGAGGTGATCAAGCGGAGCGAGCTGTTCGATATCAACCACGTCGACCTGTTCGAGTCGAACTGGGACCCCCATGACGACCTGGACGAAGATCTGGTCATCGACAGCGCTCGGAGCGGTGTCAACGTCGCCAAGTCCATAAGGGCTGTGGTTGAGCCTCTGATTGCGCACCATTTCGGCAGGTGTATTCTCGAGGATCTCTTCGAGATGTTTGCCCACAATGTCGCGAAGCACCTCCAGAAAGTGAAGACCAAGTACCCTGTTATCGTCCTTTCCTTGAAGGCAAAGACGCACGACAAAAAACACAACGAAGAATTAGAGTTTCTAAACAGTTTTCCCTCCTAGCCAGCTTATATAAATTATGAGATTATACAAATTATGCAGTGTAATTCTAAATCAAACTGAAAATAAAAGAAACTGATGAAGGAATGCTGGCTGGAGTATAGTTCCCCTTCCTCTCACCAGCTTCTTATTCAGTATATATAATTTATGTATCTAGTTATGTACCTGCACTACTGCAATCATAAAGGATGAATGCTCATTCGGTTCGTGTTTCTCTATTGGTTGTTGCCATTTCATTTTCGTACATCGTGTTTAATGGCTAGGTAAGACACACGGTGTGTGTGTCTGTCTCTTGCATCTACGTCGACTAGAAAAACATCCATTAGTCATCTGGGCACTCCTATTTGTTCAATAGTGTCTTGATGGGGTAACTCGTGCGATTTTTTTGAGGTGCAAAACTACTGCAAGGTTGTGACGACGGTCTCCTTTTGCCTTCTCCAAACTAAAAAAATGACCGCAACGATCATTTTTGCTGGTCACAGCCGCACTTTGGGCATTAGTTGTAGGAACTTAATTCATGATTAGCCCCTAAGGATCTAATCGAGATTCTTCCTGTCCCAATAGACATGAACACCCAATGAATCGAGATTCGCACGTAATTTACTAACCCGGTTGACATAACCGTCCATATTTGGACCACAGATGTCCCCGTGCCTACGTGATGCAGGCCTGGACGTCGATCTCCTCCTCGAAATCCTGGGACAGGAAGAGACTGCCAGCTGTCACCTCTAGTCTTCAGCCATCTGTCATGCCTCTCTAGATCGGGTAGAGGTTAGGGTATCGATCCTGACCATTAGTTTCACTTAATTCGCGTCATTAGGAGTCAGGGCCGTTCTTATAAGCGTGGGATGGTTGGGACCAAGTCAATGGTGGATAAGAAAATGCCTCCAATAATCAGGACACAATTAATGGGCCATTAAGGGCCCTTAATAAAGTGGAGACTTGGTCATATTGATCAAGCCTGAGATCAACCTAACATTAGTATCTGCTCGGCTCCCCTCAAAAAAAAAAAATTAGTATCTGTTCGGCCCAAAAACTTAAACTGATAGAGAAGGATGAGAAATCCACTTATGGTTCAACATATTGAAGCGTAAGCTCGGTTAAGTGTTTGAAGTTTGTTTGATTCAATGAATTGATGATGATCACTTCCTAATCTGATTGTCTTTTGCGTTGCCTGTTTCCTGAACCTCACTATCTCTCCGACTTCGGGGAAACCAGCAACTCTTACCCCTTCTACTGAACCATGATCGAACCATTGATCTCAAAAAACAAAACATATGATTGAACCATGCACCGAAGGAGTTTGACAGGTGACAAGTCTAGGTTGTTAGTTATCTCTAGTTATTTTATAATTGATCAATTAAGTTAAACACTATATATAAGCAATTCACAAGGAATTAGACGCTGAAAAATGTTATAATGGAATTAAAAAGGTCTTACATGCGCTTGGTGGTTGTGGAGATGGATTGTCCTAACTTTCTTCTTTGTTTTTATCTTTTCTTAAATATTGCATAGTGAGAAAACATAACACTGCGGTTTGCATATGACTATGATACGATAGTGATGGTACCTAGAATAAAATCAAGGGATTTTGTCTAGAGAACACTCTGAAAATATATATTTGTCTGTAGGACATCGCATCAGCTAAAAAATTATATTTGTCTATAGAACACCATGTCAAATAAAGAAATTATTTTAATGGTAAAAGACTTAATTTTATTTTCCTTATCTTCTTCATCCTCGCATGTGTCTTCCTCCTCGCCGGCGGCAGACTTACTCCAAACGCAGCTCGCCTCGCAACGTCAGGTGTAGACCCCGTCATGCACATTGAGGATCCATCACCATGTCATGCGCATTGAGGATCCACGTTCACCCCGCCAGATTGAGCTGGACTACAAGAAAGGAAAAGAAGGAGGGGGTGGGGGGGGCAGCGATGGAGAAAAGAGATGGGAGGGGAAGAATATGACCGACAATGAAGGAACGAGGAGTTGGGCTTGGCCTAGAGCGAGGGAGAGGGAAAGGAGGTATTTAAAAGTTTTATGGATTTTTGCTTCTTTTCAAATTTGAAAGAGAGATTTAAGCCACATAGAAAAATTAAATAAAGATAAACAAAACAATCACCTGATCATGGATATTTTAATATTCTGAAAAATGCCCAATTTCCTATCATCTAATTCGAATTAAAGTAGTAAATTTTGACTTTGAAATAAAATAGGTGTAAAAATGCTCTAAACCTATAGATTTTATTTTGGACAGATTTTTAATTTGATTTAAATTTTTAGGATGTGACATGAGCATCATTTGAACCACTTACTGATCTACCGACTCCATCACAAGCACTGGTAGCAGGAATGAAATAGTCATGAACGTACTCAATTCACCTACAAAACTTACCTTGAAATAGCCACCCCATGCATGTACTTACCTTGAAATAGCAGGAATGAAATAGCCACCGCCCAGGAAAATCTAGGCGCTAGGCGCTAGGCAGGCGGTGACCCTCCGCCTAGCGCTTAGGCGGGACTAGGTGATGCCTAGGCGTTGTCAACTGTAGCAGCATCTACTCTAAACATGCACTAAATCTGTCAATCAAAGAAGAAGAAAAGAAAAAAAAACAAGAGAAGAAAGGATTATATGGGCCTCAATTTAGTGGCCCATTCAGCCCGTCACCCAAATAACCCAAAACCTAGTCAACTCAATGCAGCTCCCGTCGCTCCTAATCGCTGCCTGGTGGCCTCGTACGAGCGGCGGTGGAGCTCTAGCTCTGGTCGTGTGAACTCGATGACGGATCTACGGCAGCGCGACCTTGTGAGCTCGGCGGCGGAGCTCTGGCGAGCTGCGTCCTCATGCGCTTGGTGGTGAATCTCCAGCAGCACGGAGCTCTGATGGCTGAGCTCGGGGATGACTGACGCCCCAACGCCTAGGGTCCGCCTACACCCAAGGCGAGGCGGAAGGCCTCTGCCCCGTGCTTAATCGTGCCTAGGCGAGCGCCTAGTAGCGCTTTTTTTTTAGGGCCACCACATGTACTAACCTTGAAAGGACGATCTGAGGTTTAGAGAGAATGCATATGGCGCATAGGTTCAAACAGTAGCAGAGTAGCACTAGCACCAAGAGGGATAATAGTGTAGTAGGATGCTCCTCTTTTTCTGTAACAAATAAATTGTATATTTACCTTGTACTTCTATTTCCTTCTTAAAAGAAGGAAAAAGCTACACATACGAAGAATAACGATACGAAGAGAGTACAAAGGCACCGATCGGGGCTGACCTCGACGTTTTCCCTCCCCACCTTCTCCCTAATCCAATTAACTGGGCCCAACACCAAACCCATCGTTATTTACTCCCGCCAAACCCATCTGCGGTCCCTCCAAAACCCATACTTGGTTGTCTGTTAACTACCTTGTCCTCATCTGATCTAAAAAAATAGATCTTGGATTAGCATCTTTCATTGACGGTGTTAAGCTACTATGCACCAACCAGTTGCATTCAAAAGACTAAGCTGATAGGAAAGGATGGGTAATTCACTTATGGTTCAACACTCCCCCTCACATGTAGCTCCCTCGAGGCGGAAAAATAGAAATAGGAGCGACGCAGAGGAATATACCAACCAGTTACATCCGAAAGTCTAAGCTGATGGGGAAGGATGGGCAATTCACTTATAGTTCAACACTCCCCCTCAAGTTCAGCTCCCTCGAGACGCAAACATGGAAATAGGAGTGGCGCAGCGGAATATGCGGTCGCCAAGACTTAAACTCAAGACCTCTGGCTCGATACCATGTTAAGCTACTATGCACTGACCAGTTGCACCTAAAATCCTAAGCTAATAGAGAAGGATGTACAATTCACTTATGGTTCAACACTTTCTCTCACGTGCAGCTCCCTCAGGGTGCAAATGTGGAAATAAGAGCGGCGCAACGGAAAATGCGGTCACTAGGACTTAAACTCAAGACCTCTGGCTCTGATACCATATTAAGCTACTATACACCAACCAGTTGCACCCAAAAGCCTAAGCTGATGGAAAAGGATGGGCAATTCACGTATGGTTCAACAGAGGGGTGTCAATTTGTTTGAGGTCTACTGCTGGAGGACAAGGAGGTATTTATTTGTTAAATTTTAATTCTCTCAGTTTACATCTAGAATGTCGCTTAATTTTTGGCCGAAGTAGCAGTTCCGCTTACATTATAATCATCGAGTAAAAAATGTGAGATCTCACTCGGTCAGCCTAACCAAGTAAGATCCTCAATTTTCCTAAAAAAAATTGTTTTATACTAGACAATGATCTGAATGTTTATGATAGATCGGAGACACAAGATTGCACATAATTCTAATCAAAAATTTTTAATGTGAATAGGAAATGGATAGTGACGAGCAGCGAGATAACATCAGTCAATACATAACATTAGATGATTATTTTGTTACTGCTGAACATGAAGATGATTCAATTGATGAGGTTGCAGGGGAAGAGTTACAGATTAATGAACCTACAGAAGGAATGATTTTTGACAATATAGATGATGCTTTTCACTTTTGTAAGAGATATGCTCGAACAAAAGGCTTCGCTATCACCAAAAGGAGTTCCAGGACTGGTGAAGATAAAGAAGTAGTGCAGTACTTCACCCTCGTATGTAGCAGACAAGGCAAGGCTTCATGCTCTTCAAAAAATGCATTCAAGCCCAATCCATCTATAAGAATTGACTGTCCAGTTAAATTAAATTTTGCTCTTCATAGTTCTAAGAAGAAGTACCGCTTGTCTTCACTTACACTTGAGCACAATCATGATTTGAGTCCAGGCAAAGCAAGTTCTTGAGATGTCATAAGCACATTGATTTATCTGCAAAGAGAAGACTTCAGTTAAATGACAGGGCAAGAATTCGTGTGAATAAGAACTTCAATTCACTAGTTGTGCAAGCTTGGGGTTATGAAAACCTTCAATTTGAAGAGAAGGAGTGTAGGAACTATTTGCAAGAGGAAAAAAAGTTGAGGCTTGGTGCTAGTGATGCAGATGCAATTTATCAATACTTTATTTGTATGCAGACCAAGAATTCTAACTTCTTTCATGTCATGGACTTGGATGAGGAGTCTCGGCACCGAAATGTTTTCTGGGCTGATGCAAGAAGTAGAGCTGCATATGAATCTTTTTCAGATGTTGTGATATTTGACACTACATACTTGACAAATAAGTATGTCATGCCTTTTTCTCCTTTTGTTGGTGTAAATCATCACGGGGAATCAATTCTTCTAGGATGTGCTCTTCTGTCAAATGAAGAGACAAAGACTTTTGAGTGGTTGTTTGAATCATGGTTAGCTTGCATGTCAAATAAACCACCAAGAGCCATTATTACTGATCAGTGTAGGGCAATGTAGAATGTGATTGAGAAAATATTTCCTGACACTCAACACATATGGTGTTTATTGCATATCATGGAGAAGATACCTAAGAAATTGTCTGGATACTCAGACTATGAGGACATTAAAAGCAGTTTGTCAAATATAGTGTATGATTCATTGACAAAGAGTGACTTTGAAAAAGATTGGACAGCTATGATCAATACATATGGGCTCCTGGAGAATGAATGGCTCAGTGGATTATATATTAACCGATATAAGTGGGTGTCAGTTTTTGTAAAAGATACATTTTGGGCAGGAATGTCAACCACACAGAGAAGTGAGGGTGTAAACGCTTTCTTTGATGGATATGTTAATTCTGAAACAACATTAATGTGTAAGTCAAATAGTGGTACTAAAGTGTTTACTTTCAGCAATATGATTCCTTTGCAGCTTCTAGTATATCTCATATTCATGTCACCATGGTTCTTTGCATATGCATATCACAAATTGAGAAACAAATTTTGAGTTATGAGCTTATACCTCAATATGTCAAGTATGGTACACACTCCTAGTGCTAGTGAGATTCATCCAGATTGGAGAGGCCTTGTTGCGTCGGCAGATGCTCTTGGCCAGGCTAGCTTCCTTTTCTCGTCACATCCACCAGAAGAAATCTGAGCACCGCCCAAACAATATAATCCTTCCGTTGTTCATCCAATCCAAGTCTAACCCAAAATAGGCAAAGTCCAGGTCCTTGAGCCACATTCGATGTTGTCGGCATTCAGATCGAGGGTAAAATCATCCAACTAATGTTCTTCGTGGCTAGCACAGTTGCCCTCGACGACGGCCGACTTGAGCTCTCTACGAGGATGGGCTTCAGGCGGCGGCTGCAGAGAAGGATGGTACGCCAAGCTGAGGAGGAATCGCATGGCTAATAAATAAAGGTGCGATTAGCCATGGGAGAGTCCTCACGGGACTTGGATTTTGCAGATGAAAAAACGAGGAAGAAGGGGAAGCAAACGGCTCAGCCGCTCAGGGAGTTCGGTCTGGATAACGAATACTGGGCCCGGCAGCGATGATTGTGCTTCGTACTCGCTTCGTACAATAAGTCTTCATACGTGTAGTACGGCCCTTAAAAGACAGAGCAGTGCTCCTGCTCATTGTTCCAAAAAAAAAAAAACCCTACAAAACTTAATAAATAATATCATGAATAGGAAGGTACTCAATAAGGATTACACGAAGAGTCATATATATAGCTCTTAAACATTGAAAGATGCATTTTGTATTATCTAGTTTATGAATGGACTAATAAACCATACTCCCTCCGTTTTTAAATTATTATCGTCATTAATTTTTTTAATCAACTTTGACCATTCGTCTTATTCGAAATTTTTCAATAAATATCATATTTGTTGTGATAATTTATTTTATCAACAAAGGAAATTAAAACATAACTTAAAATTTTACATATTTAAAAAAATATTTTAAATAAAATGAATTATCAAAATTAAATAAAAAAAATCAACGACGACAACAATTTAAGAACGGAGGAAGTATATAACATGTAGGCCCCGTGCTTATCAACGGCTCAACAGCTGTGCACCATGCATGCAGACAAACGGAGTGACAGAAGCAGGATTTCGATACTGCCGCGACTGATCGATGAACTCCCACCACACGGTATTGTTTCGTGACAACGAGTTCCATCGACGTTCGATGAGAATTGAGACATCCACAAGGCACAATGTGTACTGTCTCCAGCCATCAGCTAGTACACACGATCAACAAAACAGGCCTGCATGAATCATGATGCGCCCGCGCGCCCGAGCTAATAATGACGTACGAACCTAACGATGGCGAGGGGAATCATCCAAACCGTGTACGGGACTCGTACGCTTCAGCAGATGGGAAATGATGGTGGTTTGTTGCATGCTGCATTTTACACGTGCTCTAGAGCTCTAGGCGCTGGCGCGCATGCCACATCCTTCCTTTCAGCACCGCACGCCGCATTTGAGAGAGGGCGTGGAGAGTGTGTAGTCTTGAAACAAAATAGAGCTCACGCTAGAATTTATGTCTGCCAACAATCAACTGAAATTATGCTGGTTTGAATGGGAATGAAGACATGTGACTGAACCCACCAGCCAAATAGTATAGAGCAAGTTTGTAACTATCGATCGGTTCATAGATGTAGGATGGTGTTCGTGCGTATGAACATGAACCGTGTTTTATTTAGGAAAAAAAAAGGAAAAGAAAAGAAAAGGGCAGAGTATTTTTTGTACTAGTTATATAAGGGGTACGACACATGACGATGTAGTTTAGAAGGATGGTAACTTGGCGCAGCGCTGGTGCAGGTAGACGGCGCATCCGTCCTTGGGCGCGATGGTGGGGATATACACGAAGTCGTCGCAGCCCTTGGTCTTGTATCTGGTGAAGTTCATCACGGAGACGAAGAGCGCGATGAAGAGCACGAGGTGATTGAGCGCGTACCGCTGGCCGACGCACTGGTGCGCGCCGACTCCGAACGGCAGGAAGTTACGGTTGCAGGACACGTCCTCCCTGCGCGACTCCGAGAAGAAGCGGTCCGGGTCGAACGCCTCGGGGTCCCGGAATCCCTGGAACGACGACTCGAGCAGCGACGGGAACACGGTGGCGCCCTTGGGCACCGTGTACCACTCGGTGAGCCGGAACGATTGCTTTGCGATGTGCGGCACCATCGTGGCGGGCGGGCGGTACCGCACCACCTCCCTCGCCACGGCGTGCGTGTACCGCAGCTCCGCCATCTGCTCTGCGGTGATGGGCCGGTGGGCCGAGTCGGGAGACCAGACGGCGGCCACCTCGGCCCGCACGCGGGCGAGAACGTCCGGGTGCGCGTCCAGAATGGCCACGGCCCAGCAGAGGGAGGACGTGGACGCGTCCTGCGCCGCGTACAGGAAGTCGAACAGGTGGCCGCCGACCTCCTCGTCGATCTCCTTCACGCTGTCCTGCATCCAGTAGTCTACCAAACACTCGGGCTCGCCGCCGGCGCGCATCCGCGCCTTGCTCTGCCGCGCGCATTCCGTGAGCGTGCGCGCCAGCCGCGCCACGGCCCGCTTCGCGCGGCGGAACGCGAACCCGGGCAGGTCCACGGGCGCCGCCGTCAACCCGGCGTTGAGCAGGTCGTAATCCCTCGCGAACCTTTCCCGCACCTCGTCGCTGAGGTACGGCCCGACGAACGCCGTCTGCGAGGTCTCCAGGTTCATGTCGCGGCACGGGTCGCGTATCGGGAACGGTGACTGGTCCTTCCGGTCGAGCCAGGCGCGGAGGTGCGCGAGGATGACGCGCTGCTGGATGGCGGCGTATTTGGAGAGCGCGCGCTGTGTGAAATTGGGCGCGATGCGGCGGCGCAGCTCCCTGTGCTCCTCGCCGACCATGTAGATCAGGTTGTGCTCGCCGAAGAGCTTCTTGCCGAACGCGTGCCCGATGAATTGGAACGCGTCGGCACGGACGTTGCCCAGCACGCGGTGGATGAGCTCCGTGTCGCGGATGAAAACCACGAACGTGCCCAGGAAGTAGTCCGCCGCAAGCCCCTGCTCCGACTCCCGGGCGCGCGCGGCCAGACCGTCCCAGTACGCCGTCGGGTCCCGGATCAGGCTGCCGAGGCTCCCAAAGAAGGGCACCACGAGCGGCGGGCCTGGAAGGGGACCCTTCTTCCGCCGGTATGACAGCTGCTCCGCCAGCAACAAGTAGAGCGCTGCTGCCGCGGCCAAGAACGCTGCCACGGCATGGATGTTGTCGTCACCGAAGCCGAACAGCGCTGACCCTGCCATCCCACCAGCTTCTCTTCTTGTGCTTTTATGAGACTCCTGTTGCTCACCGTGGCCTCAAGCTTATCTATATACATGCATCTTTACTTCTTTAGAAGATGCAATACAGTGAGGGTCGGTAACTTCTACTTCCCTACAACCAACCACGTTGATCAGTAATCAGGTGCATCGGATGACATGGCTCATTTCTTCTACACCATCCATGTGTCCATTTGTACCACAGTCAATGAAAAGAACACAAACTGAACATGCAATTGCTCTGTCCATCTACATGACGCCCATATGAAACAGCTGCACATCTCTATTGATCATATATAAGTTCAATTGTATATATACTTCTAGAACATATGGTCAAGTTCTCACTTGTTAGAAGTGTCGTGGTGTACGCCTAATAGAGTTGATATGATTTAATTTCAACCTCTTATGACAATAATTAGAATTGATTTTCCTACATTATGATAATAACTAAAAAATAGAAGCGAGCGCCACCGCCCGCCACCAAGCCGTCGTGATGGCTTCCAGACACAGGGTTGTCGAGGTTCTCACCTCCGCGGACAGGAGCGAGCATATCAGCCGCTCACTCACCCCCGACAGGGACCATGTCGTCGGCGGCGTCATCGCCAGCAGTGGTTATTTGGTGATGGCACGGGGGGGGGGGGGGGTGGCAAGGGCCCTACTGGCCCCAACTAAGCTTCACCACTGCTGGTGACCACTTCCATCTGTAGTATGGTGATTTGATGGTTTAGACGCCGACAAGAGATGCATCCCCTATGTGAGCACATCCAGAGAGCGAATGAACCAATTCGCCTTTTCTACGCACATTATCTCTTGATGATGCCTCCCGTAATCCCATTCTTCTCATGGTCATAATAATAATAGGCCTTTCATCAATCAAGATATATAATAGGCCTGGCATCATCAATGTAACACCCAGGGTGTGAAGTGCATAGCTTAGAGACCCTTAGCTATGACCTTGATCGAATTTGAACCCACTCAATAAGTCTGGACTCTTTTGAACTAGTTTCAGGCAAAATTTTTGTCAAATTCGACTGAACTTTGAACTACAAGTAAACATTTTCCAATAAAATCTAGTCCCACCAAAAATATATGTTGTAGTGTGGGTCAAAAGAAAATTTAGGGAAAAAGTTTGGAATTTTTCCTCAATATTTAATGTCCCAAATAAATGTTCAATGTTCCAAAAACCACTCCAATTCGAAAAATTCCCAATAAAAATATATTCCAGTCTAGGCCTTAAACTCATTTTCCAAATTGAGATCACATTATGAAAATTACACCCATATTTTTGTTTTGGAAAACTCAGCTCTAGATTAATGCCAATGCTAATAAACAGAGATCTCACTTTTGGACAATTTAACAAAAAGAAAAATCTTGCGGGCCCTACCTGTCAACCGCTCAGGCAATTTTCTCCTTCTCTGGTTGGCCGCCATGGGCAGCGCCGCGCCGTTGGACCAATCCCTTGCCGCTGCTCCCCTCCTGGTCGGAAACCCGCCTCCAAAACCACGATGCCGCGCCCCGGTTTCCCTTATCCATTGCGCCCCTCTTCCCCTCGCTCTCTCTTCTCTCTCACAGCTGAGCTGGGCTCGCTACTTCCGCCGCTGCTCTGCTTCACCCTCACACATGGCCGTCACCTCCAAGATCGCGCACAGGCCCCCTATGCTGGCGTTGGGAGGACCCTTAGCTCTCCCCAGTACCCGGTGTTGATCCCCCGAGTGTGCACACGCCTGAATTTGGGAAACTGCTGGCGAGCCCCTGCTTCATGCGCATGTCAGGGTCAACCCAAAATCCACAATCTCTGGTATACCTAGCGATCTTCTTGCTTGCATGCAAGCTTGTCCTCCTGGCGCAGCTCCCTAACCCTCTTTTACCTCTGGATTTGGCAGCGAGGAGGCCACTGTTCTAAGTTTTCTTCCTGCCACCGTGCTTCACCTGCGAGCTCATCGTCGACAACCTTCCTCCTGCCATCTTGCCAAGATTGAACCCCGCGTCGGCGTCTCCCGTGCCTCTGTGAAGCTCCCCATCAAGGAAGGCGACGTCGCCGTCCCTCGCCTTGTCGTCGCAGGGTCGTCGAAGCTCCTCCACCTCCGCTGCTCACCGTCGCTTCCTCCGGTGAGCCCCCTTTCCTTGTCGTCACAGCCTCCACGCGCGTCGTCCCGAGCACCTTCCAGCTACATGCCTCACGCCGTGCGCGTCTGCCGCGCGGCCCTACTCCGGCGGCGGCGCCGTCCGGTTCCGGCGTGGCCTGGTGGTGCCACACCGCGGGCCACATGGCCTAGATCTGGCGTGGCTATGCCTGGATCTGGTTCCGTTGCGCCGTGGTCCTCCGTATGGCTGCGATTTCATTGGCCGGAGGTGTTTTCCATTTTCCTACGTTTAAAATAATTCCCAGAAAATCCTATTATGTTGTAAAATTCATAACTAATTCATTATTAAGAGTTTAGAGTCAAACTAAACTTCTCTGAGCTCCTCGAGGAATGTACTATTGTAGAAAAATGATAAACCCTTGACATGGTTAATATTTTTACCAGAACCAAAATAAATAGGTAAAACACCAATAAAATTATAAATAAATCTAGGGAGCTAATACATTTTTGAAATTTTGTTCCCCACTATATTTATCTATGCCTAATCATCCTGCAATGTGGCTTCTGATATTTTTCTGTAATTTAGTCACAATTAATTATTTTGCTTTTTCATTGTTTTAATTATTAAAAATTAATGAATCCATGCAGGTAAATAAAAGTTGGTATATAAATCACTCCTGGCATGTTCTAACTATAATAAATCACTCATGCTCATTTGATATGCAGAACAATGTTAAATCTATTATTTTCTCTCTTAGTGTTAATATGTTACTTAACTATATATTCATCTAACTAGGGTTTATTTCACCTATAAGCTTCTCATGTCAATCAACATACCCAATGCAATAAAAATATTATTTGACCCGTGCACACTCACCATATACCTTGCACAGTTATATCGATCATGATCGACACACATGCACATACTTTTTATACATAGATGTTGCTAAATTGGTGGAGTCCATGAAGGAAATACATTAAAGATGTTCACCCTATGTCTCTATTTTATACATTATGATCACTGGACTAATCAACCCCGTACTCATCATACCTGTCAGTCTCAATTAAATGGGTTATCATGAATCTTCTCTCATGCATAGCATCACATTTGCATCATGTAGATAACGAGGTGAACCACGTGGAGGCAGGACAGGAGAGGAGCCAGAAGGACCCGGTGGTGCTTCAGCTGACCAGAAGCAGATCCAAGGCAAGCCTCGGTGCATCCCACCCGTTTTAACCTTTTTACTTTATCACTAGTTAGGAATGTAGCCTTCTCTGTGCATTAGATTTACATGAGTTGTTTGAAAACCTAGAATTGCAATAGGCCCCCTTTACCCAATGATAGTCGTAGGACGATAGTCGCCCTGCTTAATTTAGGACGACTACTCATCGAGTGGTATGGAGACCACTCGTAGACAGGAAACATTATCACTAGGAAAATGCGGTCGGATGAAGGAAAGTATGGATGGAATCACAATTAAGACCGGACGGGCAACTAGGTGGAAAGGGAAGGACAGCTTGTCTTCAAGGAGGTAGCCTCGTTCGAGTCACCTAAGGCTACGCCTCGTGTCCGGTCCTATGAGGTCAAATTTGAACGTACTGTTTACATGCTGGAGATATGGGCCTAGTAAATCGACGTAACTACGACTACTACCTGGTCGAAAGATAGTCTTCTCCCTTTTTGGTGGAACTGGGGCTAAGAGGAGGGAGCAATCCACCCATGGATGGCGGCACGGGGCATCGCGTTAGGGAATCCTTCTCGGGGGAGTCTAGACCCGGAAGACCCTACGGTACCGTAAGTGAAAGGTTGCTCCATGCGGCTTCCAGGAAGCGCGTATGGGTCGTGTAAGCAGGTTTCTCTTGCAGGATGTAAATTGATTCGAGTCGCTGCCCCTCACAGTAACGAGTACCACTTGATCGCTGCTCCGGAACAGTGTCGAAAGCCATTAAGATGATGAGTGAGTTTAATACTGCTATTTGAAATTATTAAGATTGTATTTGCAACCTTGATTGTTATAGCTGCAGTGCAAACTAAATTTATTATTCCGTATGACAACTTAACTTGATGCTAAAATTTGAAAAATAAGGATCCACTCTTAGGCTGGCTTTCTGACACGTAAACCATATTCCTAGCCTTTGTATTGTCTAGGTGTCGGTTATAGTTGATCATTTTGACGGGTCAGTCTTGCTGAGTAAATTAGTTACTCAGAACGTAGCTCTTTGTGGTTTTCAGATAACTAGGGTGGAGACTGCCACTGCGGTGGAAGGTTCTATTAGGAAGGACAGCGTCCTGACTGTTAGAACATCGAATGGGAGCTTTGCACCAACGATGACGAGGAGTAGTCCATTGATTGCCGGTACGGTGTTCGGGCAACACACCTATCATGGCCGGATTGTTCACTGTATGTCGCCGTGAGAGGGCGATTGTATCTTATTTATCCAGTTGAACCATTTAAATCACTATTGAATAATTTTGCTTTCCACATTTTTATTTGTTAAAACTTTGGGTTGTAATATAAATTCTGATTTATGTAAAAACTCTGTACTCTACCTATGTTCTTGTTGCAACTATATTCTTCTGTCATGTGTTGTACTATTGGGCGTCACAGCGTGTATCGTCACCCGAGGGGGATCCTGGAACGGAGCCGTCTCGTGGTAAGACGGTTCTGTGACAATCAAGATAAAACAAGTACTAAAGTTTTAGTAAAATTTTGACTAATGGTGATAGTTTTATCAAACGATTTATAGATTTATGAAATTTACTCTTTCGTCAACAATATTATTGCAATCCAACTCGAGTAACTAACTCTAGTTGTCATGATCTGATAAATGCAGAGGTGTTGACTATGAACATATCAAAGAGTAATAGGATATATAATTGCCCCTGCGACTTTGGGTGATGCAGACATGGGAAAAAAAAATTTATGAAAGATCGTCATCGAGCTCCTCATTATTACAGAACTCCTAAACATTAGTCAGACACGACAAGAACAAACGACGCCTCCCTGCTGCTCTGAGCCAGACACGGCACTGAAAAACCGAAACAAAAATGGTCTGCTTTTTTTGGGCAACGCTTACGCTCGTCGCCTCGCTGCTCTACTACCTATCCACCGTATGGCGCCGCCATGATGAAGGCTCTGGACGGCGGCTGCCCCCTGGCCCCAGAGCGCTGCCGATCATCGGCAACGGGCTGGACCTACGCCACGGCCACCTCCACCACACTCTGGCGCGCCTCGCCCGCACGCACGGCCCCGTGATGCGCCTCCAGCTGGGCCCCGCCGTCCAGGCCGTGGTGATCTCCTCGCGCGACGCCGCACGGGAGGCCTTCACGAAGCACGACCGGCGCCTCGCCGCGCGCTACACTCCCGACGCGGTCCGCGCGCTCGGGTGGGCGGACCGGTCCATGGTCTACCTTCCGAGCACCGAGCCGCTGTGGACGGCGCAGCGCGGCATCGTGGCGACGCATCTGTTCGCCCCGCGCAGCCTCGCCGTGGCCGGCAGCGTCCGCGAGCGCAAGGTGCGTGACCTCGTCGACCACCTCCGCTTGCGCGCCGCAGCTGCTGGACGTGGGCGGGAGGAGGTGGTGGTGGATCTTGGCAAGGTCCTTTACAACGGCATGATCAACCTTGTCTCCAACGTTTTCTTCTCTGTCGACGTGGTGGACCTGGATGATGCCAACGAGTCGGCGCACGGTATACGGGAGCACGTGGAAGGGCTCGCCGACATGATGACGAAGCTCAACGTCTCCGACCTCTTCCCATTCCTCCGGCCGCTCGACCTGCAAGGACGGCGCCGCGCGGCGGCTCGGCACCTGGCGGCGATCTTCAGCATCGTCGACGGCATAATCGACCGCCGGTTGTTAGCCGGCTCCAACTCCAAGGACGATGACCACGACAACAACAGCAACGACTTCCTCCAGGTGCTTCTGAACTTCATGTCCCAGGGGCAGATCACCCGCGACGTGGTGAAATCCATCTTGTTCGACATGTTCATCACAGGGGGCGACACGGTCACCATCACGGTGGAGTGGGCCATGGCCGAGCTGCTCCGCAACCCGGCCACCATGGCCAAGGTGCGCGCGGAGATCACTGCCTCTTCTCTTGGAGGCAACAAGACCGTCGTCGACGAGTCCGACGCGGCGAGTTTACCGTACCTGCGTGCCGTGGTCAAGGAAGTACTGCGGATGCACCCGGTGGCGCCCGTGATGGTGCCCCACCTGGCAGTGGAGGACGGCGTCGAAATCGGCGGCTACGCTGTGCCCAAGGGCTCCACGGTGTTCTTCAACGTGTGGGCCATCATGCGGGACCCTGCGGTGTGGGACAGGCCGGACGAGTTCTTGCCGGAGCGGTTCCTCGACGGTGGCAGGGCGGCGGAGCTGGACTACAAAGGGAAGGACTACGAGTACATCCCGTTCGGGTCGGGGCGGAGGCAGTGCCCCGGCCTGCCCATGGTGGAGCGCGTCGTGCCGCACATGCTGGCCTCGCTACTGCATGCGTTCCAGTGGCGCCTGCCGGAAGGCAGGTCCGCGGAGCAGCTGGACGTCAGCGAAAGGTTTACCACTGCCAATGTCCTGGCCGTCCCTCTCAAGGCTGTTCCCGTTGTCATTACCTAGCTAGCTACCGAGGAATCTTCCAGGAAACCAGAGGACATGCCGTTTCTGACATCCTTGTCCGCGTGGAAATGTACGTCTTGATTACAGCCTCCGAGCGTGGAGTTTAGTGCCTGATGGTCATATGTATCTACCTCAATTGTGAAAGTTACTGTATCGCTTCTACGTTCGTCATAAACATTTCAACGATATCCTATATGTTTCTTTTCTATTTTGATTGTGAAAGGGCGAATAATGCTGTCCATGTTATTCACTCTGACTCTCTGATTGGCGGTGGCGGAGCTTGAGGGAGGTGGCAAGTCAAGATATAAACCCTACATACACTAAAATTGATACTTTCAATTAGAATATCACTTTTATGATCATCAATGAAGCTACACCCTGCATTTCTGTAAAAGGCTGTTTCCAAGACTCAAACCCGTGGCATCGTTGTCACAAGACAATAGTTTTACCGTTGCCCTTGAGACTACGTCCATTTAAAATATCTTTCTATATGGTTATTTTTTTTAATTGTGGTCAAACGGGTGATTAAATTTTCTTTAATTGGTCGGATGGTGATTGTAATCTATTAAAAGCAAAATATAGATTAGCTATCTCTATAACTTATTAATTGAGGTGACGTTGTCTAGATTACTTTTTTCGTATCCAGATGTATTCGTAACGTTGTCATATTCAGTTTATATTCTACAATGATTCACCAATCAATTTGAGTCATTTTTGAACGATTTTCTAATCCTTTGTTGAATTAGACTCCGATTTCAATTTAATATTTCATACTAATAATAATTAATCATCTATTGCTTTAACATCATATTTTGGATAGAAACTAATAACAAGAATTTCAATAATAACTCACTCCAAAATTATTATAATGAATATTCTTTTTAAAACTAAAAGGTAAAGCAAAATAAAAATAGAGCAAATGCTCAAGCCAAAAAATTGATTAATTGAAAACTTTTTATAGTTATAAAAAAAACATTCTAACCATAATTTTTTTTAACAAAGACTCGTGGTAATGCACGGGTATTTTGCTAGTATGTCTATATGAAACGAGTAGAATTAGACCAAGTTTGGATGTATCTAAGAAAGTAATTTTTAAAAACTCGAGGAACTTCAAACATGTCAATTTTGTCTGGTTTCTAAAACAAATTTCTAGGTTTCTAATAAACCAAGAATTTGGCTGTTGGATTGTCTCATCCGTTTTCCTCACACAAAATAAAACTAAGCACAGGGAGGCCGTTGATGAAACAAAAAACAAAACTGACATAGGATCATAGATTTATAGGAAGATGCATGTAAATAACGACAAAGTTTAGCAAACTGAGCTTAGCTCAGGTGGTTAGGTTCATTGTAGTGGAACCAATCCACTCAAGTTTAAATTCTAGATTTGACACGGGTGTTGTATTTACGATGAATTATTATTTCAGTGATAGGCGACGTCCCCGTCGATACAGGAGTGCCTATGGTGACTTCGTGAATCTCAAAATTTCGAAGGCGCTCATAGGGATAGGGTGCGTGTGCGTATGTATGTTCATAGGGATGATGACTCGTGCGTGTATATAAGCGTCTGCGTTTGTACTATTCAATTCGCAAAAGAAAAACGACAAAGTCTAGTATTGAAAGAAAATCTTAAAATTTAAAATAAGAAATACAAATGGGAACTTGCACTTTTCATTTGTAGTTGCGTGGAACAAAGACTTACACTTTTCGTTTGTAGATGCAGAAAATCCTTTTTTTTTTAATAAGATGACTCCAATTTTCACTTCCAAAAGAGAACAGAGATCAAACTTTTGCAGCATGGGATTAAATGAACGTATAAAAAAAGCAACAGTGGAGGACCGCCACTGACTCCAAAATGCAGAAAGTAATTCTATTCACTAAATTCTTAAATATTTATTGTAACATATTTCCTAGCTTTTAATCAGCTAAAAACTTTCAGTCAATGGTTTGCTACTTTGTGTTTTAATTTTTTTTAAGTATTATCTATATAATAATTATAAATTATTGGATCTAAATCTAATGGCTTAAGTAAGTGATCGAAAGTTAAGTTATCCAAACTTTTAGTCAGCTGAAAATTACGAAGTCCCTTATTATACATCTAATTTTGTGAGGCATTCGCCACAAGGAAAGCCATGACATGCGTTACTCTATTTTCTGTTGTTCCGAGCCGTAGTGCAAGACAACAGCGCAGAGTTTGTAAGAGAGGCCCGTGTGGTAATTATCCACGGCAGATTAGCAGGACCATTAACAGACCCTATGGAAAATGGGGAGCGTTCTTCAGTTTGGTTTGTCTTTTCCACAAACAACTGAGTTTGTCCATGATAAACAAACATGATCAAAAGAAATTCTCCATATCTCTTCTAAAGAAAGGAAAATGAAACATAGGCCGCATCCTAACTGTTCACAGCATCGTCTCTCCCACCACATATACCTCAGGTCCTTCACAGCCAGGGATTCATACCAGGTTCGGCTCGAAGCCCGTGGCTTTCCTAGATTCCAAAGGGGGCTTCAGGGGCCCTGACTATGCTTCAACTATCTTATAGGACGTCCTCATGACTACAAATTCGTTTGATCAACTCGCCCCCCCCCCCCACCCCCAAATAGTTCGCGCTCGCACTGGTGAAAAAACAATTCAGTAAAACTAGTCCAAACTGGTAAAACCGGTAGGCCAATTTCAGCTGATTTTGGACTGAATTTTTCTTAAAATTAGAAGAAAAAATTGAAAAAGATATTAGTAAAAAATGTAGATTGTCCGCCGGCCAGAATTTACCCATAGAAACAAATATCGGTGGTGACCGCTAGTACTGAATATGAATATTTGGACATTATGTATATTTGTGAGTGTTTGGGTATTTGTTTTGTAAAAAAAATACAAATATGATAGTTATTTATAACAGGAAGGTGATAGTGAATACCGATATACTCTTTCCGGACATGAATTTTCTTGATGTTATGACAGGATTGCTAGTGCATTTTTAAACTAACTGCCCTGTCCCAACGACAACAAAAAAACATCCGGAGGAAGTATATAGTACCGAGTAACAAATGCCGACTGTCATGTTTCTCCCTACAGAAAGTTACAGGCTTAGACAGCAAAAGAACACTTGAAGTGTACACATTGATATTGTAGAAAACATCTGGCGTAGTCCAGCAAAAAACCACAAAACAAAAGTCTGGAAGGTTGTCACGTGCACCGTTTATTGCTGAAGGTTCCTCGCAAAATGTTACCCAGGAGCAAAATGTGCAGGCTTAGATTCGAAGATCATATATGCTACAAGTTGCAGATTATTGATGATGCAATAGGGCTGCATCACCAATGGCAAATGCAAACCAAGTTCACGTAATAAAATGAAAATTTGATGTACAATGTTCTTCAGTTAAAATTGGTCTTTTTCGCAGACCGGTATGATTAAAAAGCTTTTAACCATTGGTCTCTTCCACAGAACGGTATAATCAAAAAGCTTTTCACTGTCTCTGCTAAAATGGGAAGTCAAACATGGACTGTATCTATGGCTCTCCTCGTCCGCTACAAATCACACACATACTAGTGCAACAAACAGTACAACTCTTCACACCATTGTCTCTTCCTCTACATATACCTCCTTCACCGCCAGAGGTTCATACCAGACAGGCTCGAAGCCAGCGGCTTTTCTCGCCTCATTGTTAAAAGGAGGCTTTAGGGGTCCCCTGAAATATTCTCTAACAATCTTATGGAAAGTCCTAACGACTGCTGCTTCGTCTTTCTCTGCATTGTTGCCTAATTCACACTTCGCAAACCTATCCTCCACTTCTTGGGCCATCTTACCGTTAACACCTTGTACAACCTTGGACGTCCGTTCATTTTCCACATCTTGGTTCACGGAAGTGAGTTCATCCCCTACCCGTTGAACTGCCTTAGCATCAGGGCTACCATCTCCTGGAAGCTGAGAGCAGTCAGGGACAGGATGCGGAACTGAACGTGCAATGGGATCATCATGTCGGGATCGGAGGCACAAGTATCTGAACCATCTAACTCCAGCCGCACAATGTGTTATCTCTTCAGGATAGATAACATCTTCCAGTATTTTGGCTGTTTGCTCATCCCCACCAGCACGAAATCTTGATATGGTGGTTGGCAGGACATCTAATCCCCTAGCCTGTATTAAAGAGAATATGTAGGTTCAGACATTTAATTGGTTATGTATATGGAAATATGGGAATATATAACAGGAAGCAGATGAGGAATACTAATACATAATATAGAGCAGACAAAAAACTGATTGTCATGTTGCTCCAGTGAATTACAAGCATGGATAGCTGAAGAGCACTTAACTTACACATTGATAATGCAGGAAACAACATTTGGTGGATTGGAACCAAAAACCATGAGTGCAACAAAAACCACAAATGAAAAAGTCTGGAAGGTCATCACTTGTCACATGCATGTTTATTCCAAAAAATACTGGCTTATTTCTTTGAAGTAAGAGCATCTCCAACAGTTCCCAAAAAATTGACTCCCAAGAAAGTGGTTTTGGCCTTTTGAGAGCTCCTAAAAACTATTGGGAATGAAAAAAATGCCCTCTCCACTAACCGTTCCAAAAAATAACTCCAAAGAAATAAAATCGCCACCACGTCATCAACTCCGCAAGCCACGGAAGTAAGCGTTCTGCATGGCTGCGGTATGTGAAGGGGACAAAATGCGCGTGCGCAAGGTTCAGTGCTGCCACATCTCCTAGTCTTGTCCGCCCGCCGCAGTTGCGACATATTGTGGTGGCCGCCACCAGCCCAGTCGAGGCTCGACGGCGCCATTTCAAGGATTGGGAGTGCCAAAAGGATCCCCATACTCAGCTCAGGTTGAGGCTCGGATAGGAAGTGGGTAAAAATTAGGAGTGCTTTTAGGTAACTGTTGGATGGCTGATTAAAAGATTTGGATCCCACAATTTTGTTGTAGGGAACTTGTTTTGAGAACTGATGGAGATGCTCTAAAATGTGTAGGCTTAAATACAAAAATCATACAAGTGGCAGGTCATCCGATCCGGTATCATAGCCCATGTTCAATTAATGTATCAAATTGCATCCTTGATACATTCCATCTTTTCAAATAGCATGTTCAAATCTATGAGTATTAAATGTTACAAGCTAGTTCAGTTTATTAGTGCCATCTGAGCCAGGGAATTTCAAACATTTTCATTATCAATGGTCCATGGCCTATAGTTCAGTTTGAAGTAACAACCAAGCTGGTCTAGTTATATGAGTAAGAACCAACCTGATCTGGTTGTATAGCAATCCCCATCTGGAATACCAACTACTGGGCTACTGGTCTTCGTGCAAACAAACTAGCTTATTCGAGAAACACTTAAACTCGAATGTGAAGTCTTCTACTCATTTCAGGCTCTTAAAGCCTTCCAGATCTAAATTGCATCAGTTTATCATGTAAAAAGAACTGGAGAAAGGCGTAATAACATTTTAAAGGCTTTGCCTACATAAACTTGCAACAGTAAAGTCAATCCGAGCTCACTCTAATCTAATGTCGATTCGGTCTTAGCAATGATACCCAAGGTTATTATCTTCGTTCTAATTACATGTTCACCAATCGGAAGCACATAAATGTACCAAACAGCCAGGTAACTGTCCCTCACCTCGTGGACGCAGTGCTCGACAGCGAGGCGCGCGAGCAAGGAGTGCGACGTGCGCATCGCGGAGTCCCAGAGCCCGTCGTGTGCCGGGAGCGCGCCGTAGTGCGAGCCGAGCTCCCTGAGCCGCGCGGAGAGCACGGTGTAGTGGCGGCCCTCATCCTGCGCGACGCGCGCGAAGTCGTCGAAGAACTCGCGGGGCATCCGCATGGGCGCGCCGAATCGGGCGACGATGTCCCACGAGAGGTCGACCGCCCAGCTCTCGGTGTGCGCGAGCGAGTGCAGCATCGCCAGCCGGCTCTGCGCGCTGCCGCCCTTACCCAGCTTGGGCCCCCGCGACGGCGGGAGCAGCCGCACAGCATCGCTCCGGGCGGGGCGGTCCGGCGGCGCGTGGGACGGGCGGGACGGGTCGTAGGGGAGAGGGATGTCGCCGCGCAGCCACAGGGACGCGGCGAGGTCACCCAGCCGGGCCTTCTCGTCAGGGTCGGCCGTGG